>OU860783.2:2653118-3926649 GCA_917862395.2 Heliconius sara | reverse complement strand
AAATTTCCTTGCCTACCCAAGTAATGGTGCATGATAACAGCAGTGAAAGTAAAGAAATTTTTTTTGAAACATTTTTTTTCGTTACATTATTTTTTAAAAACCTATGACGACTATCGTGATAGTTAAATAGAGATTAGATATTCACAATATACTATTAATTGAATATATTCTTAAATTCTAAATAAGCTGATATGTGATGGTGATACGTCTTTTTACTACGTAAACCAAATCTCTTACATTTTACAAAAAAACATCTTACATTTTACTATTAAAATATATAAATTGTATTATATTATGTAATATTGTTACCTGAGATATTGTTGCTAGTAATTAGGTTTTGACAACAGTATTATTATCAATCAGAGGATTCTGGAGCAATAGAGAAATTCAATCTACATTTTCTACTCTGTTCAAACAGCAACTTTTATTGGCGTTGTTTGATTTAATATTATCTTGTTGTAATGAAATTAGTGGGATATAAATATATATATATATATATATATATATATATATATATATATATATATATATATATATATATATATACTGTTTGGTTACTAAATAAAATACGTATTACCTAGTAAATTCAGCTAGGCTTCACGCTGTATGCCGCACACTGCAGGGTAGGCAGAGGGAGCGTAGTGAAAGACACTCCGTTCCCCACTTTCTGCCGCATTCCGGAGGCATTGCGTGTAAAGTGGCAGAACTCAACGCCGCGCTTTGCCTCGACACCAGAGCGAAGAAATGGAAATATAAATTTAAGTAAATATTTCATCTCCTCGAGTGGGGATCGAACCCACAACCAGTCGGTGTACAGTCACACTCTGTGCCGCTGCGCCACGACCGGCCTCAAATTCAGCTACGGATTTTTTAAATATAGAATTTCATCTCTTAACAGTAGATTATCATAAAGTATCTTTATTAAGGTGAGTGGACAATGGAGAGTAGGTAGGGTCGTTAGAATTTTAAGGTATTTCGTGGAGTAATGTAATTTGTCAGACATCAAAATCAACGTCCATGCCAAGGGACAAAGTGTTCCTCTTATAAGAATTCCATTTTTCTTTTGAGTCTGTATCTCAAAAGAGACGAGCCTAAAGCAGTATTATTATAGAATGCCCAACAGTGTTGTCTATTTGTCAGTCCGGATATACTTCTGTCTGTTCGTCAGCCAAAATCCAATTCTTAAGATTAGGCGGTCTCAAACAAAAATGAATATAAGAAATATTTAGGTCCACAGTCTCTTCTAAGTCAACACAATCAAAAGACTCGGTTATTTATGCTTTGTTCTGGCCAGAAGTGAGTGACAGTACAAATAAAACTAAAACCATCGTGGCGCAATGGCATAAGCGTGTGACCGTAATTACTCTGAACGGCTCTGGTTTTGATTCCCATTCGAGTGAAAGAAATATTTAATATTATCATTTCCTTGATCTGGTTACAAGTTAACGTAGTGCTAAAAGTTCCGCTACGGAACACTCAGTGAGTAGAGAATTCGGTGGAGAGTGGGGAAAAGAATGTCTTAAAACTAAGTTCCCCTTGCGAACTCTGCTCCATATAGCAGGGTTGGCATTTCTCATAAGAGATAGCTATACGCTAGTGTAGCTACAAATTAAGAAAAAAAAACGAAAATTCTTATTAAGCATCACAAAAGAACCCATTGCAAACTTAATTATTTTTAATTAATTTCATAAAAAATGATTGCGTACTCCCCGAAAATATTATGTTATGAAACATAATATGTACTTGTCGTTGACTTGAAATGAAAAAGATCGACCCGCATGAGACCGGTTTCTTTTAAATTTACTTGTAATTAAAAAAAAAATCATCACATCTGTAAAACTGTTATCTAAATAAGCGACGTTCGACATGTTACTAAATTTACGATATCTCTATATAATATTAACCTTTACAATTTGATAAGTATAAATTTGTAATACAACTGGCCTGTTTCCAAATGAATAGGAACAATTTCCATCGATAGGATTTACAATGACACATCGACGGGTTGACGCTTCCCGTTAATCTCACCGAAATTGAGTCCCCTTTTGAGAGCTCTCGATTCCATTTTGATTGCAGCTTTCGCAGATTACATCATTCCCTACAATGATTGGATGACGTTCGACCAATGTCAAGGAATTGTCTATAAATAAATATCCTTAAAATGGATCTCACCTATTCTATGAAACGTTTGTTCCTTTGTTTTTCGTTTCTCATAAAAAATGGACAGTACCGGCCACGTGTTTCTACTTTATTTCGTTTGATATTTACGAATTTTTTATTTGTATTTTTGTTTTTTAATTACTAAGGTGACATTAAGATCGTCTACGTTGAGCTTTTAGTTTTATTTGCGAATGCCATACGGTCACAAGACAATATAAAAAAAAATATATACTTAAATAAGAGGCCAGTCAGCATAGCGTTTTGAGTGACGGGACTCAAAGCCGCACTTTGCCTCATTATCAGAGCGAAGAAATGAAAATATAAAATATTTAATTTTCTCGAGTTCGATTCGAACCCACAACCTGTCGTGATTACAGTCGTACGCTTGTGCCTCTGCACCAGAACTGGCCTGAAAGTGGGGAACATTTTCATTAGGTTCCTGGTCCTGGGTTCCATCTGTCTACCCTGTTATACACAGGATAATAATGATACGTGATGCGAAAAAAGAAAAAAATACAAAGTTTTTTAAGTATATGATTAATTATTGAATGATGTTTCTATTGAAGTGTCTTTTATACAGCAGCGAATGCTGGCTTCCTCGGTATACTCAGCTCAGGTACAAGTGCCAAAAGAAGCGCTGGTTGGATGTCACGATGCAGGATGCAGAGCCAACAACCAAGGACGTTAGAGATCGTGCAAAGTTGAGTATGTTGAGCCGGCAGACTCTGTCAAACGCCAGGATTATTGCCAGGGATATTCACTTGATGTTTGCCAGTCTGGTGTACCTCGACGATACCTTTACCCTCAAGACGTGCAACGCTTCCACAATAACTCTGATGCTGTACACGTCCATTGGCAAAAGTAATCGTACTTATCACTCTTGGTGGTCTTTCTATCCGAACGTGAGAGACATTTTGATCAAAAAAAAATATTGGTCTATATTAAAATTAATTTGTAAAAATCGAATACTTTAAAAAGTCAACGCCGTTTTTTGTACACCAATTTGAGTAATATGCTGATTCTCTGAGATCGATATTTAGGACTGAGCACGTAATGAAATTTTATTGTTTAGAATAATAATATTTATTTATTGAAATCAGTCTTTTAGCATTAAATATGTATTTAATAGGAAAGCCTAAAAGCAATCTAATATTTATTGACTGTTAAGCCAAGTGTGAATATTAATGTTTGAACAGCCACGATATTACGATATTATAAGCAATAAGATCATTCGGTTATAATTTCAATGGTACATTTCTATCCGTTCAGGAGAACAGATAGAAATGTATCATTAAAGTACCATTACGGATAGAAATGTACCATTAAAGTACCAAAAAAAATTTTATTTGCCAGATTCTGGAGTCATTACGTGTTGAGTGGCGGAACTCAACGCCACGCTTTGCCTCCAACACACCAAGGCGAAGAAATAAAAATATACATTTAAATAAATATTTAATTTGACGAGTGGGTATCGACTCCAGTCGCGTTAACAGTTACACACTTGTGCTCCACGAAGACGGGGACGAGGTGTCTTAACACTGGGTTCTCTCTGCCTACGTCTGTGCAATACTATATATATATATATATATATATATATATATATATATATATATATATATATATATTTCTAGGCACATTTTTAATAAACATATACTTATAAGATTATTTATAACTTATGTTATATGAAAGAAATGTAATAAACGCCCATATTATAAATATTTACTTACAGCTTCACGCTGTATGTCCTATGTAGCAAAGTAATCAGATGGAACCTTATGTTAAAACACTCGGTCCATCACTTTCCACCAAATTCTGGAAGCATTGCGTGTTGAGTGGCGGAATTCAACGCCGCGCTTTGTCGCGACACCAAAACGAAGAAATAAAAATATTCAAAAATAATTTCATCAGGTATCGAACCCACCATCTGCAGCACTTACAGTCACACGCCTGTGACCCTGCGCCACGACTGGTATAAATATTTTTTTATGTGAGCATTTTTTTAATTAAAGCTCTTTGATACAGAAAATTCAATATTTGCTTGTAATTTTATATCCTAGACATCTTACCGTCTAATGACGTAAAGGAACATTTTAATAAAATTAAATGGGTAAAGCAACTGATATATTTATACTCAGTCTAAGAATAGCCTTCAAAGTGATCTTTAAATAATTAAAATGAACTCAGGTCTTTCACTTTTAAGAAAGCCTCAAGTGGTTCTCTACGTTAGACATTTTTTTAAGTTGTATCCCTCACATAGCAGAGTAGACAAAGGCAACCTGGCAACCTAGAGTTAAGGCTCTCCTTACACGTTAAAAAACTTTCGTTCCAAATTTTCTACCGAATTACAGCCGAGTTAGACATTTTAAACAATAATTTTGTTAGCATTAGATGATTTATTAAAAACAACTTTTATCCATGTGATCCCGGTGTAGAATAGGATAATCCTGGTACTGGTGGTGTCGTAGGAGGCGACTAAAGTACGTAGGCGACTAAAGTACGTAGGTGGTAGAGTCACGACGCCAGCAATGGCAACACGCATAGGCATGACTCGACTGGATCATTACCTCCCCCGGCATTTAAAACCGGCGTGAAGTAGTGGCTTTATGCCACTGCGTTTCGCATCAGGTAATGCCGGGCTCTGGAACCCAACCCACCTTAAAGACCGGCAACGCACCTGTAGCTCCTCTGGGGTTGCACGGCGCCGTGGGCGGCGGGAATCACTTACCATTAGGTGACCCGAACGCTCGTATGCCGTGTCTTTTCCATAAAAAAGAAAGAATACAATTATATAATATTATGATATTATCATTTATGCTCTTAAAATAGAACACTTTGCGTCGACGGCGGCGTTTAGTTCTGTCACTTGATATAAAATGCCACCAGAATTCGGTGGAAAATGAGGAACGAAGTGTCTTAACACTGGCGCTCTTAAAATAAAACAGTTACTTTTACTGCTTTAGTTTTTTTCTCATATTTTTTTATGTAAACAAGTTTAGTGATTCAATATTTAAGTTCAAAGTGTAGTAGCGTCTAAGAACCTAAAATTTTCATCAAGTAGTACTTGTCAAGTTCGCACTCGACTCTCGCAGGCATATTTTTATATTAATAATTAATCATCTAAGAAAGGGCCTTCTCTACCTAAGAGGTTGATTTTATAGAAGAAGGGTGGTTTTTTTAACTTACCTTTAATGCCTTTAAACGTTGAATTATTATTTTTTTCTTGAAGTTGTATCTCGTATATATCGCAGGGTAGGCAGGAGGAACCTGGGAACCAATTGTTAAGATACTATGTTCAAATTAGGACATTTCCGTCCTTCACTTTACGCCGTATTCTAGAAATACGGCGTGTTGAATGTCGGAACTCAACGCAGCAATTTGCCTCGTTTCCAGAACGAGGAAATGAATGAATGATTATTTTTTAAAATACACTCTTTATAGTCACTATAAGGCACATACCACACAAGCAGTAATAATCCACCAGCACAACGTTTTATACTCTGTATTAATATAATTATAAGTTTAGTATAAATAAAGCCTAATTAATGAATACGAAACACCAGTCCGGTGACGCTGTTAAGACCATTCCAGGTCAACAGCAGTAAGTCCATCAGAAAAAAAAAAATGAATACGAAACCAAAAGTTCTCTTTTGGTTTCGTATACTTATCCCCGGATGTTTATTTTAAACTTGATAACTAGAAATTGAGGCAAAATTCAAATAAAACATCAACTGAGTATGGAGATTCCGCAGACATGGTTACAATGTTTGGCGTTACGTCTGATATTGACGTGAGACCAAAATTGTGGGAGGAGGAACAAAATATTTCAATGTATATTGTATTGCTGTGGGTGTTATTTTATTTATTAGTTCGTTGCTTTATATGCAGATTTTACTGAATGATTTTTATTTATTACAAAAAAAAAATTGTAATAAATAAATATCAACTGTATCCCGTAAAGCGATGACGTTAATGAGAACTACGTGTCGAGACACTCCATTCTCCACTTTTCACTTTTCGCCGAAATCGTTACTTTGATTCATAGAAGAACTCAAACGAAACGATTCTTTTTTTAATTTAAGCGGAGAAAATGGTCATGATCACATGCATATGGTCAGATATACAATTTTTCTTATTGATCCCGACTATTTTCTTACAATATATACTTTTTTGCAATTTTTTACATCTTGTACAAAATTTTTCCTTTTCCTTGATCATATATTCTCAGTCTAAAAGTTACTGCCTCTAGTGGTTACGTAACGCATTAAGTTTTAAATTATGATCCCAGCGGCACGACTCCACCGCAAGTTATGCGTTAAAGCTTAAAGATTTTTGGGTCAGTTATTAGAACAAATTTTAGAGTACTAAATTACATAAATATCTTTATAGAATATTATATGTAACATTCACAAAGTCATTCCCCCGAGTGGGAATCAAAGTCAAAGTCGTCGTCGCCCCCACGACGGCGTTCTTAATATGTTTAAAACGTGGAAATCTAAATACTAACAACTAATAAAAAATGAAAATGAGGCCAGTCGTGACGCAGGGCCACAAAGTGTGACTATAAAACCGACTGGTTTTACTGGTGGTAGGTTCGATCCCCACTCGAGGAGATGAAATATTTACTTAAATTTATATTTTTACATTTCTTCGCTCTGGTCTCGAGGCAAAGCGCGGCGCTGAGTTCTGTCACTCAACAGGCAATGCCTCCGGAATTCGTCAGAAAGCGGGGAACGGAGTGTCTTAACACTAGGTTCCCTCTTTCTACCCTGCTATTGCCGGGAAGCTGATAAAAAATAATAAAAAAATACCTAAATCGATCAATTCAATAAAAATTAACTACTGCAAGGTAAACCTGGCTAATACTATATAATTAATAATGATTTATTCTGCAGTCTAATTAATAGTAGTTTCATCACTATTATAAAGACATCGTGTATAGTATTTTAGGCCTTATTTAATGTTTATATTATAAGCGATTATTGCATGACAAATGTGTTGGGCAAGCTTGACGTTTATAAATTGCACGCAGATGGACACTAGGTTAGATCACGAATGACATAATTGATGACAGTGGTCGGAGCTTATACCTACATATTATATACGTAGGGGCTTAGTTAATATAAATATGTAGAGAATATATTGAAAAAAAAACAGCTTCTCGTTGTATCCCGCACACATCAGAAGCAATAGCTAAAGGCTTATTAAAAAAACTTGTAAAATATTTAGGCAAGTGTAATGTAATCAAGCAAATTTTCTAAATACAATTATTCCTTTTTTAAATCATATTTTATCAGCTTATTCTCTATAAATTATCATTGATAATTTCATTCAATTATCATTGATAATTTCATTTCAGTCTTTTAATCAGAGGTCATTTATACTATCACTTCTTCGCTCTGGTATCGAGGCAAACCGCGGCATTGAGTTCTGCCACTCAACACGCAATGCCTCCAGAATTCAGGAGAAACTGGGGAACGGAGTTTCTTAACGCTAGGTTCTCTCTGCCTACCCTGTGTATGGGGGATATAGTGTGAAGCTGATTTACTTATTTTACTATATTTACGTTGCCTAACAAGACAAAGCCACATTTATACGTGACTGTAAGGTGGAATGGGTCATGGTTGGGGTAAACCAATCTCGCCCTCGGCACACTATGGGTCAAACGGTCTCAGATAGCTATTGTAACAATTAAATGTTTTATGATTTTAGCTTAAACCTTTGTATAATATTTTAATTAGACTGTATTATTCGCATTATATGTATTTGGTAGATAAATACTTAATGTATCTTTTGATATTATGTTTACAAATAAAAGGAGTTTTACTAACATGGCTTCAAAATCATAAATGCATTTTGTTGTATAATTAGAAATTATAACAAAAAATAATTAATAGTTAAATTTATATATTTATATTTCCTTGTCACTTTCCTATCACTATTTCAAAAGATTTTTTTTTTTCACATATTTTATATATGAATATAAGTTATTCAACCACTCAATTAGTTAATGGACATTGGGGTCACAAATGCTTAAAATTAATAATATTCAAATATATTTGGTTTGTGCATTTTGAGTAAGTGAAGTATTTAGGAAATACATTTTTTTGTGTTTTTATCTCTATATATAATAAGACAATAAAAATTTTGTCTGTCCATTTAGTAATTTTGACTGATATGTATATAGGGGCACTTAAAAAGTATAATAAAAAGCAAAAATATATTTTTTTAATTTCTTGTCTGTCTGTCGGCATGTATGGTCACATTTTTCTGTGAAAGTACTGAACTGATTTACTTAAAAGTTTTAAAATTATGACGAGACTTACATTACATAGGTAAAAAAAATAAATAATTAGCTTTATATATATTTTATAAATATCAAATATCAACAATGGTCATATTTTTTAATTCAAAATAATCAAAAGATCTTATAGAAATTACGATAATGTAGTAAAAAAATCATATTAGAATATTACAGTTTAAAATAATAAAAAATCATATTAGAAGTTGTTATAATTGTCAATTAATTATGTTTATTAAATCAATAATCATGTAGTTAAAGCGGGCGAAGCTGCAGGCGGGCCGCTAGTTTTACAATAATAATCTCGGAATAAGATATTGTCGTTTCTTTTTTTTTTATGAAAAAGTACATGGCAAACGAGCGTTCGGATCACCTGATGGTAAGTGACTACCGCCGCCCACGGCCCCGTACAACACCAGAGGAGCTACAGGTGCGTTGCCAGCCTTTGAGGTGAGTTGGGCGCCGGAGCCCGGCATTACCTGATGCAAAACGCAGTGGTATAAAGCCACTACTTAACGCTGTTTTTAAATGCCGGGAGTGGAAATGATCTGGCCGAGTCTGCCCATGCGTGTTGTCATTGCTGGCGACGTGACTTTACCACACGTACTTTAGTCGCCTCTTATGACACCACCAATACCAGGATGATCCTATTCTAAGCCGGGATCACACGGCACATTCGCGGCACCATGCATTGTATTCTAAATACAAACAAAAAGGAACATCAGTCCCAAAAAACCAATAACCTTAATTTACTTCATTAAATTATTTTGTCTTATCTCCATTATTGAAAAGGATTATCTGCTTATCTTGTAAACAAGTAAACGCGTAGTTTACATAGTTTTAGCACTGTAATACCATACATAATACGCTTTTAATCCCTTCGACCTCAACATTGACCCTAATAGTTGGTCTTATACAATAATACCTAATACCTAATAGTTGGTCTTATAAATCTTATACAATATACATATATATATATACATAATACATTATAATATATTATATTTATATATATAAATAAGTGACAATAAGGCATTTCGTGACAAAAAATTATTGAAAATTGTACGATGATATTTCATCGACTTCTATTTCACATATATATTGAAACTTACGAATGAAAGTGTACGAGTGAAACTTAATGTATATTTTGATATTGTATTTGCAAATAAAAGGAGTTTTACTAACATGGCTTCAAAATCATAAATGCATTTTGTTGTATAATTGGAAATTAGAACAAAAAATAATTATTAATTAAATTTTAATATTTACTTGTTAATAATTATCAAATCATCGTTAATTATCAATCTCAAAAGATTTTTTTTACACATATTGTATATTTGAATATAAGTTATTCAACCACTCAATTAGTTAACACAACACAGTGGGGTCACAAATGCTAAAAATTAATAATATTTAAATACATTTGTTTAGTGCATTCAAAAAAAATTAATGAAGATATATTAAATGAAACTAATTTAACCGGATTAATCGCGTATATTTAAGATTTTACATTTTTGGAAACCCGACGTTTCGAACACTTTACAGTAGTCCGTGGTCACGGGTAGACTGACTACTGTAAAGTGTTCGAAACGTCGGGTTTCCAAAAATGTAAAATCTTAAATATACGCGATTAATCCGGTTAAATTAGTTTCATTTAATATGTGTAATAATCGCGAAAATCAAAGAACTTATTAATGAAGATATTCTTCGAGGTTTATAGTAAGTAATTGGGATGTATAACTTTCGAGCAAATATAAAATTAAAATAGTTCAACGCTCTCTTTGCGGCCACTATAATAAAAGAATTATTGGTGTCATGCGGGCGAAGCCGCGTGTGGGCCGCTAGTATGTACATATAAATGGATAAACGTGAATATTTATTCACTACTCTATATAGAGCAGTATACATTTTACGGCCAGTTATGTTACACTGTGTCATTTTGACGGTACACAACCCAATTTGAATTCTACATTTCGCGAACACAAAGCCATAGTCAAAACTCTATTTCAAGTTATAATTGAGTAACAAGCACCGCGTCGGTCTGGACGTGGTTTGAGTGTTGCGTCCCTTTATCCATTAAACCTTTTTGTAATTTGTTATTGTAACACCTTTTGCGAAGTGTAACATAGATATAAAATAATATTTTTTACATATATTATATGCTCTTATTTAAAAGTTATATAATTAGAAAAAAATCAGCTTCACGCTGTATCCCGCACTCAGTAAGGTAGGCAGAGGGAACCTATTGCTAAGACCCTCCGTTCCACACTTTCTGGAGGCATTGCGTGTTGAGTGGAAGAACTCAACGCCGCGCTTTTGCCTCGACTCCAAAGCAAAGAAATGGAAATATAAATTTAAGTAAATATTTCATTTCCTCGAGCGGAGATCGAACTCACTAGAGTCAGTTTTACAGTCATACTCCGAGCCGCTGCGCCACGACGGGCCTCAATATTTAGAGAAATAATATATTATAGATTACAATGAAATATATAAATAATAAATAACTTATATTAAATAGATTAATAAAAAACATATATGTTACAGTCAATGTGATTAAATAGCTGTTATACGTAATGATTGTGGATTATCTCTATATATAATAAGACAGTAAAAAGATTTTGTCTCTTCTTTTAGTAATTTTGACTGAAATGGATAGAGGGACACTTAAAATGAATAATAGAAGGAAAAATATATTTTTTAATTCCTTGTCTGTCTGTCGATATGTATGCTCACATTTTTCTCTGAAAGTACTGTAAGTAATCAATTTACTTAAATGTTTCACCAATAGCTTTGTTATAACTCAACTTAACAATTAAAGTTCGTTTTATCAAAATCGATTTATTAAAAAAAAACATTTAACGTCATTTGAAGGAACTCAAGGCATTAATTTGCCTGCCTGCCTGTTATATAGCAATCGTCGATTGCTAAATTCCTGGCTAAAGAACTGATATTCGAAACATCTTGGTTATATGACTGCTGATAAAAATATATATTTTTGAAGCACTATTATACGATATTTTATACAATAACGTAAACAACATTGAATTGTTAGAAAAGATTACCTTTAAAAATCATAACAGTTAAGTTTAAGTCGTAATTAAGTCGTAATTTCACAGAGATAAAGAACGATTTGATCATTAAAGAAATATCAAGTAAATATATAATTTTTTTGGTTCGTTCGTTCATTTGAAATAAATCTATATAAAAATGCCTAAAAACATCCTTTCTACGTGTACACTGTAATAACTTCATATTTACCAATTGTACATTTAGCTAATAATATATGTAACTATCTTAAAAACTGTACAGGAGTTAATATGCAATCATTACAGTTATTTTACAAAGAATAATATGAGTCCTTACTCAAATCAATGGCGTGGCGTGATCGTTGTTGTTTTGTAAAGAGAGATCGCGCCGCCATTTTTGCTTTTAACAAAACACCTGAAGATTACCAGCAAGATACGATGTCGTCAAAATTGGACAAAAAATCAGCTTCACGCTGTAACAGGCGGGTAGGCAGAGGAAGCCCGTGTTAAAATATCTTGTTCGGGGGAACGGAGTATTTTCCGAAATCTAGAAGCATTGCGTGTTGAGCGGAGGACCTCAACATCACGCTTTGCCTCGAGACCAAAGCGAAAAAAATTATATATAAATTTAAATACATATACCTCGAGTGGCGATAGAACTGTATTGGTATCATAATACAAAGTGACGAAGAAATAGTAATTACTCTCGATAAAAATAGAATATTAGAGACATGAGATACTTAGTTAGACCAACTCTGAAAAAGCAAACAGATAAAAAATGCTAGCTCTATCTTCGGTAAAATATTCTGCTGCTAATTCACTCCAAAAAAAGAAATATATTGGCTTTTAAAATTTCTCAGGACCTAGAAAGAATGTATAAGTTAAACACTTAACATGGCATTCTAAGTCAATAAAAAAAATACTGTTGATATTGTTCACTAACAAGAAGTTACCGTGACAGAATGTGCAAACAAAGCATCGCATCTTGGCGGCCAAGGATTTCAGCATTGCAACTGTACCGAAGGATGCGTTTCTACTCTGTGTAAATGTAAAAAAATCAGGCCTGATGTGCGTAACTCAAAATATCACAAGAGCTTTAATTGGTAATAATTAATAATAATTATCCGAGTCCACCCGAGTCGGGTCCAAAAAAAGTTATAATATGTAATATACGCGATTGATCCGGCTACATAGTTTCATTTACATATTTATCTACATAAATATTATATTTGTTTTTATTTTAAATAGCATAATATTGCTACACGTATGTATAGATAGATTGAAGTGAAGATGAAATGTATTTTTATAATCTTTTCCTTTACCTTCTTGTTTTATTCTTTTATCGAAGTCTTTGAAGATATTATGTAAAATTACTAGTTGATGTGATTATTTTGTGTCAATTATCACTTTGCCTAAATTGAGTAGAATATAATAGCTAGATGGTATAATATCCAGATTTTTTACTTTCACTGTAACATAGAAACATTTTTTTTATTATTATTTGTTAAATATGTTAAAATTGTAAGCAATTTTTATCAGCTTCACTCTGTATCCCGCACTTATGTATACACTTTCCGACGAATTCTCGTTGCCAGAGCGTAGAAATGAAAATATTAAATATTTTATTTCCTTGAGTGGGATTTGAATTCACAACTTATCGCATTTACACTCATATGCTTGTACCACTGCGTTGCGAAAGACCGAAAACGCAACGATTTATTTAATTTTTAACAAAAATGCCTGAATAATAAAGAAGAATAAAATAAATATCACTCTGTCTGAGCGTTTAAAAAGATAAGTTCGATATCCGTTCGTATGCAGAAATTCGTTTAACTTAATGTTATCAACGAAGTAGTAACTCGCGTTTCGCGTTTTACGGTTATTGTTACATTCGTATTGTTTATTCCTCTGAGTGTCGTCGCAGTGACTCTCGCTGAACTGGAGTGCCATTTGGTGAGTAGAAAAATTGACTACAACGTTATATACATTTAAAAAAAAAACTGGAAGTTAAATTCGATTTTATAAATACTGGGTACTAAAGGTATTTTTAGTTCTGCTAACATGACAGGTTGTGGGTTTGGTTTCCAGTGGAGAAAATCAAATAATATTTTTATTTTGTTGTTCTGGTAACGAGTCAAAGCACGGCGTTGAAATCCAACAATCAACACGCAATGTTTTCAGAATTCGGTGGAAAGTGTCTCGCGAGGTGTCTTTACTCTAAGCTGCCTCTGCCTAGCCTACCACATGTGCCTGTGAGCTACAGCGTGAAGATGATTAAAAATTCATCATATAAAACTTCCTCCTCGTACTCTTCAACCTCTTCCCCACTTTACTCCTTTTCTCCCGCGAAATTGTGGAAGCATTTACGTGTTGAGTGGCGGAACTTAACGCTACGCTCCGACTTAACACCAGAGCAGTGAAATGAAAATATTAAATATTTCGTATCCTCGAGTGAGAATCAAAGCCCCGACCTGTCTCGTCATACGCTTGTTCCCCTGCGCTACGACTGGCCTCTAAAGATTTACATACGTACAGATAAGAAGTGAGTTTTAAATTTGTTTTTATATTTGGACTATTAAATACATATAAATACATAAAAATCAATGGTTTTATAAGCAAATATATTATTATACCTTAGCAGTACATTCAATAATTTATGTTTTACGTTTAAATGTGATTTGTTTCTATCACATATAATTTATCTGGACTGTATGAATATTTTATGATGCATGTATGATTTAATATTAATTTTAATATGAATTTCAGAATAAATTTTCATAATAGTTGATATGATTTCATAATATATAATATTGTAAGAAATAATATAAATAAATAACTGTTAGTGTATAAAAGCCACCGAGGCTGTAGCATTTGTGGTTAAATCCTAAACGTATTAAAATAGAACAATCGTATAAAATTGACAGATTCCAAATTTAAAAAAAGCAAAAGTAATATTTTGTTTGTTTGTATTTATAGCCGGACTAAGTATTTATTAAAAAATCAGCTTCACGCTGTATCCCGCACACAGCAGAGTAGAAAGAGTAGACCTAGTGTTAAGATACTCTGTTCCCCACTTTCTACCGAATTCTGGAGGTATTGCGTGTTGAGTTGCAGAACTCAACGCCACACTTGCCTCGACACCAGAGCGACGAAATAGTAATATAAATTTAAGTAAATATTTAATCGCCTCGAGTGGGGATCGAACTCACAACCAGTCGGTTTTCACAGTCACACTTTGTGCCGCTGCGCCACGACTGGCCTAGTATTTATTTTATGTTAATAATTTAATAATGTTATGTAACCTTGTTTTATTAATATTAATTTCATTATACAATAAAATCTTCTTAAGATTGAATGTACAAAACAGTATTCCATAGAGTATATAGTGACAACCACTTGTCAACAATCTCTTACAGGACAAAAGCGGTTCGTTTAATTTACGTAAAGTCGAATATTATTCCTCAGAGCAAAAGTCAGATTTAGGTGCGAATTAACGAGATCCATATTGTCAATTAATATGTGCTTAATTTGGAGAGTTCAGGTCTCAAGCGGTTTGTTACATAGTTGCTTGGGGAACAGAAAGTTATTATAACTGAAGTATATTAGGATTGTATTGATGTCCCTTCGTCCTCTGATTTGTTGGACGAAGATAACGTTGTAGTTAGTTTTAATTTTTTTTTCTACGTTTAATTATAAAATTGAATGTTAAGGCCATTATGGTGACGGCAAAGTGTGTCAGCGTTAGAGCTAAGGTTGTTAATTCGATTCCAATTCGGAGGCTGAAATATATATTATTTTAATTTCTTCGCTCTGGTAACGGGGCAAAGCTTAATGTTGAAATCTGAGATTTAACTGTAGAATTCAGCGGACTAAGTTATCAGCTAGCTAGCTAGATATAGAATAAGGCTAATTTCATTTTGTATTTATGTACTTTTATGATTTAGAAAGTAGTGCCAACATACTTTATTCTTTCTGCCGTAACCCAAAAAATTGCGTGTCACCAGTGCCACTCTATATCACCAGGAAAATAAAAATAATTGAAATACAATCAATTCCCTAGCTGGGCGTCGAACCTACAACCATTTACTGTGAGACAATGTCCCATTGTACCACGATGGCATTTAGTTTTATGCGTACAATATTTTTCTAAGCTTATTATTTTATTCACTCCACACTCCATCCCCCACTTTCCACCGAAATCTGGAGACATTGCCTATTAAATGGCGGAACTCAACACCGCGCTTGACCTCGGCACCAGAGCGAAGAAATAAAAATATTTCTTTAAAATAATATTTAATTTCCTCCAGTGGGGATTGAACTCACGACCAGTCGATTTTGAAGTCACACTTTGTGCCTCTGTGCCATGAGTGTAAAATATCATTCTAATTAATAGTCAAATCAAGTAAACGTATTTACATATAACTAATTTCAAAAAGCTAAGAATAAACAAATAAATACATTTTCAAGGCGTATACGAGTTGGCCGCTGGAGGGCATCAATTCAATTTAGATTTTCAAAGCACAAAGAAATTGTGTTAAGTGACTGCACTAAAGTACTGTATGTTATTTTATACCTTCATATTGTTCGTGGTCTGTTATGTGGTAATATAATCCTGAGAAAAATATGGTTCGAGATAATTTCTGTTAATTGTTTTTGAACACAAAACATTATTATATAGCGAATAGGTAAATCAGCTTCACGCTGTATCTCGCACACTGCAGGGTAGGCAGAGGGAACCTAGTGTTAAGACACTCCATTCCTCACTTTCTGCCGAATTCTGTAGGCATTGCGTGTTGAGTGGCAGGACTCAACGCCACGCTTGTCCTCGACACCAGAGCGAAGAAATGGAAATATAAATTTAGGTAAATATTTCATCTCTTCCAGTGGGGATCGAACCCAAAACCAGTCGGTTTTACAGTCACACTTTGTGCTCCTGCGCCACGACTGGCTTCACGCTGTAACCCACATAACTCGGTAGACAGAAGGAACATAGTGATAAGACACTCCGTTCCCCACTTCCCGCCAAATTTTTCGAGGCATTATGTGTTTGTTCGTGTCACTTGGTGCCAGAGCGAAGAAATGAAAATATTAAGAAATAATAATTTTCGAGTGGAGATCGAACGCACAACTATCTCATTTCAATCACTCGTTGGTGCTCCAATGTTGATATTTGATATTTATAAAATATACTAAAGCCAATTATTATATTATATGTATATATTTTGTATTATATTATATGTATATATTTTTGTACGTTCTTCTTACTTATGTTATATTTGTACGTTCTTTTTACCTATGTTGTGTTTCTTAAAACTCTGTTAAATGTGCTGATGTCACTAAATATACTGCTTCAGAAACAGCCTTAAATGTTAAACTATTGATTTGAAGGATTCATAATATTCTTTGTAAAATAACTGTAATGATTGCATATAAACTTTACTTTTTGTATAAAATATTATATAATAATGCTTCAAAAATATATATTTTTATTAACAGTCATTTAACGTCATGTTTTGAATATCATTCTTTAGCCAGGAATCTTACCAGAGCGATTGCTATATAACATAGGCAGGCAAATTAATGCCTTGAGTTCATTCAAATGTTAACTGTATTTTTTAATGAATCGCTTTTGATGAAACAAACTTTAATTGTTAAGTTAAGTTATAACAAAGCTATTGGTGAAACATTTAAGTAAATCGGTTTAGTAGTTTCAGAGAAAAATATGAATACATATCGACAGACAGATTAAAAAAAAAATTTTTGCCTTCTATTATTCTTTTTAAGTGTCCCTCTATCCATTTCAGTCAAAATTATTAAATGTACAGACAAAATATTTTTACTGTATTATTATATATAGAGATAAATTTTATTACAAGATAAAAGGTGAGTCGTGGCACATTAGCTAAAACCTGAGACTGTTAACGCACAGGTTGCAGTCTCGATTACCACTCAAACTCACTTAGTCGCTGAAATAGAATATTTAAATTTTTCATGCTTATGCTGCAGGAAACAAGGCAAGCTCGGCGTTGAGTTTCGCCACTCATCACATAATATCCCGAAAATTCGTAGAAAAGTAGATGCACAGTATCTTAATATGAGATTTTCTCACACTCTCATAAAAACAGATTATAAAAAGAAAATGTTTAGCTTCCATTTTCTATGTTTTTGGTTTATTCTATGTTCTATTTAGTTGTTATTATTTTCTTTCTATATAACATAATACAACGTATAACATACATTCCTTATATTTACATAATTTATTCAACCTTCAAATCGTATCCAATTTGGAAAATTGTTATAAAGACAAAAACAAATAAACCTTATATAGAAAGATAATCTAAAATGACAGTAGGGACTGCCATACTCATATATATATTTTAATTAATAATTTTAAATTACTTGATACAAAAGAGACAAATTTACATTTAAATTGTATAATTGAGAAACTAAATAATAATTCCATATTAACTAATTGCGGAAACATAGATTGTTGAAAGGGTATGTTTGGGGACAAAGCGAGGGCCGGGCACGTCCCACTGGCGTTACTACTAAAATACTTTGCTCTACGACAACGGAAAATGTAATTTCATAAATATTAGTAATGGTAGATATTAGATTTGTTTATAATTTGTTATAATATAATTAAATTTTTTGTTTTATTTAAAAATGTTTTTTATGTTCATAGAATATTTGATTATTTTACAACATTCAGCACTAAGGCGCAATAAATGTATATATTTTTAGCTTCACTTTTTGTCCTGCATATAAAGGCACCAACCAAGTGACTTGACACTCCGTTCTCCAGTTTCTTCAAGACTTTCAAAATATTGCATGTTGAGTGACGGAGATCCTCCGAGCACAAGCTTTTCGTGCTTGCCAGGTGGAGAAAAGAAAATAAATCTTTTTCTTGAGCGTTGGAACCCACAGTTATAACGATTATAATCAGTGACTTATCCCAGTACGCCATGGTGGCCTGTATAAGTATGTCTATTTATTATTATTTAATTTTTCCTATTGATAATATTTTACATAACAAATCAAGTTTAAAAAGAAATCACTATATTTAAAACCTTTCAAGAAAAAAGCATTCAGTTTTATTTTCAATTTGCTACCAATCCCTTGAGCAATGAATTGCAAGACTGACTTCGTAATTGGTGAAAAATATGTGCATTGGATTGGAGAATTGCTTATTTCTATTTATATATAAAGGTTTCTTTTTTTGAGCACAAAGAAGATCTAAAACTTAAATGAAAAATCACCTTCACGCTGTATCCTCCACACAGCACAGTAGGCAAAGGGATCATGTATTTTATATACTCTGTTCACTAACTTCCGCCGAATTCTAAAGATATTGCGCGTTGAGTAGCGGAGCTCAGCGCCGCATTTTATTCTTCGACACCAGAGTGAAAAAATAAACATATAAATTTAAGTAAATATTTCATTTCCTCGAGTGTGGACCGAACTCACAACCAGTTGCGTTTACAGTCACAATTGCCCCTGCGCCACGACTGGCGTCAAATTATATATAAGACAATTGCACAGACAGACAGTTAGCTTATCTCAGCAAGTATTACTGGTATGAAGCGTCAAATTATAGTAAGATTTGTTAGCGTTTCTACAAGTTAAATACTATTCCAACGAGTAGCAGTCAGAGTTGAGTCTGAATTAATGAGTGTCATTTTGACCGAAGCTTAAGCTTTCCTGAGGACTTAAAATATTATTTCAGGTACTTGGATTATACAACCATTCCTTAAAGCTGTAAATTTATATATATATAATGAAATGTCTGTCTGTACAAGGAACATGTATAAGATTTTTTTTTTTTTTATTATAAGCTATATAATTTATATTTCCACTTCTACGCTCTGGTGTTGAGACTAAGCACGGCGTTGAGTTCCGCCATTCAATACGCAATGCCTCCAGAATTCGGCAAAAAGTGGGAAACGAAATGTCTTAACACTAGGTTCCCTCTGCCTGCTGTGTGCGGGATATAGCGTGAAGCTGATTTAATTTTAATTTATATGAAGCTAAATTCCTTAAAATGAAATTGGTAATCATTTTATTCAACACAATAGTTAAAAGTCATGTATAATTAAAAAAGACATTATTTTGTTCAATTCGCAATCTACGACTTCACTGCCGAGAAGCGTAAGAAAAAGAAATGACACTAGCAGAGTGGGTAATTTTATTTAATTTCCTTTGTTTCCAAGTTTCTAAGGGATGTGATTTAAGCTTAAATCAACGTAGATTATCTCTGAAGGTACGTTCCAGCTAAATAAAATGCCTTAAAAGATAAATATAAAATATCTAAGATAAATTTATAAGTACGAGTACGTCACTAACCGCCGCGCCGTTTGGAAATTTTGTCTATGTTTTAAAAAACATATTAATAAATGGCAAAGTAAAAACCATTGTACAATATGTATACCAGAATTACACTAAATATCTTTTAACAATAAATAAATATCTTTAAACATTTTTGCAGTGTTAAGTCATTCATCGCAAAAAAAAAATATTTATTATTTTTTATTCGAAATTTAATATCGCGAGAATTGACCCCGTGCCTCTTGGCCGTCCACGTTTCTTTACAAAATTTGACTAGACTAGACTTAACTTTAGAAATGTTAAAATACTTAATAAACAGCATGTAAAAAGCGTATAAGAATTTTGGCGTAGCTAGACGAGAACGTATGGTTTAGTGGTCATAGAGCTTTTTTCAACTCAAGTGTAGTGTTAGTAGATTCGAACAGTGTATTATTATAGAAGAAATTAGACATTATAGAAGAAAGAAAAAATGTGTAGTATTAAAAGATTCTTTCTAGCTTAATCGTGAAATTAAATGTAGAAAAATGTGAGTTTTCGTTTAAGCTAATAGTTTTCCAAGATTACATACACTCCAACACAATAAAAAGAGACAAAAAAGAGCCAGAAGTTTCAAATTTTCGACATTTCGTTCTTGTGAATTACAGGACGTAAAATATAGCAATTTATAAAATTAAATTATTATTATTTATTTATTTAAATTTATTTTAATTTAGCAATTTCGCAAACATAAAAAAAAATTATTTATGCATGCCTCCAATTAAAAAGCTCTGCCGAAAAATTATGAAAAATATTATTGTTCTTGTTTTACGTAAACTGAAGATTAAAATTTTTGACATACATGTGTATATATTCAATAATTGAAGTTAGCAGATTTTAGTCTATAATTTGTTTTTATCGTTCCATACCTCAAAAAGTGAAAATGGAAACTTGAGGCAAGAGCTATATTGAGTTCCGCCGCTCAACACACAATGCCTATAAAATTCAGCGGTAATTGGAAAGCGGAGAGTCTTAACACTAGGTTCCCTCTGCCTGCCCTGCTGTGTGCGGGATACAGCGTGAAGCTGAATAAAAAAAAAAACTTAAGTTTGTCTACTTTATTCTTTGCCCAATTAAACTCCATGAGGTATTTACCGTAGACTTACAATTATATAATTGAGAAATAAGTGATAATTTGCAATACAAGCAAATTTAAATTTATATTACATATAAAAACTACTACAAACTTATAATTGTAGTTCATTTCGTACAAAATGAATGTATATGCCCGTAAAACTTAAATTTGTACTTTTTAAGTAAGTAGTTGGGAACGTTTATGAATTATGCTTCCCCTTAACTTATAGTTCTGAAATTCGTTCGGAATCATCGGCGCGCAGGTCCAACTCGCCCTTGAATTAATTTTTCATCTCTGAAATAGTTTACTTTAATAACCACTAAAATTTCTAAAATACAAGTAATAAGTTAAAAAAATGACGTCTAACTAAATTTTCTTAACAAAATTTTCTTCTTTTATAATGACTCTCCATTGTGCTAGGTCAGTAAAGAGCTCTACAAGTGCTTCTAAGGAAGTTAGCTAAAATAGTCTTTTGAAGTAACTAACAGTTCTAAAGAAATTATTCTTCTGAATATGAAAAAGATTTAATTTATTTAAACTGTACTTTGTAACCATTTAGTAACTTCTTAGACCATTTAGTTATCTTTCTCAAAATCTATCTACTTTGCAGCTACCATTTTGTTATTTAAATAAATAATTATATTATTATAACAAATATTTGTAAAAACAAAAACTCCGACTGCATAAAACTAAATAGAAAATAAACAAGCCCAATAGTTTTTATATATATATATATATATATATATATATATATATATATATATATATATATATATATATATATATATATATATATATATATATATATATATATGTATATAATGGATACATATCCATTTTTTGTGACATCACAAAAAACGTTGCGATACTATATATCCCACTATTGTATTTTTACAAGATTAATATAAATAATTACAATAGAAAAACTTTTTTACAGTTTTATATTAGATAGAAATACCGACCATAATCAGAGCATGTTATCCCATACCGTTATATTAATCCTTATACAAATAAATAATTTCGAGACTGTTTCAATATCACTCCTTGAAAGCAGTGTTTGTCGATTATAATATTGACTGCGGTAAGCATGGAATCCACCACAATATTTCTTATGGCATGGGCAGTAGACCTTACAATATCCTTGAAAATCATACGAATGGGCATTCTACCTTTAGATCCACGTGATTTCATTTTTGTAATGTGTTCCTTCAGTTGCAATTTCAATATCACCCGTTACATAATGGGATATACTGGGAACGCTCATCCTGTCATTCTTTTAATCAGAGTTAAAAAAATCGCATTTCCCTAGGTATCCTCATTTATATCAAAGATTTTATCAAATTATTACATCTTGTATATTTACGCATGATTGCTAGGATAAATAGCAAATCGCAACAATAAACGGAGACTCTCTACAACAACCAAAACCCTTTGACACTATCTTTCTGCAAAATAGAACACTGTAATTGACAGAGATAAAGAGACAAAAAAATAATAGTTCCGCAAAAGATCAAAATAAAACTTGGGCAATATGACCCACTTTAGTTTACACTATCGAGGCGCAATTGAGATAACAAATTGGAAACGTAATAATATAAATGCATTTTTTTTCACTCTAGTATCTAATAAAATATTTATATAAATTTATATTTCCATTTCTTCGCTCTGGTGTCGAGGCAAAGCGCGGCGTTGAGTTCCGCCACTCAACACGCAATACCTGGAATGAATTCGGCGGAAAGTGGGGAACCGCAGTGTATTAACACTAGGTTCCTTCTGCCTATCCCACTGTGTGCGGGCTACAGCGTGAAACTGTTTTTTTATAGTATCTCCTACTAGATGAATAATGTGAGCAAAGCAAAAAAAAGGAATATTTTCTAGATAAGCGTACTCATCAATTTGACGAACCCTCTCGAGTTAGGCCATATATGGATCCCAAAAAGTAGGAGGCGTAGGAAAAAAAGAACAATATATTTATATTATTTAAAACAAATGATTAATTTACGATGCAAAGAGGTTGAAATCAATCAAATTTACGAATTTCGTAAGCCTAGTGTTAAATGTATAAACAAAAGTAAATATTGTAACCTTTGACTTGTGTGCGTTTTGCAATTTTACTAAAAATTTGTGACACGCGCGCACTCATCGAGCGACCTGTATATCAAATGATTGTATGGCGACAATCGCACGTTGTATATAAAACGATTTTATTATCAATCTAACCGTTGGAAACTCTTAAAAATTTTACGGGTACTTTCTATACGGGCTCCAAGCAAAACAGGCGTCAAAATCAATTTTCACACGAATTTTTTAATGTTGCCATCTCACTGAATATTGGTATTAAATGACATGAGAGTTTTTCTAAGAACAGACAAATCAATCTAAGCTCGTTTCCTTTTCGAAAATGTTTTAAAATTGTATTATTTTTTCAACTTTTTATGTATGCAATTTTTTGCTATTTTATTCACAAAGTGAGAGATGCTACGTGTAATCTTAATTACAATTGCTTATATATATTTGTAAGTTAATTTTAAAAATAAATTATCTTTACTTATTATCTATATTATCTAAAAACAATTAAAATAATTTCGCTTTTAAATCAGTTTCTCATTTTATAATAGTTGTCCCTTCTTTCTGTCTTTCCTGAGCATTCCAAAAAAGACAATTTGATTCAAATTGTGTGAAAGAGCCAATCAAAGAGCCAATAAATCAAAGAGACCGAAGTCTACAACCTAGAACTACAAAGGTAGTTAATATGTATTATAGATAAAAAATTAACGTTGTACAGACCAAGTGTCTGTAGTGTCAAAATATAAAATAAATATTAGCTTCACGCTGTATC
Organism: Heliconius sara; assembly: GCA_917862395.2. Classification (NCBI taxonomy): domain Eukaryota; kingdom Metazoa; phylum Arthropoda; class Insecta; order Lepidoptera; family Nymphalidae; genus Heliconius; species Heliconius sara. The sequence continues at coordinate 3,902,890 of OU860783.2, read as the reverse complement.
CCGCACACAGCAGGGTAGGCAGAGGGAACCTAGTGTCTTACACTCCGTTCCCCATAAATATAAAGGTATTATTTTTTGTATCAACATTAATTTTAAAAATGCAGGTCAAAAATAACGTTTTTTTTATAAGAAAATTCTTTTATTTATTTGATTATATACTACGTCCAAGTGCCACAAGGTACTCAGCTTAACAAAGCATGGGTTTCACAAACACGGGTGGCACTTGTGTCTTGGATATTTTAAGCCACAATTATTTTTTAAGCTACACATTAAAATTATATTTTGCACTTTACTATGAACAAGGATACATAAGTACATATACTAAACTGAAATCTGTATTGTGAAAATATGTTTGTGGTGATTAATTTATTAGTCTTTTTTTACCTAGTATCAAAACACTCCTTCCTCCATTCGAATTCGAGACATTGCGTGTTGATTGGCGGAATTCAACCCCGTGTTTTTTTTTTTGCCAGAGCTATGATATTAAGATAATATATAAATATAGTCATTTCCCCAAGAGAGATTGAAACCCACAAACATTTCGTTTACAGTCAAACCTTTCGCGACTGCACCGCGACAAAAATATGTTACAAATAAATAAATCAGCTTCACGCTCTATCCCGCACACTGCAGGGGCTGTGCGGGATACAGCGCCTGCCGAATTCTGGAGGCATAACGTGTTAAGTGACAGAACTCAACGTAACGCGTTTGGCTCGACACCGGAGTAAAGAAATGGAAATATAAATTTAAGTAAATATTTCTCCTTGAGTGGGAATCGAACCCACAACCAGTCGGTTTGACCTTCGACGATAATATATATTATTTGTATATACACTATATAAACTATATAATATGAGCTTGATTTAAATAATCGACAGGCAAATTACAAATAGAGGACTAGAGCTTTCGAACAAGGATTTGTGGATTATCGAAACAGCTGTAATGGCCGGGCTTACCCTTAGCCAGCTTACTCTGCTGATTACGTGTTTTAGATTATGATTATATTATACTTATACTGTGTTGTATTAAACCATTATTAACGCACAAAAATAAATTTATTAAGGCCAGTCTCGGTGCAGGGACACAGGGTTCGATCCCTACTCGAAGGAATGAAATGTTTAATACTTTAATTTGTGAAACGAAGCGCATCGTTGAATATTTAGTCTAGCGAAAATTTTGACGCGGAGTGTCTTTGCTCTAGGTTCCCTCTACCGATCCTGCTACATGCGGGATACAGTGTGAAGCTGAAAAAATAATATAAGTCCAATCAATAGATAGGCTAATTACAAGTAAAAAAAGAAGCTACTTCATAATTCATCAAAATCGATTAACAAAGCAACCCAAGATAATGGAAGTTGTATTCAATTTAAATGCTCTACAAAGCCGCCGTTCCCGTCAGTGGGTCCGTGTCACCTTTGTAAATTCAATTACAAATGTATTATGCTAGTGACGCGCACGAGAGTCGTTTGGGAATATAGCCGGTTCGGAACACGTTCACCGCTCTGATAGGGCTAATCGTTGTGATATGATAATCAAGATTTAAGTTATAATTTCGTAAAGTTTAGTATACTTGAATGAGATCGTATGGCTTAGTGGTCAGAGCGCCTGGTCGGTTTCCAGGAGACGCGGGTTTGAGTCCCGCTACGTTAAAATTTTCATACTTTTCTAAATAAGTATCTTTCTTTCCTAAGTGTGGAATAAAAACTATACTTTAAAAAATGATAAAATAATTCCGTACTTCAGGTTTTACGCTGCATTTTGTATGAAATTCACCGCGTCATCAAAACCTACAGAGTGTTACCCGTTGGTTGATCTGCAGTTATAAAAAATCCAAAAAAGTTTTCAAAAACCCAAATTGTTATATATTTTACAGGAAAAAAATCGTTACAAACTTATATAATTGTAGTTCATTTCATATAAATTGAATGCATACACCCGCAAACTTGTAAACTTATAATTGTGCCAATTTTTATATATTGTGCTACCCGTTAACTTACAGTCTTCAAATTAATACGGTACCCCCGATGGGAGAGTCTGATTCGCGCTTGACCTGATCGCATATGATAGTAGCAGAATTTTGAATGAACCCTATAGCTAAGTGGGCTAGTTCAGCACATGTAAAGAAAAAATCTGCGTGATGGTTAAATAATAGTAAGTATTATTCCTAAAAGGGCATCAATTCAAACGTCGTATAATCTTAAAATATATATATATATTAATTTCAATTTTTAAATAACATAATCAAAATGTTAAACCCAAACATTTAAAACGAAAACGAACAACATATTCAACACAACAAAATCACTGCACACCATAATTTCAATCCAATAACAACAATTCGAAATCGAATCTAACTTTACTAAAAATCAAATGGTAGGTAAAATCGTTTAGCGGATTGTTCAACATTTCCGTTATAGTCACTTCATTACGTTACGTACACCAGCAGTTCCGTTCGTAGATATCGTGCAGTCTCGCGGGAACAGGTCAGATTCAGAGGGTATTAGTGGAGCTGCGCTATCTCAACGGAACACTTGCACCACGGATTTAGCTCGAAGTTCAATAGCAATTGTGTACGAAGATACCTGGTAAAGTTGTGTTTATGAACTGATTGTGTGTGTGTGTGTTTGTGTTTGTTGTAGCAAATTGTTTACAAGGGATGAAAAGAGCTAAGGTATTCTGATCGTTTATTATTTGGCTTTGATGATAACTTTTAAAAGAATATTACAGTAACATATATTAAGTTTAAATATATAGAACTATTAGGTCACGTTTTTTTCAAAATGTAATTTATTCAGTTTTTGTTTTTTTTTTTACCAAATTCATTAAATATATACACAGTTTTTCTGTTAGAATGTTAATTATTTTTTGTTTTTTTTCTCCTTTCCTTAAAAAACAATATATAGCATATTTTTTATAGGTATTTCATATCGGTAATACGGAACAGCTAGATTCATGTTTCAAAAGTTTTAATTTTCACTAATCTTTTGTTCTATTTATCACATGTTTTTGTCTGTGTACATATTAAATATGTATATATACGTATTTTTCATAGAGAGACAGAAGTAGAGAAACAGATTTCAGAGCATTCTCTTAGCCTCACTCCTTTGACGGTTTTGTTTTTTAAATTTTATATTTGTCATCTTTTATTAATTTTTTTTCAAAATAAATAATAAGTAATTATCACGCTATATGCCGCACACATAAAAGTAGGTAGAGGGAACCTAGTGTTAAGACACTCCGTTCCCCACTTCCCGCCGAATTCTGCAGGCATTACGTGCTAAATGACGGAACTCAACACCGCACTTTGCTTTGACACCAGAGTGAAAAAATGGGGATATAAATTTAAGTTAACATCTTATTTCCTCCAATGAGAATCGAACACACAACCAGTCGCGCTTGCAGTCACACTTTGTTCCCCTGCACTTTGGCCTCTTCTTTATTGGTTCTATTTTTTTTGTTGCTTTTTTTTATTTAGTTTAAAATGTATTTTAAGATGATAAAACTGCAGCAAAATTTTAGAATATTTTTTTACATTTATTTTTAAAAAGTGATTCATTTTATCCAAAATATATCACACCTATAGAGCTACTACGTAATCGTGGCCAAGTTAGAATAATTTTTTTATTAAACGTATACATTTACTGAATACTGAAATAACTAAAGTATCATATCATAATCGAAATTATAATTAAAAAAATCACGTAGAAAACATATACGGTCTCAAAATAAAAATTATAATAAAGCAAATACAGAATTAGTCTATAGCAAGTCGAAATTCCTACAGGGAAATCTCAAAGACCGTAAACTTAATAAGAGTAGGGACTTTTTACCTTCACGAGACAAAGTTATTTTGTTTAGGAAAATTTTGAATATCAACAATTACGTGTTTTCTAAAGACGAAAGTATTTGAGGCTGTCTTGAAATTGTATATAATGAATAAGTAGCCCATATTAGCTCATTAACCTTTACCTATATACATTGGTAGATTTTCATATGCTATTGTAATATATAAGACTATATTTGAATATAATTTTACTGTAGGAATTAATATTTCTGTACAAACATAAAAATATTATGATAAATACAAAACCGGTCAAGTGCGAGGCGTAGGTACTCACCCACCGAGGATGGTATGTCAATGGAGAGTACAGTTTATAAGTGCTGACAAACTGAAGTTTTGCATATATATTTTTATTTATATTATAAATTCCCACTACATTACAAATTTCATAACTGGTCACAGAACCTAGAGTAAGTACCTTTTAGGTTTTGATTCCACAGCGAGTTTCAAACAAGATGCAGCAAAATTGGCATATAAATACTCATATCTTTTGATTACGTTGGCTTAGAAGCATAATTTTTTTCTATGCTTAAAAAAATATAGATCCGAATACTTGACATTAATGTCAGCTTGATACCTCTACGCGATCTCAAGACAAATGGTTCAGACGGACAGACAGACAACAAAGTAATTCTACAAAGGTTAATTTTTGAGGTACGGAACCCTAAAAATATTATGGTAAATAAAAAAATTAACAGCCATTTAATAGTCTCACTTGTTTTGAATTAATTAAAATTTAGATTCTTACAAATTGTCAAATAACAGCACAAAACATTTAATTTGTAAAGTTAACAGACATTTTCTTTTTTAAACTTATTAAAAGGCAGAGTTTTTGTGTTGTCCCCATCGTTTGTTTTCTCAAGGCTTGATGAATAAAGAAAATTACAGATAAAAAGTTCTTTTAATTGTTATCCCCTAAATGTAGCGAACAAAGACGATGCTTAGCTATTAAGAGTTTGATAAAACTGTTAACGAGTTACCTTTATTAGGTTCGCGCTTTATGCGCTAGTTATTATGTCTTTGTTTTACTTTTAAGAGTAATCAAAACCAAATTACTATTTTTTAATTTTTGTAAAAACAATTAATAAGACATGCAGGGGACATTTTTTTCGTCTTTATAGCGTTAAGACACTCCGGTCTTCATTATTAATGGAAATATTAAATATTTCATTTCCTAGAGTAGGATAAAGCTCACAATTTGTCATGTTTACGCGCACACGCCTGTACCCCTGTGCCACAAGCTCGTTATTTTATCTTTTACCAACGGCTCATACATTATTACATTTCAAGTAAATAAAACTTAAAAACTAAAAACAATTAATGTACAGCTACTTAAAGGAAAACACAGCATGTACTTTATTTTTAAAGTGGCTGTGAACAGTCGACAGTAGTAACACGTTAATATATATAAACATAAATTTGCTAATATATAAAAACGGATCAAAATTATATAAAAATATTCTATAAACTAATATAAACTATATTACCGGGAGCATCAATTATAACATAAAGTACACACATCATATTGCTTTCTTAAAAGCTGTTTTAGACATTTTAAAGATGTCAATATCCGTGGATACACTACATTTCATATTATAAAGTGAGGTAAGCCTTGTAATACGCCGCAACGGAGAACAAAATTGGAGAGTTTGATCCCAATTTTGTTCTCCGTTGCGAACAAACGGATTGGTTGGATTGATTATATTTGTATTAGAAATATATTTAAAATAATAATAATTTTGCAGAGACTTTTTACATTTATAGGTAGCTAAAAATTGTCAAATATTGTGATTGTGATATTCAACACATAATACATATATAGTTTTAGAATTTACTTTTAGTAGTATATGGATTAAAGGATCATCCAATGTCATCGCATTAAAATTATTCTACCCTCCAATCCTCTAACCGGGAATTAATTCAGTAAGGAAGCCATTATTGTAACTGTTCTAATTAAGCGTGTATAGTGCTCGAAACTCCCTCTTGCACTGTCGTAAGGTAATTAGTCGTCTCCTGGCACGCACTGCGGAAGTGGAACTAAATTGCATTAAAGTAAAATTTAGCTTTATAAATAAAATTAAAATTGTCTCCAGTGTGAGGATGGTCGTGCAAGAAACAAAGCTAGGGTACAAGCCTGTGACTGTAAACGCGACAGGTTGTGGGTTTGAATCCCAGTCGAGGAAATGAAATATTTAATATTTCTTCACTGTGGTACCTCGAGGTATACCTCCTATACCTCGAGGTATACCAGATGCTGATTTCTTACCCTGCTATATGCGAAACAGACACGGCGTGGCGTGAAGCTAAGAAAATGTTCAAAAGAAACGTTTAAAAAATTATACAATGATTTTATATAAATATTAATTTATATATAATATAAGTTTATTTATTTCGACATAAATACAAAAGCCAACACAAAACCACACACAATGAAACAACAGAGCCAGTCAGTCGAATACGTTATCGCGACACGTACGAGTACGTCACCAGTGAGAAACGTTTATGACCACATCACAAATGCATTTTTCGTGTTCTTAAAAAGCGGTCTTCCTTTATAACTTTCACGATGAAGATTTGGACGGACATTTTTGTCGTGGCTGTGGAACAATTTGATAAAAATATAATTCATTTATAGCTACAAAGTCTCATATATTGCTTTTTTATCGCGCATGTAGCAAAGTAGGCATATGGAGCCTTCTGTTAAGATACCGGTCTCCACATTCCGCCAAATTCTAGAGACATTGCGTGGTAAGTGGCGGAACTCAACACCGCGCTCTAACAGACAAAATGTATCTTTAAATTTTTTTCAAACTACACCTTATAATATGTTCATGGTGTTTAAATACTTACAAATTTAAATACATTTTATGTACAATAAAAAATAAACAAATCAGCTTCTTGCTATACATCCTGTGTGCTTCATGCTATATATCTTTCATGTTATATATCCTGCACACAGCAGGGTAGGCAAAGGGAACCTAAGACACTGTCTTTCTCACTTTCCGCCGAATTCTGGAGGCATTGCGTGTTAAGTGGCAGAACTCAACACCGCGCTTAGCCTTGACACCAGAGCGAAGAAATGGAAATATAAATTTAAGTAAATATTTCATCTCCTCGAGTGGGGATCGAACCCACAACCAGTTAATTTACAGTCACACTTCGCTGCGCCACGACTGGCCTCTTTATGTATAAAATAAAATTACATTCCTACGAAAACATTTCGCATTTTGCAATACAGTTGGATGAAAAATAAATTCTTCTAAGGACACATACGTACATCCCACACGCTCATGTGTCATCTCAACGAGAAATCGATTTAGTGTCGCATTGTCAGAGCCGAGGATCATTGCTTTATCTTATCAGGATTGACAATTGCTTTCACAGCGAGATTTACGTCACGCCATGGCACTAACCCCATAACAGAGATTTTAGAGGCCGTAAACCCGTTATACATGGTGGCAGATATGGTTTTTACCATGTTTAAACTTTTGGAATAAATATGTAACTTAGGTGAAGTATTAAAATGTTTCATTTCAAATTACTTTTGAAATTATTATAACATTTGTATATGAGTAATAATAATCGATTCCTAATTAAAGGAATGAAATATTTCCATATCCTCGCTCTGGTAAAATAGACTGTGTGAGACTGTACATATAACACAATCACGTAGAAAATACCATTTTCGCTGAATATTGTCGTATAAAAAATTAAAGAAATCTTAAAACAAATTGAAAGACAAGAGTTCAGGCAGATATAAGGTCTTTACTATTCAATTTTCAGATCAACTCGGGGGTTCCCTTCGCCTTTTAGTTGCTTCATTAGATATTCCGGCGGTTCGGTTTACGACCCGTACCAGTAAGCCGTTATTCTATGAGTTCTAGCTGCGCTATCTCCGCTGAACACTTGCACTAAAGGCCCGTATTTATAAATCGCTCTCAAGTCTAAAATCAATCTTGAGGTGCCGTTTTTATTTATAGATATATATTTAATGAACGAAAACAGCATCTCAAGATCCTGAGGTCGATATTACTGTATTTATAGACCGGTAAAAGGTTAACGGTTTATAATTTTACAATTTATCGCTCAGACATTTTTCGACAAATCGAACCCACAAGGATACTGGTTCTTTATATTTTATTTTTGGAATTTGAGCACGAATAGTTGGAACACCTCTTAGTATGATCTCTTTGATTTGAATAGAATTAGTAAATCTGTCCGTAATTTAGTCAGTCCGTTAATTGGTAATGACTTGAGAGCGGTTTATGAAGACCCTTAATGTCTTAGAAAGTGCTCTTTAACATTTATATTTCTTATCCTATGAATTTTACCAAAAAAATAATATTTTTTTTATATTTTATATCTTTTTTATGAATATAAGTATAATGAGAAGTAAAAAGTAATTGGTAAAAGACAAGCTCCTTGCTTGTCTTTACACGTAAAAGTATCAGCTTCTCTAAGAGAGCATAACAAATATTTAGTCTATTGAAGTACGAAAAACGAAAGTGTTGTTGAAAAACCCTGATTTTTAAACAAAATTACACATTTTCAAATAGATATAGTTATAGATAATCTTTATTTTTTTGTTTACTGGTACAAATAATAAAATTAAAATTATTGACTTAATTATACATATATACAATTATACAGTTCTTTTTATTTTAAATGGATGCCTGAATGCATGTATTTTTTTAGCATAACACTGTATCCTGTATGTATCGTTGAATATTTTATTTGCCCCACTGGGAATCGAACCCACAACCTGTCGCGTTTCCACTCACATATTCGTGTCCCTGCGCCACAAGTTATTTCCTACTATTACTGATAAATAATTCAATATTGACCATTATAAAATATAATGGGTATATGAATAATGTATAGCTTTAATAGCTTTCCATGAACACTCTATTTACGTATCACTTTGGAGAAAAGCACCTTCTTGATTGCAAGATTAAGCTGCTCTAAGCGACTGCGAATGACGCTAGCTTATAGAGAAATGCAAATATGAATAATGTTAATTAACATATATTAGTAGTCAGCGCAGTGGCTCAACGCCTAGGGCGTCTGTAGGTTTGATTCCGACTCGAGGGGAGTGAAATATTTAATATGTTAATTTTCCCATTTTGGTAAAGAGGCAATGCGCAGCGTTGTCCGCCAATCAATACGCAATGCCTCGAAAATTCGGTGGACACTGAGGAAAGGAAATATCGTAATGGGGACGGAGTATTATACACTAGGTTCTAGGTTTCCTCTGCCTATCATACTACGTACGGGATACAGCGTGAATATTAAGGCCGTCATGGCGCCGCCGTTGATTGTGGACTCTTCTTCTTGGTAACTACATTAACGCATCGTTGAATTCCGCTATTTAACTCATTAAGTAATTTCTGACATAGATTTCTAACATATCTACGTAAACTTATTTTTTTGACATTAAAATTTAAGATAAAATTACCATTTACATACAAAATATTGAAAAATTATTAATTTTCAAAACCAATTTTTACATTTACAAGTGTTTTCGTGACCTAAACCTAAACTTCAGCGATTTATACACGATATTGAAATATAACCCGAACTGCAATAAAAGGGGAAATAAAATATCGTAGTGCAGAGAATTTGCGCGTTTTATTATATTTTCCCCACCACGGGAAATTCGAGTCTCGCTGACGTATATTGCGTTACGAGTCGGGCTTTGTCAAATAAAACTAGAGGATTTTTCCATACTTGATTTGCATTGTTGTTACATGCGTACTCGGCAAACATTCATAGATTTCGTTTAGATATTTCGTTTTTTGCATGTTCATCAATATGTGAAACACAGTACCGGGATTCAAGAAAATAAGAACACACAATGTTTTATACGAAGTTTCTACTTGTGCTCGTTTGGAAACTAATATCGTTTTTTAGGTTCACGCTGTACGCGGCAAATAGCAGAGTAGAATAGGCAGGGAGAGCCTAGTGTTTTTTTTTTATGGAAAAGACAAGACAAACGAGCGTTCGGGTCACCTGATGGTAATTGACTACCGCCGCTCACGACCCCGTGCAACACTAGAGGAGCTATAGCTGCGTTGCCGGCCTTTAAGGTGGGTTGGGTTCCGGAGCCCAGCATTACCTGATGCGAAAAGCAGTGGCATAAAGCCACTACTTAACGCTAGGTTTTAAATTCCGGAGGTGGTAATGATCCGGTCGAGTGCCATGCGTGTTGCCATTGCTGGCGACGTGACTACCACACGTACTTTAGTCGCCTCTTACGACACCACCAGTACCAGGATGATCCTATTCTAGGCCGGGATCACACGGCACAACACGATTAGACAAGTTAACGGTATTAAAGGTAATATAATATATTATATATTATATACGATTCCCATTATAGATATTATAATTATCCTTATGTAAACTAAAACTGCTAACATCTATACATCTTAACTACTGGAACAAAAATATAATAACTTTTTCTGAACATAATACTTCGTTCAAATTTAAGGATACCTAAGACTAGTTCCTCTTAATTTTTTATTTCAGCTACACGAAATTCATCAAAGCATGAAATTAACAAAAATACATCCGATCAATCGATCTCTTAAAATAAATGATAACATATTGTTACATATGCTTTGCTTTTATAATACCATATCAGTTACTAATATGTATGTATAGCGGATTAAATAGGTAAAGTGACACGCCGTTGACCAGTAGCAAAGTAGGCCGTGACGTGACGCACAAATGGTAGACAGCGTGTCGTTCGGTCAGATCACGTAACGCGCTAGTAATTGATTGACACGTCGGATCCTATGTGGCTGCGATACAATTTGCATTTTTGCTTAGAATACAATAAAACTATTTCCAATATACATACAGGAAATATGGAAATTTTGTCATACGCATGTGTGGATTTTAAAATAGTATTCGGAATAGAGATGTTACGTTTATAGACTCTTAAACTACCTAGAATATTACTATTCCTTTTAAAATCAACAAAACCACGACTTATCGTCATTTTTAACTTAACGCCTTTGCCTGTATATGTATCTTATGATTCAGTCTAAATTATTGTCGCAGATGGAAATGTTTAAAAGATTGTATTTTTTATCAGCGTGAACGCTGTATTACACTCACAGCACATTACGCAGAGATAACCTAGTGTTAAGACACTCCGCCGAATTCTAAACGCATTGCGTGTTGAATACCTCCCCATTTTACTCGACACCAAAGCGAAAAAATTAAAATATAAATAAATATTTCATTACCTCGAGTGGAGATCGAACCCACAGTCAGTCGCACATGCGTTGTGCCTCTGCACTACGAGTGGCCCCAAATTACTTAAAAGATATATACAATGTAAATATACATGCTTACTTTACAGATACTTTCTAAAACCATACACGACCCAAGCTAAATGCTATCCTCTTCTTATATTAAAATCATTACCCCTAACGTGTCCGAGTGTACCAGCCACAATATATTATACCAATCACTATCAAAATGTAAACGAAATAAAAGCAGTGCGTATCACGTTGTTACCTTTATTTACTCAGCTATTTTTGACATCCATATTCTTATGTGCGACCACGTCTGCTATTGTGCGTAATCACATTTCGTTTCCTCATATCGTCCCAAGTACAATATTTCACTCACAACGCCAATCGGACGTGACCGGCCCTCTCTCCGTCTCCAAACAAACCCTTTCTACCATTGATTTACTATTATACCCATAGAAACATAACGTCACGTTTTTCAATAGGAAATTGCTTATATGAAATTGCGAAGAAAAATAAAATGTTAATGGCAAGTTTATTTTCTCTACAAGTACGACGTATTGATCTTAAATTGTATTAATATATTTCGTTTTTAGGGTTCAGTACCTCAAAAGATAAGAACGAAAGTCTTATAGGATCAATTTGCTATTCGTCTGTCCAGATCATTTATCTTGAGTTCGCGTAGATGTACTCTTGTGAAATTATTACAATTTATACAGGTCTACAATACCTAAATGCACAGAAAAAATCAAACTTCAACTGCATTATATTATTATTAGTATTAATGTAAGAAACACGCCGCGTAATCAAAACCTATAGGATATTTCACGTGGACTTTCAGTAATGAAAGTTACATAGTGAAAAAGCATATCAGGGTATGCAGAGAGAACCTATTGTTAAGACATTTTCCATCGAATTTACGAAGCATTGCATGTTGAGTGGTCGACGTTACCAAAGCGAAGTTATAAAAATATAAATAAATAATAATTCATTCCCCTGAGTGGAAATCGAACCCACAACACCGCGTTTAATCACACGCTCGTTCCCATGTGCCTTGTGTAACAATATAACTAAAATGTATCATAAAAATCAATTATTTCTCAACTTTTAATAGTCAAAAGACTTTTTTACCATACCCACTCTTTTCAACTACTTTTAAACCTTAAAAGAACATAATTCTTATCAAAATATCGGCACCACAGAGCATATTTTCTATTTGATCTGAAATTACCATATCTAGAGTGTTTGATCAGCTTTATTCGATTAGTCTGTAAGGAGTTCTAAAGTTTCTATAGCATAGTTAACTATCACTAACAGGCGGCGAGACAAAGGCGACGAGTTGGGCCAAGGTTCGTTAGCATGTCTAAAAGTTAAGCGTTATAGCTCCCAGCGACACCTAGATCTCAGATAGAAATGTCTTTGGATAAAGAAATATTATTATATACATATATTTTTTTAAATATTATTTCACTAAATAAATTAAAGATTAAATTTGTTTATAGATTTTTTTTCATCTTCTCACTGTATTCTGTGTAGGCAGAGGAAGACTAGTGTTGTGATATTCTGTTCCCGAATTCCGCAGGCATTGCGTGTTGAGTGGCGGAATATAACGCCGCGCTTTACCGCGACAACAGAGCGAAGAAATAAAAATATTTTAAATTTACTTTTCATGAATGGGAATCAAACTCACATCTTGTGCCCCTTCGCCACGAGTGGTACCTTGTTGAGGTGGCTTGTTTAAAGATATAAATACAATTTTTCCATTTTATTTCTCTGATGAGGACGCACTGCCAACAAGTAACGTATAAAAAATATACTATTCATTTATGCTTTAAATTTCATGATATTAAAAAAATAAGAGCTTTTAACATCGAAAAGCAAACTTATAAAAGTCATCGAACAAAAATTCAATAAAAGAGTCGAGTCAACTAATGAATAGAGCCGTTTTATTGAATACTTCGGAACTTGAATTATAATAAAAAGAAAGGTCTTAATTGCAAATCGAATTGTCCGCACTTGATAGCAATATGGCGGCCAGACGCTATTGTTTCAGAAATCGATACTGATTTTCAATATGTTTTTAAGGTTCCGTAGCCCAAATGGCAAAAACGGACAATCCGTCCGTCCGTCTATCAAGAGTCTAGTTACGGTCTATTGAATGAATCACAGAAAAACTTGAGCTCCTAAGTCAAAGCAATCAAAAGCATTTATTATGTAGTCAAAGCAATCAAAAGCATTTATTTATGTATCGTTTTTGTAAAAACAAAAGTCATCACAAATTTATAATTTTAGTTCATTTCATACAAAGTCAGTGCATTTACGTGCAAATTTAAGTTTTTATATTTTTTAAATTGTACTTAATGCTGACTGAGGCCAGCCGTGGCACAGGGGCACAAAGTGTGACCGACTGGTTTTGGGTTCGATCCCCACTCGAGGAGATGAAATATTTACTTAAATTTATATTTCCATTTCTTCGCTCTGGTATAAAGGCAAAGTTGAGTACTCCACTCAACGCGCAAAACCTCCAGAATCCGGCAGAAGATGGGGAAGGGAGTCTCTAAACACTAGGTTCCCTCTGCCTATCCTGCTGTGTGCGAGATATAGCGTGAAGCTGATTCCTGCTGACCTACAATCCTTAAACAGATACGGTTTAAAAAGTCGGACTCGCACTTAACCGATTTTTTTCTACCAAAGTGTAATGCAGATATGAACTTTGATTATGTAAACATACATAAAAATTTTAGAGTGACGTTGTAGTATAAGTTGTTGCTTAATGTTCAATGATTGTTTATATTTACTCTTTTATATATTTTTTTTATTTAAAAAGATATAAAAACATTAAAGTATAAGCTAACAATTCTATGAAATATTATTTATTAGATACTAGACCTCTATTGCGTATATATTGTAAATATTGTTTTTATCTTAAAGGCAGTATATAAGCTGGATCTCTTTTTAACGTGAATTCTACTATTGTATATTATTGTCCGTTTTTTACCGTATATTCTCCTTTGTGTGTTCACCATTCAACGTGACATTGGCGAAGTGATGTGTGCTGACCTGGCACGCTCGGAACGTCATAAATAAAGAACAGTAGAATATAAGTTGTAGTATATAAGTATAATATTTTCTTAATCAAATCCATCAAGATTGCTTGCATCTGATATTATCTACATTAAAATGTAATACATAAATAAAAGGACGCGTTTTCTTCACGTTTTATATACTATACTAAAACTATATATACGAAACCATCGTGGCGTAGGGGTCCATAGGTGTGACTGTAGCTACTGACTATCTGAAGTAAACAGCTATATAGCTGGCGGTCGCCACGTCTTTGATGAAAATTTAATGACAAGCATACGGCAAGTGATTTTAATATTAACCTGAACTGTTACCTACGATACGGAAACTGCATTTTATTTATACATAACATAATATTATGTTTATATTAAATAAAATAAAATTTGCAAGCTTAATAAAAATTGAAAAAAAATACGAAATAATAATAGAAATTTACCTGAATACTTCAATTTATAAAAAATAAATTTTAGTAAAACGGAACGTTCGCATTTAAGATGGCTATCAAATTGTTTGGAAGACTTCTTACTTAGATACAAGAGTCGACAGCAAACACATTTGCATCACAACAATAATAACCGACCGTAATTAAAAACTTTATTCACTTTCCCTGTCTTAGTTCGAAAACAAAGAGAATTAAATAAAATTACCCTTTCATCGAGCGTACCTTATTGTTACTTGTCTCTTCTGGTGGGGACTTCGGAAACAAATAAGTAAAGGAGAAAGAGATAATTGACACTAAATTTTAACTCTGAAAGCTTACTTCTAATCAATAGTTATTTTATTTATTTTTTTATGGAAAAAACACGGCATACGAGCGTTCAGGTCACATGATGGGGTAAGTGATTACCGCCACCCACGGCCCCGAGCAACACCAGAGGACACACAGGTGCCTTTAAGCTGGGTTGGGCTCCGGGGCCCGGCATTACCTGATGCGAAACGCAATGGCATAAAGCCACTACTTCACGCCGGTTTTAAATGCCGGGGGTGGTAACGATCCGGTCGAGTCTGCCGATGCGTGTTGCCATTGCTGGCGACGTGACTCTACCACACGTACTTTAGTCGCCTCTTACGACACCACCAGTACCAGGATTATCCTATTCTAGGCCGGGATCACATGGCAAGCTTTCTTTTTCTACTTACTTCATTTTGAACGAAAGTAAAAATATCATGAAAATAAGGAATTTATTTAAGTAATAATTTTTGTATACATTCTACTTAAAAATAATTAGCCAAGTTCAACTCCACTTACATACTTACACTGCTATTTAGTCAAAAATCAAATCAGCTTCACGCTGTATCCCGCACAGCAGAGAAGACAGAGGGAAGCTAGTATTAAGACACTCGGTTCCCCCCTTTCCGCCGAGTTCTGGAGGCATTGCGTCTTGAGTGGCGGAACTCAACGCCGCGCGTCGCCTCGACACCAGAGCGAAGAAATGAAAATATAAACGCAAATAAATATTTCATCTCTTTGAGTGGGGATTGAACCCACAAACATTTGATTTTACAGTCACACTGTGTGCCCCTGCGCCACGACTGGCCTCAACTGGCTATTTCATGATGGGAACATTGAATTTTATATACAAAAAAAACAGTCCAAGGCGAGCGTATGCACTCACTCATTTTGTATGAAGTCTATTTCAATTATAATTACAATAACAATAATCCTGTTAGGGTTCCGTTTTTTTCTTTTGAGGTCTGGAACCCTAAAAATTTAAAAATCTCTTAAGAGGTTTCTTATATGGAAATTTACAAAGAAATTTGTATTACCATTTAGAAATCTCGACGTGAGATATGAACGTATACTAAAACTTTTTACGTTACCAAAAATATATATATAGTCTTTAATTTTTAATTATACTAAATATATTAAGTAATTCAGTGAAACATTGTTAAAAAATATCATTATTAGTCAATTTATTCACTCTGTCAATTTAAAAAAACCGATAAAATAAAAAAGGTACCCTTATAGTGATTATGTAAAAAAGTAAATGTATAAGAAGAGAAGGCCCATAAGAATTGCCATTTTACGATGAAAATTTCAGCAGACGTCTCCGTATCTTAATATTTTGCTGATGCTCCATTATTTTTACGGTCACATAATGACCTCTTGTTAGGACTTCGCGGGGGTCAGTAAGAAAGCCTTTAAAGTGCTCATAAAACCATGGAGTGGCTAATATCGTCTTCTAACATCAGAGCAGCTTGTGTTGTAAAAACGTTTTATACCTTTTTATTCACCCTTTCATCATCATTTCTGTTTAATGTTTTTTATTAAATTATTTTTTATCCGACTGCAAAGGAAAGAGTTATTTTTGCGCGTATCTAGTATGAATGTAATATTAATACTACATATCTCCAGAACCTCTGAACGAATTTACATAATTATTGTCACGTTAGATTCAGCTTAGTAGCCAGTCCAAGTATTTTTGGACAGGTGAAGCTAAAAAAAAACAAACATGGCGGCTGATTGACGCCATTACTTACTATTATCACTTACTTACGCCATACTTAGTGAGAAATCTTTTTTTTTTCGAATAGCACAATATGGGTATCAAATTAAAGGACTCAACACAAAAATTTAAAAAGGTATATCATGATTATCATTACGGTCACACAAATATTTTTTTTTGCTTCACCCTGTATTCCGCATACCGCAGAGTAAGCAGAGGGACCCTAACGTTACGATGGTCCTCACTTTCTTATTAAAAATATTAATAAATAATAATTCATTTCCTCGAGTTAGTATCGAACCCACAAACGTCGCGTTACAGTCGCAGTCCTTGTGCCTCTGCTCAACGACATAAAACAAAAAAAAAACAAGCCCAATACTTAATTAAGATTATTAGTACCTATTATTCTTCAGTCAATTAAATTTGCATAAGAAGCCCAGTAAAGTTGGTACAGGTCCCGGCTTTAAGTCTAATAAACTATTTGGACTTGTCTTTTTCCTTAGTTTTATGCGGTTGAATTTTTGATAATTATATTATATTCTTGTGCAAATCATAATATTCTTCTTGTACTGTTGTGTTGTATATTTGTACGACTTGATTTTTTAAATTTCAATAAAAGTTGACAATTTTCTTACTATGTAATAGGTAACTACACTCACTTTGTAGCAAATATGTTTACTAACCAGCCTAAAACGATATAATCACGTACACGTACATTTTACATTAAGTCATTAGCCTCACCTATTCATAGCCGGACTTGTGATCAATATTAGATATTCCTCTAAGTTATATTTGATCCTCAACTGCCATATTTAATGAGGCATAAGGATGGTGTTAAAACACTCCGCTCCTTACTTTCCGACGAATTCTGAAGGCATTCGAACTGAACTTGAATCGAACCCACAACTTGTGCGCCATGACTGACTTCGTTTGTATATATTATTTTATTATATGCAATAAATAAATTCTTCTATTCTTCTTAGAGAGTTATACAATGTACTTACATTATTTTAACATATTTATCTTGAGAAACTAACAGGCACGCCTAAATAAAACGTAAAAAGAGCATTAAATGTCCGCAGAGGCAATATTTTACGTCTACGCCGGGAACCTTTTAAATCGTAAACATCGGCGCCTGCCTCATTGCAAATTGCAAGAAAACCGACTCGCGGTTTGGGAAGTAATGAAGTTTTAAGATTTATGTTTTTACAAAGTACTTCCAGTGGATACCAGCTTCTCCCTAACCAACTCCACCTTCGCGAGCTCTCGTGTACGTTTTGCGGTTAGCGTTTTTTTACTTTTAGTAACTTGCAGTTCAGAGCGTAAGAATACAAGAATAATGAATATAATGTATGAAATATATTTTATATGTGTAGAGAATGCATTTTATTAATGGCTGTTAGAAAAACGTCGATAAATGTTAAATTTTAGCTGCTTAAAAATATCATTAAGAATATAATGAACCAAATAATACTATTTGAGCTTTTATTGTGCATAATACTATTTCAACAAAATTAAAATAGGTCAGAAATAAATGTCTACCTATTTAATATCATAGAAATATATAAAAGTAGAGTAAAAACCAATTAAAATAATCCTCCACTGAAATATCCTAAAACTTTATCAGCTTATTTTACTGTATCAAAAAATAGTACTTAAAGATGCTGGTTTTTAATATTTATTTAATATGTTTAAAATTTTAATTCCACAGATTGAGCCGGTAAGATTGAACTACTAACGCTTGAGCGAAGCCGGCAGAGGGAACCTAGGAACCTACAGTTAAGACACTCCATTCCCATTAAGACATTTGTGTATCATATTTTCCTCCGAACTCTGGGGACACTGCGTGTCCCGAAACTCAACGCTGCGCTTTATCTCGATACTAGAGCGGGGACATTAAAATATTTCATTACCTCGAGTGGAAATCGAACCCACAACCTATCGCTTGATGTTCTGTGCCACGACTAGCTTCCATTAAGTCTTGACCAATGAAAACTAGATAGATAACCAAAGGCAAATGAAATAGCCTATCAATCAGTTAAACTTTACCACCAATATTCAATACAAAAAGAGGTCAAAGAGTATATGATAGAAACGTACACTTTATTATTATTATATATCTCTTTCATAATTTTTGGGTTCAAGAGAACACTGTCGTGCTTGGGAACCTTAGAGAATATATAAATGTTTTACAGTGATGCATCAGCCGGGATCCATCTCTGTGTAACCACAAGTAATTGCCCTGAGATGGTCGCCGGTTAATAGGTAGGAATTATGGCAAATCTAAACTTGTACTATGAAATGGACTGGCTACTACTACTACTATAGATGGACTGGCTTCTGGGCTATTTAATACTTTATGACACCAACATGAATAAAAAAAATTGAGAAAGAAAAGCACCATTTTGGTGTTAGGATGGTAGATATCTTGCAGGCAATTTCTATAAAAAAAAAACTTTGTCATCAATATGGTAAAAAGCTAATTTAATATGTTAATTGAATTTAAAACTACATTATAAAGTATAAAACACGATATTTTAACAACATATATTTTCGAAAACAACATCAATTGTGCGGGATACGAGGCCAGGAAATAATTTTCTAAATTAGCAATTTCAAACACGTGTCCGCAATAACGGACACGTGGTCCCTGCCCAAAGCCCGACGCTCCCGCCGCGGTCGAACAACAGCCTTAACAACGCAATAATCATATGTCCACAAGTTTAAAAGCTTTCAGCTAACAAATTTGCGCAGGTTTTAATAAATAGATATTTTAATAAATTGTTGTAGTTTTGCCGCTATGTTGTAGCATTATGTTATGACGTGGAAAAAGGGAATATTATAAGGAAGTTCGACTTCCACTCGGGGGAACCAAATGTTTAATATTTTCATTTTCTAGCTCTGGTAAAATGGCAGAGTAGAATTGGGTTCCGCCACTGAACGCGCAATCCCTCGACATTTCGAAGGAAAGTGAGAAACGGCAGTGCCTTAATGACAACAGAGTGCTGTAACACTACGTTCCCATTCTCCTACTGCCTACCCTGCGATATGTACATAATACAGCATAGCTATGGTGAAAACGAGATCAAAGACATTTTTTTAAACGGCAATTTATAATAATCTAAATATGTATATTTGAAAACTAAATTATTGCATGGATTCTTTATAATCTTAATGTCTTATAAATTTTTAGAATAAGAAAACATCATAAGTAAATAAGCATAATAATAAATAAGCATATTTTTTTTTAATTTCGACCAATCTTCAAACCAACAAAATTATAAAAATATTACATTACAATCATACAGGCGTCAGTGATGCTCTCAACCTATTATCCTTCCAAGAACAATAGTCCCAGTAATTACTAAGGAATCGCAACGTAATGGGATTAGTACCGTTAATTTGTAACACAACAAAGCTAATTATCAAGGGATATGATTTACAACGGCTTGATTAGGTCCCATTCATATGTCGCGGTCGCCATCAGCACGCTGTAAATCAGATTGGGGATAATTCATGTGACCTGATTGTTAGTGTGATAGCTCTGATTGTTGTTATTGTATGGTCCCCACCATATACATTGAGAAGGATTTAAATAACCCTTCCTTAGCAGTCAGGAAAAACCAAATGAAATAGTTTTATGTAGAATAAAATCGAGATTTTACTTTTCATTAGGGACTGTTAGGACTTTGACCGTTGACGATTGCTAACAGTAGCAGGTAACCTAATATTGTCAGATTTGAACTGGCATGTCATGGTAGGTATTCCTAATTTATATCAAATAAATACGCGGCGTTGAGTTCCGACACTCGTGTAAATTACAACACACAATACCTCCAGAATTTGACGGAAGATGGGAAATGGAATGTCTTTACACTAGGCTCTCTCTGCTTACCCTGCTACATGTAAGATACAGCGTGAAGCTGAAAAAAACTATATAGATATACAAATCCTGAGCACATTTCACCCGATTCTTGTCATTCAAACTAAACAGCTATATAAACGATCGTGTTTCCATTTCTTTGTCCCCAGTAAATGAGAGGCTTACAGCACACGATTTACATAATACGTATATAATAGGTCGGTTGAAGCAATTTCACGCTCGCTCATACGGCTGTCGGGACTATGCCAATTCCCTGGTTCCAAGGCGAAGGACTGCGACGTACTCAATTAGTATGGTTTCGCTAATTGCTTCCTTTGGTGAATTAATTGACGTTTCTGAGTAAATAGTTTCTGTTTGATGGTAATTTTTGATTTTCATGTTGTGTTTGTTTTATCTCGTTGTTGTTTGGTTCATTGTTTGGATATTGTTATTTTTGCTGCCAAAAATAAGTGTAATTCGTGTCTGGAGTTTTCGTTGACACATGGCAGAACTGCGTGGAAGTTATTCCTTCTTGGAGTAGATAGTTTTATATGATTTTTTAAATATTAGTTAGTAGCTTCCCGCTGTTTCCTGCACACAGTAGGGTAGGCAGAGGGAACCTAGTGCTAGGACACTCCCCTCCTCACTTAAGTCCCACCGTGTTTTCCCACTTTCGATGTGTTAAGTATCTGAACTCAATGCCGCGATTTTCCTCTACACCAAAATAAATAAAATGAAAATGAATAATAAATAAAATTATATTTACATAGTAATAATAAATGCCTGCAGAAACCTTAAAGTAATTAATTAAATCAGCTTCACGCTGTATCCCGCACACAGCAGGATAGGCAGAGGGAACCTAGTGTTAAGACCGGAGTGTCTTTCCTCACTTTCTGCCGAATTCTGTAGCCATTGCGTGTTGAGTGGCAGAACTCAACGACGCGCTTAGCCTCGACACCAGAGTGAAGAAAATGGAAATATAAATTTAAGTAAATATTTCATTTCCTCGAGTGGGGATCGAACCCACAACCAGTCGGTTTTACAGTCACACTTCGTGCCGCTCCGCCACGACTGGCCTCTAGTAATTAATTAGTTTTAAAAAAGAACACTTTTAGAAATTACAAACAAACAGAACAAAAACGTAATAAAAATTATCATCTATATAATATAACATATATTTCCTAACATAACTGACGGTAAATATAAATTTATTTTATAAGTCTGCATTATATAAAATACCTGAAAGCTCCACTGAGCAGCATGTGAATAGTTCATATTTTCATTTTTATATACCTGAATTGCTTTTACGAATCAAAGCGTTCCATTTTGTAAGTCAGGCGAATATACTTAAGCCTTTGGATCGCTTCTAAAGCGGTTCACTCGCCGTTTCGTAGGCTTCATTACTTATACTGGCAGTTCGGCTTTCAGATATCCAAGCTATACCAGCCCCTGGAGAGCTGCAGGTTCGATGAGTGTGAAGCTATCGTTGCAGAACACGTGCATATAAAGCTAGAGCCACACTTAACTAACGGTTAGTGTTAATGGCCGTTTGTTTTAATGCTCGTATAGTCTTTGATTTTGAAGTTACATTTTACTATTATAGTTTTGTATGTTTTTAGAATTCTGTACTTAAAAAAAGGAAAAACAGAACTCTTGCAGGATCATTTTGTTGTCAGTCTGTCCGTCTATCAAGACCATTTACCTCAAAATGGCTTGGAGAAAGGAATTATTATTATCAAATATACAGGTCTACAGAAATCGTGTCCCTAGGAATGGAACACAGAAAACGTCAAGCTTTTAAGTCAATGCAGTCAGATACGAGCATGTATACATAGTTTTTACAACATCTTATATGAAATTCTATTACAGGATACTTCCTGTTATGATATTTGGTATTTGGTTGAAAATATATTGTTCTAGCCTCCATGTGAAACAAGCATTACATATACTTAAGTCAGAGAACTTCTAAAGAAGATAACATACGAACATACTGTCGAATTACTTTTAAATGTATGTGAACTTATACTTCAACCATCATTTCTAAACTAACTTATAATTTATCTATATAACTAACTTATAAGTTATATAACTTTACTCAACACGCAATGCTTTCAGAATTCGGCGGAAAGTGGAGAGCAGTGAGTCTTAACACTAAGGTTGCTACATACCGCATAAGATGAAAAAAGGGTGATATCTTGCCATATTCACTCTTGATTACCAGGAGTACACCTTGTGCATATTGTATAAAGGCTCCATTAAAGCTAAAGCGTTTCTCAAACGTCATATTCAACCGCTGGATACCTTTCAGAATGTGGCACTGTGATGACAACTACTACTACGTTGTGACTTCTCAACTCAAACGAACTGACCGCGCTGACTTAAGCATAAATGTTAAATGGAGTAGATGAAATGAAAGTATTTGAATAAAATATGCTAAGAATAGTTACATTTGTAATTGTTATATATTTAAATGAGACAAGATGAAAAATAATAATATATTTTAAGACAGTGCCTTAATGGCATACATAGAAAGTCAATCAGTGTTAAGGTATTGGATAAAAGTCATCAATGTAAAGGTATTTTAGACAAAAATCAAAATGCACATTTAAAATTGTGTACAATGTATACAATATAAAAGCACCATTTGTCTGTCGGTTGCGGATTCGATTCCTATTTGGGAAATGTATTATTTTCATTACACTCTGGAAAAAACGCAATGTTATATTCCACCATCTAACAAGCAGTACCTTGAAAATAGGACAGAAAGTGGGCGGAATAATAATAATAAAAAAAATGCAAAAATACAATAATAAAATGAACATAAAAACTATTTCTAAAAGGTAATAAACTAGTACTAGTATGTTGAAACTTACATAAAATCTACTATAATATATCTATATACATATACGTAATATGTACATAGGTATTGTTATTGTAACGAGCACACATAGCAATGATGGTTCCTAAGCGTGAAGTATCCAACGTCAGCTTACTGAACACCGTTAATCAATTTACCTAACCGTACGTGAATAATCTTTGATTAATCGATGATTATGGGACTATTAATAGTTGGAATTACAAGCTGAAATCAAATATAACCTTACAACATTTTCTATTAAAGTTTTCGCTGTATCCTGCATATAGCAAAGTAGACAGTAGGGAACCTAGTGTTAAGAACTCCGTTCACCACTTTCCGCCGAATTTTGAAGACATTGCATGTCGAGTTGACTCAACACGCTTTGCCTTATTACCAAAGCGAAGAGATGAAGATATTAATAAATAATAATTCGTTCCTGGAAGTTGAACCCACAACCGTTTATAGTCACACGCTTGTGTCACTGAACCACGATGGCCTCAATAGCTTTATTGGAAAAATATCAAAGATCACAAGTTATCTTGCAATGAAAGCTTCAGTAGGTAACTTCGGTCATGAGCTCTCATCTTGCTTTTCAAAAGTTGGACTACTTTATGCGTTAATTAAAACTCTTTTATAGAGGTTTCGCTTGTAGAAATCAAAGAGAGTTAGGCTTGTAGTTGCAGCCTAACTTTCTTACCCAACCTATAGATGGTGGACTCTGTTAAGATAATAATAGAAAATATTTTTTTATTAATATTACTAATCATTAATTTTTGCTATTTATAGATTCGTCCTCCACAACCGTAGCGTTTGACGCTCCGTTCTCTTGAACTACCCCGCTAGGGATACAGCGTGAAGCTAGACTAGATTAGATCATTAATTTAATAAACATGATTTGTATTTATGTATTTTGAATGTTAATGCTTTTCTTTTTGCGTATGTTATTTTGTTTGTGTTTTCTGATGGAGAGTCATGCTTTAATAATATTTTTAAGATCGTTGACTATCTTATTGGATTTGAAAACGCAAAACCTACTTATATGTATGTTGCATCAAATATGTCTAGGTGAATTCACATCGAACTAATTAATAATAATCATAATTTATTGCACAGAAAATATTTAAGAAATCATCAGAGAGACAACAGCTAATACTAAATTATGTGCAATGGTGGCCTTATCGCTATAAGTGATCTCTTCCAGGCGACCATCAAAATACAAAAGAATATTATAAGAAAGAAAATTATGACGAAGACAAAAAAAACTAAGCAATTATAAAAGAAAGAACAACATTTCCACAAGTTTCGTGATTAAAAAGCTGCTATTCACAATTGAAAAGTCGAATATGGCCGCATCCCCAATGTCAGCTACTGTTATAGACATCTTGTATCAGCGTCCGCAGTATCTAAGCCGATAATAGAAGCTATTATACGTTTACTCTTAAAAGAAACTCTACCAACATTTTATAATATTTTTAACAGTTAAAACTACATAGAGGCCAGTCGTGGCGCAGGGGCACAAAGTGTGACTGTGAAACCTACTGGTTGTGGGTTCAATCCCCACTCGAGGAGATAAAATATTTGTTTAAATTTATATTTCCATTTTCTTCGCTCTGATGTCGAGATAAAAGCGCGACGTTGAGTTCTGCCACTCAACACGCAATGCCACCAGAAAGTGAGTGCTCGCAACGTCTTAACATTAGGTTCCCTCTACCTACCCTGCTGTGTCCTTTACACATACGGGTAGGCAGACATATACAGCGTAAAGCGGATTTTTTTTAACTATATAATATCTATTATTTTCTATTTTTATTGTCACATTTAAATACCAGACGAATTTCAATTCTAGGCGGGGGCAATCTCTCTATCCGCCATTTTGTGATATTGTCAGTCAGGTGGCGGGAAAACCAAGTCACGATCATATATCGAATATATGAAAATACATATTTTTAATACAAACATTACCCTATGTGAAATTTTAAATCACACCCGTTGCGTTCAGTTAGGCGCAGCTCTATTATAATGTTTTTTTTTTTTATAAATTTCGAGAGAAATAAATATAAAGAGAAAAAGTAAATTTAAAAAAGCACCAAAAAATACCATTAGAATTATATCAACGCCGATACCGTTATTGGTATTATTTATAAAATATTTTTATAAGTAAACAATAATAGTTTTTGACATATTAATGCTTGCCTGGCACTGCTTCCAACGTATTTTATAACGTATTTTAAATAATAAATAGGTTAAATAATAAATTTCGTTAATTGTTCTTTAATTATATATTTAATTATATCTTTGCTTTATTTTTTTTTTTTTGGTTTTGATTTAATTTTAGAGTATGTATATGAAAAATCACTTATGTTTTAATCTGCTTCAAATAGGATACCATTTCTTCTTAAAGTTAGCTATTCACATAAGTGTAGGCAGACTATTTACTGTTAAAAAAATATATTTATGGATTGATTTTTTGTATTATTTGTATATAATTCATTGAAGCTACACACCTAAAGTACCAAACCAAAAACAAAACAAGAAAGAAAATTATTAATTTAGCTGCCTGAACAACATTTTAATAAGGCAAGCACTGCTGCGGCACCAAAATGGTATCTCGACCTGTCAGCTCGCAAATCTGATACATTTTATCGTAAGCCCAGCTATCTGGCCGCCGCAAATACGCACAAATAAGCAATTTACAATTCTGATCCACGGAGCGAACTCACCTATTCATCATTTAGATTTATAGTCCTTTTATCTAGCCGATCTGTTTTCTTGTTTAATTAATGGAAAGAAGATTTTGGCTATGGATTTCGATGGAACATCACATTGACTGATTTTCAATAGATTAGAATTAGAATAAATAAACATATAATGTAGTATATAATATATGTAATTATTATACATTATTTGTATTTTTAAATATAGTTTATATACGTATATTTATATATGTATCTATTTACACATTTATAAATTTGTTTCATCATTATTGTTATTATTATTATTTTTAATTTCTTAGTTATTCTGCTCTTTATTGATCACTGAACTGTACTCTCTTCCCGCCGTTTGACAGTCATCCACTTCCATTGGTTGGCTGGAAGAGATTTCTTTTAGAAATAAGCCCACCTTTGCTAACTAACATTTTAATTAAAGAATATATACATATTTCGGTAGGTTTATGTATTGCTATGAATATTTAATAGTAAATTTTAACTGTATGAATCTAAAAGGCATTATAAAAATTATATTTATCGTTTTATTTAAATAAATATCTCATATAAAGCGTTTCATTTTACTTAATACCCATATCACTTTCTAGACTGTACCATACTATAATTTAAATCATATGTTTTATATCCTCGAGTAGAATACAATTAGGAAACTTTCCAAATGAAGTAAAACACACTGTTTCAAATATTGTTACCTGGAAAGCGTCAAGGAAAGTTTAAATTACTGTTTATCATAGTGTAACTACATTTTAACTTACGTACTTAATACAATAAAGCCCTGGTCAGATCCCGACCGCCATTATTCTCCGGAAGAACGAGGCTGTAAACATTTATTTCATACACTGTTGAATTGTTACTCTGCTGGGTGAATTCTGTCTCGTGAATTAATTATTTGTCACTATGTTTAACTTAGTATAAAGTAAAACACGTACGCTAATTTACTAGATATAATACAGCCAAATGAACAACTCTCTTTGAGCGATATGGCTGTTTATATTTTTTAATTTTTGCATTGTCTATTACTATTTTATTTTTTTTCGGATCAGCAAGAAACATTAATATATATTTTTTTTTTCGAATTTGATTATAAGTATTCTTATTCTTCATACATAAAAATATTTATGAAATACAAAAATGAGGCTAATCGTATCGCAATGTCACAAGCGTGTGACTGTAAACGTGACTAGCTGTGAGTTCGAGGCCCACTCCAGGAAATGAAATATTTTCATTTCTTCACGCTAGTGTATCGAGGCAGAAGCCAAGTATTAAGTTCCGCCACTCAACACGCAATGCAATGAAAGTGGGGAGTGTCTCAACACTAGGCTCCCTCTGTCAACCTTGCAACCTGCGGGATACAGGGTATAGGAAAAAAAACTAAAATGTACACCTACAAATTTAGAGAGGGATTGCCTTTGAATCAATATTCTTACAAGATTTAATTTAACTTGCCGTTAGTTTCTTGGTTAGAGTTTATATAATTTTGCAAACTCAATTTGACCCACTTCCCAGTGTCAGATTGAGCTGAAATTCGAATTACGACCCCAGTTCTGATGACATTAAAATAACATGTAAACAATAGTGCTGTTAATCCAAAATGGCCGCCGCAACAAAATGCCGGATTACATTTTTTGCACAGCCCGCCTAATATAATCTAAATGAAAGGTCTTGATTTGTTAAATATAATGCACAATGAAAAAATATATAGAAAGCTTGATTTTAAAAGGCGTTCTTAATCAATATTTTATTATAATCTTGGTGTCAATTCGTGAACTATTTTGAACATAGACTAATTGGATGGACTCGATTTTAGAGATGCATCATCCATTTAGATAACCACATACCTACATTATAGCATCGACTTCAATTCCAATTGACTGACAAGATTAATTAATTTTTAATACAAAATTTAAATGACCCAAGCGGGACAGACATGGTCCTACGATCGTGAATCATTCCACGTACTTTGAGTTATTTTTTAATTACTTCTTTTATAATTAGTTACTAACAATTCCAGAGATAAGAATCCCGCTTTTTCCCGAAACAAAATCTGGTTACGCTGGTTCCGCCTCTTATTTTTTTATACACAATATATATATTTTTTCAGCTTCACATTATATCCCTCATGTAGTAAGATAGGCAAGGGAGCCTAGTGTTAAGACACTACGCTCCCCACTTTCCGTCGAATCTTGAAAGCATTGCGTGTTTAGTGGCGGCGAAAGGGCGGAATGAAAATATTAAATATTTAATTTCCTTGAATTGGACTTGGTACCCCTAAACACGACTAGCCTCATACTCAACATCTATTGACTCATATTCAAGTAGAAAACGGAGAATGGAGTGTAACGAACAATAAGTTTTCCCGGTCTCTCCTGCTATATAGAAAGTTTGCTATTTTTTAATTTATTTATTATAAGTATTTATTAATATTTTTCTTGCTGATTTAAAA
Organism: Heliconius sara; assembly: GCA_917862395.2. Lineage (NCBI taxonomy): Eukaryota > Metazoa > Arthropoda > Insecta > Lepidoptera > Nymphalidae > Heliconius > Heliconius sara. The sequence continues at coordinate 3,874,368 of OU860783.2, read as the reverse complement.
GTGTGTGTGCATTTTAAATTAAACTATTACGGGTACTTTAATAATATTTGAGAGAAAATTACAATAAACACAATACTTTTTCAAATTTTTATTTCATCTTTTCATTTATGTACAAAAAAAGGTTTTGCAATACCGCATTTTTTTAATTTAACACAATTTATGGGTGAACAATGACAAAACAATAATAATAATAATAAAACTATTAAAAACATAAAAAAGAAAAAAATACAAGCATATGATAAAAATATCAGCGCAAAATTTCTTATTAAAATTTTATTATGAGCATATAGTAGAAAATATAGAGACGGCAATTGTAAAAATGTACATTAAATATTAAACGATATACGTATTATATATATTCAATTTGTATTTGTTTTCGGCATTATAAAAATATACTTTTATTTTATATTTTATTTAGAGTGAAGGTACATTTAGGAACCTAAATATTTGTTATTTTAAAATCGGATTATAACATAAGAAAAGAAGAGAATTATTAATAATGATATGAGACATAGATTTTATGTGGTTTCTATTATATAACCGAATGGATACCTAAAAATATAAGCTAAAATATTTTTTATAAATACATAAAACTAATTAGAAAAAAAACGATCTGAACACTAAAAACCATAGTAAACCACTGATTAAAATCAAAATACATACAAAAGAAATTTGATAAAAAATTTTTAAAAGTATTAATGGACAATCATTTTTTTATTTTTATATATTTAGTTTATATAAAATCTTCGAAAATGTCAAATAGTTATTAAGAACACTAAAGATATGACAAATGAGTGTAACGGGCAGACGGCAATGAAGTATAATTTTCATATATCATACTCATTTTTATAATAATTGTCGATATGAATTGACTTTTATACAATATTTTAAAATTTTATTCTATTTTATTATTAATTCAATATCTTAATACAAAATCTATTAAAAAAAATCAACAAAATAAATTTATTGTAAATCTTTATTTTTAGTCAATTAAATATTTTATTTCTGTTTATATTTCATCTATTGTTTCAATGTTTTCATGTGAAATCTCATTTTCTGATTGCAAATTAATTTTTAAATTATATGAAAATTTAACGAACACTATTAAACCATACATAATTAAATTTAACATAATTAAATAAAAAAAAACGAGTATGACCAAAAAGTATTATTACAATTTTTTTTTAATGTGATCTTCATTGTATTTAACGTGTTCCAGTCCCTTACTCTATCCTGGGCTTACTTACCAAATAAATTAATTACATTTTAATATTTGTGCAATATTTCATATACACCTAACTACAAATTTGGAAATGCCAATAATTAGAACTAGCTATTTATTACCCGTGACATTTAATTAAAAAAGAACGTTTTTTTTTAATATTCCAAATACATATCTGGCAATTAAATTACTGTATACAGTACTGTCGGCGAGTAGTGGCCAACCTGAAGTTAGGTTTGCTGAACTTTTGCTCATTGTATATTGGAGAATAAAATAATGAAAAGTAAGAAAATTCTTGGCTTCAAATCAGCACAGCCCTCTATAGCTAACTTTAGGGCACGACTTGTCGATCGTACTGTACGTCCACAAGTTAACAACCTCACAACCTTATTAAAACTTATTTATTTGCTCTCTAACTTGTTATTCAATAACATTTCAAAAATTTAATTTTTCTTTTTCAATTTATTTTGTTTAAAAATGTGGACTTAAACGTGTCTTAACTTTTATTTATATTTCTTATGTTAACCAAAGACAAGTAAATATTTCTTGTATTTATTATAGTAATTTCCATTTTCATTTTCGTTTACAATTTAGGAAACATGATTGTTTAGTTAGGGACGAATATATTAACGTTTGTATAAATGCTTCATAACCTCGTGGGCTTATTTTGATTAATTCCAAAATGCAGATCATCTCAATTATTGAATTGATCATATCATTATAATTATATAAATAACGAAAGTAATACATGATATAAAAATAGGGTTGTAGACTGTATTGAAAAATGGACAAACTCGTATAAATATTTTTTATAAGAAACTAGAACTGTATATTTACATTACTGTAAATGAAATGTACAGAACCGTCTGGTCTGGTCTGATGTTTTGTGATATGACAATAAACAGTAGTGACATCACAGAATTATGAACACCAAGGCTATTGCTATGAAATTCTACAATTTGCATTTTCGTACACAAAAGAGGAGAGAGAAAGAGAGACAGAGAGAAAGTTTTAAAAAGTTCTGATTAAGAACGAATATCTAGTTGTTATATACATACAGCACGGTCAACGACTGAAGTTAGGTGCAGATCCACAATTTGATTTTGGATTTTTTCTTACTTTTAATTATTTTATTTCCAAATACTGTACTATATATAAGTTATATTGCATAAGCATAATACATAGCCAACAACCCTATTACAATATAAACATCACTCCTTTAAATTAAATAATCGTTACTTATTTACGACAGAAATAATTGACGTCACGTCGAATAATAACGTCACAAGCATCATAAGTACGCGCAAAAACATTTTAACATTCATATTTTTAAATACGATTTATATTATCGTCGGTCAAAAAATCGAAAAGTGACATTTTACAGTATTTTTAGAAATCAAGATTAATCATCAAAATTAATTTAAACAAGTCTACCATTTTATTGTATAGATAAAATACACTTAATGCAGTAGGTAATAATTATAGAATAATACGCAATGGACGTTCCATGTGTCGTTTTGACTTTTAGTTTAGTTAACCATATTTTTTAATAACAGAAAAGTCCCCTCTCAATATACATGCCACTGAATGTTTTTTTTTCGAGACAATATATTGAACAGAAAATTGAGAAATAGACACAATATTTATATATTCAAAAAGAAATAAAAACCACTCTTGCTATTGTCAGAAAATTTACATGAATACTTTTAAAATGATTTATAATATTTAAGCATTAACATTAAAAAAAACTAAATTAATACATTTGTATTAAATACCGTCACTATTTGTCCTTTTTGATTAATGTCACTTTTTAATTGACCAACGATATTCCGTATTATGTTTGTGCTTCATATATATAATTTAAACGTACAAACTAACATTTGCAACGATTTATATAGTTAACATGGCACCATATGTTTATTTTTTATATATATATATATATATATTGTATATTATACTGTATGCTGAAATCGTTGTTTCAAACTTAAACGCTTTAACAATTAGCACCCGATCGTTCATAAAATTGTTAATACTAACACTACACAAGTACATACGTAAGGCGCTTCAAAAATAAATCGAGCGACACAGCAATTTAAAATATATAAGAATTATATTATTTATTTTTAAAAACTTAAGTTTTAAAAACAAAAAGAAATTTCGAAGGCCAACGACGCCATCAGTCTATTTTACAATGGCAACATTTGTACAGATTATTAATTAAAAAAAAAACTACGATTCGCTCGCCCATTTTTCGTGTAAGCTTTTCAAATGATCGTGAGCCCGTTTCGTTATGTTCAGAGTTGGTACGATTTCCAATAAACCATTTTCACCGATCAGACTAAGACCTGCTAGACCTAGATAGGTGTGCATAGGATCAGTGCAGGTGTCCGGCCATTTTGAAAAACCACCCACAACGCAATCCTGGGTTTCGTAGACGTAACTCTTATTATTCACATAATTAGATAAATGTAGAGCATCTAATATTTTTAGGGAAGCCCCGACCCAGAAGCTGTAACAAGTGTCTACTGGTTTGTTAGGCCGTCCTTGGAAACCGTCTATTTGTCTGAAAAGCAGCCACCTTTTTAACCCTTCTATTTGTTCTTCAGAAAGTTGGTCTAATTGATTTGTTAAACTTAGGGTTGCTAGCGCACAGTATGTTGTACCTCCGTGGGACTCTAATTCAGGGCATTGAGCGATGCCGTAGTCGTAGCCCTGAAAAGTAAGAAAGACAATGTATTTCGAAGTAAATCTCAGAATTTGTGTTATTTTTATTAAGATACATTACATATTATTAAATTTCTATAAATAATTTATATATTTTATATCCTTTATTAACAACATTTAATAAATGAATAGTTCATTTAACCGTAACGGAAAAAGTATTTTCAAAATGAGAATAAATTGTATAAATATCGCAACAACGACACACAGTGTATAAATCTATTATTTATAAATATATACCAATTTAAATAAATGAACCCAATATACTTACAATAGACTTTATAATATAATCCGTCGCCCTTTTAATATTGAATCCGGACCAATCGTTCAATATATAACTAATGCAGGCCGCGCAGTAAACGAAACGCATATCCGATTCACATCCAGACAGCGTCGCCGAGAAGTTACCCTCTTCCGTTTGTAACGCTTTTATACCTAAAAAAGCGTCTTATAGTGTTTAAGGTCATCTTAGTGGAAAAGCGTGTGACTGTAACGGCTATGGGTTCGAAACCCCGCTCGGGGGAATGTATTATTATTTATTGATATTTTCATTTCTTCGTTATGCCTCGAAAGCTCGGCGGAACGAGGGGAACCAAGTATTACACTATGTTCCCTCTCTCCCTAGTGTGGGGGACACTGCTATATGCGTTATTCTTTCGAAGTCTACCGCCGAATTTTCGAGACATTGCGTTTGTTGGATATTGATATTCAAAAATATTATATTTTAAGGATTAAAAAAAAATGATATTTAGATTTCAGACTTCGGCAGTTTTAATTACTTCATAACTAGTAGCACTCGACGTGTACTTCAGAATTTAGATAAGCATAAATGACTAAGTGTTGTTTAACTTAATACAAAGAGCACAAATATTAATAACAACATAATTAATAGCATGAGCCAGTCGTGGCGCAGGGGCACAATGTGTGAGTGTAAAACCGACTGGTTGTGGGTTCGATCCCCACTCGAGGAGATGAAATGTTTACTTAAATTTGTATTTCCATTTCTTCGCTCTGGTGTCGAGGGAAAGTCCGTTTAGTTTAGTAATGTCTTATAACAATAAATAAAAATAATAAATTATTATTGTCATCATATTGTTATATCACTAAAAATATAAATAAATAGAAAGTTTTATTCTATTAAATATTTTTTTTTGCTGTATATATAACCTCCTCTTTTAGATGTAACTTTCTTCAATTCAATATATTCCATACATTTTTCACGTATATCGTTTGATTTAATAAATTCGTTTGTTGATGATTTAGTAAATTTAGTAAATTTGTTTTATTGCTATTAGAACAACATTAAATCATATTACGCGTATTATATTTATAATTACAAATGAAACTGATTTTATGGTTATTATTCACGTAATTCAAATTAAAACTTATAGCATTATAACTTAGCCATAATGGTAACTATAGTATTTGTTTTAAAAAAAAAAATGTTTCTCAATCACATATATGTGTAATAGTTCTGTAAGTTGATAAAATAAGACTAAATTAGAGCTTTTAAATAAAGCAGAAATAAAAAAAAACTTAATATTTTAAGACCTTCTCCTTCCTTTAATTACTTTTCGCCATAAATTTCTATACACATCGTGTTCAATGCCGAGATTCTTAGATGAATAAATATTTATATTTTGAATTATACAACATGAATTAATTAATTAATATTTTAAACTAGAAACCACTTATAGAATTGGAGAAGTTATACGCCTATAGTTGCCTATACATTTATATAATTTTTATAACATTCACTACTATACCTTCAATTAGAGCTCTTCTATTCACTCTCGACAAATCGTCACCTAAAGCAAGCAAAATGCACAACCCAGTATATGTCATAGCTAAATGGCCACATCTGTAGTGACTGTTTTCTACATCTAATTCGATATTTACTGTCGAGGACCCTTGGAAACCACAAGCAGACATGTCTCCATCTGAAACAAATGATTAATAATTATAAGATGTTTCTCAGTACCTATTGTGTTTTATAATATTTTTAAAGTTTAGAACTCGAATGACGGTCGGTATAAAATACCCTTAATCTAAGTGGAGTTAAATCAGGTAAATAATAATAAATTGTTTAGGTTCAAAATCAATAGAAACTATGATTTAGTTATATAAGCTAGTGTTTAACTTAATAAATTAAAGTATATTCTTTCGTTATACTATAAAAGCAGATTTTTATATATGGACAGACTTGGGAGACTATTGGAAAATGTTATATAGTTGACATTACATTTGCCACATACATCACATATTTTGGTCATATATTTATAGTCATGTAGTTCACAGATCCAAACATGTGAACAACCACCTACACATCCACATACGTGACATGTGATCTAAGATCCACATGTGACACATTCACATATATACATTACAGTTACAATGTATGATCACATCAGCGTAATCAGACGTCCCGATTTTGGCAAAATGTCCAGATTTTCAGCTCAAACATTCAATGTCCCGACCAGAAAAGACATGACGATGGATTATTCCACTTTCTATAAGAAATCTTTTTATTACTTCAAGTTTTTAATTACTGACTAAGAATTTAATTTCATTTTCGTCACGTAAAAATCGTTTCAGTATAGTGTCGTTTTTATACTAAAAACATTCAATTTTGATATCTATTACCACTGGAGGCTTTAATTAAAATTGAATTTAAAACTCAAATAAATTGATTAATCTAATTCTCATTCTCACATTTTGTCACAGTCATGGGGTTAAGCATCCGCTTGTGTAATCTCAGACCCACGCATGGTATAGCCACATATGTGATTACACATTCACAGACGTTATCGCACACAAATAAATGTTAATAAAGTCAAGATTTTTTTTACAAACAGCCTTTTTCAAACCAGTCGAGATGAGAACGTTACTCTTTAGAAGGCAAAACCTGGACCCTATACAGTGCCAATCAATATTTGACATAAAATACTGTCTCGCTCTGCAAATGACCACATTTTCTTTGAGTTCAACTTGACCTTGGCCAGTCATTTGAAATGTTAAGGCGTAATATGCTCATACTTGTCGAGGCTTTAAGAGAAGTATTCTCGACACCTGATGACACGTCAAATGAAGTTTTCTTAGTAGTTAACCTTAGATTGAATTGAACCAGGTTCCTTCATCCATCGAAGAAACATTCCCGACAGATGCGTCAACGGAAGACATGGATTTATTCCAGCACTGGTACACGTTTTCCCGATAAATATTTGCACGAACAGAAGTATTTAATATGAACGGAATCTCTTAACAAGAGGTTCCCAGGTTCCCTCTGCCTGCCCTGTTATATGCGGAATACACCGTGAAACTATTTTTCTGTAATACAAGTGGCAGTAGTATAATGTATAGGCATGTATTCATTGTATTCTCAATTCTCATTGACTTCCATTGACTCGATCTCCAAACGAAACTGTTATGACTAATCTATATCGTTTAGTTCATTGATAGTAATTTCCTATTTACAACATTTCTCATTTCATTAATCTCTACAATTCTATAAAACTTTATATTTATGTAATGGAATGTAATCATATTAAAATAGGTAAATAGGTCTAATAATATATATGTATATAAAGCTTTTTATTTCTTAATGTTATAAATATAAATTTAAAAAAAAAGTTCCAAAAAAAAACACAATCCCCGTGTCAAGACACTTCGTTCCGCCCAACCTTCAAGATTTTGCGTGTCGAAACTCAAAGCCGCACTGTAATTTTTACCAGAAATGAAAATAAATCTTAACCTTTGGTCGGAATAGAATCCACAATCCGTCGAGTTTACAACCAGACTGTGCCACTGCCTCTTGTTCATCAAATTGTATATAAAAATAAATAAGTTTATTTAACGACAGATAAGCAAGTAAGTATTTCAGTTTACTAGAGAATGACGATGAACATGGCAATGAATTTTTTGTGTAACATTTGTATTGTTCTCGTTCTCTTCTATTAAACTTAGACTTTGGCGCTGAGATTTTTTATTATATTTGCTACCCGATTACCGATACCGATTTACCTTTCAATGTTATGTTAATTTACATATTTAATTTATGAAGAGGTTATTGCGAGAATTACCGTAAGTAATGATTAATTAAAAACTGTGGACTGCATAGAAACAAGAAAACAAAAAACCATTATACTCTAAGTTTAACTTTTATCAAAAAAAAATTTAATAAATAAATCGAAATACCAAAATTAAATTTAAAAAAATGTAATAACAATATAGTACCCAAAAATTATATACCATACCATACCATACAATTAATTAAATACCAAAATTAAATTTCAAAAAACATAATAATAATATAGTACTTGAACAATACAAATAGCAGATAAGAAACAGTAGCGCGCCTGTTATTCACGTACACATTTATTTAAATAAGAAGCCATTTTTAATTTTATTGTTTTTTAATTCTTTAATTAATAAACTTAGACCTTCACTGTTAAGTATTTAAGTAACTTTGTAATTTTTTATCAGTATATTATATATTTATGTTAATAAGCTCTTGATTACTCATTACTACCGCGACTTAAATAAGGAAAATTCAAATATTTTTATCAAATGTAAATATCATGTATGTTTGAAGTAATAAATATAATCTTTTATTTACATTTTATACCATAAATAAACATTTAATCTATAATTATTATTGTTACACGATATTCATAATTTTCACTATTTGCAAGACATCCCCAATTTTGTAGGTCAAGTTTTTACCCAAAATCCCAAAATGTCCCAAACGGGAAGGGAAAAATCCGTTTTTAATAGGTTATTCCACACACTGTTTGTTATTCAAAGCATATTTTTAATTACATTTTTATGTTTCTTACCAACACTTTCAAAGATATAAACAAGACATAGCTACTGATATTCCATTTAAAAAAAAGAAACATTTTATATTGACATGTAACACATTAAATGTGTAAGTAATAAAAACTACTGATTATTTATATTTTTAGTCTCGCTTTTGGCAGAAGAGTCCCGGTTTTTACCACGATTAAAACTGGCAACGCTGATTGTGTCACACGTTGACGAGAAGACGAAGGTCGACGAAATGTGACATTGTGACAAAGCATGAGGAGGGGTCCTAAATTTTTAGATATTACGAAATGATGAAATTATTGTGACGTAATTTATGGATGGCCCCCAATTTTTTTTACAAAATTTTCTCATTATATAAATTACAACAATCAAGTAATATAAAATTTAATTATAATTAATATAGCAAAATTTTATTTGGTTTAAAATAAAAGAAGAATATTTCAAGTCACTATTTGCCCCTTTTTTCATAAATGTAAAAAAATATACTTTAAAATCTTTTCTTCCAATTCCCTTTAAGCTACAGTTATAAATGCTCATTACTAGCACAAAATCATGCTATAATTAAGCATTTACTCATAGTAGCACGTGTGTCAAACCATTGCTAATAACAGGCTTGCTAATTTCAAGCTAGCTGTAAAATCGACAGCCTTGCGAAGGTATGCAAAATCTATGCAAAAATGTCCCTCTGGGGGTGACGAAAAAGCTTAATTTTTATTGTAACGAGTGCCTTATTTCACCCTATTTTCCTTCTTGATAAAACTTTGGTTTACATTGTATTGCAATCAAACTGACAATTTTGTTTAATTCTGTAAACAGGGCCATTGAGAGGTGGTTTCTATGTTTCACCATTTGCACTGCAACACTGAGAATTTGATAGAATATTGAGTATTGAAATTTCCAGCCTGCGCTTAAAGAGTATATGTATTTATTTTGAGTATGTTTATACCCGAACATTCGTAACAAGTATGCTTAATTAAAGCAAATGTGTAAATTTGAGTAGCACACTCATTTCAAGCATGCTAATAAATATATTATTTATTGAGTATGTGTAACTGTAGCTTTATATTTTATATGTGGCACCTGTCACCTTAAAAAATTATAATTGCGTCAGTCTCAATTATCATTTTAGGGTGTCAGGTTCCACTGTAACTATTAAGGGTATGGATGAGTTCAATTAAAGGAAATAAGTTATTTTCATTTTTCCATTCTGGTAGGCAGTGTGGTTTTAAGTCTTGCAATTCAATATTTCTGAAATATCTTTGAACACTCAAAACATAAGCCAAATAATAAAAAAAAATATTGAGTGGTTTTTATTTGGTCCATTGTGTATTTTTTTTTTGTGCATATATACACTAAAGTTAAACTAAATTTGTATATTATTACTTATTTCTAGACCAATACAACTCTGTAATACAGTAATACTTATTTCTGACCCACTGTGTCATATACGTAATATTGTAAATATTGATTGTTTTGTTTTAAGTGAAGACTATATTTAACTGGATCTCTTTTTAAAATATAACATAATACTATTTTACTTCACAACCTCCTTTTTACATTCTCATTACAATGTGACATTGGCAAAGTGATTAGTGCTGAATTGGCACATTCAAAATCTCATAAGATTGACATAACTTACTCTCTTTTTTTGGGTGAACTTGAAGTCTGTATAGCCACTCTATTATCCTTGTTTGTAGATCTAATGATATTGATGTTATTGAGCCAAGGACATCAAGCCCTGACACTGAAAAATATGCTATAGTAACCCTGAAATAAGATAGAAGACTAATAATCTATTATGAAAAATAAAATATCTGCACATTATTGAAATATCAATTATAAGGCAGTTGGACAGTGAATGACTGTAAATATAACAGTTGTGGGTTGGATAAAAAATTGGAGGTATAAAATATTTTAATCTTTAATGAATTGACTTCTGCCACTAGACTAACAATATCTCGAAAATAGGGTGGTGGTCGAAAATAGGCCTTGTAAATTGCATAAATACACACTACACTGCATTTATGTTAATAGAGTTATTAAAAATAGAATAAGGACCTTTTTATTTTTTCTTATATATCTTAATAAAATATACTTTCACTTTTAAATATTTGAGGTCAAATGGGTATACTATTATAATATACTTTATTACACTATACCTGGTAGTATCGTGAGATGAAAGTGAAGCTGGTAAAACATTAAGGAATCTCAAAAAGTATTTAACGTGCTGTCTATGAGCTAGATTTTTGTTTTCTTCGTTGTTCATTTTTAATAAATTCTCCGAATCACTCTCGATTATTTTATACATTTTATAATTGTAAAATTGAATAAACGTAAAATTTTGTATTTAACTAAATTATTTTATATATATTTTTACATTAAATTTAAAAAATATTGTTTATTCAAGCATATGTTGTATTAAAACTGGAGTACACAAGTAGTTTTAATAATTATTTTAAAGTTACTGATTGAAAATATAAATTTTAGTAACATGATAAGGATGTCACATTCATGTCACAATTTGACGATAACGTAAACGTCATTACTAAATTTTGACAATGAGTCACAGTTGTCATTACGCATATTAAAATATAAAATGATAGTCGCCTATTTTATGTTATTCTAGAATATTTAGCTCTTATAAATGTAATGTAATAAAATGTAGCTTTAGGCTAATAATTTGAACTTTTTTGGTCTTTTGGTAAGGATCGTTACCTATTTTAATGATTTTGGTTAGTTAATCTACTATTTTTTTTATTTAATTTTTAATTTGTTTTAATTAATTTTAGAATATCATCGGTTAAGCTGCATTAATTTGCAGTCAAGAAAAACAATATTTTTTTATGTTATAAGCGTTATGTTCAGTGTTAACAGATTTTATTATTATATAATTAATTAGGAACCGATTTTGTAATAGTATAATAATAAAATTAATTTTATAGATCGATTAAAATCTTTGTATGTGCACAATTTTATAATATTTGGAGTAAATAAACATGTGAAAGAGATGATGTGGGGATGAGAGAATATGGGGTTAATGAAAATTTATACGAAAAGAGAATATTTCATTCATACGAAAAGGGAGTGCACAGAAAAACTTCTGCTTGGTAGGATACTTACGTGATAGTGCTGGCGTTTCACCAAGTTATCCGTCTCATCAATCTCATCTCTAAAGCACATCATTTTTAACATTCATTTCGTATCTTCCTAGTTATATCATAATTAAATGTAATTTATAATAAATCAAATAAGTATTCAAGATATTTTATATTTTATTTTATTATATTTCACAATACGTTATATTTAAAAAATATAATCCTTATTTGCCTATACATACTATTAAAAACATTTATTTTTTGCTTTTCATCTCATATGGCTTATCCATTGACCCCACGTCCATTGAAAATAAAACTGATTTATATTTTTATATTTTGTGATATATTTTAAGTATGAAAACAGCTTTAACTGCGTATTAATTGTATACAAAAGAACGAGTAGTTTTACAATCATTATGTATTATTTATAGTCTTAATTAGCACTTTTACTTAATTATAAATTTCACGTTTAATTATTAATTATTATTTTGTATATTGTAAACTTCATTTACATTTTCGTTTGTTCCAAATTACTTATATAAAATACATTAATGTGTAATGTGTTCCAGCATTGTTATTTTATTTATTTATATTTAATAAGATTTTATTTCAGTTTATATTTTAATTTCATTTATTCAGTTTTTTTATTACCTACATTTGTACTCTAGTGACAGTAAAACTGATTGACGGTTCGCCGCTCTGTATTCTCTCTGGTCCTTTTTCATGGCTGACGTTCGAAGGAGCTAACTGCAGTCATGAAGGTTCTCAAGAAGTATTTAATTATTAGTTTTATAAATGAATTTTAAATAAAATAAAGTAACTAGCACTTTATTAGCAACCTAAACTATTTAGTATCTATATGTTTTTGATATTATGTGTCGTGATTATTTGTATAAACTTCGATAAAATATACCGTGTTGCTTACTGTTGATCTCATGCAGTATAAATATGCTTTTAAGTGTTAAATATATAATTTAATACTAAATAGTGCACAATGTTAATTTTCGCTACCTCCTCATATTGGTTTTGCAAAAAAATAAATAGTGCAGTGATGAAACAGTGTGGTATAACCTCGTTTGTTGTTTTAGCTGAACGTCTCCTACCCGGCAACGGGATGTCAGAAGTTATTCGAAGTTGTAGATGAGCATAAGCTCCGTATCTTCTATGAGAAGCGCATGGGCGCTGAAGTTGAAGCTGACCAGCTAGGTGATGAATGGAAGGGCTATATCCTTCGTGTAGCTGGTGGCAACGACAAACAGGGCTTCCCTATGAAACAGGGAGTTCTGACTAACAGTGAGTTTCAAATTATACATTTGACTACATTATGAAATGTCCCAAAACTTGCTTTGTTTTCAATTAAAGGTTATTTTATAGTTGAAATTTATATTTTGAGGTTATATTTCAAGCTTAAGCAATAATCAACATAGTGTAACAACAATCTTAAAACGTTTTTTTAAATTATTAGGCCGTGTCCGTCTGTTGATGTCAAAGGGTCACTCTTGCTACAGACCACGTCGTGATGGTGAGAGGAAGCGTAAGTCAGTGCGTGGTTGCATTGTCGATGCTAACTTATCTGTACTCGCCCTCGTCATTGTCCGCAAAGGAGCTCAGGTAATTGCTTACTTTAAAACTTACGTGTATTAATAATATGGATGCTATATTTGTTACTGCACTGTCGTCTAATAAACATAGTTTTAATTCTATTTTAGTGATACACATTTTTTTTCTACTTAAGCACTACCCAAATTGTCGAGACTGTATATGTTGAGTGGCAGAACTCAATGCAGTGCTTTTTCTTTGTCACCAAATTAAGGAAATGGATATAATTCATTCCTCCACTGGATAAGAACTCACAACTGCCATATTAGTCTAACACTTAGGCTTTATGATTAAAAAAAAATTATTTAAAAAAAAATAAACAATTCATATAATTAACATTTAAAATTATAATTCTTACCAAATATTAGACTTAGAAAATCTCCATACAAATCTGTATCATATATCCCTGTTCTTACTGTTTCCCAGATCTTCAAATCTGTGTAATTATATGCGCCAGGGTATACTAACTGGTCTATGGTGATGCTGTTTAATTATTGTTAAAACAGAAAAACCAATATTAGCACCATACATTTTTATATATGCCTAGATTTACATAATGTTGAGAAGATATAATTATTACAAATTAAAATGGAAAAATAATTAATATATGACAAGGTATGGCCAGTTGTGGTGTGGGGGCATAGTGTGACTGTAAATGCACCTAATTGTGGGTCCTCTAGGGAGTCATATTTAGTATTTGGCAGAAAGAGGGGAACAGAGTGTCTTACTGCACATAGCAACATAACCAGAGAGAACACTAGTTCTCTCTGGCTATGTTGCTATGTGCAGGATATGAAGCGTGAAGCTGATTTTATTTTAATTAATAAATAATGGACCATGTGGCTATGCTAAAGTGATCAAAAAGTCCAAAAATAAAAATGTATATTTTTATACATATATGGTTCCTACTTCTTCTTTCTAAAAAAAATGCTATATGGTATACATAAAACAAACAAACTATAAATATAAACTATAATCTTTTTTTTTTTAAGCTTAAAATTGTTTAATATGATCCTAATGATGATTGTAATCCACCTATAACACAATTTAAATATTTAACAAAGATATTCAACTTCTTAAGTTGTTTATGCATATTTCTTTGTTTGTTTTTAATACTTGTATGTGCACATTCATTTCCGACACACAGCTAGTAATATTTTGTAAATTGGGAAACACTTAAGGTTCCCTGGGTTCCCATCTCTCTATCCTGCTATATGATAAAGTAATTTTCTAAATTATAATTGCATTTATTAGGAAATCCCTGGACTCACCGACGGCAATGTCCCTCGTCGTCTAGGACCTAAACGTGCGTCCAAAATCCGCAAGCTGTTCAACTTGACCAAGCAGGATGATGTTCGCCGTTACGTCGTCAAACGCCTCCTGCCCGCTAAGGAAGGCAAGGAGAATGCTAAACCCAGATATAAGGTAAGTTCATTAGAATTTCTTAATTAAATAATTGTTCAATTTTTTTTTGTTTATATAGTAATAAAATGCATTTTTTTTTAAATTCATATACATGATATAAATAAGCGTCGCAAATTTTCACAGTCATATTACTTTTTATGAACTATGATTGCTTGGTGATAATTTTGATGCTCCCCTGATACAAACTATTTTGTTGGTTGAGTTTTCAAATCTACCAACTACATTAATCAGGGTATATAAACTAGCTCCGAGCAGAAGATTCAGATTTATGTCTGTCTACTTTTACGGTGAGCTATACATTTCTATTTATTACATAAAAATATACACTATATGTTATTTTGATAAGTGATTTTGCTCCATCACAAATGTTGAAAATATTGTTTGTCACTAGATGGTCACTTATTTTATTTGGTTTTCAATACTAAACATGCAGAACACCAAGTCTATTAACTTTATAATTTATGTATGGTTCTATATTTTTGATGTTCTAGTAGATTGTTTTTTTTATTTTTGTTGATTGTGCATATTTTGTATACTTGACCTTGGTGTTTTAGTGATTATGGCCCATATTTATTTATTATATTGAAATCTGAAATCAACCTTGAAATGCCGTTTTCATTTGTTACTAAAACCACATCTCAAAATCAATCTCAAGAGTTGAAAATGGTTTACATATATATATTTAAGTCTATAAAGAATAACTGGTACAATCAGAAAGTGTTTCCTATTATACAATTAATACTAAATGGTCATCTTAAGGTTTGTGATAATGTTAATATAATATATATATAAGATATATATATATATATATATATATATATATATGTTAATATATATATAAGAGTTACATTATATTTCACTCCCCCACTTATTAAAGTTTAGCAACTTACGTTCCTGGGCATATGCACTACATATTTATATCAAAAAATATCAAAAATCTGATATATTTTGTTAATTAATCAATTTCCATGTCTTAGGCCCCCAGGATCCAAAGGCTGGTTACCCCAGTAGTGTTGCAACGCAGACGTCACAGATTGGCCCTCAAGAAGAAGCGCCTCGCCAAACGCAAGGCCTCTGAGGCTGATTATGCTAAACTACTTGCGCAAAGAAAGAAGGAATCTAAGGTAAAACTAGTTTTTGCTTATAATCATAAATTTAAAAGAACATATTATAAAATATTAAGATAAAAACTGTGTACTATCTTAATTTTATATTAAATGATAGTCAACTGAACCACAGCTAGTGCTATGACTATAAACTTATTTATAGAAATTATACTGAGCTGTGAGAGTGAAGGCTGTCTCTTACCCCTTAGTATATGTTTAATATAAACTAAGGTATTAGATCAGCAACAAGTGAAATAAATAAATGTTCAATATTTAAAGTAATATTTTTTTTATCTTTTGTATCTATCTATCTATTTGCTTGTTACCACGTATTTACGTTGTTTGTATCTCTGTGGGGGATTTATAAAATTTCCGATGAATAAAGATTATTATTATTAAAAATAATAACTTGACAAGGAAGAATTCTATTTATTAAATATTATTAACAAATGTTAATACAAATGTAGTGTTATTTCACACTAAAGAAGCATTAAAGCATATAAAAAAATAACGTCATCATTAAGTTATATTTGAAAAAAATTATAAAGAATTTGTGTCATATATTTGAAAAAGATAACAATTTCAATTTGTTTTACAGGTACGCCGCCAAGAAGAAATCAAACGCAGGCGTTCAGCTTCAATGCGCGATTCCAAGAGCTCAAACCAGAGTGCGCCGCAAAAGTGAAAGACTTTTATCATTAAAAATTAATAAAATCTACTATATGTTTTATTTACACACATTCATTTTAGTTCTTATTATTCCAATCTCATTTCTTGAACTTTTCGATGGCGGCACTGGCGAGTCTTTTTGAATTCTTTAAAACGTTGACTTTTATGAGCTTATTACCTTTTGTAAACACGAGTGCATAGAGTGCATATCACATAGTTGCTTCTTTGTAACGGCCTCTACATTTTGAAAATGATAGCGATAAATAATAAATTGACAACTATAAATTACGAATTTTACCGAAAGTTAACAACATTATAGTTTTGATTATTGTAATTATATCCTAAATTGTTTTGAATGTCGGACCACAATCTAATGTAGAAAGCGACTCGAAGATTTATGTCAAATAATTTTGTTTTTTTACGAAAACTACATATTTTTACCAAGGAATTCAATGACTTGGCGAAAAATTATTTTAAATACTTGAAATTTTTATTTTTTTGAGGCCGTTGTGGCGCTGCAAGCCGCAAACTTGAAGGTTGTGGATTTGATTCCCAATCGGGAGAATAAAATATTTACCTCTAATCCCCCGAGTTTCGAGAATTCGAAGGAAATTGGAGTAATAGGAAGTGGCTTAATAGAAATGGAGTGTTTTGATACTAGGTTTCATGTGCCTATGAAAGTAAAAAAAAATCCTAAATCACGACAATGAACACGCGATGCCGCGCAAATAAGATTCTTATGTCCGTTGGGACCTGTGATAAACGTTAAATTAATAAATAAAAGCAAAAATAAAAATGTACAAAAAAATATAATTTATATAAAAACACCACAAATAACTAAAACGATCACAAATTTAAAAAATATTTATAAATTATTTCGGAGGCTTCAAGAGACCAAGGCCAACGTATCGCGCCATCACTCGAAGATACGATGGATTCAGTTTTTCTCTTTTTTCGAGTAAAGACTTAAGATGTCGTTCGGAAGATTCATCAAAAGTCTTTTGATAATCCGAAGCCTAAAATATAAAATATTCTTTTTATTATACACATTTATATATTAAATAGCTTCATCTACATTAAATTAGACTTGATTAGAAATTTGTACAGTCCGTGAGACTTAACTGAATTTTGCATTTTGTAACAGAATTTATCTCGGATATAAGTAGTAAAATAAATAAAAAAAATATATTAATAATAATAAGCATGGCAATACACATAATTAGCATAATTAATTATGAATAACAAATATCAACATATTTTTAATTTATCATTGATCCAGAGTGGTTTATGTATGTACGGCCCGAGTGTCGCAACCGTCGTTTTATATACGTATATGGTAGGTGAGTGGAATATGGTAAGTGATTTCTTATAAAGACAAAATATCAACATGGGCGACAAATATTGCGGATCACAATTAACTTGACCAATATTATAATATGGAATGTCCCGTGATGGGCTTATGCGAACTGTAATAGCGTCGTAAGCTTAGTATATAGTGGCTGATGCCATCTGGCAGTGCGCTTGCGATATGTAAGTATGCTTGTACAGCGTTGGTCGTTTACAAAATGTGGTATACACTGCTCTACTATGGTTCTACAACTTGGTATAAAATTAGTAAATGTGTGATGCTATTATATCCCAGCGCCGGTGTATGTAACAGTGTCCGCCTATGGTTCTAATATATTGTTCGAATGTAGAAAGCCATCGCGTCTCGTACCGTGAATTAAACTAACGTATCGGTAATAATCGATTTTTGGGGTAGTGCGCTCGATGCAACGACGACGATATATTGATCTCACAATTCAATTGCACAACGAATCATGATTCTAATGTGATATTAATATAACCAAGGGTAACAAGTACCTTCAGAATGATCATCTCCCGGAGGGCTTAATAAAAACCCCTCCAGGTCAGTACTACTTATATTGCGTATCATGGTTTTCATATCTCCAATATAATTTTAAAGTTAGAGTGGTGGTTGCTTACAGTTGTTTTGGCAATCCAGCAAAGTTCTTCAAAGAGACTGTCCTGGTTTTCCATGGTTGAAGGTAAAAAGTTTATTCCGTCATACTAAAGATATATAAAAAAGGACTTTTTAAGTAAATAAAATACATAAATATCAGTCTCCCAAATAAAAATCCCACAACGATAATAAATATTGTCTAAAGTGAACTAAACATAGTATTTAATATTAAAGTTATATAACAATTCAGCCTCAGTGGAAGAAAAGTAGACATTGAAAAATACTCACATTCATTATATTTATATTAAAACGACATAATTAATTTTCGACAAGCTTCGTTATTAAGTAGTCAGAGGTATTCAAAGATGTATTAAACGTGTCAAATGTTACTGAACTATCACTGTAAGCTTATTTGAAATTCATTTCAATTGTGAACATTTTATAATATTATACGTTATTATTTATACTTATTTAGAAAACGTATAAAAAATTGAACGTGGCGGGACTCGAATCCGGGCTTCCGGAAACCGACCAAGCGCCCTGACCACTAAGCCCATACGTTCTCATCAAGCTACGTCGAAATTTTTATACGCTTGTTACAATTTATTTATGTTGTTAAGTTTCCAGGAGACGCGGGTTCGAGTCCAGCTACTTAAAATTTTTTATACGTTTTCTAAATAAGTATTTGTCTTTCCCTTTCACTTTAAAAATTTTCAAAACGTTATTGTTGCAAAAATTTAGATGCTTAAAATACACCGACTTTCATTTTCGCTCATAATGCCCGCCATACTAGCTACGGCTTACCAGAGAGTACTTGTGTAGGTATTCTTAACTACACAGGTATACCTGCTTACCTCCCCGGTAAGCCGTAGCGTGTATGGCTGCGCAGTTTCAACGGAGTGTGTGCCGGACGAAAAACAATTTTTTTCTTTAAAATGTTTGCAAGGCTTATCAATGCCAGTGCGTCATTGTTTTCAACCGACGCCATCACAGAAAAAACTGAATACCGCCATTCGGTGCCCTGGAACGTTCCCACACATGCTACTGACTCGTGGTTGACCTGCGCAGACTATTCTGTACAGGTAACCTCTCCGTTAAAACGTAGCGTTATGGCCGCTTAAGGAACAAAAAAAAACGTCTATAATTTCCATAATTTACAAATGTAGTCATATAGTTTCACCTTTCGGAGCCCATTTAGCTTTTCTGTTTCAATTACTTCTATTTCCAAATCCAACTCCGTACAACGTGTTATTCTATTCACAGCGATCCCCTGAAGAATTATTGGTCGGTACCTTATTAAGTTTGGTGTGTCTTTCTTGTTTGCTAGTAATAAAATTAAGAAAGCCTGTCTGGGTGTTAGATCGCTGATCCAATTTTTCATCTGAAATATTTATATAATTTTACATGCAAGAAATTTCATTAAGACTCTTGGCTGGTTGTGGGTTCAAATCCCAATCGGAGGAATTAAATATTTTCATTTCCTGGCTCTAGTAACAAAACAAAGCGTGGCGTGGAGTGCAGCCTCGAAAATTGTGCGATGCGTGGAAAATGGATTGCCTTAACATTAAGTTGCCTGATGCTATATCCTACTTCTATATGCGGAATTTATTATACAGTGTGTAACGTGATCAATGGATGAACGGTCGTCTTTGGATACCTGAGGACCTCAGTACCTAGCCATTTAATCTCCATATGTTAGCCGGTTTTTAGTAGTTCGGCAGATATTTCAGAATTTGTGATTTGTGGAAAAACTCGGCCCGAATATAGCCCGATATAATGTAATATTTCAAAACTATCGGCTTATAAATCTAGTAAATAAGATGAAAACAAAAATAGTTTTAAAAGAACCGAAATTTTAAAAAAATTCAAGGTAGCGACAAAAAAACTGGTGATTTTTTCCAGAAGTTTATATATATTTAGTAAAATAAATAAATAAATCAGCTAAACGCTGTATCCCGCACACTGCAGGGTAGGCAGAGGGAATGTAGTGAAATACACTCCGTTCCCCACTTTCTGCCGAATTCCGGAGGCATTGCGTGTTAAGTGGCAGAACTTAACGCCGCGCTTAACCTCGACACCACAGCGAAGAAAATGGAAATATAAATTTAAGTAGATATTTCATCTCTTCGAGTGGGGATCGAACCCACAACCAGTCGGTTTACAGTCACACTTTGTGCCGCTGCGCCACGACCGGCCTTATAGTTAGTATATATATTTCTGTACCTTCTATTTTAAGAACTACAAATGTGTATAAAAAAATATATACTAAAAGTTTTATTCCTCCCATACCCATAGATAACCATTGATCCGTCAATCTCGTTACATCCTGTATATCGCTATTCAGAAAAAAATTAACCTAAGAGTTTTATTAATGTTATCTTTGCTTACTTCTCTGATTGACGATGCTATCTTTTTTTCTAAATTTGCATCTAAAACGCTTGACAAAGCTTTCGTTGTTCCCATAGAAAGGAAGAATTCATCCATATTAGAAATTTTATTTATATCAGTGCTAGACCGCTCATTACATATGTTCGACGTAGATTTACACTTCTTGTAGAGTCTAACAAAATTTCTTCTGGTACTTAAATGGGTTTCAGTTCGTGATTTTCGTTTTTCTTTGCGCTTCTTGTTTGGTTTTGAATCGATCTCATTCGGTTTCTCTAAGGTGGAGGTGACGTCTTCAATATTTTTTAAGCGACTTTTGAATCCTTCGTAAATAGAATTGACCTGAATGCTTGATACAGTAACAATATTTGTCTCGGGTTCACTAACATTGCCCATACAAACCGTTACACTTAAGCCATTTATATTGCGTATTACAATTGAAAATATATTAATAAATGGTGTGTTTATATTTAATTGCAAGAATTTGTGACTTAAACAAGATTGTATGAAATTTAAAAACTCAATTTTTTTAAAGGCAGGAAATATTTTCTTGTTCGATATTGTATATGGTACCATCGCTAAACAAGTATGATTACTATTACGATTTACTTCTGTATTTTTTTTGTTGATTGATAATTTAATATTCAATATAGAAGGGGTATTTGGAGTCTTAATAGTCGCAATCGACATCAAATTTATTTGATTATTCTTAAGTAAATCCTTAGTTTCCGATAAGTTAAATGTTGTTTTAATCCATTTAAAATTTTTCTTTACCACTCGTAGATTATTGGTGAGAATCAAGGGTGCTACCTTAGAAAACTTGCCTGACTTGGCCAACGAGACGGTTGGCAATGATTCGATTTGTAATGGAACAAATTGCGTAAACATTTGTTTATTTCTAAATTCAGTTTCAGGGAGACATGGCGAGTTCTCCTCCAACTTTTCAATGGTCGATGATGACAACACCATATTACAAGTATTTTTCATTATCTTTCGCATAATATAAGGCAATATAGTACAAATTTCAGCTGGAAGTACAGCGTTTACAATAGTAGTCTTGCATTTAAAAATTTTTGAACTGCCTGTTTCTTTAACAGGAATGTAAGCAAACGATTCATTACTCTGCGTACAGTTAAGCACTTGCTTTAAAACAATGTCGAATTTAATAACAGTATTTGTAATACAATGCTTGACTGCTATTTGATTAAAGTTTTCTACAGTCTCAATTTCAATATCTGTTAGTTTATCTCCAAACCCAGATAAAGTGGCTATATCAGTCCCTTCATTTTCTTCTAATTTAATGTCCTCAGCTTTTAAAGATTCTTCTAATAACAAATCTGTAATAAATTATATTAAAATATATATTACAGCCAATTTGGGTAATTTGGATAGATGAGAGCATTTTTACACTGTCTTAAAATTTAAAATACCTACATTGAAAGAGTGTTTCTGTTTTATTAGTGCAAAAAATGGAGAATTATTCTAGGTATTTGTATACATTATTAATCAGTATTAAAAAATACTTAAAAACACGTTCAATAGAAAATCAAAAAGTTTTCTATTTAATAAGAAAACAAAATAAAATAAAATAAGCAAAAAAAAGAATATTACAACTTGTCTATTCACTACGTATACAGAAAATCGTCATCAATTATGTAGAGTCCAGGCTCTATTATACTAATTGTACTCGTATCTGCGGTAGATTATCGTCATAATATTTATTTATTTTTTCAACTTCAGACGGCAATTCATTTAGCAACGTTGATGTTATTGGTACTACAGTAACATTATCTTCGTATATATTTATGATTTTCATGTGCTGAAGCTTAAGTTTCTTTTCGTTTTTAAAATAATCATTTATC
The DNA here is from genome assembly GCA_917862395.2 of Heliconius sara. Classification (NCBI taxonomy): domain Eukaryota; kingdom Metazoa; phylum Arthropoda; class Insecta; order Lepidoptera; family Nymphalidae; genus Heliconius; species Heliconius sara. Next base: position 3,851,494 of record OU860783.2, on the reverse strand, counting down.
AGTGGTGTTGTATCATACGGAAAAATGATCGTAAGTAGTTCGAGGTCCCACTGTCAATGTTACCCGATCCAATCATAGTTGGTCAAACTTAAATTTTTTTTATTATCATTTTTGAATTAAGGTTTATAATCGTTAAGAAGACTTTATTGTAATATAATGATATCTTAAATTCAGTTAATAAAACCTATTCTTATACATTCAGAAATGTTATAAATCAAATGTCAGTACCTAAGTACCAACAAAACATACCAGATAGATCTAAATTTTAATAACTACATTTATTTAAAATACGTACCGTTACATTTAACTTCTTCAGAAACCCCAGAAGAATATACTCCGGCATTTAATTTCTTTATAACATTTTCTATGATTTCGCTTGTCCTCTTCCTCTTAGTCCATTGATAGCTCGTGTCATATAAGGGTTTTTTACGATTATCGTTATTCAAAAACGTTTTAGAAGGCTTTATTATGTTAACATTGTTTTGGACATTGCTGACATTACTTTCTTTAATCCTAAATTTTGTAAAATCTCTATTTGTTGTGCTGATGGAGTTTTTTAAAGAGTTCATTTGCTTTGCTTTCCTGAATGCAGGCTCCCCTATACTTATAGCCATCTTTTCGTTTTTTCTTTCTTTCTCTTTGGTAAATACCTGTGGCATTTCAACCTTCTTTTCTCTCAATAAAACATCCATATTCACAAATTTCTTATGTTTATTACCAACAGGAGTTTTAGTATCTTTTATAATGACAGTTTTATGTTTAACATCATCGCATACATCTTTTGTATACCAATCCTTCATAAACGGCCAAATATGTTCATTTAGGCCTTCAAACTGTGGCGGACTATAGTTTTCAACTTTTATCGAGGAACTGACCTCATCTTTACCTAAAATGACTAAAGGAAACTTTATACAAGCTAGTCGTCTTTTTATTTCTGTTTGAGTCAACCGTGGAATGGTGCAATTAGAAGGCAAGGTAGTTACTAAGCGAGTTTTTCGTTTTGCCTCTTCCAATTGTTTAGCTTTTTGTCCCTTACTCAAAACAACTTTAGTTATGCCTGTGATATCTTGGGGCTCTTCTGTATGTAATTTTTCTACATTGCTTGAATTTGTTATAAATTTTGAATTACTAAAATTGTCTTTACTGCATTCGGAAATATCGGTTGAAATAAATTTATCTTTCATAGTTTTAGCCGTATTGATCAAAAAGGAACTTATGTTATTTTTTTTGGGTGTGGATTTTCTATTAGTATGAGTTTTACTGTTATTTCTTTCTTTAATATCGTTATTCTGTATATTTTGACTTATTTTTATTAATATATTGGGATCTTTATTGCATATAATTTTATTTTTATCGTCACCATATTTTATAGTTCTTGTACCATTCTGTTTAATTGGTTTTTTATAGTCTATTGATTTAATATTTCTTTTAGCATTTATTATGTCATTGGTACTAATATCTTTATTGTAATCATCGCTAATTACTTCAAAGTGATCTTGTTTACTGATTACAGTTATTTTATCAATACTTGATTGAGAATAAGAATTTTGCAAGGAATCATGATCCAAAAAACTTGAAATATATGCAAATTCCTCAGTTCTGCATGTCTCGATATACCTTAATAAAAAAATAAATTTTAAGAAATTGAGACAGACAAAGACAGACAAAAAATAATTATTTTTATTTAGGGGCGTTCAAGCAATACTTAATTTGAAGGTCTTGAAAACGTTACGATGCGTTACAGTGGCAGGAGAGGGTTGTAAACCACGCAAAACGTACCATTGTCATTATATTTAAATAAAAAAGTAAGAATTAAAATCTTCCTTGTTACATTATATTTTTCACCTAATTCTACAAAGCAAAACAAAAATGATTTCTGACGTGACGTTCAAAAAATGGAATGCTAAGAGTATGGCACGTTATATGCATTAGCGTATTTAGAGATATTTTCTAGGCTGGACATTAGCTTTGAGCAGATATTTTCTTATAAATTTTGTTTTTTTTTAATATTTTGGGCCAAATTTTGTTGTGAGTAAAATTTCTAGGATGGTCACCAGCTTATTCCGTGCCCACCCCGCTCCGCTCCTTCCTACGCCCATGGTTGTACGTGGCTAAAAAAATTGCATTATTACATAATACTCAAGCTGCCCGTTATGTCAACTCATACCTTGTATCTTTTTGGTTGCTACGGCGTCTATTTTTAGTCTTTCTTTCTTTAGGCGATATAAAACTGTCTTGTGATATAGAAAGACTTGGCTTTAGTTTAATTTTGTTTATATTACGAAGGACCGACCAAACGTCTTGGAATTTTAAATTATTGAAAGCATTAGGTTTTTTTAACTTTTTATGACCTTTTTTCGAAAGCGTCTTACCATCACCATTAAAATTATTAATAGTATTTACAGAACATTTGTCTTCTAAATCTGAGGGAAATTGTAAACAATATTTCGAATTTGTATCGATTTGCTTTATCTCTTTATTTCTGTCTGGATCCTTATTTTTTATTGATCGCCTTTTTTTGAGCTTGGGCTTTACGTTATTGTTGTCGTCAAAAAATTCCGAGTCGTTGAGGTCACTAACTGTACATGCTATTGGTAATGGTGCTGGTTTGTTCGGTAGGGTCAAGACTGACTTTTTAGCTTTTTTATTTGTCCGTTTGGTTGACCTCAAATGGTCTGAATTTGCTCTATATATATTAACGGCCAACGGAATAGATGACATGAAATCGGCAGTCCTTTTGTGTACCATTTTCTTTTCAGTAACTCGTGATAATAATTGTATCCTATTTCCGTTGAAGTAAGGTAACTTATTTTTTTGTTCCTTTGAATCATATTCAAGGTTGCTGCTTACGCTTCCATCAGCATCGGAACTAAATTTTGTCAATTTATTTAAGTTTAAATTTGCAGACTTAGAACATGATGACTGTCCGTTTTTATTGTACCTTGTTACCTTTTCAATAGCAGTTATTGCCATTACCAAACTTATTTCAAACTATCCTGCAATGTCCCACAAAAATATTTAATTAATGATAGTTTTTATTAGTATCAATAGTACAATACAAATTTGTAAAATCTTACCTCGGATATCACTTTTAATTTTTACTACAAGTAATTTCGAAGAATCAATTTAAGAAATTATAACAATTCTACATAGAATTAAACTTACAGTAAAATAATTATTGAGAATATTAATATGCAATAAAATAGTTATGCCATCGAAGTAAATGTATAAAAAAATATTCAACGCTTTGTGTCAATTTTAAAATATTTTTTTAATTCCATTCTTTCGTTTCATTTGATACGAATAAATAAATTATTAACATGAAAAATTTCGTTCTTATGCTAATGATATTAACCAATATAATACTATACTTAACAAATAAAGAAATAATACAAATATATTTTATTGCGTTTTATTTATATTAAGAAGTAATGCAAATCATAGTTAATAAACGTAGTACAGCTGGTTTTGACGTTTATTTTTCACATTGACGCGTTTACATATATTTGATACTAGCAGAAACTAAAACTGGCTTAGGATAAACCCTTTAAAATTAAATAATATATATTATTTCTAAATATGACCTCACAAGATAATAACAAAGACATAATACAATATGTTCCTTTTATGTCTTTTGTTCACCCATCGTTCTGGCACAGCTTAACCGATTTAAAATTAAACGTAGATAAACTAAACGAAAACACAAAACAAATATATGGTCGATTTACGTACAGAGATGATATTGGAACAGTTTTTGAAGTTGATGGAACCTCTTTCAATAAGTAAGCTACAATTATAAGAATATTCTTCAGCAGTGGTGATTTGTATTGATTATTAACATTATTTTTTAGAGATCCAGAGCAGGAATTGCACTATATTAATGTAACAGGTACTCTTATGAACAAAAATACAATAGAAGATTTCAAAACTATTGACAAAGTATCATTACTTAATAGTGTGGGAGAAGTAATAAGAACAAATATTCAATTGTTGTCTTGGATTGATAATCCCAGTTGTTTGTTAAACTTTTTTGTTCTTTCTTTTGCGGTAAGTATTTTCAAAAATGAAGGAAAAATATAATTATTACATGATTAAAAATATTTTTTTTCAAATTATAATTTTCTGTTACAGGATCTCAAAAAGTTCCACTATTATTATTGGTTTGCTTTTCCATCGCCTAGTCAACCCACTATATGTTTAAGAAAAAATAATATTATTACTACAGATTTTACGCCTGAACATTTAATGGAAATTTCTCAAGCCTACAAGTTGCTTCAAACAGAACAGAAACCTTTCTTTGTTGTTAGAAAAGATAATAATAAAGTCACAGTAGTAACACTTTCAAAGATTTTAGATAATAATAAAGCATCATCTAAATTTGATCTTGATGTTTCAAAAATTTACTTTGCATTTTCTGATCCTAGTAATAATGAAAACCCAGGCTGGACGTTAAGGATATTTTTGGCAGCTTTACTTGAATATTGTCCTATCATAAAACAAAAGGATATTTCAGTAATTGGTATTAGATATGCTAAAGATGGTGCTATAGACAAAAGTAGAATTTTTGTAGTTGCAGTACCTGAAGTGAGTGCTAAAATATCATTATTATCATTCTTGTATACTCTATTATATTTGTTTTCAGCTTTATGCTGTATTTTTTTTAACATATAGCAAGGTAGGCAGAGCAAGTCTAGTGTCAAAATGTTCCGATTGCTAACTCAATGATCATTATTTGAAATGTTGCTGAAACAGACTGACGCAAAACAGATCAATATTGTTCTATATTAATAAGATTATTTTGGATTTGGCTCTACTAGAGCAAAATACGGGATCAAACCAACAAATGTATATTGTGACTGCACCATAACAGTGTTGATGAACTGTTTTATTTAATTTTTCAATATCAATCTTAATGGAGATTGCTTTATTTGCTTTATATGATTAATTTAATGAAAAAATAGTATATACTGAAAATAATTAATTCTTTATTTACTTTCAGAATATGCAATCTGCTGACAATTTGGGGTGGGTTGGTTGGGAAAGGAATGACCGGGGAAATTTTGGGCCAAGACTTGCAAATATGTCTGCTTCAATGGATCCTATAAAGTAAGATATAATAATATTTTATTCCTTTTATCAATAGAATGGACAGAGATCCTAGTGTCAATACCCTTGAATCTCACCTTTCCACCCAGATACCAAGATGTAGCATGTTAAATGACACCATACTGTGCATAGCTTTTCCAAAGCTAAACATTATAATTATTTTAAATATTGTATTTACCTTCACACTGTATCCTGCATGTAGCTGGGTAGGCAAAGGGAACCTAGTGTTAAGACACTCCACTCTCTACTTTCCAAATTCTGAAGGTGTTTGCATATTGAGTTATGGAATTCAGCACTGCATTTGAAGAAATGAAAATATTTAATATTTTATTTTCTTGAGTAGATAAACTGCGTTAACAACACTGCATGCTAAGCAATGCATTGGTTGCATGTAAAAATTTATATTTAAATATATCGGCTTCATGCTGTATCCCACGCACAGCTACGCAGGGTAGGCAGAGGGAACCTAGTGTTAAGACACTCCATTCCCCACTTTATGCCGAATTCTAAAGGCATTGCGTGTTGAGTGGCAGAATTCAACGCCGCTCTTAGCCTCGACATCAGAGCGAATAAATGGAAATATAAATTTAAGTAAATATTTCATCTCCTCGAGTGAGGATCGAACCCACAACCAGTTGGTTTTACAGTCACCACGACCGCCTTATATGGAAATAATTAATAAAAAATATAATGAATTAATAAATAGTTTTATTATTATTAGGTAATATTGATTCTAGGTTAGCAGATACATCATCTGATCTCAATATAAAGTTAATGCAATGGCGACTCGTACCTGATCTTAATATTAATGTTATGAAAGAAACTAAATGCTTATTGCTTGGGGCTGGCACTCTGGGGTGTCATGTGGCTAGAAATCTATTGGTATGTAAAATATTTTTGATTTTTTTTATGGTATCATTAGAATAAAAAAAATATAAATTTTATTATTCTCTTTAACAGTTGAATTCAATCCTTTTTAACTTAGTTTTTTTTTGTATTTCAAATACAAAAAATACAAATTTAATATTTAAATTATTTAATTTAAATATTAAATTTGTCCCCTTTGCCTCTACGCCACGATTGGTTTCTATATATAATAAAATTCTATGTTAATAAAATATTTCAGGCATGGGGATTTCGCCACATAACATTTATTGACAATGGTAAAGTTTCATATTCTAATCCAACTAGACAAGTGTTATTCAACTATCAAGATTGTTTAAATGGTGGTAAGAAGAAGGCGGAAGCGGCTGCTGATAATCTTAGACTCATTTTACCTACTGTTGTAAGTATCTTTATTTGATTCACTTACATTATAAATGTCTAGTTGTAGTTTAATTTTTCTTTTTCTATCAAATTGAAAGTGAAAACGAAAATAGTAAAAAAATTATTTCACAAATGACTCAATTGGATTATTGAAAATTAAATCAACGGTAGTCTATGGGTAAAGAACTTCATTACTTTCATTTCGCCTTCATGTACATTCAGCGATTTTCGGTGATTCAGCAGATATAAAGGAATTTATGATTTTTTGGAAAAACATCGGATTCTTGAACAAACTTGGCAAATACCGACTGTTCGATCTACGCTCGTGATATTTTTCTTCAATATAGCTCAATAATAGGCCTTTCGTATCATATAATAGTTAAACCGATCGGTTTATAAATCTTGAAAATAAAATGGAAATAATAATACATTTTTAAAAAGGTTAATTTTGATAAAACTTTAAGGGTCTGTATTGAAAAAAATTATATTTTATTTTCCTCCAAAACTCCTTTTAAAAACTACTGATATTCATGTAAAATAATCTTTAAAAGATATAAAAGGATAGCTCAAAGACAACGAATTAAAAAATGTACTTGAATCTAATGTCCAGAAATTTATGGGGTGAATAGGAAACTAAGTATTTCAACACTGTATTCTCCTACTCTGTATTGTATTTGATTCAGCTTCACGCTATATGCGAGATGTAGTGTAAAATATAGCCTAGCTTTTGCCTGGAAGAGATCACTTGTAATAAGGTCGCTAATGCACATTGTATATTATTTTAACATATATTTTATTATGATTATTTAATGTGCAATAGTGTTGTTATTATTTTTATTATTAAAAATATTATTTTTTTCCAGCAAACTCAAGGCCTCTCACTACACATTCCAATGCCTGGCCACCCGATTGGTGAATCTCTTAAAAATGAAACTATGGATAATATCAAATTGCTGACTGAGCAAATAATGAGTCATGACGTCATTTTTCTACTGTTGGATACGCGGGAAGCAAGATGGCTGCCCACTTTATTAGCAGCGTATAACGGAAAGGTAATATTATTTGTTATTACTACATATAACAATCCTAAATGTTATAAATATTTTAATGTATTTAAGTGTTATTCCTCACTTAGGAAAAAAAAATATTTTTGTTTAGAAAACGTATAAAAAAATTTATGTAGCAGGATTGGAAGCCGTGCCTCTTGGCGAAGATGTAACACTCAAATGCATTAAAAATTTATACAATATATATTTTTTCTTTCAGATAGTTATTAACGCCGCATTAGGCTTCGACAGTTATCTAGTGATGAGACATGGAATGAAATCTGATTTTCAAGATATCTCAATAAATAGTACACAAGTGTCAGGGGAACATCTTGGATGTTATTTCTGTAATGACGTCACTGCACCTGGAAATGTGAGTATAATTTTTTTTCAGTTTTACACTGTATCCTGCTCATAGCAAGGTAAGCAGAAGGAACCCGTGAACCTGGAGTAAAGACACTCCGTTCCCGTTTCCCCTTCTCTGAGGCAAATCTTGAGGCGTTGCATATTGAGTGGCGGAATCCAACTCCGTAAAGCGCGGAGTTGGGTATCGCCACCCGACACCAGAGCAAAGAAAAGAAAATATTAGTATTTCATTTGGTCGAGTGGGAATCGAACCCACGACATGTCACGTACAGTCGCACGCTCGGTGCCCCTGCGTCACGACTGGCCTCATAAATATACGGTTAGTAAGTATTGTTATCAGTTGTATGTAGTAGGTTCAATTTTGTTAGTACACTGTAGAAGTATTATTTAATCTGTATTTTGAAAAAAAAACACATTTTTTGTTTCATATTCTATTTTAATATCATAGGTGATTAACTAACTCTTTTGAACGATTAATTTTACGTTGTTCATTATGCATATATAACACTTACATAAATTATTATATTTTACTTTTTGTTTGATTAAATATTATCAATGTTCGCTCTGGTAACGAGCAAAAGCCCAGCGTTGAGTTGCGCCACTCAATATTAATTGCATTGTGAATTCGCCGGAAAGTGGAGCGGAGTGTCTTTAATGGTAACCTTGTGTCTCACACTATGTTATACACTAATTTCTGAGATTTCCACTCCATCTCGCATATTATAAAGAGAAGAGAATCTAGTGTTAAGACACCCCCTCCACTCACTCCGTCCTAATACACAGCTCATTTGTGAGACATTACCAGAGTGAGAAAATCAAAATAATTAATTTCCCGCAGTTGGGAATCGAAATCACAATCGTCGCTCATGCGGTCGCACGCTATCCTGCTGAGCCGCTATCGTGTTAATATGTGATTTCAGTCGCTCAAAGACCGTACACTGGACCAGCAGTGCACGGTGACGCGGCCCGGCGTCGCGGCCGTCGCCGGCGCCCTAGCTGTGGAAGTACTTGTAGCGATATTGCAACATCCGTTGAGGTATGGTTTGTTTATATGAGACTATAGTTATTATAGTAGTAGACTATAGTTATTATAGTTATGTTGAGAGGGCAGTCGTAGCGCAGAAGCACAAGCAAGAGATTGTAAACGCGACAGGATATGGGTTCGATTCCCACTCGACAAAAATATTTAATTTTTTTCGGTCTGATAACAAAACAAAGCACGGCTTTTTGTAGGCCGCCACTCAACGCTTGTGGGGAGTGTCTTAACACTAGGCTCCCTCTGTATGCGGGATACAGCGGGAAAGCCACAACTACAGCAAAAACTTCCTATTAATTTCAACGTAGCTAAAGCAAAACGATAATCTTTTGGAGTCCCGCTGTTTTAAATAATAAATACCTATGTTATTTACATTAATATTTTCATTTCTTCACTCTGGTGTCGAGGCAGAGCGCGGGGTTGAGTTCCGCCACTCAACACACAATGTCTCCAGAACTCGGCTGAAATTGGGGAATGGAGTTTCTTAACTCTGCCTCTGCCTACCCTGCTCAGTGCGGGATACAGCGTGAAGCTGATTTATGTTTCCCTAAAATATTTTTTCCCTCCTAAGTGTATAGCAACGCCTTTATTAAATTAAAAGTAAATTATAATTTTAAATCTGTATAAACAGAGAAAAAGCACCAGCTACGTTGAATAAAAAAGAAGACGGCGATCAAAACCAAGACCAAGGAGTTCTAGGAGCGGTACCACATTCAATAAGGGGATTCCTACATTCATATCAAACAGTCCTACCAACATGCACCAAATTTAAACAATGTATCGCTTGTTCTAATATCGTCATTGATAAATATAAAGAGGAAAAAATGGATTTTTTATTAAAAGTTTTCAATAGTGGCAATTATTTGGAAGAAATCACTGGACTATCTGAACTCCAATTGACGGCTGAAATGGTGGATGTAAGAATTTATTATATAGTTTTATATATTTTATTGATTTAACTATTAAATGAATTAAAAATAACTTGAGAAGTTGTAAAAGTTGAGCAATTATTTGCCCAGAAGATGAGATTTTCTATTTCATGTTTACTATTTCCCCCATATTGGGAACTGAACTCACAACCACAACGCTGTTACAGATGTGTGCTGTGTGCTTTTATTCTTATAATTTAGAAAAAGAAATAATAGAATTTTATAACGAAAAAATTGTTATATAATTTTGTATTTTAATTTAATTTGTCACTTGGATTTCAACTAATTAATATTTGTTTACTTACAGATCTTGACACTGTCCGATGAGGAATAATAAGTGCATTTTTAATATTTTATTTAATGTGGTTTTTAGCACTAAATAATACTACACAACAATAAATCACTTTATACTATTCGCTTCTAGAATAATATTTCTATATCTTAATACGGTTATTTCACATTAAAAACAGAAAAATATTTAAAAAAAACGTGTAAAATTTGCTTTCTTGTGCGACTTACAAGAGGCGCGAGTTCGAATTCTGTTAAGTTACAAGTTCTTATATGTATTGCTACAAAATATATTTCTAGTCATAGACTAGAAAATGGCATTTGTATTTGGGCTGATGAATTGTAATGCTAAACATTAATAAAAAAATATTTTATTAAAATAAATAGTTCAATATATTTATATTTTATTGGAATTTTATTTAAATTTATTTTTATTCAATAAAGTTACCGTGAGTTATGCTTTTTGTTTCTGTTTGTATCTGGGTTTGTAACTATAAAGTTTCTTTTTTAAATATTTACTCGAAATCCTGCATATATAACGGTAGGCAGAGGAACCTAAGTGTTAAGGTAGACCATAACCTACTTTCCCCTCAATTTTCGAGACATTCAATTGTTGAGTGGCGGAATTCTACACTACAATTTGTTACCAGAGAGGGGAAATGAAAATAATTTTACCAAGTGGAAATCAGACCAACAGCTGCAGGATTCACAATCAAGAGCTGTGCCGCTGTGCTAAGAAAGTTCATAAAAATAATAAATTAAAATAAAAAATCAGCTTCACATTGTATCCTGTACACAGCAGGGTAGACAGAGGTAGCCTAGTAATTAGATACTTTTCCACTTTCCGATGATTTCTGGAGACATTGCTTGTTGAACGGCAGAAATCAACGCCGCGGTTTGCCTCGACACCAGAGCGATGAAAAAAAGGTGCAACATGTCGCATTTACAGAAACACTTTGTGCCTTGCGCCACGACTGGATTAAAAATGTATATTTTGTAGATTATGTTAGTCTCTTAATGCATACCAATTTTAATGCTTTTAGCTCTAATAGCCTAGAAGGATATACGATTTCAGAGCAATGAGACAATAACAAAACAGAATCTCTATATAACTATTTATATTTATCAATGAAACATTAAGGATGCATAGTCATTTGTATTGCAGGTAATTGATGCTTTGTAGGATGGTGTATTTCCTTCACAGGTTTCGGTGGTTTGATCTTCCTGCCGTGTCTGCCATCTTTCCTCTTCCAAAGACCAGATCTAGGACGGTTGCCGAGCCATCTGTTCCTCTGTGGTGATCCTATTGGTGTGCTGCCATGTTCTATGTTTGACAGACGGCCTACGAATTAAAATTTAGTAAACGTGTCATCGTAATATTATAATTTTCGTTAAATTACAATCTCTCGCTATCCGCGATATTGTAATTTATCGATACTTTGTAAACTGACATTGTCAAATGCAAAAATCCACGTCATTCGAGTTTAAAAACTATTACATTAGGTTGATATTTTCGAATACCTAAAAAAATATTCTTAAACAATATACTTTATATATTGCCACCGCGCCACGTCGGCCTCCCATTTAAAAATAAACACAAGCATTTAAAAAAAATTAGACCATACCAACAACGGCCATGCAGTGTTGATCAAAACTAAAAAGCCGTTTCGATGGCATCTGAACTATTACTTTATCATCTTGTTTCCTTTGTATGGTGCCGTAAGTGCCGGCGGCATGAATATAAAGTCCACCTCTACCTGTAAAAATAAATAAATATATTTTTTAACTTACACATACAGCAGCTGGACAAAAAGCAACGTAAATATTTTGTTGTTATTAAGAAAACGTATAAAAATTTTAAGCGTAGCGTGATTTGAACCCACGCCTCTTGGAAAACGTCCAAAGGCGAAAAAGAGACGTTTTAAAAGAGAAATTTTAGCGTTTTCTTAATAAGTATTTTACTTTTGTAAGTGTGAAATAATACTTTTAAAAATGTAAAAAAATAAATATTAAATGAATGAGCAGAATACAGCAGTATCTAACCACACTAAATACAAACATGAGACATCATGAAAATTGAATTTCAACACCATGAATGGATACAATTCATAATTACTCCATTCATTGCAGTCACATAAAACCCAAAATTAAACTGAATATATACAAAACTAAATTCAAATAAAAGAAAGCTAAACATATTATTATATTGAAGTAAATAGAAAATAAAAACGTTTTCATTGTGAAGATAAATATAAATATATGTTTTTTGTTTTACTCTGTATCTCACATATAGATGTGTAATTCAGATAGAGCTTGTCCCCCATGTACCACCCCATTTTCATCATTCATTTCATCTTTTATTTCGCTAGTGTTGAGTAGCGGATTTCAACACCACCCTTTGTCTTCTTTCAGAGAAAAAAAAAACTCCAAATACATTTATTCACACAATTGGTAACCAAATCTACAACCGTCACATTTACAGTCAGATGCTGTGACCTACTTCATGATATTTTTATATAATTTTAAACAAAATGTATTCTCAAAATAAATTGTTATATTATTAAAGCAGTGTTGAAATTTAGAAGGTCGATTTAAAACATTTACCTGGATCCTTCTCAATGCAGTGCACAATAGTGCCAGCTGGTAGTGCTCCTAGTACATATGCATCTCCTTCGTTGGCCCTCACTAAAATAATATTTTTTAAAATACTTTTTCTAGCATGAGTCTTTATCCCTCATATAGTAGGGTAGGCAAATAAAACCTAGTGTTGAGTCTAAACACTATGTTCCTCAATCCCACTAGGTTATTATAATATAATAAATCAACACAGGAAACTTTGTGCCTGTACTCACTTTTACCATTTTGCTACATGAAATTTTGAATAATAATATATTGTGAGATATAAATGATGATTTAAAATTTTAATGTATTTTAGTGTTTATTGTTTGTACTCTTGTTTCCAATTTAAATTATTCTTTGTCGAATAAACATTCAAAATACCATCAACTCAGAAAGCAGTTCTGCTGAGAAAAGCCCACAGGAAACTCAACAAGTTGCTCTTTTCAATATCAATGGTACAATTTAATTATTACATATACTAGCAGCTATTTTGTAAGACACTAAATTCATTAAAATAATTTCAATTCAGCTTTATGAATATAGCAGGATAGGCAGAGTGAATATAATATTATGACACTCAATTTGGACCTTTCCCTCTGAATTCAGGTCATCGCATGTCAAAATAAATCTGCTTCAAACTGTATCCCCCACACAACAGGGAAGGCAGAGGTACCCTAATGTTAGTGACACCCTACTGCATTGCATGATGAATGGCAGAAATCGATTTAGTGCTTTGTCTTACCAAAGCTTGCAACAAAATTAACTATTTTTATTATTTTTGACAATCAAAAATAGCACTAAATAAGATATTACAAAGTAATTAATGAATAAATATTGTATACACAATTCTACAAAATAAAAATATTGTAAGTGTCAGTGCAGGAGCTTGAAGCTGCTATTAGTACAGACTAACTTATATAAGTTAGTAAATATGTAGGAAAAGGCAATCTAATCTCCATCAAGATTTTTTTTTCAAATATTTAGTGACAATCATGTCCAGTTCTAAGACTAGTAATAAGTAGCAGGAGCAATATAATCAAATAGCTAATAATGAAAAAAAAATAGCAAAAGATACAGACACAATAACATAACAAAAAAAAATTAAACCCCATGTAGCTAAGATCTTTTAGAAAAGTACAAATCATAATGTTTTTGAAACAAGTATTTCAAACCTGGTATTCTTGGCAGATGACGAGAACTTCTTATTACATCACCAGCTTTCATATTCTCTGTTGCTAGAATATATTTTAATTTTTCACCCACTGCAACTAATGCTACATTTGCAGTTCGACAACCGCATTCTAGTATCTGTAGGAAGGATAATCATAAAACAATGTATGTTACTTCTTGTAAATATGTATACTACTTCTTTTATTTATTTTAGAGAAATATCAGAGATAGATTTTAAATAATTAAAATAACAATTTATTATTCATTAATCTGTTATGTTATTATATTTAATACACTTTAGTACATAAATTCAATTAAATTACCTGCATAACTTTTTCTTCTTGTGTGGGACCCTCAGATGGTCCATCTCTGAGCCAGTCAATCCAGTGATATTTATGCTTTATACCGCCACCAATACCCTTTGCAACAACTCTTCCTTAAATTAATGAAATGTATACTTTGGGTTAAAATTGAAATATCACCAAAATATATACAATATAAGATATTTTTGGTTATATACACAATATAACCAAAAATATCTTAAAACATTAGGATTTTACCTGAAACGGGGTCTCGACCCGCTAAATTAGTAACTTCCAAAGGCTTAACAGTATACTTTTCTGGGAAATGTATTATTCTTCTGTAACTTATACCAAATCCAGGTTTTGGTTTTACTAAAGTAGGTTTACTAGCATAGTTAACAGCAGCAACTTGTATTGTTCTTCTTCCAACTACACTGGGAGTTACTGTTATGCTAAGTCCGGCGAAAAGCCTGTTTAGAGCCATTTTAATAGTTTACGCGAAGAATATCATATGTCTATAATATTTATAAATTCCAGCACAATTTATTTGTAACCTAAGCCTATAGATTGTAAATTTCTGAAAAACACCAATATCACAATATGTCAAAATTCATTAGTGACATTTCAATATGTTATTTCACCGAATACTAAAAAATAATATTTTCAACAAAAATATATATAATCTTTTATTAAATTAATATCGTTATATATTTCATATATTAATCCACAATATAATATGATAATATAAATAAATCATTGGGACGAATATGCATATTCTTTTGCCTAGGTAATAAATACACAAAAAAGCTTAAAACGACCCCTAGCGGCAATTTTCTGATAAAAATACATCGTGAATGTGGCGTGTGTTGTTTGGAATATAGTGAGTCGTAAATAAAAATGTATTCAATGGACTGGTATATCTTGTAATAAGTGTGCTTTATATGTGTTAAAGCAATAATCTAGTTAATGCACTTTGGTGAATAATAAGAACTGTAGTTAAGAAGTGGTTTCCTTTTGGTATTTTGTCATATGTTGCACGCCTGTCTTGGGGTCTTGATGAGGACAAAAAAATAATCACTAATTCCGATGCTTAATTGATAATGCAGTAAGTATTATATATTTATATCTATTCGAGGTGGTTTATTCCAGAGATATTTATATAATTCAAAGAGACCTAGCAGATTTATGCATTTATAATGAGCAGGTTACTGATGTTTCTGCTTATACTGCGTTCCATAACGTAATCATTGGCGACTGGAGAATTTAACAATATAGGCAACATATTTGTTTATTACTATGTCTTTAAAGTGCATTGTAATAATTGTACTCCTTGTACAGTTTATTTAATGTATTTTTTGTTACAGAAATAGACACAACCAGTCTTCCGGCACGTTATTGCGCTTTCTCGTGACAATGCGGTGCCTTTTGTGCAAATATATATTAGAAGTAGTTTTTTAAATTGAAATTATTTATAATGGTTGTTAGAGCTGGAAAGATATAATAGCAAAATGAGTCACAATCTGGCAGGTATGCCATCGTACAGGCTACCAGGGCCGGGATTAGGCCCTCCAGATTTTAAGCCACCGATGGATACACCAACCCCTCCTGCACCAGCACCAAGTAACCCAAAAAAGAGAAGAAAAACTGCAAATACAAATAATGCCTTAACAACTCCTCAACCACCACCTACAGCTCAAGACTTACTGCCTCCGCCACTAACTGGATATGGAGACACAATTGTAGCATCAAACCCATTTGACGACTCACCTTCTACAGTGTCACACAATGGTCCCATGATGAGTCAAAATGGGCCTATGATGAGTCAAAATGGTCCCATGGGAATGATGGGCCCTATGGGTCATAATATGGGTGGGCCTCCAATGAGACACATGAGTCCCTTAGCACCACATGCTATGAGCCCAATGAACCAACAAATGCCACCAAGAGGTGGGATAAGTCCCATGGGTAATATGAGTCCTATGGGTCATATGGGTGGTATGTCCCCAATGGGTGGTCCAAATATGGGAATGAGTAATCATAACATGGGTCCAGGTATGGGCCCTACGTCCAGGTCAATGGGAAGTCCGATGAGCCCAATGAATTCTATGCCTATGGGTTCTCCAATGTCATCAGGGCCAATGGGAAGTCCAATGAATATGGGATCAATGGCTGGTAGTCATATGAGTAATAGTCCTATGGGACCACCTATGCACAGTCCACTTGGTAGTGGATCAATGAATGGCCCCTATAAATGGACCAATGGGAGGTGGAGGGCCAGGTATGAATGTTCCACGCATGAATGGACCTATGGGCGGTAGTTGTTCTAATGGCTCTATGGGCCCAAGTAGTTCAATAATGTCACCCAGCCCAATGCAGAGTGGTGGAATGGGGCCTGGGCACTGTGGGCCTATGAGACATGGAAGTCCAATGGGCTCAGGAATGGGAAGTGGACCAATGGGAGGCAATGGACCAATGACGTCTATGGGCCCAGGACCACCATACTCCGGTAATCATATGGGGCATGGATCAATGAGTATGGGTGGCAACAGTTCAATGGCAATGGGCCCTGGTCCTGGTAATATGGGAAATTGCGGACCTCTAGCTGGAATGAGTGGTATGGCACTAGGTGGCCCAGGGGGTCAAAATGTGGGGCCTATGGGCCAAAATATGGGAATGTTTGGACCGAAGCCTATGCCAGTAAGTGCAGGAAAAATTTACCCTCCAGACCAACCAATGGTGTTCAATCCACAAAATCCGAATGCTCCGCCTATATACCCCTGTGGAGTATGCCATAAAGAAGTTCATGATAATGATCAGGCTATATTGTGCGAGTCTGGTTGCAACTTTTGGTTCCATAGGTAAGAATGTTTTTATCATATACATATATTGGATATCTGCTTATATATCTGCTGATCTTTAAAAATAAATTTAAAAAAGATTTTATGTGCATGTGATAATTATTTTAAATACTGTTTATTACATGTTTATTTTTAACAACTAAATACACCATTATTATATTTGGTTTGAAATACATTGTAAATGTTTTTCTTTTTATGTCTCATAGTAAGTGATGGATTAAACAGATGTGCACATGTTTGTGGGTTCAATTCCCATTTGGAGTAATGAATTATTATTAACTTCCTCTGCTGATAAAACTAAATGTATTGATTTCTGTCACTTAACATCTAAATCTCTAAAATTTAATAAAAAAAAAGAGGGTGGAATAAAGTATCCTACTTAACTAGGTTAAGTAACTCTTCCCCTCTATATACTGGATAAAATGTAACACTTCAAACAATATTTAATATAATCTCAACATATTTTTATGATAATTCCAGAGGATGTACAGGGCTGACGGAGCCTGCCTTCCAGCTGTTAACTGCGGAGGTATACGCGGAATGGGTTTGTGACAAGTGCCTACATTCAAAAAACATACCCCTCGTTAAGTTCAAACCGTAGCGATCCCCCAACACTCCCCCTATGTGAGTCACTAATCTCATCACAAGTATTTATTACACTTCATTTGTATGGATTATTAATTTATTGGAATGTACGGAAGTCTAAGATGGATCTCATGGCTAGAATTTTAGTATTGTTATTCAGATGGAAAACATCATCAAAATTGATATATGCAATTGAATTGTATTATAATTGCAGGCAGTTTTGCTAGTCTGTTTTATTTAATAAATCAGTTAGGTATTTGCATTTTCACGTTCTCTTTAGTTTTGAGGTACCCTTGTCGTAAAATTTAATATACATGGCTATGTGATTGCATTGTTCATGATATTGGCTGTTTAAAAACTTCTTATATTAAATGATATAATGTTATGGTTCTCATAATTCTTTTTTTATTTTATTATTGTCTTAAATAGAGTTTCAGATCATCAAAAAGAAGGAAATATTCTTGTTTTTTTTTTATGAATTATTTGGTAAAATGCTATCACAAAATAGTGCGCATAATTGTGCTTAGGCATATATGTTGAAGCAATTTAATGTGATTTTTTCATTAGGAATCTAATAACAGCATCGTAGATACTAAATTTACTGTATGACATATAGCTGCCGAGAATAAAAAATATTGTTTACTGAAAAATAATGTTACTAAAAATAAAAAAAAAACATTAGTGACAGCTAGGTGTAATATAGTAAGACAAAATGTAAAAAAAGCAATATAATGTTGGCCAATAATTTTATGGGCCTTTGTGTGTGTCGCTTTATTATCTGTGCATATTGTAAATATATAATAATTATTAAGTCTACACTTCCGCCTTATAATGAATGAGAAGTAGAAAAATATTTTCAATACAATTACAATTAAAATACCCAGTGTTTTTTGGTTATGGCGCAGCTTAGTGATGATGTTAGACTTTTTTTAACATCGTACAATAATAATATCAATGATTTAAAAAAAACGATTCCGTGATATAAATAAGGGCCTTTTACGAGACATGTTTATGGTACAGAATCTTATAATACATAGAATTATAGTGTATATTGTACATTTAAGAACAAAGTTGGAATGCTATTATTATTATTATACATTGATTATATTTTAAAATAGCCTAATGCTCATTTCATAATTATATTAAAACACCTCGTTCTATAGAACGCGACTTTGTTCTGATTTGTGTTTTGAAAAAAAAAATAAGTAAAAACTTTTTACAGCGCACCATAAAACTTCTGTATAATTTCTATGTAACTTAAACAAAACTTAATTTGCTTAAACAAAAGCTTTTTCTAGACGTGGTACTAATATGTTTATCTTTATGTAAATAAACGTTATTTTCGCTGTAATGAAAATATACTCTGGATTATATGAAATATTTTCTTTTTGTTTTTTTTTTTAAATATCATTTTGGATCTGAAATAAATTGTTCAAATGGCAAAGATTATATTTGTATGTTACATATCATGTCTAAGGGTATGTAATATTTGTTTTATTGACGTTTCTAAGAGATAAATGAAAACGGAGAAACAGACAGAAGCTTTTATTTCAAAATTGTTTTTAAATAATTATCAAAATTATAAAGAATTTGGGTAAAAATGACGTCATATAATCCACAGTGTGTACTAATAACGTACTTATTATTTGGTGCCCATTGCAGTTATCTTTACATAAATGTAAATAATACGATGAATCCATACGCTTTGTTAAATATAAGAGAGTTAAAATGTGTTTGTCAATTTTTTAACTTTTGAAGATTTTTTATCTGTAATCATGTAATATAATATAAGGTATGTACATAATTATGTAGGTTTTTTAGTGTAATGTACTGAGATTATATGAAACTGAAGAGTGCTCCAGAATATATGCGCGGTTGTGACTTAAACGAGTGTAATACGCAGCTATATTGTATATTGTTCACTCGCCGCAAAATATTTTTAATGGAGTTGGTCAGTTTTTGATTTGTAATAATAAATAATTTTTTAATGTGGAACCTAAATTCAATTCAAAAAAAAGTTATTGACATATATTAAATCAGACAACTTTTATGTTTGAATTATAAAAGTCACATTCAATTTATAAATATTAATTTTGTTGTCCACTGTCTTAATTAACGTCTTGTGCCATTTCCCATAATAGTGTTTAATATTGAGTTATAACTATAGAGCAGCTTGTAAACTTGCTTACCTTTTACATGAAAATAAGTTTTGGAACGCTCTCGGTTGTGATTATTATGATTTTTTATTTTGATTTGTTACTTAAGATGGTTTTTTTTTAAAAAATAGTATTGATACCGATTATATATATATTTTTGTCCCAGTATTTTTGAGTGCACCTAAATTTTGATTGCAAACCGTAGCGTTCTCGCAAAATCATAGTTATGGGAAAACGCTACGGTTTATTTTTTTATTTAGTAATGCTACTTTTATTTTGCTATATAATATATATTATTTTATATTGTGACGTGTGAATTGAACCAAAACTTGTATAACATTTTATTAACCATTTTTTTGTATGTATAATAAGGAAATCAACGCAGCAAATTAGTGCCTAAGTCATATATACAATTTTGATAACAACATTTATTTTTATTTTATAAATGTTTAAATGAGATTGTGAAAATAACGTATTTTATTTATTTTATGGATACCATGACATATGTTAGTTACATGAATTGATAATGCGCCTGTGGCGATAACAACACAATGTATGCACCATACTGATTTGTACGACCACATGTAAGTATTTGAAAATAACAATGTGTTAATGTTTTATATTTTAATAATAATTTATTATATTTTTCCCTATTGATAATTTTTCTTTTTACTTTTTTAAAGTTAATTGTGATTGTTTGATCTTAGAAAGGAAAATTGTCTTCGATTTTTTTATTCTTAATTAGTTACTTTTTTTTTAACAACTAATTTAGAACAAAAAACTGACTAATTTAAAAAAGAAATTGAAATTAACAACATGACATAATTTGCTTAATCGTTTCTTATTATATTGTATATATTCACAAATTATTTCTTATTTTATTTAACATTAATAGTGAGACATTGCAATTTTCATATATAACAGTGGTCAAGTTTTATATGGTTGGTTCAAATCAGTTAGGAAAATTAAATTTAAATGTGGTCATATCTGTTGATATACTTATGTCACCATATTTTAATTTTACCCTGTTCCTTTCATAATCATCGAGTACATCGTTACCATTGTAATGATAAAATCAATGAGTATTTCTTAATATATTCTCTAATATAGTTTTTTTTAAAACTATATCGACAGATGTGACGAAAATAAAAAAAAAGAATAAAACAAGAAAACATACATAGCTTGCTGGATTGTTTTATGTGTAGTTAATTACGATAGCTTAGAGATTGGCAGTGGAGAGGTTTTTTTTTATTAATTTTGTACATATATTTAACAACTCGACGAATATGAATAGAATAATTAACCCTTGTACAGTTACTGGATAATTAGAAGTTTATCGTCTAGGATACGCGGCCATGAATGTAATGTAATATTATTATCGTGAGAACATCACAATTATTAATCGGAGACTGCGTTTCGAATCCACTTATTTCGAATAATTTATATTTCCGGTGTCACACAGACTATGGATGTAGTAGAAAAAAATAATAATAAGCGAAATGGTTTTACGAGAAATTTGATATTTTTGTATTTGTTTATTTTCTTTTATTATAAATGGACTGTACAGTTAGTTTTTGGTGCCGGAAATATGGAAACGAATAGTCCCTTATATATTAATTATGTGCTACGCACACTGGGCCTCACGACTTATACAAGTTGTATAGAAGTATATAATATATATTTGACGAGACTGTCGTGGCGCAGCGACACAGTGTGGCTGTAAACGTGACGGTTGTGGGTTCGATTCCCACTCAGTGGAATGAATTATTTTCATTTCCTTGCTCTGGTAACAAGGGATCGTTGCGTTGAGTAGAAAATTGAGGCGTGAGTGGGAATTGGAGATTTTCTATGCTTAACATGCAATATGCGGGATACAGCGTGAAGCTAAGAATATATATATTTCTTATTCTACATTGTACAGTCGTCTGGCCCACCGTACGTACACTACTGTTGTGAATGATAGCAAGTTGTATTTCAGATTTTATAAAGTCAAATAGAATTACATCAGTGGTCTTAAACTTGTGCATAGTTTATTTTGTATTATGTGAATAATAACAAGCAATAATAAAATTGTTATTGAGCATTTTTTATTTTATATATATCCAATACCCAGATACGTTAATTAGTACTTGATTTACATTAAATTTATACTAATTTAACATGAATTCAGTTTGATAAGTGAGGTTAATTTTGTCTCCTTAAGAAAATAAAAAAACCTTTTAAAAAGAAAATATTTATGTACATATATAGATATTTTATTGACACATGACATTATGGCATACAGTCTTAAACTATTACAAAGAAGCTGCATAACTAATAATATCTCCATTGCACATTACATCAGCAATTAAATAAACCAGTAAAAGAAATCGAGTACAAAACGTAGTAAAAATGTCTATATAAAAATATATTAAAGCACAACTTAATTAATAAACATTTAAGATTACAATTTACAAAACGATATCTTAATGAATGAAAATTCCACATGAATATTTGTACTCTCACATGGTGTATGAAACTATTTGTTAAACGTAATATCACAATCAAATAATATTATCCACAGATTTAGGGCTGCCACCTCATTTTTCAAATTAAAAAGACAGTTTAACAACATATAATTAATTATGGGTACTATATAAAAGAAATAACTACTATATAAAACATTAAATTGTGCAAAGTTTTATAACATAAGGTGATTATAAGACGCTTATAAAATGAAAAGCTGAAAGTTATTAAATATGATATTTAAAAAAAAAATCAACAATTTTGTTGTTTAAAAGTGTTCCTTAGCATTTTTAGTTTCACAAGATCATGCATATAATGGTTTAAGTAAAGAAAAAGTAGTGTCAAAACACTCCTTTTTTTTTAAATTCAAAGGTTGAGTGTTGAGTAGTCCAACACTCCAATTTGCCTTACCGGAGTGGGGAAGGTAAAATTATCCTCTTTACACTTCAACAAATCATTTAACCTTTGGAGAAATCCCCAAAGAAGTATCAATGATAATTAAATCCTCGATCAAATTGTTTATCATCAGACGAGGTCTCACTGAGCTACAATGGCGTCATATTTCTGTTGACAACATTTAATTATATCTAAATATTTTTTCAATTTAAGTTTTTTTTTTCTTTTAGAACAGTAAGTTACTGAATAACTAAATTATTTATTAAATATAAAAAAAATAAACAAGTGTACAATTTTTTTTTAAGTAATAATTGACCAAAATAATTCATACATATGTAGGAGACCCAATTTTTAGTATATTTAATATGTGTACAACATTAACTTTAAACTTTTAAAATATGGTAACAGTAGAATTCTATGGCAGTACTATAGTAGATACTATATAAGATATATCTTTATCTACAATTTATGATAAAATAGTTCGCACCTCTCATTATATCCAAGAACTACTTATAATGTAACTTAAGTCAGTAAATAGGGTTTTTTTAGAAAATGTATAAAAAGTGGAATGCATGAGGATAAACTCACACCGTTTAATTGGATTTCAAGAGGTGTGAGTTCAAATCCTGCTACATAAAATTTTTTATATATTTTCTACACTATTTTATATTCTTAATGTGTAATAACTCTAACTTTAATTTGAAACTGTTGAAATAAATAGGAATATTTGTTCAGTGTGTCCGATTTTAGCCATAGTCTGTCCCATAGGATGTGAGGCCTTTGTATTGTATTGCGAATGATACAGCTGCATCAAGAAAATCATAATGATTGTCAACTATATCACCATTTGTGCTTACATTTTCATCACCATCATATTCAATATTACTACTATTCATATTGTCAGATTCACTCAAATATTGGTATGATGAACTGGAACTTTCCGGATAAAAACTTATTGGTAAATTATTATTTTGATTTACTTCCTTTGTGAATCCCCATGACATATCTAAGTTGTTTGCAGAATTTTCGTCCATTTGTGTTGTACTTTTGTTTAGTTTGTTTTCTGAACTGATCTCATCATCAGATTGTAGAGGGCTACTTGGCGGTGATAGAAACAAATCTCTGTTGGTATTATGTAAATTGTCATTTTCAATATCATTTTCATTTCCACTTGAACTGGAGTTGTTTTGTAATCCATGTGCTGATATTGCCATAAGAATAGCTTCATTTTCAATACTATTGTCACCTGGTAGATTATTTATAAATTCAGCTGCATCTAAAGCAAGCACTCTATTATTGTCCATATCAATAGGAAGCGGTGCAATCATCCAGTTGTCTAGAACTCTATTTATAGTATTGTCAACAAAACATTTTGCCATCTGAAAATTTTTAAAGTATTGATTATTACATGATCAATGTATAGAAAAAAAAATAAACAAAAACTTTTTAATAAATGCTAATATGTTTCATATGATTACCTGTCTTGCTTGCCATCGAGCAATGCACTGGTCTTCTGCATCTTTATTTGAATATACTAAGGATTTTGAAACAGATGTTCTTTCATCATTACTACTGCTACTATCACTAACAGCTCTATTATTCTCAAAGGTACTAACATATCTAGGATACGACAATTTTTCCGTGGAGCAACTAGAACTAGGCATTAAAGACGAATTCGAATCAGTAATCGAATCTAAGGTGTTAAAATCCTGTTTCAATAAGTAGTCACCTAATATTTCAAGGTTTTGTTCAGTATTACCAATCAATTTAGATTCGCAATGTTGAGAAGAGGAGCCGGCTCTCTCAGATTCATTTGTTGTGGTAGGTTTCACTTCAGACATTCCATTTCTTAAATGGTATTTGCCCTTAACTTCCCAAGCAAAACGAGCTTTCTTTAGTGGGCGGTCAGGTTCTGTAGCGTCGCCATTTTCTTGTCGTTTGTAAGACGATTCTCCAGCAGCTCCAGGAAGATTCATATTGAGATGTTTATCAATACTGTCATTAGTAAACAAACACTGACATCATTAATTACTAACATATGATTGACTGACACCTCGTTAATTAGTCATCTTAATTTTTTTTTCATATTTAACAACACAATCAATGTACTATGTCACTAATACAATATGCAAATGATGAAACTAACTTAAGATAATGTTTATTATTAATTATTTAATTCAATTTTATAATTTAAGGAAACTTATTATGCGATCAGAAATAATTGCACAAGTGTTTTGCGCCGCTTTTTAGTCTGTGCACAATCGCGAGCTGCCTTGCTTGACATTTTAAAATAAGGCTTCGTACATACAATTTTAAAGTTCACTTACATAATGATATCTACAAATAAAAATCAGCATTAAAATCAGTCTGGAAAAAAATCAAAAATTTTATAGAAATAATTAAAAAAATTAATAAATTCCAACTTCCTTTGATTTTTTTTTATAGAAGAGACACGGCAAACGAGCGTTCGGGTCACCTGATGGTAAGTGACTACCACCGCTCATGACCCCGTGCAACCCCAGAAAAGCTACAGGTGCGTTGCCGGCCTTTAAGATGGGTTGGGTGCCGGGGCCCGGCATTACCTGATGCCAAACGCAGTGGCATAAAGCCACTACTTCACACCGGTTTTAAATGCCGGGGGTGGTAACGATCCGGCCGAGCCTGCCCATGCGTGCTGCCATTGCTGGTGACGTGACTCTACCACACGTACTTTAGTCGCCTCATACGACACCACCAGTACCAGGATGAACCTATTCTAGGCCAAAAATTAATATAATTCTTCTATTTCATAACAAATTTTATATATTAAACTAAATACTTAACATAATTTAATTTGTACTTGTATAAAATATAATTCATGTAAAATAATAATAATCTTAATATCAGTTAGTCAATGCATAACATTTAAAATTTTATACAGGTATTTTCTCATTTATATTCACATAATCTTAGACGTACGTTATAATTCTAAATATTAGTTTATAATTAATATGGATATGCACGCTACTGTGCGTCTTCTAGTGTAGTGACACTAGAAGATGCACAGTAGCGTGCATAAACCACATACCAATTTGTTTTTATATATCCATATATCCTACGATAAAAAAGAGACCTAGGACTATTTTTTTCATTTGCCACAGAATATGTGATTTTTAAAATTCTAAGTTAAAAACATCTTTACAAGTAAATTGTTAAAATAGCTAAAGAGCTGTATAATATATTAATAAATAGGTAGAGGCAGTTGTGGCGCAATGGCACAAGCGAGTGACTGATAGCGACGGTTGTGGGTTTCTATTTCCATTCGGAGAAATAAAACGTTTTATTTTTATTCCTTTTCTTGAAACAAGACAAAGCGCAACGTTGCGTGTTGAGTGGATGATTCATCCACGCAACACGCAATGTCTCAAAAATTCGGAGTGAACTGCGTAACGCAGCGTGACGAAAGAAAAAAATATTCATTACCAATAGAAAATAGAAATGAAGGCCGAAAAAATATTATTCCCATTATAAAAATATTTTTCTATATATTTCTAAATATTTCGGAAAACGATAATCCCATAAAATAACTAAGTATTTATATTAAAAGATATTACATTCAATTAAACATTGTTAACTTTTATTGTATATACATATGACTCATTACAACTAATACTTTGTCTTCACATTTGTACTTACTTCTTGAGTGACCGCATTATTACAGTTTATAAGAACAGTACAATCACGTCCTCATTAAGAACGTTCTAAATAACCTTATCTTCTTAACTACTTAAAAGTTTCAATAAGATACCTCGACTCGAGTAAAATAACAAAGAGATCAGAGGGACCGGTCGGATTTCGTAGTAACGAGTTATCATAAAACACATTGACGCCCTAATCACCTTAAGGGGAGGGAGTCCAGATTAGTTAATGCGATGATTGCGACAGTCTGACCCTATGCGTCGACCGCACCTTGCCCAAATGGTAGGCCTGTAAAATTTTTACTCCGTTTTATGCTCTACTTCAACTTAGAGTATCAGGATTTTTAAAGTTTTACTGGACAATTTTTACGAAAAATGCAGGTATTTATATATTATAATTATTTTTATTTGCCGTTAATATAGTTAAAATGAGTTAAGATTCACGGGGACGCGTATTGCGTTATTTATAGTCTGTAGACTATGAAGATGTCTTATTTTAAAAAAAATCATAATGTTATGTTTTTTTTTAATATTATTTATGAAAGTATGAAAAACCGTTTGTTTTGAAATTAGTGTTAACTTTGTGAAAATATACTGAGATAAAATTTTAAAAAATTGGAGTGATTTAAGAAGTAAATTTTAAAGAAGTTTGTAATATATAGAAGTTTTATAAATTTTATTTCTTAGCATGCTATATCCTACTCTTCTTCATTATACTATTTTTATTATGACGAACTAATCTAAGAACTTGAGCCATATCTTATGGCCTCTCTTTTCTAAATAATTATAACTTTTGTTAATAGAATAGTAAACAAAGAAAAGTGCGGCGTTGATTTCCAATTAACACGTAATGCCTTGAGAATTTAGCTAAAAGTGGGGAAGGGAAGTGTCTTAAGGGGAACGAAATGTCTTAGCGCTAGGTTCCCAGATTCTTACTGCTTGTGCTGTTTTTGCGGGGCACAATGTGAAGATAAAAAAAGAGAAAGTTACAAGTTTCATTAAACTTTCAATATTCCATCAATATATTATTATAATGAAGTTATTTGTTTCTCTTTTACTTATATTTACACCTTATGTGTATAAAGATTATGTTCTAATTCCTTTTATATTGTATATTAAACGTATATTTATTATTGACTGTACTAAGTTGTTTAAGTTGAAAAGATATAAAAATTTTGCTCTACAATTTTCAAGGAACCGAATTGGTAAGGATATCTACTTCAATTTATTATATGCAGTCTTCCGGTTTCATCGACGTGTTGAGTCATACGCTAATAATTAAATGAAAAAGATAAATTAAAAAATTTACTTATTTTTATAATACAAGTCCTTTTATATATATATATATATATATATATATATATATATATGTATATATATATATATATATATATATATATAAATATATATATATATATATATATATATATAAATATTAAGCTATATATATATATATATATATATATATATATATATATAGATTAAAAATTGAAATAATTTTTGAACGAATACGTACCATTATCCACACTTAGATCTTATTACTAAAATAGAAGTAATGGTTTAAATTTTTGTTATAGAATCATCATATCATTATTCGGACAAAAAATATTAGGGACATATGAAAAAATTTATTTGAACCTACTTGAAATCCATCCATCCAATTAAGGTATAGGGATGAAGATGTATTTTATCGATTTTTATGCCTGTTACAACTTTTAAACTACTCGTTAGTGCTTCCATGATTGTACCTTTATACATGTGTTGCAGTCAAAAGCACTTTCAGCTATATTCGATTCGATTTAACATATTGGTTAATTTGTAGGCAAAGCGCGGCCTTCAGAATTCAGCGGAGAGTGTATGCTGGAGTGTCTTTACACTAAGCTCCTTCTGCCTACCTGGCTACATGCGGGATAAGGCGTGAAGCTAATTAAATAATCTCTCGCTACGTGTCTTTCTATTCACGTTTATAATTTCTTAATAGTTAATACTGATTTTATTGCTGTTACTAATTATATTAGGTACGTCGTTGAAAATAGATAAAAAGCTACATTAGATTTTCATTTAATTTTAGAGATATCTAAGACCTTTTATTATTATTTGACATCGACAGATTTTCAATAGTTGCTTCATTAATTCCCACCTATTGTATTTCAAGCATTCGTAAACGCGACAATTGCGAAATCGATTTGCCTCTGGAAAAATAATTATTTCCATTTCCTTGCTTTACTTGAAAGACAAAGCGAAGCACTGAGTCCCGCCACTCAATAAGCTAAATCTATAAAATTCTCTGGAGAATGGGGAGAACGGAGTGTCTTCACACGGCTATATACTATATATATGTGCCATGTGATCCCGGCCTAGAAGGTGGTGTCGTAAGAGGCGACTAAAGTACGTGTGGTAGAGTCACGTCGCCAGCAATGGCAACACGCATGGGCAGACTCGACCGGATCATTACCACCCCCGGCACTTAAAACCGGCGTGAAGTAGTGGTTTTATGCCACTGCGTATCGCATCAGGTAATGCCGGGCCCCGGCGCCTAACCCATTTTAAAGGCCGGCAACGCACCTGTATCTCCTCTGGGGTTGCACGGGGTCGTGGGCGGCGGTAATCACATACCATCAGGTGACCCGCACGCTCGTTTGCCGTGTCTTTTCCATAAAAAAAAATACGGGATACAACATTAAGTTATTTGATCTGGTTTGAGTCTTGCACTTTAAGATTACAACCTAAGATAAATATTTGAAATGCTGTGATTGAAATCGTAATATCCAATATTATTTACTTTTTCCAGGCATCAATACCAGTTTTTATAATCTCTATAATATGCGTCACCGTGACGGCGGCGCCCCAAATGTCCGACATTCAGCTGGAAAGAACTCTGGCTGACCGAGGAACTATGCAACGCCATATCAAATGCGCACTCAGCGAGGGTCCGTGCGACTCCGTCGGTATTAGACTGAGAAGTAAGTAACATATTTAACTAGTAAATGTTGTATTTGTAATTTTCTTACGTTCTATTAATTAAATGATAAGAGAGTAGGAGAGGATTTGTGGAAATGAAAGAGTTAATATTTTCATTTCTTCACTCTAGTGTCAAGACAAACTCAACACGCAATGCCGCAAAAAGTAGAAAACGGAAGTGTCTCAATTGGAACGAAGTATCTCAACATTAAGTTTCCAGATTTTCTTTGCTTACCATGTTATATAAAGGATACAGCGGGAGCAAAATAAAAGAAAAAAAAAACAACTATATTTTATTAGCTAGTTCACAACATTGTATTTATTAGCATAGCTTTATGTTATTTTCAATTATTTAAATCAGTTGCTGTGAAAATATTATAATTACTAATTTATAAAACAAGTAAGCAAAGTACAATTTCAAAATATAATTCGTCGACCGTTGCGGCCATTAAAATTATTACTGTAAATATAATTTTAGAAAATTTTGTTCCATTTAAAAAAAAAAAAAAACTCCTCAGGTAACAATTAAAATGAAGGAAAAATGATTTCTTTTTTAGGATCGTGTTTGAAAGACGTTATGCTTTACAAACTTCCGCCTCTATAGCGTAATAGTGTCGTTATTTCGTGACGATATTAGATCATAAAAATAAAATTACAAAGGAAATATATAACGATGCGGCTATAAGGCGTGCAAACTAACTTAAAATTATAAACAAAAAATGATATTAGAGTCAATGTGCGTGACAAGGTGTTTAAGCAATTCGATTCAAAAGATCTAAATTAAAATATTATTACCAGATTTTTTTCCTAACATCATTCGTATTATGGATATAGCAAGGTAGGATCCTCCGTTTCCTAGATTCCTTTCAACGAAGAATTCTGGAACTTGGTTTGCCACGTTAGTAGAGTTTTTTTGAGGCCAGTCGTGGCGCAGGGGCATAAACTGTGACTGTAAAAGTGACTGGTTGTGGCTTCGATCCCAACTCAAGGAAATGATATATTTATTAAAATTTATATTTCTTCGCTCTGGTGTCGAGACAAAGCGCGGTGTAGAGTTTCGCCACTCAACACGCAATGCTTCCAAAAATTCTGCGGTAAGTGGGAATAGAATGTCTTAACACTAGGTTTCCTCTCCTTGCCCTGCTTCATAATTTTTCCTGCTTCATAAATAATTCGCTTCCCCCAAGTTTCGATAAGTTTGCAGTCACATACTTGTGCCACTGAGCCACAACGGCCTCAAATCAAGACAAAATATTTAAGCTTGCGTTTAATAAGATTATTATATTGAGCGTTATTATTTTGTAAATGTAACAGATTAATTAATCTCTTTTGACTGCACAAATTTGGCAATGGCGTATTTAGATTTAATATATTTAATAAGTACTTTTTTTTTTTCTTTTCCCTAAAAAAAAAAAAAGTACTTATTAATGTAACATTGAAAATTTGACATATATGTATTTTGTTTTTATAAAATTATTTATATATCGATAACTGACAATATTTATTCTCATAACTTAAACTAAAATGCTTGTCGAAGCATACACACACTATACTTACATAGTTATTTGCTATTCTTATGTAGAGGCACTTTAAACTGGAAAAATGTTTAATAGGTTTAAACATTTTCCAGAATTCTGGAAGCATTGCGTGTTGATTTGCGAAACTCAACACCACGCTTTGCCCCGATACCACAGCGAAGAAAAAGAAAATATAGATTTAAATAAATATTTAGTTTCCTCCTTTCCGATGGGGATCGAACCAACAACCAGTCGCGTTTAAAGTCACACTTTGTGCCCCTGCGCCACTGATGTAAAGTTAAGAATAAAATGATGCAAAGGTGAATGTACTTAAGACGGTGGCTTAACCATGTTGAATTAAACGTCCGTCGTTTTAAAATGGTCTCATATTCCACTAAATCATGTTAAAGCTGAACTGAATTGAGGCCAGTTGACTTACTTATTAATATGTCTATTTATTATTATCATTATTATCATTATATAAAAAATATAATTTTAAAATCTATTAAATATCCACTCCAGAATTCGGCAGAAAATGGGAAACGGAGTATCTTAACACTGGGTTCTCTCTGCCTACCTTGATGTGTGCGGGATATGGTGTAAAGCTAGCTGATTTGATTTGATTTATTCTTAATTTTTTTCTCAATTATATTTAAAGTCTAAAAAGTTAATAATAATGTATTTTTTATATTATTTTTTAGCTCTAGCCCCGTTGGTACTCCGAGGGTCCTGCCCTCAATGCTCTACACAGGAAACGCATCAGATCCGTCGTACTCTCGCCTTCGTACAAAGAAACTATCCATGGGAGTGGGCCAAAATTGTTCGTCAATATGGTTGAAATTATGATGTTAATTCGTACAGACATTTTTATAATAAAAAATAAATTTAAAATAATAGATTTTTAGATTTATTACTTTTATTGTTTACTTATGTTAAAACTTAAGCATACGAGTAGAAAGATCTTTTAGAAATTTATTATTATTAAAAAAAGTCTAAATATTTTTTTTTATTTTATCAATCAAATCAAAGATATCCTATACGAATAGAAGGAAACATTTATAAGTATTACTGATTTTTTTTTGTCCATTACGGTGTTTGTACTAGAAGGCCTAGAAGCCTTGTTTGTATGCATAAATAAGTAAACTAAATATTATTTGTTTAACTTTATTAAAGAAAAATTAAGTATCTATTTTGGATATATAGATTATGAAATTTTTTGTTTCTTTTATCTACCAGAGCGAAGAAATGAAAATATTAAATATTTCATTTTCCTCGAGTGGAAATTGAACACACAACCTATCGCGTTTACAGTCACACCATTATAAGAATGCACTATGCACAACGACTGGCCTCACACAATTTTACTATAGTAAATTGATTTTTTATATATAGGTATATGGATGTACACACGTGCTGTTGAACATAATCAATTTTTTCACGCTTATAACTTTCTTTTATTAGAAAATCTTATACAAAACACTATCGAGTTTTTCCTTTTCAATATCTATATGAGATATAGTTAAAATGATTGCTCTAACTAAAACAAAAATATTCATAGTATATTGATACTATTTAAACAAACAATAAAAAAGTGGATTGTGAATACATTAACATGTATTTAACGTTTATAAGCTAATACATACATTATATAATTTTTGTTTTGATACGACAGAAACACAATTTTGTATAGACATTACTCAAACGGACCATTATCATTACCACTCCGGCCCAGTGGTACATTTAGGGAACCTTTATATAATAAATCTGTGTCAGCTCGCCTCTTTTTTTTATTATTTACCCATTATTTTGTCACGTAACAAATGCACGGTAATATCACATACATAAATTGGCCAAGAGGGGGTCGGGTTGAGTAAGGAGTTACGACATAGTACTCGATGAAACATTCACTCAACGACCATTCGTCCGTTGCATCGCGCAGGCAACGTTCGCGTTCGTTAAACAGAAAAGAAAATATAATTAGAAAATATAAATCCGGGTCGTTTGGGTGTTGCGGAAAGTAAAAGTGTAGAAACTGACTATAAGGATGCAGGTAAGCACGGCCAGTTACCCAATAATCTCTGTTTTCCTGTTGGCGACATATTTAAATACCAATAATTTAATAATTATCGGAATTAAATACGATCACTAAACTTGCAAAGTGCTTTTCCATGTCCGCCTTATTGGCGTACTATATACCATTTTATTGCAGTTTTTTTAAATTGTCTGTTTATATTATTTATATGCTTTAATTTATAGAATTTTGCTTTGTAAAATAATGATTCTTTATAAATATTATTTGATTTTAAATTTGTAGTTTTAGTTGCTTTTAAGAAAACACGTTCTCTACTATTTAGCTTCATAATAAAGACATCAACGAACTCGCTTTTTTCAAGACACAATGAAAACCTTTATTTTTTTCTTTAATTGTATTATGTCTATACAATAATACATTTACAGACAACAAAGCGAATGTTCTATATATACTTTTTTGTCTCAACAAAAAGTAGGTGAAGGGCGATCAACTTAAATGAAAACTACCATTTTAAAATATTTTTTACTGTGATAATTATCCTGATATTTAAGTTGACTTTTATGTATTACATGGCCATACCATTATTGTTTTTTTTATAAGTAATAAATGATGGTTCAGTCTTTTTATGAACGTGTTTCCTTTAATAAACTACTCTAGGTTAAAATGTTTACTTTTTTTTACGACCTAAAGCTCACATTCTACATTTGCTTGAATTCTACTTGTCATTTAAAGGAAAATTGCAAATCTAACGTCAAAACATTCATGTCTTAATTACACAATCACAAATAATAATTTATTAATCATATAAAACGCTTAAGTTTAATATTTAATAAAATAAGCTTCTCGCTGTATCCTGTAAACAGCAGGATAGGCTGAGGGAACCTAGTGTTAAGATACTCCGTCTCCCACTTTCCGTTGAATTCTGGAAGCACTGCGTGTTGAGTGGTGGAATTTAACGACGCCAGAACGAAGAAATAAAAATATAAATTAAAATAAATATTTAATTTCCTCAAGTGAGATCTAACCCACAACCAGTCGCGTTTGCAGTCACACTTTGTGCCCCTGCGTTACGACAGGTCTCAATTTAATTTAATATATCAACTAATTAGTATTCAAAATTAAAGGTGTCAAATATTTTAAAAAATAGGTACCTATTACCTACTAAACCTACAACTTTTTGAGGCACGTTAAAAATAAGGAAAAATTATTTGAATTTTATTGCTGTTTTTATTAAACTTGTGTCATATGAATAACGTATTGTTGTCTGTGGTTTTGACAATTAGTCACAAATAAAAGTTAAATATAGCCACAAAGAATTATTAAAATGAATTGAAATTTTTATCAATATTACAAAAGGACAATCACATTGTCCTTTTGTAATATATGTATAAAATTATGGAAATTTCGATTACGTATATATTTATTAAGAACACATTCTACTAGCAGACTGTTTCTACTTAATTATAATTAGGTCAAATCAATTTTATTTTTTTACTTCAGTTTTAAAGTAAGCTGCTTTGCTATAAAATACTTGGAAATATAATTTTTCCCTGATAAATATTAAATAAATTAAATTTACGCTTTGGCCACGAGGTAAAGCGCGGCATTAAGCCTTCGGCGGAAAGTGTGGAACAGAATTGTCTTAACACTAGGTTCCTGGGTGCCCTCTGCCTATCCTACTACTTGGGGGATACAGGGTGAAGCGTGAAGTGAAATAAATATTTAAAATATATAAAAAAGAGAGAAGCACATACCTACCTTTGTCCTACAACATACATATTTGCTTGATTTTGTACATTCATAAATATATTTATAGAGTTTCACAGTTGTTTCACACAGTTGGGCGTCTGATGTAAACGCTACGATTGTGGGTTCGATTCCCAATTGGGATATTAAATTATTTTCATTTGCTCAACTGATGACACGCGGAGTTGAGTTCCGCGGTTTACACGGTCCACGCGGATTTTTAAGTTAACTAGCTGCTAACTCGCTTAACACTAGCCTGCACACTACACGTACACATGAAAAAGAACATAAAAAAATACATATATAATAAGCACATTATTGTAATTAATTTTAAAATATGCTGTATATGACTGATGCTATATTTAGTATCTACTATTGTTTTGAAATCATTTCAAAAATATGAGCCCTACTTGTATAAAACTTAAGTTTCTTGCTCTGACTCATGAAGTACCTATATTGCTTTGACTCATATTACCTAAACTGTTTAATTAAATGAAATATGTTATATGTAATGATTATATGTAAATACATATAATTATTTATATATATTATTTTCATAAAGTTTAAATGAAACTTAAGAAATCGGAAAAAACAGCACTCAAAAACTTTGTTCTTAATTTGAAAATTAATAAGTCTTTAATCTACCTTGTAAATAGAAACGAGATTTCCTTTTCTAATTGTAAAATATTATTGGCAATATAAGACAACCTTCAGAAGTTGCCTAATATCTTGATTTTTACAGTTTTAGCCAATTCTTGTAAAAACAAGTTATTTTTAACAAATTCGCCTTTATAACGAATTATGTAGTGTCACGGCTTATACCCTTAATTATCTTATACAACATTAATCATAATTAATGAACATAAATTTTATTTAAATGATATTTTCAAACAATAAATATATTAGAAGACTTTGAGTATTAAAAAATATGCAGCGTAAAAGAAGCGTTTACTCGGGAAATTAAATATATGCTTCAATTTAAAAAAAAGGAGGAGGCCAGTCGCTACGCATGGGCTCATACGTGCAACTGTAAGCGCAACTGTTTGTAGGTTCGAAGAAACTCGAGGAAAATTAAATATAGAATATTTTCATTTCCTCTCTCTCGTAACAAAGCAAAGCGCATAGTCGGGTTCCGCGACTCAAGACGCAATGCCTCCAGAATTTTGCGGAAGCTGAAGAACGATTAATGGGAACGGAGTGTCTTAACATTATGTTCCCAGGTTCCCTCTATTTATCTATCTATGTGTGTGATTACAGCATGAATTTATAAAATATACTAGTTCATGTTTATCCAATTTAGTTATACAAGCATAAATTATCCGGAGGATTATCGATTTAAGATTCGATAGTGCAAAACCAACGATGGGTCAATGTCAGTAGAAAAACAGTGTAAAATTAAATTGATAGCAATCAGTATTGTTTCACCAGTGATTGCTTCATAATTAAAGGTCTAAGCACGTCTCACGACGATGTCAGTTCTGTTCACATGGAGCGCTTAGGCACATATCTATTATAACATACTGGCCAATTTATATTTATGTTAAAATACATTTTTAAAGTGAAGCCAGACGTGGCGCAGGGGCACAAAGTGACTGTAAAATCGACTTGTTGTAGGTTCGATCCCCACTGGAGGAAATGAAACATTTATTTTCATTTCTTCGCTCTGGTGTCGAGGCAAAGGGCGGCGTTCAGTTTCGCAAAAGCCCCCAGAACTCGGCGATAAGTGGGCAACGGTCAGTGTCTTAACACCAGGTTCCCTCTGAACAAGGAATACAGCTGAAAGCTGACATTTTTAAAATAATTAAAAAGAAAAAGCTTTTTTAAAAATTCGTATTCATTTAGCTTAATCATTGAAATTATAAAAATAATAAGACTGTCGTGATGTGATGTGTGAGTGATTGCCACTCGGGGATATTCATTATTTATTAATATTTTTATTTACGGACTCTGCTAACAAGGCAAAGCGCGTCGTTTCAATCGGCCACTCAAAACTAATGCCTCATCCGAAGGAAAGTGAGGAACGTCTATAAACGGGATACAGTGTGAAGCCGAAAAAAAGTATATAAATTCCGATTTGTATGTAGACCACCAATTATAACAAGTTTAACGTCACGTTCAAATATCCAAATCACAGTTTCGGTATTATATTTTTTTCTAACCATACTTCAAGTATAAGAGACCTTCGTCTGACGCAGCGGGACGACATCTTCGATTCTCACTCGAGGAATGATTTTTTTTCTCATTTCTCCGCTCAAGATCAGATTCTCTCTGCTCTACCTTATTACATGTAGAAGACATGCGAAATGTTTAAGTTATAGTATTAATGATTCTTTTTATTGATTACAGTTTAGTCACGTTTTGGTGATATGCGCTGTGGTGGTAGTATGTATGGCGCAGCCACAAAGGCCAGAGGTCTCTGACACAGCTTTAGATGACGCACTAAATGACAAAAGATTCATACAAAGACAATTAAAATGTGCTCTCGGAGAAGGACCATGTGACCCTATTGGTAAACGTTTGAAAAGTAAGTGAAGAAATAATAAACCTAGATTAACGCCTATTAGTCGTTGCGTAGAGGCACAAGCGAGCGAGTGTAGACACGACGGGTTGTGGGTTCAATTTCCACTCTTGATGACATAATTAATATTTTCATTTCCCTGCTCTAGTAAGGTGGCAAATTATGGGGTTGAGTTCCACCACTCAACCTTGCTATATATAGGATACAACTTGAAGCTTTTTTTTATCATCATCATGATTTTCATCATCAGAATATAATACGATAAGCAATTACTCGTTATTCTACACATATTTTATTTTTTCCAGCTCTCGCTCCGCTAGTCCTTCGAGGCGCTTGTCCACAATGCACACCGCAAGAAACGCAACAAATACAGCGAACACTTTCTTACGTCCAGAGAAACTATCCCCAACAATGGACGAAAATAGTCCGTCAATATTCCGGTTGAAAACTAGTTGTTAGGTAATAGTAAGGTTTAATATTATACATATATCAAAACTCAGATACATTTATTGTTATAATAAAGACAAAATTAATTATTTCGTTACGATATTTTACAAATGAACATAAAGGCAAACGAAAAACACAATCTACTACGGCAATTATAGGAAAATCGAATTTATTTCATGACAAAATGTAAATATGTTTAAAAATAAGTTATTTAATATTGTCTATTGTAGATTAGAATAATATATATATTGTTTTAATAAAAAAGAACAAACATTCGTTGATTGTTTTATTGAAATACTTAAGAGGAAAATTAAATCTGTTGTTTGTTTAATCTGTACCCCGCACACAGCAGGGAAGGTAGAGGGAACCTTGTGTTAAATACATTGTGTTCCCCACTTTCCGCAAAATTCAGGGGCATTGCGTGTTGAGTGGCGGAACTCAACGCCGCGCTTTGCTTCGAGCGAAGAAATGAAAATAAAATTTAAATAAATATTTCATTTCTTCGGGTGGGAATCGAACTCATTGTGCCCCTGTGCCACGACTGGCCTCATATTTTAACAGTATAGTATAATAAAAATCTATTTAGGTACCTAATCCATGAAAGCGAATTTGATACAAGATTTTATGATTATGATTTACATGAATTTATAATGAGAAAAATTATATTTAAAGGCGTACGTTATCGCTACAAAACAACTATTTAAAGCGTTGAATGAATTTAAAGCGGTATCGTTACTTTCGATGATTCATACTATAAATTAAATGATTTATTGTTTGTAAAATGAACAATAGAAACAATACAGAGTAAAATACATATCTAACGCCTGACCACAAAAACAGAATGATATTGTTTTTTTGATTATTATGAGAGAAACAACAACAAAATGGACACACTGATTGTGTGAAGAAATACATAAAAAAAAATGTTTTTTATATTTTTATAATTTTTACACCTCGCCTTCTGTCAAGGCCAGCATCTCTCAAACATGCTTAAAATCATATGTATTTCCATTATTATTGCATCAAATATTACCTACTTCCTACCTATTTCCAAGTTTACCTTAGGCTTGATAAGCTTGCTGGACATTCTTCACAAAAATACAGGGGAAGAAAGGAAAATATAAAGAATAATATTTTAAAAAACTTATGAGGCCGTCGTTGAGTTCAGTCACTCAACACGCAATGGTTCGAGAATTCGGCGGAAA
This sequence comes from Heliconius sara, assembly GCA_917862395.2. Classification (NCBI taxonomy): domain Eukaryota; kingdom Metazoa; phylum Arthropoda; class Insecta; order Lepidoptera; family Nymphalidae; genus Heliconius; species Heliconius sara. The sequence continues at coordinate 3,812,763 of OU860783.2, read as the reverse complement.
GTGAAGAATGAAATGTTTTAGTGGGGACGGCGTATCTTACAACTCCATCCCCAGTTTTCCTCTGCCTACCTTGCTATATGGATTATAGTTGAAGCTGAAGCTAATATATTAATTTTTAACGACTTCAAACAACCAACTAAAATTTTAAAAATAATTTTATATATGTACATTTTATTGTACTTTGATTTTGTTAAACAAAAATAATTTCGGTTTTATTTTTGCTAAAAATAATTTTATTTGGCGATGTTAAGTGATGGGTAGAAATTAAAAGGATGCTTCTTAAGTCAGTGGCTATCCTATGTGAAACCTAATTAGGTGCATTATTATGCATACTAATATTTTGGCATATTGATAAGACAAAACAACACAATATACATAAAAATATTCGCGCGAATTAGAAACCTCTTCCTTTTTTAAGTCGGTTAAAAATTAAAACATCCTTTTTTTTGAAGTGGGTTGAAAATAAATGTAACGAAGAGGAATCTCACTTCTAACACCCATTTTTTTTCCTTGTAAATATTACAGTATAATTAAATTTTACCAAAAAAAACGACCTGTTCAATTTCAACCGGATCCCATAATCAGAACCTAACTAAACTTTTCCCAAATTATTATTGTAGTGTATCTTATGTAATTTTCTAATAGATACCATTGTTAGAAATGGACCAAAAAACATGGGACCACACAGAAAGCAGTAGCTTTCAAATAAAAAAATATCAAAATTGGTTCACCCAGTCAAAGTTCTGATGTAACAAGCATAAAAAAAAATTCGAATTGACAAACTCCTTTTCTTACAGAAACCGTTAAAAAAGTCTATTAAATGATCATCAGGAGGATAGTTTCTTTGTATACACGATGTCTATAGATTCCATATACACATATAGATTTTAATATGTATATAAACTATTGGGTTTTTTTTATTTTGTTATATTTTAAAATAATATATCGATTAACTGGGGTGAATAAAAATCATGGGTTTAATAGGTATAAAACCATGAAAGTAATTAAAATGTATATTAATAATTGTAATGACTATGATTTGAGCAGATAATAAATGCAATTTATTACAAATTAAGCAAGAAGTAAGCAACTCAAGGTTTATTTTATAATCCACAACGTACACAAAATCAAGTTCTGTTATTCTATAAATGCTGTCAAAGATCATGCTGTCATATGGCGTGACTATTAACCCCACGTCCATATTAAATAGAAGTTACTCATATTTTTGTCTTTTATTATATCTAATAAATATGAGATATTTTTTTACTGTTTGGTAAATTTAAAGCCTGTATTAACTTATACGTTCATATTATATTATTTTATATTTAAAATCAGCAGCCTTGGTCAAATGTAACGTAAATTCTAAATATGTTTTATACTTTACGATAATCTGATTCGTTCTCTATTCATTAAAACTAAACCATATCTCATATGGCAATACAAATTCCTCTAAAGGTTTATAGTTTCATGTTGGTAACTGCTGACGCTGTATTCCTAAGCATTTCCGGTAGAACATTTTATTAACTTATTTTCATTATGTATTATTATAATAATTACATTAGGAATAAAATTAAATAATAATTAATTATATAATTTATCAAGGTACACGGACATTTCTGAAACGTAAATTTAATATAATGTGTATAAGAAAATCAGTGCTACCACCTGTACTGACTATGAAATTATTTCGTACGCAGTCGGTGAATTTATTTACAAGTACTATTTTGCAACTAGTTTGACAATTATAGAATACAATTCGCCTAACTATATCTAAAACATTGAATAACCAAGTGATATAACAAAGATTTAATACTTATTCATTGTTTTTCTTGTGTTATGATAACAGGCCCACTCGACATATAGTAAGTATAGAATAAAATATGGTCGTGCGTGTCGCCTGAACTGATAGTAGTGATGTGTGAACAGACTGAAATTAATTATTTGGATGGAGATGTGGTATGGGTGAAGCTGGGCTCGTGCTGGTGGCCAGGCGAAGTGGTCGGCTCAGAGAAGCTACCACCAGATGTCTTGCCATCATTTCGGAAACCACCAATTGCTGTTGTCAAGTTCTTCCAAGAAGATACTTAGTAAGTTTACAAATTTAACCTAGGAGCTGTAAGCTTGTGTTTTGATTTTTTGATATTACTTTCTTTGTTATGGTTGGGAATGTATATATATTCTTATCTTTCTTGAAATATTTAAAATGCTAATTCTAACTGCTATTACAATAAAATTACAAATATAACACTCATTTTTCAAAATATAATTAAAATTACTATAAAATTCAAGATTTTAAAACATCAAGATACACTTTGATTTCAATAAAAGAGAGATTTTATAATCGAATATTTTATTTTTTTCAGTGAGTATGTGAAAAATTTAAACAGCATTTATAAATATAACTGCAGCCGTAAGAATGAATTCATCAACAAAGGGTTATGTAAGTATTTTTGAAAAACTCATATAGACCAAACCTCTAAAATAGAACAAAAGCTTATGACATTTGAACATTTAAAGTATTCAAATGTCATAAACTCAATACTTTATTAGATTCAGCCTCTATTAAAAACATTGTAGATAAAACCTAGTGTTTTATCTACAAGGTTTTAAGACCCAAGATGGAACCAAGAGCAATGTTATGAAAATCACTCTCTCAATTGAGATACCATTTGGACCCAATATGAACAGACCTTTTCCTGTTGAACCACAATAGCCTTAACTTTATTCTTTTATTGTTTAATTCCAGACATGTATAGAACTAAGCATGGACACATGGAGAAGTTTCCAGAAGATGTTATAAGAGCTGAAACTGCTGTAGGAGGAGATATTAAAATACTAACTAGAGATGAATTTCAAGAAACCAAGAAAGAAAGTTATGCTGGGCTTTTTGGGGACCCGGCTAAAAGAACTCCACCCTCTGGTAACAAAGGTTAATTTGAATATCACAGCTACTAAAGCAAAGTTCCATTTCATAAAATTAATTTATTACATCTCTGAATTTAAATTTGATGTTGGTAGAGAGTGGAAGTGAGCTACACTATACTCGATATTGCAAGTCCCAGGCACTCCTTTGGGCTCTACTCCAACAACCTCAAATTTTATTGAGTGCAATAAAGAATGGTGTTTTGTTTATTGGTGAAAAATAAATAAAAGTTATTATATATCATGAAACTAATTCAGATTCAAATAATGGTGTATTTAAAACTGGCCAATCCAAAAATGTGTCGCTAGTTAACAAATATATTAATTTTATAAATTGAAAAGTTATACTACAATATATTTTTACATAAACAGGTTAACTAAAAGTATTTTTGACAAGTGAGTACACTGCTTTTTAGATTAACATAGACATAGAAATATGTATTTGGTCACTAGCATAGCTGCAATTAGCTACATAAACAATCTATACAAATATTATAAAGGTTTGGTTGAATGCAGTAATTTAAGTGACCTATATAGTGAAAAAAAATATACTATTTTCCAATAGTTTATTTAGTCCTACTACTAATACGAAAGCAAGTTGATTGATTGATCTAATATTTATTAAATAATTTGTCAGATTATAAGGTAATATCTTTGATCTAATATTTATCTAATATTTATTAAATAATTTGTCAGATTATAAGGTAATAAAAATATTTATTAAATAATTTGTCAGATTATAATCTTAATTAAATAATTCCAAACTAGGGAAAGTCAAATGTATTTAATAATTCTACATAGCCGTGCAAAATGATTGTCACTATATCAAGGGTCCACTGCATTATCATTAATTATGCATATATACTTATTTGGAAAACATAAAAATTTGAATGTAGTGGGACTTGAACACACAAGCGAAACCAGCCAGGTCGTTTTTCAGGAGGCGTGGGTTCAAGTCCCTCTACGTTCAAATTTTTATGTTTTCCACATAAGTATTTTTCTTTTTTAAGTGCGGAGTAACACTTTAAAAGATGTTAAATATGCATCATATAACTTTAGTATCATGGAGGAAAGTTCCTCCATGGTAATCTTTATTAAATAATACATAATAAGTTTCATTTATATCCTGCACACAGGGTAGGCAGAGGGAACCTAGTGTCATATTCTGGAGGCATTGCCTGTTGAATGGCAACGCCGCGCTTTACCTTGATACTAGAGTGCAGAAATGGAAATATAAATTTAAGTAAATATTTTATCTCCTCGAGTGGGGATTGAACCCACAACCAGTCGGTTTTACAGTCACACTTTATGGCCCTATGCCACAACTTCTCTCACCATAAGCTTAAACACACATTCTAAATATATATTTTTTTTTAATTTACTCTAAAAGGTAGAGGAGGCAGAGGTAGACCACCAGACTCATCTAAGTCGTCTACTCCCTTACGAAAGGTATGTCATATAAAACTCATAAGATTTTTTTAGCTTCATACTGTAACTGGCAAATAGGAGAATACAGGTAACCTGGGAACCTAGTGTTAAGACACTCCATACCCCACCTATATAAATTTATTTTCAATATAAGGAATGATTTAATTTTTAATTTATTGTGAATGATTTTCCTTACTTAGTAGTACCTTGTTATTTTCAGTTTAAGGAGAAGACAAACTATAAAGTTCACATACTACTACAAGGTTCTAAGACACCAAGTCAAGCAGAAAGTGTGTCAACTCCATCTACTAGTCGGGCTGGTTCAGAGCCTTCAGAAACACAAGACAAACAAGATAATAAAGATGAAGAAAATGAGAAACCCCAAACAATCTCTCAACCAACAACTTTTAACACTCCTACCATGTCTAGTGCAGGCATATATGCATGTCACGCATGTAACTTTACAACCACTCGCCTAAATGTTTTAATCTTACATAATAAAACACATAGTGTGACTTTTATGCCATACACACCTTCTCCAATTAAAAAGAAACCTACAAAATCACCAAAATCCACACCCTCTTACGACCAAGACGTCAAAAACGAAAAAATCTCGTCAGGAGAATTCTGAGAAAGCCTAAAAAAACGCAGAACATAAAGCGCTCAGCTGAGCCCGAATCAACTATTGAATTAAAAAAACAAAAGACAGATGAAGAAATAAAGAGTAGTCTCTTGGCCGACTGGGATGACGGTGATGACGAGTCAATTGACGACTCAGCAATGGCTATGACAGCTTCCCCAGAAGTACCAATAGCTGCAGAATCTCCCGCTGTACCAACACCGGCTGAATTACCGAGTGCCCAAATACCTGAAGAATCTATCAAGAAACAAGAGGAACCGGAATCGGAGAAACCAGAGTCGTCCAGTGACTCCAAATATGAGTTTTGTGAAGACGAAGACTGGCCCATTGAAGCCGATATAGGTAGAAAAATTCCAAGAGTGAAAAATCCATCTAAACGAAAAGGAGAAACAAAGAGCGTTAGCATTGATGAGGATGAAATAGCTAGGGAAGTAGCTGACTTGCTTAACAAAACTACGTTGCCAGAACTGCCGGCAGCTCCTGAACCTTTAAAAGTCGAGGAAAATTTTCCGGAGCCTTCGATAGTCAAATCCCCGGATAAAAAAATTGACGTACAGGATCAAAATTATGTAGAAAAAAAAAGTTCAAATGACCCACAACCATCCAAAACAATATTTAAAACGAAGACATTTTTTCGTAGTCGACATTCTAGAAGCCAAGATGCAATAGGAAAATATGTTGCAGAGCAATTAAATGCTGCAGAAAGAATGGATATTGCAGATAATGATATAAACGGTTCTGAAGCAAGTACACCTGAAATAAGAGTTTCGCCACCCATAGAACACGTGAAGGTCGCTCGTTTGGCGCCAAAAATACAACTTAAGAAAATGAAAGCGGAGCTAGAAAAAATGAACGCTGAAAGATTAAAAGACGATCAAGACACTTTATTTACAACGTCACCTGGAACATTACATCCAGAATTAACAGATAATATTAATGAAAAACAAACATACAACACTTTACAAAGCTTTAGTCTGGATTTTGCGCAAAATGAATATGAAGAAAGAAACGATACAAGTGCAGAAAACGAAATAACCTTAAACAAAAGTGTAGATGAAAATATTAACAAAGAAAATAATATTTTAAATAATAATGATACGGAAAATGAAAATTCTTTGTCTGGATGTAATGTAAGTTTGAATTTAGAAGAAAATACTACATCGAACATAAAAGAAAAAGATATTCCAGAAACTAAACCTTATGAACCGTTTATGAATGAATCTACTGCATCTGCAGTGGATGCATTGTTGAGTGTATCACGTGAGACTGACAGAGTGACAAAAGTTATAAGTGATGATCCTCCTGAAGATTTATTTGAGGATGATATTAAAGATAGTTTAATAAATAATGTAAATGGTTATAACAACACAGATAGAAAAAGTAATGGTATCAATGAATCTACGGAAGAAACTCCTAATGTAAGTAAAAAAGAAAATGAAGATGATCATAATATACTTCAAGATATAAATGTCAACACTGAACTCGTAAGCACTGTTGACTGTTTTGATAGTCCATCTGAAAAAGATGCTGGTGTTAAGGAAACCCTTCTTGAAGAAGATTCTTCGACAGTAAACGATTGTGAAGAAACATTGATACAAAATATAATACCAACTGAAAATGTCGAACCAAAAATAATGACATCGGAAACAAATGAAATTTTTCCAATAGATAAACCAACTGAATCGGATTTACAAATTGCTGAAGCTCTTATTAATTTACCAACAACAACAATGCAAAATAAAGCAGCTGTTTCTCCTCCTTTGGAGGGTGATTCTAAAAAAGCAGACAATATTAATGAAAACACATTTGAGAATAAAATTGAAAGTGAATCTGTTAATCCTATACATACTTCACATCCTGAAGTGATTATTGAGAAAAATAATGAAGATATAAATTCTAGATTTGAAACAGAACTTGAGAAAAGCGAAAATTTAAACGCCGCTCAATCCTTAGTACAAATGTCAGAAACAATTGATCATAAGATGAAAATCCCTGACATTGAATTACCAACTAAAGATGTTTTAGGTGTGTCATCTACTGAAAGTGAAATGAAAGTGATATCTCCACAAATAATTGAACAATCAATTAAAAAGTCTAACAATTATGTTGATGACCTCGTTACTAAAGCTAAGCCAGTGGAAATAGAAACAAAATCACCAAAATTATTAAAAATTTTAGAAGAGCCAGTCATACCTAAATTACCTGCAAAAAAGACCATAACTAAACAGATCATTGTTCCAACAAAGGAAAAAATATTGAATTTTGATGTTGGGAAGTCTATAAAATCGAAATCTCAGTCACTAAAACAAAAAATTATTGTACGTCGTACGACAACCAATAAAAATCTATTAAACAGTCTCACAGAAGTCGCTACACCCGACAAAATAATATTATCACGCACTAATAATAAAGGCCAAGACGGTTCATCTGTTCAAACGTATACAATTCAAACATCACAAGAACCAGTGAGTGATCCAAATACAATTATAATCCAACAGAAAGTACGCAAAATTGCAAAACCTGTGTCAAAATTACAAAAAATTAAACCGCAACCTCAGACATCGATTGCAGAAAATAAAATGATCAAAGACAGTAAAAGCAAAGAAGACGCTATTTTCGATATAAACTCTATGCCTATAGTGATTTCTGACGACATTTTAACACCTGAAAATATTGAAAAGATGCCAATTGTAATGTCTGACGGCAATGTAATTACAAATTCTACCAATCCCCCTAAACTGGTAAAAAGTAAGTCGACCTTGATCGAAAATGACAAGGTTCCTATAAGTGCGATGTCGAATAAGGCAGAGATCAAAACTTTACTAATGAATTCTAATAATGAGGTAAGTAAAGTAACGACACCTAATATACTATCAAAATCCTCGAAATTGCGGGGAGCCAAGCCTATGTTAGTTATAGATAAGACAGTTAAGCAAAAATTTATAATGACCAAAACCGAGACAGCGGTAAAGGAAATAAAACAGCCACCGGCACTGATACAAACAGTGCCACAGAATACAGGAAAAACGGAAAAGTTTATAATTTTACCTACACCGAGCTCACCACGGCCGGGTAGGACGCAAAAGATCGTAATTGATCCACAAACCGGTAAAGCCCATGTTTTGGTTGGAAAAAGTCCAGAGACTTCAACGAGTGGGGGTGATAATAAACCAGTTTCAGCAAAACTCATACCATCTGCCTCAGATGCTAGCTCTCCGGGCAACACAGTCATGATTATTACAAATGCCCAAGGAGCTCAATCAAGAATAGTCCTCACGCCGGAGCATGAGAAAATCTTATTTCCCAATAAACAACAACCTAATGTATCACAGCTTAAAAGCTTAACACAGCGGATTACGTCAAATACTGGATTGGTTCAAAAGACAATTGTTTCCAGCGCTGGGCCAACGAAAACACAAACACGAATAGTCCCTAAACAAAAGAGTGCTATAATTACTTCTAAGGGTCAATTAATTGTAGGTAATCGAATCTGTACTACTCAAAATATAGCGCCGTTGCCAGAGATAAGGCCGGCACCAAAACGAATATTAGCATCTGAACCTAAAAAGCTTGTACAAACTATACAGAAAAATTCATCAGAACCCCTTATATTTTTACAACAAAAGTCAGGAACAGTTATGCAGTTAACAGCAGCTCAATTTGAACATTTACAACGGACTGGTCAAATAATACAAAAAGCAGCAAGCCCACAAGAAAAAGTGATCGTCCAGAAGTCGATCACTCTTCCCCCAAGTGAGCCAATAGTACCGACCATACAAAAGCAGAGAATAAGAAAACAAACCACTGAAATACCAACGCCGCCCAAGAGAATAAAACATGAAATTGCCATCGCACCAGCCCCCGCCCCCGTGTCCATGCCGGCACTAGCTCCCATATCCCATACAATCGCTCCGTCACAAGTACCAAATATATCTAGTACTACTAACAATCCGGCTCCTTCGAATTTCTCTGAAATGGATAATTTTGAAGAGTTATTACCATCAACTGCAATCGCTCGACAGGAATCACTTTTGGCTCAACCAGAAATATCCGCACAACCCACCGTCCCAGCTCCACTCTCTGATGGTCAACTGCTGGCTGTACCCGGAGAACATTTCGGAGGGCCTGCCGGGTCGTTTTACTTGTGTGTTGAAGACAATGGAACATTCAATGTAATCGACAATCGTCCCCTACTTTTAGATAACAATCAACTCGTGCCAATGGCGGAAACGTTGCCAGTGCTGGCGCCGGTGCCCGAAAGACGCGACATATTAGAAGCTGCTCTTGCAAACAGCGACGTGTTTCACGCTGACACTCCTCGTGACGAAGCGCCAGATTTCAGGGATTTAAACGCTAATGTCTCTGTTCACTGTCGAGTATCAGAGACTAGCACTACATTAAATCAACCAATAATGACACCAGTTGAAGTTCCATCGAAAGGTGACAGTGAGCCTGCTGTGCCCTCCAATCTGGAAGATGGACTGGCTGTCATTGGTGTAACGCCTCACACAGTACCGACTTCACTCGAATTACCTATAACTGTGACGGATCCTCGAATAGCGCCGAAAACTACTGATCCATTGAGCAACAATAATTACGGTACGACTATCCTATCTTCTCCAAATACAGAATTAAAATTTTCTACTGCTGAAGATCTACCTATAGGTCCGATATCTATGCCTATACTTACTGAGGAAGAAAACGTGGGGAAGTCTATGCCTATCCTCACGGATGAAGTGAACGAGAGAACCATATCATCGGTGGAGTCTACTATAGGGTCACCTTCCTCCATCGACGTCAGGGAGTCCGAGAACGAAGACAGCGGACAGTGGCCGCGGAGGCTTCTCACGCCGTGCTCAGACACGTCCGAGACTTCAGCCGAAATACCCTTACAGCCTATCATGCAGTTATCAGTGAGCGATTTATCTCATAGCAGTTAATTAATAGAATATAAAGTTATTACTTGATTTACTTTCGAAAAAAAAAATATTTATTAGCAACCTTCAGTTCGTGAGGGTAAATTTGTTGACGAAAATGTGCAATAGGCTAAGTTTTACTTATTTTCTCGATTCTTATATCATTTGGAAGTCTTAAACTGAGTATTCTAAATGGGAAGAAAATTTAAAATGTTTCCAACAATGGGAGGTAAGTAATACAAAGAAATAAGAGAAGCGTATGTTTTAAACGCACGCATGTAGAAAACTGTAAATAAAAAAGTGACTGAAGTTTTATGATGGTGTCTAAGGCTCTGGAGTTTCATTCGAATAAAAACCAGACGCAAACAGCACAGCGACCTAGAGTAAGATACGAGTATATAATTGTAAATTTAAATTGAATTATGTATTGTTGAATCCCGTGTAATATATAAAAGTTAGGCATATATTATAATATTTTTATAACGTTTAGCGATCTTTTGAATGATATAATTAGGTACAGTGGACACACATTTGTACATGATTATTTGTGCTATTTACGTTAAACATATATATATTCGGTTTATGTACTATTGTCGGACATAAACTTTGGTTCTACACCTTTTGGTGTGATTTCAGTTAAAAGTTAACTGATTTAAATATTATTAATGTTAATGCTAAGTACAATATTTGTTGAATTAACTTTTAATATTATGTCAAAGGCACATATATTGGTTTGTTTGAGTGATCTATGTCAGAATCTAGATCGAACTATAAAAATGAAGTTAGTAATATACTTCTGTGTAGTTTAAGGTTTTAATAAATAAACTTTATTCAAGATTTTCTTTATTTTTGATAACTACCCTATAGTGAATGTTTGAAATAAATATACTTTAATATTTTTTTACATAAATATATTTATGGTGGACTTACAATTAATTATAAAAGCTACAGAATAAATCAAATTCTTAATCATTTTTAAAGTGTTAATCCACACTTAGGAAAGATAAATACTTAATTAGAAAACGTATAAAAATTTTAACGTAGCGAGACTCGAACCCACGCCTCCTGGAAAATACGAACGTATGGCTCAGTGGTCAGAGCGCCTGGTCGGTTTACAGGAGGCGCGGGTTCGAGTCCCGCTACGTTCAAATTTTTATACGTTTTCTAATTAAGTATAAATAAAATTCTTTGTTGTAACAGGTGCTTTAGTAAAAATATCAAATCTTACTACTTATTCCTCTTTATTCTACTAATTTAAGGTAACAATTTTTACATATAAATTCGTAACATTTTATTAATAGTTTTTAAGAACAAAATTCGTTTATAAAAACTACATCATTTGAATACGTAGTTTATTTATTATAAAGATCTAAAGTTCTTTACAGATTTTATTTTATGTTTAATATTAAAATATCATTTTATGATAAGTAGACAATTGTACGGTGAAATTATAAAACGTAATTTAAACATATATTTAATATTAAATTATTTAGGTATAGCTTAAGACCAGAATCAAAACGTTTCACGTCAAATATTTTTGGCGGGAAATTTGATATTAATTTTTCTATTTCAGTTTCAATACGCTTAAAATGTTCAAGAACTTCAAATCGTGTAAACAAGTAATAATACTGTTGCGATCAATATTTAAATATACATATTTAGATTCAATATATAAAAAAAGTCATAAAAGACAAATGTTTCTAAGCGAGTTTATGATACAATGAATCTACTGGTGTTTTTTTTTTATTATTAAAGATTCGTTATTGTAAAGCTTGTCGCGTTGTGTTGGGTAGGAAGAGACACATCAGGCCGCCGCTGGCGAGCAGGACCGCCACGATGAAGGTAGGTGCTGGGCAGTACGTATCCAGTAAGGCGGCTATGACCACGTTGCCGATGATACCACCGAGACGAGCGGCTACCATTGATACCGCTACACCGGTTGCACTGTAATTGAAGAATATGTTTGTATTAGGAGGTATTTTTTTTAGCTTTATGCTGTATCTCGCATGTCAGGATACGCTGTGGGAAACTAGTGTCAAGACAAATTTTCCAGGTTGCGTGTTGGATGTCGGAATTCAATGCGCGTTATTTCTTGTCCCTAAAAAGTGAGAATCGAACCCACAACTATCGCGTTTATAGTCAAACGATGTGCCGCTGCACGACACTGGCCTCAAAGAAAAAAAAATGGAATTCAGGTCGGTCACGATTCATCGACCGTACTGTACATATAAAGGTGTGTAAAACTTTCGACCCTATTATAGAAATTGGTTTGGTATTTTTCTAATAGAATGCGTAATTTAGTTGTAAAATTAATTTATCATATGAAAGTAGCTATATAAGAAAAATTATAATAATTACCGTAAATTGGTGGGGAACACTTCGGTGATGAGGCAGTCGAGGGACGCGTTCCCGCAAGATATGACCGAACTGAAGATGGCGCTCACAATGAGATTGTTGGTCTTGTTGTAAACGAAATACATCGCCGCTGAGCACATACCCGCCGAGAATGTTGCGAATACTGGAATGGAGAATATTTAGTGAATTTTATGTCCCTATATCTATTGCGATTTCTTAAAAAAAATTTTTTTTCAGCTTTTACATGATTGTGCCTTGATAGCTTGTACAAGAAAATCGTTCATTGAATCAATAGTTTTTTTTTATTTTACATTACGATACATTTAAATTTGCGCTGTATATAATGTCTATAGTAAAAGATTTTTCGTTTCGTTAATAAGAAAAAGTTACCTAAGAAGAATTTTCTTCCCAATCTATCCATTCCGAGGACTGCAAATATATTGGACGGTATAGCTGCGGCCACCGTTATAAGGGACTCCATGAACACATCAGAGTTTATATGAGAGTCACATTTGGCTTCCGCAGAATGTGTACCGAACTGCGTCACGTACGCCGTCACTTGACAAATGTCCGCCTCGGCGTTGTCGTGGGTTCGAGACCATTCATCGAAACGGTTGAACATTTCTGGGAACCACATCATCAAACCATAGTACCTGTAATGTTTGTTATCAATTTTTAATTATTGTTATTCTTTGTGAAGTAATATATTTTTATGTATTGTGATATGTTCCTATTATAGTTTTCTCTGTCACACCAGGGATCAGAAAGACGGGACCTAGTGTTAAGCCACTCCGTTGCCCATTTTTCGCCGAATTTTCAATGCATTGCGTATTGAAAGGCTGAACTCAACCACGCTTTTTGTCTTGGTACCTCCGAGTGGGGATCGAACCCACAACCGTCGGGTTGCAATCACACGCTTGTAACATTGCGCCACTCATACTGCTATCAGGAAAGTACTATTCTTTTAGTAAGTACGCACAGAAGTACGTAGACATACGAAAAAATATGTATCCTTTTAACGTATACTTGTTTAAGTTAATAAATAATAGCTTACCCGATATGGAATGTAAAGTTGATAGTAATAGAGATCGTAGTGAACTTCAGAATTGGTGGGACGAAAAGTTGTTTACTGTGTTCCACAATATCACTCATCATTCTTCTCAATTTGGACTTGGGCTCTTTCGCCTCAACTTGTTTCTCCGGCTTCACATGCATTGGCTCATCCACCAAAATCTGTTTAACCGGATATAGATCTTTACTTTTCCCGGTATTCATCATGTAAATACCACGGAATACTTCTAAGGCTTCTTCTTGACGGCCCGTTGATATTAAAAACTTGGGAGATTCCGGCAGTAAGAATAATAGTGCGGCCACTATGAATGAAGGCAGTGACATCACTAGTAAGAAAATACGCCATGAGTTGTAAACGAATCCACCAGTAACTCCTCCGATTTCTATAGGATAATATTTTTGATATTTATTATAAATAAAAGAAAGTATATTAAATATTATAAAATCAAATATTAAAAAAAAATGAGTTAAGTTTCCGTACCACTTGGAATGATGACCCAAGCGAGACCGGCGACGAAAAGATTACCAAGAGTCCAGAAGGCAGCCATGAAACTTAACATAGCACCTCGCTTCTTTTTAGGTTGAAACTCAGCGAAATATGACCAGATCACCGGACCTGATCCTCCCAAACTAAACAAAAAAAAATCATAAAAAAAGGGCCAGTCGTGGCGCAGTGGCACAAAGTGTAAAACCGACTGGTTGTGGGTTTGATCCCCACTTGAGGAGATGAAGTATTTACTTAAATTTATATTTCCATTTCTTCGCTCTGGTGTCGAGGCAAAGTGCGGCGTTGAGTTCTGCCACTCAACACGCAATGCCTCCGCAAAATTCGGCAGAAAGTGGGGAACGGAGTGTCTTAACACTAGGTTCCCTCTGCCTACCATGCTGTTTGCGGGATATACCGTGAACCTAATTTATTTTTTTAATTTAATTTAATTTTCATAAAAAATATATATCCTCCTTAATCTACCTCACTTTGTATGGTACTCGTATAACACATCGAAAATGAAGGTTTGTAAAAAATATGAGTTAATGAATAATAAGAATGTAGATAGGAAAATACCATTATTGACAAGTGCAACATTTCATGCTCAATAGTTACTTAAAAGTTAATAAATTTAAAAATTAATGTTGTGAAGAAAGTCCACAAATAGAATTTAATATGAACTGTACTTACGCAGCACCGTTTATGAAGCGGAAGAGCATAAAAAGTTCATAATTCTGGCTGAACGACGACGCGACGATGGCGAGCGCGTTGATGATGGAGATCGCGATCAACACCCGCTTGCGGCCCAGAGAGTCCGCTACGGAGCCCCACGCGTACGCGCCCACCATCATTCCTATGAAGATTATGCTGTTTAGCCATCCCTGGAAGCGTCATATGAAAAAAATTATCAAGGATAAGTTATCGGTAGTATAATAACGAGGTAACGGGCGATAGAGCAATTCCAGTTCCAATATACCCTACATTGGAACTAGAAATGCCATATATATGATATTTTTTATTATTTTAAATATAGGTAAATATATAATACAGTAATTGTCTTTCAGATGTTTGAAGTTATAATAATATAGCCTTTTGAGAGATAATAATTAAAAGTCGCAACATGAACTACTTTTGAGTAGTAGTTACTAAGGTAGGTTAGATGGGCTAGAATATCGAAACATTTTTTTAACTTTATATAAAAAAAAAAACTGTTCATATTCTTGTTATTGAAATTTATGTCAATATTACTAAGAATGCTTATGTATAGAATATTTGTATACTGTAGATATTTATTTGCAAATATCATTATTGTCCAAGTTAAAGAGGGGGAGTACCGGTGATAAAAAAATGTTTGCCCAAAACATTAGAACTTTTCAAATATTGCTCATCGTTGTATACATTTTGTTTAAACAAATTTTAGATTCACAGTATTGATTTCTACAATTTTCCTGTACATAACCATTTATAATTGATAATTTTTGACATACAAAAAATCCGATATTAAAAATATTATGGATGGTGGAACTTACTTAAAAATATTTTCTGCAGTTATAGTTACAATAAAAAACAAGTCCCGTGTGAGTTTTCTGTATCTTAAGGGACTCTAGACCTGGATATTTGAATTTAATTTCAGCTTGATACCTCCAAGCGATCTTGATAAAAATGATCTTATCAGACGGCCAGACAGACAGACTGAACATTAAAATGATGAATGGAATCCTAAAAATACGTATAATAAGTCCTACAAACAATTCTTACTTTGGTTTGTGTGGTGAGGTTTAGGTCGCACTGCGCTGACGGCAAGATGAAGGACATGGATATGACATCCATCTCTTCTGAGGTGCTGACGAGACCGCACACGGCCAGCAGGAGGTAGTGAAAGCGTCCATAGCCTGCGATATTACAATTATTGTTTATATGTCAAAATTCAATTTCATAAAATTAACATTTTTAAATATGTAAAACAACTGACGAGCTTGATTTCATGTGTAAGATTAAAATATTAAGTGGCAATATGACTTTACTTACTACTACTCCAGCATCTATACCTAACTACGCCAAGAAAATAAAAACAAAGAGTTAGAGATTTTTAAATCTCGAAATTCACGATCCACGCAGAGTAAAAAGAGAAGATGTGGATCTCAACATAAAACAGAGTAACAAAAACTACGAAAACACCACATATTTTTTATCGGGGCATGCTTTTTATTATATCAACATTTAAGTTTATGTTATTAAGTAAAAGAAAATCAAGGATTTAATACCATAATTATTAAACGTACAATATAGTATCTGTCTAGACAGAAACTCATGCACTACTTGCATTCGAAAAATACTTAGATATTAAACGAAAAAATTTCAAACGCGCATAAATTCCAAATAGCAAAGGCTCAATTTCTGAAATGCCGAAACGCCATTTGGAATATTTTTCCCATATCATATTCACATTCTAGCACCATGGCAGCCTCATATCCTGTACAAGCGTAAACAAATATATTGGTGTCATACGACCACCTTCCCAGAACTGGAGTGTTTACTCCGTGGTACCACGCGAAAAAATGCAACGCGGGCTATCTTCATTCATAAAACGAGTCGTTACTGACCTCCCTGTTCGGATTACTACTATGTTTACAAACTACAGTGATATAATAACAAGGGGCCTCTTATAATATAATTTGAGATTTTATAGCTTTGAGACTATTTGTGAGCAGTTATTTAACGGAGTGTCTTAACACTAGGTTCCCTCCGTATCTGCCTATCCTGTTATATTCGGGATACAGCGTGAACCTGAACATAAAGTTTTATTTATGCTATAGGTTGATTTTAGAGTATTTTATACTTCTAACCAGCTTGTTCGATAGCCCGTTCGAAGTCAGCCTTTTCCGACGATCCTTTTTCTGGATCGAGCTTTGCTGGTGTCTTCAGCGACGGCACGACGCCTGCAACATTTTTTTATATGTAATTTTATAGTACAAAAAATAAATAAGAAGCTACAATGTCATTCGAAAAAATTGCAACACTTACCAAGATCAATATTTTTGGAACCTGGTCCGTTTAGTTGGTGGTCACTTTTTACATCACAATCTGAAAATAAATAATGGAATATAAGAAATATCTCAACCAAGAAACACAACAGATGAAAATAAGCCAAATCATATACATATACTGTTTACGATTTTTCTTAATTCTTATGCATAATATCATTAAAATATAAATTTGTTAATTTAATGTAAGTGAGGCCAGTCATTGCGCAGGGGCACAGACGTGCGACTGTAAACGCGTAAGTTACTGGTTCGATTCCCACTTGAGAAAATGATATCTTTAATATTTTTATTTTCCTCACTCTGGTAGAGGCAAAGTGCGTCGTTGAGTTCCGCCATTCAACATACAATGCATCCAGAATTCGGCGGAAAGGGAGAACAGAAGTGCCTTAATGGGAACGGAGTGTCTTAACACTAGGTTCCTAGATTATGTGCGAGATACAGAGAGATTGCTTCTCTTCACTATTAATACTTACTGTGAGGTTTCTTAGGCCCAGGGTCAGTTTCTATCATCCTATGCGGGCGGGTAGCGGTGTATGCCGGCGGTCACGCGGACTGATACTACTTCACTGGCTACGAGTTCGTTTCCAACGGCACAAAGCTCGTCTGTTACAAAAAAAAGTAAAACTTGTGTTAAAAAGGAGGTTCACTTAGCAATTTTTTTATGATTTTGTCTACTAATTAAAGGACTTGTAAGTATATAGATAGTTTTGAATTTCCTTGCACATATTAGGCACAAGGTAGTCAGTTGATAAAAACTAAAAACCGTAAGTATATAATGGCTTGATTCCAGAAATGCATTCGTCTTTGCAGATCTAGCAAAGATGGCTGAGTAAATCCTATTTTAAGACATCAATCGCATTTTATAACTCTCACATTGAAAAATATAAAGATCGTCGGTCGTAAAAATGTTATTGCCGCTTATAATCCTGGCAATTGAACAATCCATCCTGGATACGAAATAATACGAATAGGTGTTCGTGGCATTTTATCTAACTAGAATCTACCGTCGCTCTGGTGCACAAAACATTGTGTTACATTACAGAATTTATTACGTAATATATGAAAAATATGGCGAAAATTGGGGTCCGGACTGTCTTAACACTAGAATCTCTCTGCCTATCCAGCTACATACGGCAAAAAGCGTAAAATTGAATGTTTAATAAAATTTCTAGGTATAGGTGTAAAACAAAATCTTATATGCTTTTATTATAGGATACAAAATATAATTCATGGTATCTTCTCAATTTCTTTAGGATTTAAATTGTATAACGGTATTTATCGAAACTTTCTCTTTTGCGCTTTAATTATAAAAAAAAAACGAATATTGCGAGCGCGAAGCAAATGCACTAACGTACCGTTAGCAAATCTATAATATTATATATACCTATTCATAGACATATTTTGTATGTAATTTGTTTTTTTTTTATTTTTGATGAAAAAACCAAGCACAATATTTTGAACACCAAATATAGTTAATAGAAAATTTACTAGGAACGTAAAGAAAATCTCCTTGTTTAAAATTATATACCTACCGATACAATTATTCCACGATATTAATTGATTAATCGATATTAAAAATATATTTATATGTACTTATCTGATTACACAAATACACGTGACGTCTCTTATTGAGTTGAAAATAGGAAAGAGAACCGAATAATAAGAAAGAAAATTGAAAATTACATCAAGCAAGTACACATATATATCATTATATTATCAAATTTCACTAAATCTCTTATTAAAATTAATAAAAAAAAACTAGGATGAATGCACGCAGGCCACAGTTTTATAATAATTACCGCAAAATAATGGGCGGGAAACAATCATCAAGCGTAGTACGAGTTGGCAGTACGCACTGGGTCACTCCGGTTTGTTGCGAGTCAGAATGTGTAGAATAGATTTTGTCAATTGATTAATTAAAAGAAAATGAATGCTTATAAATATTTTTGTCGTGGCGCAGAGGCATAAGCGTCGGATTGTAAAGGCTATATATAGGTTGTGAGTTCGATTCCCACTCGAGGAAATGAGCTATTGAATAGGTACTTTCATTTGCTCGGTCTGTTAACGAGGCAAAGCGTGTCGTTAAGAACATCAACGTGCAATATCTTCATAATACGTCGGAAAGTGGAGGAAGGAAGTCGCGAACTAGGTTCACAGGTTCCCTCTGCCTACCCTGCTATGTGCAGAATTAAAACAGCGTGACGGTTTATAAAAATATTTCAAAGTTTTTAAAATTCGTAATCAATAGTGGCAATACATATTTTAATCGTATAACTCACTCGATATAAAAAAATAATTAAATTATGTATTTGTTATTTTAATACTATTTCGCTTTCGTTTCTCTTACTCAATTATACAAAATTTTATGAATGAAGTAAATGCCAACAAAGAGACTATAATGGTTGTTTCGTGTTATTATATATTCAATCTTTTCTATGGATCTAGATAGATATTCAAATTATGATTTATATATTTTAATGAAAGTTATTATCGTGTAATTGAAACTTTTTTTCTATAAAATTGTGTTGCGATTTTCATTGTAAACCGAATACCATTTGTTAACTCTGCATATCTTTTGTGATAATTAAAACAAAACCGTCCATTTGCTGATTTAAAAATGCTAAATTTATTTAAATAAGAGCCCTTGTAAAAGTAGTTTGTGGTATTTATTATAATAAATGTGTAATAAAATTTTTTTATAGAGGCCAAGTGAAAATAGCTATAATATATTCATCTGTTGAGAATCTAGCTTTTACATTTCAAAAAAAACTCGTCAAATGCGAGTCGGACTCCCATACCGAAGGTTTCGTACATTTCAGGATTGTACAAATTAAATCAGCCTATTTCGGTCCACTGCTGGACGTAGGCCTCCCCCAGGCTTCGCCAGAGCTCCCGAGCGCCTTACGCTACGTTTTCCGATCCGCGGTCTCCAGTCAAGGACTCGTCTGCTCCAACGGCCATCGGTCCTTCGACAGATGTGTCCAGCCCATTGCCATTAAAACGTGCCATGAAAAACAGTACCACGTCACTCTTGCTCCGCGCTTCCGGGGTTTTACCATGATGAATAACGGAATTCAAGAGGCTTGTTAGCTCTTTCAGGTCTGGAGAGCCACCTGCTTTAAGGAGGTCTATAGTAATTCCGTCATCGCCCGATGATTTATCATTTATGAGCTGTTCCAAAGCCGTCCTAATCTCGCTGAGGTCAACGTCCGGGAGCTCTTCGGTGTAATGGCGCGTTAAGGCAGCGCGTTGGTCACTAACGCTGGGGTTGCCTGATTGTCCTGTTTTTGACGAGTACAACTGGTCGTAACAGTGCTCAACTTCATCGAGTATCTCAAACTTAGAGGTAACGATTCTACCATCCTCTTTTTTGAGTTTCGTAAGATGAGGCCTTGCGGGCGAAAACTTTCGATCCCCGACCATCGGTTTTCCAGTTAATGTTGTTATTGGTTTCCAGAGCGTTCAATCGGTTTTGGAGTTCGGTCTGGAACTATTTGTAACTTGAAATGCCGATGGTCGGTGAGTAGACTTTATCATTAGCGTTCTTTCAGCTTTTAGATCGATATTTAAGGTGCCTCGTATGAGTCGGTGATCGCTTCGTTATCGCGTGGAAATATGATGGGATGGGCCTAGCGGGCCTACCGAGAACTGGGGGCCTATATTTGCTTGGCACACTCATGGGATGAAAATGCACATACTCGCCGCGCTGGGCAAGCGTGTTGGCGAACGCAGTTGTTTTTTTTTGTTGTTATATGAGAAAGAGGAGATGGTGCTGCCCATCCTTCTAAATTTGTCCCTTAATCGCTTTTTACGACACCCACGGGAAGAAGTGGAGAAGTGCTGTTCTGACCCGGCAGTTCGCGGAGACGATTTATAGAAATTGACAAAGTTAGGTTTGCGGAATTATGCATGCATTTTGTATGAAACGAACTATAGTTATAAGCTTATAATTATTTTTTTTTATGAAATATCTATAAATTTTAATATTTTTTATATATATTTGTACTGCAAGTACCTACTCTATAGGTTTTGATGATTTAGTGATGTCTCTGTAATGTCGCGTTGAATTTCATACAAAATACAGCAAAAACGACGCATAAGACGACGACGCATCCTTTGATTACGTTCACTTAAAAGCTTGATTTTTTTCTGTGCTACAAGGATCCTCAGACTTGAATATTTGATATTAATTTCAGATTAAAACATCCACGAATCGATGTCAAGAAAAATGCTCTTGACAGACGGACAAACGGACAAAAAAGTGAACAAAGCGATTCTGTTTTTACCTTTTGAGGTACGGAACCCTAAAAAAACGAAATCACAGCTCAACGGCTCGGCTGTATAGTAAACAGTAATAGACGAAGTCCTTAAGTACATTTTTACTACGTTCTTCCGCGTGAGTAACAATAACAAATATGTAACACAGGATATGTTGAGGAGTACCGTGAGACAGATTTGTGTGTAGCCAGACCACAATCTGGTGTACAATCTTGATGTAGATTTATCTAGATTTGCAAGCATTTTAATTCTTATATTGTTTTAACTACCGGTACATTCTGCTTTTAATAATGCAACCGATACTTTATATTTCTTTTTTAGCTTTACGCATGTATCCTGTATATGGCAAGATAGGCAACAAACCTAGTGTTAAGACACTCTGTTCCCCATTTTCCGCTAAATTCTGAAAGTTCATTCGAGGCGAAGAAATGAAAAAATATTAAATATTTTAATTCCTCGAGCAGGAATCGAACCCAGGAATCCAACACACCCTCGGTTTTACAACCACGCATTTTTGTACCTGTGCCACAACGATTTGATACGCGATACTACATACTCATATATTAATTATATTCTATAAAAGTATTTATAAAGCTTAATAAACCTTATTTAAGATATGTGCTGACGTCATTATGTATGTATAAAATGTTAGGACATTTAATTTAAGAGGACACAAATTTATATCCTGCGATGTTAATATTCCATTTTATATATGTAAACACGATTTATGCGGCATACAGCAGACAAGACAATGAGAACATAGTGTCAAGACACTTGCTCTCGCCACAGTGACCGAGTCCAAGTTGATTGGGAGAAGCCACTTTAACTACTGAAACTTAGAAACAGTCCCTCTGCACTACGATAGTATGTACAAATGCATTAACTTAATATTTTTTACTGGTATTACAAAAATTTATAGCTTACAAGAAAATTATAGGAGACACTTTTAAAAGTAAATTTAACATTAGAGACAAAATGGATAATTTCGAATGTTTTTTTTAATATAATATAATCTAAGATTTGAGATATTTGCGTCAAACAGTAAACGTACGTTTTATGGACAACAATTTGCATTTTTAAAAAGCGATAGAGTATCTTTTGCTATGATTATAGTCCTTCGTATACAATAAAGCAATTAAAAAAAATATTGCGTGTAAGAATAATTTGAACAGACACAAATTATCTAAATAATTACTATCAACTATAAAGTGTATATACTATACAAATGGGCTAGAATAATCTACGCCTTTCTTACGTAGTTTATTAAAATATTAAAAGTAAATTTATTTTAAGATGTGATAATGACACAAACATGCGACTGTAAACGTGAAAGGTTGTGGGTTCGACTCCCACTAGAGGAAATGGTATATTTAATATTTCCATTTTCTAACTGCTACAGAAATCGCAGGAAAGTGGGTGACGCAAGTGTCCTTGTGGAAACGAAGTGTCTTAACACTAGACTCTCAGGATCCCTCTGCATATCTTGCTTTTAAAAAAATAATGAAAAAATTATACATTTAAGTGTAGACCAGTAAAATTCATATAATTTTAAAAAATAAAGTAAGTATACTATACAGGTTATACAGAATACCTCTTTTCTCATCCTCCTTCTCTACTTTTGCTATAAGGAAAAAAAGAGGAAAAATAAAAAAACCAGATGTCATACTAGTCCAGTCTTGAGTCATAGCCTCAGTCCGCGGATGTCCGTTGTTAGCCATCATGTTACATTAATAAATCATCGTAATACGCGATACTTGCTGATGCGTAGGAGCTCTGCAAGTCGTTGAACCAATTTATTGAGATCTCCTTCGAGTAATGGTGTCGATCAGATGAGCTGATATATTTGTATATCAAAATTAGTTTTATGGTGTATCCCACACACAGCAGGGTAGATAGAGGGAACCTAGTGTGAAGACACTTCGTTCCCTATTTTCCATCGAATTCTGATGGTATTGAGGTGGCGTTGAGTGGCGAAATTCAACGCTGTGCAACACCAGAGCGAAGAAATAAAAATATTGAATACTTAATTTCCTCAAGTGGAAATCGAATCTCCACAATAATCACACACTCGTGTCCCTGCGCCACGACTGGACTTAATCAATGCACAATTGTATATTTTGTTATGAATTCTGTGAATTACGTCTAATTTCAAATATTATTATTGTTTAGTTCATTTGTTTGTTATTTTTCACGGTCAAACTAAAACATCATAGGTCAAAAATTTAATAGGTCAATAATATTAGTTAATCGTTTTCCTTAAAAAATTATAACTACAATGCTATGAAAGAGAGAAAAAACTAGAGAAATGAAAGACAAAAAATATATATGAAGATATATGGTGGATTATTAAAAAAAATAAAACAACATACATAACGTTTTTATAATACGTACAAAATGTCTTTTGGTAACTATTTTCAAGTTCGTAAAATGCTAACTGTTTATTTTAAGCAAATACGATGCAAGGTTCCTCGCATCTGTTTATTCTGGTATTTCAATTTTGTTGTGTTTACAATTCTGTTACATCTTAGATCAAGTTGTTTCTTCTTAAATTTTAGACAAATCAATACATTTAATATTCAATCAATACATTTAATATCAATACATTTAATTTTTTTTTTTTTGGAATAATCCAAAGTATTACATAATCAGCCAAAATTAAAAAAAGCATATTAAAAATCACAAATTATATAAATAAATATATGTAATATATAAACGAATATATAAACTTTGAAAAATATAAATACGGCCGTGTTTGTCAACAGCTTTTAACGTGAACGTGAACGACGTTGTTAACCGACAACTACTATAAATGACTATTTAATATATCAAAGACTCAATATATGCTCTATTGATTATAAGTTTTATTTTGAATAAGACCTGCAAGGAATCCTATAAATTATGCGGAAGGAGCCTACGGCAGTGGTGGCCATGTCCACTCTAGAATTTTTACTAACTTAAAAATTAAAACTATTAAAGCGATCACTTCAAAACTAAAATCAAGAGCTCCCTAGAAAATATTTCTAATGAATATGTTTAGATACATGTAATAGGATATAAATATAATAATTATAAATTATAATATAAATGATCACTACAAAGTTGATCGCCCTGAGAAAATTATAAAAGGTATGCGTCGAAAAGAACCATCGTCTGTCGTAGGAATTAGAAGGGTATCCATATAATTCTATTTTGTTATATTATTATATTTTAATTCTATTTTGCATTTGTACACGCGAATGTTGTATACATGACATAACGACGACAACGAGGTTGATATTGTTATTTATGATATGAACAGTTACGATTTTTTTAAGGGTATGTCTACATAGGTCAGGGTTAACAGCCCAAGTACGTGATATGATGAAATACTTAAAATTTCATCGCAATATAGTAAATCAAATATAAGTATTTTTTTTGGGTTTAACACTGTATTCCGCACATGGCAAAGTAGGTAAGGGGAACCTGGGAACCTAATGTTAACGCGTGAGATACCGTGTGATGATGGCAGAATTTAAACGTTGACCGCGCCAATTTAATAGAGCGATTAAATGAAAATGTTAAATATTTCATTTCCTCGAGAGGGAATCGAACCTTTTATCGAATAGTTTTACATTTGGAAAAGGCTTTATTACAACTCACATTTAAATACTATGAATAAAATTTAAATTCAATATTGGCATTATTGTCTTTACTGATCCACGATTACTTTAAAATTGAACATCATCATCATCATCATCATCAGCTTCACGCTGTGTCCCGCACACAGTAGGGTAGGCAGAGGGAACCTAGTGTTAAGACACTCCGTTCCCCACTTTCTGCCGAATTCTAAAGGCATTGTGTGTTGGGTGGCAGAACTCAACGCCGCGCTCAGTCTTGACACCAGTGCGAAGAAATGGAAATATAAATTTAAGTAAATATTTCATCTCCTCGAGTGAGGATCGAACCCGCAACCAGTCGGTTTTACAGTCACACTTCATGCCGCTGCGCCACGACTAGCCTCAAATTAAACTTATATTCATTTTTCGGAGAAATACACACATACATATAATGCACACATACATAAGTTAGTTTCTTAAAGGCTAGTCGTGGCACAATGGCAAAAGCCTGCTACTGTAAACGCGACAGGTTGTGATTCGATTCTCACTAGAGGAAAATAAATATTTTCATTTCTTCGCTCTGGTATCGAATTGAGCATATCAATTGAGTTCCGCTACTCAACAAACAATGCATCCAGAATCCGGTGAAAAATGAAAAATCTCTATACAGCGTGCTATGTTTTAAGTATTATTATAATATTCAGAACTATATTTTAGAATTTCTAATCTTTAATCAGTTCACATAAAATATATGGATATGCGTTATTAATATACTTTTAAATAAATTATCCTTCCTCGCGGTCGGTGTCTCTACGTTTACAATATTTTGCGTTGTAATATATTTTAATTGAATGAACTTGAAATAAGAAAAACACCATAAAACTAGATACTTACAAAAGTATACAAAGTGTAAATCTAACCAAGTTATCTATATTTTATATAATTTCTTTACAACTTATATGTAGGTTAATATATAATGGTATATATATAATGGTAATAAATGGTAATATATAAATTGGAGATTTGGAAATATAAATAAAAACGAAGTAATTTAGAAGTGGGCATGCGTTATTAAATGCGGTGACGGTACGTAGATTCTAATCCCAAAATTTAGGGAGTATTTGTGTTTATAATGTTTTCAGATATCTGTCACGTTTTTTTACAAAGAACAACGTAAGGCTTAGTGTTTTTATAATTGAGCGGAATATAAAAGTTTGATAATAAGTTGCTATTTACACTTTATGATGATTTAGATAAGAAAAAAATAAAAAATATATTTTTCGTAGGTAAAATATACAACTTAAATATATTAAATACATCTAGTGCTGCTGTCTGTGTAAAAAATAAATCCGTTATATTTATTTTTAGAATAGAAAACTAAATACTTACAGAGTATTTGGTTGCAGTTTAGTTATAGAAAAGCCGAAATTGTATAAAAAATTGACTTATTAACCTAATGTTAAGACACTCTGTCTCTATTTTCCACCGAAGTCTGGCAGTTTAGCGTGTTGAATGGCGGATCTCAACGCCGCGCTTTACCTCCACACCAGAGCAAATAAATAAAAATAATAAATATTTAATTTTCTCGAGCAGACATCGAACTCGCAACCAATCGCGTTTCAGTCACATATTGGCGCTCCTGCGCCACGACTAGCATTAAACAACATATGTTATGTGACGTTTATATGTTTTTATTTACTAACTATATAAAGTTAAATAACATTGTGTCTAATCGGCCGTTACTGACCTGAGTTTAATTAACCTGAGCTAATCCGATAATTGTAGCTTTACTACTTACTATACGTTTACAACTTCTTATATAACATTATTTTATTATATTATTGTATTAAATTATTATTATTCATAGTATATAGATGTTTGATAATATAAATATTTTACTGGTCGTGAGAGGTCAATCGTGAAGCCCAAGGACTAAAATAAGGATCAAGGACACGATAGATTGTGGGTTCGATTCACAGACACTCGAGGCAATATTTTAAGATTTTGGCTCTGGTTTCGAGGCAAAATGTGGCGTTGAGTTCCGTCACTCGACACGCAATGCCTTCGGAATTCGTTGGAAAGGGGGCAACGGAAGTGTCTTAATGGGAACTGTTTTAAAACTAGGATTCCTAACTTTCCTGCCTATCCTGCTACGTGCGGGCTACAGCGTAAAGATAAAAAAAGATAATAAGTATATACATGCTTTATTGATTAATAAATAGTTACTTTTAATATTTTTTTAAAATCAATCAATAATCAATAAATAAAATTTAAAATCAATATTTTGAATATTTCAATTATGCATTTCTCACTTCCTCAAATTAGTTGAATTTCCGCTATAAAATCGATTTTAACATCATCATTAGCACAACACTACGTCACTCGTATCGAGTGGAAGGCGACGTGATCTTAATATAACACGAAAATAAGATAATTAAGTGACAATAACCTGTGGCGACTCGCCCTGAGATTTTGTCAATAAAAACCACTATATATAATTAATTTACGCTGATTTTTTGAGGAAACGGAAATAAGTGAGAAGCTGTTTTCGTTAATTTGTGGTATTGAGAAAAGATATCTACAAAAATCAGAGAAAGCCTTTCATTTTATAACATTGAATAACAGTCGTTTAAATTGTCTTTTGATTTAAAATTTAATTAAATCAGTTTCGCGCTGTATCCCGCACACAGCAGGGTAGACAGAGCAGAGCTATCTTTTTGTCTGTTACAAGATGTGCGTCTTTAAGGTGTTAAGATATTTAGAGTCCTATATTTAAAAATGATGTATTTTTTAGCTTTATTCAGAGTATCCTAGCGTTAAGTTAGTCGGTTTTCTGCTTTCCACATGGAGGCGTTGTGTGTTGAGAGGCGGAACTAGGCGGGCTTAAGCACCATGGAGAAGGAATGAAAATATTAAATATTTAATTTCCTCAATATCGAATCCACAACCTGTCGCGTTTACAGTTGTACGCCTCTGCTTCTAGCCACGAGTGGCCTCTAATCAAAATATGGACTATTTAGTATCCTGTATTTAATAAATACTTAATTGTGATTTTAAAAATTTAAATATAATTTTCAAAATTTAATTATGATTTTCAGTTTAAATATATAATTATTTTTTTTATTAATTTACCATGGAAGACTTATTTTTATACAATCGTCTTACTCACTTTATTATCTTAACCTTTAGTTATGGTTTTATATAAGAATCAAAATTATCGATTTTATTTTTAAACTTAGATAATTTATTTAAATTTTAATAACTTTATTTATTCTAATACTAAGTAACGTCAATATAAAAGACAAGCTACAAGAAAACTTGGCAAAAATGGCTTTATAATGGATATCAATGAAGAAAAATCAAGTTTCAAACCTGTTCACTTAATTTGACAATTAACTACATATTTTGAATAATTTCGACGATTCATTTTTAAAACAACTGAAATAATTACAGTTTTTGTAAATATGTTTGTGACATGAAAACGTCTCACGTCATTACTTAAACACATACAAACATACATACATCATATATACAAAACCAATAATAATAGAGACTATAGAGATGTAATCATTATTATAAAAAGGTATATTACCTGGAATATATGTGGTTTCGATATTAAAACTTAGACTATTTTCATTGACTTTATTGACTTCATACAAGCAGTTCTAAATAGTTATTAAAATCTACTTAAATTATTGTTGTAAATGAGTTTTTTTCTACAAAGCAAATACTTAAGGTGATTAATATACAGAATTCAGGGAAATCTATTTAGTTACTATTGTTGTAATTATATGTATATATAAGATAAATATATATAAGAATATTAATGTCGTACAATTTTTTTTTTTATTTTTCAATCAATTTAAGGATAAAATGCGGTGTTCGGTACCGATACCCTACAGTATATGAAAATAAAAAGAAACAAAACATAACATATTAATAATACGAATGAGGTTACGATAAGCAAATTTTAAAATCATATTTGAGGCGCTTACTGCCTCATATTTCACGTTCTCTCTTCTTACCTAATACTTTAGAAGTTACAATGTTATCACTGAAACTATAGTTAATATGGCAAATATACACAGTACGGAAAGTTTAGTGAAGTGGTAGACAATATGTGTAATATTTTTATACGGTCCCGAAAAAAGATTTTTTTTTCTTAAGTGAGGAACAACATTTTAAAAGTTTTAAAAATATTGCACCACCTTCTTTACTTAATGTTATTTAAGCACACAATATTATTAAAAAATGTATCGGGCTGTATTATTGTATCATTTTTTTTGTTGATCTTATTTTTGATTATACAAATGCCTTATTTTCGTTTTATAACGCAAATAAACATATGAATTATGAAATAGGTGCTAAACAGATTGGTACATTACATAAGGATAATGCCGTTTACGCTTTATAACATTTTAAATAACAAATATCGCTAGTTACAGATTAGTTATATGAAAAAATCATTTAAGGACTTTTCTGAGAGCTTATTGTATACTAAATGTATCTTAAAACAAATATATTAATATAAATAAAAGAAAATCTTACCGAATTTTAGGAAAGCCGGCTACAGCAAAATCAGGGGACCCAAACAAAAACATAGGCACACAAATGCAACTTTGGCAAAATTAACTAAACTTAATTTTAATTAAATAACAACATCGATAAATAAATAAAAATATTATTTAAATATTAAACACAAACAAAAATATAATCCTGTGAATTCTCACTGGAATATAACATGACAACGCACAACACTTGAAACTTTTCTTAATTTTTATCAAGTTTTTCTATAGCAAAGGTAAAAGAAAGAAATCTATATATTTTTATATATTATGATATTTTAACGTGTTTTCTATGAGAGTGCGCGCGGGTGTATGGTAAAAAGCACGCGCGTTTGCCTTTGCACCTCCCGGTACACTACGCTCGCCCCACCTATTGCCGATATTGTTTTTTCAATTATCTCACTTTGAGTTTGAGGCTACTTCAGTTCCGTAAGTGTCGAGATCACTTAGGAAGTCTAAGATGTCACCACGATTCGTCCCGAATTGTTGGAGTCGATGACGATATAGCATGACGTTGATGTAGATATGAAATAGGAATTTAGTATAGACAATATTTCAATATTTTCGTTTTTGGTTTAAATGAAACGATGTGGATGACTATTTTCTAGTATTATAATGTTTTGGAAATATATGTAATATGTAGAGTAAGTAAAAGAATAACTTATATGTACAATACACAACATAAGGTTTTATTTTATTAATACTTGTATTACCATTATAGTTTACCAGGCAAAATAAACTATATTTTACAAAAATATTTATTTAGAAAAAGGTATAAAAAAATTATGTATCAGGATTTGAACCCGCGCTCTCTTGAAGACCATCCACTAAGCCTTCTCATTAAGCTACGTCGAAATTCCAATATCCTGTAGCCTGAATTTTATAAAATATGCGTTAGCTTTTAGAATAAGCGGCGAAGGGGTAGGGGGCAGACAGATCGACAACCAGAAAAAAAAACAATTAAAAATCATTGCTTTTGTTTCTACTATTGTTTCATTAATAAATGCCCGCATTTACAGATTTTCTCATATATCTTTCACAGGCAGCGATGAGTTACTATAATAGTTATTGTTATACATGTATATTAAAAGCTTTGAATGTTCAGCCAAGACCTTGTCTACAATTATCATATAAAGCCACATATAATAATTTAAGTCAGCTTCACGCTATATCCCGTACACAGCAGGGTAGACAGAACCTATTGTTAAGACACTCCGTTTCCCACTCACCGCTGTATTTTGGTGGCAATACGTGTTGAGTGGCGCAACTCTACGCTGTGCTTTGATCTTTGCTCGACACCAGAGCAAAGAAGCGCATAATGAAATTGATGGGAAATCGCGTTTACATTAACAGTTTGTGCCCCTGCGCCATGGCTGGCCTCGAACATATAATATATTTATTCAAAATAAACACATTTATATATTTATACTATAAACTATAAACTTGTCAGGCTCAAGATCTACATAGTTATGTAAAATACTATTATCTCGTATGCGTTGATATCTCATGACATTAATGTAATGGGTTAAATAAAATTATGTATAAAACTTATTTACATTGTGAAACAACAAGGGCGTTTAATCATATAATGTACGCATTGTGTCCAACGCACTTACGTATGTATGTATGTATGTATGTACATAGGAAGGTATGTATAATATCTGTGCCTTGAGTTTGTAGAGTATATTTTGGTTATGTTTAAGGTATTTTTTGGTTGAACTTAACAGAACAATATGCTTACAGAAACTAAAAAAAAATACAGAAAAATATGTTTTATATAATTTAATATTGTAAATTTTCATAATTTATCAACAACAATAGTATATAGTAAGTTTTCTTATTATTATTATTAAAACTGTATATAGGCTAGATAGAGACAAACTTCTTGAATTTTTGACTAAAAGACAACAATAGAACAATATCTCTAGAATTCCTGTTGAGACCAGAAATAACAAAATTAACTTTTTTACATTTGGAACTATGAAAGGTAAACATAAAAAAAATGTGGCGAAGGCATAAAACGAACACGAATGTGGCCATCACACAGGAGAAAATTTATTTATACTAAGACATTTTTTTGTCGTTATTTTCATTGATGATTAATTAATAATTAACCAAAAACTAGACGACATTACAAACAAAGTAAAAACAATTAAAATATATTTCTATAATTACTTTTAATTACAGAAAATATATATAAATATTATTTGTAAACAGTAATTAAGGTATTAAAAATACTTTATAAATATCTACATATTAGGCTTCCACTGTACTGGCGTATTTTTTTATATTATTGTTTATTTATATTATTACTAGTTATCATTATGCCCGATTAGGTATATTACCTATATTTGGTATCGCATAATTTTAAAATTGAAAACTTTTAATTCACTTTTGAAATATATTCCTTAAAAACTGGTAGGTTATATTTTTTTAACTCATTTAGAACGTTTAATAAATATCCATATTATGCATATATATTAAACGTATAATCAGTACTATATCGATTTCTTACTATTGAAGAGAAGAAGAATGTATAGAAATGGAATCAATGTAAACCAGAGACGTCTCAAAATTTACTTAGAACTGTTCAAAAAAATATTCAGATAATATGAATTTTTTATTTAATTTTTAAATAGTAACAAAAATCACAGATAGAAATAACGAATAGATTTAAACATAAACTAAAAGCGTCTAATATTTATGTAAAATATTATATTTAGAGACAACATAACACTATATAATGCAGTTAATAATAGTAGTAATTGTAGTAAGGAAGTTCTATAGGAATCCACGGCGTTGCTTGGTCAACAGTAAAACGGATAAGGAAATTATACAGAAACAGATTTAAAACGGAACATGATGTATTAGAAATATAACCTAGAGACCTCGGACAGTGGCCCGAGACCGGTCCGCCAAGGTAAAGGCTGAAGTCATGTAAAATGCACTATGGAAGCCTCAAGCTGGTAGCATGCACAGATATAAATAAATCTTTTAGATATCAGTTATATACTGAGACTTATTTATAATTTATTTTGTGATAATATTACTAATTCAACCCTTTTTCACCTGACTGCGCGACGCATAAGAGGTAATGTGTTTATTTGTCTATTGTGTATGTATGTGGCGATGTAGAGACAAAACGCCTTGGCCGATTTTGATGATTGTTCGTCAATCGATTCGTTCATTAAGATTAACCTCCGAGTAAGGAGTAACCGTCCTATAACTCTCCGAGTCCCGAAAATTTTAAATAGATCCCGACTGTTGTTTCTAATGAACTATTGGGCTTCTTTTAAGTTTTATGCAGTTGGGCTATACAGTTTTTATTATTATTATTTTTTACGTTATTGTTACATTCAGAAAAAATTGTCATCTGTATAATATCTAAATATTCAAGGAAGCTTAAATATCAATTACATTTCCGCAAAAAAAAAATGTATCTATATAATATTTTAAATAAATTCTGTCGTGTAGTTGCAGACAAAAGCTTGTTCACTTCATTAAATAATCGCGTGCATTCTATACTTAGTTAATAAGAACCGGTTTTTAAATAAATTTTTAATAAAATTTAAATTAGTGATACGGTGCCACTTATCTTTTCTATGTAAAATAAGTATTTTTTTATAAAAAAAAACCACTACCGCACATAGCAGGCAGAGTAGGCAAAGAGAACCTGGAAACCTAGAGATAGACACTAGGCACTCTCAATTATCCCCATTAAGACATCACCATTTTCACGATATTATCTTCGATATAATTAGACCAAGTATGTTGGACAAAAGTAGAGAGGTAGTGACTAAGCAATAAAAGTTCTCCGTTTCTCCCAATAACCTCGGATAATTTAAAACATTGTTAAAGATACAAATATATAAATAATCAGAGAAATCATGCAATAATTAACATTAAAATTATTCGGTTTAAAATTCGCACTAATGACATGTGGGACAATGGAATGTTCAACGAATTAATCATTCAACTAGAAAGTTGTCTATCCTCCTGTAGATTTTAAGTGAACGCCATTTTTAACGTTTGTTTTTGTGGAATTCAGGTCACAATTTTTAATATGTGATCTTCGTCCTCAATAGAATGTATATATATATATATATATATATATATATATATATATATATATATATATATATATATATATATATATATATATATATATGTGCATGTATTTATTTAGAAGCAAACTCTAAAATCCGTGGCGCCATTGTGGCACAATTTTATCGTGTTTGATACATCGTGACAGCTGTCAGTTTACATCCTACTATTTGCATATAGAACTGTCAATTTCTTTTTTTTTCTATTTTGTTCTCCATCTGGTAATACAGAGCGTAGTCTAATTAATAACGCTAACGAGAAAATATTTTAGTAGTATTCTATAGATATAACATATAGATTCATATATTATAACATAATTTACACAAAAAAAAAAACATTTTTTTATCACTTACCATATTCAATAACATGTGTTTATTATAATATTTAAAACGTGTTTAAATTTAAAACAACTTAAAATATCTAAACATAAGGAAACGATAAATCACGTGTAAAATAAAGGTGAACTTGATATTGAAGCGTATTTCTATCGTAATAACTTTATCAATTCCGTATTATGTTATTCTTCTTTTGTTGTTGTTTCTGTTTAGGTTTAATCAAAATTATTATTGTTAATTTTTTTTTAATTACGAAAGAACGAATGTAAAATTACACTACTTATTAATTATGGTATTTTTTTTTTTTGTACTACACCCTGCTACGTACCTTATAGTAATATATCTATCCTTACTAGAAATGTACCACGTGGTACAGAAGCACAATAGTGCATCTGTAAATGCAACGGTTGTGGGTTCGATTGCCAATCGGGAAAATGCAATATTTAATATTTTCATTCTTTTTCCCTACTGTGTAATTAGGCAAAATTTGGCGATTAGGTCCGTCACTTAACACGGAATGCTTTTGACGTAGATTGATAAAAGATAGTGGCTTAGTAAGAACGGAGTACCTCAAAAGTATTCTAAAGCAGTTCCCTTGACCAACCCTGTTATCTGCAAAATACTCTAAGCTACTTTTTTTAAAATAAATAATTCATAGATAAAAATAACTAAAGTAATCAATTTCATAACGTATAAACATATTTTTAAGAAACAAAAAGGCCACAAACCACGAGTGGCGCTGACGAAACATGTATTGACACAGTTAACGAGAGGACGTCAATTTATCACTGTGTATATTTGAATGTCTTACTCGCGACAGATTGCGCCGCTGAAGGATGCCGCGCCGGCAGAGTCAACATGATACTAGCTATCAACAAATTTGCTATTCAATCACTACTGTGGAATATTATGTAATATTTTATGTATAAAATTTGTATTGGCGACGACATTTGCAAGGATTTTTTTTGGTTTTTTTTTTCGTTTTTTATGTAAGAATGTATGGGGCTTTGATTTGAGTTTTTATTGTTTTTTTTTTATTTAAAATTAGTCTGTGAGGCTAAGAGTCTGACTAAGATCTATTTTTGGAATAAGATTGCAGTTTCAATTTTATTTATTATATTATAATTTAGTTTCGATACGAACTATGTTTTATAAATCAGCTTTACGCTGTATTCCGCACACAGCATGGTAGGCAGAGGGAACCTAGTGTTAAGACACTCCGTTCCCCACTTTCTGCCGAATCCCGGAGGCATTGCGTGTTGAGTGGTAGAACTCAACGCCGCTCTTTGTCTTGACACCAGAGCGAAGAAATGGAAAATATAAATGTAAGTAAATATTTTATCTCCTCGAGTGGGGATCGAACCTACAACCAGTCGGTTTTACAGTCACACTTTTTTATGATAAAAATAATTTTGTGAAATCTAAAAATAACTGTAGAATTGTTTATATATTTGTAAGTTTATGTAAAGTTTGTAAAGAAAATACTAGTTACCATAATTTAACTATCTAAAGTAACTTTTATGATTAAGGTCTTAGCAACCTTGCCTGGACTACAAGACCAACATAATATTTATGAAAATTCATATTTGTGGTTACTGGAGCCATTATAGGGATTTCTATGATAAAATTCACAACAATTATCCATTGTTCGTAGTCAATTTGTATCAAATAGACAATTATTTCACGAAGATATTTACATATTTCAAGGCTTAGGTCCTACATTGATCACTGAAAATAGGTGAAATTGAGAATTTAAAAGAAAGACGGCTTAATAAAATTGTTGTTAAAATTTTACCGTATTTACTAAATATTATCCTCATACTATTAAAATATCCTATACTACTACCTACCCGATCCCATTATCTACATGATACAGCGTGAAGCTGATTTATTTTGTTTTAGAAGAGTGAAAAGAAACATAAGTGACATATTCAAACAATATACAATAACCTACATTCAAACTATATATGTGGAATTTTTTAACTGTTAAACGAACTATTTTACAGATCACTACTGTCACACGACTATGAGAGGGCGATAATCGCCGTACAAGGTTCACATGCTAATTGCTAGAACTCACCGGTCGGCCTGATGTGTCTCTTCTGATGCTGTTTCTGGTATGGGAGTTCCGCCACCGAAATG
The DNA here is from genome assembly GCA_917862395.2 of Heliconius sara. Taxonomy (NCBI): domain Eukaryota; kingdom Metazoa; phylum Arthropoda; class Insecta; order Lepidoptera; family Nymphalidae; genus Heliconius; species Heliconius sara. Next base: position 3,776,880 of record OU860783.2, on the reverse strand, counting down.
GCTATGAACGAAAAGTGAATGGAATGAAATGAAAACTTAACACTACAAGCTCACGGGAAACACTCGAAGGAGTGCGAGACCGTAACCTGTGCGTCTAGCTATATATCTACAGTCGGGCCTCGGCGAGTCAACACGGACAATCTTACTGTAAATACTACGCAAAAACAAGTAAACAATATTTGATCATGGATTTCAAATGTCGACTGCGTATAGAATGCTTTTCCGGGGGAAACGTGATGGGGTGATGATTTTAGTAGGTAGAGTACCTTGTTCGTAATGGAAATTGGAAGTGAGAGTCTAATTTGTACCTAGTGCTTTGTTTTTTGAAACATTTAATTCAGTTTTACGTCTTGTTTTATACTACATAAAATAGTTATTTTAATGTGATAATATTTTTATTACAGTTAAGGCCAGGTCGTGGCGCAGGGGCACAACCGTGTGACGGTAAGCGCGACAAGTTTTGGATTCGATTCCCACTCAAGGAGATGAATTATTTAATATTTTCTTTATTTCGCTCTGGTGTCGAGGCAAAGCGCGGCGTTGAATTCCGCCACTCAACACGCTCTGCCTCCAGAATTCGGCGAAAAGTGAGGAACTTAATCTAAAGCTAATGCTTAATACTAGGCAATCTCCCTACACTGCTAAATACGAGAAAAAATGTGTCATTTACTATTAATTTTCTATTTCATATTTGACATAAGGTGGAGTTCTTTTAAGCTGTTGTTAAGTACTTATGCATATGCTTAGTAAGTTTGTTTCCGATTTTTGTTTTTAGTGACATTAATGAAATATCTAAGACCGTGGCACAGGCGTGCAATTGTAAACGGGACGGTTGTGAGTTCTATACCCACTCGGAGGAATGTAATATGCAATATTTTCAAATGCTCGCTGTAGTAACAAGGCAAAATGCAGCGTCTAGCTCTGCCACTCAGTACGCAATGACTCGATAATTTGGCGTAAACTTTGGAACGGAAATGTCTTTATGAGTTCAAAAGTTCCATCTGCTAATCTACATATGTGCGGCATACAGCAAATATCTGCTTTACAATTGTCATTTTTTTCAAAAGCTTTTTCCATTGGATAACTTACATTACAACAACATATAAGCAACATAATATATAATTGTATATGTATACGTAAATATGTTTAAATTTATTCCCTTCGTATATTCCCTTACTGAAATAATACTTTAAAGTAATTAATACGACAATATAAAAAATGACGAAGTTATATTCGATATTTTTATCGTATTTTATCTTAATAATCCTTTAACTTATAAATACAGGTGACGAAAATGGATTCAGAACCTAAATTAACATTAAAAATTCAGGAGATGAAAACTAATATTAATTCAAGGCATACTTATACTTATATTATTTCTTAATTCAAATTCAAATTATAATATAGAGACCCAAGTGTCTAAGCGCTTCGTTCTCCACTTTCCGTCTAATTTTCGAGACATTGCGTGTTAAGTAGCGAAGCTCAACGCCGCGCTTTATCTACCATACTGGTCAAATGAAACTATTTATTCCTCTGAGTCATTATCGAACTTACAACCATCGCATTTACAGACAAACGTTTTGCAATACCACGACGATGGTGTAAATATTATGAATAGTGTTTGTTTAATAATTTTAAGAAAAGATTTCGTATACGGAGATATTACAGCAACAAAACCACAGGCATACCTACGTCACATCGCTAGAATTATAAGATTAAAATCTGACATTATTTAAAATCTATTATTTATTATTTAAAACATTTTATTTTAGTTTTAATATGGAGTATTTATTGAGTATTTATATGCTTAATGTATTGTTTGGAAATGGAGATGTACACAGTGATAACATGCGAACGAGCTCAGTTGCTGATTTTGTGAATATAGGAATTAACAATAAATACTATTTTAATAACAAAAGCCATTTGTCTTAATTTTTGATGTATTGCTATATTTTTGAGCGAAGAAAAATAAGTTATTTAAGCATCTGAATGATTGTTGATTCTTTTACGAGGAAGAAATAAAAATATTATAATTTGTAGCGAGTTCTTCTAAGCTATTTTGTTTTTTTTTACTATATCAGCGTCACGCAGTAAAGTGAAGTGTTAAGACAGTTCTTAGGAACAAGAAAGTTGGCTTTCTGCCAAATTTTGGAGACATTGGTGGCAGGCAGAAGTGGTGGTCGTCAACGCCGCTGTTTGCGAACACCAGAACACCAGAGCGAAGAAATGGAAAATATAAATTTTAATAAATATCTCATTTCCTCGACTGGGGATCGAACCTGCAACTGTCGCGTTACAGTCACACCCATGTGCCTCTGGCCCACCACGGCCTAATTACGGCCTCATAACTATATCAATTGTGGTAAATGACCCTAGAGGTGTTTTCAATCCACTATGCAAGATTCATCATGTTTATAAATATAAGTTTTTCTGCTGACACGATATCAATGACAATTTTTGACATATAAAATATATTTTTGGAAATATATATTATTATATATGTAAAAAATTGTATACCACTACAACGGTTCCCTCAAACTAGTGATTTAAATTATAAATAAAAATAATTAGAGTGTAAAGTAATGTTAAATAAAATTAATAATATAAAGTAAAATAATATAAATAAAAATGATTGGAGTATTAGGCACTTCGTAAATAAAAAAACTATATTACACCTCAAACAATTACGGAATATAAAAAAACCGCTATAAAAAACGCACACGATATAAAAAAAAAACTCAAGCGCGAGACAGAATCGCCCACCGAGGGTTCCGTATTAATTTCAAGATAGTAGGTCAATCGGAAGTACAACTTATAAAAGGTAATATACTTAAGTTTGCGGTCGAGCGCACTCATTTTGTATGAAAGGAAGTACAAAAATAATATAGCAATAGTTTGTAATGATTCTCTTTCGGGCTTTTTTCTTTTATTTGTGTTTTAAGATCTCAATTCCTGCCAAGTTTCATAACTGTATGTCAACGAGAAGTTCCCTATAGATTTTGCTAACGCGGCGAATTCAATACAAAATGTTGTTAAATTTTTTAAAACTTGTATTCTTTGGTTATGTTGATTTAGAAGGTTGATTTTTTCTGTGTCTCGAGGGACTGCAAACTTAAATGTTTGATATAAAGTTCAGCATACCTCCATGCGATCTCGAGATAAATTATGAGATAAATGAAACAAACAGACAGACGGACAACAAAGTTAAGGGTTCCGTTTTTTTGTTTTGATGTACAGAACCCTAAAAATGACTTTGTTAATACCTTTTTAATTATTCGCACAGTTAATATTAATTATTATTATTATTCAAAATGTCAATATGAAATGGTTTTTTATTGATTTTGTTATTAATATATGGACCGATGCAATCATCAAGTTTTTGATTGCTAGCTTCCGGATTCAATACTGCGCTACTAGTTTACCACGTTACTTTATTATTTTAATTTATGAATAATGTCTTTACTAGTTTTAGTGATGAAATCTTATATTTGTCTCACAAGATATACATAAAATAAATAATATATGGAAATTAAACATATAAGGAAGAGTGGAAAATAAGTTTCAAATTGATTTGAATTATTTTTGTACATGAAAAAATATACAAAGGAATAACAAAACACAAAATATATTAATTAAATAATTTAATTTATAATTTATTATTTTATCTAATTTATTTAAATAAGAAATATTATAAGAAGAGACTTATCCTATGGAGTTTTAAGAAGGAATAAAATGTATTAATTGGTCAGTGGTTTATACGGAGGAGCACCGTGAGGTCATCAAGAATCCCACATAACCCACTCAGCCCACTCTCCTCTCTCACGTGGTAAACCTATAAAATAGATTCTTCACGATAAAAAAAACAAGATAATAACCGTAATTTATTACAACAAAACTCAAAAAAAAAACATTGGAATGTATTTATTATTTATTTTTTTATTTATTTTTTGAATTTTACATGTATCTCTCCCATTTTAGAAGAGGGAACCTTTAACCTAAAAAATACGTTTGTCCATTTTTTATCTTAATAAGAAAATATATCCTACATAAACAGTACCATTCTGGCAGTATTAATTACCGCCACACCGTTAGTCAATATCACACATAATATTATAGACATAAATTTTCTTCCAACATGGATTTATTATTTAATTTGTTTCTATTAATTCGTCTAGCCTTTACAATAATTGTATAAAAATATAAAGCTGATTTTATTTTTATTTACAGGAGGACTTCATTCGGACTTTACTAACTGAAACGCGACGGTTGTGGGTTCGATCCCCACTCGAGGTAACAAATTATTATTTTCATTTCTTCGCTCTGGTGCCAAGACGAAAGCTCGGCGTTAATTTCCTCCACTCAACACGCAAATTTCGATGGAAAGTTAGGAATGGGGTGTCTTTACACAAGTTTTCCTCCGCCTATCCAGCTCTGTGCGGAATACTGAGTGAAGCTGAGTGAGAAACTGTCCCAGATAATAGGAGCTCATACGTACAACAGTACAAACTACGTATATTAAAATTGTCGGTCGTTGGGAAGCAGGTGATTAATAAGGCGTACGTTCGGTAATCTAGGCCAAGTTGTAATCTTCGATCATCTTTATCCGCGCTCGCTGCTTAGAAATATTGTGAACGACGACGTCAATATAATATACTGAAGAAAAAAAATTATAAACTATTAAATAGATTGTTTATTTTTGTATTTTATGAACATATTTGATACATTTATTTTATCTAAGTATAATACTAACAATCTATTTATGCTACTACTAACAATCTATATATTATAAATTAATTCTCCTTTACGTTGTATCCCGACCATAGCAGGTAGGGAGAATATAGTGTTAAGGCACTCCGTTCTCCATTTTCCACCGATTTTTGGAGGCAGTGCGTGTTATGTGGCGCAACACAAGTCCGCGCTTTATGTTAACACCAAAGCGAAATGAAAATCTGTGTACAGTCTTACGCTTGTGCTCCTGCGCCACGACTGGTCTCACATATGTTTTACTGATTACAAATATACATATTTAAAATAGAATCAAATATATTAAATTAAATATTAAATGTTGAGGCCGGTTGTGGCGCAGCGGCACAAGGTGTGACTGTAAACCGACTGGTTGTGGGTTCGATCCCCACTCGAGGAGATGAAATATTTACTTAAATTTATATTTCCATTTCTTCGCTCTGGTGTCGAGGCAAAGCGCGGCGTTGAGTTCTGCCACTTAACACGCAATGCCTCCGGAATTCGGCAGAAAGTGGGGAACGAAGTGTCTTTCACTACGTTCCCTCTGCCTACCCTGCAGTGTGCGGGATACAGCGTGAAGCTGATTTATTTTTTTATTTTTATATTAAATGTCTAATAAATAGAAGTATTTAAGGTAATAAAGTCAAGCTATTATTATAGATATACTTTTTATGGACTGAATATTGTTTAGGCATTATATCGCATACCCACGTTTCATTTAATGATCGATAAGACTTAATGGCCGTTACGTAAATGTTTAATTAATGCAATTGTATTTTGTATGTATATTCATTAGAAATTAATATAAATAAGTATTTTATAGAAATACTAAATTATGTACATATTTGTACAAGCAGAACTGCACGTTTAATATATTCATGCAAATTTATATAATTCTTAATTAAAATTAAAATCAAACTGATCAGCTTCACAGTGTATTCCGCATATACCAAGGTAGGCATCTAGTGTTAAGACTTTTCAAGGCATTGCGTGTTGAGTGGCAGAACTCAACACCTGGCTTGTGCCTTGATGCCAGAGGGAAGAAATAAAAAAAAAAAAAAAAGTATTTTTATTGACAATATTCATAATAATACATTTTATGGGCTACTAACTCCTAAATAAGTGAAAACTGTGTTTTAGAAGCTAGTGACTTCCCTATTTAAAATATAAGCTTGTGATTATTGTCGCGAGCCAAAAAAAAAGAATATATGATAAAAATAATGAAATAAAAACTAAGAATGTAATAACTAAAAGGTATGTATTTTTTTTGTGTGTGTGTGTGGGTGTGTGTATGTGTGTGTGTGCATGCGTGTATGTGTGCGTGCGTGTGTGTGCGTGCGCGTGTGTGTGTATATGTGTAATATATTATATATATTTGTTGTCTCATTTTTGTATCATCATCAAATCTTCAGTGTATGTGTAATCTAGTGTCATTAGCCATTCTATAATTTTCATCTTGGCAGAGTATTTATTGCATGTTTTTATAGATAAAATTTTGTCAACCGCACTATATAATATTGGGGCTATAAATTCATAACTACGACGTGCCAATGTAGATTTTACCCTAGGGAATTTATATTTATTTAATCTTTTTGGTGTTGTTGGGGTTTTGGTAAAAATATTACTAAATAATAATTCATTACTCCGAGTGGGGATCGAACCCACAGCCGTTGAGTTACACAGTTGTGCCTCTAGAAACTGGCCTCAGACTGTTCTGAAAGATTATGTATAATCAAAACAAATTCTTGTTATAAAGTTATAAAGATTCTATGTATTATTGTAGTTGGTAGCCATATTTTATATATTCACATGCAGAACAATTGAACTATTATTTAATTTGCTGTGCCAATCTGTGGGCTGCGGCCTGTGTCGTTATTATTAATTTTTCAGTTCGAATTTCGACAATTTTCCAGTGTCATTATTATTAATTGTGTTTTTTATGTAGCGCAGTAGCTCTATATTTCCAAATATTCCTTATAATCCATATAAAATGATAATTTAGCGAGAGTTTTGATTAAAATAATGTAATTTTCTTATTTTACAACTGTTTCTGCTATTAGTCTATTATTTCTATGGACTGTGTTACACAATTGGTTGTTATTTGTGGGACCAATAATATAATCAAAGCTACTGTTTGTTAAGTAGCGGCGTTTATATGCGGGCGACAGCAACCCCTGATGGACTAATAGCGTTATTTAACTCTCTATCTTTAGCAACAAAATCACATAAGCTGTCGGCTCCTCGGCTGCACTCCAGGGTCCAGGCGACAGATCGAGAAGCACAAAATTGACGGCAATTTATCAATAACGACAGTATAAAGTGTTCCGGCTCGAGCGAAGCGATTTCGGCGATCACTATACGTAGCGTGACCATTCTTCGGTCGGCGCAAAACGGGATATTGTAGGGTGGATTGTGTTTTTTTTTTGGGAGGTCTTTTCGGTTTTTAGACATTTTTATAAATAACTTAGTACTTTTGATTTTTTGAAAATTAAAAAATATAATACCAACTGAAATAATTGCGGAGAAACTTGTTTCGATCGATTCAATTTACATGTCACTCCGAAAAAATGGGGCGTTTATACGTCTTGGTGGCATGTTTCGGGACACCGGGACGCAGAAGTGATAAACGGGACGTTTGATCACGTTAATCATACGCCCGTACTCGCCCGCTTGACTCACGCTGTCACGCGGCTATTCATTCTATTCACCGCCAGCCATCCGTACGACGCTATAGTAAAACAGCACTACGCAATACGTTTTAGGACGATTTTTACTTAATTGTGGACTTTGAGTACGCTTAGTTTTAAACATAAAATTATCAAACAAAATTTTATTTATATATTTTTTTTATACTTTGTCGGTGATCGTTTTAATTATAAAGATTATACAAATACAACACATTAACAATTAAAAAAAAAGTAAGCCTTTCATAAATATTTCATCATGTATTTATTAATAGTTAATAGGAACTTGCAACATCTCTTTCTCTCTCTCCCTACAATAGAGAGACTTATTTGTTTTAACCGTACTAATGAATAAATGTAAGTACATATTCCACTTACTGGTACACGAACATTCCTTAAAGACGATGTGAAGACACTTGCTTTACTTGGACCTTGATGTCTTTTGCTTCTCACCCCGATCTTTCTCATGCCTCGATCGTTAAATTCAAACGGTCACTTTATCACAAATTTCAATTCCAATTTTTTTTAATATTTTCTTGTAGGCTAATAACAAAATTATGTATTTAAGATCAATTTAGTATAGGGATAAGCGTGCGTCGCGCGGTCGCCGCTCAGTATTTGTGGAGGGCAGTGTGCTGCGGAGTACAGAGGCAGTGGCTGACAAAATAATATACGTCCTGTTACAAGTCGGCAGACTGACCTATAATGATGATGAATTACCTTTACAAACAACAATCAAAACAGTTTCATTGTATACGGAGGTGGTTTGTATAATTCATTTATTCTATAATGATGCCCGAATAGAAATCAATTACCAAAATATGCAATATGTTTCTACTTTCTATATTCACGTTACAGGACAATACACATTATATAAAATCAGCATCTGTAGAGCAGGATAGGCAGAGGGAAGCCTAGAGTTAAGACACTCCGGGCCCCATTTTCCGGGGAATTTTGGTGACACTGCGTGTTGGGTAGCGGAACTCAACGCTTTGCCTCGACACGAGAGCGAAAAAATGAAAATATTAATAAATAACAATTCCTCCGAGTGGTCGACCGAACCCACAATCGTCGCATTACAGTCACAAATATCTATATGCTATATTTCTCTATATTCACCTTACAATACTATAATCCGACGTTTGTCTTCTATTAGCTCTTTTATCAACGTTAGGTGCTCTTATGAATATTAATTTAATGCAGTACTAATCAAACATAAAACTTTTATCTTAATTTTGTTACCTGGAACTTGTTAGATCGAATAATTATCACAAAATTACAAATGTATTAGGCATACATTATAAGCAAATGATAAAATTATTTATAAAATACTTAAATATTGTAAGGAAATATATGTCTAAAATACTTCTATACTAGTATAGTACACTAATATTATATTTGTTTGTTGGAACGCGCTAATCTCAGCAACTACTAATTCAAATTAAAAATATACCTTTGTGTTAGATAGTCTATCTACAGAGAAGGCTGACGTTAATAGTTTCGATGTAACTCACTGCCCTCTGGTCGTAGGCGTTTCGGACATTTGCGCAATATACAACTCTATCTCATTTCCATTTGACTTGCAAACGAAGTCACAGTTGATAGCTATATATTATATTTTTTTTAATGTGATGATTTTTCTGTTCAATATATTTTATTAAAACAGTTTTATTTTATTTCAATTAATCATTTCAGAGGCCAAACGTGGCGCTGTGGCACAAAGTATGACTGTAAAACCGACTGGTTGTGGGTTCGATCCCCACTCGAGGAGATGAAATATTTACTTAAATTTATATTTCTATTTCTTCGATCTGGTGTCGAGGCAAAGCGCGGCGTTGAATTCTGTCACTCAACACGCAATGCCTCTAGAATGCTGGGAAATGAAAGTATTATATATTTTCTTTCCTCCAGTGGGACTTGAATCTACAGCCTGTCGCGTTTACAGTCGCTCACTTGTGCCTCTGCGTCACGACTGCCCTCAATATACCCATTTATCCACTTAACGTGGATATTGAATATTTAATAAATTATCCCTTCATAAAGTATCTACTTATAACTTATAAGTAACAATGTTACTTAGGTTAATGTGACAACGTTGTCACACTTGCTCACCGGTTCAAAGCAGTTTATAATATCGTCGAATGTGGACTTCTTGGTGGAAGGAAGGCTTAGGTTTTAAAAATATTGTGTAAAATAAAAAAAAAATAGTTTTTAAGCAGCTCCTTGCCTGCCGCAAGAAAGTATGGAACAATCCCTTAACTCAAATAGCACCAGCACATGGCAGTAGAGGAGGAGCGCCGTGTGGCACCGTAACAAAAATAATAAAAAAAAAAATTCACTTTGCCTATTCTGCACACATCTGTCTGTACCTAACTTGTAAATAGCAATTTAGGCACGGAGCCAGAATTCCACATATTTAATATTGAGAAGCGGAACTTTACGCCGCGCTTTGTCTTGTCACTGTGGAGAAATAAAAACAATTAATTTCACCGTGTGAGGGTTGATTTCCCGCGTTTACGATAGCTGTCTCACTATAAAATTATATTTTAAAACGAAGTGACTTATTTAAGGCATTCGAAATCTCAAATATTTATATTTATGCCCAAATAATTTCATTTGAATCAAAAAAAATCATACTTTATCACTAGCTGGGTAGTCAGAGAGAACAGAGCGTTACGGTCTCTACATAACTCTTTCGCCACTGTTGTCAACCTTTTCACACATACCATACGGAGGGTCCTTATGCGGAGTGCGCGACCTTCCTCCGGTATCTTTGATACTGTGGTTACGAAGGTCAACCGAGGTCTCCCTCTATCTCTCTTACCACTTTTCAGTATATTTTTTTATGCCCCTGTCACTGCTTCATTTGAATGTCATTACTACTTTTAGATTATAATGTTAAATAATTACCGTACATTTAGTAAGACATTTCATGCTTCTTTATAAAGAACGTGGTATGTTGTGTATGGTAATCGATCGTTGGATAATAGTTTTGTGAATAAAAATAGGCGAAACGTTTACTTAGTCATCTCATCAATATCCAAGGCTTTTCGCGTATCCGGAAAAGTTAAAAAATGGAGATGTGACGGGACTCAATTAGAAATGGATGTTCATTGAATTACATATTTAAAATTTATATAATTAGGATGTTTAAAAAATCTTGTGATAAATTTACATATTTGCTTTACATATTTGCTTAGAAATTAACATTCGCTTATTCAAAAAGGAAACGCATTATTTAATCTTATATTATACATTGTTATATAATATTTAATAAGAATATTGTCCTTTAAAAAATCTATAAAAAGAATTAAAAAAAAAAAGAATAAATAATTTAAGAAAATATTTATTTTATATAATATCTATGTATGTTTTGTTATAGTATAGATTATATTTCGCGTTACTTATAATTTTAATATTTTTAAATATTTATCTTAAGTTGATAATATTGATAATATAGCTGTTTTTGTTTATTATTATTTTATTGGTTACGTTTTAATTACTCAGGTATTTTTTCTAATAATCAAAATTTACTCTACTTCTTATTCTTTCTCGGCTTATTTTGATTATTTAGGCTTATATTTTCTTATAAATCCTATTGAAAACTGAAAATAATTTTACATAATAAATATATTTGATAAATATTCATATAGTTCAAGCGGGCGAAGCCGCGCGGGTCAGCTAGTTTGTATATATCTATAAATCAAAATCGCTTACAATGATTCAGATTCACAAGTCGCATCTGACCTACTCCTAGTACTTACATACATACATACATACATACGAATAGTAAGTAATTCACAACTGGCAGTGGTGGTAAGAAAAGTTGACGCGTCGCATTATTTGCGGGCAATCAGACGCTTCCGCTCACACAATGTCTACTCAATTACTCTCATTGAACTGACTAGAGTTTTGTTCTTAGTTTCCTTTATAAATATTTACGTATCTGGTTCACGCTGTATCCCGCATACAGCAGGGTAGAAAACCCATGCCTCATTTTCCGGCGAATGCTGGAGGCATTGCGTGTTGAGTGGCGGAACTCAACGCCGCGCTGAGCCTGTTTACCAGAGCGAGGGAATCAAAATATCAAATATTTTGTTTTCTAGAGTGGGAATCAAATCCACAACCTGTCATGCTTACAGTCACGCACTTGTATACGACTGGCTTCAAACTTTTAATAAATAATAGAAAAAAAATGATCGAAGCATATTTTTTAACTACATCATTACCTATTTATACCTAGTTATTTACAAATAGCATTGAAGTGTCTGTACGCTATCGAAAACAATGGGCCCTTTTACAACGCTATAATTATCAGATGTACGATATGAGAACTTAAAGAAACATTTAAATTATTATTAGATTAGTTAAAATCGAAATACAAAAAAATCAAGTAAATTTTTACTGTCTTACAATAGCCACTTCCTGTTTTCTTTTACTCGGAGTCCCGATTTTTTTGCCAGGATTTGCTTTCCGTCTCAATCTTCAGCATTTAAAATATTATATAAGATTAGTCGAAACCAATTACCAAACTTACAAATAACGAAGTTAATTTTTACTGCCTTACAGTAGCCACTTCCCGTTTTCTTCTACTCCGGGTCTCCTTTCCGTCTCAATCTCCACCACTTTGCCCTGTCTTCAGCATTTTAAAATACTATAAGATTAGTTGAAATCAAAGTACAAAATAACTAAGTTAATTTTTACTGCCTCACAGTAGTCACTTCCTGTACCTACTGTCAAATATTGCGCATTAATCGAAGTCGTTTGTTCGTTGTAATTCGTACACGAAACTATATTCCGGATATGCAATTACCGTAAGAAAAAAAACAGGAACGTGCCAGTAAAAAGGTCGTTAAGGGTAGGTTGCGATCAATGGACCGACGCATTCTTTGGACCACCTAAGTATTTCAACGGACTGGTCCTATGAATGAAACTTTTAATATGATTTAGTAACAACTTACGTCTAATTCTTTTCAGAACGACGCCAGAAGTAGATCATTTTTTATTGAACGAAGGTAGTCTTTAAGTCTTTATAATAATATAAATAGATAGTCTTTATGAAACTGAAAACGGCACCAGAACTCTGGCCGAGTTGTAACAACATTCCAAGTGTCTATGCTGTTCGGGAAAGGCTAACCACCACCTGCATCAGTGTCTTGTATCTACACGTTAAACAAAGATGTTTTCGCTGACTATGGGTTCATAGCAACTGAAGACAAACCAATTGAGAATATTTAATCTCAGAGACTTCTTTATTTCAACTAATATTATGTTCAGAATAATAAGAATTACATTGAGTCTATATATTTTTTGTTAATATATTACAATTTAGCACTGCTAAATAATATTTATATTTTATTGAAAAGTAATAAATAGCAATTAGATAATTGTGATTACTACTTTTAATAAAAAGTTCATTAAAATTTTATGTCTCAATTAGGTTTCCATGATTGGACCTTTAATTTAAATATTTCTAAGTCCACTGATAGCAACGGAGTGGTCCATTCAAGGCAACCGTGGGCCGAAGAAGGTAACAGTTTTAAAAATAGCTTTATCACTATATTGCCAAAACTGCTCATCATTATATTGAAATAAATATAATTTCATATCTATATCAAGAAAGGATAAAAAATCAATCAATATTTTTCTTCTGTCGCTTTTATTTAATTTGGTCACAGGAAGACCAATTCCGTAAATGTGTAATACAAAATATATGCGACTATTTCGGTTTACTATCTAGTTTCATTTAAAACGTGTAGAGCCCAGTCAAAGTGTAACTGCAACCGCGATTGATTATGACTTCGATCCCCACTCGAGAAAACGTAATATTTGTTCGAATTTACATTTCCATGTTTTTGCACGGCGTTGATTTCCGCCACTCAACGCCTTCAGAACTTCGCGAAGAGTGGGCAACGGAGTATCTTAATACTAGTCCTCTCTGTCTACACTGCTGTATCCATAACCACGAAAACTAAGGGACTTGTTAAAAATGAAATATATATTGCTTACACTTGGTTCTACTGTCAGCAAGATAAGAAGATTACTCTAACTAAATAGCCGAATATTACAAAAAACAAAGTATAATAGTGTTTACATTGAAAATACTATTATCTATTTAGATCTGTATTTCCTAGTAAATGGTTAAATGTAAACATAGAATTTGTAAATTGTAGTTTTTCATAAGAAGACATTGACCCTTTTTTAAATTAATTTACCTTAACTATGACTTGGTTTTTTAGCTTCATTTAGCTTCACGCTGATCCGTGAAGAGCGAGCGATTTTCCGGAGAAGCGATTTGTGCTCAACTATCACTTTCCATAATCAAAGAACAGAACAGAACGCAAAAATATATATACTTTAAAATATGACTAATATTACAAGACTATAAGGATTAGTCACAAAATTACAGATAAAAAAAATCAGCTTCACGCTGTATCAAGCGCACTGCAAGGCAGACAGAGGGAACCTAATGTTAAGACACTCCGTTACCCCTTTCTGCCGAATTCTGGAGTCATTGCGTGTTGAGTGGCAGAACTCAACGTCGCGCTTGTCCTCGAAACCTGAGCGAAGAAATAGAAATATACATTTAAGGAAATATTTCATCTTCTCTAGTGGGAATCGAACCCACAACCAGTCGGTTTTACAGTCACACTTTGTGCCGCTGCACCACGACTGGCCTCAAAATGATTGATATAATATGTTAAATTGTGAAAACAAAACAGGACCAATTTCGTTACAAGCCTATGTACCGGTAGATCTGTAATACGGGTGGACAGTTTAATCTGCTCATCGCGTGACCCAGAGCGGCGGGGCCGCTGTTGTCCAGGGTCCTGGGGCCAGGGTAAGTCGTAAATATAAATTGTTCCTTAAGGTCAATGTTAGTTCAATCCAGAAAATAACGTCGGCAATTTCAGATAAGTTAGCTCTTGGGATCGAAAAAACAAACCCATTAGGTACTTGTTGGTACAAGTTAAAAATATAGGCCAGCATTATTGTAAAAAGATATTGTGTATGCATAATTTTTATGTTAACACCGCCTGAGTGTTTATTTTCGTTTTTTCTTATTGCAAATTCGATTGTCGGAACTTTTATGTATTGGGCTTAGTATTTTTTTGTTCGAATATATTATTGAGCATTACTTTTTAGAGTGCCATATTTTTAAAGAAAAAAGAACTCTTATAAGATCACTTTGTTATCTTTCTCTCTGTCTGTCAAGAATTTCTCTGCCTTTATTTCAGAAACGCTTGGAGATATCGAGTTGAAATCCAAACCATACACTTAGATCTACAACGAAGAAATGTATTTCTACATTTACTTAAAAAAATATATTGTTGTCTTCTGTATTGGATGATGTGAAGAAAACTGCAGTTTGTATAAACTACTTTATTTAATAACATTTTAAAATAACAAAATACACAAATACTGATGAGCTTGGAGCAGTGCCTGGGATTTGTGACTACAGAAGTAGGCTCAAAGGGCCCGTTTGGACTCCAGCCCAATGTAGGAAATTATCTCAAAAGAAATACCGCCTTTTATACAATTTTAGTAAATTATGGCTGCCTAATAAAGAACAATGTTGCCGTAGCATACTTGCTATGGCATACTACAGATAATTAAAATACAGTATATTGTCATCGGTAAATATATCAAGTTAACAATAAGGCCGTTTATATAGCAAAACGTGTATTTCGACAATGTACGGGGAATTGAATTTAATAGGTTACTTTGTATTGATCTATAATTATAAAATAAATAGTATCAATATATTGGCACCCAGCATAAAATAAATAAATTGGCACCAAGCATCTACAGGTTGTACTAGTTCAGGAAAATATCTGAAAATTTTCTGATACATTTGTGGTTAGATCCCAAAAGCAATAGCCTTAAAAGGAAGGCAAAATTTGGTATTAGACTATTTTCAAGTGAGATATTAGATGAAAGATATCTGGCTAAGCTTTTAACCCTCGGTGGGCCAGCCCGACTCGCGCTTTCCGTTTTTTTCAATGGTACTAGAATGATTTATTTTTCTGGAATTCCAACTGATATATGTATACTAAAATATTATTCGTATGTATCAGATGAAATCGTTGCAACCGGCCTCTTTTAGCCAGATTCCCATATTTTAAGGAGTGCTCTTGTACGCTGTATCCCGCACACCGCAGGGTAGGCAGAGGGAACCTAGTGTTTTAGACACTCCGTTCCCCACTTTCTGCCGAATTCTGGAGGCATTGCGTGTTGAGTGGCAGAACTCAACGCCGCGCTTTGCCTCGGCACCAGAGCGAAGAAATGGAAATATAAATTTAAGTAAATATTTCATCTCTCCGAGTGGGGGTCGAACCCACAACCAGTCGGTTTTGCAGTCACACTTCGTGCCGCTGCGCCACGACTGGCCTCAATACATTATCAACATCATCAAACATCAACATACATCAACAACATTATCATTTAGCTTGAACGTATTTTGTTCTACGATTTTCAATATTCAGTTGTCATAACTATTAAAAAAATCATACAAAAAGTAATTACGGATCCATTCGGCTCCATTCCCATTGGGTTCTCCAAATCCTGCAAAATACCCACGCCTCTACTTATTTTCTTCGATCAGAGCACTATAGAAACTACTGCAGCCCGGAGAAACGGGGCGCGGCATATAAAATGTTGATTGCTAGATTTTTTCTTGCATATGAAACGAGAGGAAAGTGTCTGTGCTATTTTTAAGATACTTTAATATTATCACTTTTATTATGTAGTACTTTCTCCAGGCTATAGTTATGATTGAAACGAAATTGTAATAATGATTGTAATAAAATACTTCTATCGTAATTAATCTATAAATGCGATAGGTTGTGGGTTCGATTACCACTCAAGGAAATGAAACATTTAATATTTTCATTTCTTCACTGCCGAGTGGTGGCGAGAAAAAAAGCGCGACTTTGGGTTCCGCTTGAGTAAACCGATTTTGATGATTTATTTTATTTGATGACTTGGACCGCGTGGTCCCATTTTAATGTGGTCCATTTCTAACAATGTTATAAATGAGAAAAACACATAAGTCTAAATGAACATCAAGAATGTGCGCGACAGATGTACGAATAAATCAATATTCACGGAGAGTTTGATGAGATTTTGCAATCAAGAATAACCAACCGCAAAATAAAAACCCACTTGATTTCATTTTAATTTAATATTAAAACATGAGTTACAACAAATGGCATCTTAAAACAAAATACTACATATAAATAGTAAAGCTGCTCAATATAAAGTTATCAACAGATGGACTACATGATGCACCAGCCTCCATCCACTTGAATATAGTACGCGTCAAGCAAGACAATATAAAAAAAGTCAATAATTTTGGAAAATTAAAAAAAAATTATAAAAATATGCATATATATCTATTTTAAAAAGTTAAATTACATTGTATAATTTGAAAAAATACAATAAACATCAACTATACGATCATTTTCTTTAACTTCTGATTAAATAATAAGTTCATTTTACTTGTATTGTTCTTTTAAGTTCTGTATCAAATATAGTGAATACAAGCTTACAATAAAAATATGTATATATCAAAAACACATCATATTCAAGTGGACAGGACAGAATAATTTTTCATTGCCAATATTTAAACATATTAGAATATAATTTTGATCCCAAAAATGCGATATAATATCAGATGCTACGTTAACAACATTTAGACACACATATGGAAAAGCATGGGGGGGATTATCTAAAACTAACTATTACATTAAACTATTGCTATTTCATCACTAATTAAGTACATTGGAATTGTGATACTATATAACAAAACTATTTATATTATTCCGATATATTTATTAAACTCGAATTATATGCGATTTAATTATTATTTTTTCACACGATTCAATATTGAAAGATGTTTAGCAAAATGGCCGCCGCCATTTTATAATCACACACAATTCGACGTTCAATAATTTGTGTTTGAAAATAGTAACTACTTAGTTATTAAGTGCATTTTGTGCAAGCAAAAATATGTGAACATAGAATAATGAAAACTTCTCGTAAATGTTAATACTTTATAATAAATCAACAACATTAACTATGACTCTCTAAACGGCTCTACTATGTATTTTGAAAATCACTATTTAATATAATATTTAAAATTGATTTATCATCTTTATTTGTTTATTTAGCTAATACTTTTCACACGTACAACAGAATTAAATTTAATTTAATATGACATTTCGGTGGAATTTTGTACTACATTTTGGGATCAATTTTTCAATGTACTCAGCTCCACGTTTGTCAGTTAGTCTGAGAAAGCAAATTCAAAAACCTTAACGAGACATAATACAATAAAAAAAAAATATTGTGCTCAATTTCAATTAGAAATTTTAGACCTAAAAATAGTTATTATTTTTGTACAGACAAGGATTATTAAAATAATGCATTTAGAAATCCGACCACACAAATTCATCAACACAAAATCTTATCAAAACAATCAAGAAATATATTATTAAAGAAAAGAACTAACTGTACTTTACAAATAAATTAGAAACAAAAACAATTTGTTCTGCAAATCACATCGAGCAAGGCGAAATCCAAAACTTGCAAACAGCACAGCTCCATTACAAGTATTGAACAATATATTATCATATTTCATATAAAACTAAACAACCATACACCATCAAATATACAACTTAAAAATAAACACGTCGGAATAGAGAGTTTTTTTTTTTAGCACGAATCTGCTAACACTGTAATATAAATGACCAGATACAAAAATAATCGTAGACGTTATCTTATTAAAGATGAAAATAATAATTATAATTAATAAAGATCACTCGTTGAAACAACAACATGATTGTATTTTTTTTAAAAAATGGTTAAATAAATAAAAGAAAATTGCGTCTCCTGCAATTTAAAAAAAAAAATTATCAAATACGTCATTGTTGCACCAAATGATCGATATTATGTTAACAACCTCCCAAAACAACTCGTCTGTATCTAACCGCTATAAAAACTTTCAACGCTCAACATCAGTTCGCACCAGTGGTCGTTAAATAGTAATTTCATTATTCTAATTTTAAGATTTTATATCATCACTATATAATAACAATATTAGCCTATATAAAAAATATATTTATAACTAAACGCGTAAGCACACAAAACTGTGGAGGAAAAAATGCTAAATAAAGAATGAGATTACATTTGTAATTTCATTACAAGTAAAAAAAAAAAGAAAATAAATTAATAAAGTAGACTTAGATCTAAAAATAATTATTAAAACTTAATAATAATATACATACGGGTTCTTAGCTATATTACAAAAATATTATTTATGAGGGGTGCTGTAAATATGTACAAAAGCTACGAGATTCGTTTTCATGTAACTTCAAATGTGGTATTAAACCAACCTTTACCTTTCATTATTGTCTTAAACCTTCTCACCTGGGAATGTCACAATTAACTTACATGTGGACAAATAAATAGTTTTGTGAATAAAAAAAGATTATATATATATATATATCAATAATCAAGAGAATACAATATAATTTAAGTATTGTAAGAGTATGTCCATATCCATTCAACATTCCTAACCTAAGCCTTCACCAAAATCCTATCTATTCCAGTACCCTGACATACATGTAATTTTTTTTTATTACAATAATAATAAGTAAATCAAAAATTATAAAATTTAATAATAATTTGTAATATACGAAGACTTATTTAACTAAGTTAATACATTACTCTAACTAGAGATAAATACATGTCCTTACCGTCCAATATGCATTATATGCAATACTAATTTAATATAAATATAATTGAAGACGAAATGACATCTTAGCATTCAAGATTATATATATATACACAGAGATACTCCATCAGTCTAACAGTAGCACACTTTGGTGCGTCACTCTTACTTTGCGTCCACAATGTTTGATATAAATCGATACAAACGACTTGCTAAATTATATATTTATCAATATTAAAGTGAAAACAATTGATTTTTGCAATTATAATGTGTTTCTATAACGTCTATTCTATAATAAAGATGTCCAAGTGACGTTGGACGAGCGCCTCCAAGGTTAACTTCGGATAGTGGTAATAAACTTTACTTCATACATGATACAATTACCAAATTATGCTAAGCATCTGTCTATTTCAAGACATTTCCATACAAAACTGTTAAAACGTGCACCCCATACATTACATTACAAGTACCAGGAGTACATAAGTAACAAGGAGCATGCATCTTCATCCAGGTGAGGCGACTTGTGTACTCCATAGTACTAGACGCACAACCATCACGTGCTACAGGAGCATGTAGCATGAGCATGAGCATCCAGGCGTACGTGATGATTGAGGGACTCCACAGCACTAGGTGCACATACATCACGAGGGGCACGTGGAGCAGGCCCGGGGTCAGGAGGGGCGGGCGCGGGGGCGGCGCGGGGCGCGGGGCGCGCCGGGGGCGCGCGGCGCCAGCAGGTAGGACGCGTCGACGGCGCCGCGCTGTCCGCCGCGCGAGAGCAGGCGGCGCGCGATGTTGTTCACGCGCTCCTTCTGTTGCTCGCGACGCGCGGCCGGTGACAGTGCCTGGGTTCAAATTAAGTGTTACATTTATATTGTGTATTACATAAATATCATTAAGGAAACAAAAACGGACGAAAGAAAGTACCGTTAAAAATGTTAAGAAAATAAAGTTAAATATCTTAACAATAACCAACATTACAGTACATTCTCAAATTGTTATATTAAATTCATTTTAATATTTTCTACTTCTAGCAAAAATTTATTAGTCAATTACCTTAGGAGCAACATTTGACACTGTTGGTGTTGCTTTCTTCTTTGTTTCTTGAGTAGACTTAGCCTTGTCTGTTGGCGCAGAACTTTTGGCTGCTCTGCCTTTTAAGTATTCTGGTGACACTTCATGAGGCTGAAATTTACTCATTGGTTAATTTTCCATAAATAATTTTTAAAATGCCACATTCTGTTTTATCTAATTTATTTAATTATGGAGAAACGCAAGCCTCTATTTTTACATATTATTTAAAACTAAAGATTTTAAATTTAAAATCTTTATCTAGCTCAACGCCAACGTGGCGTCGTTGGCTATCTTTCATACAATTATCATTATTCACGTAATGATTTTGTGTTAAATATCCTGATACTCTGTAGGATATATTAGGAAAAAATCCCAAAAAAGATCCATAAACTTACAGCATAAGTCCTAGTTAACTTCAGCCTCGTGGGAAAGTGATCAAATGCATAAGGCTTAGTACATAAGGGATATTTCGGTCTCGAGACGCGCGTGAAGAGGCGCGCTGAACGATCCACTCGGAGCTCGCATATGTAGACGTGTTCTTCAGACGCGCCTACTGGACGACCCTGGAATGAAAGTTTTATAAATAAATTAGTACGTCTGTTGTCATAAAAATTAAATATAAAGTATATGGTAAATATGGGCGTAGGAATAGAGAGAGCCGGATGGTCTGTGTTATCCTCAGAATAGTATTGTGCCAACACAACAATATTATTCTTAAATAAAAAAAACTGAAGTAAACAAACCTTGCAATACGTATTTAAATCCATGACCCAGCACTGTGACATGACAAGCTCTATAGGCACCGCCTCGTACAAAGGAACTCGCATCACCTCATTGTGGAAGAATCTAAAATATGACAATATAATTTATTAGCTAACAACAATGCGTAAGAAAGTAAAAACAAAAATATTATCGTGCCTCCCAAATATAAAATAGTATACTACGATGAATTATTTCCATTTCCTCCAATCTAGTAGACAAACTGCGGCGTTGAGTTAAAACGATTAAATCCATTAGCTCAAACTCGGGCAGAAAGTGGAGAACGGAGTATTTCATTTTAAGGAATAAAAGTGGAAACTAAAAATAATAATTAAAGTTATACTCACTTCCTAGTAGGTTCATGGAATGTTTCGTGTGGTCGCAAGTAGTGGTGTCCGTAGACGTAACGCTCCTGCGTGTCCTTATGTTTCCATAGACGCTCTACGCGGAATATATCTAACTCGGAGACCGGAACCTCGCCTATTGTTTGATATGTGTGTTTACGTACTTCAAGTTCCTGTGAAATTAGTTTTTTTTTTTATTTTAGTAATAAGTAGTGGAAAACGGCATATTTACTTTTGATAGTGTCTATTTATACTACAATTAAAAGAAAAAGAGATATTTATATTGAAAAAATAATAAAAAATAAGTATTTATAGTATTTTACATTTTTTAAATCAATTTCTAAAATCTGCTTAAACGTGTTAAGTGTGGTTGGTTACATTTTCGGAAACCAGCAGTTTCGAATACTTAGCAGGAGTCTGTACTCACGCGTTGACTTTCCTGTTTCTAAAAATTAAACTAAATATACGCGATTAATCCAGTTTAAAAATTTAGTTTATAACATACGCAAAAATCTAAAATCTTATGTATATCTAGATTTTTTCTGGCCTAGTAGTAGTAAGGCAAGGAAAGGATGATGATGGATACATGATAAATCGTGAAGCTGATAAAAAAACCTCACTCCACAGTCTACTTACTTTACTCCCAACCGTCTCTTCAGTCTTATCTTTTCCTTTGGACAACTTCAATTTCTTTCTATCCTGTCGTTTAGTCTTCGGCGAGTCATTCTTATCTCCATTCTGACTGACGTCTGGACGCTTGTCGTCAATGGGTATGTCACGGAGTACATATACAGTGTCACCTTGCCGCACTTGTAGGTCACCACGCATGAGTGACAGATAGAACTGGTGACCCTCTTCTGTGTATTCATCGAGTGGTATTTCACGATCAACCTATGGTGAAGAAACAAAACATATACATAATAATTGTCTTTGAAGTTTCGGAATTATACAAAAATTTAATTTTATAAGTTTCAGTGGCGATGCGGCGATGCGATGGCAATAAAATTTTTAATATGTCTGAAAATAAAGGTTTAATATATTATGTAATAGGTCAAAATACAAACCGGCTTAGGGCTACAAAAGTGACAATGGTGCTGTCGTTTTGCATCAGCGAGCCGTACACAGCGAGCGTGCTGCCACACGCCGCAGCGCCCGCACTGCACCATGAGGCCCTCCTCGATGTGGAGGCCGCATATGCATAGGATTACCTCCTCTGTGAAAATAAAAATGCATGTGTCACTTTATGTAGTGATAACTTATAGTTTCGTTACGTAACGCGTAACGCGTAACGGTGCCGCAGCCGGCAACGGCAGGCTCCTGCTCTATCACTCTAACCCACAGCGCTGTGCCAATCGTTACTTTTGTAAGATTCTTTTTTACAATGACAATATTAAATACGTCATTTCCTCGCGTGGGAATTGAAACCACAATCTGTCGCGTTTTTAGTCACTCGCTTGTGCCCCTGTGCGACTGGGATCTTTTACAACGTAATAATAAGTTAAAATAATATTTTACTAACCGGGCTTAGATTTTTGAACAAAGCCAGCTGGCAAAGCATCTTGTGATCCAAGTATTTTTGTCAAACGTTCAGCGAAATCTGATTTCATCGAGTTGTAAACCTAGAAAAATATAAATAAAAAAAATGTAAATACTTAAAACCTTAAATAGCAAATTTACTGAAAGTAACGATCATGATAATATTTTTGTTTATTAATAAAAAAAATACTAACAATGATACCATGGTTTATTTAAGAAATAAATTCACCTTTTTCAATTGCGTAGCAGCTGCACCTAACGCCGTCACTTTCCCATGTTCCCGTATCACGGTAGAGAGTAGCGTGTTCATATCGCTATCGAACTGCGCCACGTTTTCATATTGATTATTCTCTATATTACTCTGTATAGTGGTCAGATCTAATGGCGGAACTTCCGATTTAGATGCAGGCTTAAGCTTCATTAGAAGCGAGCAGACTGGTTTTTCTTCGTCATCTTTAAATAAAATTATAACATTATTAGTTTTTTTTTTTTGACATTTCGTCTTGTCTTTTATCTACCAGAACGCAGAAATAAAAATCATTTTAATATAATCATTCCTTAAGTGGGCATCGCAACCACAACAGTCGTCCTTACAATCAAAGACATCATGGCGGCCTCTATGACTAAATAAATAATAAAATATTGACTTAATGTAATATAGAAATGATACTTTTTCAAATTTAAATATGAAAAATGTGAAATGCTTCATTATAAAAAAAGCTTAAATATTCACACTAGTCTAAAAGAGAGAAAAAAAATGTATTTAAAAAATTCACCTTTAGCAGCTACAACAGTATTATAAAGGGCCTTCAAAATCTTTGCTAGCCTCGTTTTCATATCAAGACTCGAATCATCCTCCAGCCGAATAAGTTCCTTCACACTCTCCTCTTTCAACGCGCGCAATGTCTGCAATCTCTTCAGGAACACAGAGGGGTTCATTGTATCGGGCAGGGTTAGGGGGTTGACGTTTGTTATCACCGGGGTGTTAGCGGTTGTGGGGGTGTTAGCGGTGGAGGGGGTGTTTGGGGTTGAGGGAGGGTTTGAGGTCGGGGGGGTGGTGGGTGTCTGAACTTGAGACTCTGATGTAAGCGGGGATGGTGGAATTGGTAGTGATAGACGCTCGCGGATACGGCGTACCTGAAATTTAAGCGTTCGATTTAATATAAATAGGCTAGTTTGTAAAATAATTATTGATAGGATTTTTCTTTCAATATATTTTTATTTTTTTCCTTTCATTTTCTTATTTTATTACATACAAATATATACACCATTCTTAGTTTTGTTCATGATCTAATAAATCGTAATTTACATATTATGTAAACGCATTTGATCTATTACATCTTGATCCAATCACGTGATCACTTAATACTAATTGAAAAATTGATTCGTCTTGGGGCACCGCAAACATGACGCTTGTGGGTTCAATTACCACTCAGGGTAAGAAAACAAAGCGCAGCGTTGTGTTCCACCACATAATACGCAATATGTAGACATTTAAGCACAAAGTGTTAAACTATCTAAAATATATTATAAAAAACAAGCATCACTTACAATTTCCAAATTCCTAAACAAGAAACAATGTCGTTCTTTAACCAGAGTCCTCTCCTTCGCCGTGAGAGGTTTCATTTGGGGCTCTTGCCACAACTTGTTCAAATGCTGCTGATACTTCAATATAGTCATATTTTTAATATCACAAGCTGTTACATTCTGTTGTTCTGATTTCTTATTACATTTGACCGCTTTCCTCGGACGTCCCACTCGTGGCTGATGGCCGGTAGAACTGTTGGATTGATTGGACGCGTTCGATGGAGTCCGAGATTGAGTCTTCAGAGGCTGTTTGGTTATTCTCTGTGATTTACCACCGATGACTCCTCGACAGTCTTCCGAATCGCATTTACATGGCTGAAAAATTAATTATTTTTTATCATATTTGTAATTGTTTAAAAAATCTATTTATTAATCATAATATTATAAATTTTAACAATTCCAAACTATGAAACATAAAAAAAATCATACCTGACCAACAGCTGGATTGAACAAGGAGAAATTATAATCGTAAGTTAACTCCTCGTCAGGATCAATATCACGCAACGCGAATAATGCCATTCTGAACGTGCCTGTAAATATAAAAAAAAAGAATTGTTATATTGTTTCTAAGCTTTAATGCGGAAATATTTTATGGTCTAGAGCCTGTGGCCCGTGTGTCGTTATTTTATAAAACCTTCATCAATAAAAAATGTCATTCTCATATTATATTATATTGCATATATATATATTTTAATTTAAAAATGACAGAGGCTAAGGTATAAGTGCGAGTCAGGTACTTGATGTAGTGAGTATGGTGGTAGAGGTGGTGGTGCAGCACGTACCGTTGGCGGTCCACTTCTGCATCTCGCAGTTGGGGCGGCAGGAGTGGTTGACGAAGCGGCCGTCGCCGCCCACGCGGTGGCCGTCGATCACCAGCCCGCCGTCCAGGTGCAGGCAGTAGTGGTGCGTGTCGCGCGCGTAGCGCGTCGCCATGCGCTCCTGTGCGGGGCACTTGTGTTACTACACGTCGTGTTATATGTCTCAATTTAAACATATGGCTTTAGTATTCAAATCACTTAGACATTTCCAAGAGGCAAGGATTCAATTTCAAACTTTTTTTAGAAGCCTTTGCAACAAAATTGTACGCATTTTTTTTTAGTTGATCTTATGTTGATGAATCAACAAAACCATTAGTTGTTACATATTCTTATTATACTTAACAACTTAATTCATATTACTTATCTTATAATCATATTTATGAAGTTATCATTTGATTGTATTAGATTTAATTAAATTGACCGTCACGGAAACATTAAGACTTTTCCTATAACTCGAAAAAATGAAATATTTATTAAAATTTATAATTTCACTTCTTTGCTCTGGTGTCCAGGCAAAGGACTCCGTCGAGTTCTGGCACTCAACACGCAATGCCTCCAAACTTCAGCGGAAAATGGGGAACGGAGCGTCTTAGGGACTAGGTTCCCTCTGCCTGGCCCGCTGTGTGCGGGATACAACATGAAACTGATTATTTATTTATAGCTTTATACATCTATTCCGCATGAAAAAGTAGACAGAAAATATTTCGCAAAATTAGAGACATTTTGATATTTCAATCATATAATTGAAATTCAAAGCATTTTAAAGCAGCTGCCTTAGCACACTGAAACAACAGTGCAATTTGAAAGATTTCTCAGCTTTTACATAACATAAAAGTTAATTAAATGAGTCATAATTGCGTATCATATTTTTTTTTTAAAATTTAAATCTATTCTATGAATATATGAAATAGAAACCTGTTATTTAATTCAAACTATTAAAACCAATAAAAAGAATCTTAACGTAACACTCACTTTCGCTTAAATATCGGAATTATTAATATCGGAAATATTTACAAGATTACATCACAGCAAAATAGATAAATGAACGAGATAATAAAATTAATGAGACAGGTTTCAGTTAAAATGATCAAAATGACCTGTGCCGGAGTCGTTACTCGATAAAAATATTATTAATTTTGTACAAAAGTCCATAAATTAACACTAATATTACATAATTCTGCATTTACATTACTTTTAAATATTAGATTTTATCAAAATGGAACACGATATTATAAATTTATTCTTCTCTTTGAACCTTCAACAATCGCGTCCAGTCAAAGATATCAAAACTACTAAACATTTATTTATTTAAAAAATATAAACATTTAAAAAATTAATAGGTTTAAGACGTTTTATTTATTAAAAACAACTTTAAATATGTAAATTTATTAAAATCTGTTTCAAAAATAATATTTATATATTATTTTTCTTATATGCATAGATTAATAACTTTTTTATATGCAAAGATTTTATATAAGTAAAAAATTGGTAAGTTCGTCCTGACTGTTTATTTTAAAATTTTAAGTTACCAATGAAGTTAAATAATACAGTGTAAACGGCAAACTCCTTAAAGCGTCAAACTCACTCGACTTTCGTTGGTTAAGCTTTTTAACAACAAAAAAAACATTACAAAAATCAGAACTTTCTAACTTGTGAAAATTGACTGTAAAATCGACTGGTTGTGGGTTCGATCTCCACTCGACGAAATGAAATATTTATTCAAATTTATATTTTCATTTCTTCGCTCAGGAGTAGAGAGAAAGCTCGGCGTTAACTACCGCCACTTAACACGCAATGCCTCCAGAATTCGGCGGAAAGTGGGAAACGGAGTGTCTTAAGATTTTGATAATTCAATTCAAGAGCTAATATTGATTTGTTACAAAGTACAAATTTATTTCACTGAACGCCACGTGGTACACCTGGCGTACATAAAAAATGAACGTAGGGGATTTTTTATGACCATAAAATTCGTCATAGATGAGCAACCGTAGACAATGTATATACATACTACACAAAATTTAAATTATACACAAAAACTTCCTCAATAAGGCAATAAAGATAAACGAGACAACAAAAGCTAGGTTTATATGTACTTTAATATCTTGATTTTAATATAAATACCATAATTTAATGTGGTAAATATAAATATTCCTTAAATAATTTTAAAGGGTACAATCCATAATTGACCTCGATGGTCGTTTCAAGGTTACTTCTTAACTTTGTTTACTTCATATATTCTACATAATATATAATTTCGAAGCTAATAAGTCGATGATAAATATATGAAGAAAAAATTGACCTTGGATTCAATTAACGTTAATTACTAAAAAGCGACAGTCGGATACAAGTTAAATTATGTTTTGAGATAAGATAGCGTATCTAATGCAAATACTGGCATTCCTACTTTAAATACGTTATCTGACGACCTCGGTTATGTACTTTAAAAATGAAATCTTTTTATTTGTATACAATCCAATTCAATTGAATAATATTAGATTTTTTTTAACTTCCCGCACGTAGGATAGGTAAAGGGAACCTAGGGACCTAGTTTCAAGACACCTAGTTTCCCATTCAAACACTTCTGCTTTACACTCTTCGTCAAATTCTTGAGGCATTACGTGTTGAGTGGCGGAACTCAACGCTGCGCTTGAGTATTTTATTCCCCCGGGTTGGGAGTCGAACTAACAACCGTCATGACAGATAATTATTATAAGTATTTAAATAAACTTAAATTTGTTGACAAATCCATACCGAAAATATAAAACATCAAATATTTATGGCGGATTTATTATAAGTATCCTGTAATAAATTGCAATGAAATTAAAATATATTTTTAAGCAAAAGCGGAACAAAAAGAGGCAATATATAAGCTCACCTTAAATTCCTTATCGGAAACCACTTCACCAACATACTCGAGTATAAAATCACCAGATTTGATCATGTGCTTGGTGCGCACACCCCAGCCCTTGTTCTCCGTCATGAACTTCTCGAGACCAGACGCCCATTCGTGGCGTTGAATCCGCTGGTTCTTACATTTGTCCCTGTTGGGTAAATATTATTTATATGTATATGATGTATGGGTTTAGTAACACTTTAAAAATATCCCCAGTTACTAGCTCACTTCCTAAATATTCATTACAACAAACAGGTTCCTTTCCAAATCCTAGGGTTTTTTGTGCCAATTTATTTAAAACATATTTAGAAAACGTATAAAAATGGAATGTAGCGAAACTCGAATCCGTGCCTCCTGGAAACCCACCAGGCGCTCTAACCACTAAGCCATACGTTCTTATCGAGCTACGTCGATTTAAAACATGTTTTTGGTTTAAATTTTTAGTCACATTACTTTAATAATATAAAAAAAATAAGACATACAATTTAATTACGAAAATAAACTGCATTCAAAATTAAGTTTTTTTTATAATTATCCATAATATAGAACGTGTAACTCACCCGCAAGGGCAGAGCTGCGGCGAGCACTCGGAGAACACGAGCCTGTTGATGCAGTCCTCGTTGCAGCAGGAGGAGGATGCGCAGTTGCACGCGACGCTCTCGCACTCCTCGGCTGACGGTTTCACGTCGTAATATACATCTGGAAATTTTATATCCTGATTTATATTTTTAGAAATTAGAAATTATATTCAACCTTCCTCCCTAATTCGAAACAGTGCATGTTCAGGTAGTGGAAGTCAATGCAGCACTTGGTGTAAAAAGAGGTAGAGCAGGGTCGAAGTCGCAACCGTCACGTTTACAATCAGAAACTAAATAAATTAATGTGGAATAGAAGCCATAATGAGAAAGAACAACTGTAGTCGCAATGGTTGTAGAGTTGATCGCAACTCTGTAAAATTATAACTTGTAATAAAAAATTAATTATTTATATCTCTCGTTCTGGGAAACCAAAGCGTATCATATATTTATCCACATAAATTTTCGCAATATCGGAATATCTCTCTGTATATTGGAAAACCGGAAATAGACCTATTTACTAGAGTTGTTGATTTCCGCACATTTAGAAACCAAAGCAACAAATATTTTCTTTATAAGTATTCAAGCAAGCTACGATCTACGGTCATCGCATTTATTCAGACACGTTCCGAAGGCGAAAAAAATAAATAATAATCAGGGTCCGTACAAAAATTTTGTAGAAAGGTCAGGAGTATTATTATATAAATTAATATTTAACAAATAAATGGTACACACCTTTAATTTAAATTAGCAATTCATTTCACAAAGAAGCGAATAAATGAAAATACTACGACGGAATAGACTTTTAAGTATATTTGATGTATCAATTGAATTTGAAACAATTAAAGTCGTAAAAAAAAGTATTAGGCATTTTTTTCAAATTTCACATTTATTTTTGCATACAACAGGTTGCTAGGTAAGAAATCTGTATTAAAATGTGTATGTTTTCAGCGTTCTGTCAGATTTCGATTTAATGCGTGTATAGTATTATTTTTGAACATTTGTCTTTGCGCTAGCACAATTTGGCTAAAAGTTTAGCTATCAATGTATGGATATTGGCTATAAAATGATGATGTTATTAGATCACGAGTGATTATGATTTTTTAAAACATTTTTAAAGTGTTAATCCACACTTAGGAAAGATAAATACTTATTTAGAAAACGTATAAAAATTTGAACGTATCGGGACTCGAACCCGCGCCTCCTGGAAACCGACCAGGAGCAGGAAAAAATAATTAATTGTGTTGTAAAAGCGGGCGAAACCACGCGATTGCCAATAGTACTATACTAGGTCAATTAACACAAACAAACAAATGGAGTGATACGAACATGTATTACGGTAATTAGAACATAAACACGCAGTGATACGGAGATAGCAACGCTCGAGCTCACTTTATAGTATCGGTACTACAATAGAGAGTCAAAAGTGTAACGTTAATAAATCAGCCAATCAAGTCGAATGTTATCTACTTTATCGAAAGCTTGTCAACAGGTGGAGTACAATAAATATTGATGGCGTCGATACATTTTAAATAGTTGAAAAATTTACTATTTTAAGAATTTGGTTCTACAATTATTTCTGGAGTGGAGAAGGAGTTTCCTGTTTGTAATACGATTTGATCAGTTTGTACTTAATATTTTACATTTTTGTAGTAAACAGGTGGGTTCTAACATTGTCGTAAATCAAAAATATATATGGACAACCTAAAACAGATGTACAATATGACTTTTTGTTTACTTTTATTTGGGACAAGATTGAGCTTATAGCACCAAATCGTAACACCCTCCCTACTCGGGGAAATGGATTATCGTCACTCTTATAATAAGTCGAACACGACGTTGAGTTCCGTCACTCGAAAAGAACGGACGGCTACGGAGCGACTAATATTAGGCCTTAATAGTAGGGTCTCCTAATGATCGAAATATCTATATAAGATATATATCTCACTGGTGCGTATCTTCTTGTAGTTCCAAGACGGCACTGGCTGGTTGTAATGCTGTTCCCACCAGATGTCGTAGGGCAGCGTGAAGTACTGCGGCGTGCGCCGCACCCAGCGCTCGCAGTACGGCGGCGGAGAGAGCAGGCCCGGCGGAAACTCCGTTTGAGTCACCAAGTTCTTTCCTTTCCCCTCTGGTTTGGGACTAAAAAAAATATTTTTCCACATAAGTATGTATAAAAATAGTACGAACAAATTTCAAATTCACAAAATTAACCAACCTACAGATATCTTATTATTATTATGATAAATACTTATATTGAAAATAGATCTATAAATTGAGATCTCTAATATGTTTATATGAAAAAAAAATCTTTGTAGATTATTTGGTAAACGATATGTATATTTTTTAACACAAAAAATATATATGTATATACTTATAAATGCTTAATGAAATCTTGAAATTAGGTAAACAATGCAATTGTGTATACTTACTCTTCTTTGTAATAATCGGAGAACAGTCCAGCAACCAAAAACTTCTTCCGCAATCGAGGATTCTTTTTTGAAACAGTAGGTCTCTCCCGAACATCAGCGCCATTAACAGGACTCTCGTCACGCGACGACGCCACTCGTTTCTTACAAATTACACTTTTTGAAAGCACATCAATGCTCTTTTCAAAATCTATTTCTTTCTCGTTTAGAGGTAATGGATCGTTTTCGTCGTGGTCGTGAAGAGTATCTATAGATGGTTCACGAGACTTCGATGTTAACCGCCGACTTATGACTGTGTCTATGGAACTTTCTCGAGAGCTGGAATGTATTTCTTGAACTTTTTTACTGATAGTACATGAGCGCGACTTTCTCCTAGTAGCTATGCTCTCAGGTTTGGTCGACCTCTCAACAATGTCTAAAGGAAGTTTCTTTTCTGCTTTTTCTAGTATTCTTATCCTCAGATGCATTATCAGAACTCCTCGTTAGCCTCCGTTCACCGGGGTATAAGATAGCTAGGCTTGACTTCGGCCTCAAACTGACTTTTGTAGTCTTCTCTACAATCTTTCGCTTTGAGAATATTTCCTCAATTTCATGTGATGGAGACATAGCCCTAGTTTTTCTTTTCAACCTTTCTAAGTTATCCAAACGAGTGGAGTTTTTATCGGCTTTGAGATTTAATAAGCTTAGAGGAATGCTATCCTCAGGGTCATTTCCCAGGGAGCTAGTTAATGAAGGAATACTATCAGTCTCACTGAGTACTTCCCATTTATTAATATGATTTTTAATTTCTTTATCAGATCTCGATTGTTTGAGTTGCAAAGCTGGTGCTCGTAAGATAGAAGTACTTCCAATTTTCTTTTCCGTAACATTCTTTTCTATAGAAGAAACTTTACAATTATCTTCGAGCGAAACATCTTTTCCCTGTAACTTTTCTAGAGCAACCACGGTTAGACGTCCTTGTTTTGGCAATTCATCTTTATTTAACACAATTTTAAGTTCTGGTTTCTTTGTTGTTCGCTCTAAAAAGCTGCTCATAGCCTCGCCATCTTTAGGTACTCTTTCAAAGGCAGAATGATCGGTGTCTTCTGATGTGAAATTATCATAGGCAGTATTGTTTAATGTGGAAGAAGGTTCCACTTTCTTCTTCTTCTTTTTAATACTAGGGAAACCAGTTCTATTTATAGCTTTGCGTCGTCTTGTTCTTTTCTTAGACACCTCAAGAACCTTATTCTCAGTGGATTCATTAGCCTCACCATTCTTTGCGAGTACATTTTGTTTTTTGATGTTTTCTAATGTTGACAATTTATCCGTTGAAAGTTTTGGTAGAACAACTTTCGTTGGAAGTACGAGTTTACTTTCTCTAATTAAATTATTAGATGTTTTCTTCTTCTTCTTTTCGTTTAAATCATCATTCTCGTTAAGATTTCTCTTAGGTTGTCTCAAGTTATGCCCACCGGAGGTTTCTTGGATTTTATCGGATAGTACTGCTGCTATTGATTCGCCTCTTTTAGGTCTGATAATTGGATCGGGCGTTTCTGATATTAAGGCAAGAGGTATTTCTGATTCGGTATCTATGGGTGATAACAATTCATTGGAATTTTTAGTATCGTTCCCTTTCGATTTATTCTTGCTCTTCGACGTCTCGACCAATATATTATTTACACAAATGGACGATTTAGGAATCTGATCTTCTAAATCTACAGATGGCTCAAAAATACCGGTGGGTTTATCGACATTGACGACGACGCATTGTTCAATTACAGTCTCGGTAACTTTCGATCTTTTAGTTTCTAATAATTTTCCTTTAGATACCGGAGACTTGATAACGCTCGCTCTTGTGTTTACTTGTATAGATTCTTTGCCTTTAGTGCGATCGTCAGGTATTTTACTTCCGGTTTCACTATTCTTTTCTTTTTCTAGAATTCTAGACTCAATTGATTTTCTTATGTTATTATTAAGAAGTGTATCTAAGACCTTAGTAGCTGCGCTTGGGTTAATTTTGGATACTAAATTGCTAGTAAGACCCTCTAATCTATTTTTCTTTCGGGTCATTATTTCAGATTTTTGCGCAGGTGGTATTGAACTTTTATAAAGAGAACGTGCAGACATGCTTTTAAGGGGATCAACGGATGAATTATTTGTAATATTCGTCTGCTCGGCTGATGAAGGAGATTTGTCACACTCTTTGCTTTCTTCTTTTGATGTATTTTCATTGATATCCTTAGAAACACCACTATTTACTGTTTTGTCTTCAGATAATTTTTTGGACAGTGACTGCACAACCTGATCCAGACTAGAATGTGATATAACTTTTTCCGCTTCTAGTCTGTGGCGTTTTTTTGGTGTCGCAATAGGAGCTGAATTTCTAACCGGCGAAGCCTTTCTCTCACATCTCGGCGATGACGTTCTGCTTGCTTCAATTTTAGATGATTCTATTTTTGTATCATTTGCTTCCTTTGATTTTGGCAAACTTTTTTCTAAGTCATTAACCATTTTATGTACCGCTTTAAGTTTTTCTGAGGTTTCATAAATTTTCTTAGAAAGCTCAGATTGTTCCGAAGTAGGTTTTTCTATAGCCAGATCATCGTCGATATTGTTATTTGTAAGTTGGCTATCCGAGAAAGATTTATTAAAGGCGTCGGTTTTTGTTGGGGTCTCTAAAGTGTTCTTAATAGATTTTGGTGAAGTTTCATTTTGAGCTTTGTTGTCTTGTATATTAGAAGGTGGATGTTTTGAACTATCGCTGCCTTTCTTATTTTTTTCGACAACACCTCTCTGTTTAGACAGTTCTTCTGAAACATCTTTATGTACATCACCCATACAATCGGTTTCTGTACATAGAAATTTATCAGAGCTAGCATCAGTTTTGGAATTTTCATCAAATTCAGCCGAAACCAAGCTTAAGCTTAAAGAATTGCTGGTTGAAGAATTTATATGGTAATGTCTCTTTTTTAATGGTAATTTATGTTCGTTGGTATCTTTACCGCCTTTATTTTGAGATTCCGTCAGTTGTTTTTTATGCCTTCGCTTTGATGTAGGTGTAGCAATTTCCTGATTATCTGAGGTTTTCCGTTTTTTAGATGCTCTTTTTATCACTTTTGGAGGTGCTGGCTCTGTCAGAGGTTTCTCTTTTTCTGTAGTTTTTTGAGGAACTGGAGACATATTACTTATGAATTTAGGTGCTATTTGACATAGTTTTATAAAGTTAGATATTAATGTATCCATGTCTTGGGTAAACTTTTGGTCGACCGAATCAACTGAACTGCGATTTGCAACCGATTCCCTGCATCGTGAAACCGATCTTGAACGATGTCTTCTTTTACTTCTATGCCTATGATGTTTACTTTCCGTTTTAATGGTTATCCTTGAAGGTCTCTCTGTAGGTTTTAAGTTTATTTTGGGTGGCGCTAAAACTACCGTCCTCCTTTGCTTTTTAATATGGTATGAAGGCTTAATGTGTGGTTTCTTGAAGTTTAAAAATACATTTCTAGACAAGGACTTGTTTGGAATATAGGTATTTTTTGCTTTTTCAAAGCAATTAGGCAATGGTTTTGAAGAATTTTCTTTCTTTGCAGTTGGTGAATCCTTTTTTATTTGTTTTCGATTTTTAGGTGAAAGTGTCCTTGAGAAATGTCTTAAATTATCATCTTTCTTTGAGCCAGAAGACAATTTGGTAGCTGTACAGATTGGCGACATGCCAAATTTATGAGTGAACAGCGGTTTGAGAGAGGGCAAAGTGTTACCAATGAAACTAGTTTTAGACGGCGATTTTAACAACGTATTGTTATTGTTATGACTTACTTTAAAAATGTTATAAGTCGTCACTGGCCTCTGTAAACCGCTAAAAACTGGGCCAGGAGCAAACGGATCTGAAGAATTTAGCCTCAATATATGTTTTTGACTATTTTTCGAAAATCCATAATTATATTTCGATGGTAGGGGATATTTTGTGCAAACACTAACATATTTCGGACTAGCGTTAGGTTTGCGTAAATACGTCTCGCATTCCGAGTCACTTGAACTGTGTCCTAAAGTTAAACTACTGAAGGTTTTATTGGATAGAAGCAATATTTCTTGATCAGACACAAAATGTTTTTGATTCTTGTAATACGACCTATTTCTGACGGAACGGGTCTTTTTTAATTTTCTCATTCGCCTCCGCATACTTCTCACACTGTAGTCGGTTTTATAGCCCTGACTTGTCACTTTTATAGCCAGATTTGTGATCACTTTTGTACCCTGACCTACAATAGTCACTTTTGTAACCAGATCTGCATCCATAATCACTTTTATACCCTGATTCTATTAACCTACTGCAACTTTTATATGGTTTAAATTCATGATCACTTTTATAACCGGAAAGAATGTCCTTGTATTTTGGATTAAGATCGATTTGCTTCCACGTCGGGTCAAGGGGATCTTCAGCAGCACCTTCATTTTCGCTTTGATGATCTCTCCAAGAGTTATTCATTGATTTAGTATTCTTAGTTTTTGGTAAGTTAGCAAGTTTGCTATTTACTTCTTTTCTTTTTGCATAAACTCCAGACAAAACGGATCTATTAGATGGCAGTGAGTCGTCATCGCTATCTGCTGAGTCGTATTGGTTCTTATCTCTCAGCGTTTTAGATGTCGACTTTGTTGTTTTGGCTTTATTTTGAGGCTTTCGGCCAACTTTTTTCCTTGGCGGATATAAAACTCTATCAGTTGCGTAAAGCATCCTGTCTAAGGCAGCAATATCTAATTTGTGATCATTTTTCTTGTTCTTTTCAAACTTACTTTGTTCTTGTTTAAGTGGAATGGGTGAGGGCGCTTCCGTTTTAATTTGCTTAATTTCATTCTCTATTCGCTTTTTTTGGAAAGTCACAGTCACTTGAGTCAGATATATTGTGTGCTCTGGCTCTTGTTTTAGATTTTGAACGGGCACTTTTCCTTTCGCCAATGGTATTTTCTTTATGAATGGATTTCCGGCTAAGCCTGTTATGATTATCTTCTATATCATGCCGCCGTAATGGAGAATGTGTTGGTGAATTATGATTAGACAATATTCCAGAGTCCGGTGAAACGTTAGGCGGATCGTTGTTATTGTGAAAATCGTTTAATTACATTAACTCGGGACTTCGACTGTTTTTGAGATTCAGCACCTTTACTGTCGTATTCATCTTTTCTAACTTTACGTGGTCGGCCTCTTTTTCTTCTAGATTCAATAACTACATTCTTAACGTCTTCTTGAGATTCAACTGAGTTTGTACTGATTGTGTCTAGTTTTTGAGAATCCATCTGATTAGCGGAGCTGGTGTCCGCGCCAGTTACGGTTATCGGTGAACTTTTTAACAGGTCACTAGCACTGCCTAGCTCTGAACCACCTGATGTTATATCTAAGTGCATAAAGTCGTTATTATCGACACAGTCTTCCAAACCAGGCGGATTAGGAATCGATAGTCCAACAGAATCTGTCACAGAAGTTATTTCTTCAAGATCTTTGTTTATTTGAGACAATTCTTCTGTTTGTTGCGGACTCAAATGCGGAGTATTGTTTAAAAAATTCGACGCGATGGGTGGTATTTCGGATAAATTATTTATTTGACCGAGCACACAATCACTAATGGTCCCAACACCTTCAATTGTACTGGGTTGGATTCCACAAGGTATTGGAGGATTGGACGTGGGATAAATAGTGTTAATTGGCACTGTGGTGCTCAGTTGCTGAGTTCGCGCGACAAATTCTTGTAATAGTCGTGATGAATAATGCGAAGTGCTTTGATGGACAGTCGTAGAGTTGGAACACTCATTTTCCGATCCAGAAGAATCTTGTGTCGCCCTCTGTATCGCAGCTGTTACAAGTTGTGGTGTTAGTTCCATTTCACTACTTGATCCGTCTCCTGTAATATAAAGAAATATCGTCAAACCGAGGTATCTTCTATTATAGTGATAAAAAGAGTTTCGAGTAAACCAACTAACTAAACAAACCAGACATACCATTATCAGCAATAGATTTGTCGTCGTCTGGCGAACCGCTATGGACTGGGAAGGTCGGGAAATTGGGCTGTTGCGCCGGCGCGCTCGGTGTTTGTTCTGGAAATAGTTCCGCAAGGTCCGCATCGTCGATGACCTGAGGAATATATTTCGGTTTATTTTCAACATAATTGGCTATTTGTGAATGGATTTTGAAAAGTCGATAAATATATATATCCACTAACAAGAATGTAGTTGCAAAGTTGTAGTTTAAGTCTTTAAAGTTTTTGGTACGTTGCGTATACGCAAAATGTTTACATTTCTGTATTATTTTCTTTTAATATTTCATAAATGATTTTAAATATATATGTATAAAAATAATAAAACGTAAGTGTTTAATGGTATTAACGTACTTGCAATTGACAAGCGGCAGCAAGTGCACTAGAATCATCAGGAGATGTATGTGTGGAGCCGCCGGCGGCTTCAGCAGTATCTGAATCCGACGAGGACGATGACGAAGAAGAAGAGGAAGAAGATGACGATGACGTGGACGACGACGTGCTGCTCCCACACGCGCCGTTCTCCTCCACCGATAATGCAAACTAAAAAAAAGTTAAAAGGTAAATAATGACAAAAATTACGTCGTTATGTTTAATAATAATATTAATCAATAAAAAAGAGTATTTTTTAAATTAGTAAATTGTTATGTTATACTAAATAATCATTTAAGTAATTGACATATGATTATTAATTAAAACGAATAATAATTAAATATATAATTAATTCTGTCGTCGATTTCAACAACAATCACGTAGAGTGAGTGAGAGGTGCCATTCGCTTGACAAGATTGATTTAGCGTAACTAGTACTAACAGTAGTTTCACAAGAGTGTAGATTGCACTGGCCGCAATATTGCACCTTTACATTCGTAACAGTCTATACAAAACATTGTATTAAGCTTAACGACCGCTTATACTTCCTGAATATCAACAGAACTTAACGTGTCTTACACATAACTATATCCTGTACGGCCGAAATTATTGTTTTTCGATAGTGAATTCACGCCAGTCGTGCACATTTAGTGAAAACTAGCCGTATAGGTGCCAATAAACATATGGAAATGATAGTGCTTAAAACGCGAAATTGTTCTTCCTTTCTCGGTTAGACTTTCAAGAATGAATGTACAACTCACGACTTTCGATAACACAATGAAAGGGATTTACGGCACGCTTCTATTATTTGATTTGTCTAACGCAGCTTATCTGTTAAGCTTAATTTTAAATACAATTAATAAGAATAAACTTTATATATATATATATATATATATATATATATATATATATATATATATACATATACATATACTATATATACATATATATATATATATATATATATATATATATATAATTATGATAGATTTATATTATTATTTATTTTCATTTCGTCGTTCTGGTGTCGAGGCAAATCAGGCCTTTGCCTACTACTACAGTACAGTTCTGCCACTCAACACGCATGCCTCCAGAATTCGTCGGAAAATGGGCAACGCAGTGTCTTAACACTAGGTTCCTTTTGCCTACCATGCTGTGTGCGAGACACAGCGTGAAGCTAATCAAAAAAAAAGAATACAAAACCTAATATATTTTGAAAAACTAGAGAACAACTTTTGTTCCCAAAGCTATCTATAGATAAAATATTTAAAACTTTTACAATACATATATATAACTTTCTTTCAAAAATTATCAGGAGCCCAATAGCACAAGTTAGTGTAAAGCTGTTAAGCATTATGTAGATATATGGCAGTAATCAATAAGGCGGAAGGGCAAGCAGCCCTCGCAATGCAAGGGGTTGATGTGTCGTGTGGTCGGCCTTATCACGGCTCGCATATCAAAACACCCTGAACTACCCCACACTACCTCTACATGGGGCTGGTTCTACGTAAATAATAAAAATAGCTTAAAATGTATTTTTTTAGATTACAAACAAAACTTTTATTTGCCGTGTTTTACTTTAAAATTAGTCGTGACTACTATATGATTCCATGGTAAATATTAGTTAACGTATTAAGTTACAATGATAGACATAGATATAGACAATAGATTTTGAAATTGGTAACTAGTATACTAGATTTTGATTTTTACTCAAAAACATATGATCAATATTTGAAAAATCATATCCAAGAAATTAAAATGAAAAATCTATCACTTATGTTTGTAACACCAAAATTAAACATATTGTATTATTTGCAAAATTATATACGTCGACGTAAATTAATGTATTATTTATAAAAATAAATACAAAATCTATACGATACATATTTCCTCATTTGAATCAACAATACAATAACGGTGCCTGAACCTAACTCAGACGGCGCCGACACGAATATCACATTAACGACCTCGTGATCTACCGAGATTTATATCTGACAGCAAGTCAAACAAACACAAAACATTTATTGAATGGCTTTCAAAATATTTTTGTTCAGGCACACTCTCATCAACAAAACTGTAGTTAACATTGCCATGTTTAAAGTCAAATTAAAAATTCAAAAATTAAATCCGTTTCACGTGTTATCCTCCGAACATCAACAACAACTTCGGCATTCCGTGCTGAGGAACTCAACTCCGGGCTGTTTGCCTTGACGCCAGAGCGAAAAAAACGAAAATATTCATAAATAATAATAAATAATGATTCATGGGGAACAAACGTACAACCGTCGCGTTACAGTCACAGCCTTGTTCTCCTACGCCACGACGGTCTCATGTTAAAAGTCATCGTTAAGTTTTCATGAAATCTCGTTTGATTTCATAGATAAAATATATCTAAATGATTTAGAAAAACACAATAAGTGTGTAAAAGTCACATCCGTTAACGATATATATTGTATAAAAACTTGTTATAAAAAATATAACATAGTTATAAAATAGACCGATAGCCGTTTATAAAAAGGCGCCTCCAGAGAAAAACAACTTTTTTGTGATATGATGTATTCAATTAATTCTTGGACTATAAAATAAATTTATTTCGTAAAAGAAAATTAACAATCATACATCTACTATGAATATTGCTATGAACATATTCAACTATGCAGTTAAATATTTTCATAGCAATATTCAGTTATTCAATAACAAATAAAAATACAATTACAATTTAAAAAAATATATTATTTACTTAATCTAAATAATAAAAGTTAATATTAGTAGTCCATCTACCTACTCTTCGTAGATTATTCTAGAATGTTGTGGCATATTACGTGAGATAATTTTAACAAAATCATAGACAAAATAAATATATATATATATCTAATAATAAAAAGCAAAGTAACAAGTTGATTGTAAGAGTCATTGACATCAAGCCAAATATCGTGAACAACAATACATCTGGTATTAGAACGTTTAAATGATCATAGAAGCTGATCATAAATTATAAGTTTTTTATTATATCTACTATACTGAATAGATTATTTGAATTATAAATTTTGTTTTGTAACGTGTATTTAATATTTTACTTTATAAGTTAGTGGCGACCCAAAAGCGGCTTCGCCCGCTTATACTCATTATTATATTTCATAAAAAATATTTACAACATATTTACATTTTATCCTAGTCTGCTCAGTAACTTTTGCGTTAAAGTGAAACAAACATCCGTCCTCACATACTTTAACATCAATAATAATAGTAGTAAATAGTATCCTATTCCCTAATAAATTAATAAATAAATAAGTATATAGCATTATATATAAATATTGCGGCCAGACGTGGCGCAGAGGCAAAGTGTGACTGTAAAACCGACTGGTTGTCTCTTCGATCCCCATTCGAGGAGATGAAATAGCCTGCGCCACAACGAAACAAGATTTATACATTCTTTGCTGATATCTAAATAACAACTATATACGTTTCTTTAATAATTGCATTTTAAATATAAACACCATTATCAAGTTAAATATCTAATCTAACATATTAAATAAAGAAAATATATAGCAAATTAGAGGTTGCCCGATCGAGGAAGGCCGTGAACTTGACAGCGACAGACAATCGAGTGCCGGCGCAGGCGCAGGCGTCGAGATCAAATAGCGCGGAAGGGCAAGAGAAAGGCCGAACGGTGATATTTGCGTGCGCGCATTGTTGTGCATGCAAAACGACACTGTGATCGAATCTCTCTATACTCTCTGTACAAACGCTAATGATCTTCACAAACGTGAAAGATGACTAATAGAAGTGATTGCGCTGTTAATGTTAACTTTGGTTTTCCTCGACGTATTCTATCCAATTGTTTAAAATTTAAAAACAAATTATGGACATTTTTAATCTTTATATTTTTTATAATTATGTCAATTATTTATATCTTTTAATTCAATTTTTGGCACTACTTAACAAAAAAAAAAGATCCCAAATAAGAATATTCTCTTAACTCAATATCGTAACACAAAACAATCGTGTTAATCTTAAGACCATTCCATAGTAAGCAACCAGTCACAGCATCCAAAGCTCACGTTCAAAAGATCAATCAAGATAAATATACACAGTACATTTTCCCTCTTAGCTACGACCACAAAATGAGATCTATCCCACGCGCCCGTCGACGGTTGCGATATTTCTGCAAATATTCATATTATTACGAGGCCGGGTACACTAGCGTAATTGGTATCCGTAAAACGTAATTGATATTATTGGGTGAATTTATATTCGATAAGCTGTCAGGTCGTGCTTCAAATTAAATTGAATTTTATTTGAAACGTGACATATTTACGAAACCATATATATATGTTGATATAATGATAGGGTAAAATGAACGTTAGGCTGCCGGATACCTTCGCTGTATCTATAATTATTCAGTAATTCACTCGACCATTCTCACCATTCAAAAAAAATGCTTCTGAACTATAAGTGCTTCTCAATTTATTTTTGACGCCAGTCGTGGAGCAGCGGCACGAAGTGTGACTGTGTGTGAAACTGACTGGTTGTGAGTTCGATCCCTACTCGAGGAGGTGAAATATTTACTTTTAAATTTATATTTCCATTTCTTCGCTCTGGTGTCAAGGTTAAGCGCGGCGCAGTTCGGCCACTCAACACGCAGTACCTACAGAACTCGGCAGAAAGTGGGGAACGGAGTGTCTTAACAGTCTTCTCTCTGTCTGTCTTTCTCTCTGTCTTAACACTAGGTTGCCTGTGCATACCCTGCTGTGTGCGGGATACAGCGTGAAGCTGACTTGATTAAATTTTTTTTAATTCAATTTTAGGTAGTATGTATTACTCCTGTAGATATTTAAATTCGGGTGTTTACACGTTTGAGATTGAGATTGGAACAAGTACAAGATAAAGCAATCTTATCGCAATGCACATAATCACCGGTTTACATATACGGATAGCCCGCATTAAAACGACTGACGCGAACCACGCCGTTGATAGTTGATTATTTTCAGTTTTGGTTTTTTGTCATTGGGTATAGGTACTTATATTAAGCTCATTATTAGCACAGGGTTGTATGACAAATACATGGTTTTGATTTGCACAAAAAGTTATTTTATTAATTGCATAGACGATTCTTCGATGATAGAGATACAAAAGTTGACGCTGTATCCCGCATATAGACAGGTGGAACCTAGTGTTTAAGACACTGTGTACCCCACGATCAATTGTATTTTCGAGGCATTGCGTGTTGAATGGCAGAACTTAACGCCGCGCTTTCGCCATGGGAAACGAACGCTCAACTCGTGCCCCTGCCACCACGACGGCTCCCTAAATTTTAAGTTTAATAAAAAAATATATAACATGTGTAATGTAATTGACAAGGCAAAACAGCCATTGCTATTATATTAACAATTTAAGAAGCTGTTACTGACTCTTCGCAAACACGTTTAAAGGTTACAACATTAATTGGCAGCCCTGAATGGAGGCGGCTATCCGGTGGCGGTTGATTGTACTCATCAAGGATTCCTGCACTCAAGGACGTTGGTTGCTACTTGCTAGACGATAGCCGTCGATCGCCTCTTATTATTTCTCCCCAGACACATCTCGTTTCTGTCTCGATTCATTTATATTCGCGATACACATCGGACTGTAATCCCCATAAATCGTTTTTTTTTCTTAGTTTATTAATATTCACTTACTTGATACGATAAAAAAAGAAATCGATTTCAAAATAGTTACAATATAAATGGACAAAGTATTAATATAGAACTTAACAAAAACGAAAATTCACTTCTTTATTGAACGCTTGTGATAATGGTAATATAAAAACAGATAAAAACTAAAGCTTTACAAATGTGTATAAACGATATAAATAACAAATTCAATAGTTTCTAAGCAGATTATATATATATATATATATATATATATATATATATATATATATATATATTGTACGAAATAAAAAAAATATCAAATCGAAAATGTGTAGATTCAAGGTCCGCGCGATGTCTGCCACATGTCCGATATGATGATATTGCCTCAGAACAATTGTTGTAAATAGCGCTCACGTCAAGTATTAGCGCTTCACTCCGTTTATTTGAATCACTTTTTGTATTGGCGAAGTAGTGCCGACAAAAACTATGGACTGCAGAGGTTCAATCACCTCGAAAAGTCGAATGTGCGAATCTCATTGTCTGAATAAGATTTTTTGTGGCATATGGCTAGTTCACGGCGTTTGAGCAAATGGTAAACAATTACGACCAACATTTTTGTATTTACATAAGATAATCTACAAGGCGGCCAACATGCAGTATATGTAACGTGACCAGACGTCCCGTTTTGAACGGGACAATCCCGTTTTTCGCTTGTGTGCCCGGTGTCCCGGGCAAACCACCTGGTCTGTAGAATATCACATTATCGCAGTATGCTATTTTTAATATGTAAGGTAATGGAATAGTCCATAAAAAACGAATGTATTGAATTATTAAATATACTTAAAAAAAACAAGAACACTATCAGACGTCTAGAAATATTAAAATTATCGTAAGAAAACTTACACATCTTGAAAAAAATGAAAACCACCCTAAACTGTCCCGTTTTAAGGCAAACGAAGAGTGGTCACGTTAACTATACCCTAATGCTGTCACTCTTTCAAATAAAAGGCTACCGTGGACTCAAGGATGTATGCAAATACACATCACGTCAACAAAGCCTGTTGCAGATCAAAAAACAAAAAAAAGAAGAAACAAGGACAAGGACAAAAGGACTACCAGTCAGGAGAGTGTACGAGAGGTCGACACATCGGAGTCTTTAATTGCTTTTATTTATTTATTTATGCTAAAGATATAAACGTTTTTATCGATTGGGATGGCGGGTTCAAAATGCACACGAGTGATAATTACACAGTTGCTTAATCGAGTACGTAATTTTAGAGTCGTTCTCGTCATGATATTGACATTTGGTGCAAGTGGGTTCACAACAAACTGACAGAATGTCGATAGAGCTGCCAATCTTCGATAACTTATTATTTTACCCTCGAGCGATCCTTGTCACACTCTATGATTTGAAATCGTATCAAAAGGAAAATTTAAATAA
This sequence comes from Heliconius sara, assembly GCA_917862395.2. NCBI lineage: Eukaryota > Metazoa > Arthropoda > Insecta > Lepidoptera > Nymphalidae > Heliconius > Heliconius sara. Next base: position 3,732,248 of record OU860783.2, on the reverse strand, counting down.
AGTATATTACTATACCAATATGGTCAGAAGTAGTAAGTAGCCTAACTTTTTTAACATCCATTAACAACGTCAAGTTTACCAACTACAAAACCAATGTTTTAATAAAATTTAATATCAAGTTTTCAATTGTGGCGCAAGAGTAAAAGAGTCTGACTGCAAACGCGACAGTTATGGGTTTGATTGCCACGAGTCGAGTGTCAAGGGCAAAATGCTTCAGTAAGTTCCACCACTTAACACACAAGCGGAATGTCTTATCACTAGGTACACCCCTCTGCAGGGTAGTGCTAGAGTGCATCAAATTAAAGTTTTCATATATTTTATTATTAACAATAATATTTTAAAATTCAAAAATGTATACAACAAGAACCTATTCAGTTAGATTACAACATGAAGACAGGCTGCGGTTTAAATAATGTTCGAGTGGAGTGCTCACGAAGTGTCGCGTCTACAAACCGCAACTTAATACTATCTGAAACGCGTGATATTAAGTATAATACTATATAGTTATAAATTTTGTTCAAATATAAGCTATTTTCATAACAGCGGAAGTCAAATAAATTGTATATTTGGTTAAAGTAAAGCCTACTTTACAATAGGGAAAATTTTTAAATGAGTACATAGTAAATATATTAGTATTATTTTCGTTTAGGAAATATTTTATATTGTGAGTTCTATTCCCGATCGGGGGAATTTTATATTTAATATTTTAATGTCCTAAAGCTCGGCGGTAAGTTCCGGAATTCATCATATAATCGTCGAGAATTCGGCGGAAAATAGAGAACGGAAAAGTCAATCAGGAACGGCATATCTTAACAACACTAGGTTCCCTACTTCCCTCTGCCTACTCTACAATGTGAGGAATTAATTACCCGGGAACCTAAAAAAAAATTTATAGAATTTAAACAAACAACAGATTAAGATATTAACGTAACAATCAAAGCTGCCGAATAATAAATACATTGGATAATCGAACTCCTTACTAAATCAAATAACCGTCACTAATGCCAGTGATCGAGCAAGTGGTGCAAAAAAGTCTAATGGGGCTGCCAAACTGGTGTGATCATCAATTCACAAATAAAACACATGGTATCTGATCGACGGGCGCATGTTAAATTGTATCTGGCTTTATTCGTTCCATCAAATAAAAATAAAAATATATGTTTTAAATTGAAATTGTGTAAAATTTGTGCATTTATGTTCTTTGTGGGCCATTGTGGCACAAGGGTATGAATGTAACGCCATGGTTGAGGGTTCGATTTTCAGTCGAGGCAAAGGAATAAATAATAATTCTAGCTATTAATATTTTCATATTCTCATTCTGGTATAAATATAAAAGCACGGCGTTGGGTTCCGCCAAGTTCCGCCCGCCAAATGGAGAATACAGCGTTAAGGTAAAAAAAATTACTTTCATTCTTCTTCTTTAGAGAATTTATTTTAAGAACAGGAAATATTACATTCAATTTGTTAACAGCACCACATACATATATTAAGTGACATGACTATATGTTAAACTCAATATTAATAGCTAGAAACGCTTGTAAAATTTTCAACTAGCCATTAAAATAATACAGTTTTGACCGAGTGCCAAGCCATTTTAAACGTAAAGTTTTTTTTAGCTACCCTCTGGATCCTGCAGCAAGAGAGTAAGCAGAGGGAACCTGGGAACCTAGTGTTAAGACACTCCGTCCGATTAAGACATTTCCGCTCGCCACTCTCCCCCGAATTAGTTACGTGTTGAGAATTCAACGCCGCGTTCTGCCACTAGAGCGAAGAAATCGAGGTAAATCAAGTAAGAATCGATCCCACAACCTATCGCATTTACACGCTTGTGCCCCTGCGCCACGACTTGAAGTACTATTGTGGAACGTATACATGTGAATCGTACAAAGCTAACAGTCAGCTTGTTAAAAGTATTAAGAGACTTATTGAGCCAACTACCAAACACTGTTCATTCAATTACACGGACAAACAAATTATGTCTTATTAAAACGCATCGCTTGCCGGTTTTATTCGGGAATTTTTCCCCCTTGTTTCTTATATTTTTTTAGAAACGTATAAAAAATTGGACGGTTTCCAAGAAGCGCAGGTTCAAATCCTGCTACGTTAAAATTTTTATACGTTTCTTGTTCATTACAATATATGTATTTTAATAATAATTTCCATAATAAATACCTCCTCGCGGTACATTCGTGAGACGTGATGTCACACTGTCGCGTTTTGAATACAAGTACCTACTAAGACACTAAAATAAAAACATGATATTATTTACGATCTTCATCGAATCACTTTAGCAACACATGAAAACAAAAGGAACATGATGCAATTTTTTAAACTTGCGTTCTAAAATATAATCTTTTTATTCTATGCATCCTTTTAAATTTCCTACATATGTATTAGATAAAAAAATATATATAAATATTTGCAAATGAAATCACATTATACAGCCTTGTTATATTTTGATCAAAAAAAAAAAAAAAATCAGCTTCACGCTGTATCCCGCACACTGCAGGGTAGGCAGAGGGAACGTAGTGAAAGACACTCCGTTCCCCACTTTCTGCCGAGTTCCGGAGGCATTGCGTGTTAAGTGGCAGAACTCAACGCCGCGCTTTGCCTCGACACCAGAGCGAAGAAATGGAAATATAAATTTAAGTAAATATTTCATCTCCTCGAGTGGGGATCGAACCCACAACCAGTCGGTTTACAGTCACACTTTGTGCCGCTGCGCCACGACCGGCCTCAATTTTTTATATTTTGATACTTATAAAAATAAATATTAAATAAAAAAAATATAACAAAATATATTAAATTTAATCCAATATAAAAGAAAAAAAGGTTAAAAAATAAAAATAATTACGATATGACACTGGTTCTAGATAAAAAAAGCACTTTTTATCGCGTATACACTGAGCAATATGTAATTTTAATACCATTAATGTAGAGAGGCACCACACGTCCAAGTATATCTAGTCGATAATTTATTGGTTTTATAACAAAAAGTAAAATTTCATTAAACGTAGCAGTAATTTAAAAATAAAAGTATCCCGCGCACAGGAGGGTAGAGAGAGAACTTTTTGTTAAAGTACTCCGTTCTCCATTTTCCCGAATTCTGGAAGCATATCAATTTAAATAAATATTTCATTACTTCGAGTTGGGATCGAACCCACAACCAGTCGCGTTTACACTCACACATTTGCGCCCCTGTGTCACAAACGAACTCTTATATCTTACATACTATCTTATTTCTAAAGTCTTCTAAAATATACCTACAATATGGGATTATGACCTTTAAAAGACTAAAGTCAATTCTATTTGTCACAAAACTGACAACAAAATTACATTGGCAGTTACAACGAAAATATCAAAACCATTAAATAATTTAGCAAATTGTTACAAAACGAGGACTTCACGTGTAGCAAATATTGCATATCGATGTGATTCAAGTAGCGCACTCCTGCGCACCAGCACTAACAAGCACGCGGTGGTCGGGATAACATGTAACAAGACATAGTAAAATTCTACCCTATAAGTCTCTCTCCTTGTTAGTATATAGTCTCGGGTTCCTGATACATCTATAAACTACTTCAAGTCGATGTGAATCGATAAAATTTAGTATACTTAACTATAAAATGTTGCATACTTCAAATATGAATAATTTTGAATATTAAAAACCCAAAAAAGGTTGAAACAACACATATTTTTTTAAGTAATTAAATTAATGCTTATTACATTGGCGGCAGAAGGGCCCCCGTTTCGAGCTGCATGCACCGATGCACACCACACCAAGTGATATGGTTACCGACTAACCTATTGACTTCTTATAAATAATTATCTCAGTGACTAGTAGGAGTGCTATTTAATATGTAAATTATTAATATTATAAGGGAAATATCAAATACTACATATATATAGATAAAATACTTTCTACCTTCACGCTGTATATCAAGGTAGGCAAACGGAACCTAGTGCAAAGACACTCCGTTCTCCACTTTGAGCACCGTGAGATATTGCGTGTTGAGTGGCAGAACTTAACGCCGAGCTTTGTCTTATCACTAGAGCGAAGCAATAAAAAAATATTAGATAATTCATTCGCTCGAGTGGAACTCGAAGCCACGACCGTTGTGTTACCAATCACACGCTATGCCACAGAGGCACGACCACCATAATACTATCCACTAATTAAACCAATTACATTTTTTACAAAATTTAATCAAAATAAACAGAAGTTGCACCCAATTTGTCACCACCTGCCCGTAGGTGATACAAATACATACATATATTTATAAAGCTATACATGCCAACCGCGCCGGCGCCCATGACTCAGATTTAGGTGGCCGCTATCATTTCTTCGATCACAAACCCAATCTCAACTAAACTAATTAAGGCGTATATTAGGGTGCCGAGTGGACGAAAAACTCATGTAATAATACAAATAACCACTCACACCCATTTAATATATTCCAAAGTAGGGTAAGCGCGTTAGTAATACAATGATATACCTGTTTTAAAACTTGCTTTGGTCGAAACAAGAATTATATTTTTAGTCTACTCAAAATCAATAATTCAAAATAATATTTTTAATAATAGAATTAGGTGCAAAATGGGGAACGGAGTGTGTTACCACTAGGTTCCCTCTGCCTACCCTGCTGTATACAGCGTGAAACAGTTTTTTTAGTACCTATACTTTATATACAAACTGTACAGTAGAAATAAATTTCACATTTTCGTTTATCTTATTTAACTACCATTACTGATTCAGCATTCCAATTCTCACAACGGGGAATAATGATTGGCGATAAGCGGTAATCGCATGAAAGCTAGCCATAGAACTGGTTGCTTTCTTAACAGCATTGTGGAAAGGGAGTAACAACTTAACGGGTAACGAGAAATCATATTTTATACAAATGTATAGTATGTTAAAGCCCTGGACTGTCGTGGTGCAGGGGAACAAAGTGCGACTGTAAACGCGACAGGTGGGCTTTGGGTCCCACTCGACGAAATGAAAATATTTAATAATTTCATTTGTTTACTTTTGCTTCTCGCTTCCGAGGCAAAGCGCGGCGTTTAACTCAACCACTCAACACGCAACGCCTCCAAAAATCGGCGGAATATTTTCCTCTGCCTACCCTGTTGTGTGCGGGATACAGCGTGAAGCCGATTTATTTATAAAATTTATGTATAATTTGTTTGTAATGGAGTGCCGCACTATGCACAGCGCTCACGACGTACTGCCAGTACTCCCGAAGATGACAAGATAGCAAACCACAACTTCCTTATCCGTTACGCGATATAATCGGACGAGGTACGCTGTCTAATTTGAATAACCAACGACTTGAAAAGTCTCGATCCAAATAAATATACCTTAGTAAAAATCGACTCGCATCTCTGGGAAAAATATATTAATAGTAATGAGACATTTCGTATTCAAATAAGGTTATTAGTAGAGATTGTTTCAGAACATATGGAATAAATTACACTACTCGTGGGTGCCGCAATAAAAGACGCCATCAAAACGACGTATAAACATCGATAAAACTATTAATATCGGTTGTAGCGTTTACTTTGGAATTCTCTAGAAATTTCCCCCCGGGTTCCCGCGGGGTTCAGATCGTGACTGCGCGTCGCGTTCGGCGCAATTTGCTTACCCATACAGTGCCAGCGAGCGCCGCTCTAATCATGTGTAAAATATTGCCGTGCCTCGTCAGTGCGGCACAAAATCGGGACGGCACGTCAAAAGTCACAGAGAGAAACGTTCCGAGATTAATTGACTTGGATAGACGCTGCACGATCACCGTTGTCTGCACTCCGGGCTGACTTTGAAATGTATATAGAATTGCTAATTTTGTTTCATTAATATAAAGTATACAGTTAAAGATGTCGTAAGGTATAACGTTTAAAAGTAAATAACGAAGACTAAGTGAATATTTTTATATTTACTTATTTTTATATTTTTTATTAAAAAAATGTCCATAAAAAAGAATATATAAAACTCTTATAAATAAAATAAAATAGCAATGTGAGAAAGTCGAGTCTGTAACAAGGCGGTCAGTATCGGGTGCGAGAGGAGGGCCGAGGGCCTATTAGAACAATGGTAGCGAGCAGAAGCATGTGATCATAAAGTTGAACCTACAATCAGTGCTGGAACAAGTTATATCACTTTTGTAAGCAGCCCATAAAACAACATATTGCATATAACAATAAATAATAACGTATCGATATATGTATGTATTTATATTGTAAGTACTTAAATTTATTTAAAAAATAATAACATTCGTTTCATAAGTTGTTTTTTTTTTATTACGCAATGGTGTGTTAATTTATGATATTTTCTATATAATTATTAATTTCATTGTAAGCAACAATTAAATAATTAACAATTTAATTACAGAACAATTATACAGGATAATTGAACTTACCACAAATTATCATAACAAAAACCACGTGATATCAATGCTTTATAATAAATAGAAAATACATTTTGAAAATCTTTGTACTTTGTATTAATTATATTATGGAAACTTTGTATAAATGACGTTAACGCTAAGTTGATTATACAGTACAAGCACGACATGTAAACACGATAGTTGTGGGTTCGGTACCCACTCGGGGGAACGAATTATTAATATTTATTAATATTTTTATTTCTTCGTCGAAAACGCATATGAGAAATATAATAAAAAAATAATAATGTTATATTTCCAACATGTAACTCCCAACTAACAAAAAGAAGAAATAATGCATCTTAGTACACCGGAGACCGGAGGCTTAATGCAGACGTTTGTACCAAGGATCAAAGAATATATTTCGTACGGCAACGCTTTGTTTGTGAGGTAAAGGGAGGTAGGGTACCGCATTCCCACGCGACACACGCGGATACGACGGTTCCGATCACCGCCCCCACTAATTGAGGAGATGCATCCAAGGACGCCCCGAGACTACGTACGTATATAACGAAATCGTTTCCTATTAACGAATTAAATTATTTTGACATTGACATGATTAAATGAAACTACTCTAATTGGGTTTGGGAAACGAATTTAAGATTAACTTCTAATAAACTTTTATCTTTTTGTCAGTAAGATAAAAAAGGTTAATAAAAATATAATGTTCAGTACTTAGGTGAACTATATATATTATATTTATTCACCTACAGAACTGCACAGATAATAAAAGAATATTAATAAACAATAAATTTCAATGAGGCCGGTTGTGGCGCAGCGGCACAAAGTGTGACTGTAAACCGACTGGTTGTGGGTTCGATCCCCGTTCGAGGAGATGAAATATTTACTTAAATTTATATTTCCATTTCTTCGCTCTGGTGTCGAGGCAAAGCGCGGCGTTGAGTTCTGCCACTTAACACGCAATGCCTCCGGAATTCGGCAGAAAGTGGGGAACGGAGTGTCTTTCACTACGTTCCCTCTGCCTACCCTGCAGTGTGCGGGATACAGCGTGAAGCTGAATAAATTTCAAGTATAATTTTGCGTCACCAACTATTACGATTAATGATAAGTGACATGGCAAGGAACTATGATGAACTTGAGAGGCGCGTGGGCAGTAAACATCTAGCTCTATCGGAGGATGGATTCCGCATCATTCATCATGATTCTTACACTTTGAAAGCTACTAGACAGACTTTTTTTATATGAGAAATATTAATAGAAACACGAATATTTTTTATCAATAGACCCACATAGGTAACTTTCATTTTACATTATATGTTTTTATTAACTTTTCCTTTACTTTTATCAGTTTCGCTGTATCCCTCACACAGGAGAGGGTAGGCAGAGAAAACTTAGTGTTAAGACACTCCGTTCCCCACTTTCTACCGGATTCTAGAGGCATTGCGTGTTAAGTGGCAGAAAACAACGCCGCAACTTTCCTTTTTATTACCCTTTTATTTTCTACTACCTTAATATCGCAAATTTTTAATTAAGAACATGTATATAAATAAAATTATAAATGTTGCTATTGATTTATGTATAATAATATCCAACACTTCAAGGTAACAGGTCCAAATGTACTAAACCTACACCAAATTAAAATACTTCCTTGTTAACTTAAATATATTACAAACGCTGCGACCACAAAGTACCTAAATACATAAAATAAGACTTCGCTGCGGAGGTAAACAGTGGTCAATTACAGTGTGGCGCGCCCGGCTTTGCGGCGGGTTCGGGAACAATCGAAGCGGTGCGATGCGCGAGATACCGAACAGTAATAACTCTAATGGTAAGATAAGACCACGGCCACTGCACGGCTGTAGGCTGTGGTGCGGTGACCACAGAAATGCACAAACACTGTGCGTGTTGTGTACAATTGTTTATTTACTGGAGATGTTAATGTGCATCAAAGAATCTTTACTTAAGCACCTATTTATAAACCGCTCTCAAATCTCAGATCGATCTTGATTTTCTTCTTCCTTCATAAATTACATATCTATGAATGAAAACGGCATCTCAAGATCGCTCTCAGACGTAGTGAGTTTGCGTTTATTTAATTGATTGAAGAGATCACATGGTACAAGACGGCGTGGAGGTGCCGATGGCTTCCTACCTCCGCAACATCTCGCCGCGCCGCGAGCACTGAGACCAGTTTACGCCGACAACCATGTAATGTAAACGATTTATTCCCGAGGCTCGTTTTGCATTACCCGATCAAGAGCTTAGGGCTGGATTCTTGACCATGTGAATTTTGAAATGTGGTAGGATTAGAATTTAGATTATGTATTGGTTTTACAAGATACAAATCTAAATGTAAAAATTGATTAAAATGTGTAAAAATAAACTTATATATTTTACGAGCGACAGAAACAACAACAAAAAACAGAACTATTTATTATATATATATATATATATATATATAATTGACTTTTTCCTGCGGCTTATGTTAATTCCAACAGTTTTTGTGCCGTGTGATCCCGGCCTAGAATAGGATCATCCTGGTACTGGTGGTGTCGTAAGAGGCGACTAAAGTACGCGTGGTAGAGTCACGTCGCCAGCAATGGCAACACGCATGGGCAGACTCGACCGGGTCATTACCACCCCCGGCATTTAAAACCGGCGTGAAGTAGTGGCTTTATGCCACTGCGTTTCGCATCAGGTAATGCCGGGCCCCGGCGCCCAACCCATCTTAAAGGCCGGCAACGCACCTGTAGCTCCTCTGGGGTTGCACGGGGCCGTGGGCGGCGGTAATCACTTACCATCAGGTGACCCGCACGCTCGTTTGCCGTGTCTCTTCCATAAAAAAAAAAAAAAAAAAAAAAAAAAAAAAAAAAAAAAAAAGTTTAGTGACATAAAAAAAACTGTGTTAGTTATACAATGGCCATTTTAAATAAGTGGATTATTTATATCAACATCATAACAAAATCATAATTTATCAAATCGAACCTAAAGTTCCTGGGAATAACCAAACTGAATTAACTAAAAAACATTTCAATTTTATAACATTAAGCATAGACGAGAAACGTGTGAAAAATCAAATTAATATAAATATAAAAGTATGCGTGTACATCGTAAATATATGGCCGATAGCCGGCAATTTATTTTCAATGGACCTCGGACAAACTCTTATGCAAACAGGTATATCATCGTTGTCAGCCCTATTGAGGCGTGCAGTTGTCGCAGGGGCTTTATTAAACGACGTAAAGTTAAGATGGCCGTTGGACCGGCTTATCCCGATACACCGCGCACCTATACTGGACGCGCTGTTAATACGCAATAATCGCTTTCAGTGGAAACAATGATTATTACGTGTTAGAATAACACCAAAGAACACACAACTTTTCCAATTTTATAATTTATTTATTTACTCTCTCATCCACTGCAGATGATATTATTTGCGACGAACACTGAAATTAAGCTACAAAAATAATTTTAAAATTAAACAATTACGTAAGTGTCGTTGGTTGATGGGTTCCCAACGAGACGAGAAATGCAATCTCGTAAAACAAGACTATAAAACCCTGAGAGACACCGCTAAATACAGTAGAAGGCCCCCATAAATATTTAATTGGCACACGAGGAGCCCGATTGAAAGCGTTTATTAATACAAAAGGCGAATTACTTATAAAAGAAATCGATTGAATATAAGCAGCCAGTAATGATGCATTTAATCGATGCGGCCAAGTGCGAGCGCGGACGTGTCGAACCTCCTCACTCACAATCAAACTGCATTCCCTCACATTTACCTGTCTCGCTTTACGCAACTTTCGTACGTACGGTGTAGTATTCGTGTGGCACTAACCATAATTATAGTACATTATTTTTAATAAAATATAATAATCGAATGGTAAAATATCGATTATAATGAATTTTACAGTAACAGTTGTACATTGGCAAGATATCGATATAATTGATCTTCAATACGCGAAAGACACAAACCCACTAGATACGCAAACAAGAATGCAACCGGTTCGAATAGCGAGCTCGCAAGAGGGAAATGAATGCATTGTCTGATGATACAACGTTTAGAAATGATCATTTCAACATTGAACTTGAAAATCGAGGAATAAATTAACGACGGCCAAATGGTGCATGTGTTCGTGCAGTTTTTGCGGATGTCACCAAAAGTCGCCGCGTTGAAGGTGTCCAACCGGTTTAAGTCACCATCTCCTCCCGCCGCCGTCATAAGCGCGTCTGCAAATTCAACACTCGTCAAACACCGCAAAATGCAATACGACCGTTGCGTTTGAGCTGCGCCGGCGCAAGTGTTGTAACGCACCTCCACTTATAAATGTTGGGAATATTATGTTTATGTTGCAAAATACATAGAAGAAATTATTGTAATGAAAATAATATTTAGAGTTGATTAATTCTTGCACTCTCATAAACGATTCTTTTGATTCCATCCAAGAATTTGAATCACATGTTTTTCATTGATCATTCATAGTGAATAAAAAAGATGTATGTCACGTTTTCGGTTATAGTTTTCTTTACATTTTCATAAAAAAAAATTCTTTACAAAACAATATAATCTCGGTTTGCTTTCTGAATGCTTCCATATTTTAATATATAAAAATCGTATATCAAATTTTATCGTACATTTTTAATTTCTCTTAAATAAAAAATATATATATTTAAGTACACAGTTTACATTTATTTAAATGTTGATCCAAAATGTTTAGTCAATTTTGCAAATTGGATTTTTACGGTACCCAATTATACAGTAGATTGTTTAGTGTTCTATGATGGTAACAAACTTAAAATTCTAAATAAACGCGATGGTTGTGGGTTCGATCACCACTAGGTAGAATGAATTATTTTAATTTCCCCGCTCTGATATACAAATTACGGCGTTAAGTTTTGCCAGCCATCACGAAATATGTCGAATACGGTCGAAATGTCTTAGCTAGGTTCTCCCTATCTCTCTCTCTCCTTTCTACTAAAATAAAGCACAAAGATGAAATTAATATAGAAATACTAGTACATATTTCAAATTTATCGGCAAAGTGCGCATTGAATCACCGCCATCTTTAGATGGAGCTAACGTATTGCATAATCGGTCATTAAATTCGTCCGCAACGAGAGGCGCGCTACAATAGCACATAATGAAACAATACTTAGCGAACGAGGATATATTGATGGAATTATAATTTATTAAACCGCGTCCGTTGCATCAAACGTTGTAAACATTGATAACGTCAATCGATCTGATAATGATCAGGAAGAGATGTAAATTGAACTCGATTGGTACCGTAATCTCGTTAAAGCTATTAGATACCAAGATAAAATCAACAGGGGCTTTAACGGCGACGTACATCAATCAGTCGAGACTTGGGTCCGTCGCACGTTACATTCCACCATTTTCTTTTATAATGATCTAGTTATACAGCAAAAACCACCATTACCCACCGCGAGTGGTAACGACAAATGTCTAAGAGTCGGAAACACGATTATTAATAGATTCATTAGTCACTACGCGTCCGTCGGTCACAAAAAAAAATAGGTAAATCTTGAAATTGATTTATAGCAATTACAAAATAACAAGTTCGACGGCGACGCCACGAACAATAAGATATTCAGTAGGACTACATTTTATATATCGCACGATATAATCGAGATGTGAAGTGACGTTATGAATAGCCGTTAAAACAAAACAACCTTGAATCGATCAGTGACATGGACATTATACCAATAAGTGATGTATTTTATTTAAAATATTTTTATGTATTCTTTACCTTTTATGATTCAAAACAAGTTATGTACGTATTTGTTCGGAGTAATACTTGATCTCATTGTGACCGTTTGGACAGTGGGTACAAACAAGGGTTGTAGGTTTGATCCCCATATTTAGTTCCACCATCCAACACAGTCGTTTAACCACGGAGCGAAGCAAAGAATCGAGTATTACAATCCCCTATCTCTGATATCTTGAAAAAAAAAAAGTTCAACAATTATCACTGATACGACGCATTTGCTTTCAGCAAACAACGAAAATCCACGATTTCCGAATTTCTCAAAATGAAATTACATAATAAAATTGAGAAATTGGCTATCTGGACCGTTAGTTAAATGAAGTAGGTAAATATTAAAGAAATATAAACGTTATTCACGAGGCCCGCAAGTATCCATATCGACGTATGTTCACAGCGTCTGAACGAACACGCGACGCGGTCACGCTCGCTCGATCACTATTTCATGGTCAAATGGAGCAAGTTTGATCTGTCTATTACGTGGCACTTATCGCTTGCTTTTAAAAATAAGTTCAACGAACAGAAGCGGACCATTGCAATTACATTATATAATAGTTGAAGCAGTATTTGATTGAGATAATTGATGAAGTTCTTTTTAAATACTTGGTTAATTTTAACACAATATGTTTTAATACTGCAATAAGAAATGCGTTAAGAAAATAACATTTTTAATTACTCTTACAGTCATCTGTACGAGAAAGAAAATCAGCTTTAGCTTTATCCCACAGGATAGGCAGAGGAAACCGAGTGTCGGGACACTCTGCCCCTTACTTTGCGACGAATTCTTTGCAATGTATTGATGCCAAAGCAAAGAAAATACAATATTTCTAAATAATAATTAATTCCTCCGAGTGGGGATCGAACCCACGACCGTCGCGTTAGTCATCTATAATACATAGCGGAATCATATCTAGATTTGTTTAATCATATCGTGGCATCATTATAAGTTACATCATAATTGTATGCACGACAGGCGTCGCAGCTAATGAGATTGACTTTGCAACGACCACTAATTCAGTGCAATCGCTGTGTACTTGCTGTAACATATTTTCACACACGTTGCATTTAAATTAAAATAAAAATCAGCTTCACGCTGTATCCCACACACAGCAGGATAGGCAGAGAGAACCTAGTCTTAAGAAACTCCATTCCCCACATTCTGCCGAATTGTGGAGGTATTTTGCGTGTTGAGTGGCAGAACTCAACGCCGCGCTTGAATTGCCTCGACACCAGAGTGAAGAAATGTAAATTTAAGTAAATATTTTATTTCCGCGAGTCGGGAGATCGGACCCATAATCAGTCGGATTTACAGTCACACTTTGTGCCCCTGCCCCACGACTGGCCCCAATTGATGTTATATGGTCATGTGACATTGTCTTGAGTTGTGGTCGCACCTGGCAGTCATGCTGATCATGGTACGAGCTGACGAGCTGGCTGACGTACTCCCACACCTCTCCGGGAGCGGTCCAGGCTGCGGAGGTGGCCGCGTGCCGCATCATGCCACCATCACAATGCACCACTAATCTCACTTATCACCCGCGCAAGCCGTTTCAACGTACTAGCTAACTAGTTGGTAGCCCTCGCACACGTCCGAACGTTGACGAGCTATTTATATTGTTTTATCCTCAATCACGCGCAACTGGGTCGCGATCTACATAGCGAGCTACGCTAAAATCAGTTTCAGTTTGTAAACAATTATTTCAATATCGACACACACGCCTGGATAAAATTGATATAATTAAATGAGTATATTTTTTTATTTGACAAGACATAGTTCTATTGTCATAGTAATAAACAACGAATAGTTCCTAATATTAAATATTTTTACAAATCTAAGGCTTTTAATGAATATGGCAGAAAATAACATGAATAATGTCTCTATTACAAAAAAAATACTTAATATACAATACAATTTTTAATAAACAAAAAATCATCTAATAATAATTATCACGGAGAGGAATGTCTAATTTGCAGCGAGGCGCGCAATCACAGAACAAATCCATTGGGTCCGCGTGTATGAGAGTGATAACACGCGACCTTGGCTACGCTGACGATTGATAAGAGAATTTCGGCGGTGGTCGCCGCAGAGGCACACGCTCTCTTATCACGTTGTTTGTTTTGCACGATATTAACTGTCGCGATGTTAACAGCACGCATAATATAATGACAATAGTAATATCAATTTAATGAAATCTATTATCCATAATATATGAAAAAAAAATGCACCATATTTAACATAAATTAAAATAAATATAACAAATGAGAAACACAAACAACAACCAAATATTAAACGACGATAAAACTATGTCTTCACTATTAAATTATTTCATATACTCTGATAACGATATGCTTACACAATTAAACTGTCCAATAACATATAAATATATATATATAATTCACAAAATTAATTAATTATATTATATTAAAAATATCACAAACACTAGAACCCGATCTAGCGTACGTCGCTAACACGTACGCACACGCAGACGTCGAGTACGCGCGCGCGCCTCGCCGCGAGCTAGCTAATGACCGGCGCGGCGCGGCGCGTATTCGCGACCCCCACTCCGCCGCCGTACGACAGCCCGTGCACTATAGTGTATACACTATACGCGCTATGGAACCAGTTTACGTGAAAAATTTTAATTCCACGGGTGAGGACCGGTCGCGCTTTCCTCGAGCGCGGCCTCCCTCGCGAGGGAAAAGCGCAGCGCCCCCGGGGCGCGCCGGAAGTGCAGGCCGCGCGCACGCGAGCCCGCCTTCATTAAATGCAGCGCGTTACACACCTACCCTCCACCACCCGACCTACTCTCCACGACACCTATCACTCAGGTTTATCGTGCCTCATGTATCCCCGTAACATTTGTTATATGAAGCCGTTGTGGCACAGTGGCGCAGGAATGTCACTGTAACGCGACGGTTGTGAATTCGACTAAGATTCGGGTGGATAAATTATAATTCATGAATATTTTAATTTCTTCGAATCAATTCCTTGGTACCAAGGTGAAAGCGCGCCACTCAACACGCAATGCCCCTACAATTCGGCGGAAATTAGGAAACGGAGTGTCTTGACACTAGGCCGTAGTTGCATACCCTGCTGTACGCGGCACACATCGTGAAGCAGAACTTTTTGTTTTATATTTATTTATGTAAAGATCACATTATAAGACAAATTCTCGAAACTTATATATCAAAATATGTAGATACAGTTAAAGCGAGCTGTTTTACGAATATTTCAATTGGTTATAGTAATATATTCAGACTGACGTCCCTGAAAGTCAGAGTAATAAATCTCTATGTAGACATTATCCGTCAACGCTAACTAACAATGAGCATTTTATTCGGACCCGATGTGAATGACCTATCATAGATTAGTCGTGTCGTGGGCGGTGCTAATATATTATGTTGTATGTACCTACTCATCATAATAGTTTTATTATTATTATCTATTTTTTTCTTATTAGCTTCACGTTGTATCCCTCACACTGCAGGGTAGGCAGAGGGAACCTAGTGTTAAGACACTCCGTTACCCACTTTCCGCTATTTCCTTCAAAACATTTACGTGTTCAATAGCAGAACTTAACGGCGGGTGGTGGTAGTGTCAGAGCGAAAAAATAAAAATATTAATGAATAATAATTCATTTCCTCGAATGGGGACCGAACCAATAACTGTCGCATTACAGTCTCACCTTTGTGCCTGTAGAGCAGGCATGTGTGGAGACGGCCTCAAATTATTCTTACATAAAGATAAAAATTCTCGGTCAGTATTCTCTCGTGATCAATACTCTTTCAAATCACATTTTCCTCTGCGGAATTCGGAGAACGGTGTGTCTTAACACTAGGTTCCCCTGACTACCCCGCTGTGTGCGGGATACAGCGTGAAGCTGATTAATTATCAATAAACTTTAATTCTTAAGATAATATTATGTGAAAAAAATAAGTATATTTATAAGTGTAGCTAGTAATCAAAATAAGTAGGTAACTCTAGAACCATTTAAATGATATGAGTCACTTATCGCAATACTACTACTAGTCAGTGTGAACTATGAAGTAAAAATAGCAATCTGGGGCGTGAGTTTAAAACTCCATTTACCTACTACCATTTTGCCTCTTATAATTGAAAATAGAAATACTACAGTAAGATAAATAAAATAAATAAGTATATACATCAGCTTCTCGCTGTGTCCCGCACACAGCAGGATAGGCACAGGGAGCCTAGTTTTAAGACACTTCGTTCCCCACTTTTCGCCGAATTCTAGAGGCGAAACTCAACGCCGCCCTTTGCCTCGACACCAGAGCGAAGAAATAAAAATATAAATGTAAATAAATATTTTATTACCTCAAGTGAGGATCTAACCCACAACCAGTCGCGTTTAGTCTAACTTTGTGCCCCTGCGCCACGATTGGCGTAAGATATTTACTTAAATTCGTTTACGGATACAAAAAAAAGTTTTATTGAGTAACCCTTAACATAAAATGTATACGGTTTCATATATTCGTGCATTTTGCGGGCTACGCTAAAGCTTAGCTAGCTCTTGTATAGCTCACCACAAATTATAGGATTGCATATGTTTATCCACATACATTGTATAGGTTTCGGTTTCGCTGGTAGATTTAGCGTTATAATAATAAATATATTTATTATCTAATTAGAAAATAAAAAGTTAACTTGTTTTAAAACCTACTTTTAAATTATTTTGTCTTCCAAACCCCTCATAACAGAGTAGGCTCATCCTAACGCCGTACACTGGATTGTAAATATTTTTTTTATTAATCATTTCCTAGAATGAGGTTTGGTACCGCACAAAGAACATCATATCACCAGAAATATTTATATATGCTAGATGAAGAAAAAAATACCTAAAAAAATTAAATAAAAACCATTACAGGAATATATCTGATAAAAACTTAAGTCCAGCCCCTGCCTAGAAAATATCTTTAGAATCTAGATACGCCTATAAAAGTTCGACAATCAGACACCCTAGGTACTAGGTACTGAATCTCAAAAGGAAAATCGATTAATCAAAAACATATATATTGTAACGAACATAACAAAATACATTTAGAAAAAAATCAACCGTAAAAATATCTACATAAAATTAGGCCACAGAATTTGATCATACGTGAACATTCTCTCCAAGTCAATTAACAATAGACATTTATACACTACAGGCAAAGTCGTGGCCCAGGTGCACAAGGGTGTGAATGTAACGCGACGGTTGTCAGTTCGTTCCCCATTCGAGGAATATAAATATTTATTTAAATTTATATTTTTATTTCTTCACTCTGGTGTCGAGGCAAAGAGCGGCGTTGAGTTCCGCTACTCAACACGCAATGCGTCTAAAATTTGACGAAAAGTGTAGAATAGAGTGTGTGCGGGATACAGTTTGAAGCATTATATCGAAATTATATCGAATTACAACAAGCTAATAAAAAGATACTAAGGACCGAACGATAGATGACCAAAAAAATGTTGATTCATAGGTAATATCTGTTTTCCGTTTTCCGTTTTATAAAAAAATATTATTTATATTAAATAAAATAAAAAAACTAAAAGTACAATGGTCGATGCTAGCTGCATATACAATAAACATACAATAATAAATAATAATATCATCTCGACGTTCTGAATGTGCGACATGCGCATTTTCATCTAGTCACGTGGAAAGCAACGTGTTGCTATTGATTACTAGTTATTTCAATATTTGTATGCAGTGCATCACGCTACGGAATTTTATTTTAATAGAAATTCCTATTATTGTATTTTTTTTAATATGGACTTGTGGATTGTATTATTGAAATGTATTGTAGCTCCACCTACCTTCAGATAGTGAGTTAAAAATGTTAAAAAGTATAATCATACGAAAAATTGATTTAATAGCGACTAAATGAACGTATTATCATTGTAGAGAGTCTAACAGCCTATTAGGTATTTTATTAAGAGAGACAAAAAATGTCTTTACTTCTAGAAGTATATATGTTTGTATTATGTAGCAGGTTTTAAACAATTTCAAAAAAATATTTGTATTCTGTACTATATGAAATAAAATAAAAGTCAATTGTGTACATTTTTAAAAACTTTCGATTTGTACAAAAAATACATAAAAGTAGATTTAGCAGATTCATGAAGCCGACGACATGATTCAAAAAATAATCATCATCACTGTTGATATTGATATAAAATAATAAAAATTAAAAAAAATAGTGATTATTGATATAAAATTGTAAAATTTAACAAAATTCACACCGCATATTAAAAAAGTACCTACACGTAGTTCGGATACAGTTTAATACGCCTATTAAACGTAAAACCTATACAAACACTCACCCCGCTACATCACTAGTGTGCGTATTATAAAAGAATAGTTATGTTAATATGGTGGGGTCCTTTAGAAGTTATGAATGTAATCATCCCATTCCTATAGACTTCACTCTATGTGTGGTAAACAAGAATAAGTGCTTACGCAATAAAATAAGTGAGATGAACAACAACAAAGAAATTGGGGGGTACCGTTTTAAATTTGAGCACAAGGTAACCCTTTCATCCACAAACGTCCCCTCGACATAAACCGGCTTGAATAATATTAGAGTAACACAAGTTAAACGTACACGTACTTATATTTTCACAGATTATTTTATTTGTTGTTTTTTTGTTGATATTCTTGAGAATGGAAGTATAGATACATAAAAGTGTAATAAATTCGACGCCATCTTGACGCAGTTGATTCTTGTCTCACTGAACGCAATGATAATGGGAAAAAAATCGGTCAAGTGCGTGTCGTACTCGCCCACCAAGGGTTTCGTACGAATTTTAGGATTATTAAATATTATAAAAATTGTCTTAAGTTAACCTGAAATGGGTTTTTTTTATGAAATACCTATAGCTTTTCTCTTTTTCGATTTTTTCCTTTATTTTTATTCAAAGTTAACTTCGCGCAAAATTTTATAACTGTAGGTCCACGAGAACTACCAACAGGTTTTGATTATGCGGCGATAAAAACACTGCATAAACGCTGACATCTTTTAAATGCGTTGAATTAGAAGCTTAGAAGAACAACAAAGTGATGCTATAAGGGCTCTATTTTTTCTTTTTTGTGGTACGGGACTCTAAAAATTATAATTAAATCCCTTAAACACCAACATAATGTGTCGGAATACATTGCAATTAATGATGTCATCGGGTCGTACAACAAATATGTACCAAGTTACATTTGGAATACGAAATGAATCACTTTATAAAAAATATCGGTCAAAGATATTGCAGGTGACCACAAATGAGTACAGTATTTCAAATTTATTCTTTAACGATATGTAGTGTTAAATATAAAGTCAAAAAGCCGTCGTGACACACGCGTGCAACGCCACTGTTGTGCGTTCGATTCTCACTCGGGAGAATAAAAAATATTTTTATTTCCCTGCTCTAGTAACGAGACGAAGCGTGGGAAATTCGACGGAAAGTGGGACGAAATTTTGAGCCTAGGTTCCGTTTGCCCCAAACAATTAAATAAAAAAATATATGTTCTTTTAAAAATAAAATAATGCATCGTCGCGTAGCGTGGGTGAAAGAGGATGGGATGGAAGAGTTTACAATGACTTTAGATTCAATTTCCCCTCGTTAGAAATTATTATGATACTACTCCAGATACAAACTTGGAACTCGTCACTCAACAGAATGCTGAATGATTATTTTCACCTCCACCCTAGTACGATAGGCGGAGAAAAACAGAACAGTTATCTGCTTTCCGCTTAAATTTGGGGCATTATGGGTTATAAAGCAGAACTTAACGCCGCACTAACACTAACATAGAGCTCCAGAGCGAAGAAAATCATGCCATGGACGAGTGAGTTATAGAGTACCGTGATATACCTTGAATGTAGATATGGTTTAAAAATAGTGTAATCAATAAAAAAATTCAGTACAGTAAAATGTTAGCATTTTAGCAGAATTCCATATGACTAATACAAACCACGTTTAGTATTATATATAGTGTATAGCTGAGTTAACACGCAATCCTTCGAGAATTCGATGGAAAGTGGGGAACGGAAATATCTTAATGGTTGCGGAGTTTCTTAACACTAGGTGGGAACCTAGTTGTAGTAGCTTGAGGGAACGTAGGAGGAATCCTACGTTCCCTCAACCTACCTACTATGTTCGGGATTCAGCTTGAAACTACAATAAAAATTATTACCTACAATGTTCGTCCAGCTCCGAGTAAAAACAACCAAATATCCCAAATAATTATGGAGCAATTTCATTAAAGCATATTAAATCATTAAATAGGTCACATGGCACGAATTAGGTCATGATCGAATAGTCTATGAATAATATGTTAATAGTACTGGAAGCTAGGCGTGGGTAGCTTATATAGTGCCAGCAGCCAATCTTTGCGGCCTGTACGTTTAATAAAATGAATTTTCTCATGGGACATAAGTATGAAATATATAATATTTACTAATAATTTCCTCGCTCTAGTAACGAGGCAAAGTGCGGCGTTGTGTTCCGCCACTCAACACGCAATGCCTCCAGGAGGTGGAGATTGGAGAACTGAATTGCCTTAATGGGAACGCAGGTTTTTTTACATTGGGTTCCCAGGTTCCTGTGTCTACCCTGTTATGAAAGAGATAAAGCGTGAAGCTAAAAAAATATAAGCATGCGTTATACGCACTTGAGGTTAACCTTAATGTGTAATGTGTATATATTGTAATGTGTAATATAGCATTAATGCTATATTACACATACTAGCTTTTGCAGCGACACTGGGTGTAAAAATTTACAAGCACTGTGTGGTTGCTTGAGAGGGTGCCGGCGGCGGTAAGGCGGTCCTTGCGGGACTCGAACGGACTAGGAGTGAGCGTGGGATACTTGTCTTATATACGTAATACGTTGCCTAATGATACACCGTCTTGCATGAAATATGTATGTACGTCAAAATATTCTAATGAATTTTAAATAAATCTTATAGAAATTGCGTAGCCTTCAAACTGTTTTCATTGTATATATGTATAAACATATATATTATATGTACTTGCGATGGAGGTAGGTGCCCATTGATATAAATACTTCTCAATAAATGTATACCTGTTTTACAATTTAATGAGAGGACCAATGGATTTAGTCAAGCTGATCATTCTTTGACATTTATTTTAGTGATTTTTTATTTCATATTTTTTTTTTCAGCTTAACGCATAATTGTGCATATTATAAAGCCAAAGCAGTTATTTCAACACATTCCCTTCTTCAATTTCGACGTAAATTTATGGCATGACATGTTGAGTAGCGGAACTTAACACTGCGTTGTACACTCGTACCAGAGCAGACAAATGAAAATAATTAAATCTCTTAATGAGACTCGAATTCTGAACCAGCGCGTTTACAGTACGACGTAATAAAACATCACTTGTGCCACGATGTATGTATTTATTATGCATACTACCTTATGACTTAAAACCACCGGATGTACAATAAAAATAAATCTAGTACTTCCCATACAGCCTTATTATTTATTATAGATATTACGAAATATATAAAGCATGGATTGCATATTCGATATTTTCTAATATATTTTTTTTGTTAAAAATATATTTTCAAGCTAGTATAATGTGTATTAATTATTACAAAAAATTATAACATTAGGTATTCACATCAAATTTAATAATGAATTCAGTAACCATACTTGGTTTGGTCCTAATTGATAATGTAGTTTTGTTTTTATATAATTAATGTAAAAGAAAAGTTAATAAGAATCATATAATATGATAGCATCAATTCTGATTTACGTTATGAGGAACAGAATGGAAGAAGTTCTAATAGGAATAGTGTCTTAATACTAGATTCCCTCTGCCTACCCTGCTATGAGAAGGATTATGTAAATAAAAAATTGATAATTATTCGAGTTATTAGATCCCAAAAGTAATTAAGATGAGAAAATTAATACTTGCTTAGTTCAAGCAAAGGGTGAATGAGGCCTCGAGTGAGTCACTAGTATATCATATTAAACAAATAAAACTCTAATAAATAATAAAAGCTTGCTGTTACAGCTAAGAAACAGTCAGTATCAATTAGTATCTCTTCATACCTTACCCATCATAATCAAATTGCAATTAATAAAATTGAACCAGAAAAGTATTTATAATTTTCTTTTTAACACTATAGGTGAAACTAGACTCAATAAGGGCAAATTATATTTTATAAGATTACTTGTTGTTTGTATATTTGTATTGTCATTCATATTTATATTAATAAAACAAAAACAAAATTCATTATAACTTTCAAAATAATAATCTTAATATGCTTTAAAATACTGAGCAATAGAGAATCAGATTCAGAAATTCAGAAGCTAATATCTAAAATCTCAATATATCTTTCTATAAAACATACATATATAGGTATATACTATTTAATCCACAGCGGTGTTAGCGTTGAATGTAAACACGATATCTGTGGAATTAACAGTCACTCAAAAAATAATAATTATACAATACCTAAGCAACGTCAATATCTATTTATAACAAACCCTGCAAATACTACTCAAATAATTTAAAAATATATCCAAACTTGTGTAAAGATGGAAATAAACTATCATTAATTGTTAATACCTAACTCAATACCTAGGAAATAGAAGCTGATTTTTTTTTATTTTTATCGGTTATCTGTGTGTGTGTTGGTACATGCTAATCTCAGAAACAGTTAAACCAATATACATTCACTATGGTAATTTGTCAAACTTAAACTTGTATTATTTCAATCAATTCTAATAAACTGATACAAAATAATTGTCTTTTAAATGATAATGTTAATAGAACCTGAGAGTAATTAAAATAATTGTGTACTTCAAGGGAGTGAAGCCACAAGCAATAATAAAGAACTTAAAATAAAGACTTACCTTAGTTCTTCTCGGTGCCTTCTTTGCATTATTATCAGCTGTTTCTTCACTTTTATTCTTTTTCACACTAACAATAGTCTTTGAAGAAGATGGTTTGTCTTTAAGTTTAGCATCTTTACTATCACAGGGTTCCTCGTCGCTGTCACTTTTGATAATGTTTCTTGATTTTAAAGTTTTTGGGGAACATTTAGATGGTAGATTCTTCTTGACAGCTTTTAATGGCAAGTCGTCATCACTCGAGGAATCCGATGAACATTTGCTGCATGATTCAGAACTAGAGCTGCTTTCAGACAGCTTCTTTGCAGTTTTATCTTTTGTTTTGGTTTCATTCTTTTTTTTCTTTACTGAAGGTTTAACAGTTTTTTTGGATGTTGGTTTTCTTGGTTGAATTGCTGCAATTTTTAATTTAAGCCCAGTATCACAAGATGTGACTGAAAATTGAGCTTTCCGGTTATTAGCTTGCTTATTTCCGGAACATTTCCAGTCACTTCCTGAAGATTCACTTGAGCTGCTGTTCTGTAAATTAAAAATGATCATTTATGTATAAAATATGTTGCTACTAAAAATTTGTAATTTTTAGTTAAAAATCCAAGATTACTATAATGATAATAAAGCATTAAAATAAATACTCTTGATATAAACTCATGAGACAAATTGTAATTTGTCATACATTTGCTGTAAATTATATTTTAAAAAAGAAATTGTTTAGCTTGTGAGCAGCTTTTCTGCCTTCCAAGCCAATGCTAGTTTTCTGTAGAACTTACATTGTCATTTTTAAGTTACTTGACAATTCAATGGTTGTAAAGACTTAATTAAATAAAGAATATTCTGACTTAGAAATTATATCATAATTTAAAATATCTTTAAAGTCATTGAACATGTTAATTTGTTTCAAGCTAAAATTTTGTGTAATCTTAGTGTTATACAAAACAAGACCTTTATTTTTAAATAATAACTTCATAATGTTCAACTTACATCGGAATCACTATTAGAATCCGAATCACCACTTGAATCTTGAGTTTTTGGCACCTCTGTGCCCATTTCTGAAACAATAGTATATTCAATTAATTTATATTTCATTATTTTCATGTATTTGTTGTATGACATAATATTTCAATAATATCTTTATAATAATAGTTATAAATATAAGTTGAGAATACAACAAAAACATTTCTTCCATCACAGACAAATATGTTATTGAAATAAATTTTGAAACACTATTGAAACTCTACTGAAGAAGACTGATGTGATTCCTGTTATATATTAAATGGGCGTTAAATATTTCTTATCCATATATAGTTCTAAATGAACATAACATTGTTTTACATTTGACACCAAATTGTTATAATAG
This sequence comes from Heliconius sara, assembly GCA_917862395.2. NCBI lineage: Eukaryota > Metazoa > Arthropoda > Insecta > Lepidoptera > Nymphalidae > Heliconius > Heliconius sara. The sequence continues at coordinate 3,707,830 of OU860783.2, read as the reverse complement.
TGTAGGTTAAGTTTCTTTAATTATGATACAAATTATATTTTTCCAATTTATGATGTAAATTATTATGACATGATGAATGATGATATAAATAACAACAATAGAAGCAACCATTTGTACAACAAAAACATTACATTATTAGTGCATATATTCTTAACGTAATCAGCACTAGCATAGATTTTTAAGTCTGTATCTTTACAACGAATACAAGATTTTAGATTTTAATTTATAAACTAGCCGAATTAATGTCTAATGACGCTAGATGTATGTACTCACTTCAAGGTTGGTCAAGATGTTCCAAAATATAGAACTATGAATTTCTTCATTTCACTTATTGGGTATTCGTAAACATAGCGATAATCTGAAATGCAGTACGGATTATATTGGGCGCTGTATTAAACAGTTAACTAAAAATTGTATCGTTTTCTCCTCCAACTTCAATACTAATTTGTCGGAATGACAGATCTGACGACACTCGTTGGACCAGTTTTATTTCACCATGTAACTAAAAACTTGGCTTTACACATCTTTTTAAAAGCAATAAATTTCACAGATATTTTATTGATAAGCCCTGGATTTTAGCAATAGAAGTAAATATAATGGGTTTAACGGTTTTTAACGACGTTGGCGCCAAATAAATGCATACGTTTACATGATATTCCTAAATAAAGAGCTCAATACACTCAATAGGTTATAAATATTACTTCACTACATTTAAAAATGTAAATGTAAACGAACCACTTCAATATTCTTTAGAAATTCACCGTAAAACTGATTACTTCAACTTAGCACTTAATTTTTACATCGCCTGGCCACCATGTTTACAAATGTTTCGCATAAAAATTTAGGTAGGTACAAAGGGAGAAAGCTAGTGAATTGTCTGGCTTATTCTTTCACACTTATGTAAGCCGCTTTTGCTAGAAAGAGAGTCAAATCATAATAATAGGTTCAAATTGCGGCGCAAAATGGCGTCAGATGTATACTATATAGCTTATAACTTAAAATGTTATTATATCACTAGTGTTTGTTTATTATTTAATAAGATTATACTTTTGCTGTTTCCATTCATATATTATTTTTATATACCTTAAAGGTTTTTCATTAATAATATATCAATCAGTTCACGGAATTGAAGTATAACTACGGTACAGATTTAATACCGCCATCTATAAGAAAATAATAAAACCAAAATGTAAAAAAATGCCTAACATCTGTTATCTGCTTCTTTAATTTGTTTTTAAATAATAAAAAAAATACGTAGTTCTGTAAAAATTGTATAAAATATTTATTTATTATTAAGTAACTTCTGCGTCCTTGATATTAATTTTTAAAATTCAGTATTAAAAATAATATATAATACCGTAGGAGCTGTGCCCAATACAGCTAAGCTGTAGGGGTCTTATATTTGAGCTGGCTTTGACAGATATGTCAAACTCTTTGTCTTAAGTCGGATAATAGAAATACTTTATATTTGTATTTTCTATAGAGCTATTTTATAAATAAGCTCAATAGTTTCATTGCTTATATTTATAAATTATTAATGACTTAAAAAAGACATAAAATTTAAAGGACCACTATACGGTAGCTCATAAGAAATAATAAATAAGCAGACAATGTTGTACCAATACATTTAAAGTGTGATTGTAATATATGAACATCGATTTTTCGTATTTATATTTTTAAATGATTACTTATAAGAGTAATGAGGTTGCAAGATCTAAGATTTAATTGATACCAATGTATAAACTAATATTCTATACTAAATATTTAATATTTTTCTGAGAATCTTCAGTGAACTATGGATGAAATAGAAGTATGGGAGGATCTAGCTAATATTCCGGCTGATCCACCCCTGATGCGTGAATTATGCGAAAAATGCAAGTAAGTTTTTGGTTTTTTAAAAAAAATGGCCAATAATTTATAGGTAACATTAATAATCTATATGTACATAATTTAATTTACAGGAGACCTTCAGTAGTATGTTGGTGCTCTGCACTACCACCACAACGACTAAATCCAAAAAGCAATGTAATTTTATTGCAACATCCAGCTGAAGAAAAAAGATGCTTGCGCACTGCCCCTATTTTACAACTTGGTTTAGCAGAGAATAAATGTTTTATATTTAAAGGAAAAAGATTTCCTTTACCCAGGCATGAAAATTTAGAGAAAATTCTCACACACCCCAATACTTTACTCTTGTATCCAAGTAAGACTGCTATAGATATACAAGAACTGAAACATGATGATGCTGTTTGTTATAATATTGTATTAATAGATGGAACATGGCCCCAAGCCAAGGCCATTTATGCATCAAGTCCAATTTTACATCGAATAAAACAAGTTAAATTTACTGCTACAAATACAACAAGCAATTACATTATAAGAACTCAACCTACAGAAGGTTGTTTGAGTACACTAGAAACGGCAGCTGAAGCATTATCACAGTTGGAAGAAAATACAATCTACAGAGAACAATTAATAGAACCTTTACACATGCTCTGCAAGTTTCAATTAGAAAATGGTGCAGTCACTCATCAATCAAAAGAGTTTTTAATAAAATCAAAAACATATCCGAAGCTAATTGGGAAAAGATTGTCCAAGCTATTAAAATCTACTAATGAATGTATAGAAACAAAGTAAAAGAACCAAATCATTTATGTTTTTATTTCAATGAGAATCCTAAATAATATCTACTTAATTCTTGTATTGGAATGTTTTAAATAATTGTTATACTATTTTGAGGTAGAAGTTAATAAAAAAATAATAATTTACTTTTATAAAAGCTAATGATAAAAGTATAAAGATATATTATACAAACAGGTTGCGAAAGTATTACTTGCATGCTAAAGTCTGTCTACTACAATATATTATTACATGGTTTTTTTTATATCAATTTACATAAATTTCTTAGGCCCCCTATTAAATGGTCTAAAAATTAAATATTTATTTTATAGGTGCTTGATATTTTAAATTCAAACAAACAACCTTTTTAAAATCAAAAACAAACATTAAACATAAATGAATAGATTATACTTTCGAAGTCGTCGTGGCGCACGTGCGCATGAGATTAAAAAAATACGACGGTTGTGGGTTCGATTACAACATAATATTTCATTTTCCTGTGGGCTCAAACGAGACATAGAACTTAGGGGCTTCCGTTTTCTAGTATAACTTTGTTTTTTTAGAGATGCGCTTTTGTGTTTTTTTTTCTATTTGTTTATTATTTTTGTTTATTTTTTTCTCGACGTCTGATGGTGCTTCTTAGGTATAAATGACGCCTTAATAAATAATTTAATACTGTTTGTAATTCATGGAGAAACTTGTTTCAATCATCCGAATTTATAAGCCATTCTAAGAAAACAGGACAGGCTCTTTCAAAACGGGACGTCTGGTCATACGTATATATGTGTGATACAGCGTGGAAATGAAAAGATAGAATGTAAAGAAATTCAATATTTTTTTTCAGAATTTACTACATTTTAAGATTTTTTATAGTACTTGAAACTAAAAATCGGTGACTGTTGATATTTAATTTAATTATTATGTTAAAGACTACACAGTATTTAATTTTAAACATAACAACTTTTTATTTATTTTTGTAATAAATAGTTATGTAAATGTTCGCACAGGATATAAATAACCATAACATAATTTCCTGAGTTTTGTCATAGACAATACAATTCTGACAATTGACAATTGACAAGATTTTAAGTTCTTTCTTTCGGTTCTGTCAAACGAATTGAAACATGGCTGAGGTTTGTGAATTTATAAAATAAATAATCTTGAATTATTTTATTAATCGTTGTTATTTTATTAAAGTGCATTGTAGTGAAGCAAAATGTATCCTAATCATATGTGTTCTCCAGTGTTATTTTGTGTTTGTGATGCTAAATGTTTACGTATTTCAGGTAGACGAAACTCTCAAGAAGAAACGTACCTTCAGGAAGTTTACCTTCCGAGGAGTCGATCTTGATCAGCTTCTGGATATGCCAAAGTAAGGGGCAATATATATTTTTGACGCACTAAATATTAGTGCTTTAAAGCCGAAAACATAACCTTAATATTTTTTAATAACATTAATTTGTAATTCTAGTGAACAACTCATGGAGTTAATGCATGCTCGTGCTCGTCGGCGATTTGCTCGTGGCCTGAAGCGCAAGCCGATGGCTCTGGTGAAAAAACTTCGCCGAGCGAAGAAAGAGGCGCCTCCAAATGAAAAGCCTGAAATCGTCAAGACTCATTTGCGGAACATGATCATTGTACCTGAAATGGTTGGATCTATTGTGGGAATATATAACGGAAAGACTTTTAACCAGGTTTGTAATAACTTTACATGTGTTATATGTAAAAATTGAGGAACTTCTGTGTTGCTGTTTTCTCAATAAATTATATGAAAGAAGTAAATACGCTATCGGTTCCATATCTCAAATCTCAATTTCTTCATGTCTTATTATTATTCAGGTTGCGAAAAATCCTTCATTGATTTTTAGCAACCAATGTGAAATATTGATAAATATTACCATTGAAGAATTAAGTGTTAAAATTCTTTGTCTTTTTGAACAAAGATGCACAAGTTACTTTCCTCAAAACTAATGCAGAGTAATTGATGCTATGAATTTATGTATATTATTATTTAAATAAATATATTATTTTTTTTCAAATTAAAGAACTAGGGAAACTAAGAAACCAATTAATCAAGAATTATCAATATACAATGAAATATAAAGAGAGTAAGTCCTGTTGATACCAGTTTTGAAAAGTCTCATCTTTGACATACATAAATTTTGGAATGTGGTGATTATATCAACATGCTTTTTGTTTTTCATGTTAGTATTTTCCTTGAACAAAACTGGATCAGACAATGCAATAGTATATTGTGAAATGTATACTAAATAATGTTTTTGTTTTAAATTATGTCATAAAATAACTATTGCCATTATTTAATCAAACATACAATAATTGCATATCCATATAAGTTTCTTAGTTATGTATTAGTGTATATTCTATATCTAGTGTTGAAACTCCCTTCCCATTGAGACACATTCTTTCTCCTTTTTCCTTTTAATTTTTAGGCATTGCATGTTGAGTAGCGGAACTCAATGACATGCTTTGCTTGTTACCAGAGCTATGAAATTGAAATTTCATATACTTAATCTTCTCGAGGGGTAATAGCCCTTCTAACATTTACAATTCCACACTTATGCACTTGCCCCATAATCTATTACATTTACAATTCCACAATTTAAAAACTAATTTAAATAAACATCACAGTATGACTGAAAATATTTTAAATTTCTCTAACTCTGAGAAATGAATAATTTTGTGTCTTATATTGTAAAAAGAAGGAGAGGAGTGAATTACACAAGGCTGAATGTCTAAATAATTGGAATGGAATGTCACACACAATACATATTTTCCTCTGTGTACTCCTCACTATGTGAGTGATACATCTCATAAAGCGATAAAAATAATATTCAAATATATGCGTTTATTTTAAAAATAATTTATTTTAATTCTAGGTTGAAATCAAGCCTGAGATGATTGGTCACTACCTAGGTGAATTCTCAGTTACATACAAGCCTGTAAAGCACGGTAGGCCAGGTATTGGTGCTACCCACAGCTCCAGGTTCATTCCGCTTAAGTAGGCGGCAACATCTTAGGCTAAGCAAAAACAACACAATGATACAATAAAGTATTTTTGTGGAACTTTAAGTGTTTTAATTTATCTTGTAATTTGCATGATGGCATCTAATATAACTAAAGTTATGTATTTAATTATTAGATTGAAGGACACATAAATTTTACTATTAAATGTATGTTTAATAATTATATAGATGAAAATAAAGTTACAAAATATGGCATGCCATTATATGCTGTACGACGATCAGAGCATTTACGTTACGCCTTATAGGCCCAAGATCTCCGGGCCCTACTATTACGTTTATATGTTGTTAACCCTAAAAATGCCCAATATTTAACTGGCTATAAAACCCAATCATACGTAAAAATTATGTGAAAAATAAAATAACTGTTTTCTCATTCTTTACTGTTTATGAACAATTTTTTGTATTAATTATTAAATATAGAGTTTTAATTAATAAGTAAGATACATTTATTATAATATACTCTGAATATAATCAAAGTACTATAGTTATAGTAGAATCATAGAAGAAAATCAACAAAAAATTATGAACCCTTACATTTTTTCTCATAACAAGTTTATTTTGACAAAATTTTCTACTTTAACGTAGGTGAGCGTTCTAGTTAGTAAATACGCATACAGTCCTAACTACGTATTAGATTAGATCCTGAAAATTTCAGTTTTACTAAAATGACTTAGGTCCTGGGATCTAATCTATTAGTTTTTTTTAAAATGAATTGCCATAGTATAAAATGGTATTGACATAATACTCAAACGTGACGTCACGAGCTACGCCATGTCACTTAACACGTTTTGATGCGACTTAAACTTTTAAATAAAAGTTTACGTAGTTAAGACTGTATGTGTATCAGCTTTAAACAGGGTAGGCAGAGGGAGGGAAGAGGAACCTAATGTTAAGACACTTCGTTCCCCACTTACTGCTGAATTTTGGAGGCATTGTGTGACGGAACTGTACGCCGCGCTTTGCCTTTACACCAGAGCGAAGAAATAGAAACATAAATTTAACAAATAAATATTTCATTTCCTCTTGTGAGGATCGAACCCAAAACAAGTCTCGTTTATAGTCACAGTTAGTTATATTTTTTTAAAATACTCATAAGAAAATAATTAAATATGGGCATTGTGTGGATTAAAGGTGCCTTAAAATAAGAAAGTGAAGAAAGTACAAGATAAAACCTAACCTTTTCAATGTTTACTGTAAAATCTAAGATAAAAATCTTTGTTAAAAAAATAGAAGTTCTATAATTAATTAGCTTCACGCTGTATCCCGCACACAGCAGGGTAGGCAGAGGGAACGGCGCTCCCGTATGGGCGGACGCCCTGGATCGGCAAAACATCGCCCTGCTGCGACGTGCGCAGAGGGTGATGGCCATCCGGGCGATACGGGGGTATCGGACCATCTCCGGTGAAGCAGCGTGCGTGCTGGCGGGAGTCGTGCCGTGGGACCTGGACGCGACGTCTCTGGCGTCGGTCTATTGCCGGCGTCGGGGCCTTGCGTCCGGGGATCCGGCAAGCCCAGCGCGCACCGAGGAGGAGCGGGAAGCCGCATTAGAAGTGTGGGAATCCCGGCTGGCGACACCATCTGCCGGCCGGTTGACGATCGAGGCTGTTCGTCCAGTCCTCCGCCAGTGGTTAGCGCGGCGTCACGGCGTCCTAACCTTCCGCACCACACAGGTACTCACGGGGCATGGCTGCTTCGGGGGTTACCTGTGTCGGATCGCTGGGAGGGAGCCCGACGCTCGCTGCCACCACTGCGACGACTGCCTCGATGAGACGGCCCAGCACACGTTGGAGGTGTGCACAGCCTGGGCGTCTCAACGTCGCGCTCTGCGCGACGTCATAGGGGACGACCTCTCCCTGCCGGCCGTGGTCAAGGCCATGGCCGGTAGCGAGACGTCGTGGGATGCGGTCTCCTCCTTCTGCGAGGCAGTGGTGCTCGAGAAGGAGTCGGCGGAACGGGCGAGGGAGGCTATTGCCGAACTCGCCATCCGCCGTAAGAGACCGGGTCGCCGGAGGGCGGCTCACGATCGCCGCCTTCCGCCCTAATGTGCCAGAGGGCGGTCAGCTTGGGGAAGCTGGCCGCCTACTAACCTGGCCCGAGTAGTCGCGCGCAGGTTGCTCCCGCGCGCTACTCCGAGCAGGCCGTCGAGGGTGCCCACACACCCTTGACTCCGCGACGTGCCTTTGCTGGCTCCCGCCGCCGCGTTTCGCGGAAGACTATTGTCCCCGCGTCTCGCGGCCAGTGGCGGTCGAGGAGGAGCACCGTGAGGTTTTAGTGGGTATTCGGACGGCCTACATCTGCCAGTCCGCGAGCCCCACATAACCCGCTCGAGGCCCCACTCGGGCCGGTATCCGTAACAGGATTTCCTCACGTTAAAAAGGGTAGGCAGAGGGAACCTAGTGTTAAGACACTCCGTTCTCCACTTTCCGCTGAGTTCTTTAGGCATTGCGTGTTAAGTAGCGGAACTCAACTGCCGCGCTTTGCCGACACAGACCAGAGTGGAGAAACGAATTATAGTCACATCTTTGTGCCTCTGCATCACAACGGCCTATTCTACCCACAAAAAACTCAAATCGATTTTTGATTAGTAAACTTATAAGGATTGTACGTTATAATAAAGTGCCAATTAAGAGGCTAAGTAATAATTAGAACGCGCTGCGTTCTCAAGTAACCTATACTCGAGTTAATGAGAGTGCATGCCATTGTCTCAACGGACGGTCGCTGTTCGTTTTCGCGAGATGAAACCGGTGCCGGCCGCCGCGCACCGCTCGCCACCAACCTCCGCGATACCATACACGCTTTGTTTAACTTACAACCCTTTTAGACGTGCTCGCCCTATATGGACGTACGAATTATCACCTGATATTGATATTTCAATGAATTCTGTTTCGTTAATTCAATTGCGACAACTAAAAAAACTTAAAAGCTTAAAGGACGTCACTAAGCATTAAAGTGGTGTAAGTGTGCGACTAAACGCGACGGGTTGTGGGTTCGATTTCTATTCGAGGAAATTTAATGGTTTCATATTTTATATCTTTGCTTTGGTGTCGAAGCAAAGCGTGGCATTTAGTTCCGCCAATGCCTCCAAAATTCAGCGGGAAAATTGGGAACGGACTGTCTAAACATTACGTTCCCTCTGGCTATCCTACTGCTACAGCGTGAAGCTAAAAAGATAGTTATATAGAGCGGCAGTAAAACGATTCATTAACCGGTATATATATATACTACTATATTAATTTAAGTATTTTATTAAGAAACTATATTTGAAATTATTAATTATTTCTTCATCAAAAACATTGAATCAATTTAGTTAAAACATAGTAGAATTAAAGATTTCCGTAATGTGGTGATGGCGCGGCGCCACGCGGCGCTGTTCTAATCTACCTGTAATCTATTGTATTTAAAGTATTTTTTTTTATATATTTCATTTTATACATTTTGCACCAGAATCCATCCAAGATTCCAAGAGAATTCCATTCCAAGAGAAATTCCTTCTTAAAATAAGTAAAATATTATCTAGTTAAATATGATTTTAATTCAAAATACGAATAAGCCACAGCCATAGCATTGTTATTGTCATGTCTTTGCCATCCTTCGCGGTTTGTTTAGTGTATGGTGCGCAAGGTGTTAACGATTTCTGTCATGTGTTTGTAATAGGAGCTCGACGGTGACGGGTGATTACTGCGCAACCAACCTTTACCTTTGATATCCATTTTGGCTTAAAAAGTAAATATTAGCAAAATTAATTACAAGTTACTAAAACGAATAATAATGTCGACATGTTTAATATATTTATGATATTTTAAAAAATAGCTATTGCTATTTATGGTTTAATTTTTTATTTTTTATTTTAAGATATTTATTAAGATCTAAACCTATATACACAAGTATAGGTGATCTATGCTAACACCATTCCATTTTTAAATTTAGAAAACTCTAAAGAAATTCAAATTAGGCACACCTCCTTCCTTGTGATGTTGTTAAAAATCTTTTAACGACACTTTGTTATCGAAGTGAAGATACGTTGCTCAAAATTTTGCGAATTTTATGCGAAAGTTTTGCGAAATTTTCTGCTTTGTCCGCACGCGTTAGGTTAAATTTCAGTATTTGCGCGTAAATTCCAAAACGTTCCACAGCTTAACTCTATGGGATACATTTTGGCCATTTACTCAAAAACTACAATTACAATTATCATCCAACTACTTCACTAGGATCACCGTGTTGTCCACAACGTTCCTGCTAAATTTCAGAGCTGTAGATTTAACGGTCTAGGAGGAGTAGCATTACAACGAAACACTATTTTGACCAAGAACACGGCAAGCTCTGACACTTTTGTTGTAACATTTTTAAATCACGCCATTAAATTAGCTTGACTCTCACTTCATCTCACTCACTTCATCTGCAACCAATTTAATGCATTACTAATAAATTTAATTTAATATTACAAATTTGATTTTGCCGGTACGAAGTCAGAAACGAATTTCAAAGTAATATAAAACTCATATCGCATTCTACTTTTATAACTTCTGTAAATATTGAGAAATTCCAAGAATGTACATGACTATTACTTAATAATTTAAAATATAAAGAAAGACTAAAGCTAAGAGTACTTTTATAATAATTCTAAATTGATACATAAAATTATGGAAATAAATGTAATAATTAAGAAATATTGCTTGATATGTGTTTGACAAATTATATTTCAAAAATGAAGTATAATGCTTGTATTGCGGCGTTGGGTTCCGCCACTCAACACGCAAGTCTTAAGACTTCGGAGGACAGTGGGGAACGAAAGTGCCTTAGGGATACGACGTGAAAATAAAAGAAAATAAAAATGTACATGTCTAAAGTAACACTTCATACTTTATTACTAGTAATTTTTCCGCCGTGTGATCCCGGCCTAGAATGGGCCCGGTCATCCTGGTACTGGTGGTGTCGTAAGAGGCGGCTAACGCACGTGTGGTAGAGTCACGTCGCCAGCAATGGCAATCCGCATGGGCAGACTCGACCGGATCATAACCACCCCCGGTATTTAAAACCGGTGTGAAGTAGTGGCTTTATGCCACTGCGTTACATATCAGGTAATGCCGGGCTCGGGCGCCCCACCCACCTTAAAGGCCGGCAACGCACCTGTAGCTCCTCTGGGGTTACACGGGGCCGTGGGCAGGGGTAATCGCTTACCATCAGGTGACCCGAACGCTCGTTTGCCGTGTCTTTTTCATAAAAAAAATACTAGGATCTTATCATGGTAAATGATGTTTTTTTTATCACTCCTCTCTCCCTGGAGTGCCCCTGTGGTTTTATACAGGCGCCACAACAGTTTATTGATTATATTAGAGAATATAATAATAAAAATATAATTATAGAAATTATATAATATACTATACATGGTAAATGTAAATGGTAAATTATGCTTGAAATATGATCTTATAACAATTGTCCAGTACTATCTGGAAAAAATTGGTTTCTTGAGTAGCTGTCCTAATAAGTAATTTAAAAGGTTATATTATTTATTATTAATTTCAAGATGACGACGCTCCTCGTTCTGACTTCATCTCGATGCTATTTGCGAGGAATGATCTTGCATCAAATTGATGCTGGTCAGTTTTAATTGACTCCGTTGCGTTCTCGTTATTGATTAAGGAAGGGATACGAATATATTATTCACAAATAAAATGTTTATGCAAATATAATGACAATAGGATTTTTATTTAGGTTGGGTAAATAAAAAAAAATCGGTTAAGTGCGAGTCGGAGTTGCGCACGAGGCTTCCATTGTATTAATTTCAGGATTGTAGGTCAACTGGGAAAAGAAAGTACAACTTAAGTGCAACTTAAGTATGCATACTTAAGTTTGACAATTTTGTATGCAATGAACAAGAAATATAAGTTTCTAATGATTTTTCTATGAAATACCTATAAATTTTTACTTTATATAATTTGTATTCCGCACCTTTTAAGGAAAAAAGAGACCCATATAAGATCTTTTTGTTGTCCGTCTGTTTGTCTGTCTGTCAAGTGTCTTTATCTCAGGAACGCTTGGAGATATCGAGTTGAAATTCCAACCATATACCTACTTAAATCTATGGTCCCATAATTTTCTGAAAAAAGTGTACTTCTACGTTAACTTAAAAAAGGATGTGGCCGTTTATATAAGCAACAAAGGAAATCAAAATTTATAGGAACTTCCGTTTGAACTAGAATTATGAAATTTGGCAGCTAGCATGTACAGGTAGTACTAATTCAAGTAAAAATTTCAAAACTATACATTTGTGGGTAAATCCTAACATATTAGCCTTAAAAGGGGGGTTAAATATGATATTAAAACCCCTAGTTCAAGGTCAGATGGAAGGGCACTGGCTATAGCGAGCCCGACTTGCGCTTGTCCGGTTCGGTACGAAATTTCTTGATTCTGAGTTAACGGAAAGTACCCTCTAAGTTTTGATAAAAATAAAATAAAATAAAATAAATCAGCTTCACGTTGTATCCCGCACACTGCAGGGTAGGCAGAGGGAAGGTAGTGAAAACCACTCCGTTCCACACTGTCTGCCGACTTTCGGAGGTATTGCGTGTTAAGTGCCAGAACTCAACGCCGCGCTTTGCCTCGATACCAGTGCGAAGAAATGGAAATATAAATTTAAGTAAATATTTCATCTCCTCGAGTGGGGATCGAACCCACAACCAGTCGGTTTACAGTCACACTTTGTGCCGCTGCGCCACGACCGGCCTCCCCTAAGTTTTGATTCCGGAAAAAATTGCGGAAATTTCCAACATAAACGGCTATATGTTATAATTGTTTGACTAAGGAGTGAATTTTGGTTTCCACAGCTATGCAGTTTTATGCAGCTTTTGTTATGATAGTAGACCTGAATATTTGATATCAATTCCAGCTCGATACCTCCACGCGTTCCTGAACTCCGCCTCTCAATTGAACGCCGTGACGCTTTAAAAATATACATAAAACTATACCTATTGAGAAAACCTATACCTCATACTTATTTAAATATTACCTATGTATAAACTTGTTCTACAAACACTAGCTACATACTTTTCGACTTTAACGATTAATGGCGTATATTTAGTATTATACATATTAGGAAATCCGCCGTTTCGAACACTTTGCATTAGTCCGTGGTCACGAGTGTCCGTGGCCTCTATCTGTGACCACTGACTCCTGTTTCCAGAAATATATAACACTAAATATACGCGATTAACCCGGTTAAATAGCTTCATTTAAAATGTTAAATGATTTCTGTTTTCACGTGTGATAAATAAGGAGAATTCACATTTGAATTTGATATTTGAATTTCACAGAACTATGACTCGCTGCGACTATAAGTGGTATTAGAACTAATATTATTTGACTATTGGATTGATATTGGGGAAAAAGCTTGAGTCAGTCTGATGATGAACGTTTATAGAAGTTTCAAAAGATGTGTTCCAGTACTAGTTATTTAGAAGTAAAACTTTTATGATTACTTATTTAGTAAACGTATAAAAATTTAATGAGAACGTATGGCTTAGTGGTCAGAGCGCCTGGTCGGTTTCCAGGAGGCGCGGGTTCGAGTCCCGCTAGTTTCAATTTTAATACGTCTTCTAAATAAGTATTTTTCTTTCCTAAGTGTGGAATAACTCTTTAAAAATGTTAAAAAATACTCATATGATTTCGCATTAAAACACGCTTTCAATTCAAATCTAATTGTTGGCCACAAAACTAACTATATTGTTTGCTTTATTCAATTGTTGGATGTGACCAATTACAATTGGACACTATCGGTTCTAATTAAGATATACTTAAAAAAACAACTCGATTGCTAAAAGCTTCGATTTATTTTAATCAAAGGGGTAAAACCAATTCAAGGAGGAAAATCAAAGGATATTTACAATATCCCTTTGTTTATTCTGTCATTTGGTGTTTTTTGGTTATGACTTGTTCAAGTAACATATTGGATTCAAATCGCCACAAAGAAAAATCCAGACGTAATCGTACATATAGAGAGCTCGATCTTGAAGGTTATTTCTGATTGCCACGCAGAGAGATGATTTCTTTAAGGTTAATTTCCCATTCAGCCGAGCGATCGACCAAAAATCATTATTCAATTAACATTTCAAAAAATCAATATCAAAGCGAGCAAACGATGTTCAGTCGTTCACGTCAGATCCCCTTACTTGAATATATTGTTCAAATTGTCATTTGCGCCATTACTAACCGTCACAGGATAAGATGGCGCCAAATTAAAATTCGTCCTGCTTGCTTTGAACAGCTTATTTATTCATAAAAATTTTGTAATCAATCAAAAACAGCTTCATGCTGTATCCCGCACACAGCAGGGTGGGTAGGCAGGGGGAACTTAGTGTTAAGACACTTTCCGCCGAGTTCTGGAGGCATTGCGTGTTGAGTGGCGGAACTCAACGCCGCGCCTAACCTCGACATCAGAGTGAAAAAATGATAATATAAATGTAAATAAATATTTCAACTCCTCGAGTGGGAATCGAAACCACAACCAGTCGATTTTACAATAACATTTTGTGCCTCTGCGCCACGACTGGCCTCAAATAAAAATGAAGTAATAAATGTATTTTATCGACTTTATTCCTTTTAAAGGGTTTTTATTTCTTTTAACATATAAAGACCGTCTGTAATATAATAAATTTACGGTTTTTCAGAAATAATTGATTGGATTTGGTTGCATTTAAGCCATTTAAAATTATAAAGACACCTCTGAAAATATAAATTTTCTTAATGATTGGATTATTATATGTATTTATTTAGTTATAGAAATAACTAATAATATAGATCTCACGTTGTAATTGCTATCTTACCACTTAAAAATTATAATTATTTAATATGCTTTTATTGAAAGATAAATTTAGTGTATTTAAGAGATTCTTACATTGTTCCTACATATGTGTAATAATGGTCTTCTACTACGCAACAAAAAAAAACACAATTTTCTAATATTGTCTATTTTCTTTAAAAATTAGACTATTTAATATTATTATTATTTTAAATCTCATTTTGACCATGCTGTAGATGATGATGACGAGGCAGTCGTCGCGCAGGCAACTGAAAGTAAAAATTAAATATTATTACTATTGTTTTATTTGTAATAATCTTTATTTATATAAATAAATACGTATTGTTTTGTGTAACTCACTTGACACAATAATATTTTTAAGATTTAATCACAAATAAGTTAGCAGGGTTATGTCAAAGTACTTATTAAAATAGATCAGATTGATTGATAATTAAAAGATACACTTTATAATGATAAGGCAACACTTGTTTCACAACAGCCACTTTCTATTAATTATATGAAATAAATATCAAGATTTTTTTAATAATTTATTTTATTTTTAACTTGACGTGATTATCCCGCGCGTATTAGAGTAGTCAGAGGTATCTGAGGAACGTTATTAAGCGCTAAGACACTCAGTTGTTCGTATGACGTGTTCGCTTGCCAATTTCCCTCTAATTCTTGAGGTATTGAGTTTTAAGTCTCGGAAATTAATGCCAGACGAAGCGAAGAAATTAAATATTAAATATTTCATTCCTCCGAATGGGAATCGAATTCACAAATGTCATGTTTACAGTCGGATGCTTGTGTCCTTGCGCCACGACGGCCTCAAGGAGTTTCTTTCTTCTGTTCTAGACTAATAAAAATTACCGAGTATTTAATTTGTGTATGAATGTATCACTATGCACTATATATAATAATAATATATAGTGTAGTAAGACGTCCTAAATTAGTAAGTATTTAATAACTTGCAAAATACTTTTTTATATTTCTTGTGACGTTTTCTAGTAAAACAAAAACTCGAAAATGGACATAATAAAAAAATTTTAACTACTAAATATTATATTACCAATCTACTACATATATTGTGTTTTATATCCACTACAGCTATTTCTATTCCTCTCAACAGTTAGAAGCAGTAAATAACGAATTTAATTGGATTGAAAATGTCATATTTATATATATTATATATAACCTATTGTATGGTCAATTCTTCATAAATAAATATAATAAAAAATGTTGATTTTATTGAGCTTGCAACACATAGACATATGTCTCCAGAATTCGACAGAAAATGTAAAACTTTGTGTCTTAACACTAGGTTCCCTCCGTCTACTCTACCATGTGCTGAATTCAGCGTGAAGATGATAAAAAAATAAATAAATCGTAATTAAATTGATTTGTTTATATGATATGGTTGTCGGAATTTAATTTTAAAATATTTTCAATATTGTTAATTGTCCCTTTTGTCTGTTATAGACACTAGATTAATGCTCAAAGTATTCCTGGTCATTTTTCAGATATTTATAACACCTTTAACCAACCTAACATTCATGCTGTATTAATTTCTGAATCTTGGCTGAAGCCTTCATTACAATCTACTTGTTTTTCCGTGCCGGGTTATGTACTAATAAGAAATGATCGTCTTGGAAGAGTTGGTGGCGGGGTTGCCATTTATCTTAAAAGCCACATTTCCTACAAAACAATTTGTTACTCCACATCCTCTAATGACTCCTCTTCTTCACCTGACTGTTTTGAATATCTTTTCATCGAAATAAATGTGGGAGTAAAGTTTGCCCTTGGGGTAGCTTATTGTCCACCCAATAAAAACTATTTTAATAACCTGGAAGTTGTACTCGAAGATCTCTTAAGCAACTATTCCCACGTAACGATATTGGGCGACTTTAACACGTGTCTACTTCGCGATGATTTTCGAGCGAGAAAATTGAATTCGATATTAATGTCCCTTAATTTACACATGTTACTTCTTAAACCAACTCACCATACCAACTACGCCGATACACTATTAGACTTAATAATTACGTCAAGCTCTGATCTCGTTTCTAAATATGGTCAGTTCCCCGCATCAGGTTTTTCTTTACATGATCTTATTTTTGTGTCTTTAAGATTAAAACTACCGAAATCGAAGCCAATTACTTTATTACTAAGAAGTTTTCAAAACTTGAATATTGAGAAGCTCAAGAGTGATGCTCTAAGTATTGACTGGTCGCAAGTTGAAGCGAGACCATCTATTGATGAAAAGGTTGACTGGTTGAACACCAATATTATTGCATTGTTTGATAAGCACGCACCTCGCCAAGTAATTAAAATGAAAAACCAGCGTACTTTGTGGTTCAACGATGACTTTCGTAAAGCCAGGGCTAAGAGAGATAAGGCTTTCTCCAAATATAAAAAGGATCGAACTGATCTCAACTGGTCGATTTATAAGGCTGCGAGAAATCACTGTAATCAGATGTGTAGAAAATTAAAACGCCAATATATCTTTAATAAAATACGTGATTCTTCTCCCGAGGCGACTTTAAAATTCTTAAAGTCCTTCGGTATTGGCAAACTTTCAACCTCTCCAATCAATTCCGACTTTGATTTAAATACTCTAAATAATCATTTTTCTACGTCTTATCCCCTTGATATTAGTATTAAAACCTGTACTCTTTCTGAAATTTATAGTTTGCCGAAACTTGATATCCCAGCTTTTAATTTTTCATCTATCAGTAATAATGATACTAAGAAAATTATTCTAGCCCTCTCCTCTAAAGCAGTTGGTTCGGATGATATCAGTCGCATTATGATTACTTCAATTGTTGAGATCCTTGTTCCTGTAATAACTCATATTGTTAATTTTTCTTTATCCTCTAATCAGTTTCCCGAGGTGTGGCGAAAGGCATTTGTTCTCCCACTTCCAAAAATATCAAATCCTACGCTACCATCTCATTTTCGTCCCATTTCAATTCTTCCTTTCCTCTCCAAAATTTTAGAGTCTACTGTATATCAACAGATTTCCACTTATTTCTCAAAATGCGACTATTTAAATCCACTGCAGTCCGGTTTTAGAACTGGACACAGCACTACCACTGCTTTGTTAAGAGTTACTGAAGACATTAGATCTGCATTGGAAAATAGGCATTTAACAGTGCTTATTTTAATTGATTTTAGTAATGCATTCAATGCAGTAGATCATGAGCTTCTTATTGCTCTGTTATGCAATGCTAATGTATCCAGTACAGCTTTAGAGTGGTTTTCTTCATATCTTCGGGGACGTCAGCAGTCGGTTCGTGTTGGCCAGGCTATTTCTGACTGGCATGATGTGACAGCTGGTGTTCCTCAAGGCGGTATTTTATCTCCTCTTCTTTTTTCAATATTTATTAACTCCATTACTTCCATTATTACTTCTCAATACCATCTTTACGCTGATGACTTGCAGCTTTATGAGCACTCTAGCGTGGAAAATATTGCTGGGGCTATAAACTCTTTAAATGCTAACCTCCGACAAATATCAGTTTGGTCTTCCAAATACGGCATTAATGTTAACCCTGACAAGTGTCAGGCCATAATTATCGGCAGTTCGAGACAATTGGCTAAAGTCGAATACCATAAGTTGCCCAACTTAACATACAAAGGCACGATCATAAATTTTACCAATACCGTGAAGGACCTAGGTGTTATTATTGATAACAAGCTAACTTGGCGCAATTACGTTGCCGATATATCGCGAAAGATCTACGCCTCATTGCACTCAATGATGCGCCTTAAGAACTTTTTACCTGTGCAAACGAAAATTCAGTTGGTCAAAACCTTGCTGCTTCCTATTATTGATTACGGTGATGCTTGCTGTTTGGATATGAACAAAGATCTCGTAAACAAGCTCGAAAGGATACTCAACACCTGTATACGCTTTGTTTATAACCTGCGCAAGTATGACCGTGTATCATCTTGTAGGAGGCAGCTTGGTTGGCTATCTGTTGCCGATCGCAGAAAATGTAGGGTCCTTTCTTTAATTTATTCCATCCTTTCCGATCCTAATTTTCCCGCCTACCTGTCTTCTGACTTTTCATACCTTTCCTCTTTCCATGATAAATCCTTACGTTCCCAATCGAACCTTCTACTGTCAACACCACATCATACTTCTGGGTACATGTCAGACTCTTTTGCAGTTGCAGGAGTTCGACTTTGGAATGAATTACCCGAGTCTGTTCGAAGAGCTTCCTCTCGTGAAATATTCAAACGCCGGGTAAAAGAATCCTTTTTCATAAAGTCATAATTCTATATGTATATATATATATATGTATGTGTGTGTGTATGTATATGTATATGTGTGTGTATGTATGTATGTGTATGTGTATTTATTGTATGTATCATAAATATAGTATATTATTGTGTATTTATTACATATACTTATGTAAATTGAATATTGATATTTTGTTTTTTTTTTTTTTTGCACCTACTCATTTTATTCTCCCACATGACTTAGGTTGGCTGGTAGAAAATGCTTTTTAGCGTTAAGCCCGCCTATTGTACATTTTTTTTATGTATTAAATTTTGTGCAATAAAGAATAAAAAAAAAAAAAAAAAGATATAAAGTGAGGCCAGTCGTGGTGCAGGGGTACAAAGTGCGACCGTAAGCGCGACAGGTTGTGGGTTCGATAGGCAAAGCACAGCAGATAAAGTGGAGCTTTTGACCTTTGAGCTTTATATAGATACCTAAAGATATTGAGTTCTGATTTACAAAATTACGATCACTATTTTTATGATGTATTACTGGCGTTCAAATATTATTGATATGAGAGCATTTTACGACTGATTCATATCTAATGCTTCAATGTAAATAATACGTTACAACTAAAAATATCCGTGCACAGAATGGGAGTGGTGGTCTGGTGGCGTCCCGCAGGCAACGGCCGCCGCTGGAACTGGGAGGGATCTTGTCATAACTAGAATAAACAATTGGTGTAATTAAAAATTATTGTTTGTTATAATTAAGGGCGTTTAGCTTATAAGGAGCGGGCGCGGAGGCTTTGCGCCTATGGTACGCCGACTGCGCACCAGTCCACACGCGCTGTTCGCACATCCTTCGCCAAACTTGCGTCCGTTACTGCTAAATTAAATTCACCCCTAATATCCAGTTTTATATTATTCATAAAATAAAAATATTAATTGTAAATTGTCTTGAATATTTACTTTCTGTGATTAGTGAAAAATAAGTGTGATAACAGTTTTTTATCTCATCTTCGTGAGGAATTAACTTTGGTATAGAATAAAACCACTGACAGGTAAGTCGATCGTTATCTATGTGCAATATTGTTATATTTTTATTGTATATTTAACCTACATTATATTTTGTAATTAAATACGAATTAAATATGGTGGCTTCGTAAATAATTTAATTTTATTAAATGTTAAAAAAAAAATAAAAAGGCAGTAAATATTAACTATAATTTAAATAGATATTTTAGATGAATGAAATATATAATTTTTGTTAGTGTTTGGTTAGATGCAACAAGTTTCATTCATACTCACACTGCAACAGGTTTTTCAGTTGATTGTCTTTTCCGAAAACAAAATTACTAATGTCAATGACATTAATATGGTAAACCTAAATACATCCAAAAGAATGGACTTAGACTATTTTACAAACCACTTTGTTTCCTTACATACATCATATTTTGGACCTTCGTAATTATTAAATCATTAAGCTATAATTGAGATTCATATGTAGATTTTTCATAATATAGATAAGGATTAATGAAATGATATTGTATAAGTTTGTATGTGTGAATCAAAGTAACCGTACCATGGGCGTATTAGAGATATTTTCTAAGAGTAAAGGGTTAAATGTATGTTCAAAATTCATGAGGGAAACGGAGTGTCGTAACAATTGGTTTCCTCTGCTTACGCTGCTGTGTGCGGGATACAGTGGGATTTATGGAGAGTACTGAATACTGTCTATAATAAAAAAATAAAAATATTATTGGTATTAATAGGTTTAATGATTTTATAATAAACTAACATTTTAAAGAAACATTAAGAAATATAGTTTTACTTATATTCGTAATCAATAGAAGATTCACATTCGTAAAATATAACAATTACCTAACGAGATGTTTTTTTAAATTAATATTAGTCAAGTTATATGTACATTTCTAACAAGTATCACTCATCATTAGTTGAAAGCAGTAACTACTTGTTAATAATTAGTTAGTGTATAATAAGATAAGATAAAAAGAAAAACAATTAAATTATTATGATAATTTATTATTTTGTAATTTGAATCATTTTTATTGTGATCTTGTAGTATTTACAAGTAAAGCAACTTTTAAAATATATGTATATATGTATATAGTTTAACAAAATAAAAACCGGACAAGCGCGAGTCGGACTCTTGCACCGAGCAAAAAATGGAGGTCTCGCAAAAATTGGAGGTCTCGAGGTTTTTCTGAAATTCAATCTTAGCTTAGCTAGAGCTCTTCATCTGATACATCACTTGAACTAGCTTTAATATCAAACTTTTCCCCTCTTTTTAGATTTATTATTTTTTAGCTATAAATGTGTAATTTTAGGATTTTTTCCTGAACTAACACTACCTGTAGATGCAAGCTGCCAAACTGCATAACTTTAACTCGGAACGGTAGTACCTTATTATTTTGATTCCCTTTATAATGTCGAAATACGCGTTTTTGCGATATAAACGACTATATCTTTTTTTAAGTAAACATAGACTTTGAATTTTAACTTGACATATTTATGCGTTCGTGAGATAAAGGCTTTTGACAGACAGACAGACGGACGGACAACAGAGTGATCTTGTAAGGTTCCTTTTTCCTTAACAATACTAATATTTATTCTATATTCACGTAAATCGTTAGATGAAAAGTCTTCAAATATCTACTATCATTGAAAACAAATAGTTTCAAACAACAAAAAGTACTTCCTTAATCCTTATAATATAATTTTAATTCGGTAGAAGCCGAAGAGTCGTCACGACTAACTACAACTTTTTTTTCAGTTTCACGTTGTAGCAGGGTAGAGAGAGAATTAGAGTTTTAGTTTAAAAATAATAAACATCGTTTTTACGTTATAAAACAATATTTTTTAATAAAACTTATTCAAAATATGGGATACAATATTGTATTTATGCAAACATTTCTTAGATGTTATTTAAACGATCATTTGTCATAAAATTAACTATTAAAAAAGGATTTTGTTATAGAACGCTGTTATTATTGTTACTTTTTGCATTATATTTTCCGCTTACTAATGTATATATAATTGATTTCTTTCGCTAGTTTTTCACTATACTATTAAATTATAATATAAATTATTTTTTATAGCAACAATAATAATTGTAATACACGCTGATGTGTAGTTTATTTGAGAGATAGGATTTCCTATATATTAAAAATATTTTTAGTTTTTATATATAATAAAAAAAGTTGTACTTCAACTACAAGAATCCTTATCGGCGCCATCAGTTCCAATTTGCAATACGAAGCACATCGCTACAGCCTAATCAAAACGTAATATTATATTATAGTGTAATGTAATAGATATGTATATATTATATTAAAATTTAATCTTTATTGTTATATAACATTAATACAGTATAAAATAATATTTTATTTTATTACTTTTAATAATGTAATAAAATAAAATAATAAAATACGAGTAATGTTTAGACGAACGGACTCCTTTTGAATAAAATTTTCCCATCATGTTAAACGGATGAATATGTCCCAAATAGTCATAATGGTGGTCTTTATTATGGGGAATATAGACTAAATAGGTATATATTTTAAAATGAAGTTAAGAAGTTAATTAATTATGACGTACCTATTATATGATAATGAATCTAAGCGTATTTTTGTTATCTTTATTGGGGGCAAAATTTTAATTTGATGACAGTAAATAGTCCTCCCTGCGACGATTAGGGTTGGATAATGACATGAGGGACATTTAAATAAGAGGAAAAATAAAAACTGTTGTCAATTCTAGAATTTCAAATTCTAGAATAAAACCATGTTGTATAAATGCATATTAACTTCATATTTTTATTCTTTTATTAAAATGTTGGTAAAGTTTATCGTAGATAATGATTATCGTAGATAAAACATTAAGTCAGGGTAATTGTTAAAGTATAGTTAGGAATTAAGATAAATGATAAATAATCATTTATTTTAATTTCTTCGCTCTGATGTCGATGCAAAGCGCAGCGTTGAGTTCCGCCATTCAACACTCAATGCCTCCAGAACTCGGCGGAAATTGGGGACCAAGTGTCTTAACACTAGGTTCCCTCTGTCGACCATGCTGTGTGCAGGACACAGCTTGAATCCCGTACATATAGCGTTTGTTTGTTTGAGTGTCAAACCAGTCCATCCGTGACCTTATCCTCATGAGATCATAATATTCAAAAAAATATACTGTTTCATATCATTCTTGTTTCTTGTGTTCACGTGTAGTAACGTGGCAGATCACTTTGCGCCTGTCATCTAGCGATCGTCAGGCAATTAAAAAAAGGAAAAAAAAGGCGTACAAAATTTATTGTTTCACATTATGAAGTGTTAGTTTTGTTATTTACAACAGAAAATTAATTATTTTCTATATATTGTCTATGTGTTTACATTCAGATGTTATTTTTAGAAATTGGATGATATTTTTAGACATCATTTGGAGATATTTAAAGTCTTGTTTATGAGTCACGGTTAACACGTTTATATTTTTTTCTTTCAATTTAAAGTCAAATGAACATTGTACGTATATTCAAGGTTGTGTTTTTCGAGGTAAAAACAACTAAACTTTAGTAGTGCATAGAAATACGGAAACCGGTTGATAGAAGGTCGACTTGGAGACCAGGAAAATCTTAATCCCAAAACATTTAAGTTATCCCTGATTGGGCAAAATCAAAGGTCTAAATATGCAATATCCGTACGGTACTTTACCCTGGCTCCGTTTTAAATTGTAATTGGTCCTTTAATAGGAAATTGTATGATTTATACATTTTGTCCAAAAACTAAACTAAATTAGGACTTATAAAAATAGGATAAAAGTTACATCGGGCTGTGCTATGAATGTAAGATAAATTTCATTCAAATTAATTATATTGATAATCCAAATATATATTGAACCTAGAGGCCATTCGTGGCGCAGGGGCACAAAGTGTGACTGCAAAATCGACTGGTTGTGGGTTCAATCCCCACTCGAGGAAAAGAAATATTTATTTACATTTATATTTTAATTTCCTCGCTCTGGTGTCGAGGCAAAGCTCCTCCACTGAACACGCAATGCCTTCAAAAATCGTGGCTAAAAGTGAGAAACGGAGTGTCTTAACACTAGGTTCCCTCTGCCTACCCTGCTATATACGGGATACAGCGTGAAGCTGATTTTAATTTTTATATCAAACCTAGGAAGCGAGCTACCATATAAAACAATATATATTCATTCAGCTATCTTATATACGTGATTGGCACAGTAGTGGTGTAGATGCACAAACAGTCATCCATAACCTACTTATTAATTCGATACCCACTCGAGGAAATTAAATATTTAGTATTTTCTTTTCCTCGCTCTAGAAATAAGGCAAAGCGAGACGTTGTGTTTCGTCACTCGATACACAATGCTTTCAGAATTCGACAAAAACGGAGGAAGAAAAGTCTTAATGGGAAAGCAGCTTAACACTGGATTCCCAAATTCCCTCTGCTTAGTCTGCTATGTGCGTGGTACAGCGTGAAGCTAAATAAACATCAAAAATGGACATCAATATAAATACTTAACTTTTCCATAGGTACCTACTACCTACATTGTTTCAGCCATCGCTTGCCAAGTACGTAAAGAGCTTCATCAGTCTATTACTTGATTAAACCGTGAGCCGCGCCTCGTTTGACGTTATTATACGTTGCCAACGTCTGTTCTGTTAGTGACAAAGTTAATTGCCCGTCCCAACAGGGCACTTAGACTAAATACTGATAAGGATTTTAAATTCTAGATAATTATATTGTTGTTACGCACACTGCAAGTCGGTTGACATTTACTAATTTCGGTCTTTAACTATTATTTGTAAATGTAACTGACTATGGATTAGGTACCAATGACTGGTTATGTTGTTCGACTAATTTTTAAATAGTAAATATATTAATTAATCATCATCATCATCATCAGCTTGTCCTCGTCTACTGTATGACATAGGCTTATCCAATGGCACGCCACTTAGTTTGATCTCCAATTCTTCACATCCCATCACATCGTTGCTGCCAGCCACTTTAATATATAAAAAAATATGTATAATTTTATATGTTTCCTGTAAGTTACACATGAAGAGATCAAAAAGTGATTTTTTGAATTCGTAGATCATTTCAAACAACTTTGTCAACTTCAAATAGTTACGTGGGAAGTTGATAGCTCGATCGTAGAAAAAATAGTTTAGAATGACGCACAATACAGCACTAATAGGAAAGTTTCATGTATGTTTTACGATTGTAAGCACATATAAGGGTAGGGATTGACATTTCTTATATCATGTGATTATATTGTTAAACTCACTAATAAATATCATAATTTTTTATCTAAATATACTAAAGCGAATACAATATTTGTTAAAATTTTAATGTAAAATTTTACTTTAAAATATATACATAATATATTCATCTCCTCATATATGAGGCCAGTCGTAGCCCAGCGGCACGAAGTGTGACTGTAATATCTGCTTGTGGGTTCGATCCCCACTCGAGGAGATGAAATATTTACTTAAATTTATATTGCCATTTCTTCGCTCTGGTGTCGAGGCAAAGTGCGGCGTTGAGTTCTGCCACTCAACACGCAATGCCTCCAGAATTCGGTATAAAGTGTCATAACACTCGGTTCCCTCTGCCTACCCTACTGTGTGCGGGATACAGCGTGAAGCGGATTTATTTATTTATTTTTATTTATATATTCATCTTTTGCAAAATTCATCAGAGAATGCGGAACCTGAATGCTCTCACAGTTGTGGTATTTGTATTCATTTCAAACATTACAAAAATAACTGATCACTTCTTGTAATCGTGAAGTCTGCCTTTGATTGAAGGAAGACTTTTATTAATTTAATAAACTTCGTAAATAACTTTTGTTTACACTATCCACCATTACGATATACTCGAATATGGTTCCAGGAAATTACAGTCTAGTTACATTAGAAATATTATGTTAATCAATAAAAACTGTAGAACATACATATATGTATAGAATCGACGGTATTATAATTTTATCTAAGGACTATTGGAAGGCAGCTAAATTTTTTTGTGATTGTTGTGGTAATCTGAATAAGAGTGCCTACCTTATAAAACACTCTTACGGCCTTGTACAAGTGTGTGACTATAAACACGACTGGATGTGGGTTCGATCCCCACTCGAGGTGATTAAATATTAACTATTTTGATTCTTTCGCTCTGGTATCGAAGCAAGTGCGTGAGTTCCACCAGTCAACGCGCAACGCGCACGACTGGTATAACAGAATTCGGCGATAAATGGCGAACGGAGTGACTTAACACTAGGTTTCTGCTGCCTACACTGCTGTGTGCGGGATACAGCGATGAAGCTGTATATTATAATAATGTATATCGCAATAGGCAGAATGTTATTAGGTTAATATGGCAATGGCAATGAAACTGAAAAACTAGTAGCGGTAGCAAAATAAACATACGAGGCGTATAAAAATTATCTCTGAGAAGCTGTCATTTACTCAGTAAGTAAATAATTATTAACTAGATAAGAATTAGTACTGTTTACTGATAAAGTAAAAATAAGCACTTTTATTGTATAACTAGCGACCCGCTCGCGGCTTCGCTCGCTTAAACTACTTAATTACCTATAATGTAAGTTTGCAGCGCATTTGCAAGATTTTTAATATGAAAACTATTAAAAACTTCGGTTGCATTTTCGTAATTTCCATAAGAATATTCAATTGTTTGGAAAAAAAAAACAACTTATTTATTTTTAGATATAATAAAATCGTTAAGAATTGATGACTATATATTGAGATTAAATTGGAAAAAATGTATTGGGGGTATTTAACAATGCAATGGAACCTGTTCGAGTTCTCTGTGTGTATGCGTTTATTTATGCTAGTCTTAGAAACGGCTAAACCGATTCAAGTGCACTCTTGTATTTTAACAAACTTCCTTTCTCATTTAGTATTTGTTCTATTTTAATCGGTTCATAAATAAAATAGTTAAAACCAGATTCACGCTGCCTATAGCATGGTATATATTTCTTAATGTAAACGAAAAAAAAATTATAAAATTAAAAAAAAATAATAATAAAAATAAAATCAGCTTCACGCTGTATCCCGCACACAGCAGGGTAGGCAGAGGGAACCTAGTGTTAAGACACTCCGTCCCCCACTTTCTGCCGAAATCTGGAGGCATTGTGTGTTGAGTGGCAGAACTCAACGCCGCGCTTAGCCTTGACACCAGAGCGAAGAAATGGAAATATAAATTTAGGTAAATATTTCATCTCCTCGAGTGGGGATCGAACCCACAACCAGTCGGTTTTACAGTCACACTTCGTGCCACTGCGCCACGATTGGCCTCAATTATAAAATTATAAATTTTCTTATAGGATTAAGATAAATATACAAATAAAGAGCTTTTACAACATCGTCAACTCTAGCACACTCTATTTTGTGACGTAGACTATAGAGCAAGGAGCGGAAATTGTGGTATTCCAATATTTTCGTTTTGTATTTACAAAGCCGGTTAATTATGGAACTTCGCCAATACAAATATAACAAAGTGTTCAATGTTCATAAATGGAAATTAATTCACGAGTATAAAAGTTTTCTGTTTCCGTTTCCCTTCGATAGTTACACAAATAAAATATATAATGTACATTGGCTTCGATAACCAACCTGTATCTAACGAATTTTATGAGCGGGCCGTATTCTAATTTACATAATAAAATAATTAATTATTTAGAAAAATCCTAAAATATTCCACACGATTATAAAATGACGATGTTAAAAATACGTTTAACTGTATGTTTTTACTTATTTCTTATTAAAATCTCGTTAATTACTCAAGGACATTTTAACAATTACAATATAGAGGGTACGTAAGTCTATGTATGTATGTAGTTGATTTATTAAACTATGAACTGTACTAAAGTGGTTCGGTCATACAGTCGCAGTGCTTATAGGAAAAAAACCCGGACAAATGCGAGTCGGGCTCGCTCACTGAGGGTTCCGTACAAAAATTATGAGCTTGCTATGGAGCTATGGAGGTCTAGAACTTTTTCTGAAATTCGATCTCAGCTTGGTCATAGCCCATTCATCTTACACCTCATTTGAACTAGCGGCTTTTATATCAAATTTTGCTCTCCGTATAAGGCATTATTTTTGAAGATTTAGCCACAAATATATTTTTATATTTTTTCTTGAACTAGTACTGTTAATAAATGCTCGGTGCCAAATTTCATAATTGTATGTCGACTGGAAGTAGGACCTATTAAATTGATATCCTTTATAGTGTCAAAACACGCGTTTATTGCGATATAAACGGCCATATTTTATTAGTAAATGTAGAGATACTATTTTTTTTATGAAATCAATAGGGCCAAGATGTATGTGTTTGAATGAATTTGTATGTGGTTTGAATTTCAACCCGATATTTCCAAGAGTTCCTAAGATAAAGGCTCTTGACAGACAGACAGACAGATAGACAGACGGACGTATGGACGGACAACAAAATGATCTTATTAGGGTTCTTCTTTTCCTAAAACGGTACGGAACCCTAAAAATATTTTTTTAATCATTTCTTATTTCTATTTTGTATAATATTCATATTGTTCGCCTTCCACGACTCAACCAACGTTAAATGAAAGGCACCTGTAAACAGGCTTTATTAAAATGGACATGCGATGTCCGAGAACAGTACACTTTGTTGTCCACTGATCTAATCGTTTAAATTATGACTATCTACGTGTGTTTTTCTCAAGGTTCACGCCGTCTTTTAAAGGTGTGAAATTTTCCTACTGTTTCTTAAGTATATTAACTCAGCCGTTTGATGATTTAATTGAGGCCGTCGTGGCGCAGAGGCACAAGGATGTGACTGTAACACGATGGCTGCAGGTTCGAAACCCTCAAGATTTGTCCTCAAGATTGTTTATGCAAATTACATTTATTTAATATGTTAATTTTGAAAAGTTTCTAAGACAATAAAATTTCCTAATGAAATAATGACCTTTTTATATAATAACCGATATACTACTTTTACATATTAATAATATTTATATACGCAAAATAATTATCGTGATAAAATCCTAGGATTTATTTTATTTTGTATAATTTTCTTTCCTTGTCAGTTATAGGTATGCAACTTTTTTTTGCTTTCTGTTTTTGTTAAAAATCGGAGAAGCGAGTCATTCCCAACACAAGTATCTTCGATTATTTACTGAAAAGTTTCAGGGAGACAACTTGTTTTTTTTATTTTTTTTTGTTATAGACATATGTATTGAAGTTATTTATTCGCTTATATATTATATATTTACCTACTACCCTTGTATATGTAAACGATAAATTGCAATACAATTGTATAAATAAAATTATTTCTTTTTTTACGTATAATATGAGCAAAGTTGTTCAAATTTCACATAAAACTTAAACATGATAGGATCTTTTCCCGAGTATTATAAAGGCTTGAAGACCTCTATTTAACTAACTATACTTCCAAACCTTGCGCCTCCAAAATCACCTTCACGCTGCATCCCGCACACAGCAGGGTAGGGGGAACCTAGTTTTAAGACACCCCGTTCCCCACTTTCCGCCTAGTTCTGGAGGCATTGCGTGTCGAGTGGGGGAACTCAACGCTGCGTTTTGCCTCGACACCAGAGCGAATAAATGAAAATATAAATGTGGCCTACAACCAGTCGATTTTACAGCCACACTTTGTGCCCCTGCGCCACATGACTGGCCTGCTATTTTCGAAATTCAAAAAATAAAGTTGCCATACAATAAAATTAATTACAATTGTTCATTTTTTTAAAACATTTGAAGACTTTAAAGTAAACGACAGAAGTATA
Organism: Heliconius sara; assembly: GCA_917862395.2. Classification (NCBI taxonomy): domain Eukaryota; kingdom Metazoa; phylum Arthropoda; class Insecta; order Lepidoptera; family Nymphalidae; genus Heliconius; species Heliconius sara. The sequence continues at coordinate 3,678,313 of OU860783.2, read as the reverse complement.
TTGGCACATCATTCACATTCACCATACGTAGTTAGGTACCTATAAGGTATACATGTGGTGGTCGAACACGTGAACTTAACCGACTCCAACCGGATAGAACTGGCCCGAAAGCCTGCAACCATTCGCGTTCGAGCTTCTCGATCTTGTATGACGTTGTTTTATAAGGCGAGCTTCACACCTACGTACGAGACTTGGTAAATGACTTTATTAAAATCATTGATTATTATTATTAAGGGAGTTGTTGGTCTGGTTTAAGTTTTTTTTTAATTACTTTTTAGGTTTTTGATTTTTTTTTCGAACTGCTCTGAACAATGCTGTTATCTTGTCTTCTACAGCGACACCGAGTAGGTCGGGAAGAGGGTATTCTGTCCCTTATCTAAAAAGTATTAGTTTATATTAAACTTAATAAAAAACAGTAGGTATGTGAGATAAATCTTAATTTATATTTACTTTAAAACATTATTTGGTTACATTGTTTAACTGTAACTGTAATTAAATATAACAGTTATATAATATTTATATGGATTTTGGAGAACGAGTAAGAAAAAAGGGAGAAAAAAGTTACAAAAAGGATAGATTGATGAAGATACAAAACGTAGTAACGTACATAAAATTGTATATAAAATTATATAATAATTATTATATACAATTTTATGTGACATCTTAAAATAATTCAAGCTATATACGAGTATGTACATAGACGTAGTAGGCGTTGTTAAATTTAATTTATTTACAAATCAAATTCAAGCAACAAATATAAACACACTCCTCATACACCTCATTTTTTTTTGTGTAGCGGTAAATACCCTGCTCCGGATTTCGGAGTCGGATTAGAGTTTTTATACCAGAAGAAAACGTTTCTAAGAGTTAATAATTTTACAATCTTCCGTTTTATAAATTTATGATATACATTATACAACTATTTAGATGCAATAGCTTTAAACAATATAGCACCATTATATTCATGCAACGATTGAAATGTGCTTGCAAAAATTATTTTGATACTATTATAATTTACATATAATCTACATCTAAAAATTGCTTACACATATATATTATATAATGATAATATAATAGCATTGAAGTAGTGTAGTTAATACTGCTTGTGGTGGTTTTCTAAAAACAATATAATATAGTGTTTGCGGTCAAGTACCTATGCCTATACGGCTGTACGGTCACCTCGTGTCTGAGTGCTCAATGGTGCTATAAAATTAAAAATACAAAAAAAAAGAATAAAATACAAAAAAAATTAATAAAAAATATCTTTTTTTGGATATATACTTATATTGTTTCAATAATATATGAAAAAATATATTATTTTAAATATATATTATTGGCAGCATTCGAATTATTCATCATTTTATGCATTATTTTATATTTTTTCAGATAACGAGAAGTGAATTGAAATAGGCTTTACTTAATGTCCAATGTTATATTATATTTATATACTTCAAAAGTTTTTATTATTTTGAGTGTCACAATGAAAAATTGCAGTGTAAAATTTTCTCTTGTAAAATCAGCTTCACGCTATATCTCGCATAAAGCAGGGTAGGAAGAGGGAACCTAATGTTAAGACAGTCCGTTCCCCACTTTCCGCCGAACTTTTCGAGACATTTCGTGTAGAGGGGCGGAACTAAACGCCAATAAAAAAATATTAATATCTTGTAATATCTTTTTCTTTTTAGCTTCACCTAGTTTCCCGCTTGCAGTAGGGTAGGCAGAGGGAGTCTAGTGATGTGTGAGTGTCTTACTCCGCATTCTACTTTCTATCGAATTCTTGGGGAATTGCCTCCTCCGCCTAGTTCTGGAGGCATTGCGTGTTGAGTGGCGTACCTCAACGCCACGCTTTGCCTAGACATCAGGGCGAAAAGATGAAAATATAGGATATTTCATTTCTTTTTATTCGACAATTCAATTTATTTCACAATACGTAGCGTTTACAGTAGGACACTTGTGTCACTGCAAAAGTTATAATATGTTTCTTACAAAACCACATCTTGACTTTGTTTTGTAATAAAATTTTTATGATAACATTTGAGATAGTGACTACTCACTGTGTTTATTAAAATTTTACTTAAAATTCTGTATGTTCTTCTTCTGTGTAAAAAAGAGTAAGGAACAAATCAAGAACGTTATATAAAGTAAAAAAAAACTTTCTTCTTTCTTACACTATTGATTCATTCATACATGATGCATATGCGTTCAATTTAATACGCATATGCGTCGTTTTGTACTCCATTTGATTGATTTCCACTGAAGTGAATATTTAATAACAATTAAATTTCGAGGCAGTCCGAGCGCAGAGCACTAGCGTGTAACTGTAACACGACGCTTGTGGGTTCGATGCTCACTCAAGGGATTGGATTATTAATAATCAATATTTTCATTTCTTCGCGTATTAAGGTAAAATAGCGCGACGGTGAGTTCCGCCACTAAAATATTGAGTCTCGAATGTTTAGCGGAAAGTAACAAACGGAGTGTCTTAACACAAGGTTTTCTTTGTCTACCCTCTTACATATATAAGGATATAGCGTGAAGTTCTAAAAAAGACTAGATATTTCCATTTGTCGTTAAAAGCATATTTATTGATAATATCTTTTCATTCTGTATAATGCGAGAGACGCATCTTTACGCGTATTATGAATGGCAATGTTTTCACATTATATCTTAAATATATTCAACGTATTTAATATACATCACTTACTATACATTTCTAATCGTAGATTATTTAATCCTTTCAGTGTCACATTTAACTTTAGTACCATCTATATATTCTAAATAAATATGCTCTAAGATAACAGCGGTAACCAAATACCACAAATATTAACGTATATTATTATAGATCCATGGTCTTTGCCTACTAGAAAATCATTTTTACAAAGAAATTATTCGTAATCTTAATTAAGATATAATAAACAAATCCCGAACTCAGCAGGGTAGTCAAAGGGAAGCTTGTGTTAAGATACTCCGTTGCCCACTTTCCGCCGAATTTCGAAGGCATTGCGTGTTGAGTGACGTTGGGACTCAACGCCGCGCTTTTGCTTCGACACTAGAGCGAAGAAATAAAAATATAAATGCAAATAAATATTTCATTTCCTCGATCGAATCCACAACCAGTCGCGTTTACACTTTGTGCCTCTGCGCCACGACTTTAATTTAAAACAGTATAAAGGTACTATTCAAGGTAATTGAATACATTTTTTTTCTAGGTCAAATACAGAAAATTATGAGGCTGAAGATCACTATAAGAAAAGAAGTTGTAACTATTATGAAACACGTTATCATTTTCCGATAGAATTTCTTTAATCAAGTACAATGGCGGGAGTGGAAAACAGGTTTGTTGCCGTTATTAATTGTTAATTAATGATTTAGAAAAGAAGATCAAAGCTGAACTTGAACCTGCGCCTCCTGGTCGGTTTCCAGGAGGCGCGGGTTCGAGTCCCGTTACGCTAAAATTTTTATACGTTTTCTAAATAAGTATTTTTTTTTCATTAGTGTGGAATAACACTTTAAAAATGTAAAAAAATATATTGTTAATTGTTACAAAATATAATTTGTTAGCGTTTGCTTTTAATTTTTAGAACATTTAAAACGTATATATATGTATGTTTAGGTTCACAATTTCGACTGTAGAGTCAGAATCCAAGAAAAATGGCATCCACATGGGTGCAAGTATTATATCCCGACCAATACGCACTTCCGTGGAGAACATGGAACGTGGGGACCCCAACCCTCAACCCGACACGTGGCTTCATGACGCTGGTTGGAGAAGAAAACGATCTCTCGCCCAACTCACTAGAGAAGCCTTGCCTCGAATGGAAAATTACAGAAATTCTAAACGAGCTCTTAAAAGGCCGAGCCTGGGTGAATTGCATGGAGATCACTTGATCACAGAAGAGGTAGGAAGGGTTTATTAAGTAGTAAAAATATTATTTTAATTATGATCTTATAATTTATAATAGATTTTTCTTTAAATCCATATATATAAAAGATTCTTAAGAAAAATTATATATATAATAAATATCTTCAACAATATATTAGGTGTCAAGAGTCGTGTATGATGCTTACCCTAATTACCTACTATAGATGTACATATATTTTTATATATAATAATATACGATCAGATGACACTTTTAAGGCTACTTAAAATATCGTTAAACATTTTTTTTTATAATCAAGGCTGAATTCGTGACACGCGAAACATAAAAAAAATAAAAATAATGTAAATTATATATTAATAATTGCCTTCATTATTTTTTTTAAATGTTCTTTTTATTTTCACAAGTCATCACGTAAATTAACTTGACGCGTAGATTCTGAAGACCAAATTGGGAATAGCTGAAATAGGCTTATAGTGACTAACTTATGAATAATCAAATTTTTACAACCTTTTAAGGTACCACAAAATAAATATAGTAAAAGTATGTAGTTATCACTTGGTTATTCCGATGACGTGACGTGTGATATAAGCACATATAAATGTAAAATTGGTATCAATTTTTATTTGTATTCATTCATTCACAAAACAACGGAAGCGTATAAACGCTGGAATGCGTCATATTCTCGATGCCATTAGAAGGCACGATCTAATCGCCAGGATCTGGAGTGAACCGGTAACAGGCGGTGCAGCGAACACCCCCTCACCCTTGTATCTAATCACGATCAGATTATGAAGTAGGTGTTAAACTATAAAGTGTAGTGCAATAGGCTGCGAAGTGATTCCTGAAATGATTAATGTTAATATGCTCCATGGTTGAGTGTGCATATGTCATAATATAGGGCTAATGTCGTTGATTTTTAAGCAAGCAGCGTATAAAGCAGCTTCTATTTTCCTTATTTATTATGTCAATGTAGAAACAAAACTTAAGGATGACAAGAGGATGTAAATAAAACATAAAAAAAATTGACACTTCTAAGTACTTAGTTACTTGAGATATTTATTTAAATATAGACCTAGATATAGGCCGTGGCCGTGGTCGTGGCAAAAGCGCGCGGGATTGGTTGTGGATTTTTACTCAAGGAAATTAAGTATTTAATGTATTTGACTAAAGAGTATCGAGGCATAGCGAGGCGTTGAGCTTCGCCATTCAACACGCAACGCCTCCAGAAGTCAGCGGAAAGTGGAGAATGGGGTGCCTTAACACAAGGCTCACTTTGCCTGCTACATGCTTTATACAACGTGAAGCTGAACAAAAAATCTAGTTATTTTCATACAAATGCCGATGGCGTCATTTATTCTCATTTCAAGAAACGTTATACATATTAGAATCAGTTTCACGCGCAGGGCCAAAATCTACGTCACTTATTTACTACGTTAAACTACGCTATTATATCAATGATCCTAAAATGCTCAATTAAATCTTTTCTTCTTTAGTATTTTTATCAAAATGAACTCTTCAAGTTTCAAGTGTATGAAGTATGTTGTATGTGTTTTATTTTATAATAACATTATTTTTATTATCCAATATTCGTATTATTATATTTATTAGGTATTCTGATTTGGTATATTTAACTAACTTTATATCTTAACGTTTTCTTACAAATATCAATTCGAATGGTGAAACTGATTGTGTTTTTTTTTCAAATACAACAATACAACAAGATTTATAAATATATTTCTACACAGTCCCATATTATTACTATACAGCGATGCACTTATTTGGAAATTATTTAATTTCCTTATAATAGGCACATATGTCCCCAACACTGCCCGAGTGACCTTTCGGCACGGTCTGCTACATATGATACTCTGAATATGGTCGTCAGTTTTAAATTGTCATATTGTTTAAGTAAATCGTTACGCAAGTGACATTTTCGCTATTGCTGTACATTTGCATTACTTTTTTTTTGCTAGATTGACTTATGTGTTTTGCGTTTGATAGAGTAGGCAAAGGGAATCTAATGTTAAAATACTCCGTTCCCCACTTTCTGTCGTTTTCGGGATTTCCCGTTGAGTGGTGAAACTCAACGCCGCGCTTTGCTTTGGTACCAGAACAAACAAATGATATTATTAGTAAATAATAATTAATTACCCTTTAGTTCATTTTTTAAAAAACCATTCAGGCAATGGGAATCGAACTCATAACTTCTTATATTATACGTATGTATGTACTATAATTTTAAAATTTAACGATTGTAAATATAAAGAGAAAAAATATTTTGAAATGGGGAATTCCTCTTTATTACTCATATGAGCGGCCAACCTTGACAGCGGTTGGACAAAATAGTAAAAATAATAATAAATATTAATTTTGTTATAACATACTAATTTTAATCATTATTATTAATTTATGCCGGTAATTAAATATACGAGGCCAGTCGTGGCGCACGGGCACAAAGTGTGACGGTAAAATTGACTGGTTGTGGGTTCGATCCCCACTAGAGGAAGTGAAATATTTATTTAATTATATTTTCATTTCTTCGATCTGGTGGCGGCGTTGAGTTCCGCCACTCAGCACGCAATGTCTCCAGAATTCGGAGGAAAGTGTGGAACGGAGTGTCTTAACACTAGGTTCCCTCTGCCTACCCTGCTGTGTGGGGGGAACAGCGTGAAGCTGATTTTATTTTAATTTTAAATTATTGAAAACCGGTCATGTGCAAGTCGGACTCGCGTACCGAGGGCTCCATATCAACTTCAGGAATGTATATAAAAATTGATAAACTTAATATTGCGGTTGTATGCATCAATTTTGTGTGAAATGAATTGCAATTGTAAGTTTGTTATTTTTTTAATATATGTTCTTAGATCTAACAACATAAATAATGTTCTTTCCTTAGTGTGGACATAATTTTCATTTTTTTATTTTATTTGTGCCACACGCGTTTCTAGCTAAATTTAAATAAAAATAACTGAAACATATAATCATGATTTTCGATAAAATCTTCAGCTGTTGCGTTTGTAGTTAAACGCTACTGACATGAGAAGAAAACTACCTACATATGATATAAATCGAAAACAGTTATTTTATATAAATCGTAATGGAATTTTGACACGTTACACTCAATAAATAAAAATCGAACCCACAACCAGTCGCGTCTACAGTCACGCACTTGTGTCCCTGCGCCAAGACTGGCCTCTGGTTGAAAATAATAAGTAATAAAATGTCAATAAAACTACATGTAAACTAGTGAAGGTATCTATCTACTGTAATAATAATAAATTACATAGTTTGTATATTATAACGCCCTAGATAATCTTGAAGCGTGCTGGGGATTTACGTCTTGGTAATTATAGTAGAGTATTGGAACTGGTTTATATGTTTAAAATGTTTTAGAAATATAATACATACAACATTATGTTGAGCAAAGGCTAGTCGTAGCTCAGGGGCACCAGCTTTGGTGTCGAGGCAAAGCGCAGCGTTGAGTTCCGCCACTAACACGCAATGCCTTCAGTAATTTGCAGAAAGTGTGGAGCGGCGTGTTGTAACACTAGGCCAGCCTATCCTGCTATGGAAGTGTGGCTGGGACACTGTATCGCGGATACAATGTGAATCTGAAAAAAAATAATTATAATGTGACCACGGTCGACACCGACACCAATAATGCAATTTATGAACAGTAGTGATGTCATCATTAAAGAATATCGATGGACTTTTTATTAAATATAAAAAGTGAAATTCAATTCGTTCATGTTGCGAAAGAGATAAAGGCAAGGCAAGATAGAAGTATAACGTGCTTCCTTCCTCTTTATATTAAGACTGCTTTCTCTTCATTAAAATAATATATCGCGCCATATTTAAAATTAATATATCGCGTAACATTATACGTCAGTAAGCGGTTAATACCCGCAAAATGTTGCTTGTCAAATCATAAAATATATTATCCATTGAATATAAGGTAATATAAAAACATGATATTGAATTAATTTATTTTATTTATTTATTTTATTTCAGACACATGTCCATATTTTGTTAGTAAAGAGTAAAGCTTAAATAATAAAAGTAAAGCTTAAATAATAAAAGTTAACAAACGGAAAAGAAAAAAAAAACACAGTAACAGTCCTTAGCCAACATGTAACCGTACCCAGTGGCGCAGAATTTTCGAGTCCCAGCGGTCAGCCAGTGCAGACAGAATGCCGTTTGAGCTAGTTCGTAACCTCCGGAGCATAGATGCACTACTTTTACGAATAATAGCGTGAAAGTCATCAACACGCCTCTCAGCAAACATTCCGGAGGCACTACAGTAGCGCGGTAACCCAAACAGCACTCGGAATGCATTGTTAAACTGGACTCTCAGGGCGCCGTACGCACGCTGCGTATACCTAACCCAAAGACTGCAGGTGTAGAAGGATTGACAATAAGCCTTGAACAATGTTACCTTTACTCGATCAGTACACCGTGCAAACCGTCGGGCCAGCATGTTACACCGTACGGCCAGCGCCCTGCGCTCCCTCTCTAAATCCCCGTCATCGCTGAGGCAGTCTGACACCCAATGACCCAGATACTTAAATCGCTCTACTCTTTTTAAAGCAGTGCCCCCAAGATACACCGGTGGCACATGGGTATAAACTTTCGTACCGGACTTAAACACCAGGAATTCGCTCTTTCTTGCGTTGTATCTCAGTCCCTGGGCCTCAGCATACCTCTCACACACACGCAACAACCTACGCAGCGCGCCAATAGATGGGCTGAGCAATACCATATAGTCAGCGTAATTAAATAATGACTAATATGTTAAACGAATTGCTTTTTTCTTCAAAATCAATGCAATTTTTATTTAGAAGTTTTTTTATTGGAATGGGTAGAAAGTTATAGTATTATATTACGGTGTTCCTATCAAGTTAAAAGAGACGTATCACGTGTGCAGTAGTAAAAAATGGCAAAACAGTCAATTATATAATAGTTAAATATATATATTTTTTAATTATAAATATAATACATTATAAGTCCTTAGTGTTTGAACCTACGACCAGTACAAAGTGAAACATCACGACGTAACTCCTAAAAATTATTATGAAACGTAGTAAATAAAATATTTAAATATTTTCTTACGTCCATCCGTTTGTTTAGCATACTGTACGCTTTAACTCCATTCGCCACCATGTAATAATAGTTCTGTCATGGTATAAATCACCACGAACAGACGGTGTCCATCATCTCCATTTAAAATGGCTTTACATTTGCTATCTAAGAATATCACGTTAAAGAGACGAGATAATCTTGTATAATACGTATTGTTATACTCGTGAGAATAGTAATTAATATTTATCAAAGCATAATCACATCTTACAAGTCACTCGGTGTCAGTCTTGAGGCCAGACGTGACACAATGGCACAAGGGTGTGAATAAAAACGCAACTGGTTGTGGGTTCGATCCCCACTCGAAAAAATGAAATATTTATTTAAATGTATATTTTCATTTCTTCACTCTGGTGTCGAGGCAAAGCCCGGCGTTGAGTCCCGTCACTCATCACGCAATGGTTCAAGAACTCAGTTGAACGTGGGGAATGTCGTGTCTTAATACCAGCTTTCCTCTGCCTACCCTCCTGTGTGCTAATTTATTTGATTTATTTTATTGACTCGGAGTTCAATCACACATTCGAGTATCGAGTACGATAACAGGTTTTTTCCACAATCAACGTCAATGAATTAAATGTTAATTAAGAGGTAGAAATTGAGATACAAACAGAAATAACGAAACGTGGTTTTAACGTATTTTGTTATACAAAATATGTGTTTGAAAATAAAACTAAATTAGAGAAGTCTGAAGATATTGAGGTCAGCTGTAGCTTGTAATTTTGCAATATAAATACAGGTTCGCAAATGTTACTTGAATACGATATTATATATGTGATATTGTGTGTATGTATATAAAACATATATACAATATTAACATAATACATATTATATTTATATTAATATTTAATATCATTAAAAATAAAAAATATATAAATAAATAAAATAAATGATGAAATTACAATATTATTTTATGGTGGAACATATAACGTACATAAATACATTACGTACATATTATTTATCTGGACATCCAATAAGAAGGGATTTTGAAAAATTTTAACCCTAAAGGGATGAAATAGGGGTAGAAAGTTTGTACGGATTTTTTTTAAAACAGCACCGATTTTTATAAAATACGAAATTCAGACTCTTTAAAATATTATATATAAAAGGGCTTGTTCTGACTGACTTCACCCCCTAAGCGATCAAATAAGGGGTTGAAAGTTTATATGGAGAAATCTTTAAATCGTCACTGATTTTTATAAAAATTTAAATTCAGACTATTAAAATTATTTTATTGAACACGTGTTTCGTGGTTTTTTTTGAAAATTCACCCCTAAGAATGCAAATAAGCGGGCGAAGCCGCGCGCGCCCACTAGTTCTGTAATAATAGGTAACTATATTGTATCCATTAATTTCCAAATGATTTCAGGACGAAAAGGAAAACCAAAGGGAAACAAAATCACCAACACCGGCTGTTGGTATAAAACTAGGATGGATTCAAGTAAGAACAGACAAACAGATATAAAAAATCTATTTTCATATGCCATTGCGACTTTCTTAAATATTAAGATTAGATCTTGTTTTAGGGTGTGCTGATACCATGTCTTCTAAACATATGGGGTGTGATGCTGTTCTTGCGTATATCGTGGGTGGTGGCGCAAGCGGGGATCGGACTTTCATTGGTTATAATTGGAATATCGGCGGTAGTGTGTATTATAACCACACTTTCCATGAGCGCTATATGTACAAATGGAGAAGTTAAAGGAGGTTAGTTTTTTGGCTTAACGTTGTATCCCGAATATAGCTGTGTATAAGTAGAGGGAACCTGGGGACCTAGTGTTAAGATACTCAGATTCATTAATACGCTAAGAAAGAGAGAAATTTAGTGGGGAATGGACGGAGATTAGTGTTTATTAATGCTTTACTATTTTTTTTATGATAACATATATATTTTAAAAAAATATATATCGTGTTCTTTAAATTTTATATTATATGAAAAAAAACTCATAATATTATATTCATACATTTTTAACACTACATATATATATATATATATATATATATATATATATATATATATATATATATATATATATATATATATCTCAAGTTTTTCAATGACAAAACAAAACAATAACATAGAACAATATTACATAAACAAATCGAACAATTTATAAAAATATTTAAACGTGCATCACTACGTCGCACCGTGTCGAATTAGTGATGAACGCTCAATAAATCAACATCAACATAAAAATATTATTTTATTTATGTAAATATATTATATTACTATTAATATTAATAATTATTCGTAATTTACTATTAATAATTAATGATTCTATACACTAGTTACATAAGATAAGTTTATGTATGTATCTAATTAAAATTTGAGAAAATTATAAATATTTTTATTTAGCTTTACGCTACAGCGTGATTTATATCGATACTATATGTATATATTTTAGTATTTATTTCTTCAATGTATGTATGCATATTATATAAATTCACTATTAAAATAACACTACTGGCCTTTTTAGCAAAACTGGGTGGAAACTTTCCACTGGAAAGGGAAGAGCGTACTGTGTCCCTGAGATATAACAAGACAGCTAAACGAATAAAACTCATTATATCGATTTTCATTATCTCGAATGGAATCCATACCACACCCACCACCCACCACCATCTTTTACATTTTCCTTTAAAGTTATATTTATATTTGCTTTATAGGTGGTATTTACTACATAATATCGAGATCGCTAGGACCCGAGTTTGGGGCGTCAGTCGGTATTATATTTGCGTTTGCAAATGCTGTCGCAGCGAGTATGAACACCATCGGCTTCTGCGATTCCCTGAACGATCTTTTAAAAAGTCAAGGTTTAAAGATATTCGACAACAGTGTAAACGACACGAGGCTGGTGGGGGCCGTCACTCTGTTCGTCCTGTGCATTATATGTGCGGTCGGCATGGATTGGGAGAGCAAGGCTCAGGTATGATATATTTGTTGTTCAGGAGTCTAAAGATCAAACCTAAATAACATAACAAACATTTATTTTTATTTATAATTTGTAATACAAATAATATTACAGGAAAGCTCGTAAATATATTTTGCTGTTAGTATGTGACCGTGACCGCCTCCATATATGTGTCATGGTGTTACATTTGTTTGTTTAACGTAGACCTTCGGGAAATGAACCAAAAATCTAATATATATTCACATTTTTGTATAATGTATCTATAGTCCATATTTTACTATGGATCATATTATAAAGCTTAATTGTGAATTTTTACCGAATTTCAATTATTTTTTATTTATTTATTTTTTTTATTTTATTTATATTAGAATGAGATCTTTTCTCGAAGATTCCAAAATGAAATCACAATATCTCTATTAAATTTTAATTTGGTTCCATCAAATTTCATCGGCTTATATATGGTAGGGTAGTATATTTTTTCAATAATATTATTAGTATATGAAATTATGAACTGAGCATTTGGTATAATTCTAGAGCCGTGTCCTTCTGTCACACCTTTGGGATTAATATTTTTAAAAAGTGATAATGGTTCACGTTCCACTATTTTATTAACGTAATGTATTGGAGAGGGAGTACCAAAGCAATATTAAGTAATTAATAAAAACGGCTTTTAAGTAATTAATAAAAACCTTTTTTCGTCTAAATTAATAAACAGAGCGAAGAAATGGAAATATAAATTTAAGTAAATATTTCATCTATTCGAGTGGAGATCGAACCCACAACCAGTCGGTTTTACAGTCACACTTTGTGCCACTGCGCCACGACTGGCCTTTATTAAATTAGTGAACATATTCAAAAAAATAAAAGAGTTATTAATAACCCCTGAACGCTCATAATATTGACATAACGTATAAGATTATAACAACGTTTTCACAAAACATTATATATATCCTTCTACACGTGAATGTCGGATGAATCTGAAAATGACAATAATAATTTTTATTTTGCAGAACTTCCTTATTGCAATTATAATTGGTGCTATGGTGGACTTCGTGGTTGGTACTTTTATGGGCCCACGGGACGCTACCGAAGTAGCCCAAGGATTTGTAGGTCTCTCCAGTAAGCATTATTTAAAATATTTATTTTAAATCATTTTGCTTATAGCAACACCTTTATTGTAATGATAATGTTTTAATATTAAACTGGTGTATTTTTTTCCAGCTGCAACATTGTCACAAAACTTCAAGCCAGATTTTCGATTTAGTGAAGGGATAGACCAAAATTTCTTCAGTGTATTCGCTATTTTCTTTCCATCTGTAACTGGCATCCAAGCTGGCGCTAACATTTCTGGAGATTTAAAGGTAAGTCAAATCGTAAGGAAAAATATGTACCGATTACTATTTTCAATGTCAATATTGACACAACGTTAATATTCTTTAAAAATATAGATAATTAATAAACAATAGAACTATATTTTTTTATTTTTTTTATTCAATGGCTTGATTTTGCGATGACAATAGAATGTTTATTATCTGTTAATCGTGGACATGTTAAAACTAAATACGGTATCGTACTTAAGTAGAAAGCAGATTAAAAAAACATTTTTTTTAATTGTTTATCCTCACTGTTGGTTTTTGTTTCAAATATACGGGTACCACGAAGTGAAAAACGGAGTGTCATAACACTAGGTTCCTTGCTAACCTTCTATAGGTGAGATACAAAAAACAAAACATCTAATATACAATGTATCTATACAATAGTTCCAATAACTCCATTCTACATTTCATATCGGTAACTATACGTATTGAACGCGTCGTTACCTTGAATGACGTTCGCGCCTAAATTAACCGCCGACCTCTCCATCAGTCAATATTTGCTACTCCCTACGTACGACGGGAAGTGGGACACGTGCCCACTGCCCACCCCATACCCGACACCGCCCAGCCCTCCACCTAGCCCGTCGCCTGTCGTCCGCTGTGCGAAGTTATTGCATTTGGCTCCTGAAAGCGATTTGTAAAATAATTATGTCCACGCCCACGTGTTTTGTAAACATGTTATAAACTTAATGGATGAATATTGTTTTGAAAACGATCAAAGCAATTTGCTGTCAAGAACTTATGGTCTGGGTAAAGTTGTTTCGTTTAATATACTTGTTTTGAAATTTATTTTTGGATAAGGTTTCTTTTATTATATATGTAACTACAAAATGTGTATCATCTGTCTGTACATAAAAAAGTAAAAAGAGGAAAAAAAATTAAATATTAACAAAAAATAAATGTATGAAAAATACACAGCTGTGGCTGTCGTGGCGCAAGAGCGTATCATTGTAAACGCGACGGCTGTGGATTCGATTCCCACTTAGGGGAATGAAATATTTAAGATTTACATTTCTAATGTCTGTTAACGAGGCAAACCGCTTTGAGCTTCGCTACTCAATGCCTCCAGAATTTGCCAAAAAGTGGTTATCGGAAGTGTCTTAACACTAGGTTCCCAGGATCCCTCTGCCTACCTTGCCATAGATACAGTGAAAAACAAAACCAAGGAGATAAGCGATAATAATATGTTTCTATAATATGAAATACAAATACAATATGAAGTAAATTAAAATATAATATCTACAGCATTGCACGTGTAGCGCAAATTGATGCCATCGACGCCATAGGAGGCACGCGCGAACCTCTGGCACTCACGTCCCAGGAATTAGCACTGTTGATTCATTCTAACCTTTATTTAGATTTATAGGCACTTCGACTAAGTTATGATTGAATTTGTAAATGAGACATCGTTTTATTATCTTTATGGAGAAATGTTTCTTTTATGTTCCTTTATTTCGACAAGTTGTTAATATGGATGTATTGAAAGAAAAAATATGTTTTATCTATTTTATGACGTTAATTTATACTCGTAAATAAAAATTGTTTTGTGTTTATAAACATGTGTTACAAAGGAAACTGAAATGGTTTGATACGTTCTTAGGGTTAGAATGTAAAAAAATGAAAATGGTATAATTTAATAGATTCAGGTACATCATTCCGTCGCTGAAAATGTTGTCAGTTTTGGCAATGTGAGATCTGAGTTATTAGAGATTTGGTAAGTGAGGCTGTCGCATAATTAACAAAAGAATCCATATCCATAGCGTGGCGGTTTTTTGATATTCTAAATTTAAAAAAAACTACAATTTTTCTTCTCTCTTTACATTTGGGTCCAAAATTTTCCGTCTCCTTTTTTTCCATTATACTATGTTCCCTAGGAAGCTATATAGTAAAGGTTCAAAGCCTATAATAATAAATTATAAAAGAGATCTCAATTTCCATCTAAGCGTTTATAAAGAGTATTTTTTTCTGTAAGAAAATATCTCCTTCACAATGGTTGTACCTACCACAATAGTGGTACCTACGTCCCACACCAACACATCGTTGGACCTACATTGAGTCTAATTGTTGTGAAAATTGAAAAATTGGCAAATTAAAGGAATTATGTGTAATTTTAGGTTTCCTACGTATCTATATGATAAATACTAGCAGTCATGTGTCATAATACATATATTTCTATTCCAACTTTTTATACCTCAACCTACAACTTTTTATACCTCCACGTACAACTTCAAATAGTCAAACATATTATACTCGTTCTCGACTCGAGGCCAGTAAACGCGACTGGTTGTGGGATTCGATCCCCACTTGAGGAAATGTAATATTTATTAAAATTTATATTTCTATATCTTCCCTCTTGTTTCGAAGCAAAACGTGGCGTTGAATTCCGCCGCTCAACACGCAACGCCTCGAGAATTCGGCACAAAATGGGTAACGGAGTATTTTAATACTCGGTTCCCTCTGCCTAACCCTGCTTTGTGCGGGATACAGCGTGAAGCTGATTAAACATACCTACTCATGCCCGGCACCGATGAAGGGGAACGAACGAGCTCAATGGGAATGTAAATTATGTATTGTCAATAAAAGACAAACAAATCGAATGAAACGAGTACAGTGGTGTCAATTTTGTTGACCGCTGAAATGTCCGAATTTTATTAAAGGTCTTCTGAGTTGTGAATCAATTTAAACCAATTTGAGATCATTGAATCAGTTCTAAATATACATTTTTGTTTACGTTCATTAAAAATACTACTCCTATCTTATATGGTAAGACAAGTTCATATGAAAAAGTACCTATTTATCAATCTGGGCTTTATATTTACATACTGATTTGGTAACAATAATAACAAATATTCTTATTTTAGTTTATGTATGAATAAAAATTCTAATTAATCTAATTTTCTATCTCTGAAATTATATAAATTTTTGTCAGTACATCATCAGTAGACGTCACGTCATATTAGTCGATGATCCACAGGGCAACATTATATTTACCCTTTTGAAAGCATTCATTTGGAAATTCAAGATTTATGATCCAACTGTTGATATCATTCTCAACTGCAAATGTGATTCACTTACGGTGTTTAGGTTTCCGTTTCGTTTCGTTTATTTAGGCAACTACTATTGCACGTGATGCACTTCCTCGATGCTAACATTGAATTTCGATACTCTTATTTCAAACATAAATACTTATCAAAAGCACATATTAGAATTAGAACGTAACGGAATTTGAACCCGCGCCTCTTTGGAAACTTGGACGGTTTCCTGCTACGTTCAAATTTTAATTCGTTTTCTTAATAAATATTTTAGTTTATATTTATTTAAAATCCAAAGTATGTGTCAAGATTATTGTTTGTTTTGCCATTTATAATAGTCTTTTAAGTATATTACTATAGTATACAGAGGAATTACTTTTTTCATTGTAATTGTAAAATTATGAAATTGTTATATTTATGTGTGATTTTAGGATCCAGCATCAGCTATCCCTAAGGAACTCTACTCTCGTTACTAATATCGATGATCAGCTACGCACTCATGGTGTTGTTCTCCGGTGGCGGCGCGCTCAGGAACGCTAACGGGAACGTCACTGCCCTCATCATGAATGGAACAGAGATCTTGGACTACACTGGCGTTACGACCTGTGGTGATAACTATGAAAATTGTAAATATGGACTTCATAATAGTTATTCAGTGAGTACAAGTAAATAATATACATTTTATGTTCAGCTTCACGCTGTATTCTGCATGTAGTAGAGTAGGTGGAGCTTAGTGTTAACACACTTCGCTCCTCGAGATTGTCCGAATTATGGAGCTATTGCGTGTTGAGTGGCGGATCTCAACACCAGAGAAGTACTGAAAATACTGGCGCAGGGCCCAGTCATACGACGGGCATCTGGACATAAACGAATAAAATATTGAATTATAATTTTACTCAATTTACTTATTTCTAATATTAAAACACTAAACTGTTTATTTCTTATAGGTAATGCAACTCATGTCTGCATGGGGTCCTCTCATATACGGCGGATGCTGGGCGGCGACGCTGTCGACGGCGCTGACGAACCTGCTGTCGGTCCCGCGGCTGATCCAGGCGCTGGGCGTGGACCGCATCTACCCCGGACTAATCTTCTTCTCGAAGCCCTACGGCAAGCACGGCGAGCCCTACCGCGGATACGTGCTTACCTTTCTAGTTTCACTCATGTTTTTACTTATAGGTAATACAATATATAACAGTGCACAGTTTTGTATTTGGAAGTTTAATTTTTTTATAATTTTTCACTTTTTAATTGTTTTTCTTTCCCATATTTTTTATTTATCAAATGATGTATCACAGCGGACTTGAACACCATCGCGCCGCTGATATCTAACTTCTATCTCGCGTCGTACGCACTCATCAACTTCTGCACGTTCCACGCCGCTCTCGTGCGCCCGTTGGGATGGAGACCCACCTTCCGGGTAAGTTACACAGTGCATCAGGTAATAATAATATATTTTTAACATTTTTAAAGTATAGTATCCACATTGTTTTTAATTTACTTTTACGTCTTTGTACGGTTTTTGAGAGGCGCGGCTTCAAATCCTGTGTATAGATCCAAATCGGTTTCAGTATTACAACGTATGGCTGTCAATGATCGGCTTCCTGCTGTGCGTCGGCATCATGCTGCTCATCGGCTGGATGATGGCGCTCATCACGTTCGCTATATTCTTCACGTTGTATCTCGTCGTACACTACCGGAGACCTGGTGAGATTTGCTCATTTTAATAACACATAAAATATTGGAGGTTATGGCTCGGTTACGTAGCGTCTGAATGTAGCTGTTTTGGGATTCGGTTCCCATTAATGGGTATTAAAAAAGGTACTCAATTAATTTACTCGCTTTGGTGACAAGGCAAGCCGCGGTGTTGGATTTCGCGACGCAATATACATTATCTCGAAAATTGGGTAAGGAGTTAGCCCGCCCGCTGTGCCCTGCAATATGAAAATGTTTTTGGAACATATCGTTTACAGTTTCAATATATAGTATAGTATTAGTGTTTTCCCGTCTAATAAGACCATCATTCATCATCATTAGCGAAATATTAAGAACGAGGCGAATGTCTATCTTTGACTACTAAGATTTTTTTTTATATTGCAGGGCATAGCGGGCAGACTCTTTGTAAATATCTTTTACAGTACAAACTTTCAAAATAATTATACTCCAATAATGTAGTGTATATTGAAATTTCTATATTCAAAATTCCATTTTGTTTTCTGGAATTATATAGAGCATGGTTGAAAGATGATCGCAAATATGATAATTTATGACTTTCATAAATTAGGATAAGAGGGCTTTTGTAGTGCTTTTAGCGGTACGTCGGTACTCACTCTGGAATAAGCAATGGTTGATCTAAATCGGTACCTGTGAAGTAACTATTATATATTGTAGAAACCTCGTAGGTACCTAATGGTTATTTACAGCGATGCTGTTTAGTTTTTGTTACCGCTCGATTTTATTAGCTTTTCTAATAATTTTGATGTCCTGTATAATATGTACATACATATAAATCAAAATAAAAGGCCGGTCGTGGCGCAGCGGCACAAAGTGTGACTGTAAACCGACTGGTCCCCACTCGAGGAGATGAAATATTTACTTAAATTTATATTTCCATTTCTTCGCTCTGGTGTCGAGGCAAAGCGCGGCGTTGAGTTCTGCCACTTAACACGCAATGCCTCCGGAATTCGGCAGAAAGTGGGGAACGGAGTGTCTTTCACTACGTTCCCTCTGTCTACCCTGCAGTGTGCGGGATACAGCGTGAAGCTGATTTACATACATATTTTTATCTTTTATATAGTAGCAACACGATTTAAGGAGTATTTAAAATAGATTATCGATAATGACAAGTTTAAATAATTTTAAATTAAAAAGAGAAGTAGAGAGAAAGAGAACACGTGTGTACACGGATTTGTACCTAAGTTTTTTTTTGTTCATGTTCACAAGATGAACGAAAACGAATTTACGAATGAGATGAAGCATTTTAAAACGAAGTCACACCGTCACCGATCAATTTCGCGCGTTTGTATTCGGTCGTTGTTTTTCTTGTTGTGTGGCTATTTGTTACATGTGAATATTTGAATTTATAAATAAATAAAATAGAATTGTAAATTATTAATAAATAATACACCCGCAACATTACGATGGGAATTTTTATCGACGGTAATGTTGCGGATCTTCATATGAGTAGCGCAGCATGAAGAAAACAGAGATGGAGTGACGTGTCACTTCGTTCTCTACTTTTGATCTACTTACCTATAGATAAATAACGTAGAAGTTAAATTGTGCCATAATGAAATCCTTAAATATTTTATTAATTTGATATTAATATAAATTTAAGATGTGAATTGGGGCAGCAGTACTCAAGCGCAAATGTACAAGACGGCGCTCTCCAGCGTTCACAGTCTAGCGAGAACGGGTGATCACGTGAAGAACTACTGGCCCCAGCTTCTAATACTCGCGGGGAAGCCCCAAGACCGCCCCGCACTTGTCGACCTAGGGAACCTTATCACCAAGTCAGGATCTCTCATGATTGTGGGAGATATTTCGTTGGTAAGCCCTATTAGTGTTACTATATATCTTTTAATTGCGGTTTTATATGTCTATACCAGAGGCCAGTCAGTCGTGGCGCAGAGGACCAATCGTTTGTCAGTAAGCGCGGCACGTTGTGGGTTCGATATTCCCACTCGAGGGAATGAAATATTTAATGTTGTAATTTCTTCGCTCTGGTGAAGAATCGACTGAGAAATGAGTTCCACCACTCAACACATAACGCCTCCAGAATTCGGCGAAAAGTGAAGAACGGAAGTGTATTAATGTAAAAAAAACTATACTTTTTTTTAATTAACAACGCTAATAATCAATGACATTTTTTCACATGAATAGAGATTGTAAGATGAATGCCACGTATGTTATAGACTACCTTATAATAGTAGTATTATATATAGAAAAACAAATAAATAAAACCTTTAAATCACGTAAGATCCTATATACTAATCAACGTGGACTTTTTAACGTGTTACGTAAACAAAAATATATTTCCTATAATTATATGAGTAGCATTCATATAGTGACATGTTTTTAATAATTTATTCACTTATTTTATTGTCAGACGAGACAAAACGTATAGAATGAAAACGTATAGAGTGTGTTACAAACTTGGACATACCAACGTGGTTCGTATATAGGGGTGTTGCACAACAATAATAAATATTATTTAAAACATATGTAAAAATTAAAATTAAATAGGTACATACATTCCATACAACCAATTTATGTTATTGTTTTGAAGAGTATATATATATATATATATATATATATATATATATATATATATATATATATATATGTATATATATATATTAATTTTAATATATAATAAAGTATCGTCTCGTTAACATGTCGTGCTCATCATAGCTCACGGTTGTAATGATCATGTTTTTATGTTTCTTTAAGCAGACTCTTAAATTGTTTCAGTGTATTGTAAAAAACAAAGTATGTATTAGCAACTATCGATAAAAACGTATTATAGTTTCATATTCTTTTTTCACAAATATATGAAAATATCATGTTTATATATTAGTTTACTTCAATATGTCTTCGTATAATAATTATTGTGAGTTCTCCATACATTTTATTACAAAGTTTAAAATCGAAATCGAATTACTAACAGGTGCATAAAGGTAAACACTATTTAATAACATACATAAATTTATTATCGGATAGCAAAAGCTGTCCCACAAAGAGAGGTCGCACCGCGCCCGCTCCGGCGACGAGTGGCTGCGCGGGCGCAAGGTGCGCGCGTTCTGCGCCGGCGTGCACGGCTTCGCGTTCGAGGGCGGCGCGCGCGCGCTCATGCAGGGCGTGGGCGTCGGCAAGCTGGCTCCCAATGTCTTGCTCATGGGGTATAAAGCTGATTGGGAAACTGCTGACAGGAGCCATCTTGAAGCTTATTTTAATGTTTTGCAGTGAGTATTTTATTAATAGTTATAATAAATCGCATTTTTATCTTTATTGGGCATAGCTTCGTCTGAGAAACCCCCACGCATTTGGACAAACTTGTGGACACATAGCCCTTGGTCTCACGTAGGCCCAATCTAATTTAATAGATATTTCGTCAAATATGTTTTTTAGAAGAGAGAATATGAAGAAGTTAGTACTGACAACGTTAGCTAATATTTGCTTATCATATGCATGTTACATAGAACATTTTTAAGCCTCGAGTCCCCGACGAAAACAGAGTTGATGAGATGTTATAAGTTTGACGTGTTTTTTGTATCGGGCATGAGTAGTTATAATAATAAGTGAATCATGGATGTCAATACATATACCATGTATGTAATTGTATGTATGCCTGTGGGATCGTTACTCCTAAACAAATAATTTTGATTTTTATTGTGGAGGTGACTGAATTAAGAATGATGTCTTGAGTCATGGCTAAGATCATGATTCAAGAAAATATGTTTATCGATTTGAAATTGATATATGATCAAGCAGTCCTTTTTTATAGTTTTGTTTCGGACATTTCTAATTATTAATAATTTTGATTTAACATGTAATAAAAAATTCCATGCCACTAGTTCAGCGTTCGAGAGTCGCCTGGCCGTGGGCATCCTGCGCGTGCCGGGCGGGCTGGACTACAGCGCGGTGGGCGGCGACGAGCCCAGCAGCAGCCTCACCGCCGCCTCCAGCTCCGGCGACCTGCGCGTGCGCGCGCCCATCATGCACGCCGACTCGGACCTGGACATCAGAGCTGACCATCCGAAGACCAATCTTAGTAAGTATTATTGTTATTATCTTAGGAAGGATATTTTTGCTTTTAAAGTATTCCACAGTTAGTAGTAAGAGCGTTTGGACGACTTGGCAACCGACATGAGTCTCTTGAGACATGAGTTAATTTCAATCGATTTGATACTCTTTTAAAAAGACAAACGAAATTCTAAGATTATGTGTTTTGGGTGAATTTAAATGTAAATTTGATAGTAAGCTATACTATATAGTTAATTGGTAGCAAGCAAGTCAAGAGTCAGTTTCACTTATCCTCTTAATCTATTTTTATAAATTGCGCTTCATAATACGCCTCGTAAATTTTATGTATAATTAAATTAAAAAATTAAATCAGCTTCACACTGTATCCCACACGCAGCAGGGTAGATAGAGAAAACTTAGTATTAAGACTCTCCGTTTCTTCCGTTCCCCATTTTCAGCTAAATTCTGGCATTGCGTGTTAAGTGGCGGAACACTCGACACCAGAACGAAAATATGAAAATATAAATTTAAATGAATATTTAATTTCCTCGAGTGGGTGTCGAACCCACAACTAATCGCGTTTCAATCACACTTTGTGCCATCGACTGGCGTTGAAATTGATTGGATTTTCTATTATATTAAAATTTTGGATTAAGTTGTTTGATATTTTTTCAGATTTATTAACACTAACGACATCACGGTCATTTACCATTTCGGAGAAAAATGACACAGCGAAAAAGAAGGACAAGAAGGCGTTAGACATCCACCGACAAATTGTTTACAAATCTGCGTCCGGTGTTGAAGTGTCTGCAGAGCAGCTCTCACACATGACCATATTTAAGAGAAAACAGGTATTTATTTATTATTTATTTAATTCAACTGTATCGATTGTTTTTTGTTAATAATATATATTTTTATATATTAAGCTAAAGACTTGGTGTCTTTACTTACTTGATAACTTAAGCTAAGCACTCGCGCGTGCGCAGGAGGCGGGCACCATCGACGTGTGGTGGCTGTACGACGACGGCGGGCTCACCATGCTGCTGCCGTACATCGTGTCGCAGCGCGCCGCGTGGTCGCGCTGCGCGCTGCGCATCTTCGCGCTCGCCAACAGGCACCACGAGCTGGAGCTCGAGGAGCGCAAGTTTGTGCCCATTCTTGTATCCCGCGCACACAAGGAACCGAGTGTTAAGACACTCCGTTCTCCATTACCCGCCGAATCTGGAGGCATTGCTGGTGTAGTTTTTGATGGAGAAAAATAATCTGCATAGGACTAATTAATTTAATACGTAGTTTAGTTAAGAATTCTTCATTACAAAGAGTTTTAATAGTAATATAGGTAGATGTTTCTTCTATTTGGTTAGATGGTTTTAAAAGATTAGAGTATCTTATTAATAAGATTTTCTTTTTCTCTAAGGTACATCTTTACTCTTAAATTAGATTACAAAATTTTAAATATGAAATAACTTATATTTATATATACAGTATGGCCAACCTGTTGGGTAAGTTCCGCATCGACTACTCGTCGTTGACAATGGTGCAGGACATCACGGAGCCGCCACAGACTGAAACTAAACAGATGTTCGACGATCTTATTAAGAAGTTCACTGAAGAGAGTGGAGGTAATTATAATGCTAAAATCAGTTTTACACAAACAGAGAAATTTTCCTAACTTATTTACGCTAGACTAGATATATTTATTCACAGAATAAATATATCTAATATTCACAGAATAAATATATCTAGTCTGAGTCCAAATTATTTGCATCGACCTTCACGATTTAAATAACAAAATGCTATTTTGACTTTGAAAATTGTTCCAATAAATGTAACAAAAATAATTATAGAATTGTGTTTATTTATGTAACAGACGGCAGTATCAGCGCCACGGAGCTGGCGACGCTGGCGGAGAAGACCCACCGCCAGCTGCGTCTGCGCGAGCTGCTGCGGCGCAACTCCGCCGCCGCGCGCCTCGTCGTCATGTCGCTGCCCATGCCGCGCAAGGTCACCTTACACACTTAACACAATCCTCTACATAAACCACCTTCACGCTGCATCCCGCACGCCACAGGGTAGGCAGAGAAAACCTAGTAAGACACTCCATTGCCCATTTTCTGCCAAATTTTAAGGCGTTGCGTGTTGAGTGGAATTCAACGTCGCATTTACTACAAGCGGGATGCAGCGTGGCGCCAGCCGTGGCGCAGTGGCACGAAGTGTGACTGTAAAACCGACTGGTTGTGGATTCGATCCCCACTCGAGGAGATGAAATATTTACTTAAATTTATATTTCCATTTCTTCGCTCTGGTGTCGAGGACAAGCGCGGCGTTGAGTCCTGCCACTCAACACGCAATGCCTCCAGAATTCGGCAGAAAGTAGGGAACGGAGTGTCTCAACACAAGGTTCCCTCTGCCTACCCTGCTGTGTGGGATACAGCGTGAAGGTGGGATATAGCGTGAAGCTGGGATACAGCGTGAAGCTGAAAGAACTTTAATATATATTTTCACCTTTTATTTCGACGTTGTATAATTATCCATTTTAATAAGTAACTACAATCCATTCAGGGCTCGGTGTCCGCGCCCCTCTACATGGCGTGGCTGGAGATGCTGAGCCGGGACTTCCCTCCCGTGCTATTCGTGCGCGGGAACCACACTTCGGTGCTCACGTTCTACTCCTAATCTCACTTTTAATTATAAATCCCTACTTAAGTACAATTCTAGTTTTCAAATTCTAAGCCATGAATAGATCAAAAACTAAAAACCTATAAGTTCTATACTTACTTGTTGTGGGTGCTGTAGTACTTTTAGTATCTATCGTTTTTCTTTTTCTATATCAATAATATCTAGACCAAATTGTTTCTATATACACTGGGTATAATTGGACAAGCTTATGTAAAATATATTCCAATAACATTAATATACACCTCCAGTATTTAGTGAAATTACATTTTTATTTGAGCAATTAATGTGTATAATGTCTATACAATATTTCCGAAACACTGTATTAAATTATTAGGCTTATATTATGTTTTATTTGCATTACAGCGTCCAATTTCTTTTCTATTATTCTCAATTCCTCGTGCTACCTTATATAGCCTTAATCTATAAATATATTTATGTTGTAGAAAATATTCTTATACATTTTTAAGCATAAATTGAATCTTATATAAGTTTCTAGTATTAAGTTTAAAAATTGTAAAGTAAGTTGACAAACTCAGATGAATGTGACATTTAATATAGACTCCGGTGGTAATTACCAATAAGTATCGAATATAGTATATAAGAGATGCTGCGATGTGTAAAACATACGTACAATAAATATATAGGAAATATTTAGTTTTATACGAATAATAATTATAAAATATTGATTAGTTTTTAGTTATGGCCTGTCGTGGCACAGTAGCACAAGGTGTGACTGTAAAACCGATTGGTTGTGGGTGCGATCCCCACTCGAGGAGATGAAATATTTACTTAAATTTATATTTCCACTTCTTCGCTCTTGTGTCGAGGCTAAGCGCGGCGTTGAGTTCTGCCACGCAATGCCACACGCAATGCCTCCAGAATTCGGCAGAAAGTGGGAAACGGAGACTCTTAACTCACTGGGTTCCCTCTGCCTACCCTGCTGTGTGCAGGATACAGCGTGAAGCTGATTGTATTTAACGGATGTTTAACGTGAAAAATATTCTATTTGCCCGTTGTTTCGCTGACGTATGCTAGTGAATAATTAATATTGCTGCAACAATATGTGGATTCCATTTTAATTATCTGAAATAAATATATAGAACATATAATATATTACAAAAAAAATCTTTTCAATTTTCAAAACCTACCTAAATGCTAACTCTGAACGTCCAGTTGCATTTTCAAATGTTTTTTCGTATTGTAAAATATCTTTAAGCTTTCTTAAGTGTGAAAATCAAGCCAAAACGTTACATAGAATATATAATAAATATTAATGTAGCAATTTTTTTTATTATTATGATTAATGACAAGTATTCCTAAGTATTTTAAATTAAAAATGCATAATGTACTATAATAAATTGACATAATTTTAAATTTTATATACTTAATTTATTTTAAGTTTTTAAATATAAAAAAAACCCCAAAATACAGAAACATCAAAGATAAATTAGTTTTTAAAT
Source organism: Heliconius sara (assembly GCA_917862395.2). Lineage (NCBI taxonomy): Eukaryota > Metazoa > Arthropoda > Insecta > Lepidoptera > Nymphalidae > Heliconius > Heliconius sara. The sequence goes on along the minus strand of OU860783.2, from coordinate 3,652,095 downwards.
GTTTCATATATTTAAATGTCTAACTTTTAATACAATTCGATCTATAAGAAATAATGTTATTCATTTAATATAACATTATTTAATGTGACAACATCACAACTCTAACACCTAAGCTAATAGTGTTTAAAAAAAATTACGTCAGTTTTGTATATTGATAAAGTAGTAGCATAATTTAATATTTCTTATAAAATAGATAATAACTTTAGATTTCATACATACCATACATAATCTTCGTATCACATACCTCTTTAGTTAAGAATAATTTAAACGATACTTAACTTTATTTACTTAATCATTATTTATTTACTTAATTTTAGTTTTATAATTTTTTAGTATAATATATGAACCATATTCACTCATGCCATAAGTATTACATAGTAGTTGAAAGACAATATTATACCTAAATAAATATATTTAATTATAAACTGTTAACGACTGTTTTATTGCCTACCCATTTCTCTTTGTAAAAATATTTTTTGTGCTGATTTGTTTTTTTTTCTTATCGCATCTTAAGTTTCGTTTTCTAGTGAAAAATGAAAATGAAAATGATCTTTATTTAGAAAATATAACATAAAAATTGTTAAGTTGTTATAATCTGTTTGCACTGACACCTCTCAGTGAGTAGTCAGAAGATACTTGTGTTGGACATACCCAATAGTTTTAGCTCTAGGTCTGCTCTAATTCTGTTTAATTTTGATAACCTTACTAACGCGTTGATTGACATGCCTTACTAGACCAAGAAAATAAGAATAATTTGACTTATTCAAAAAACATATAAAAAATGAATGTAGCGGGATTTGAACCCGCGCTTCTTTGGAAACTATCCAAACGCTCTGACCAACTAAGTCAAGTAAGTAAGATCAAACGTGGGTTCAAATCCCGCTGCGTTAAAACTTTTATACGTTTTCTTAGGTAATAAGTATTTTTCTTCCCTGAGTGTGGAATAACACTTTGAAAGTGTTAAAAAGAATAATTTTAATTTAATAATTTTTAAATTCGAGGTGAAACTCTCAACTATCATATGTCTGGTAAGGCACGTCCTACTTCACAACGATAGCCTCTTGATTCTGTATAAAAGGTCATTATAATTTTTACTAACATTAATAGAACTTACAGAGTACTAGCACCCACCTACGACATTTAGAATTAGACTTTGTTTTTCATTAAGTATTTTGCTTTGGTTGATACAAACAAAATCTGCAAGAAATTGTAGTAGATATCTAATTAAAAGATTTAACAAAAGTTGCAGATACACCTTCAGGATTTGCAAAGTAGTTATGAAGTCATAATGTAATTTAAGTTATTGCTCAGACACTGAATCCACTCTTCTCCACGTCTGTCGCTGCAATAACTAGTACAACACATTTAGTTGGGTACAACAAATTTAGTCTAGGCGTCTGAAAACAAATAAAATATTGAAACAAGATTCTTGCAAGAAATATGAGGGGGCCAAATTATCAATATGGTGGAATCTATAAATAAACCTCAATAAATATAAAATATAGAATATTTTGGAAGCTTATCTGAAAACGTTAATTATACAGACTTAAACTGGTTCGTAAAAGAAGAGGACGCGTTGCTTTTTCGCTCTTTTTTTAGTAAATTTTTAAAATGATCTATTATAAAAAATAGTTTTATTAGATGATATGATTTTAAATAAGGGAACCATATCAAAGTAAAGAATCAAAGGGAACCATAATGACTGGGTGTGGGTTCGATACCACCATCTCTTATAGCTACTATTATGACTGATCATAACCGTATCAAACATTGGTGTAAATATTAGAAAAAGTATATGAAATACTTACAGTTCACTAAATAGTGACATCTACCTCTAAGACATTTCATCGCATCTTATATAAAGAATATTTTTCCTTTCCTATAGAAGTCCTTTCCAGAGTAGACCCTATTTTATAATTTGTAAATAAAAGTATTAAATTCCTGCATAGAAAATAAATAATTGCATTTCTCTCTGAACTATATAATTTCGTTCATTACTGATAAAAGGTAATGAAGCCTTTAGAACTGTTAATTGCTATAAAACCCTAGAGACAAAACTGAATTATTTGGAATGGGCCAACCCCTAATAGATGTTTTACTGGTATAGGATTTTTTTTTCTTCTTACTCTACTATTTTTTTTTTACATATATTGCGCGGCTGGCAGAGACAAGAAACTATTATTGAGACTCGCTGTTCTCCACTCTCCACACGAATTCAAACCATTGTGTGTTGAGTAGCGGAACTCAACGATGAATCTTGTCTTACTGGGACGGTAAAATGAAAATTATCACAGTCGGCATTCCGACTTGGTTGGTTCATTAACCAACAACCAGGTGCATCGCATTTACAGTCAGACACTGTTACTCTGAGCTAAGATAGATAGATATTTTCATCTACAAAAAGCTACCTATCTATTTGTTTTAAGAACAACATACAATGATGTAGGTAACAAATGAAAATTAAGGATGCGCATTACACTAATAATTTAACCTAAGATAAAAAGAATTTGTTCTGTATAATTGTAATGTTTCAATTATTCTTGCTTAAGATTTTCAACGAAATCAGAAATGTCTGTATGACAGTATGGCAATTTTGGATATATACAAATGAACATTTATGTAAAATACAATAAACCTTAATATTGTATAGCGTCATGAGTGCAGACAACAGGCTTACTGTAAGAGTCAGTAAGGGTAAGTAAATGGTTGAAATTTTTGCTAAAAATCAAATAAAAAAAAACAGCTTCACGCTGTATTCCGCACACAGCAGAGTAGGCAGAGGGAACCTATTATTAAGACACTGCGCTCCAGACCAGACGCCAGAGCGAAGAAATGAAAATATCGAACTCATAAAATAAATTTCTTTTCTTTTAACATAATCTAATTTGCACTATCAAGTTCTTATTAAACACAAATGAGATTGATAAGTGAACTTCAATAAAGAAACTTGTATTATACTGTATGAAAAAACTGGTTAAGTGCGAGTCGGATCACACACCGAGTTTTCCGTACCAATTACAGCGGTGTAGATCAACGAGAAGTACAACTTAAAAAGTTGAAATCTAAGTCTAGGAGCATGTGCGCTTATTTTGTATGAAATGAACTACATAATATAAAAGTTTGCAATCATTTTCATGATACAACTATGTATTTTCACTTTTCGGATTTTTTCCTTTATTTCTATTAAGTGTATGTTTTCTCTTCGTGCCAAATTTCATAACCGAATGGGAAATACCATATACCAAGGAAAATACCATATTGGTTTTGATTTCGCGGCGTATTTCATACAAAATGTAGCTAAATTGATGCAGAATCTTTTGATTGCACTAACTTGGAAGCTCGATTTTTTCTATGCTTAATACATTTACGCAATCTCAAGATAAACGTACAGACTGATCACAAATTGATCTTATAAAGTTTCAGTTTTACTTTTAGAGGTACGTAACCCTAAAAAGATCTATAAAAGTGTAACATATTTATAAACAATGAAAGAGAATCACATCACGTACCTCCGCACATAACACGACGACTGACTGAAGGAATCCAATTGCTATTTGACATTAGAGCGTGTATTATCAGCTACTTGTTTCAGCTCTCTTTTTGCGCGTTAAACAACGTTTATTTAAAAACATTGTATTGGTATTAAAATTGGCCTGGGTTATAAAATTTAGCATAACATATTCAAATCATGAATATCCAAGTGAACCTCGTATCTTTCGAGAGAAGTGGTGAATATTCATGAATTTAAATGAATCTTGACATTGAAAACTAAGGGATATATGCATTAATTATCATATATTTATTACCGTAGAACCAGCAAGCGCGAGTTTCAGCGAGCCTCAAAATCAAAATGAAGTAGGCGCCTCTTTGATATCCACTTCAGCGTTACACGATGAGGTGAGAACGTGCCAACTCTTGATCTAAATGTTACTGGCTGGGACTAAATTTTAATATTAATATTAAGGTCTCAGTATAACGAATACACGTACCTACTTACCTTAAGTAGATATAAAAAAATAATAATAAATCAGCGTCACGTTGTATCCTGCACACGGCACGGTAGACAGAGGAGACCTAGTATTAAGACACTTTGTTCCCAACTTTCCTCTGAATTCTGGAGGTATTGCGTATTGATTGGCGGAACTACACGCCGCGCTTTGCCTCGACATTAGATCGAAGAAATGGAAAATAAATAATTCAAATTCAAATAAATATCAGAAATCTGCCATACATTAAATATTATTTTTCGGGCGTTTATACTTCACTATTTGTAATATTTCAGGATGTTAACAGACTTCAAAATATTGAACCCACTCCAGAATTGACTACTTATAATATCAAATTAGGATGGATTCAGGTATTTTACTACGATTTTTAGACCAAATTGTACTAATAAAATCTTTTGAGAACTCTATTACGAATAACAAAAGTGTCTCTATATGTTGCCAACAGTGGCGCATGGGCATAAAGTGTGACTGTAAAATCTACTGGTTGTGGGTTCGATCCCCACTCGAGGAAATTAAATATTTATTTACATTTATATTTTCATTTCTTCGCTCTGGTGTCGAGACAAAGTGCGGCGTTGAGTTTCGCAATTCAACAGGTAATGCCTCCAGATTTTGGCGGAAAGCGGGGTATGGAGTGTCTTAAAACTAGGATTCCCTCTGCCTACCCTGCTGTGTGCGGGATACAGCGTGAAGCTGATTTATTTAATTTATTTCTATATGTTTAGGGGGTTTTGATACCATGCTTGCTGAATATCTGGGGAGTCATGCTGTTCCTACGCATCGCGTGGATAGTGGCGCAGGCGGGCATCTGCCTCACTTACCTGATCATCCTACTCTCGGCAATAGTTTGTGTTATTACTACACTGTCTCTTAGTGCTATTTGCACTAACGGCCTGTTGAAAGGAGGTATGGGGGTATATTATTATTATTCATTCAATGTTTTCTTGTAATTACATGTGGCCGTCGTGGCGGACTGACACAAAGTGTTTGACTATCATACGACGGTTGTGGGTTCGATCCTCACTCGGGGGAAGGATGATGAATTATTATCTATTCATATTTTTATTTCTTCGCTCTGGCAATTCAAAAAAGCGACGTTGAGTTTCTTCACTCGATACACGGGGAACGAAGTCTGTGCCTACCCTACTGTATGCCAAATATAGCATGAAGTCAAAATAAAACCGATATCTCCAAGCGTTCCTGAGTTAAAGGCTCTTAACAGACAGACACACAATTAAGTGATGGTTCCTTTTTCCGTAAGAGGTACGGAACGCTAAAGTAACGTTTATCTCAAAATTAAATTAAATTATATATTTTTATATATTACAGGTGGCGTATACTATATAGTTTCGAGGTCTTTGGGCGCAGAGCTCGGTGCGTCCGTGGGTATCATATTCGCTTTCGCCAATGCAGTCGCAGCCAGCATGAACACTATAGGTTTCTGTGAATCACTGAATGAGCTGCTGAGAACTTTCAATTTAAAAATAATCGACAATGGTATGACAGACGTGCGCATCGTCGGCACATTTGCTCTTTTACTGATGTGCATAATCTGTGCTATTGGCATGGATTGGGAGACAAAAACACAGGTAGACTAAAGACATTTGAAATGATTTAAATCAAAAATTTTATCTGCTTTACGTTGTATTTGATTTTTTTTGTAGGATCGCATTGGCATGTAGTGGCGGAACTCAACGTCGGGCCAATGAAAATATTTAAAAAATAATATTTTTTTACGGAATGGAAATCGAACCCACTATTCTCGCGTTACAGTTACAATCTTCTGCCCCTGCGCTACGAGAACCTTAAAAAAAATATTTATTTTATTACAAAAACAAATATAAATCTGCTTCACGCTGTATCCCGCACACAGCAGGGTAGACAGAGGGAATCTAGTGTAATGATACCCTGTTCCCCACTTTCTGGCGACTACTGGAGGCATTAGGTGTTGAGTGGCTCAACGCCGTGCTTTACCTCAACATCAGAGCGAAGAAATGAAAATGTAAATTTTAAATAAATATTTCATCTTCTTGAGTGGGGATCGACTCCACAACCAGTCGGTTTTACACACACTTTGTGCTCCCGAATCACGACTATTTTATTATAATATAAAATATGTTTTATTTACAGAATGTTCTAGTTGTAATAATTGTAATAGCAATTTTAAATTATATTTTGGGTGCGTGCATGGGCCCGTCGAGTAATGTGGAGAGAGCACGAGGTTTTGTAGGTTTTAGTGGTTAGTATTCATTCTACTTTATATCTTAAAACATAATTTAATAGATTATTTTTTAAAATTTTTATTTTCTTTATCGTCTAGTGAAAACTGCCATCGCAAATCTTGCTCCAGACTTTCGGCCAAGTGAGGATCGAGAGCATAATTTCTTTAGCGTTTTCGCCATGTATTTTCCTGCCGTCACCGGTGTTCAGGCTGGAGCAAACATATGTGGCGATTTAAAGGTATTTTAAGTTAATTATAACGTTTCTCTTTTCTGCTTAGTACTTATATTGTATCAAGAATTTTCTTGATTTATAATATAGAAATCTGCAGGTATAGGTTACATTTAACAAATAAAATTAAAGTAAATGAAACATCACAATAAACTTAATTTTCTTGGCTTTATAAATTCTATTAGAGAAAAAAGACATACTGAACACACAAAATAATACCGTTTTCTATAATAGGATCCAGCTTCTTCGATTCCCAAAGGAACTCTGCTCGCTCTCGGGATATCGATGTGCAGCTACCTCACCATGGCGACGCTGTGCGGCGTGGGCGCGCTCCGTGACGCCAGTGGGCGCGTCGCTGACGTGGCGACGGGCACCATCGACGCCTGCAAGCCTCACTGTCAGTACGGATTGCACAATAGCTACGGGGTATTTATATCAATTTATTATTTTTAAATTATTTTATTTTAAAACTTCACTCTGTATCCCGTATATAACAGGGTATGCAAACTCTAGTGTTAATACACTCTGTTCACTACTTTCCGCCCAATTACAATACCCGTCGTGTTTATACGGCTCTCAAAGAAGCGATTTTGTACTTCTTTTATATAGAATTTATTTGAGTAACACACTAACAAAGTATTCAATTCAGTTATTTTTTTATTTTAATTAATTAAAGTACAAAAAAATACATCTGACTTCTCTTTCACCTTGACCAAACGAATAAGTAAACTACTCTATCAACACAGTGTAGAAGTATGTTTGTTTAAAATAATCCTCTTAGATGATGCAATTAATGGCTCAATCGAGTGCCTTAATCTATGCGGGATGCTGGGCGGCGACGCTGTCGACGGCGCTGACGAACCTGCTGTCGGTCCCGCGGCTGATCCAGGCGCTGGGCGTGGACCGCATCTACCCCGGACTCATCTTCTTCTCCAAGCCCTACGGCAAGCACGGCGAGCCCTACCGCGGATACGTGCTTACCTTCTTAGTTTCACTCATGTTTTTACTTATAGGTTTGTATTTAAATAATATTTGTTTTAAATATCCTCGAACAATAAAAGATTTTAAAGTTATTTTCTTTCGTAATATATAAATATTCTTTTAGCGGATTTGAATACAATAGCTCCGTTAATAACAAACTTCTATTTGGCATCATATGCGTTAATTAATTTTTGCACATTTCATGCTGGTTTAATTAAATCCATCAATTGGAGACCAACATTTCAGGTACCCAACTCTTACATATGACTGTATTTAGTATAAAATTAGTATTTTTTTTATTAAAGCTATTATTTTTAATGATTTATTTATTGTTTTAGTGTTACAATACATGGCTATCTTTAGCTGGTTTTCTAATGTGCCTTATAATAATGTTGATAATCAGCTGGGCGATGGCGTTGATCACATTCTTTGTTTTTATGACACTGTACCTTTTAGTGCTGTACAGAAAACCAGGTACAGTCTTTATAATTACCTATACTTATACCTAAGTTTATAATTTAAATACAGACGTCTCTATTTTTTTCCTTCCCACTGTATCCCCCATATAGCAGGGTAAGCAGAGGGCACTTGAAAACCTAGTGTTAAGACAATCTCTCTCTCTCTCTGACTCATTAATACACTTCCCCAACTTTCGCCGAATTGTTGAGGAATTGAGTGTTGATTGGTGGAGCTCAAGAGCTTTGCCTCGTTACCAAAGCAAATAAATGAGAACAATAAAGATTTTATTTCTTCTAATGGAAATTGAACTCACAATCACCCAAAATGTCACATTTATAGTGCACACTTGTGGCCCTGCGCCACGACTGGCCTAATTTAATTATATGTACTTATTTTCTCAAACATTGTGTTTGTTTAGAGGTAAATTGGGGAAGCAGTACAGAAGCTCAGCGGTACAACGACACGGTGTCGGCTCTATTGCAAATGTCGCATGTACAGGAAAACACGAAGACCTACAATCCCCAACTGCTAGTGCTCGGAGGCATACCGAAGTTTCGACCTGCACTCCTCGATATGGGACATCTGATAACCAAACATGGCTCCTTCATGATCGTCGCCGATATCAACGAAGTAGTTCTTTCTTATTTATTTATATTTTCATTTCTTCGCCGTGGTGACTAGACAAAAGCCCCGGCGTTGAGTCCCGCTACTCAACACGCAATGACTCGAAAGATTCGGTGAAAAGTGGGGAACACTAGATTCTCTCTGCCTAACCGACTGTATGCGGAATTTGATTTAATTCTCTCATAATTATACCAATTCATTCAAAAATTATACCAAAACATTCCATAACATATGGATAATATATGGATAATTTCTTTTACGTAGAATCCGTAGAATTCTTTATTAATTTGAATTTTACATTTTATTCCAAAAATATTTGTTGAATATGATTCAAATTGTTTTTAGGCGCCATTATCCAGCATGGAGCGATTGGGTCGTGTTCAATCTGGTGAAGATTGGCTTCGGTCGCGGAAAGACCGTGGTTTCTATATAGTGCTGGATGGTCTGCCCTTTGAGGACGCTGTTCACACGGCTATCAAGGTGACTGGACTCGGGCACCTGAAGCCGAATGTCATGCTCGTTGGATACATGAACAGATGGGCTGACTGTCCTCACACTAGCCTTAAGACGTATGTCCGGATATTACAGTAAGTTTTTTTCAGCTTTCCGCTGTATCCCGTACACAACTATGCTGAGGGAACTAAGTGTTAAGATATTCCGTTCCCCATTTGAGCGCCCGCCCGCCGAATGGAGGCATTTCGTGCTGAGTGACGGAATTCAACACCGCGCTTTGTCTCAGTACCAGAGCCAAGAAATAAAAGTATTAAATATTTCATTTCCTTAAGTGTTAATTGAACTCACAACCTGTCGCGTCTACAGTTACACATTGTGCCTCTGAGCCACGCCTAACCTCAGAGTAAGTTCATTTTATATTTAATACAAATGTTTTATATATTCATTCTATTTATTTTTTTACGAGACGTTTATCTAGGTCAACTTTTTAGACCTATTTGAAATATAGGGTCAAACTGCTCACCACAACAAGCTTAGAAATTGAAAATTGAAAAAAGTTCGTAAAACACTGAAGTGAAATCCAATTATCAACAGTTCAAGCAATTTAAATTGCTCTTTACTTTATATACAGACTAGCGACCCGCTCGCGGCTTCGCACGCTTTAACCACAGAATGATTTACTTAATACACTAAAATTATATTCATGTGAAACATGAATATACCTATAATGTATGCTTGCAATGAACTTGAGATTTCTAATGTGAAAATTATTAAAACCTTAGGTGGTATTTTCGTACCACTCATAAGAGAGATGCAACTGTCAATATATTAATTTCTTTAAACTTTTGCCTTAAGGAGTCCTTAGGGCTCAAGTTATGGTTATAGCTATATAGTTATAGTTATATCGATACTTATAATAAAATCCTAACTCATCGGTGTCCGTACGTGGAAGATATATTAGAAAAAATATTATTATGGACATTTAAAAATTTAATAGAACTTGATCAGTTTGTTTGTTTATCTGTGCGTTCACGATAATCGATGCGATGCTCAACCGATTTAAGTGCAGTTTTGTAATTTGGCTAACTTCCTTTAAATATTTAGTATTAGTTTTATTTTAATCGGTTCACACAAAATTAAAACCAGATTCACGCTGTATCCAGCCTATAGCAGGGAAGATAGAGGGAACTTAAGTGTTAAGATACTGGGTATGATATATGACTGACGTGAAATGAAAATATGATTAAATTTCAATTCAATCCTCCAAGTGGGAATCGAACCCATAACGTCACGTTACTGGCACAATTTTGTGCCCCTACGCCGTGACGGTCTTTAATATTCATAAAGAATGGAAGCTTCAGCGCACCCTTTACGGGGAGTATATAGGATAAACTATTAATATATAAAAATAATTAAAAATATAATAGTTTATTAAACCCATACCTAAAGAAATTAATCAAGATACCTCAGCAGTTTAGACGTAGGATCCAAACCTGTATTTCCTGTGACGCAGTTACGCATCTATGCAGATACCAATAACGTAATCACATACTACTACAAAATATTACTAAAGGTTAAGCAGCTTTGAACTTTGCCGCCAATACCTACGACTCGTATGTTTGCGTCTTTAATGACAAATAGCGTTTTATTTTAATATCAACGATAATACCTTATTTACTTTGTATGAAAAAATAACTTTTTCCTTTCATTTTTTTAATTGTATTAGGCTTTTATAGTTAAAACTATGGTTTCATTTAAGTAGTGCATTATTTCATTTAAGTTGCGGCATTTAAATAGTGGTACTGATAAAAACATTATATAATTGACTATGTAATATCTATAGTGATTTTTTAGTGAATAGAATTATTATTATTAATACAACACTTGCGAAGAGAGCATATTTCGGGCATTTTTTAAATTCTTATACCTTTTGAGAAACTACCAACATTCTTAACGTTAATAATTTTTTTTTTAAATAAAAAAAAACATTTGAATATTTTGTCTAAATTTTTCGTCATAATGGCGCGAAAATATTCAAAATGTTCAAAATTAAAAGTTCAAAAATGTTGGTTAAAAATAATTATACTGCAGGAGGATGGATACCTTTATATGTACTGTTTAAATCTGTTTTTTTGTGATATTATGTAGAATAATATAATCTATAGATAATCACACATTCCTCTTCACACTTTTTATTCTTTAACTATAATAAGTAAATATATTTAACGTTATAACGTTATATTAAACGTGTTAATAAATTTGATTAAATTTATTAATACGTTTCAAGTATTCATTTGTTTTGAATATAACATTAAGATTGATTCATAAAATATATTTGGCACTTCCTTAACTTGATTATTTCATCTATTTTTTTTATTTACAAAGTTTTGATTAAGTTCTCTTGAGAAATATATGTACTATAAATGAATGTAACGTACCTACGTGCCAATGATTAAAATGTACTGATATCACCACGTGATCCATCTAAACCCAATATAAACTTTTATAAACTATAGCAACCAACTCGCGGCTCCACCACATTTGTGAATTATTTGTTTGTTTCGATACAGGGAATTACTTGAAAGTTTGTATTATTTTTTTTTAAAACAGCACCGATTTTAATAAAATTTGAAAGTCAGACTCTTTAAAATATTTCATTGAACACGTGTTTCATGGTTTTTAGAATTCATCCCCTAAGAGTTCAAATACTGGGTTGAAAGTTTGTATGAAAAAATCTTTAAATCGCCACCGATTTTATAAAAACTTAAATTCAGACTGTTAAAAATATTGTAATGAACACGTTTCGTGGTTTTTTTTAGAATTCACCCCTAAGAGTGCTAATAAGCAGGCGAAGTTGCTCCGCGACCGCTAGTTTGTAATAACATATAATATATTTATAAAAATGAGAATGTATTGTTTTGTTTAATAGCTCCTGATAGTTATTACAACGCATGCAAGGAAAGATCATTTAAGAAAGTTGTTTAATTATATTAGAATTATAAAAACTACCAACATTTTTATGGTGAATGAAATATTTTATCAAATAAAAAAATGTCTATGTTTTCCACCTGAAAAACACTAAGGGGAGAATATATATACATATATATATATATATATATATATATATATATATATATATATATATATATATATATATATATATATATATATATATATATATATATATATATAAATATAGATACCACATTAGTATCAATACATTTTGCTGGTAATTTATTGTTAATTGTTAATTGAAAAAAACTACGGGATAACTTTGTATGCAAAGTTTAAAACTATTAATTATATACATACATATACATATAGGCATCTAAAATATATATATATACATTTTAGATGCCCCTCTGTACTACGATGGTGGCTCTTTTCTAGTTTGCACATTTTCCTTTGAAAATGAGTTATTGTGGCATAACTAACAGTTACACATGGTATCGTATACTTTTTTGTAGATATTGATGTCTTCTATAAAATTGCAGTACATCACTTTGCTCTATTGTCAATAATTTCCACAGCGTACGCGATATAAGGTTTTTTTGGTATTTTTTTACACGTTAATCGTGTAATTGTAAAAGAATTTTCCTTATCGGGTCTATTTAATTCAAACAATTTTGCCGTGGGATCCCGGTCTAGTATAGGATCATCCTAGTGCTGGTGGTGTCGTAAGAGGTGACTGGGCAGACTCCACTGGATCATTACCACCCCCGGCATTAAAAACCGACGTGAAGTAGTGGCTTTATGCCACTGCGTTTCGCATCAGGTAATGCCGGGCTCCGGAGTCCAACCCACCTTAAAGGCGGGCAACGAACCTGTAACTCCTCTGGTGTTGCACGGGGCCGCGGGCGGTGGTAGTCACTTACCATCAGGTGATCCAAACGCTCGTTTGCCTTGTCCTTTCCATAAAAAAAAAACAAAAAATCTAATGGACTGTCTTAATAATTTAAGTGGTATCGATACATCTCCCACCCAACCCCCGCAGAGTTACTCGCCACGGTGCGCAAGGCCACGCGGCACACACTACGCATTTTTTATTATTACATGATTTTCTTTAGATTTATATTTTTAAATTCGTTATATCTTTCGAATGGGATGTCCGATCTTATTAATTTAAAAAGTATTTTACAGGTATTGAAATTATCTTTCATAAAATATCATTTAATGGGATAAGGATTGATGCAGAGGTATGAATAATATGGTTTGATTATTGTCGGCACTTTTGTTAACGTATAAAATATAAAAAAGTGATTATATTGTCATAACTACAGTAGTTAGACATATGCTATCGCGGACTTTTTTATAGATATTGATGCGCTCTACAATACTGTAGAACATTGTTTTGTTCTATCATCAATAGTTTTCGCAGCGCACGCGATGATAGAATTATTAAGATCAATTTCTTCACACCTTGGTTTACATTATTGCATTTCTATTAGGGATCTCTATTTTTTTGAAAATGCAATATAGCCTATGCTGGTCAGTAAAGATGCAGCTTTCCAATAGTGAAAAAATTATTTAAATCGGCCCGGTAGTTTTTGTGTGAAAACTCTACAAACATACACACATACATACATACATACATACAAACATACAAAAATACAAATCTTACCTCTTTATAATATTAGTATAGACTAGTGGGCGCGCGCGGCTTCGCCTGCTTTTGCACCCTTAGGCGTGAATTCTAAAAAAACCACGAAACACGTATTCAATAAAATATTTTTAATAGTCTGAATTTAAATTTTTATAAAAATCGGTCGCGATTTAAAGTTTTTTCCATATAAACTTTCAACCCTTTATTTGAACCCTTAGGAGGTGAATTCTAAAAAACCATGAAACACGTGTTCAATGAAATATTTTAAAGAGTCTGATTTCGAATTTTATAAAAATCGGTGCTGTTTTAAAAAAATCCATACAAACTTTCGACCCCTATTTCATCCCTTTAGGGTTAAAATTTTTCAAAATCCCTTCTTAGTGGATGTCCAGATTATAAAAAAAAGCATCTGTCCAAATTTCACGTTTCTACCATCAGCGGTTTCGGCTGTCCGTGCGTCTTACCTCAGTCAGTCAGAACAAGTCCTTTATATATATAGAATAGAATAGTCCTTTTATATATATTATGTATAGATATAGATTTACTTTGTGCCCACTTAATTAATATTTAATAATAGCTCCATCATAAAGCAGTTGGAAGTGGAACTCCTACGGGATACAATGGTTGTTGCTTCGAATGTAATTTTTCTTGTTTTTAAATATTTTCGTTTCCCCGAAATTATATTTTTTCTTTATACCTTACCCGATAAAAAGGCTCCAATAAAAATATTTATTTAATTTTTTGCCTCAAAAGGGCCATAAAAATGTATTCAAACTCACATAATTGGGTACTACCAACATAATATATTTTAAATTATCATATTATATTAAAAAAATAAGTCCGCAGGAGCACAAATGTGTGACAGTAAACGCGACTGGTTGTGGGTTCGATGCCCACTCGAGGAAATGAAAGATTTATTTGAATATATATTTTTATTTCTGCGCTCTGGTATCGAGGCAAAGCTTTAAATTACGCCAGTTAACACAATACCTCCAGAATTCAGCGAAAAATTGGGGATTGAAGTGTTTTCCCTCTGCCTACCCTGCCGGGTGCGGGATACAGCGTGAAGGTGAACTTTTAAATTAAAGAATAGCGTTCGAGGAGCATCTCGGCGTGGCCATCTTGCGAGTGCCCGAAACTGCACGACCTGTCAAAAGGAGACCGTCTCCTGATATAGTAGAAGCCAGCAGCGTCACTGACCAGCGTACTCACGCACAAGGCGAGGACGTCTTAAACCCTGATTCTGATATCGATATGCCGCATCCTGAACAACATGAAGGTGATTTCTTCTAAAATTTTATAATATCAATAAATATGTGTGTCGAATTGCTAAGTATCATTTACATAATATTATCTACTCAGTTACTCTACTGTCACACAGTCAGGGAAGGCAGAGGGAACCTACTGTTAAGTAACACACTTCGTTCCCCATTTTATGCAGAACTCATTTGCCTCGCAACCAGAGTGAAGAAATATTAAAGGTTAAATTTAAATGAATAACTAAAAGTGATACTACTTGAGTGTATATTATAGTTGCATGAAATGTTCAGATAATTTGTTGCATTAATAATAATTTTTTCCTCGTGTTTCTCACAAAAGGGGCATCAACAATGTTTAATATGTATATAACTACTAATGAAAAAGGTTTTAAGTTACAAGAATTTGTTATTCTATCATTTATTTAATAATATAATGTGTTATTAACAGTTAATGAGATAGAGAGTGGCCATGCACTGGAATTAGTTTCGAGGGAGACCACCACGTCCTTCCATTCCGTCGATCCGAACAGAGCGTCCGCGAGCCAGCTCGTGTCCAGCTTGTCGATGCGGAAGTCCGGAGTTTACAAACCTTTGACATTTAGCCACGTGAGATTTATTTGTTTTATTTATTAGTCTGTAAGTGTCTTTTTTGGAACTCTTCCAAGTTTTTTATCATATTTATTTTTTATTTTATTTTCAGCTTCACGGTATATCTCTCATATATCAGAATAGGCAGAGAGAGCATAATGTTAAGACTCTCTGCTCCCCACTGTCCGCGGAATTCTGAAAGCATTGCATGATCAGTGGCGGAACTCAAAGCAGAAGAAATGAAATATTTAATTTCCTCTAGTGGGAATCGAACCCACAACACACACAACCTGTCGCTCTTACAGTCACACGCCTGTGCCCCTGCGCCACGACTGACCTCAATTTCTATTTATAATACTTATTAAATCACCATGAATTATTTTAATGTTTTCTAACAGTGCAAGAATGAGAAAATATTAAAGAAAGACCTCTATCTTATATCTATACTATAATGTCGATATTAAAATAATTTTTAGGTGTAAAATTTTCAGAATTTCCTACACAATATTATTCCATTTACCGTGAATACCGGGTAATGTAAGCTCTAAATATACTTTACCGGGAACGCAACTACATATTGAAAAAATGCACATCTATTTTGTAATATTAGCCGAGTATGTAAAAAACTCATGAGACCAGTCGTGACGCAGGGGCACGAGTGTGTGTATGGAACGCGAAAGGTTGTGAGTTCGATTACCACTTGAGGAAATGAAAATGTAATTTCTTCGCTCTAGTGTGGAGGCAAAGCGCGACGTTTAGTTGAGACAAAATCACACTTAATATTGGCAACAGGATAACTATCTGGACACGTGGTGGCTGTTCGACGACGGAGGCCTCAGCATCCTCCTGCCGTACATAATCGCAAGACGCGGATTGCGCAAGATGCCGCTACGCATATACGCGCTGCCTCGCGACTCCAACCATCCTGAGCTTTCTGAGGGACGGTTAGACGTTCGTCCCATTTTTTTTCAGCTTATATCTAACAGGGAACCTGTATGTAGCATGGTAGGCAGAGGGAGATTAGTTTTAAAACACTCCGCTCTCCACTTTCAGTCGAATTCGAGAGGCATTGCGCTTTACTTCAACACCAAAGCAAAGAAATCAAAATATTCAATATTTCATTTCCTTTAGTGGGTATCGAATGCACAACCTATCGCCTTTACAGTTACAAGCCAAGTGTGCCACGACTGGCCTGTTATAAGATATTGTTATTGTTACTTACTATAATTATATGTTATGTTTTTGATATTGGATTATATTATAGCCACGTGGTGAAGTCGTTATGTCAGCCGATAGAAGTGATGGCTATGAGTTGAATTCCCATTGGCGGTAATGTGGTAGTTACCTTTGGTTAGGAAGTGAGTGAACGGCGTTATGTTACACCTTTCAATATATTTCAGCGTACAATGAAAGACAAAATTGAACATAATGTAAAGAATATAGCGAATAATGATGAATGTAGGGAATATGGCATATAAAAAAATGTATATTCTTTCAAGCGTAATAAGTACACGATATTCATCAATTGTACTTAAAAATGTTCATTAAATTTTTAATGATGCAACCTGTTTGAAAAAGTAAGCACCATCATGTGGAAAACTCAAGAGAGTAAATAATCATTCGAATATATTTTATAACAGCATATTGTTAAAAATATAAATAGAAATACTCATTTTCCCGCTCGGAACTCAACGCTGAGCTTTTTGTCTTGGTACCAAAGCGAAGAAATGAAAATATAAGTATTAATTCATTCCCCCGAGTGGGAATCGAACCCGAATATCTGCGACTGCGTTCCCAGGACCCCCAGACCAACTTCTTTAGCAAAGCTGAAATTTTGAGTACTACACTGTCGTTTAAGTCTTGACTACTACACTATTGTCTAATATACAGTTAAGAATATTCTTAACTGTATATTAGACAATAGTAGGTACGCGGTATATACCGCGTACCTACTAATTTGAAAGTGGGACCCTTTCAGAGGTAGCCATCCATCTTAAGCTAAACGCTCACCTTCGCTAAAATAGAAACGATCGTATTTAAATGTTTTTAAAAATAATTTAAAAAATATATATTTACTATTAACAGACACTTTACGTGGGCCCTTACTCGTGCTTAAAAAAATCTACAATTACTTTAAAAAAATATCATACTTCCGGTTGACCTAGAATTATGATGTTTGGCAACTAGCATCTACAGGTGGTACTAGTTCAGTAAAAAATCTGAAAACTATACATTAGTGGTTAAATCCTAAAAGATAATAGCCTTAAATAGTAAAAAACGCGTAATTCAAAACGACAAAGGCGATCAAAATTAATAGGGTACTTCCTGGTTAATCTAAAATAATTAAATTGGGCAGCTAGCATCAGGAAAAAATCTGAAAACTAAACATGTGGTTTAATCCTAAAAAAATAATAGCCTTAAAAAGGGAGCAATATTTGGTACTAAAGCTGCTTGTTCTAGTGAGGTATCAGATGATAGGTCTCTGGCTAAGTTAAGGCTGAATTTCAGAAAGCTCAAGATCTCCAATTTATTACGGAACCCTCGGTGGGCGAGCCCGACTCGCACTGGTCCGGTTTTTTTATTACGCTGCATTAAAACAAGATGTGTGTGTGTCCCGGCGTGTTCAAAAATGTCGCCGCGTTAAAATCTTCTGTTTTTAAAAATGGTACAAAAACTTCATGTCATAAACATAGTCAAAAAATAATGGAATGGTAAAAAGACCGAAAGCACCCAAATTTTTGCTAACCAAATCAATTTATTTTTTTAAGATTACTTTTAGTTATATACAACATGATTGTTAACAGCGATCTAATAATAATTTCAGTATAAAAGCGTTGCTGCAAAAGTTTCGAATCGAATACTCTTCGCTGTCAATGATTCAAGGTCTCAACGAGCCGCCGCTCGAGGCGAGCGTGCAGTTCTTCAACCAGGTGATACGGAAGTTCCGCACCAACAGTAGCAGCGGTTTGTATTCACTTATTAGACTTCGACGAATTTTCGATTCGGCACAGCGATTGACTAAGCGCAATGTTTGAAGGTTTGATTCCAATTCGAAGAAAACAATTATTTTTATATATTCGTCCTGGTAACAAAGCGCCGCAATGAGTCCGGCTCAATACGTAATGTCTCGATTGAGCGGTGCGTGGGCAACGGAATGTCTTATCTGTCTTGGCTAAATACTTCAAGTTTTAATTCAAAAATCAATAAAGTATTTACTACCTACTTACTACTTAAATTAAGTTATAATATTGTAGATAATAAGATATCATTACAGACATTCTTATAACGGAAGCTGAACTAAGACGCCTCCAAATGAAAACTAATCGCTACTTGCGTCTGCGCGAACTCCTCGTCGAGCAGTCCTACATGGCGTCCCTGATTGTGCTGTCGTTGCCGTATCCTAGACTGGTGAATATTCATATGTATTGTTCATATTAAATTTAAATTGTTCAACTTTTTATATCTTTTTTGCATTTCTTATTAAATTAAATAAATTGTCCTTTATGCTTAAGTAATTTTTTTTTGTGTCATCAAGTCAAAGTATAGATAGGATCATAACAGATGGTCAGGAAGGAACGTTCGCTACTAACACATAACATAAAAAAAACCTAACATTAATTTCCAAAAAACTAAATCAGCTACATTATCAATATTATCAACATAAAATACTTTTACTATATATACTTTTCAATAAAAAAAGAATCATCTACATCGGTCCAACCAGTCAAAAGTAACAACATAAAAAAATAAAAAAATACAGTCGAATTGATAACCTCTTTAAGAAAAATGGCGAATGAACATTAAAGGAAACGAAGAATTGTTGCGTTTTTCCACGTCTATGTATATGGACACAACTCAACAATGCTATAATGCTGTCAGTGATCACTAGTTTACTGGCAACTTCATTAATATTTCAGGGCTCGGTGTCGGCTGCACTGTTCATGTCGTGGCTGGAAGTGCTGAGCAAGGACTTGCCCCCCACACTGTTTGTACGAGGAACGGATGTCGCAGTACTTAGTATCTAACTTTTTTATATAGAAAAATTAATAACTAAATATTTGTAACATTTTATTAAACAGTCCCAAATTTATATTTTCTCATACTATATAAAATTAGGTAAATAAGGGTAATTACAAAATATAATTTCAATATATTACAAGTTCTTTATTTCACACATATTTCACAAGAGTTTTAATTTAAATTTTAAACATAAAAAATGTTAAAATATTTACAGATACAAGAACCAACAGACATTCCATTTTAACAATTTCCTTAAACAATTACAAAATAACAGGAATCGAGCAGAATCTGAAATTTATTTTCTTATCCACTTACGAGATACAAAAATTATTTTATTATTAATATATATGAATTTAATATTTACACTATCACCAAAAACCGTTTTTTGTACGCTAAATGAATGATACGTTGCTCTTTTTTATATGAAACTATGCCTTTGAATGAATATCTTATAAAATAAACTGCATCTATTCAATGAATATACTACTGCTAAGGCTACCACTGGGGCGAAACAAAGGTGGAATACGTTATTATATTCTAAGGCGGATATAAATAATATATTATACTTATGTTACTTAAAAATGAATAAAACATAATACTAATGTGGGAATAAATATCAATTTACATAAAAACTACTCAGGGCCCTTTAGTAAAAAATCAAAATGTTATCTTCAATAAGTGCAAAAAAAATATATATTTTCACGACTTTGCAGTCTTACTAAAACTGATTCTAATAAACCTAAAAAGAACAAAAACATTGCCCAGTAAATTTAAAGATTTTTAAAAATTCTGATAAATATATGTATATAATGCCATCTTATATCAGTTAATCTGTATATTTTGCTACTATATAAAACCATGTCCACAATTGAGTGTTTACAATATAAAAAAGTTATTAGAAATGATTAAATATTAAATTTTTAACTAACACTTGGGAAACTTATAATTAACTTGAAGGACTATTTTTAATATGACACTTAACTCATATGAAATAGAAACGTGTATATAAAAAAATGGCAAGAAACAGCTAGCGTGAAAGTTGTATTGCGTTTAAGTTTGTCGTTTTTTTTTAATTTCTTAATATATTTACAAGAAAATGTCAATATAGACATGGTTTTACTCTCCAACGCTCCCTTATTTAGCTATTAACGGTAAATTTACGAAAGAATAAAAATAAATAAATGGAATTTGTACTATACTAAATGTTTCGTTGATGTTGAGATTATAAGTAATCTCCTTTCATTGTACCACCGAAGCATAATTTTGTAATTTCAATCGAAAAATCATTTACGAAAATTATTATTACAAAGATATGAAAAAAATTGTCAAAAAGCATGTTAGAGATAATTACCTGTAAGAAGAAGCAAATTCAGTATTTCGAATGAAGCAATGGAGGTGATGCGATATGTAAGTTGCGTGAGGACGGTGTGGCTTATGTAGTCCGTGAAGCGAAAAGTGAGCTTTGTATCTGTGTGAGTGTACACAGATAGTGTGTATGTGACGTTTTATTTGTACTGGTAGCTACGTCACGTATTTCAATATTTTTTGTTTGTTTGATTAATTAAAATTGCATGAAAAAGTTGGGACGATCATTGAGCAAGAATAGAAGAATGTATGTGACGAAGCAGTAGAAGAAGTATTGAAAATCAAAGTGGCAACATGATGATATAACAGAATAATACATTATTACCATAAGCAATACAACTGAAATTAAACGTTACGTTGCATGTATTTTTACATATTTTTTTTCATTCTCGGCTCTATTTCGCGGTCACTCACACAAATGCAAGGCTTAGCTTACACACCGCGGACTTTACAGTACAATGTACATACATGATAAGATAACGATATGTCACTATACATATACATATTAATTATATTTTTTGAAAAATAAACTTCATTCTGCTTCAACTTTATAAGTTTCGATAATAATTATTTATACTGTTTTTTTTATATGACACAGCAACTGGTACGAATAGTACAGCTATTGTTTATTCAATTATTAAAATATGCGAGATATATTCTTAAAATGTTTTTTTTTTATAACATTATGATAACTCCCTTAAATATATTTTTAGTATAAAAACTGAATTAGACATGGTTAAAGTTTCATAGCAGCCGTGTCATAAAAATAAGTACAATTTTCTATCTCGTATATATTTATAATTTTTAACTATGATTATATTGTGTGATTATTACTTTTACAATTATATAAATTTCACTCACATTGTGCACACAGCAACATAGTGTAATATTGTAACAGAGGCTTCAAAATTTTGAGAAAATTAACAGTAATTCAGTCTATAATCAATCAATATTATTATTATTATATGTATTTATAAATTATTTTATTATTCCCGTTTTTCTTTTGTTTCTACGTTTTAATTTTTAAACATTAAGCTGGAGAGCGCGTGTGAAATCGGGTGTTCAAAATTAGCGTACAATATATATATTTTAATATTTAATACGTTATAAAAATGAGAAACACACCACAATTAGAATAATAAATTTAAAAATTGTAAGTTCACATATAGTGTTATCCTACCAGCACCTTAGCATATTAAAAGTATCAAATTTCCGTTTATTCGTGTATATATTATGAATACGATATATAGAAATATAAATAAATATAAAAATTTACATAAAATAAAGACAAAAATGTTCACACAGCCATACTTCTTTTATATATAAATAAATAACATAAATGGTAATAATATCTAATTAAATAAGTTTTTTTTTTGGTTATTAATAATAATTGAATCATATATAATAGAAGCAAATAAGCAATCTCCAATCTCCAAATAATCAATTTAGCTTTACACCGTAATCCGCACATAGAACCATACTTTAATAACTTTTGAAGAAATATTTTAATATATATAATTTTGTGATTGGGCTGTGAATTAAATGACAACAAACGATAATTACAAATAAATCATATGAAAATTAAACACTGTATTATTTTATTTGCTTCTTTATGAATACGATTCAATATTCCTGTGTATGGGGGAAAAAATAAATAGTTGATAGAGATTTCGTTCAGATGATTTCTAATCGTAGTACAGGAACCCTTTTTTTTTACATTTTTAAATAAACACTATTAATTAGGCTCAGCTAGTTCACGGTTTGAAAAGTGGGACACTAGAGTCTGGGACACAGTACATTTGACACTGTGTGTGACGACACTTTACGACATTCGGTGACACTACGCTTGACACTGCGCGACACTGTGATTAGATAATTAAGCAATGTGACCGTATGTATATTTGCAGTAGGAGGAGTATCACTTGACACGGAATTTGGTATATTAAGCGCTTGCAACACAAACTTTTGCGTTTCCAGGTTATTAATATTGGCACTATATTACACTGTTACCATTATTGAGTCAAGGTACAAATAGAATATAAAACGCGTTTTGTGCGAGGCATCTCTCTGCAAGGGCACACATGACACAGTGTCACGTGACACCGGTTAGAGTATGACGCAGAGGGGTCTTGACAGTCTTCATTCGGACTCTTCTTCATTGTCTTCATCGAAGCCGGTGAGATCAGCAGATTCTAAGTAGCCCTGCATCACCTACATACATATATTAATAAATATATTATCGTATATGAACTTTGTTATGTTATTTTAGAGATAGTTTAATTATTATTAATTTTAAATATTAAGGCCAGTGGTGGCGTAGGGGCACATAGTGTGATTGTAAACGCCACTAGGGAAATTAACTATTTAATATTTTATTTTCTCGCCTCGCAACTGCAGTGCCATAAGAATTCAGCGGGAAGTGTCAAAATAAAATGTGATAATGGAGAACAAATTGTCTCAACACTAGGTGCCCTACGAGGCGCAGGTGTAAACAAGCAGGGGTCCCGTACCGCGTACTCGAGCAGCGCCAGGTGGCAGAACACGTACTGGTCGGGCATCTGTATGGAGTGCGCGCGCTGCGTGCGGATGCGCTCCACGGCGCCGCGCACGTCCGCCGCGCCCTCCGCCGCCAGCCGCGACGTGCACGTGTCCAGCGTGATGAACGTGCCTGCGCAGGCGTTTGGGGTTTGTCACTTATTATTTCATAAAATCATTTTAAATAAAAATGTTATTTCAATATAAATTATTGCGTTTGAGAAAATTGCTATAGAAAACGTGATTTGTAATTAGTTTTTCAATACCTGTTCTGCCAATACCAGCTGAGCAGTGTACGACAATCGGAGGACCTCTACTGTGACCCGCCCATGCATCGCCTAATCTGAAATTTAAAATTTAAGAAGTTTATTAAAAAATGTAAGAAATTTATTTTTTTAAATTATTAAATCATTATATAATATTTATCACAGTCAAATATTTCTGATAAAACCTGGCGTTCAGTTCGCTACTCAACAAGGAATGCCTCGAAACATTGGTAGAATGTGGGGAACAGAGTGATATAATATAACATTAGGTCCCCTTTGCCTACCCTGCTGTGACACAGACTTTAGTGGCATACTGACTCGTGGCGCGCCCGCTGCTGCGCGCGCCGCACGAGCGCCAGGAAGCGCAGCACGGGCGCGGCGCGGCCGCCGCCCGGCACGCCGTAGTCGGGCCAGCGCGTGTACTGGCCGTGCCACACGCGGCGCCGCTGCTCCGAGCGCAGCTCCGTGAGCACGAGGTGCGACACCACGTAGTCGTCGTCCTCGTCCGTGGCGTCGTTGGCCACGGCGAACCCGTCGTGCACGGCGCGCGCGCCCGGCGCCGGCCAGTACTGCCCGCACTTGACGCGGCCGCGCTCCACCGTGCGCGTCGTCATCACGATCACCAGGCTGTTCTGCTCCCACACCATGCGCCAGAAGTCGCCGAACGTCTTCGGGAGGGGACCTGTCATCAAATTGTGCTACTTTTATTTATTTGTGATATACTTCGACTGAATCTATCTTATAAACCATTTATAAGTCAATTTATGTACTACCACTTAACAGTGAAACAGTAAAAAATTGGTTGTGATCAGTTGTGAAATGTATAATTAACAACAAAAATTGGACCTAGGATTTATTAAAATTCATTAATTTTTTCTATTTTCTTTTTGTATATCTATTAGTGAGAAACACCATTATCATAGAAAACCCACTGTATTTTTTTATTAAAACATAACAATTTCGTGCATAAGATATAGTACACAGCACAATAGGTAACTTTCACTGAAGCGCTCTACATTTGAGAAACATGGCAGTGGGCCAAATATTGAGAATGGCCAAAACAATAAGTTTCGCGGAACAGCCGACTTCAGCTTTAAACACAAAGCCAACTGCAAGGCTATTTCAGTGATCGAAGCGTGGGGTGTTGGTTGTGGGCGAAGCGAAAATTTCCTGTGGGCGAAGCGAATATTACACGTGGGTGAAGCGTTCGACCGATGTCTTTCCGGGAAACGTTCATTCTATAAACGAATTATTCCGCGAAAATGTAATTTCAATTCCTTTACTGAAACTGTTCGCATTCGAAGAAATTGTTTACCTTCAGTGTGATTGCAAAGTACGAGCGCTTTAATATTTAAGGATTTTCTTGTATAAAATGAAAAATAAAAAACTTTATTTTGTTAGGGCCGTTTTTTTTCTGATAATACTATAGTAATAAATAACATTTATATATTTAAATATTTCAATCTATAATAAAAACAAATTACCGTAGCAGACCAAAATTGTACTTATACTTATCATTATGTATTCATTATCCGAATAAAAACATCCGATCATATCAAGTCAGTACTTTAATACGGGGAGTATTAAAGGCCTCGCATCTTGCGACTTGTTCTGATTTTTGTGCAGTCTATGCTGCAAATCAGGGGATGTCCGGTCATCGTGCCTTTGTATAAAGAGAAAGGTCCACAGATAGACTGCCATAGGGCACTTTCATTAGCTTGGGTAGTAAGTTCATGCTAAAATATTAACGAGAAAAATGCAAGAGATCAGAAAGGCTGTTATGGAAGGCCCAAGGAGGCTTTAGAAGTGGGTAGTATGGATGAGATCTTTTCTCTTCATGATCACAGAAAAAGAAAATATTCTTGGCCATTAACAAAAAAGTTTTGTAGTTTTGTGGACTTGGAAAAGGCATTAGATAGAGTTATGATAAAGAAATTATAAGAGATACTACCCCGGTACAATGTGAGCGGACCCTTGCCGCAGCCTGTAAAGTCTGTTAAGATCATTCAGCCTGAGTGCCAGTAGGAGTGAAACTAAGTAAGTACAAAGTTTGAAATGGTTAAAATTGCCCAAAACCCACAAATTTTCCAATTTTAAAACCAATTATCGTTTATATCCTGCACAGACCTACAAAACAGTAAATTTACATTCAATCAAGTAGTTGCCAAATATGTGCATGTACAGACAAGAATGAAATATATGAATATTCATATTCTATTAGTGGATTTACATCTTCCTACATGTGTATCAGGTAAATATATGCAAAGTGCAGACATGTTTTTTTTAGTCTTTTATTATATTAAAGATTTAAAAAGTTACTATAATGGACAATATTGAAAAAAAAATGCGCGCAACAAAACATCAAAATGTAGTTTTCCACATTACATTATCTTACCTTGAGTACAAATGAACGCGTTGCGCTGTTTGTATCCGTCGACGTAGTTAGCGTTGATGTAGTCGGAGGCAGGATCGTCGTCTCTGAGAGACAGCGGCACTCGCGAGTGGTCGTAGCATAGCACGTCTGTGTACCTATTCTTTGCTAGATTGGCTGGCAACCTGCACAAAAATAGTTTTTTCTAGTATTAACATTTCAATCTTATAAGTTTTGAATCAATCGAGTAATCAATCAAGTAAGTAGTTTCGCATATATTATAAATTATTGCTATAACATGATCATTATGTATATGCCCTCTTTAAATATTGTGCCACATTTTAGCTGCGTTATAAGTTTTTTTTTACCGATACCAAAAATTAGATTAATACCGTTAATCCTTTTGGCTTTTACAGCGATATCGGGCGGAGAGGGAACACTACTCTGCTCTGTCCTTGGAAAAATTGTAAGCATCCATGGTTGCTTGTGAGGCTGTGTCAGGGTGGAGGTTCCACTCACTTGGCGTGGTGGAAGGTGCCGGCGGGCGGGCGCGCGCGGATCTCCTCGTACTCGGCCACGAGGCCGCGGCGCGCGAGCGCGCGCACCCGCGCCAGCAGCGCGGCCGGCGTCTCGCCCGCGCCGCCGCCGCCGCACTCCTCGTCCGACAGCCCCGGCGACGCCTCGCCCGACGACCACGTGCCGCGCGCTGCGCAGGCAAGCGTTAAGATGAGCATGACGGACATGTCTTGGCACTAGATTCTGTTAGAACTATCCGCTCGCACAATTAGAGCCTGGTTCCATTCCATCGGAACTTAGTAACAAAACCCTCCGTTTAACCGATAACAGAACACTACGTTTCTCTGTATAGGAATCATTCCCTATATATAACATTTATTTCAAATCTAGAAAAAAATAATACGGCTAGAAACGTGTTGAATTAAACAAACAAGTATGAATGTATCGGAAAGGATAACCGCAAATAATATATGTTACTGTTTATTCAATCAATTATATCTTCTAAATATTCAATCAAGGAAACTTTCAACCATGTGGTAAAAGTACTTTTGTTCATTAGGTACCTATATCAAACGAAATAATCGAGACAATTCCACTTTTTTCTTGAAATTTGAATGAAAGAAGAAAAAGCAGAAAATAAATATAACATCAAGAATAAATATACACATATAAATCTCATAAAATTATTTTATTCGTCGATTAAAACAAAATGTTATCACCAACGACCACATACCACAGAATAGGAATTCAATAAAAGTTTTATTTATGTACATATATAATACATATGATCGTCACGGACACTAAAGTATGATTGTTTTGTATAACCACAATACAATAATAACTTTAGCAAGAGTTACGGTTATCAACGTTTATTGGTTAGTATAACATAACATTAAAATTAAAGGCCGTCGTGGCTCAGGTGCACAAGGGCGTGACTGTAACGCAACGGTTGAGGGTTCGATCCCCACTCGAGAAACGAATTATTATTTATTAATATTTTCATTTCTCTGGCACCATGATAAAAGTCCGGCGTTGCGTTTCGCCACCCAACACAAAATGCCTCGAAAAAGCCGGCGGGAAGTGAAGAACGGGTGTCCTAACACCAGGTTTTTCCTCTTGCCTTCCCTGCTCGGAATCGCAGACTCAGAGACTGCATGATACAGACTGAAGTTGATCTATTTTTATTTTAATATATCTTTATATTGTATAAAAACAAAACTAATCATAAAAAACACTACCAGTCCCCAGTACAAATCAATAATCATCTTGAAAAGAACGAGTTATTTTATAAATAGAAGCTAGTTCCAATCTTATAGATTTTTATATAGGTGTGGAGATAAATATCTCATTAAATAAATTGCTAAGAATATGAGATAATAAAAATAATCCTTCATTTCTTCGGATTTATTTTCTCAGAACAAACTTTTATTTGAAAACGTAAGTAAGCATTAACAAATATATACTTTTAATAAAATTAAAGAACATATGTATAAAAGAATATAAGTACGCCGGAACGAGTAAAAGAATATAGTTGACGCCGGGGCACAAGCAAGCGTGCGACTGTAAACGCGACAGATTGTGGGTTCGATTTCTAATCATATATTACACTAATATAATATATTTTACATTTTGAGTTTCCCTACTCAAAACGCAGAGCTTTTAGAATTTGGCGGCAAGGAAGGTACGAAGGTGTCTCAATGGGAACAGTGTCCTCTGTCTACCTCTTTATGTACAGAATACAGCGTAAGGTTATAAAAAGTACTGAAAGGCTATAAAATATTACACATAAATCAAAAAATCAATTGTATTAAAAGATTACATATTTAATAAAGAAATACGAGTGAGCATGGGTATCATATCGTAATTAAATCTTTATACATATTAAGTGAAGTATCATGGAATTATAAATGTACGGAATATCATAAAATGCAACATCGATAAATAAAATAAAAGAATTTATATGAATTTATACAAAAAAAAAGGATTACTCGGCGTTGATTGTTTAGGTTTATTATTGCCGCAACCCATCCACGTGAGACAAAGCTAAGTACAAAATACTGTTTATTAACATACCTATTGTCAAAGTCTTTGATATCATGTCTTTATTAATAAAAAATATAATGAATACTATAAAAACATTTTAGAAAGAAAATTTAATAAAATTTACAGAAATTTTGCAAATCGACTTTGACAAGTTATACATAAACGACATCATGTCATATATTATATTTTAAAAGAGTTTTTAATTTATAAACTATGTTTTTACAACGCGATTATGATCGCGATATTTTTTTAACCAATTCAATGCAATACAGCCCGTTGTGGTGCGCCAGAGGCCATCGTGGCGCAGATAAGAGTGTGACTCTAACGCGTTGTGGGTTCGATTACTACTGGTGGGAATAAACTATTATTTATAATATTTTCATTATTTGGCCAAGGCTAAAAAAGCCCAGCATTCAGTTCCGCCTCCAAAAATTAGGCCGTAAGTGGGCTAACGGAGTGTCGTAACACTAGGTAATCTCTGCTTACCCTTCTATGGGCGAGATAGATCGTGAAGCTGACAAAAAAATAACAGAATACATACAAAATTGCCAGGAAAATTTTCACAGTAGAATATGAAGTGGGAACCTAAACAAAATAAATGACTTACTAATTAAGTCTATGTCATCCTCATCTGAATGTATGTGTCCGGCCTTCATGTCGCCATTGTAGCCGTGTGTGTGTCTGCAAGTAAACAAACATATAGACAATACTAAGAGATTTACGGTTTAGCTACTGGAATAATAAATACGCCATTGACGGTTGAATGGAAGGTGTTAACAAAATTATGATGAATCGTTATTTTTATATTATTATTTACACACGATACATAATATAATATCTTCTACTCAGGCGTCATGCTTAGTGATTTTTTTCAATTTCACTCAACCAATGTAATAAGTAAAATATGATAATTATTCTCTAATTTTGATTGATTTTTTTTTTTATTTAAATACTAAAAGAATTTTTTATTTTAATATTCTGCTTAAAATACAGAAATTAAAACACAATCATCATCAGTTTCGGCCGAATTCGGAAGGCATAGTGTTTTTGCATGGCGTAACTCAACAGCGCGCTTTGCGTTACCATAGCGAGGAAATGAAAACATCAAAAATTTCGTTTAAGCGAGTGGGAATCGAACCCACAACCTGTTGTGTTTACAGTAACACGATTTTACACCTGCGCCACAACTGGATAACAAGAAATATTAGTTAATAGTCATAAGAAATATTCTACAAACAACATAAACTATCCACTAAAAACATACAACCCACTGCCCTATAACTCGATTTCGTAAGGGTCCAACCACTCACCTGAGCGGGCTGGGGTCGCATGTGTACGGCGGGTCGCCGCTTATGTGCATGATGTCGGAGACGTTGTCGAGGCGCGCCACGCGCTCGCCGCTCATGTCACACGGCTCCTCCGAGTCTATTATACCTGGTGGAGACGATGAATTATTATAATAAAATTAAATCAATTAACAATAATCCATTTATTCAATCTTTTTTTTTACTTTATTTTATTTGTTCCAGCGTCACGCTGTATCTCTCTCACAGCAAGGTAGACAGAGGGAATCTAGTGTGTGCTTAAGGCAATCCGTTCTCCATTTTCAGCCGAATTATTTTGACTGGCGGAACACAATGCCGCCACTTTGCCTCAACACCAGAGCGAAGGAATTAAAATATTCATTGTTTCATTTCCTCTAGTAGGAACCGAACCTACAACCTATGGCGTTTATGATACTAGTATAATTTATAACTAAAACCAACTAATAATAGTAAACTGAAAAAAATGCGAAGTTCATGTGAAAATTAGAATAAAATGTATGGATATCATCGAGCTAATCTGTTGGTAGAACCTTAATATGAGAGACGAAGCCCTATTAATACAACCGTCGTTTGGACTTATTAGATTCGTTTTGACAAATTTCTGACAATTTTTCTAGAGATGAGAATCTAACAAAAAAACTGAACTGAGTAAAGTAAAGCTGCTGGACACTATAAATATTTCAAATAATTTATGTTTTTTTAACATTTTTAAAGTGTTATTCCACACTAATGAAAGAAAAATAATTATTTAGAAAACGTATAAATATTTTAACGTAGCGGGACTCGAACCCGCGCCTCCTGGAAACCGAGTTTAGAGGTTATAAGATCTAAACAAGTAAATAAGTAATTTATGTTTTTTTTTAATTTTTATATGAAGCAGCTTGCACTTAAAAGTAACTTAAACCACTCCCAAAACCATGTTATATAATAAATTGATAATAAATATATTATCATATATTTATTCATTTAAAAATTTGCAAACCTTAATAAATTTCAACTTTATACATGAAAGAAATTTATCGACAATGAAAAATGAGCTAAATGGGGAATCCTAAGAAATCGAATAACCAATGATAGCTTGCCAATTAAAAGGCGAAATTTCTATGGCTTTCCTAAGAAACAGGATAAACGAACAAAAACAGGGACGAGGGCTCGACACAAGTACCAATACGCTTGTACGATACCGTTTTAATAAAGCTTTTATAGAATCAATATTCTATTCTAGAACGTTCCATTTATTATTAAATATTAACCGAAATATTAAGAAAATAAACTCATTTTATAACAAGGCTAATCATACTATCAAAATGCCTGAAAATAATATTACAGCGTAATTGATTTTACAAAATAAAGCTAAAGGCATGTTCACCAACTACGTTATTAAAATATTTAAAAAGTCTTTTTATTAGAAAAATATCTATTAGGCTTCTAAAAAGTTGTTGTATTTAACAAATATTGTAAATATTTACAGTCAATAACTAATGTTATGTTTTTTTTTACAATTTAATAATATAGCATTTAATTCATTATAATAAAAATCTACATTATTGAAACAGGCTTTAATAAATCTTACGAACCGTCACTTTTAAACAAAAAAAATGATTAGTGGTACCTATCTCAGTCGTACAAAAGACTTGCAATTCCAAAACGATCTCTGAAGAAATTCAACAGGTGCTGTTCTTAAATATATTTCTACATCTTTTTACCATAATTGGAAAAATGCTGTTGTAAAATAATAATACATTGACATCAATGTTAATGTTTATATTAATAAAGTGTTATTTTTCTTATAGTAATTGTTATTATTATGACCACCCTATTTAAGGACTTCACGTCAGACAACCTATTTAAACAAGTGTTTAGAAAATACTGAATCGATTGCCAATTTGACATCAATAGAGCTAGAAGAGCTTTATTATTTATAGAAATAACGAGTATTCTCTTTTTTACCAGCGTTTTCATGCCAAATGACATGTGTTGAAATATTAGAGGAAAGGTGCCAATTTCCATCAATCTATCAATGAATATTTATTTATTTATTTAGCAGCTTCAGCTTCACGCTGTATCCCGGACACATCAGGGCAGAAAGAGGAAACCTAGTGTTAAGACACACCGTTCCCCATTTTCCGCTGAGTTCCGGAGGCAGTTGCGTGTTTAGTGGCGGAACTCAACGCCGCGTTTGCCTCGATACCAGAGCGAATTAATGAAAATATAAATGTAAGTAAACACTTTATCTCTTCGAGTGGGGATCAAACCCACAACCAGTCGATTTAACACTCACACTTTGTGCCTTCGCCCCACGACCTGCCTGGCTATATAAAATTGAATACTCGTACACGATTTGTCAAAAAATAATTCTATGAGTTTATATTCTACTATAAAATTATATAAAAAATATACTCCACGTTGTCTATTTAATATTAGCTTTCCTCATACGAATATGGCATAAATATAAACTGTCAGTAAATGTAAGTGTATTTAATGTTAAAGGCTATACGCGCGTGCAAACTTCAAACGACATGCAGTCGACATCCCACGCTTTTGCTATTTATATAGAAATACGTAGTAGCACGATGTTAATGAGAGTTACCAATTAACTTACCTTTTTTGTTTTAAGTTACTTTATACGTCCTAGTAATATTGTAAATGTGAAAGTTTGTGATGGATGATTGTCTGTTCCACTTGTAACGTAAAAACTACTCAACAGATTTAGATGAAACCTTACAGAAATTATACATCAGAATAACACATAAGCTAGCATTTTTGTAAATATTTTAAATAATTTGGCTATATCATAATATTACATTTCCTGTTTCTGGTAACGAGGCAAGGCGCGGCGTATAGTTTCTTTACACAACACGCAATGCCTCCAGAATTCCGCCGAGAGTGGGGAACGAAGTATACTGGATGAAATTTTGATGAAGAATTCGGTCCCCAGGTTGTTTCTGCCAACCCTGCTGATGCGTGATATTAAAAAAAACCGGACGAGAGCGAGTCGGGCTTGCCCACTGAGGATTCCATACAAAAGTTGGAAGTTAATACCATATTTGGCCCTCTTTTAAAGCTATTATTTTTTATGATTAAACCATAAATGTATATTTTTAGATTTTTCCTGAACTAGTACTACCTATAGATGCAACCTGCCAAATTTAATAATTCTAGGTCAACTGAAAGTACTCTATTAATCTTGATTTCCTTTATAGTGCCGAAATCCGCGGTTTTTGCCTCATCTTTTTTAATTTAATTTTTCCTTTATTTATTTTAATGGTTCCTTTTTCCTAAAAGGTCCGGAACCCTAAAAATATCTAAATTAATACTTAATTTATTAAAAATACGTACAAATAACTATGCAGGTATTAATAAACTTACCATTTTGTGTTTTGACCGGCGGTATGTGATTACTTATTACATAGTCGTCTATGGCGCCGTCCAATTTGGTGTTCAGGTTGTTCGTGTAGCAGTTCCTGCAGTGCTCCAGCCTGAAAGTTGATCAAAGTTAATAATCTAATTTCCTTTGTACTATATTGCGCTTCCGGTTAATCCGTATATGAAATATCAACAGCCGTGTGAAATTAAACCAGATTTCAACTTTGTACAATATTAATTATATTGTCTTTGGGTGGTCTCTTATTCTTTCTTATTTATATACAGTTATTAGTATATTATACAAGTTTACAATACCATATAAAACAAGTGTTAATAATTTTTACTGGACTCTATTAAAAAAAACTAAATATTTATATTCATTCCACCACCTACCACACATCACTAATAAAAGACAAAAGAAAATAAGCAATTTTATTAAAATTAATCAAATATTACTAAACCATTTATACTTTCATTTCTTTCATTTCGGTTTGATGTCGAGGCAGAGACGGAATAAAGCAAAAACATCACCCACATCACTAACAAAAGACAAAAGAAAAGAAAAAAAAAAGCAAATTTTAGCAAAATTAAGGGAAAATGACTGAATAATTTTGGAATAATTACATTACATTACATTATCCAGGTTGACTTTTCGGCCATAGTGTATTACGTAAACGTTAATCCCGCCATCCAATTTGTCGTAGAGGTCACTTTTAAGGCAGTTTCTGCGGTGCCTCGGCTTAGCTTAGTTAATCAGAGTTCGTCATCTAATCAGGTCAGTTTATAGATTGGTTTAAGATTTTATAATTAGTTTTTGCTTTATTAATATAATTCTGTAAATAACTATTATGTATACTGTGTTTTTATTTCGTCCGGTCAAGATATAAAAACATGACTTTTGAGAGGATTTCTCGACCTCTTAAAAATGCGTGAAATTCACGATATATAACGCAGCATTTTAACTAGATAAATAGATAGATTTACAAATGTTAGAGTTAAGTCATACACCTCAGAGGGGTATATTTTTAGGGTTTCCGTAAAAATACCTCAAAAGGAAAATAAGGACCCTTCTAGAATAACTTTGTCCATCAGTCTGTCAAGCTTCTAAGTCAACGCAACAACAACATACGAGAGCTTATGCATAGTTTTTGTTGTATTTTATATGAAATTAAAAAAAAACCGAAGAAAAGTGAATAAGGTATTTCATTTCAGTTCCATTCATACAAAATAATGTTAATTTAATTTAAGTTTGTCAAATTTATTCGCCGCATAACTAAAATCTATAGGGTATTTCCTGTCGACCTATAATTACGAATTTGGGCAAGAATTGAAAACTAGCAGTACAAAAAGGAAAAAATCAGAAAATAGAAATCTTTGTTTATATAATAAATAGTAACTGTTGCAAACTTATTTTTGTTTATTTTTATTAGTAGGACTTGCTGTTGACCCAAAATCCTGAAATTAGTACGGAATCCACGATGCGACTCGAACTTGACTTGACGTTTTTGTAATAAACTTATTAATTATATAAGCAGTCAATAAAGTACAAATAAAAATAATTAATAATTATATAATATTATTGTAATATCTTACCGTAATTATAAACCTTTTAGCAATGACCGTACCTATATACATTACATATTTAAGCTCGCAAATTGAGTAAGATCAAGTGATTTAATATTTATAAAATACGTAAATTCAAATTCACTGCGTAAATTATTTGACAATATTCCGGTCGAAATCAACTTTATAAAGTACTCTCTAATAAATTTAGAGAATATTTTATCAAGTAAAATATTGTTTAAACGTGCGCCGTTAAAACAGTTTTAGGAAAATGTGTTAACAATAAAATATTATTTAAATTGCTATTTTTTCTGGGATAAAACCATTCCTACAAATATCAATTCAAGTCAAGATTCATTTTTCTAAAAGATTAATTTGTGGTCATTTTATCGCATGCGACTAAAAACGCGATGGTCGTAGATTCGATTCGCAATCAAGAAAACGAATTATTTTTCATTGCCAATTTCTAACAACAAGATTCCCTCTTCGCTAATATTTTTATAGTTATTTTTGTACTATGTTCTTTACTAACCCACAAACAATATATAATGGACTTGCACAAGTTAATATTACTTATATATAAGGTACCCTTTTAGGAACCTATGACGATGCACGAGTAAAGTTAGAAAATCATTACCTTAGGGAAAGTAAATTATAGTAAACAAGGGTTTTCTATTAGCTGCCCTTAACAAGAGAAAATATGAAGGTCTACTAGAGGCGGCGTAATTGGGTCAATTATCGGAGGCGAATTAGAAACTATGTTGCGTGCTTATTTTATACTGTTTCGCTTTTAAAAACATTATTTAACGTAATACTATCACCAAATCACTAGTTTTTAAATACATTTAGGTTAAACATTTAGAAGTGAGTATATAAATGGGAGCACAGTAGCTTTGACAGTTTAAAAGCCATTACTAGTACTCTACTTAAATGGATGTTTCGTCTTAAATAGGAATGCAGTGTCTTGAGTAGTACTAGATACAGAAGAAATTCTCTTTCGCGTAAGTATTATTGAAACGTAAGAATAAGGCAAATAGGTCAGTTATGGTATTCAAAAATAAAAAGCAAATTTCGATATTTTTTACGTGAACCTGTATAATCTTCACGCCGCGTCTCCGTTCTCCTCTTTCCATCAAATATCCAAATTCATTGCGCGTTGAGTGGTGAATGTATAATTTAAATCTATAATCTAAATTACTGTGCCAATATTTATTTTTATTCTTTATATTAAGAAATAACTCTAAAATATTTAAAATATTACAGAAAGTGTGGAATAACACTTCAAAAATATATTTTTTTTTATAATAAAAGTAACTATTATAAAAAATATATATATACCACTTACCAGGCAGAGTGATCAGGTTCCAACTGCCCCCCGAGTTGCCGCGGTAAGCTTGCACGCGGAACGTGAACGCCAAGTTGAGGTGCACTCACGGTATGCACTCGCTCACGTAACTTTTCCCGCACAAACAAACGAAGGATCCGGAAAGGAGCCTTAAACCACAACGGTGCTGTCACTATTAAAACTTTCTTCAGCTTAGCTGGGTAGCCGCCCTGAAACAATAAAAATCTGAATTTTACACTCCATACATCAATCATATTGGATATATATTTTATAATTGTACTATGTTCTACCTCGTTACCAGTGCGAGGAAATGAAAATATTAAATATTTCATTTTCTTCTATATCTCTTATAAATAAGTCACAATAAGGAATTTTGCAACAAAAATAATAAAAAATTGCAAGGTATAGATACTTCAATAGCACAAAATAGAATAGAATGGAAGTAATGGAGAGAGGCCTTTGCCCAACAGTGGGACAGTACAGGCTAGGAAAAAAAGAAAAAGGTGATATTTCAAGGTTTCTTTATTTGATAAAGATATTGAAACTTACGAGCAGAAGCTATTCTATCATCAAGAAAATTTTATGGAGATATGCTTTGGCGTTTATACAGATTACAGAGAAAATAACATTTTAAATAATTCAACGCTGTTTACACAGTACTCAGTACTTTTGCAGTACTGACTACTGCAAGGAGCGCCCTTGCCGCCGATTTCGTCCTCGCAAGCAGCCATGTTAGTGCTTGCACTTTCTCAAAATTATTGAATGTATAAATTATATTGATTATCTTATGGCAAATTCAGCATAATAAAAGAATTATAAGTAGCATGCGGGCGAAGCCGCGAGTGGGGCGGCTAAGTCATAGAGTAAAAGTAACATCATAATTACTTATTTAAATCACTAAATCGCAGTGAATGTACGATACGTAGGAATACATTAAAAGGAAAGTTATATATATAGTTACTTTCTAACATAAATATTAGGCGCACGTTAATAAACATTAACATGTGCTCACAGAGCTGCCAGCGCGGTATGGTGTGACAGTATTTCACTTTCGCTACGACTACACTAATCTAAGGTGAGAATTGATGAATCCTCACTTCGCTTTAACTACTTAGCGCTTAAAGTTAAAACTAGTGGTAGTTTCAGTTTAATATAAAGAGAATACAATACAGTAGAAAAGAGCACTAATACACATCTGAATAATTTATTTAAATTAAACCATAAAAATTAAATACTTTAAATATATTACATTTTTATGGTTTATAAAATGATATAAAAAAAATCTCAAAATAATGAAAGAAAAATGAAAACTCGACTTTCAAGCGATAAGTTCACATATAATCTTCCAAAGCAGTCGTACTGTGCCTTATAAATATTCAGTTACGCCGATCCCTGCGATCGACCGAAGGCAAAAAAGGAGCTTTTTCTAATACAAGAGCCCACTCCAGCCAAATCTACATTACATCACTGTCATGTAACGTCACTCTCGTTGTCTAAAGTAACAGTAAAAAAAGACAGGACATTGAATAAATTTAATTAGAGAAATATTTTACGAGTGCCAACCCTGCTCAACCCTGACTGCGCATATATTAAATGGCTGCTTCACTTTCATGTCCTTATACATTTATTAATTGTACCTAAACGCATAACAAAAAGGATCATCAATTATTTTAAATTTATATTTTTGTCATGCTTATCATTATTTTTAGGCCGTAGTGGCGCAGGGTTACAAGGGTGTGACTATAACGCAACGGTTGTGGGTTTATCCTCTACTCGAGGAAATGAGGAATTATTTATTAATATTATCATTTCTACGCTCTGGCTACAAAGCAAAAGCTCGGCGTTGAGTTCCGCCACCCAAAAAAAAATACTAAAAATTCGGCAGTAAGTGAGAAATAGTGTCTTATACTAGGTTACCTCTGTATACCCTGCTATATGCAGGGTACAACGTGAAGCTGATTTAATTTAAATTTTAAACCATTGTTATACTTATTATCACTTTATATTCAGTATGGCTTGAAATAGAGAATATACATTTTTTTACTTTCAAAATGATACCAGCCTGCAACGCGTGAGGCGAAACCAATTTACCGATACGACTCGGTAAGCAAGCAAATATCATGTTGCGAACGTTTATAGGAACGCTGCCAAATTCTATCAAAGTAATTGTTCCATAGGGAAACATTTTTAAATATAATAGTTATTATACACACTTTTAAAGTCCACTGGCAGGAGCACAGGCGTGTGTCTGTAAACGAAGCATGTTGTGGACTTGAAACCCACTCGAGGAAATGAAATACTTTTTAAAATTTATATTTTAATTTGGCAACGAGCGACGTTGAGTTCCGCCACTCAACATGCAGTACCTCCAGAGTTCGGCGGTAAGTAAGTAGCGGAATGTCACAACACGAGGCTCCCTCTGCCTACTTCGCTACTTGCGGAATACAGCGTAAAATTGATAAAAAAAATGAAAAAATACAAATCAGCTTTACGCTGTATCCATTTAATAAATATATATTTAAAAAAAATTATACATTGGACAAAACTGACATTTAAAAATAGGAAAATATCATCACGAAATTCTTATATATTTTTTTTAAGAAGTAAATGAAAATGAAACAACAGTATACATAAAATGAGCGAACTTAAGGCGAAACAAATTTAACTATATATAGATAGATATAGAATAGTGAAGCAAGGTCAATAAAACGAAATGTATCTGAGAAACCTTGGGGTGAGACAGGCTCGGGATGTTAAGGTAGGGGTGCCGGGTCACCGACCTCAGTTTTAAGCTGTGCTCCCTGTATGAAATATTAAATGTCTGGATGTATACTCACAAAACATAATTGTATGTTTACAATCTATATCAAAAATCTTATTTTTTTAGTAAAAAATAATATTCTGTTCATAGTAATAACAATTTGAACTAAGTAACATTTGTTACTGTAATTTGAATTGATCCCCACGGAAGTGGGTTCGACCCCCACACGAGGGAATGAAATATTTATTTACACTTATATTTTCATTTCTTCGCTCTGGTGTCGAGGCAAAGTGCGGTGTTCAGTTTCCGCTACTCAATACGCAATGCTTACAGAACTTGGCGGGAAGTAGGGAACGGAGTGTCTTAACACTAGGTAGCCTCTGCCTACCCTGCTATGTGCGAGATACAGCGTGAAGCTGATTTTAATTTTTTAGTATAATTTATTCTTTACAATATACATATTAAGAGTAGATATTATAATAATACGTTAAAAACTTCTCTTTGTGTTAACAGTAAGTGCATTGGCCGTACTCTTCCGCGTCATGTCGTCTGTAGTCTAGACTTTAGACACCCTAATCCAAGTTTACCTTCGATCGTATCAATTTTCATTTAACGGCTACCCAAATGATAAAAGATCAATTTTATCTACGTAGAATTTTAGCATATTTTACGCTAACAGATCTTATGACCAGCTTATGCGGAGAGCGGAGAAAGTAGTGTTTTATACTAAAATAAATTTTAGACATTAGCAAGGGAAGACAGAGTCGTTAACGAGATAAACCAATTTTTGGCTTGATTTTTTCCTACGTTTAATCGTCCAAAGTTCCTCATTACAGTCTAATCTGTGGTATAGTTAGTTAGGTGGACATTTTACTACAGTTTTAACATGAGGTTTGCATTTATTAATCAAATGACTGCAATATCGAGACCAGTCGTGGCGCACGGGAAGAAACGTTTACAGATTGTGGGTTCGATTCCCACTCGAGAAAATGAAATATATAATAATTTCAATTTTTCGCTCAGATTTCGAGGCATACCACGTCCTTGAGTTCACCATGTCAACACGCAATGCCTGCAGAAATCAGCGGAAAGTGGGGAACTAAGTGTCTTAACACTAGCTTCCCTCTGCCTACAGTAGGTACGCGGGATACAACGTGAAGCTGATTTTTTATATAACTTACGTGTACATGTTCCAAACAGCAGATACATCTCGTTCTAACCATGGTACCTATATAGGAAATTTTGTAAAATTGAATTGGGATCAGAGTCAAACGCAATACCGCGTTCGGAAATCTCACGCTATTCCCTTTGAATTTCATGCTCAACAAAACCCCTATGTACTTCTATTTAAATAAGCTTATTTGCTATTCCAACTTCACAAACTCTTTGTGACATGTTAAAGCTTTTAAAATATCGAAATAGAATTTGTTTACACGTACAAAATTTTTTCATAGGAAGAAAAAATATATAATTTTATGAGCGGCGGTTCGTGTTCGCGATGACGAAAAGAGGGTTGCACTTTAAATGCCCACATTCATTCGAACCCACTGGCAGCTGCATTTCTATACAAAATGATGCTCTTCCGCCAACATTCGTGGTACCTATATATGTATGTATTATGCGCATAAAGGAATCCAGTATTATGTCCTTAAAAGTATTTTTTCTTAATAACAACACACCTCACTCGATATAGGTACTTTATGGTGACTCAAAGTTTTAAATATATATAGACTTAGACTAAATAATATCATCAAACGGCTTATAGAAAATATCTACTTTTAATTTACTTCCTAATAAACTAGACATTATATAAATATATTTTATATATATATATATATATTTCTATG
Organism: Heliconius sara; assembly: GCA_917862395.2. Taxonomy (NCBI): domain Eukaryota; kingdom Metazoa; phylum Arthropoda; class Insecta; order Lepidoptera; family Nymphalidae; genus Heliconius; species Heliconius sara. The sequence continues at coordinate 3,611,347 of OU860783.2, read as the reverse complement.
CTTACCCATTGGTACATAAGAAAATCTGTAATTATCGTTAAAAATCCATAAGTTCCTAACATATCGAGATAAGAATATCTTTTCACAGTTTAGTATCTTAGTGAGAAACTTTTGTTATTTTTTCTAAATACTGCTTCTTCAAGAGGCGGTTCTAAAAGCAACCGCTTGTAAGCGTCAAAAGCTAAAAGAAGTCCCTCACATTCCATTTCAGCGACAAAAATGGAGGCTTTCACGCTCAAAATGAGATCCTTAAAGTAGCACATGTAGCGTTAGTCTAGGGAAAAGATCTGACTTTACACTCGAGAAGAAAGAATTACATTCTTTAGGAATAACGAGATGACAAGAAGATCAGCTTTACACTGTATCCCGCACGCAATAGGGTAGGCAGAACGACTCTAGTGTTCTCTCTACACTATTCGGGAAAGAAGATAGAATATTTATTAGTAAAATTTAATCTTAATGAACAACAATTCAAATGTTCAAATAATCCTTAACTAAATGCCAGAATTTCAAAATATTGTATGACTGTCAGTCAACTTCGTCAACGATAATAATAAATGAAGGACTAAAGTTTAAGTGAATTCACGGGAGTTATCAGTCTTGTTTTGTTAACGGCGAAGGCACCTTAAACACTTAGCTATTTGCTGATTACGATGTCAAAGGGGTCTCGTCGAAATGGATGGAGTGATTTTGCTTATAACGCTGTTTCAGGCTTCGTTGGAAGTTTGCCAGTTACAAATGGTATAACAATAATTAAATGTATAGGTTTTAACAGAAATATGTATATTATAAAAAAAATAGAAAATAATTTTGTTTAATCTTTATGGAATTCTCGCATTAAGAAAGTTAGGCAGATGACTAATATATTCACTGAAACCCTCACATAGCAGGTGAATTGGGAACCTAGTGTTAAGACACTCGGTTTTGATAAGGACGTTTCCGTTACCCACATTCCGCCGAATGCTGGAGGCATTGCATGTTGAGTGGCGGAGCTCAACGCCGCGCCTTGCTTCGAAATCAGAACGAAATCAAACCCACAATCTGTCGTGTTTATACTCACACGCTTATTTTCCTTGCGCCACCACTACCCTTATAATTGGTACTACTATCAACTATAAAACTTAATCCCTGTGCATATCGCTAAAATCACATTTAAGATTTTCTTTTGCTATTTTTGTATAATTACTTTAGGTCCACAGCTGATGCGCAAAGGGCACCCTCGCCCTGTCTACAAAGCTTACCTTTTAGTATAATCTATATATAACTATCCTTACGCCGTCGGTCGCCCGAGTATCACTCAATTCCAATTACGACGTCGACCTTTATGTCAAATGTCAGTAAGTTCGATTCTATTAGCTTTAACAATATGTTATTCTTATCACAGTACTAGTAGCTCAGATTTATATTTTTTTATATATATTTACACCACACATTTATCTATAAATTGTAAACAACCTAATTTTGCTTGACATCAAAACTATTTGCGCGACGTTGAGTTCCGCTACTCTATACGCAATGAACGCGAGTATCTATCTAAATGGCAACGGAGCGTCTCAAAACTAGGCTTCCCTAGCCCTAGACCAGCCTACCCTATTATAGATGTACAACAAAAATATTTTATGAACATTTATATTAAGTAAAAATCGGTGATAAAATAGAATAAAATCAATAATAAAAAGCAAATTCATAATTTTCAAGAAACACACAAGATCTCGTGTAGTGATAGTTACACGTCTGGAGATCCCTACATGTATGACCTAGCTACGTGCGCTCCAGGTTCTACAATGAAATGCAGCTCATATAACACAAAGTAAAACAGCAAAGAAAAACAAAGAAAACATTACCAAAGAGACTTAAAAATGTAAACAAAGTAAACCGCAATTAAACCATCTATAATTCATATAAGGATGCTTGATTAGAAAAAAAAATCAATCTTCATACAATTTCTACTGTTCACATTAAGACTTACTGTTTTACTTTCACCATATATTAAATGTAATATATGCTAATGATAAAAACCGTATTCATCAGAAATCGATTTTGAGATGCATGTTAAAAAAATTAAATTAAATCAGCTTCAAGCTCTATCCCGCACACAGCAAAGTAGGCAGAGGAAATCTCGTGTTAAGACTCCGTTCCCCACTTTTCGCCGAGTTTTGGAGGCATCGCGTGTTGAATGACGGAACTCAACGCCGTACTTTGACTCGATAGCAGAGCAAAGAAATGAAAATATAAATGTAAATAAATATTTAATTTCCTCGAGTGGATATGGGAGTCACACTTTGTGTCACTGCGCCACGGCTGGCCTCGAAATGGCAACTGAAAATCGATCTCATACTTGGCTTTTCTAAATACGGGCGTAAGAATAATAAGAATAAAATACTATATCGATACAAATGTATACGTAACGCTGCTATATATTTCACAAAGCATATGTAATGGGCGTCACATTATACTTTTATAACAAAACTCAATAGTAGAAACTGTAAAAAAAATTTAACTTAATCTACAAAAGAATATGCTCATTCACAAACACGCATAAAACAACAATCGTTTAAATAACTAAACACAATATGTACAGGAAATAAAGGTGAAAGTTATATTTCCGGATATTAAAATATTATAGATGCAGAAAAAAATAAAATTAGACTGAAAATGTGCTGGCTGGCAGTTTATATAGCATGTACACTGTCTTTGGGGTGTAACGTCGCATGTCTGTTTATACGATATGAATTGGAATCAGTCGATAATATTATGATTGTCAGTCATGATATGTTTAAACCTACGTATCGAAATCATATATTCAAAGCATCAGTAGGGAGAGGGAACCTAGTGTTAAGACACTCCGTTACCTACTTCCCGCCGAATTTATCGAGGCATTGCATGTTGGGTGGTGGAACTAAACGCCGGGCTTTTTTTGCTTTGGTGCCAGAGCGAAGAAACGAAAATTTTAATAAATAATAATTCACTCCAAGAGTGGGGATCGATCCTACAACCGTCGCGTTCTTGCTTGTGCCACGCTCTTGTGCCCTTGCGCCACGACGACCTCAAAATATTTGACATGTTGAATTTTCATTTATATATATTGTCACAATAAACTTTCATAAAATCTCTTACATTTTTTAAATACGGGCATCTTTTTTGTAGAGCAATGTTTCTAATAATGCACAATAGATTATTTTCAAGGTTTTAAAGTATTTTTCACTTACGTCATATATGGTAATGTCTAATAACTGAGTTGAGAACGAGGTCATAAAACGTGCTGATACATACTGTTTACTCGAAATTGGTGATGTTTATTTATATCAAAAATGTTGGTCTGTTTTATAAGAGATTAATATTTTATTAATATATTTATGCTCTCCAGATTGAAGTTGTAGGCGTGCATTTTAAAAATTCTTCACTATTGTAGCTTCAATCACATATATTATTAAGCATAGATAGAAAACCTCTTTTCCTACCTTAAATAAAAAAGAATTTAGAAAATAGCAGAATATATATTATTTATTTAAAATAATATTAAAATAGAACAAAACCTAATAATAATCACAAATTCTAACAAAATTTTTCACCTGCCCCTTCAACAAAGTATCAAGCATTTGTTAAACAAGTTTTCAGGTCGAGTAGTCATAATATCCAAAAAATGTCAAGGTACAATGCATAAATAAAATGTCAAAGTGAGAACTAATTTACTATCAAAAGGTTCAAAGTAGTTGTTTGCTATAAAATATTGAGTCACCGAGCATACTTTTATGTAAAGAAGCTACAACTTTTTAAATATAATATATATTATACGTGAGGCCAGTCGTGGCACAGTGGAACGAAGTGTGACTGTAAAACCGAATGGTTGTGGGTTCGATCCCCATTTGGGAAGACGAAATATTAACCTAAATTTATATTTCCATTTCTTCGCTCTGGTGTCGAGGCAAAACCGCGGCGCTGAATTAGGCCACTCTATTGAACGCTATGCAATGCAATTCGCAATGCTTCCAGAAATCGACAAAAGCCGGGGAACGGAGTGTCTTAACACTAGGTCCCCTCTGCCTACCCTGTATGTGTGTGCGGGATACAGCGAGAAGGTGATTGATGTATTCATAACCATTCGATTAAATATATATATATATATATATATATATATATATATATATATATATATATATATATATATATTTGTAAATATAGAAATAATAAGACTCACAAATGTTAAAATAAACGAGGCAGCGTAAAAAATAAATCTTCGCTATTTATATTAAAATAAAATAAAATATGTGAAATTATATTTTTTTTCAAATTATTATTTTAGTGGTATTATTTTTCGTTTAAGCTTGAATTTTTTTTTGTCTAACTATAATTTAAAATTAAGCGGTATAATTTATGAAAATTAACACAACTTTCATAAAACATTTTAAAATAATGGTTGCTAATAAAAAACGAAGTAGCTCAACACGTATGTACGTAAAAGTGTATACTACAAACAGCATTTACTTATAACTACGAACTGTAGGCAAAATTTTCAAAAGGAAAAAATAATATTTATTAATTTTCAACGTTGAAGTAAATACCAAGAAATAATAAATAAGCGATTCGTAACAACTTCCTCCATTACCCTTATCAATTATAATTATTTTCAGAATTGTGTTTAGAAAAACATCGATTATTCCATTTTATTATTTAATAATAACAACATTTGACGCCACTCGAAAGTGATAAAATAAGCATATTAATGACATAATATTGTTTGTAATGTCTTAATTAAGCACAAAACGCTTCCAAGATAACGAACTGGATAATAAAACAGTAAGAATGCCCGTTCGAATTGAAAGAAATTACCAGGATTTATATTTCAGTTCTGATACAATTAAGAAATATAAATCTTGCGTGTACGGATCGCTACTCGCTACGCAAACATAAATCGTAGTGACATCGCCTTTAAACGGTTTTAATATCTCATTTCAGGAACAACGGAAAATTGCCCACCCACACTTCCAACGAGAGTCACTTTAATGAAAAGTAACGTCTCATTTTATACGGAACGCGCTTTCTCTTTATGACGGTAAAAGGTTCTTGATGCGGTAGAGTAGAGTTAGCAAGTTGGCGGTGTCCCAGGCTTTCCGTTGAATCGTGATATAGGTCAGGCGCGCTATCCCCATTTTACGACGCGATGTCAACCTCTATGCTGAGAGCGAACGCGACAATCTCTTCTCTTTATAAAGCAAACGACAAATTTAATGTATTAGAGCAAGTAGTTTAGGATTTGTTATTGATTTACTTTTTAAATACGACGTGTTATCTGTATCATCCGCCAGTCGTGGCGCAGTGGTACGAAGTGTGACTGTAAAACCCACTGGTTGTGGGTTCGATCCCCACTCGAGGAGATGAAATATTTACTTAAATTTATATTTACATTTTTATCGCTCTGGTATCGAGGCTAAGCGCGGCGTTGAGTTCTGCCACTCAACACGCAATGCCTCCAGAATTCAGCAGAAAGTGGGGAACGGAGTGTCTTAACACAAGGTTCCCTATGCCTACCCTGCTGTGTGCGGGATACAGCGTGAAGCTGATTTATTTTCTATTTTTTTAATCTGTATCATAGAAATTACTATTGTAGTTAAGTAATATTTAAAACTTTACTCATTTTGTGATGGAACAGAGCCAAAATGAACTAAATATATAGTTCTTAACAGCTAAAAGAGTATTTAACGTTGTGTCAGTAAACGAGGTCACAATATCACTGCATTACGTTATTATAACACGAGTTTGTATAGCAGCGTGGATGCTAAAAAATAATGAATTAAAGACAGCTGCCGCGCTGAGGGAGGCCAGGTGCGACGTTCTGTATAACATATTTTCACTGTTGGTTCGTAACAATAATAATAATAATAGATTACAACTTATATTTAATACTATTATAAAAGCAACCTTGTTTTTTTTTATATTTATAATAATACTAGCGACCCAGACGCGGCTTCGCCTGCTTTAATTTATTGTTACATTACAGCCGAATTATAAAGAATCTTTACATAAATTGTAGCCTATGCCTAATTATAATTTATAAGCTATATTATTGCAGAGTATCATATACATCTGTTCAGTAGTTTTTCCGGGAAAGTGGAACAAACATACATCTTCACAAGCTTTCACAATTATAATATTAGTAGGACATAATAATTTCCATACGTTTAAAATCCCTCTATTACATTGAAAGCCAGCGCGGCTTGTTATACGGACACAGTAATATGTGACTAACCTAAATAGCTCTGCGGTAAATAGAATTTATGCCGTGCACGCACCGTATATATAGCACAGCACTTATAGTAGGTATAGTCGATAATAGTCTGACAATGTATCTATATTTCAAAACAAAATCAGCTTCACGCTGTATCCCGCACACAGGAGGGTAGACAAAGGGAATCTAGTGTTAAGAAACTTCGTTCCCCCCCCCGGAAGAGTTAGAGGCAAGTCGTGACGCAGAAGCACAAGCGTGTGACTCCACTCGAGAAAATGAAATATTTTTAAGTTTGTATTTTCATTCTGGTGAGGCCAAGCACGGTTTTAAGTTCCACCCAACCGTTCCGTTCCAACTCAACACGCAGTGCCTCCAAAATTCGATCGAAAATGTGAAACTATATGAAAATAATTTGTATTATCATTATTTTTTGGTATTTAATCAAAAAAAAAAGATGAAATGGGCAGGCACAGGCGACGCCGCCCGACGCGCTCGTTAGCCATTCGATACAATAAGTGCTCTCGCATCAGCATCAGCTATGAATGCACCGATCTCATTACGCTGACGGAATGATGAAAGGCCCACGTCTACCAACAAAATACGCTGAGTAAATGGGACACGGGACAATGCTCCCTATTGTTGAAACAATACAATACTTTATTCCACATAATTATATTATATTATCAACGTATCGGTAACACAAGGTCGGGTCGGGTTAGTGATGAATGTAATAACGACACGTGGCCCAGTTTTTATGTTAGGTACATAATAAATATGTATATATGTAATGTGGCGATAAAATCATTATTTACATTTTTTTGGAAGCACATTTACCATTCATGTTACAACAGTTACCTACTTTGTTTTTCATTTTGAAAAATTTTGAACAAAAAGACACGTTTGTACAACACTATGAATGTTTTTTTTTTTTTAGCTTCACGGTGTATCCCGCACGGTGCAGGGTAGACATAGGAAGACAAGTGTTAACTTATTATTTAGTCACTTTTCACACTTCGTTCCCCACGTATCGAACCCACAACCTGTCGCGTTTATAGTGCCGATGCGTCACGACCGGCCTCACTGTGAATGTTGATATAAATAAATGATAATTCATTTATGAAATTCTTTGAAACACGTGCCTTACCATATTTAAAATATATCTATAAAGAATCGCTATGCCAACTAAATATCGAATGGCAGTCTCTAGTCGATCCACGTAGCGCACGAGCGGAAGTAGACCGATTGCGGAGGTGACGTCACTGCCCCGCCCGCGACCTTCCCCTGGCGGATATTAATCATCCAGTGTCAATGGTACAGACCCAACAGGGCGACAGGGGTGTTTAAAATGTCATGCGGGTGTCTAGACACGTGACTCAAGATGTGGCAGTAAGCTAATGTGGATTCAATTTAAAAATATTATCTACACGTGACAAGACGACGACAAGACTAGATAGACGACAAGAATAGAGTTTGACGTGCCGTGTGATCCCGGCCTAGAATAGGATCATCCTGGTACTGGTGTTGTCGTAAGAGGCGACTAAAGTACGTGTGGTAGAGTCACGTCGCCAGCAATGGAAACACGCATGGGCAGACTCGACCGGATCATTACCACCCCCGGCATTTAAAACCGGCGTTAACTAGTGGTTTTGTGCCACTGCGTTTTGCATAAGGTAATGCCGGGCTCCAGCGCCCAACCCACCTTTAAGACCGGCAACGCACCTGTAGCTCCTCTGGTGATGCACGGGGCCGTGGGTGGCGATAGTCACTTACCATCAGGTGACCCGAACGCTAGTTTGCCTTGTCTTTTCCATAAAAAAAAGGATTAAATTACATTATTACTTAATATTATTTAACGAGTTGAGTTCTGCCACTCAACACGCAATACCTCCAGAATTCGGCAGAAAGTGGGGAACGGAGTGTCTTAACACTAGGTTCCCTCTGCCTACCCTGCTGTGTGCGGGATACAGCGAGAAGCTAATCCAATCCATTATTTAACGATCACTTCATTCATTTCATTTATATAAAAAATTTTACTTAACAAGATTTGAAACCGGCCAAGCGCTATGACCACGATGCTACTCGATCTCAAGCTACGTTGAAGTTCTCATACAATTGTTACTTATAATTAAATTAATTATTGTAAAATCAAATGGAAATCAATTTAAGAAATCGTTCGTATTTTTTTTTGTCGTTCGTTTTTTTTGTTGTTATACATAAAGAAATTAACCCCAATTTCTTTATGTATAACAACAAAAAATAATAATATAGGTTCACAGGTTCAAAATATCGATACAAAAAGTATTATCCAGGGGAATATGAAGGTTCCCCTGTTAAAAACTAATCTAGCGAGAGGTGTTCGCAGTGTGCTGACTAATTGCTCATACGAGCCAGCCTCGATATTAGCGGCGCTGAACGATTTCCCCGTAGGATAGCTATTTCAATGAAATTATACCTCATTCATATTCACAAATGCACCGCGCAATTCACAAAGAATTCTTAATTAACACTGTGTAAACATGGCTGCTCACTTAGGAAATTTCCTACCTGCTGAACTACTTATTTGTCTTTAGGTATCTCAGCTTCACGCTTTATCAAGGTAGCAAGGTAGACTGTAACTTGGTTGTAGCAAGGTAGACTGTAACATAGTGTTAAGCCAATCCGTAGCCCATTGTCGCCGAATTCTGAAGGCATTGCGTGTTGACTGACGGAAGTCAACGCCGCGATAGCCTCGACACCAGAGCGAAGGAATGAAATATATATTTAAATAATTATATCATTTCCTCGAGTTTTCTTGCGAGAGCGAACCCACAACCAGTCGCGTTTACTGTATGCCTTTTCAGTGTCGAGTGGGGATCGAACCCACAACTACGTTTACAGTCACACACACTTATGCCCTGCGCCAGGACTGGCCTCCTATTTAGGTACCTCTTTAAGTATATATTTAATCACTTTTCAATTGAGACGCAAAATAAACATTTAAAACCTGAAATAATCTAAGGAGCTATATAGTAAAACATACATTACTGTCTGACTGTATTATTAATATATTATAATATTTACAGACTAGTATTTGCATATGTAAAGAAATAAAGATCCAATGCGGCTATATCCAAATGTAGGCATGTAGTACTGCACTTAACACCCAGTGCACTAATCTTAATTGTGGTCTAAGAGCAATTTATAAGATATGAAATTATATTATTTCAACATTTAATATGAATAACTGTTTATTTAAAGAAAAATTAAAACTCTCAATAGGCAATGCCTCCCGAATTCAACGAAAAATGAGGATCGGAAGTGTCTTAATGGGTACGGAGTGTCTTATCTAGATCCAAGGCTCTTTCTGGAGTTATTTATTTTAGATTCGTACGATAGCCTTATTAACTACCCTTACTAACCTTAGCCTTATTAAAAAGATACATTTTACAGGTCTTTCGATAACTTACACAATTTATACATATCTCTAAATTTATGCTTTATTTATTAATCAATATTATATTAATAAATTGTTTTAGAACAATTACTAAACTAAAACACAGAAGACAGAACAAACAATTTAAAATACTGTGTAAACTAAAAAAAAAGACCTTCAGAATTGCGACGTAATACTTGAGGACAGACACGAATGAGAATAGATGAGTCACAACTCACAATGTCGATGATCCACGTGACTGCAGGTGAAGATCGATACAAATACAGATGGATTTTTATCGCGTTTAAATAACACCTAGTCTAGAAACTACTTATAAAAAAAATCTAATCAGCTTCACGCTGTATCCTGCACACATTAGGGCAGGCAAAGGGAACCTGGTGTTAAGACACTCCATTTACTCACTCTCCGCCGCAATTTTCGATGCATTGCGTGTTGAGTGGCGGAACTCAACGCCAGGCTTTTGCCTTGGTGCCAGAGCGAGGAAACGAAAATATAAATGTAAATAAATATTTCATCTCCTCGAATTAGGATCAAACCCACAAACGTGAAGCTGATTTATAGCATTTTGTTATAAATTGCCACCTTAAAATGTTTTATATAAAATGATTATCCTAAAATAATTCCACAAGAATAATTTAACAATAAAAATAGCCATGTTTATGTTAAACCGCCTTTTCCCAACGATAATATATAGGATTGTATAATATTTTTATATATGAATAATTAATTTAAAACAAGTTTTTTTTATGTACTTTATGTATTTATTTTATGTACTTTTGTAAAAATACGCCTGTTTATGAGTGTGTGTTAGATTGTGTGATCGGTGTGGGTTTGATTTATACTAGGAGCAATGTTCATATTAAAAATATTTTGGTTAGTCCGTTCGGTTAATCGTCTGTAATATCTGGTTTAATACATCGGCTTTACATGAAAACAAATAAAATAGAACAACCATTTTGTGCAAAAAAAAAAACATTCACCTGCTTATCGGGGCTAGGTAACAGTAATAGCAGTTATATATCACTAAATTCCTTTCTTCTGATAAAGGAGAGTGAAGAAAATACATACTATGGATCAAAAAACCAGGTTCATAAACGATCGATAGAAGATAAATAATCGATAAATGATAACCCAGAAAAATATATTAAAAAGCTTTGAATAAAAAGTAATAAATACCTACGGTATTTTTTTCTTCACGTATTCTTACTTCACTAATAGTATTGCAGGTGACTCTCTGTTCGACACATCCTCTAGGAATGTGAAACGGGACAAAATAATGCTTTTTGCATGTCAAAGGTGACATCAATACTTTGCATTTGTAGGACAAGTAAAACACGAAAGCATCCGAAAGTGATATGAAAAATAGAAATACATTGATTGATACTAATATTAATCAGCTTCACGCTGTATCCCGCACACAGCATGGTACATAGTGTTAAGACACTCCGTTCCCCACTTTCTGCCGAATTCTGGAGGGATTGCGTGTTGAGTGCTGGAACTCAACGCCGCGCTTTGCCTCGAAACCAAAGCGAAGGAATGGAAATATTAATGTAAGTAAATATTTCATCTCCTCGAGTGGAGATCGACCCCACAACCAGTCAGTTTAACAGTCACACTTTGTGCCACTGTGCCACGACTAGCCTCTATACATACATTGATTGATTATTACCTATATAACTTATAGAAACACCATAACTTACGTAACAGCAAACCTGTTCATTTGTCACTTTATTCGCCATTAAATAAATAAGATAATATTTATGTTTCATAATAAAATATTTGTTATTTTTAAACATTTTTAAAGTATAATTCCACACTTAGGACAGAAAAAATACTTTTTTTAGAAAACGTATATTGAACGTAGCGGGACTCGAACCCGCGCCTCCTGGAATACGACCGGGTCGGTTTTTGGACAAAAAAGTATTTAAAATTAAATCAAATAAAATCAGCTTCACGCTGTATCCCGCACACAGCGTGGTAGGCAGAGGGAACCTAGTGTTAAGACACTCCGTTCCCCACTTTCCGCCGAATTCTGGATTCATTGCGGGCGAGGCTGAGTGGCGGAACTCAACGACGCGCTTTGCCTCGACACCAGAGCGAAGAAATGAAAATATAAATGTAAATAAATATTTCACTTCCTCCAATGGAGATCGAAGCCACAACCAGTCGATTACACAGTCACATTTTGTGCCTCTGCGCGACGACCGACCTCTAAGAAAAAAGTATTTGTTTATTTTGAATTCAAAATAACAATATGTTATTGTATAAAAAATGTAATACGTCATCTACTTTATGTTCTTATGATAGCACCATATCTGAGACGCAATTAGTACACGTATTCTTGAAAATCAATAAAGTTATTAAATTGTTATCATTTGGCTTAACCTATTCTTCTAGTCTCGAATTGGAAATATTAAAATAAAATTGTAAACAGATAAAATTGATAGACTTATTATTTTCTAAATTACAATTAAGATACCTAAACAGAGATCTCAAGAGTAGCGCGATATGATAAAAAATCAATACAGAACCGTGCAAAACAGTGTTAGGAGGGCGATAAGCCTGCTCTGAGATCTCGAGCTCTACATCTGACCTTGCTCTTGAGGACTGGTTTCCGCGCCCACAGCGGCCTCCACTCCATATCTAATACATTTCGTATCAACATCGCATTTTTGTATCGCACAATAAACATAAAACGAAAACATGTGACTCATTCAAGTTTGTATTTCATTGATCAATTCGTAGTGTGATATTTTGTAATTGAGCGCCGTCTAGCGATCTTATCACTAATTAATTAAATCAAAATAAAAAAGATGGCGAATTTATTTTTTCGCTTCACGCTGTATTCTGCAAACAGGTAGGCAGGGGGAGCCGGGGAACATAGTGTTAAGATACTCCATTAAGACCGTTCCCCATTTTACCAATGCGTGGTAATAAAAATATTAAATATTTGATTCCTCCTAGTGGAAAACCAACCCACACCCGTCGCGTATACAATCGCACGCCCCTGCGCCACGACGGCCTCGAGAAGACATTGCACAACAATAAACATTTAGCAAAAAAAAACAAAAACACAACAAACCATTTCTAAGAGTCACACACAGCACAGACAGGCCAACCAACGAGAACCAGCTACGAGGGCACAGGAGCATCGAACATACTACCACGCGTGTTCTAAAATAATAACAATAACAAGCGTTTGCAACAGTATACATACACCTCGTGTTACGAAAGCCGTAGCTTTTAGCATCGATTAACGCGTGACCGAATTGATTTTTTACCGTTTCATACAATAAAATTATGAAATCCTAGAGTGAATTCCGTATACGGATAGTGCAACCGCAATTCGCATGTCGCGTACTAGATTTTATTCCACGAACTAAATTTCCTGTTTTCTTATACCATTTGTTAACACAATGGCTAGAATGTTCAACCTTCGTGGAAAATATTAATGGATTTTTATCAGCATAAAGCATATTTTCTTTTGATATTATTTTATTTTTATTTTATAATATTTATCCTCATAGTACTTACAGTTACAATGCTTTGTGGGGCTTCTTACTTCTATGAAATATGTCACATTCATATAAGATCATCGCTACAAAATTATTGTCTAGTAGTGCTATATACCTAAAACCATTTTTTAAAGCCACTTTTAATTACGTACTTTAAAATAAGTTGTGTTTTTCAATTTATTTTTGATTGTAGTGAGAAAAATATATGTAATAACGTCACACTTTTGCAATACCATTCGGCACACCATATCAAGTTTTAATAACCATAATTTTATATGCCTACTTAATTCATTCAGATAATATTATATTCAATAAAAATAAATAAATTGTAATTGTCGGGTGTGACTGTAAGACGACGGTTGTGGGTTCGATCCCCACCCAAGGAAATGAAATATTTATTTAAATTAATATTTCCATTTCTTCGCTATGGTGTCGAGACAAAGCGCGGCGTTGAGTTCCATCACTCAAAACGCAATGCCTCCAAAATTCGGCGGAAAGTGGGGAATGGATTGTCTTAACACTAATTTCCCTCTGCCTATCCTGCTGTATGCGGAATATAGCGTGAAACTGATTTATATATATATATGAAAAAATTTAAACCAATTACTCATACGTAAGTTTACTAGCCTATAAGAATAAAAATAAAATAGCTAGATTTTAGATTATCAAAGCAAACTGCAAATAAATCACAGAATACTATTTACATTGTATCACCAATTACCGTAGCCTTGTCAATACAGGGTCAATAATGAGAGCTAGTATCGACAAACAATAAATGGATGTCATGTCACGGCCGCTAAGGCCTGCCGAGTGCTGCAGGTGTTGGAAACGCGGGTGCCAGCACAATTTGAATAATAATTTTTAAAATAACTTTATAATATTTAGCATTTATTTTTTATGTGAAATAACAGGTTTATAAATAATTATAAGAATTTGCAAGTAACTTTTTAGTTACACTATACACGATTCAAATAGGTTAGAAAAGCGTTGTTAGACTAAACTTAATAGGGGTACAGGAAAAAGTACGTAGTCTAGGTATCAGATATTGCTGCATCACAACAAAAACAACATTACAACGTCAACTGCGCAGTTGAATTATTGGAATATAAAACGACATATAATGTGCGATGGATAACATAATTAAATTATTAATACTAGAGACCGAAACGCGGCTTCGCCCGCTTAAGTTTCTGGTATACTATAACAAAATTATACAAAATCTATACATCATTTTATGTAAAGATTTTGTATGTGTTATTCTGACGTATAAGCAGAGTTTCAAAAGTGGTACAAACATCCATACTCATAAACTTTTACATTTATTATATTATATAGTAGGATACCTAATCCATCCTCACGAACTTTTCCATTTATGTCGGTTATTATTATATAAAAACTATAACATATCACATTTTTCATAGTAATAAACTAAGCTGCTACCAATCCTGCCTAGAATTTATTAAAATAGATATGGGCGTGTCCTACATACGACAATGGGTTTGATTAATTCGAAAACTTAATTTACAAAAAAAAATAGATTCAGGAGCTCCACCGTGACAAGAAAGCAAAGTAGATACGCTATGACTCGTCAGTGATGTCTCCAGAATTCGACAGAAATTAGGGAACGGAGTGTTTTAACACTAGGTTCCCTCTGCCTACCCTGCTGTGTGCGGGATACAGCGTGAAGCTGATTTGATTCTATATATATTTATTATATAGACTAGTAAACTCCTCCAATCCCCAAAAATCCCTGAGTTGTTAAAATAAGCGTCCGAACGAGCGAAGATGAAACTCAATTAATTAGCTGTTGTAAGAAATATAAACAAAAACAAGTTCTTTCTTACAAAATTAAGTTACTTTTACGGTTATCGAGACATTGTTGAATAATAATGACGTCAGCCTGATGGATTGTTGGTTAGACCGAGAAAATGTTCGTAAATAGGTAAGTATATTTGATAATCAATTTTTAAAAAATGTTTAGTTTTCCGGTTCGATTAGATAAAGCGCAATATTAGATAATTTAAATTCCACAACTAATCAAAAATTACACGCTTATTAACACGCTTAATCAAAAATTTACAAAAAGATTGCACCAGGATCTCGTTTTCTTTACGTGAGGACGCAAAATAATAAGTACGACAAGTATGTAATAATTAAATATTATAATTTAACAAAAAGTTAATAAAGAACATAATATACATTACATACATTTTATATAACAGAAGAATCGTTATTATATTCTTTTCCCTGAGTTTGGATTGACTCGATAATAGCGTGTTTTGATATTTACTTTAGTATAAACCTCATCCCGACGCTTAAGAAAATATAAAAGGGAATCGCCGTTCATAAATGACGACCTTTCCATGCGGCAATTGATTTTTTTGTTAATATACCTACACATACAACAAATATTATAGTTCAAGAGAGGAGTGGCGCAGAGGCACAAGCATGTAAGCGCAATTGTAAGCTTGTGGGTTCGATTCCCACTCGTAAAAATTAAACTTTTAATATTTTCATTTCCCCTCTCTGGTAACGAGGCAAAGCGCGGCGTTAAGTTACGCTACTCATCTCCTTCAGAATTCGGCAAAACGAAGACGTGAAGCGAAACCGAAGAGTTATAATAAGAATAGTGTTTTAACATAAAAAATATATACATATTTTGCAATAAGTTTTTTTTTTGTCTTCATAAAATTATCATTGTCTTCATTTAAAATGATGACTGACGATTTTTACTTATACAAACAACACAATACTACAAATTATTCAGTCACCAAATATTTTTCTGTAATTTGAAATTGCGCTATACCACATACCGTTGACAGTTCGTATACAACAACAACTACCTATTATAAATTAAATATTTCACTATTATATTTATTTATTTACCCTAATGGTAAGTCCATAATAAAAATTTTCTATGACTATCACGATAACACATAAAAATTTAAAAAATCTACGATAAAAGTTTTATATTACTGTACTAAGATCATAACTCTCTTGTTTATTTTACTTGCTTTTATAGAAGAAAAAAACTGAAATCCACACAAACATAATCGTTTACCTTATAATCAAAGTGGACAATGCAATCCGCTCAGTTGTTGCCGCTATCGATCGCGTATCATTTAATAGAAAATAACTTTAAAATAGAACTATCGACATCCCACAGCTGGCACCGGGGTTCTGGCACTCTCTCCTATATCAGACACTGTCACTACACTCAACGGGAACAACAGCCAAAATAACACAAACGTCACTTATTAGTTTCTAAATAGAAATGAACAAACGAAAACTGTTAATTCCACTATCACTATCACTATCAGATTACGTTTCTCGATAAGATAATAAGTCTGTATTGGATTTATTTAATATCCGTCCGGGATTTGAATCGGCATATATGGTTGACGCGAGGTCGCAAGACGCACGTGCGCTTCGTACGCGGATGCTAGATCGACTGACGTAGGCACGAAAGGCGACGTCGTATCGGGCGCCCGCCTCAGCTACGGCACGAGCCGGCCTGAAACCGCCCACTGCGCTACGTAAAACCCAAATCACCATTTTCATCTTAAAAACCAATGATGTTAATACACTGAAGTAAATCTCAATATCTGAATGAAAATCTTAATATAGAAAAGTTTCAGCGGTTCTTTACAAAGTGCTTTATAAATAAATTTGTCGAGCATTCTAAATATATATATATTAGCGGTGACCTAAATAAACGTGTACCAGTAATTTTACTAGACCATAGAAAACAAAATCTGCTTCACGCTATATCCCGCACACAGCAGGGTAGGCAAGGGGACCTAGTGTTAAGACACTCCGTGTCCCACTTTCTGCTGTATTCTGGAGGCATTGCGTGTTGAGTGGCAGAAGTCATCGCCGCGCTTAGCCTCGACACCAAAGCGAAGAAATGGAAATATAAATTTAAGTAAATATTTCATCTCCTCGAGTGGGGATCGAACCTACAACCAGTCGGTTTTACAGTCACACTCCGTGCCGCAAACAAACAAGCTAGACCATAGAAACAAGCTAAATTATAATTTTACTTATGTGATAAAATATTTCTTTTGTGAAAATATTACGAGGCGATTATGAGTGTATAATGTTTTATAGGTAATTGCTTTGACATGTAGTTCAAACAAAAGTCCTTTTAAGCAACGTTTTATAATTTAACGTGATACAAAAAAGATATTTCATTTATGCTTTGTTATTTCCTTTTTTCGTATTACATTATATTATGTCGTCTTTGACGGTGGAAAATGGGGAACGGAAGTGTCTTAATGGGAACGGAGTGTCCTATCTCTAGATTCTAGAATACAGATACAAAAAAAGATTATACATCTTCTCCTAAGCACTAAAATTATCGCCACATATATTTATTTGTATAAAGCAACAAAGCTAGTATAATGCATAAAAGTATATATTTCATTCTCAGCGTTTTATACACAAATTTTAGAAGCAAAAGCTGTAAGTTTTTCTTAACAAGTTGGTTTACAAAAGAGGCTCGACTTGTAGCGGCATATGCTGTAAGGCGTATAATTTGATTTACTCGAACGAGTGAAGCCTGGTTCTAACCAGGGGCTGACTGCTATATTTTTAACTAATTAATGCATTACCTTCTTTAGTTGGTCATAATAGTGAAAACAGGCTGCGTATACATTATAAGTACGTTGGGTATATGTATGTATGTATATATTTCTTATATTCTATATATTCAAGTTTAGTAGTTTTTTTTATGAAAAATATAATAATTTATTTCAGGATAATAATATTTCAATCAAACAGTACGACGTTATTCAAATATAAATTGTGCCGAATAGGCTTGTATTGTTGTATTGGCTGTACCGCACCGACATCAACATCAACTTTGTAATAGATACCTACATTTTTGACACTTTTAAGAAGGTATTTCCTGAACAATACAATTTGTGAAAATTTTATTTCTTATATTTGGATACATCTGGCGCAGTATGACTGGCTGTGTGACTGTGAACGCGTTTTTTGATCCGCAGCAGAGAAAATTAATAACTTTCATTTCTCTCCTCTAGGTTTAATGTCCCGAATTAGGCCGGAAAGCGTAGTGTCTTATAAATATAGAAAATATGTACATATATAACGAATGTAGTATTAAAAGTATTTATGGGTGTCCGAAATTTTAGAGTCATGACCCATGAATGATATTTCAGAAAGTTTTCGAAAGTTATACATGACTGAATGGTAATAGGGAAATCTTACCAAGAATTTCACCATACATCCAAAATTCTATAGTATCAAGATTGTGGTTTTACACAAAAAAAATCCACTTCATATAATAATAGTTTCTAATAGTTATTTATCTGATGTTTGAGAGTTCTATAATCTTAGCAATAAAACATCATCGTATCTCACATAATTGTATAGAAATATAAACAAAAACTTGTCAAAGGTGTGGGTGACTCAATAGTAATCACTTTTGAGTGAATATAGTAATAAGTGTAGTTTTGATAAGGCATACTAAAAATTATTAACAACTTTAAATTTTAATTGCTAAAAAAATGTATGGGTTTGAGACCCGTTTCGTTTCTAATACGTTTCTAAATTAAAAAAAAGTTAATGTATAAATAATTCAAAACCGTAAGTACATACATATTTGCAGTTATTTCCAGAGATAACGTGTCAAACATTTGTATTATTCTTTAAAATAAAAAATAAAGTATATATTAATTAAAATAGATTGAACGCTTCTACATCTACATATTTAAAAGATATATTTCAGAGGCCAGTCGTGGCGGCGCAGGGGCACAGAGTGTGACTGTAAAGTCGACTGGTTGTGGGTTCGATCCCCACTCGAGGAGATAAAATATTTACTTACATTTATATTTTATCGTGGCGAGGCAAAGTGCGGCGTTGAATTCCGCCACTCAACACGCAGTGCCTCCAGAACTCGGCTTAAGGTGAGGAACGGTGTGTCTTGCCTACCCTTCTGTGTGCGGAATACAGCGTGAAGCAGATTTTTTTTTAAATTTTATAACAAATTAAAAAAATATATAAAATCATACTACCAAAGAAATGGAGTTGAAAATTTATTCTTTTAGCCTATTATTCACGCGCAATAGATTATAAATATATTGAAAGTCTGTTAAAAACTAAGTTAAACATGGCAACATTAAATCCTGCTGGGTTAAAACCCGCGCATCTTGGATTACATGCTTATTGGCAACAACAAAAGTTTTTTCGACATGGCTTTGTGTAAATTCACAACTACATCGGCCATAGTGGCTGAGCGTGCAATACAAAAGGTGCGGAATCAAATTCTTTTTTCGTTTAATTGTTTAGACTGACAAAAAGTTTATAATAGGACACATAATAGTTTCATATTTAAAGATAATAATAAAAACGCTCGTATCACGCTGTATGTAGAGTACTCAGAGGGAACCTAGTGTTAAGACATTTTGTTCCCCAATTTCTGCCGATTCTCGAGGCCTTATCTGTTGAGTGGCGGAACTCAACGCCGCGGTTTGCCCTGACCCCAAAACGAAGCAACGGAAATATAAATTTAAAAAAATCATTTCCTCGAGTGGTCATCGAACTCAAAACCAGACACTTTTACAATCACACTTTTTGACACTGGGCCAGGATTGGCCAATTGGAATTGGAAAAAAAATGGAAAATTATTATAAATCCGTCTGTAGACCTTATTTCATCAAGATTGAAATCAATATTACATGTGTACACAGCAGTCTTTTGGAATAAAAAATGAGGCAATGAGAATTTGGCTATTGTGCATTTGCATATTTTGGGATGTATGCAAAGATAGTAATAATTTCTAGTACAATACAAATAAAGGGAAAATTTCGAAAATTTCATTTTATGTTTTTATTTCATTTACTAGTTAAATTTAGTTTTTGTGTTCATTTTGTTGTCATCTTTCTGTTTACCAGCAATCATGAAAAACATAATTCTAATATATTACATTTTTTTGTCAGGTATAAACAACAATATAATAAATGTATTTATATTTACAATAATTACTTATATAAATGGCAGCTTATAATATAATATATTTTGCAAATACATACAAAGCTTATAAAGCCGAAGTTTTTTTGAATATCTCAAGTTCTAATTAGAATTTAATTAAAAAATGTTGGATATAGTGCATTATTTGAAGAATGCTTTAACATTATATATTACATTAAGCGCTGCCCTTTTGTAATAAATATAAAAGGTGACAGAATTTATTATTTCTAATATATCAATTTATTGTGCGTTGCGCGTTGCGTTAATATCCATTTCAATAACATTATTAGAGTAATATCGTAACTTTTATATAACTACTTTGAAACTAAGTGAAGTGTAGGTAATCAATCAGCTTCACGCAGTATCCCGCACGCAGCTGGGTAGACAGAGGAAACATAGTGTAATAACACTCCGTTCCCTACTTTTCGCCGAGTTCTGGAGGCATTGCGTGTTGAGTCGTGCCGCGCTTTGCCTCGGCACCACAGCGAAGAAATGAAAATATAAATTTAAATAAATATTTCATTTCATCGAACCCACAACCAGTCACTTTTACAGTCACATTTTGTGTCCCTGCGCCACGACTGGCATCAATCGTAACGAGCAGGTATCGGTCAAAAGTCTCTTTACGTACCACGATATGATCACATATTTTCAAGTCACTACGGCTATTATTTTTACTATCAATGTCGACATAATCAATTGTCACTTATTTTTTAAATTGCTTATATTGTATTACGAATTATCAAACCTAGCTTAAAAAACTACAATATTTTTTATATTTAATTTAATAAAAAAAATATATGGATGTTTTAGAGTTACTCTTTTAAGCTATAATAATTGAAATCATATACTATAGCAACACCTAGTTAATTTTTACTATGGACGCCCGAGAAATAACTCGATGATAAGAAATAATTGCCCTAATTTGGAAAATGTGACTAACAGTCGATTCTTGACACTCAATGCGCTTTATATACTTTCCATTGTTTTCTCATTTTAATTCTTAATATTATTAATTCTCTTACATTATTGTGATTTACTATTTGTGTTCAAACTATACGTACTTTAAAGTCATCTCCATCAACACTGCAAACTTGTATTATCATACCAACAAAGAATATGAATACTTATTACTGTTTTTATTTCATTCAACTTGACAAAAAATATATATAAATAGTTATCGACACTTTACATCCAATACTATATCGAGTAAAAGTATCGATATTTTAATAGTATCAGCAGCTAGAATTAAAATAGCAAATACAAAACAAGCACTTACCTTAAGCATTGTAAGTATTTTCTGTGATAATTCATAGTCGAAGTTTGTATATTTCGAGTCCGTCATGTCATATACGAAGACGAGACCGGCGCGCTGCGTCTCCACTGATTGTAAGGCCACGTCCAGTTGATACACGACTCCCTGACAAGACAAGATATAAATAAATAAAAATATTATTTTAAAGAAATTGAATAGAATAAACAGAATTTTTGGTATTTTATATATCTTAAAATGTACAGAATTTTCGATATTTTATATCAGATTCACGCTGTATCCAGCTCAAAGCAGGGTAGGAACAGAGAACCCAGTGTAAGACACTCCATTCCCCACTTTCTGCCAAATTCTGGAGGCATTGCGTGTTAAATGGCAGAACTCAACCCCCCGCTTTGCCTCAACACCAAAGCGCAGAAATGGAAATATAAATTTAAGTAAATATTTCATCTCCTCGAGTGGGGATCGAACCTACAACCCGTTGGTTTTACTGGCCTCAATATTTTATATATCTTGACTTGAATATATAGAATTTTCAGTATTTTATACATCTAAGAATTTCCATTTCTCTGCTCTAGAAATCTCAATTCTCCTCTGCGTTTTGTAAAACGCGGCGTTAAATTCAGCCAATCAATACGCAATGAATTCGTAGGCAAAGAAGTAGGGCTCATTTAACAATTAAAATTATGAATTAAAAAAAACGCATTACGTAGCACAGTATGAAATAGAAAAAAGACCTTACTAAAAATATATAATATAAAAAATCAACTTTACGCTGTATCCCCCACACACAGCAGGGTAGACAGAGGGAAACTAGTGTTAAGACACTTTGTTTCCCACTTCACGATGAATTTTATGAGGCATTGCGTATTAAGTGGCGTAATAATAGTTATATATACAGCTTTTATATTAGAAAATTAAATTATTATTATTATTGTAGCTATTTTTATAATACAGACAAGCTGATGCTATCATTTTGAATAACAAATTCTAATTCTAATTGACGGACGCCTACGACCTTAGACTCCTCGTGCACATTATATTAATTATTGGAAAGTTACAAAATAATATGTGAACTATATTTAGAACAAATATCATCTACGGAATATTAATTTAACGATTAATGTTTTCAAGATGTTGAATGTTTACATTTCCAATAAAGAAATCGTTAATAACATAAATAGTCAACCAGGTGTTAACCAGGTTCTTTGTAGAGGCCGTCAGGCAGACTGTAAAGGATAACTCTGTCTAACGGGACGTAGGTTCGATCATGATTTTAAAATTAATTAAGTTCATTTTCTCACTCTGGACAAGCTCTTTTGTCCTTCAACACGCAATGTCCCAGAAATTGGGCAGATAGTAGTGGACGGAGTATCTGAACACTAAGTTTCTTCTGCCTATCCTGCTATGTGTATTATCACACACAGCGTGAAGCTAATATATTTAATTTTACTACACAAAGAAGGGGAACCTATATCCATTTTAAAGACATAACTCGTTCACTGAAAACAATCACTTTATGAAACTCATATAATTCACGCCAAATGAAATTAAAACAACATTAGAGGCCTAGGCGAGGCCAGGGTTAAATTCCTTAAAATATAATAAACGTTTTCAACTCGAGGCAAAGTTTTATTACCTGTAGGGTTGTTTGGTGTGTGGTTTGCGCGGGGAAATGCTTATTAGCAGTGAACACCGCAATGGCTGCTCCCGTCGCATCTCGCGTAGGCTGAAACCACACAAACTTAGTTACTACCTTAATATCAGTTATGGTAAAATATAATTAAATTAGTTAGAACTATCAGATAATAGTTTGTAAGTATAATATTAAAAAGAAATCTTTGGAAAAGTTGTTATACATTGTGAAAATTGTTTAGAAAATATATCTCCTTTTCTATCTGAGGCCAGTCGTGGCGCAGCGGCACGAATTGTGGCTATAAAACCGACTGGTTGTGGATTCAATGCCCACTCGAGGAGATGATATATTTACTTAAATTGATATTTCCATTTCTTCGCTCTGGTGTCTGGTGTGTTGAGTTCTGCCACTCAACATACAATGCCTCCAGAATTCGGCAGAAAGTAGGGGAACGGAGTATCTTAACACTCGGTTCCCTCTGCCTACCGTGCTGTGTATACTGCGGGATACAGCGTGAAGCATTTTTTTTAATAGTATTTATAATAATATTTTCTAAGCAATATAACTTCTTTCTGATAATGAACCTCACCAATATAGTAAATTTGCCCGTCTCCAATTCGCTCTTTAGCGGATCTTCGAAAGGCTCGAATTTGATGAGGCCCTCCCTGCGCCTCGTGGCCTCATGCTGCCGCCACAATGTATGCGCTCGCGCAACGTCAAACTTGCGCGCCAGCAGAAACTTGATCGCGGTCGCCCGCGAAACACAAGACGCGCCAGTTTCACTTAGTGCGTCTAGAAACGCTTTCGTCGCCTGTAAATAATATATAAATACACTGTTATAACACTACTATGGAATTTACATTAAATTCTACAGATTATAATTAAATTTAAAAAAATATTTAGTAAAAAAATTACGATGTGGACGATTAGGGAACAGCTATGTATGAATCTATGATAGCTACTCAACAGCTACATACTTGTTCATATGTCGCAAATGTAATCATTATATGAGAAAATGATATTTTTATACAAATCACAATCACAATCACCTAATCTAAAACTGTGGGAGACAAATCTATAAAATATAGGATATATATAAATGCCAATATTGATAGGATATTTATTTATTAAACAAGCGCAAACAGAACTCCAAATCACATACACAATGAGATAAAAGATTTTTATTTTTATTATTGTTCACTTAACTTTACCTTAAGAGATGAACTATGTATACAAGTACCTGTAGAAAAATGAAGAAACGTCGTAAAAGCTTTGTCTTAACATCAAAAATGTTAAATTTTTCATTCATGGCAAATTGATATCTGTCTTAATTGCAGAATAATTGAACATATATTACGAACAAACAGTTAATATCACCATTTTGTTACACTTTTTCACTAGCGATCGCCATTTAGTCACGGGATTTAGAAACGTTATTTTTATTTACAAATAGAAAATCACAAAACATATTTTAACTAAAATCATACACATATACCATTTTACTACTAGAAGCGCTGATAAGAGCACCGTTTGACGACGGTTTCTCTTATATTTGTTTACGATGATTCAGTACCTAAGAGTCGTTCTAAGAAATATACAAACAATTTTCCTCTGTTCGATAAAATTATTGAATTACGCCGACTTCTCAGTACATATTTAATATAAAATGTGATACAAAATAATCAAAACAATTTTATACTATAGTACATAGTATATAATGAAATTTAAGCAAGTTTAGAAAGAATATAGGCAGTATGAATGGTCTTTTAAATAATTTACAAACGATTACGTTATAATTTTAAAAGCCCCTTAATCAAAATTTTAAAAAATACTAATTTGACAATATCATTTTGGTAATGATAAAAAAGAATATGAAAAGATACAATAGGAAAGAAAAATCTTTGAACATAACAGGACTCGAACCCGCGCATCTAGGTAGCCGTTCGAACGAGCCACATTTGCTCATCGAGCTACATACGAAATTCACACACGCTTGATGAAATTAAAATTTTTGTTATACCTTTCTAAATATTTTGTTAATATATGAACAATACTCAGTCGTGGCACAGTGGCACGAAGTGTGACTGTAAAACCGACTGGTTGTGGGTTCGATCCCCACTCGAGGAGATGAAATATTTACTTAAATGTATACTTCCATTTCTTCGCTCTGGTGTCCAGACTAAGCGCGGCGTTGAGTTCTGCTACTCAACACGCAATGCCTCCAGAATTCGGCAGAAAGCAGGGAACGGAGTGTCTTCATACTAGGTTCCCTCTGCCTGCCCTGCTGTGTGCGGGATACAGCGTGAAGCTGATTTATTAATGAATTTAAAAAAAAACGTTAAAGAAACATATATTTCCCAAATAGTGTGTTGCATAGCAAGTTTATCGTAAGCGTCGTGTGTATGGATGCGAATATGAAAGGAGGGGCAAATTCTTCCGGGATGTGTATCCTGTGCGGTGACCGTATTAGCATGTGCGACCGCACGCCACTCGCGTCAAACGTATAGACGCAATATAGCTAGGTACATAATATACAGCATATAAAGCTTTACTTTAGAATATATTTTTAGTACACTTTATATAATTAACAGCAAAATGTGAATTTATTTTGATTTCTGTAAAATTAAATGTTTTGTTTTTGCAATCAATATTAATATGAAAATAATATGCGACAGCGACTGTTTATGTGATATTATACAACCCCCTTAATCTGTTACTCCTCTATCAGTATAAATAGTGTATATTTATAATTTCAAAAGAACTCCAGAACACAACTCCTAAGTAAATCTGTACACTTGTACATAAAACACACGTCTACTTAAAAAAAAACTATTTCTATTAATTCTTAATATTCTGAATCGTATATTAAATATTAATATTACAAAGAAATCTAAGCCTATATTGAATTACATTTATACGTTTATAAAACTGTCATTAGTGCAATAATATTATGGTAACTATTTAATGTAAAATATATTAAAAATATTTATTAATAAATATAATAAATTATAAATTATAAGAATCCATTAACTTTAAAAAACACAACAAAGTAAAACAAAATGATAACTATCAAAAAATATCACAATGATAACTCTATGAACGTAGTCAACGTTTTATAAAACTCTTTTTCACCAAAACAAATGATAAGCGACTGGAACATACTAAACAAAACACTAAACAAAAATTATAAGCCAAATCTCAAAGGTGGACAAACGATCGCGCACACGCGGACTCCGTGTACAACTAACTGTCAATGTCATAGACGAAAATCAACAAGTCAGGCAGAACTATCAACGTGAAATAACCTATACGAGTATGCCGTATAATATTCTTGTAATATTTTACCGTATATGTGCCTCAAAAATATTTTTGTTTTGCATGTTTATGCATATGTCTAGCAAATAACAATGTAAGAACCTAGTGTTGAGACACTCCGCTCTTCACTTTTCGCCAATTGCGTGATTTGTTACGGAATCCACCGGTACACCTTGTATTAGGAGAACTCCCTCTTCATTCACAAAAAGAATAAACATATTAATTCCTTAATAAAATAATCAAATATAGAAAATATTTATGTCATACACTCGTAGGATCAGGAACGATGCATTAGTGTTTTTTTAGCTTCAGGCTGAACCCCACATAGTAAGGTAGGCAGAGGGAACCTGTGAATCTAGTGGTGAGATACTACATTCCCATTAAGATACTTTCGGCTGAATTTTGGGAATGAAACCTATGACCTGGCGTGTTTACAGTCGATCGCTTGCCCCTACGCCACGATACAATGGCTTTGGGTATTATAAATACAAAATCTTATTATAAACCATTCAATACAATATAATAAGTTGGTATGCAGTAGATATTGCCTTAGTAGAGCATTCTAACAATGAGAGTAAGTACAAGATAAAATTCGGCAAGTAATAAAGAAGTTTTATTCCCTTGTTATACATTCATGTATATCGGAACTAAACCATAACAAACCAAAATGGACTATTTAATCAATTTTTTTATCCATATAAAGATAAATATTTAATACGTAAAATAACACATTAAGCAAAGTAAAAAACATATCAATTTCAAGTGAAATGATTACATTTACACTTTGTAGAATTGATGCCAGATATCGGGTTTACAACAACATTTTAAACAACATATTACAAATAAAATTGGTGCCTGAGGGTCCTTGTTGAGATTTTTTATAATCATCGTGTGTGTCATCATGTTATCAAAGCTAAATTATTCGAAAAACATTAAAATTGCGAAAATAATATATAGGTGCACAAAAAAATATATGTTTGCATATATATACATGGGAATAGGTAATATACGTCACATAGTAGGAAACCAAAAGGAAAAAAATTAATCATTTGATGCAATAATGTGTTTAAACACAAAATATATATTTAGTTAGCATCATCTAGTTGTTTTACCGCCGAATCCAACTAAGATTCCTCTAATTTAGGTTTTTCAGAGTTGCTAACTCTGTTGATGCATAACATGGCTCATATATAATAATAATAATAATAAAAGCCTTTATTTCAGAGAAATTACATTTTTTTTTAATATATATATAATTGGTATCTTGATTTAGATGACATCGACAACATTCTCTGTATGCCCAGTTTTGGCAAAGGCCTCCTCCAAATTCTTCCATTCCAGTCTATTATTGGCTATTCTTGTCCACAAAGGTCCTGATATAGTTCTTATCTCGTCTTCCCAACGTCTGTATTGTCTTCCCTTTTATCTCTTGGGTACCAAAATAAGATAGTTTTGTTCCACTTTTCGGTGCCTGGCTCATATATAGGTAATACAAATTTACTCATATTAGAGAACATAATTAACTAAACTTTTGGAATAAAATAAATATTACAAACGGGAGAGAAAGCAATTGAAATAAGATCTGGACTGGCTGAAAATAATATGAGACAAGAGAGTTTTCAAGCGAGACGACACCTTTGCAATGGATATGCCTCCATAAGCACATTGTCATCAGTCGTTAACTAGCTCGAAAATAGTCCCAATTCTTTAACAATAGAAATAAAACACGAAAACTGATGACCTTTAATTTCTTTCCAAGTCAAAATATTTTATATATATATATATAACTGCATATACAGTCGTAAACCACTAACCTAGTTGGCTTCGACTTCGTTAGACAATACACAGCGGCGGGAAGGAAATAACTACAGTTGAATTGAAGTGCTCCCGGAAATTCCATAATAGTCGTGGAGGAACAAGGTTTCCTCATAGTTGTATGTATATTTCCTTGTAAAATATGTATTGGAAACAAAGATGACAAAAATGATTAAATCGGCCTCACGCTGTATCCCGCACACAGCAGGATAGGCAGAGGGAACCTAGTGTTAACGTTTAGTGGGAACCTAGTGGCACTCTGTTTTCTACTTTACGCCGAATTCTGGAGGTTTTGCGTGTTGAGTGGCGGATCTCAACGCCGCTTTTGTCTTGACACCAAAGCGAAGAAATCAAAATATACATTTAAATAAATATTTCATTTCCTAGAGTGTGGATCGAGCTCACAACCAGTCGCGTTTACAGTCACACTTTGTGCCCCTTCGCCACGACTGGCCTCAAAGACAAAGATAGACATGTCCCTGCAATACCGTAAACAAAACACAGCTTAAGAGGAATTAAGTGGCGAGGTAACGTGAGGTATGACGAACGAGGAGTGCTTTCAATAAACCAGACACGACCGAATGACGCCCTTTCCGGGTCACTCACTTAAACAAATTGATTTATAGCGACCGTTTCCGTTCTCACATAACTCCCATTTCATCTCCAATCCATAATAATTCATCAACTTTGGTACATTAATAGAATAAACGGATGTTTCGAAAACAAGCAATGTTTACGGTGTACGACGCCGCGCCGGTGTACGCGCAAGGCACTAGCTGGCTAAATTTATATCCACCATACATAACTAAACAACGTTTCAAATATTTAATCACGGTCGTTTCACCAAAGTTACCATTTCAATTCAAACTATTATAATAATTGCAGAGCGCAATTGTTTCACACGGAGAAAAAATAAATTATTGTTTCACTTTATAAAATTAGATTAACATTTTCCGTATAATATATTTAAAAATAATAATCATTAAATTAAATGAAAATGTTGAGGCCAGTTGTGGCGCAGGGGGACGAAATGTAACTGTAAAAATGACTGGTTGTGGGTTCGATCATCAACCGAGGAAATAAGATATTTTATTTAAATGTATATTTCCATTTCTTTGCTTTGATGTCAAGACAAAGCGCGGCGTTGAGTTCCTCCACTTAACACGCAATGTCTCCATGCATTCGACGGAAAGCGAGGAACGGAGTGTCTTAACACTAGGTTTCCTGCCTAGCTTTCCATGTGCGGGATACAGCGTGAAGCTGATTTATATATTTTTTGTTATAATATATACGTTTAAGTTAAGTATATATATGTTTATAGATATGCAACTGCAGTATGCGGTTTTGATAACTTACTTACTTACAAAGTATTCTGTTCACAATGAATCAGTATCGTCATATATAAACGCGGCGGATGTCGCGACCGGCCGCCAACCGGCAATCGATAGCCTATTCTATTTCCGAAATTGCTATATTTGGGTAAATATTTAACTTACATTCGACTATAACGCGGTGAATATAATTTAACCAGGCAAATTTAAATTTTAAATAAAATAAAATCAGCTTCACGCTGTATCCCGCACACAGCAGGATAGGCAGAGGGAACCTAGTGTTAAGACGTGTTGAGTGGCAGAAGTCAACGCCGCGTTTTACCTCGAAACCAGAGCGAAGAAATGAATTTAAGTAAATATTTCATCTCGTCAAATAGGGATCGAACCCACGACCAGTTGGTTTTACAGTCACACTTCGTGCTGTTGCGCCAAGACGGGCTTCTTAAATTAAATTAAATTTTATATAGTTAAAAAAATCTAAATAATATGATTATTAACAATTTTTGGATTGATTTTTTAAGAGACATGCTTTCGGTGTCTAGAAATTTTTTAATTTCTTATTTTCTAATAATATTATATTTAATTATATTTAATATTTCTAATTTGAAAAAATGTGTCTAAATATATATTAGGTGAAAAAGCGGAATTCTTTTGCCAAAAGCGGGACAATAAAAATTTAATAATGACAATTTAATTCTTTATTTATCTATTTATTTGAATTTTAAATAAAGCTATCAATAGTAATAGACAATAATATAGATTGTTTTTTAATGTAAGAACATCACTATACTTAAAATATATTGTTCTGGTTTATGTAAATTACAAATATACTTATTTGTATTTCTATGGAATTATTAGTAGGTAATTAAAATCTTAAAGTAATACAAAAAGATTTCTCACAGTGTATAAAATAATCTGTAAAAAGCGCTACTAAGCCTGCTGATTTGGGACATTTAATTTTTAGCCGAAAATCTGGACATCTGCCAACGTTACTTTAATACCATTAAATTAGATAATAATATTCCACTACAGATTAATAACCAACAAAAAATTTAATTTCAGAGAAGAAAACTTCTTAGCACTTCATGGCTAAATGTGTGGATGCTGAAACCAAATATGTTGGAACTAGAATTATCTTTAGTTCTCTACTAAATCATTCTTTAAATGTCGACCTTTAAAGAATGATTGAGAAGTGAACTAAAGATAGTTCTAGTCAGGTCAATTTTAAAAAAAAACTATAAGAATTTGGTGGTTATATTTCTAAGCCTAAATTCATACAAATTAACCCAAAGTCTCCAATCTTAGTACATTAATCTTAATACCTAAAACGAGTCACTTTCTTTGAATTTCATTTTCTTTGAATACATATTAATTTACTAAATAATGAAAAATATATTAATTATGTTTCTTTTAAATCATTAATATAAATATATTAATGATTTAAAAGAAACATTTGCGAAATAGTTAAGAAAAAATATAATATCAAACAGAACAGAATTAATAATATCAAACATTTTAGAACTCCGGTAAGTAGCATAATACTGTAAGAGAAACGCTACAAGTTTATTTTCTTTATATCATATACAGGGAAAATATAAAATAAGCTTTCGGTATATACTAGTGAAAGAGAGCCAAATGTTGTTATATTTTATCTTATGATATTTAAAAAAGAATATATATAAATTTACATATTTAAAATCATATTATAGTTTCGGAACAAATCAAAACAAACACTGATGACATGGTAAACGGTATAAGTCGTCGACTTTCTCATACGTAATAAGATATAATAGACTTAATCTTACAATATTTATTATGTTTGTAATAAAATCACTACAAGTAGTCGTGAAAATAATAATTGCAAAACGTATAATTTAAATATTTTCACTTACCAACTCTTGGTCGGGTGACAATGCCACCGCCATCTTTATGACTAAAATGTCAGTTTACAGTTTACACACTGTTGCCATCCTAAAATGACATGGTTATTTTATGTTTTTATTTGATTCCTATTCTTAATCTCGGCGTAATACATACACATTGTTTATAAAAAAATATATATATTTAAAACGAAAGTAAATAAGCTAAGTGTCTGTTACTCATAAGTTAAGTAACAGAGATGATAAAAACAGTAAACATTAATCATTAATCAAGATACATATTAAAAAAACCTATAAATGATCTCTAAGTTTTCCCATTAGTTCTAATATATAATAATGATTTATTAAAAAAATGTTATCAACATTTAAATTTTAAAGTTTTTTATTGTACTTGTACAATTAATAGTCTCATTTTATTAATTCTAATTAACAAGTACAATAAAAAACTTTGTGTTTGGTAATAAGACTAGTTTTATTATTCTGTGTTTGTTTACTATTTATGGAACTTCTTTAGTAAAATCTTGCATTTTGTAAGATATTTTTTTGTCCGGGTTGTTTATTTAATTATCATATATAAATCTAATTTTAAGTCTTAAAATGTTTCTATTTGCACTCATTTATCAATGAAAGTTGTAGATACTAACAGTATTTATATTATTACAAAATCTAGTTTCATAAATGAAACACTAAATAGTCACTCATTATTTTACTTACTAGGTATTACTGTTTTTAAATGTAGTTTTTATATAGATTGCCTACTCAATTTTTTATACTTATTCATTAGTAATTTATTTGTAGTAATTTTATTGTAAACTAATTATTAATCTGTAACCATAATTTAGATCCGAATAATTTGACACTATATTTTTACTCATTACTGTCACATTTGACAAATGAATTTAGAATAATATTTTTACTTTTTAGGTTTGAGGTTAAACTATAATATCAATATTATTATTTAAATTTTATTAAAAATGTCCACAAGATGGTGAATATATTCTATAATTATAAATAAAGTACTTAATTTTATCCCAGGCACTACAAATACTCATAAATTGTTTTTATATTTGCAGGTATCCTATTTATCAAAAGGGTAATCCACAATTGCGAATATTTTTGCCAAATTTTTGGATGAAAATAGTCCGCTCACCACCTAAGCAACAACCAAATGTGGTCGAATTTCATTGCTCAATGGAAATGACAAAATATGATGTAAAGAATTATTTAGAAAAAATCTATAATATTCCCGTAGTTGATGTAAAAACACGTATCGCTATGGGTAAATTTCGAAAAGGATATTGGCAAAGGTTATATAGTGAAGGATGATGATATAAAACATGCTTATGTTACTCTAGTAAGTTATTTTTAAATAATAATTTTAACTTGCTAATAAACTTATATTGAACTTGGATTTACCACAATATATTATAGAATAAATGTATGACTATGTGCTATAATCAAGTCATATTGATCAAAATTCAACTATAAAGAAGCAACAACTTTTTTTTTTGCATTTGTTTATTAATATTAATAATAATTTTCTCTGTGTTGCCAGTATTAAAACTACAATCATCAGCATAAATATATTTAGGTTGTATACATATACTGTTTTCAGCCCAAAACAATGAAATTTGAATACCCTGATATCTTCGAAAAGAAAAAAGGTGATAGTGAAGATGATTCAAAATCACTTGATGAAGCGAAAAATACTTTCAAAAAGTTTATAAAACGTAACAAAGATAGATCAGATGTTCCGAGCTGGTTTACAATATAGTATGTATATGGACTATACCCCATACTGTTTGTTTTTGTGTAGATAATTATACTAATTAGGTAGCTTAAGGAATTAATAAAAGATACAAAATATCACTTGTATGTTTCATTGTAGATTATTAGAATTGAATATATATTATAATGAAATAAATATAACTGATATGAACCAAATGTTGCATGACTAAATGATGTATCTTCATATCAGTTATAATTATATCAAATATTCAGACCCCTAAAAAAAACATCTAATTTAATTTATAATGTTTTTTGTACATATGTTATATATTTTGTATAAATAATTTCAAACATTAATAATACCATTTTAAAAAAATCTACTTAAGGGAGATAATGAAAAAAAAAACATTACTTATATGTTGCATTTATTTTTTCTCAAAACCTTAGAAAGTATAATTCAAGAGTCAACATAATGCGTTACATTTACACATAGCCACCATTCTTATTTATACACCAAAATATAAACTTAAAAATGAATTAAGTTTTTGTTATAAAAACTCAAAAATTTTAACTTATTATGTTGTATAAATAAAATTTATAGTGTATACTATGAAACTTTGTATAAAATTAAAAAGGTAATCAACACCTTTTAGCAATCTATAAACATTAATAAACTTAAATGTAACAAACATAACATCTTATACAAGATATAGAGAGGTTCTTTAATACACTAATTAAATTAACATAAAATACTCCTTAAGTAACATATTTAACAGGTCAAATACAAACTATAGGCCACCAGGATATTCATCTAAGAAAACGGAAGAGTGGCAGCGCGGGCATTCGGAGATATCCAACAAAAATGTTACCTACAAAAAAACGTTTGGTTATATCATACTTAAATTAATCAGTGTTAAAATATTTATTTGAATCTCGTACCCGAGGATGCGCCTCACACTTTAGGCGAATACGACCATGGCAGTTATAACCGCATGACCGGCAGAAAACAAATGTTTTCTCTCGTCGGCAGGAACATTTATTTGAATATGTATCATTTATAGTAGGTATTCCACGTCCGACACGGCTGCCGATTTTGTAAATTTTGCCCGCAGCAGCAGCTACTATTGGCGTCGTTGCTGACTCCATGACATTGTCTTCAATATCTTAACTTTAATGTTTTAAATCAAACAATGGTGAAGACCCGATTATACAGCCTACACGTGTCAATCAAATCGTGAGTGATAAATTTTTAACAAAACCGCCTTTTGATTTAGGAGGGTAAAAAGAAAACAAAGATTAAATAATCTGCCGACTCAAGAAAATTAGGTGTTGCTATTGAAAAAAAATTAGTAGAAATCAGATTTTAGCTAATACGACATTGTTTTTATTATTATTTAAAGTAACCTTAAACGTCTAAACTATTACTTTAAAATAATTCATAATACTGTTAAATGCTATTCATAATTAATTTTTATAAACAAAAAAAAATTTTTTATACTTATTTAGCAAACGTAGAAAAAAAATTATTGTAGCGGGACTCGAAATCCGCCTTGGAAACCGAGGCGAGGCGTTTCCAGGAGGGGCGAGTTTGAGTCCCGCTAAGTTCAAATTTTTATACGTTTTCTAAGTAACTATTTTTCTTTCCTAAGTGTGGAGTAACACTTTAAAAATGTTAGAAATGTTTTTTTTTTCATACGGTAGCTATGGCTGTATTTTTTTGCTGTTAAAAATAGTGATAATTTATTTATACAATTTCACTTTTAATATACCAATAGGTTGAGGTAAAAATGTTAAAATATTTTACATATTATTGTTTTATATTGCTATCTATCCCACAATAAATGTATAAGTAATGAATACTATAAATTAATTATAATGTATACTTTTATTTATTTTTTCTGTGTTCTGATTTTCATGAAAGATTCACGCTTTTTTTTCAAATGTTAAAATATCCCGCTTTTTCCCTAGGTAAAATGTGCCAACCATGATTTTGACGTATCATAAAAAGAATGTATGGCTTAATTCTTACACCGTTTAACGATTTTCAAGAGGCGTGGGCTCAAATCCCGCCCCGTTGAATTTTTTATTCAATGCAAAATATATGTATTATTCTTTCCTAAGTGTGGAATACCATTTTAAAAATATTTTTTAATGAATTCAGCTGCTTATTGTAACTACTGTATTAAAATTGGAAAATTAAGATACATTTATTAGCAATAGCCGGACGTGGAAGGAGACAAATATCTACCAAACAGCACTATAAACATAATTATAAAAAAACGTAAATTTTCAAAACTTTAAGAATTTACTCGATATAGTTTGCAATTGCGTCGCAATGCATTTAAAAAATTTGATTCGTAATAGAAAAAATCTCTCTTATGAAAAATGCACACCACGAGCTAATCTCAAATGTTATTGATTTTATTGTTTTATAATATAAAATGTTAATGCAAAGATTAAAAGTTTATATATATATATATATATATTGATCTATATTTATTGACCTATTATTACTCTATATACTATTACTAAGTATACGAGTATGTTTGATGGAAAATACTGTAATAAGGCGTGTTTATTAAGACAATTTGCAAGATTCCATATAAAAATTATATTGTGTAATAACCATATAATAAGATGATGATCAAAATGATACATTCATTTCTGACTCTGTGATTTGTTTTGCATGCTTGTGACGGCTGTAATTAATTTTATCACGAATTTTATCTCAATAATCACAGTTGTCAATTGCAGGAAACGATGCATTGTTTGTCGTATACGGTATGCGTTTAGATGATGTTGCATGCAACATGTAGCTTATAAAATTGTGAACATTTCATGTTGAACCAATTTATCCGGAAACAGTAAAGATGAAGTACGCCTTGGCTTTCATGTTAATTGTTTTATATTGTCTTGAATTGAACAATGGTCAAGAGATAACACCGCCCAAAAATATCATCGACGATGTTGAAGATTACAAGCCTCTTAAACGAGTAAGACTATTTGATAATTAAAGTATTATGTACATGCGGTGTATTGAAATTATAACAAAAACATGATGCGATCAGTTTCTCCGCTTTTATGGTCGTAGAAGCTTAGACCTAGAATCTAATCAACACTCTCCGAGGAGCACTAAAGTAACATTAAAAGCCTTACATTCTTTTGTTTCAAACCAATATCGGCACTGAGCGTTTCCCCCGACTCCGTCTGTTCCTATTTTAACAACATCTTTTGTTTGAGTGTTTCTTTCTAGCTCTTCTAAGAGGTTACAATTATATTTATTTTGATGTTTTTTATATTATAACTGACTTATTATATATATTTACTATACAGTATCTGTCTTTAAGTATAAATACTGCGACATTTTAGTACAGTTAGTATTTGTATATAAATTTATCCTATACTACTCTAGTCGTTAGCATTTAATTTATGGTTTTGTATTAAAATAATAATGATTGAATATATAATGTGCGTAGGTATTGAGACAAGATATGACGCAGCCCCCAGAAATGCCACCACCACCGGACATGCAGTCGATGAACTTCGAATCGAATTTACGCAAAAAAAGGGAAGCAAAAGGAATAAGTGGTGCTTTACCAACAAGAAAAGGATGATTACGTTACATTGCATAATTTACCTAATACCACATACTTTCTATAATTCTTAAGAAAATTAAAATAATTGGTGTATATTCTTAACGTATTGCAATTTTATTTGTTTGTTTTATTTCTGCTTTTATTGCTCCTTTTGAGTTGTCTATCCAATTTAGATTTTGGATATCGGAATTTAAAAAAATAGAATATATAAAAAAAGGAAATGCTTCGTTAAATTTCAAATATTTGGTAAGTTTCAATTCTTAAATCACCTTGCAACTTGTGTTAATGACATGTACGATTTAAATTGTGTTTATAAAAGGATTAAGTTTCTACATTAAGACATATATAAATAAAAAATCAAATTGTATCAACATGTATTTCAACATTTTTCATGCTAAAATGGTAAGTTGACATTATAAAATGATTCCGTTTTATTATTGTGTCTATCTCTCCGCATATAAAAAATATTGCACTGTATCTAGCTCGATTCCAGGATATTAATAAAACGTTTATCTTTTTTCAGCAGCAGTCATGACGATTGCTTTATTTAATTTAAAAACATTGGAACGGTTTTTTTTAATTTAAAAATTTAGTTAAAAAAAGTGAGTTGGACTTGCCCATCGAAATATTATTCCATATGAAATTTGTAAAAAGATGTGTAGGTTCATTTATTTATGTACACAAGAAACAAATCGGTATCTTACAATAATTCAATGTTCTGGATTTTAGATCTTTTGAAAAATTTTTGATCTATTAAAACCAACCCAAAAATAGCTTATATGACTTTTTTATAAATTATTTCGACTATAATATTCAGTATAGTTACTCAGCAATATGTTACGAACTCTAAGAAAGCCGCCAGATTACATTATAAGAATTCAAAATCGAGTTAAATTTCCAGAAAAGTTAAAGGGTACGGTAGTAGAAAAATGGGCAAATTACTGGAAAAACTTGTTCATAGATTACCGACAAATGTTGCAAGATTTACGCACGGACATACAAGATGATCCACAAAAAGCCATTAAATGGACTGCTGGCTTAACCACACTTTACGCATTGGCAAGAAATAATCCGTCCGAGATTGACTTTAAGGACAATCTAAAGAAAATTACAAATGATGTAATCTTAGTAAGTGATGACTGTAGAAATCCGAAATCCATAGATTACCTTCGTTTCTTACAAACATGCTATAATGAGGACGTAATTCATTATAGGTCTTTTGGGATCATTTCTTTCATGTATACATCTGAATTAAATGATTCTTGTGACTTATATAAGGCTCATTGTCAGTATTTAAAACCCTCATATTTGAGTATGTTCAGTAAAATTGTGGACGTAGGTTTTATGGGTAAGTGGTGGAATACTCACATTAAAACAAATAATTATGATGTGAATCCTTTAGAAATGTAAATGTTATATATGGTAGAATGTCAATTATCCAAATTTATTGGGGGACATGGTGGTTCCTAAAATAGTTTTTTGATTAATCTAACTATTACTTCAACTGTACATATTTATCTACTAGTTAATAAATACCATATTTACATACATATTGACGTATAAGAATTAAACAAAGAGTGGTCCTGTACCAAAACATACTATAACACACAAGCAATATATACATATATGTGTGTATAAAATTTTAAATCTCCATATATTTCTCTCTGTTTTCTCTTGAATCTTAAACAGTGTAAGTAACAAATAAATGTATGGGATAAGCAATAGTTTGGAGACTCACGAAGTATAATATTTTTGTTAACATGGCATTCATCTAGTTATCATTACTTTGATCATTTGGTTCTTTTAAAATAGTACCTACAGTAAGGTATGAATGTTTAGAAATTAAAAATAAAAAAGTTACTTTTGATGAAAATGTTTGTATTTGTTTTTTTTGTACTAATTAATAAGTTTTAAACAATGTATGTATAAAAACTAAGACCTTCTAACAAACCATCATGCACAAGAACTATTCTAAAATGCAATCTAAAAATGTTGTTTTTCTGTTAATATTAAATGTTATTTATAATTAACATAGATGAACACTTTTGTGTATTTTTATTTCAAACAAATCTAAACAAAAATATCTATTCTCTATGAAAAAATAAAATGGTAAATTTAAAATGTTGCAAATTGTGTTCGTCATATTTTGAATTAAAAATGAAAAAAATCTATATAAATTAACATAAGCCATTTTTTTCTTCATACACACCTTGGATCATTATCAATAAACCTAAAAATTAATGTATCACCCCTACTAAAAAGCTTTAAAAATATAAAATAGTTACTGATTTATCAAAAACACAAGTAAAATAAAAATCAACTCTTGATACAAAAATAAACACTAACTTGTTGATTACAATTATTAAGTTCATACAATTGACATATATAATACAGTTACGCAATAAAAAAACTATAAAAAGAAAGTTTTAAAATTATTATATATATCTCCCAGTCCTATTAACATTGTCTAAAATAGTTATATTAAATTTAATATACATATTCAATTACCAACAATAACATAATATTTAAAAAGAAATTGGCTCATTTAATAGTAACACTGTAAAATAAATGAATAAAATTGATATTTTATTAATATGTAAAAATTTTCAAACAAAAACAAAACAAGAAATTTTAGATGACTTGTAGAAACTGTATCCGACACAAAATATTGAATTGTTTTAAATTTCTCCGTCTAGGCAAAAATAAAAATAAAAATGCAATATTTTCCCGCTCAACCAGCAATGTCTCGAAAATTGGGAGAATTGAATTCTATTCATATAAGCAGAGAATTGACTATCAAATGAAATTTATAAGTTGCCAATTTCTATTATACATTAGACAATATTAATAGGAGTGCACAGTATTAGTATGAGGCGATCATTTAAACTGAAAATTACAGTTAATTAAAGAACAACCAAGCACATTTTTAGTATCCAAACGAGATTTAACAATCGCCTATACACTTATTTCATGCATTATTATTGCACAAACATATGTAAACAGAATATAAAAGATCATCAACAACTGCATAACAATTAACCGGCAGATTTAACACTATCTATTGATTTATTATATTTAAAAAAAAAAAGGATTTTCTGTCAAAAAAGGTATATCCATACAACTTGATAGACTATGAGGTAATGTATTTATTATTTATAGCTACCATTCGTTTTTCATTATTGCTTTAAATACAATGTTGGAACATTATAAAAGTGTAATGTGTTTGAAATTATAGTTTTATGCTAGTTGTGTAGGCATTGGTATATTTTTCGGGGGGGGGGGGCCTCCAGCCACTTGGGAGTAATGGTTATATTATTGGAGCCAAGATGAAGACGTGAATTTATTAAGGCGTATATCAATAAAATAGTGTCAACCTCAATTTTTTTTCTAGCCATTTTAATAATAATAGTAAGAACCAGGTAGCCCCACGCCCAGATCCCCATTGAACCAGACAGTATATTCTCATTGGCTATAAATATTGTCATAATAACTATTTGAACTATTTTTAAGTGATTTTTTTTAATATTGTTTGTTCACCAAGCATTGGAAACAAATGTAGCTTGTCGATCAACATTATTATACAGTCTTCTAATTTTTGAACAGGCTTACTGTTTGTTTGGACTATATAAAATTTTATAATATTACAATTTATCATACAAATTATACCAGTTATGAAAAACTAAAACATAGTTACATGAAAAATTTACACTATCACAATATATTTCAGACTTTGCTTATAAGTACTTATATATTTATTTAAGAAAAATTGTTAAAGACTACAAAACCTGAATTATTTTATAGCGGCAACACATTCATCACAGATATATGTAAAATTCATTAATCACAGGACATGTAAGAAATTATAAGTATAAGTACTACAATATTTATTATTACAAAACTAAAATAAAAGAGAAAAAAAAAACAGAAAATAATCTAACTTTTTTTGAATGAATCTCAAAAATTATAAATACAGTATAAAAAGCAAATTCTCCTCCTCTTTTAAAATAATTAATACACAATACTACATTCATACTAAAAATACTAAACGGAATTAAACAAAAAAAAAAGAATGACATTGTTATCAAATAAATGTACACTAGAGAAGAATGACGTTGTGCATAGCCTCATGCAACTGGAGGACGTCATCATAATCTTCTAAATCGTCATCCAAAAACCGGTCATCATCTGTGTAAACAAGAAATTGAATGAATAGATGGATTGGAAATAAGGAATTGGATGAATTATAATATTATTGATTGAATAAATTGAAAATAAGTAGTTGAAGATTGAATGGATTAAAAATAAGAAATTTACTGATTACATTACGTTTTTACTTCATAAAGTACTTACTTAATTTTTAATTTTTCACAAATGTGTATTATATATTTATTATCAATATCTTAATACAAAAAAATGCTTTAAATATATATAAAAGAACTCAATTAACATTACCTTCTCCAAAGAAATTGTAATCCTCATGGTCGTAGAGCATGTCTTCCAGCGAGGCATCGGAGTTCTCTTCAAATATATGATCAACAAAGTCGGGACGGAGTTGAGGGTTGCTTCGGTCTTCGTCCAAGTCCACAGTCAACAGCTTGTGGCAGTCGCACTGCACGGGCCGCGGGTCGGCGGCGGCGGCGGTGGCGGCCAGGCGCAGCGTGAGCGGGCGCGGCGCGCGGCGCAGCGCGGCGCTGGCGGCGCACACGAGCGCGCCCGTGACGTGGTCGCAGCCGCACAGGTCGAGCTCGCGCAGCGCGGGGCACGCGGCCAGCACGGCCTCCAGCGGCGCGTCGCGCAGCGCCGGGTTGCCGCGCGCCGTGAGCGCG
Organism: Heliconius sara; assembly: GCA_917862395.2. Classification (NCBI taxonomy): domain Eukaryota; kingdom Metazoa; phylum Arthropoda; class Insecta; order Lepidoptera; family Nymphalidae; genus Heliconius; species Heliconius sara. The sequence continues at coordinate 3,569,783 of OU860783.2, read as the reverse complement.
CGCAGGCGCGGCAGCGCGGCGGCGGCGCGCGCGCCCGCGGCGCTCAGCTGCGCCAGGTACGACACGTCGAGGCGCGCCAGCGACGCGCACGCGCCGCACACCGCCGCGATGCCCTCGTCCGACACGCCTGTGGCGGGAGGCGATTACAACATATTTATTAGCATTCTGTATTTTTCGACTTTCACGGCTCGATGGAGAAAGAAAAAGATAGATAAAATTGAATATTTCTTGACTCTGATATAGATGACCTAATATGAGCAGGTTAACTAAAATCTATCTGAATTGAGAAAGATAAAAAAAGATTTGTCTTTTTTTAACGGTAAAATAAAAAAAAAATATAATAAAAACCGAAGAAACCAAATAATGAACACAAACTTAACGAAATAAAAACTCACCACAGACAATTTATTTTACTAATACTTACGTGAAATATACTAGACAAGATCATCAAAAAACAAATTCATCACTTTCCAAAAATTTGGACGAAATCCTGGATCGAACATTTATACTAAATGAACTAGGAAAAGCTAATCCCAATATTAACGAAAATCTTCAAAGACATATTAAAAACAGAAATCATTTTAAACCAATAAACAGAATCAGACATTATACTTCTACGCAAAAATACTATTGACGGTATTAGCAGTTACAAACCCATAAGCCCTATATCTTGTTATTGCAAAATATTAGAAAGAATATCTAAAGAAACCAAGCAAACTTCAGAAGACACTACAGCACAATTGATCATATCCATCATCCAAACTATACAAAAATCCATGAAAACTGAATCAAATGAAATCAATTAATAAATACCAAAAACAAATCATTAACAAATACATAGCTTTTATAGACTACCTGAAAGCATTTGACAGCCTAAATCATTGTTATATTTGGTCTACTCTTCTATACAAAGGAAATAGAAGAAAATAATTAAAGAATTTGTTTAAAAATATAATATTTAAGAACCTATCGTTATATTTCATATATATATATATATATATATATATATATATATATATATATATATATATATATATATATATGCTTAATCTCGCAGAGCAGGGTACTTATGACATGTTACATATTCGCTACAATACAATAAATACAATAAATAACATAGTTAATTAAACTATTATGTAAACAGTGCAAAATAAAAAAAATTGACTCACCAGAAAAAGGAAAACTTTTCCTTGAATTACAACTGGAAACATTCAAGGACTCCAGTTTCGGACAGGACTGAGCCACAGTTTTTAACACCGCATTAGTTATGAAAATGTTTCTGCTCAAATTCAATATCTTCAACTCAGACAAGCCAGATAAGGCAGAACAAAACGCCTCATTGTTAATATTTGGCAGACAAACATCTGAAGAAGAGTATTCACTCAGAGATAACTCCTCCAGCTTCGTTAGCTTATTCAATATTAAAGGTATTATATTCCACATTGTTATAGGACAAACGTCTAATTTCAGCGTCGTTAAGCTCGGTAAAGTGACTAATGCGGAACTGAGCACAGTCCCCTGGAGGCTGTAACAGTTGTAGAATGCTAGTGAGGTCAGTTTCGATGGGCTGGAGCTGGTTAGGAACAGTCCTGTGACGTGCGTGTTGTTGGCAACTGTTAAACTCTCTAAGCACGAATCGTTTTTCACAAGCTGTACTAAGCTTGAATCTGTCAACTGAAACAGAATAGTTGTTCTTATTATCTATACTAATTTTATTAAAAGAAAGATTTTGTTTCATTGAATTCAATAATCTTAGGAACTTCTATATTGTGTTGCAATAAAAAGGAAGAGGAGAGAGAAGAAGAATTTTTTTTTTTTTTATTACGCCACCCAACAAGTAATGTCTCGAAAATTGGGCAGTGTGGGGAACACAGTGTCTTAACCTTCGCCTACCCGTCTATGTACGGGATGCAGCATGACGAAAAAAATACATATTATAAATGACCTTGCAATATTGGCTTATTTGTAATTTGTTTTTTGTTACGTATTTTTTTTTTCAGCTTTACGCTGTATCCCGCACACAACAGACAGAGGGAATTTAGTGTTAAGACACTCCGTTTCCCATTTTCTGCCGAATTCTGGAGGCATTGTGTGCTGAGTGGCAGAGCTCAACGCCGCGCGTTGCCTCTACACCAGAGCGAAGAAATGGAAATATAAATTTAAGTAAATATTTCATCTCCTCGAGTGGGGGGGGATTGAACCCACAACCAGTCGGTTTTACAGTCACACTTTGTGCCCCTGCGCCACGACTGGCCTCTGTTACGTATTTGTTACGAATAAATTTGAAAGTACCTTATTACATGACACGAACGATAGACTTCTTAGATGCCTACATCCATAATTTAGTGGGTTCCAATTTTTTGTATGCATTCCAATAACCTGAAAATTTTTTTACTGTAATTCGTAATTGTTAACATAAAAAAAGTATATCATAAAATTTGTATCCTAATAAAATATAATGACGACAGCAAAAAACCATAAGAGATCGTCCTGCCGCAGCGGCACAACGTCTAGTTGTAACGCTGTGGGTTGATCCCCACTCAGGAGAACAAATTATTTTCATTTCTTTGCTCTGAAAAGAAATAAGGCGTGGTGTCGTTATCCTCCTACTTCTTCCCGCTCAATATCTCGAAAATTAGATGATGCGACCCGAGAAGACGGTTCATTCTGAAAACTAGGTTCCCTCTGCCTACATTACACTGCTATATATGAGATATAGACAAAAATATAAACAATAAAAGAAAGTCTATAATATTTTAAAAAACAAATTGATACCTTAAGTTCTTCCAAATGCGGACAAAACTTGCCGACAGTATGCGCGGTACGGTCATTCAACGCCGACCAATGGTGATCTATGTGCAAGCGGAGAAGAGATCCGCCAAGCCTCTGTAAGACACGTCGTAGCACCGCTGTGGTTAATGTCACGGGCACATGCTGCCACCATGAAGTTTTAAATAGACGGATACCTAAAATTTGATTATAAATATATATCTATCATTTAACAAATAAAAAAATATATACAAAATATAATTACATTTTGAGGATGTCGTAGCGCAGACACAAGTGTGTGGTTATAAGCGCGACGGTTGTGGGTTTGATTCCCACTCGATGGAATGAAATATCGAACATTTTCTTTCCACCACTAAACACACAAAACCTGGAGAATTTGGCGGAAAGTAGAAAACGAAGTGTCTTAGCACTGGGTCCCCAGATTTCCTCTCTCTACTCTATTATGTGCAGAATACGACAACAACTATGAAATGCAATATATAATTGTAAAAGCTCTTGTATTGTTGATATTTCAAATTTATATCTACTGATTAGTTGCTTTGTCTTCTATAGCAAATAAATAAATCTTGAATCTTAACTATGTAATATATGAGTGGACTATAAAATATCCTGCTAATATTATGAATATGAAAGTTAAAGAGGATACATGTATGTTTGTTCCTTTTTCACACAAAACCTACTAAACAGATTTAGATGAAACTTTACAATAATATAGCTGGTACATCAGAATAACCCATGGGCTGCTATTTAAGTAAAAATAATTGTATAATTTGGCTATAACATAACAATTACTTTAAGGAGGTGAAGCCACAGTCAGTACGGTCACGGTCTAATATTGTATATGAAAAAAAAAAAACGACTTACTTTGTAAATACTCTTGGACCATACTCTGCCATTGCTTGCTGACCCGCTCAGATCTAATTAAATCTCGAATAGGAACGTATTCCAGAATGTGCGTTAAACAATCCCTGTTCAGTATATCTAGTATGTTGTAAGGCCGGTCGCTGTCGTCTTTAGCTTCTTCGCTTTCCTAAAACATAGTTTTTAATATTTTTAATTTGTTACTCCACACTAAGGAGAGAAAAATACTTATTTACATTTAAATTACATTTGTTTCCGCGCTCTGGTTCGCAAAGACGTAAGATCTCTTTGGTAAACAAATGATAGCATTAAGCTGCATCATTCAACACAGTAACTCAAAAATCTTTTTCTTTTCCAGCTTCATGCAATGCATGCAACCAGGCAGAGATAATAAGTCCATCTCCCGAGTGGTAATTGAACTTACAACCTATGTCTAATATCGTATATGAAACATTGCTTATACAGTCACACTTTAATGCCATTGCACCACAACATTCTCATAAATCATTAATTATACATTTAAGAAAAATAAAGTTAAGTTAAGTATTTGGCTTTGGATCTATCGAAGTACCATATTAATGTGACTTTATTCATACTTACAGTAGCTTCCTCATTCGACTCTTCCTTTTCTACTGCTTCAACAGCCTCTGATGAATCAACTGTCTCACCTGCAACCAGGATTTAAAAAATGGTAAAACATACGATTGTCATGTATTTTTTCAGGTTCATGTTTTATCCAGTATATAGCAGGGAAGACAGAGTATAGAAAAGATACTACATTTCCCATGCACTTCTTAATTTTCCTTCATTACTAGTAGTGGAAACTAATTCCTACAAATGTCACAATGGCCTTTTCATTTTCCTTTCAATGCACACTTACCATTAACGAAGATAAAAAGATTTTGTTAGTAGATTACATAAAAAGAAGAAGAAGATAGATATGAAAGTAAAATAAAAAGAAACATCAAGGTAGACATACCTCTGTTATCATCCCTGCGACTATTAGACCAGTGAACTTTGCCGTCAGCGTCTTCTAAGGGTTGATGCCAACTGTCGGCCGGCGAAATTCTTAGATTTCGGCCACGCAAGGTTTTTTCATGAGGAGGAGCTTGTAGAGCTCTGTAATATTACAATGTATAATATGTATGTGATATCTTAGTAAAGGCAATGTTTATGGGTGCAATCTCCATTTAGGGCTAGTTAAATGTTTTCATTTTCTGTCAAATGCAGTTTTGAGTTCTGTGACTTCTTGTGCAATATTTCAAACTCAGTCACTAGTCACTCTCTACTTATCCTGCTTCGTCAAAAGGCAGATGTGGCTCAGGGGATAAGTGTGTGACTATTGTAGTTAACGGTTGTAAGTTCGAGTCCAACTCGGCGGTATAAAACATTTAATACATTTATTTACTTGTTCAGCAATTAGATGCAGCAGTGAGTTTGACCACTCAACATACAAAGGAGGATACAGGGTGTTTTAACACTAGATTCCCACATTCCCTGTGCCCGCCTATAATAAAAAAACTGAAAAACTGAACTGAAGTAATGAAATAATAAAGTATTTATTATATTCAAACACATTATTATTGATTCTCAATTAATTCTATTATTGATTCTTAATTAATTATTAATTACAATCATCTGACAACAGCATTATGTCAACTTACCCTACTTTAATATCACTTTTATTATAAAAGTGACATAAGCTGTAGGTACCTTAAAAATTTATAAATAAATATCAAACCATACATAACAGTAATCATTGTGTTGTGTAGTGTTTTTTGACCTAATAAAACATGTTCTTTGTCTAGTTGGCAGAAAGTAAAAAATTATTCTGTCATCCTCTCAGATAAGGACAAAAAGTTTTAATGTCTTGTAAGTTAAGCTGAACAAATCAGCCTTTTGCTGTTCACATTATTCAGCTAAAAAGGTGACTAAAAATGTCAAAGAACTTGTTCTTCACCATTACACTGAAAAAACACAGACATAACTTCTTAAAACCACTTACTTGTGAGCGTCTGACGGATTACTAAAAGTAACAAAGGCATATGTTGGTGTTGGACTTCTGTTAGATATCTTGTCTTCCATTCTTAACCAACAGCTCTTGATAAATCCATATTGAGCGAATACTGCAAACAGCTCTGACCTAGTGGTCTAATAACGAAAAAAAATATTTAATTAAAGTTGTTGAAAACAATGCTTCCTTGGTTAGAAATCAATGTTGTGTACGTTAACTACCTAAAGAATGCCAGTCATGTATATATTACAAATAATGATATCAAATTGATTATTAATTTAAGTTTGTAATGTATATTTAATTGATTTCATTTATTTAGTTACAATATTTAAAAGACATGAATATCATGACAAAAAAGATGACAAAAGAATTTTCACAAAATAACTTTTTTAAAACCTAAATTTATCACCATGTGTCATTAAAATCTAATTTAAATATACATCATCTTTGCAATGAAACATAAAATGGCTTGGACATAAGATTTTATTTTATTAATAATGCACATTTCATTATAATTTATGTAAATAAATAAAATGTATATGATAAAAATGCACATTTATAAATTTGTCTAGCAATTTAACTATTAGTCTTCAATGAAATATTAACAGCTGTTCAAATCATACTTCACTTATATACTATAATATTCGACGAATAGAACAAAATATTTTTACCAATGTTGGAATAAAGTATCTTTATATTACCTTGGGTGGTAGATTCGATACGTATAATTTTCTGATAGGTATTCCATCTTCGGTGTGTGTAGGAACACTTAAACCAAACCGTTGTTTTGAATTGAAATCAACTGAAAAGAAGGAAAATAATTATTTTCAATAACACGTATTCAATACACGTACAAAAATACGAAAAGACCATACAAAGCTTTCTATGGACAATGTGAAATACTTCAGGATTGAATAATCCATCATCTTCGTCGTCGAAATACATGGCTTAAAATCAATATATAGTGGCAGTGATGACTTTAGAATGATTATACACACAGCTATTATTTAAACATTAAATTCTTAAAAGACTATGAAACACAACGAATTTGATGTATACACTTCACAAAAATTACTATTCGCAAATGCAATCAACATACAACGGTCGTGATTTTTTCGTTGAGTGTTGCCTCGTGAGAGTATTATGTTCCTTTAATGTTACCTGCCTGCGCTAAGTGACAGCTGTTTGCGAATAATATATTTATTATTGCAAGTTGTTTTGTAAAAAAAAATAGATTATGAGCTTATATATCTCTAAGCGTTCTATAAAATATAAAATACACGTGGAGTGATCGTACGCGAATCGAACGAAAACTTTTAAAAAAATTTATCAATCATCAAAAAACATTTGTGTTGTCATTGGCGTAACAAAAAAAAAATGTAAACAATCTTTGTCATTATCCTATATTTGTAGAGAAAACGACACTAATAATAGAAAAAAGGTATACATTAATATAATACATTAAAAAAAGTTTTATTATAATGCATTTTCTTCTTTAATAAATTTTATTTTATCATTATTGTCACTAATTGTCATTGTCTATTCAACACATTTTTAGTGAATTTCATTTTTGTTTAAAATAGTGATAGTTTCATAGATGCTAGACGAGCCTTATAATGCTAGGCTTAAATCTACCATCAAAATTTCAGTTTTTTCACACAGGTGTAAAAAAAGCCTTTTTTGGTTTTGCCAGTTGAACACTTCGCCAATGGCACGGATTCAAATTGACTTATATGTATTTGACGTTTGCCCAATCTGTCAATTGTTTGATATTGATTATTGGCAATATTTGCAGTGATATCTTATATCTATTTCTATACCGAAAGAATATTAAATATTATCTTTCTCGTATGAAATAAAAAATATTAACAAAATATCTGAATATCTTATAATCTTCTTAACCTATAAATTTATCTAATAATTAATATATTCGTAATATTTATGCTTGTTGAAACTACTGTTTTTGCTTATTATTATAATATTTTTTGTGTAAATAATTGTAGTTTACTTACGTTTTGCGTGTATCGTTTTAATATATTTTAAATAAAGAATGGGGGATGTAAAAAGAAGAAACAAAAATGTTCCAAAGACTGAAGAAAATATAAAAAATGAAAAAAACAAAATCCTCCCCGAAAAAGAGTAAATAATTTGCAATATCAAATAATTGCTACTAAAATGCTGATCAATTTATTATATTTTATATGTTTAATGTGTATTATAAAAAGGCGCATTTCTCCCGCATACCAGGGTAGGCCGAGCAAAACATGTGTAAAGAAACTCAGTTCCGTGCTTTCTGCTACATTTTCGGTACATCGTATGTTAAGTAGCGGAAGTCACCAAACCTTATCCACAAGAGTGGGGAAATGAAATTAAATCATTCTATTAGTATTGGTCCCACAATATTTAGAATTAGACATTTCCATTGAACTAAGATATTTGTTTTTATATAATTATAGTACAGATTAGACAAATATTTAATTTAGTAATTACAATATGTTAATTGTATTAAAACTTCACAGATCCCTCAACAAATCTCTTCCACTTCGAATTATATCACGAATAGTGGTAATTACATCACTCCTAATAATAGTATATTTTTCTTCTAAAGAAAATATTGTGACATTTGCAAAACAGTCAGAGTTATTACCAGGAAAAGGTGTAATAGTAGAATGTTCTAATGAATATACAAAAGAAGTATTAAAATATGAGGGTTGTATTCCAAGAGATTGTAAGAGATTTGTCACTGATCAAGTAGTTTCAGAAAGAGAAAGCAGAAGAGTTTTTGAGAATAGCACAAAAAGGCTTAAAACATGGAGGTTCTTATGGTGGAGCTTCCATATTAGATCTTCACAGCGGTGCACTATCAAAAGGACAACATTTTGTTAACATATACAAGCTTAAGGAAACAAAACATTTATTCAATCAAAATGATTTCAATGTTTTTAGAGTAAATATAACATTTATAAATTATTATAATTAGCATTTCTTTATAATAAATAAAAATAAACATAATACATGTAATCAATCTTTAAAATATCTTTTTATTTTCAGGTTGTGAAAGAAAAAATTAAACACACCATTGCCCATCATTTTGGAGTAAGACCAGATAAAATCTATTTGACACACCCAACATTTTTTTCAGAAATAACACCTAAAAAGGCTATCACAATTCATGATGAATATTGGCATCCTCACGTTGATAAAGTAAATATTGATTTATGAATGAAAACAATTTTAAGTGATACATATGTATTTAAAGCTTTTTTGTTTATTTTTTAGGAAACTTATAAATCATTTCATTATACAACATTGCTCTATCTTGGTAATTATGGGATTGATTTTAAAGGAGGCAGATTTGTCTTCATAGATGGCAAATTCAACAGTACAGTGGAACCTAGAAAAGGCAGACTGAGTATGTTTACAAGTGGTGGAGAAAATCCACATTATGTGGAAAAAGTTACCTCTGGAACCAGATATGCAGCTACCATTTCATTTACATGTGATAAAAACTTTGCCATTGATGATCCTAGTACAAGTAAATACACAACTGCAGAATAATGAATACATACCAATACTAGAAATAAAAATGGTTTTATTTTTACTTTGTATGGAATAAGAAATATAAAAAGGAAATGTTAAGAATAAAATGAGACATTATTTTTGTGAACTCATTAGCTTACACATATTAAAATAGATTTTTATTCAAAGCATTAAGAGGTCATTGTGGAACAGCGACTACATTTAAATGTAGTGGTTGTGGTTTGGAGCATCTTTTTGATCAATGAATTATGTCAATATTTCATTCATGAAGTGCCATCACTCAACATATAGTATCTTAAATTTTGCTTTCTCTCTGCTCCACTTGCTATAAGAGTCTCCTGGCTTACATTTTTTAGAAGTTTTCAAAACTTGTAAAAAATGTAAGCCAGGAGTGTGTCTCATATAAGTTGTATAATTGTAATAATTAGGTATATTACAAAGAATGTTAATTCAAAATGACAAACTATGTCAACAACAATTATGATAATATTGTAGTGTTAAAAATATATTTTTTAATTAAAAGTATAAGCACTTTTTTTTATACACAATAAAAAAGGAGCTTACACAATTCGAAAGTAACTAGAACTACCCAAGAAAATTGGAAGTTTGAATTCATCACGGGGAATTGAAGACTCTTCTTTATTGTTAAAATTTTTGGATTGAAACAGAAATAAGCACGGTGTTGAATTCGTGGCGCATTCTTACATAGCCTGACTACCAGCAATAATTGTTGTATTTGCAATCTCTAGTTTGGAATACGATTCTTATAATAGATATAAAACAAGCTGAAAGTGGAGACCAGAATCTCTTAACAGTAGGTTCGCTAAGCCTATTATGTTATGTGAGAAATATGTAAAATATAAGAAAACAAAAAAAAGACCTTTTTGCCTACAATTTTTGTTAAATAAACTATGATTTCATAAATAAAACGCTGTATAATATAAATACTATTCATACATTTATAAATAAAATATACATTCACAACACCTGCAAAACAAAGCACCTGTATATTCAAATATATAATCTGTGGCAAAATTTAGTACATTACATACATGCGTCAAAATAATATGTCACGCGCGCGCGGAAGGAAACAAAAATCAATCGACTATCAATTCTTGACGTTAGGAACGGGAGTGACGTTTGTTTACTTACAAAAACAAAATACAAATAGAAAAAAAACATGTTCACCATATTTTCCACATTTTAAAATTCTCGTGTATATGTTCGTTAATTATTTAATCTAAATTTTTGCTGACTATTTCTCGGTATGAGGCTTATAGATTATTGCGCGCTTTACTTCTTATATTGCGTATATATAAAAAGTGTTATATAGTTTTTATTTTTTAGACGACTTTAGCAATGGACGGCCCTGCTATTGAATGTAGCGACTCTGACTCTGGCGAGAGTTGGACTTTACTTGAAAATTCCATTCATACAGACGATATACAGGATATAACGGAGCTACCAGGTGAAAGGTAAATATTTTTCATGATTATTGATTTGTAGGAACCATATTGCTCAACTTAATAATTATGATCCAAGGCCTAATTATCACTTTAGAAATGTGATGATATATTTATTACTTATTTAATTATTGATATAAATTAAATAATACTCAAAGCATTTTTTTTACTTACTACGAACAAAGACTAAGTGTACTTTATTTTTGTTGGAATTTCTTCTATTAAAGGGAATGAGTAATTTGAACACTTGCCAAATTTAAATTGTTATTATTCATTGTGTTAATTTAAAAATATGCAGGCTTTTAGATGCTGCAGGATTTCTGAGTCAACTCTGTGGTTTCATGGTATTTTTTTAAATACCATCCACTTATTAGTTTAATTACCATGCCTACTTTTGACTGTTACTAATTTATTGCTGAATTATTAATATATCATGGTATTTTTTTAAATACCATCCACTTATTAGTTTAATTACCATGCCTACTTTTGACTGTTACTAATTTATTGCTGAATTATTCATATATCATGTATAATAATAGTAGAACTTTTTCTAAAATAATTATAATTTAATTAAGATTTTTCTTAAAATTATATTTTTTTCAAATAAAATATTGCCACTGCTCTATTTTACTTCAAATTAAATCAGCTTCATCATTGTATCATGCACACCATGATCTAGTTTTAAGACACTCTATTTACCTTTTTACACCAAATTCTGCAGGCATTGTATGTTGGGGAGAACTCAACACCACACTTTGCCCTGAATCCAGAACAAAGATATAAATTTTAATTAATATTTCATTTCCCTAAGCAGGTATTGAACCAACAACTAGCCACATACCCTCCCCTGATCCTTAAAGTCCCACGCTTGTGCCTCTGCAAAATGACTGGCCCCGGTTTAACTTTATGTTCAAATATGAAATTTTCTATCATTTTTTAGCACACCTACAGAAATCCATGAAAAAGATGAAGATACTGATGGAATTTCGATCATAAGTGATAGTGAACCGGAATCATCATCTTCATCACCTTGCCAATTAAACTATGAAATAACTAATGATGATAACTGTCCATCCGATCATGAAACTGCCCAATTTATATCTGTAGAATCACAACTAAGCGATGTAGAAAATGACCATGAAGACATAAAAGAACATGATGATTTTCTTGTTAATAAAAGACACAAAAATAAAACATATGTGCATAGAAGAAACAAGAGATTGAGCAGTGTATTAAATATTGTTGTACTGGCGAGTGTTATAACGGCTCTTGGAGTTGCCATCGGTCACACATGGGGAACGAAATCAGATTGTACATTAAATAATACACCAGGGGTCAATAAAATTCTGTCTAGGCTTTACAGATTGCAAGAAGAAAATGCATACTTAAGATCCAAACTGAAGGAAATTACAGTTTTGAATAGTTATCAGGCTAATAAAGCACATACCAAGCAAAACAAATGTAGGAAGATGTTTGAAGAGCCATTACAAAATGATGAAAATAAAAAACTTATAGCTACCTGCGTTGATGGTAAAGTAGATATTGATGACAAATTACTAAGAAGTCACATGATGCAACCTCCATATGAAAAGGATTTTGTGCAAGATTCTGGGAAGTTGAGAAATGCTTACGTCCAAAATAGGAGCTGGATAAATGGAAAAGCTATTAAAAAGATTATAAAAGAAAAAGATCAATTAAGAAATAAGAATACTGCCCTACATGTTGAAAATGAGCCAAAACAAAAATATGAATTTGTTAACAACAAAATGATTCGACAGCAACTGATAGATGAGACAGAAAAGCTGGACAATATAGATTCTTTTAAAGTCATTGATAAAAATCGAAAAATTATAAAAAGAAATGCTGATGATATCCAATCAAATTTAGGAATTGAAGTTAACAATAATTATAAAAAAAATTACCATGAATCAATACAGGATGACATTAATTATAATATAAATAAAAACAAATATATCAAACCTGCATTTAATGAAAATAATAAAAACTTAAATGAAAGAGATGACAATAAAGCATTTCAGTCCAAAGTAAATTATCAAAAAAATGATAAAGATATCAATTTTACATTTGGCAATGACAAAATAGAAACTGATGATTTAAATTCTCAAAATACAAAAGACGATAATGAATCTGATCAAAAATTTGATGAAATTAACCCAGAAGATAGAATGTTTCATAAGAAAGATTTTACAAAAGTGTATGCAAGAAAGGAGGACATTAATAAGAATTCGAAAGATAGCATCAATATTGACACTGATTCATCATTCGAAGGATTAAAGAAAGACAACAGATATACGCCCCCTAAGCATAAACTTGGAAGGAAGAAACACGATCGTCAAAAATCACACAAGAAAGAAAAAAAGCGTAACAAATACGAACAATGGGAGATGAAAGGTGGTTTAATGAAAGATTACGATGATATTTCCTTTACATCCTCGTCATGGACGGACGACAACTCGTATTCAGGAAAGGAACAGAATGTCAGAGGTGATATTGGAGAAAATTTAAACTTTGATTCGGGCAGTGCAATTGGCAAGTCTGACCAAGTTTTGGCTAACGATGAAGATGACAGTAAATCTACAGAAACCTGTGAGAACCATCGAGATAATAACGCTAAACCGTATCAGGCAACCAATTGGGTCGAGAAACGAGCTATTAATCGTATGGAAGCAAGGAGAAGGCTCGAAAAGGAGCTGTTCGAAGATAACATCGCGACGGCTGGATGGTATTTCAAACGCATGCGCAAACGTGAGCAGTGTCGCGCTAAAGGCGATAATAGTACTTATCGAAAGTTATCGAAACGGTTTAAGCATCATAAAACTAAACAATAAATGTTTCTAATATTCAATGTCAATGGTTATTATCGTATTATTAGAGTATTTAACTTTCATCACATCCAATATTACTTTTTAGAGAACAATTAATTGTTCTCTGATTTAAACGTAATGATATATTAATTGATATAATAGAATTGAATGTTTGATGTCTAGATAAGGAACTGTTACATTTATTGACACACGTTATTAATATAGAAGCTCCATTTTGCTGTGATTTTTTATTTATAGTTATTTTTATATTACTCTTTTCTTTTATCTTTCCTTTTTTTTAAATTCTTTTATTTCTATATCTGTATATTTGAGACTATTCCAAATACATCCTAAATGTTTACAGTTTAGTAGTAAATTGGTGTTGTATTACAAATATTAAGTTAATATTTAAGACTTAAAAGTAAAATGAAACAATATAATTTGTGGAAGTAGTTTATTCGCTCTTCTTAGTATTTTTTAACACTTGCCCTTAAGGATTCTTGTATCCAGTGATATTTTACTTATTTTAAGTATACCAAAATTGTCAGTGATAACCAATAAATATATAATAATAATAATAAATGTTTTATTTGCATTCCCAACAGTTTTAACGTCAGTCGTCTGCAATGGCTCCACTAAAAACTAAATTGATAGCTGCATTCACATCACCTGTGAAATTAAAAAAATATAATAAGTAATGTCGCTTTTGTTGGCGTGGCGGTGCAGCGGTACAACATCTTGTGGGTTCGATTCCTACTCGGAATCACACCCGAAATGGGAATCATTTGAACACTCTAGTGAGACGACATCACGATTATGAAATCCGCCACGCAATAATGGCTCGAAAATTAAACGCCGCTAGGGGAAAAGATTATCTCAACACTGGGTTACCTCTACAAGTGACAGTACGGGATGTCGAACCTTGTTCGATATCGTATAATGTAATATTGCTTTATATATTAATTTTCAACACAATGGCCATTTTCGGTACAAAATTATTTATTAATTAAGTATCATCATAATTACTTCTTAACGTAATGAAGTTGTTATAGTGAATATTGTGAATAGTGAATATACAATGAACATTCAAACTAAATAGACTAATAATAATTAGTGATGACATTAAAATTCCATGTCAATTAAATAATTATCAAAACTTGCTTGCCGTCACGGCGCAGCGATTATAAGTACAACGGTTCTGGGTTCGATTATCACGCTCCTGTAAACGAGCCAAAGAGTGGCGCGCGATTTAGTCAACCGCTAAACACACAATATCTCTCCAAATTTCGATTAGGTGCGTGAGGACCAGAGTGCCTCAACAATATGGCTTGATTCCCCTGGTTGCCCTGCTATAAGCGTGATACAAACCTGCACAAATATGTAGTGCTCGAACATTGAGCGCCTCGTCCGTCAAACCCATCTCATGCATGTGTTGTAGTTGATTGAAGAAGTCCTCACCGGTCGTCACGGGACTTTGAGAAGATGAAGCTAGGAAATAAAATTAAAATATATTTATAAGCTCTGTGGTATTATATAGCGGAGGCGTGGAAGAGGAACTGTGTGTTGAGTGGTGGAGCTCAACACCGCACATTGTGTTACGAAAGGAGAGAAAATAATTCACTCTCTCGTTTGGGGATCAAGTCCAATCTTTTAAATTTTAAATTCATCCCATTAAATATTTTTCATTCTTTCAAAAAAAAATTAACTAAACCTTCTAAATGTATATCGGCAAGAGATGAATGTCCATGTATGGATACAATAAAAACATTTATACGTCTCCTAGAATCTATCAAAGAATATAAACCTTTCTTCATATAAATAATGGTGTGAAATCAAATGTTCATATTATAACATTTGATTTCTCTCTCGTGTGTTTTTTTAAAGTCTACAAGTAACGAGACTAACTTAATATTTTTTAATATATTCGTTCAAAACCTAAAAAAATGTCACAATCCTCATGTTAATTTGATAAAATTGAATTTGATTTGAAATATTATGAATAACAATTAGTTGGCGTTTTTATTAAGGTTATCACACACTTATCTTAAAATCAAATATGTAAAATTATAAATGAAACACGATAATAATATACAAACCCAATTGATATGTGTAATTGTTTTTGATTTTAATTTCTTTTTCAATGTAGGTCAGTATTCGGTCCAAATTTTTATTTTTGTATGTTCTTTTTTCAGTTTCACGTTTTAATCCTGCTTATGTCAGAGTAGGGGGAGATAGCCTAGTGTCCAGATATTCCGTTCTTCACTTCCTCACCGAATTCGAGTTTTGTTTTAACAGACATTTTGTTTTAACAGAGTAGAGAATTAAAAACAAATAAAAATAAAGAATGACACCACAACGCAGAGGAAAAATGTACACATGAACAAATTGTTTTTTTTTTTTTGAAAAATAGTATCAACGGTCGGGGCACATATTTCAATCAATTGAGTGTTATCAAGAAGCTCTGGAATTTAAATGGGTCCCGACTGTTGAACCTTTTACTTCTATAAAAAAGTGAGTTTCTTTTTTTTTTTTTAGGTTACCTCTATAAAGCTATTTGAAGGGAGTAGCTCAATATTTCTTTTTAGTTTTTCAGACCAAATTTTGTAGAACAAATCAGAATTTGTTAAGAAATTCTTATTTAATTTATGAAAATACTAGCATTTTCTTTTATTTTTTTAGATGAAGTTTTGTTTTTACTGTAATAAAGTTACACTAAATTAAGAAATGTGATAAACCGATTGCGTTCCACTGCATTGATTCCTACTGTAGGAAATTATTGCGTTAACTTCCGTTACCGCGCGATGTTTTGAATTCGTACGGAGAGTAAGAGAGAAGAAAGAGAAATCAAGAGCTTGTGCAGTACCTTGAAACTAGGTTATCCTTGCTTACGGGATAAAAAATGAGGCTGCTTAAAATAAATATAATATACCAATTTCAATGTAGTTCGAAATTAACATATTGGCTTAGTGGTCAGAGCGCTTGCTTTTCCTTGGGCGCGTGTTCGAATCGCGTTCACTTTTCGAAATTTTTCTATTTTTTTCTGTTTCGAAATTTTTTGTACATTTGGTTAAAAATAATTTACTAGGGGCTTCCCCACTGGCTCGCTTCGCTCACCAACCACCGACTTTTAATGATAAAAAAAATAGGCTATTTAATGATAAAAAGTTAAAACTTGATACACTAATACTATAAAGAGGAAAATTTTGTTTTGCAGACATATAAATAAATAATGATTTATCAGGAACTATTAGTACTATTTGGGAAATTATTTATGTGCTGAATAGCCCATTTATCGAATAAGGCAAAATGTTGAAAAACGGGAGAACTGGAAAAAAAATTACATAAAACTTAGGGATATTTTCCAAATTATTTTTAAAACTATAGTATTATTCCTTATTCAATTAAATGTGTGTGTGAATGTCTGCGGGACGGCGGGCGATTATGGCTATTGTCTACAATAATGTTAAAAACCACGTTGACTTGACATTTATAGTAAGTATACCATAAAACCATGTTAAAGGAGTTTTGAAGTAAATTCACGCTCAAATTTTTAAATAAAATAATGCCTGAAAATTTGTTATATTGTATACTTTAAAACATCTACTGCTACGACGCAAGATATATTTATATAATAGAAAGATAACCTACCTGCAGTACTCTGTTCCATTGGTGTGCCGGCATTCGCCCGGCTCAGGGCTTCGGTAATGGCTTCGCTAAACATTTCCGGTGTAATGGCGCTTCGCCCTGCACCTACGTTTTCACTTGTTGCGCTGCTCGTTGTTGCTACAATTTAATTTAATTAGATTAGAGGTTGTCAAGACTTTAACATATCACAACCTGTTTCTGAGCATATCGCGACCTTGAAGTTCTCGGTCACTATTATCATACCTTCATTTCATTCCATTCTATGATACTAACCTTTCCCAACATCCTCTTTCAATTCCTATTTTTTTTTAATTTTCTAAAAAATAATTGTCACAATATTTACTAATAAACTATAATTCCTAAATATTAATATTTTTTATGTATACAAAAATCACTCAAAGTACAAGGATAGATGTGGTCATAGAATACCATACCAGGAGGAGTAGCGGCGGCGGCGGGCGTGGCGGGCGCGGCGGCGGGGGAGGCGGCCGCCTGCAGCAGCCGCAACAGGCCGCCGGAGCCACCGCGGCTGCTCGACGAAGATAGTGCTGCTTCCGTCGCTGCCTGCATTGTTTACAATATGTTTATTTCAAAATGTCCCAAATATAACTTCATTAAATTTGTAGCAACAGTAAGAACCCACAACCATGGTCTTTACAGATAAATGAAGTTCTTTTTTCATTTAATACAATATTTTCATATAATACAATATAGTAATAATAATAGAAACCTGTAACGCAGCAGCTAATTGTTCTTGTGTTATAGCACTTCTACCTTCACCCTCTTCAGTCTCTTCTTCTTCGACATCCTCGTCTTCGGAGAGCGCCTCCAGTGAATATGCAAAGCCAGACGTTGGTGCTGTAATATAAAAGTACTTAATTTTAAATGAATAATGGGGGCTTCTGATTAGTACCAAGACAATGTGCAGCATTGAGTTCCACCGCGAGAAAAAAAATGTCTCAAAAATTAAGCACTGCAGGCAGTCCTGCAGTGCACTGAGGAGTACAGTATCTTATCATTAGGTTCCTGTTATGTACAGTAGCTATAACGACACATAATAAAGGTTAATTAGAAAACCAAACCCAGAGTTGTTCTACTCTTGACCAGGACCAAGATGACCAAATTCTTGAAACACCAAATTCTGAAGAATGGGCAGATATAATAGGTGCACCGACAGAACCAATGATATAGATAAAATAAGAATTACATTCAAGAGTCCCTTTTGATAGACCTTAGAGATGATCATTAGTATGGCTTTATTGTAATTGATTTATTACTTTTTAACTTGAGGGAGAGGTATGTTATAATACTTTTACTATACCTTTATGATAAAAGTAATGTTAAATTAGGGTAAATTGATATAATGTTCTCATGAAATTATTGTCATAAAAGATGATTGAGAATTAATAATAATATGTTTAAGTATAATAGTTTCCTCTGTCTACTCTGCCATCCGCAGAATACAATGTGAAACTAAATGTATTTAACTATGGGTTCTATTAATATTATACATGTGAATAATTAGTAGATTTTTTTTGGTCATTGTTTTTTCTTAGAAAGAATTAATGGAAATGAAAAATAATTATAAATACATTTATCATTCCCAACAACATACTGTCCCACAATGCATCACAATGGAATTAATATTATAGTATTTTCTTAAGTACAATTGATATTACAGGTAGTTATTGGAATTATGTCATGTTAAGTACCAGATGATTGTGGCAAATGGATGGATGGTAAATAAAAATAAGACATTTTTCCATGTACTTGTAAGGGAAAAGTTGTAGATAGTTTCTTATAAATTTAAAAAATACAATAAAACTATTGCAATCACTTTTAAATCACTTATTTAGTTATGAAAATGTAGGAACAGGAACAGGACATATTAATATTTTTAGTAAAGAAGCACTCAAAGCACATTTGTTTTGCTTTGTAAAACCAAAGACTCTAAAATGACGTGAAGGACAGACGGCATATATAGTAAGCTCATATTTAAAGTTTTATATTTACCAAAATCAGAGGTATTAGTATTTGATCGAGATCGGACTAAACGCATAAGATGTCTCAATGCATTTGGTAAGTCAGGATGAGCCTCAGCTCCCCGTCGCATTGTTTGAATATTTGCTCCCAGTGCTGCAAGCAACTCTACTTCGTGTAGGATGGACAGAGTCATGCAGTCTTCTGCCAAAGATGGTGCATGTTCTATAATTTCAGCCATGGCCGATTCATCATTTAGTAACTGAAAACAAAATGAATATTAAAGAGAAGAAACTACCTAGTAAGTACAAGTATGTAAGGATGTGTTATGAGAGAAGTGTCAAACTTGCAACAAAATTATAGGATAAAGACTGACCAAGTTCCTCTAAACATCAAATTCTAATAGATCCAACTAGTCTCGCCCCTAAATACGTTCTAGAAAAATATATATAATAACATTGATTACTTTAACTAATCGAGGGACATTTTTGTTTGGAATTTTTTTTTTCAGGAGCAACAATTACTACAACAACGCTATGTATTCTCTAAGTAAGCTCTTCTCAACAAAGACTTCTGATCTGGTGGTAGCTCTTATAGGACTGACCGTACTGATAAAAAAAAACTTTGCTTACTTGCATGGCTCTTGTCCAACCAGGAGCATTAGGAGTACAACCAAGTGTTCTCAAAGAAGCATTAAGCTGTTGTAATTCTGCATCGGTATATGTCGGTGGTGGTGCAGCAGGATGCTGCTCTTTCTTCTTTACAACATGTACCATTTCACCAAATTTTATCCCACTATCAAAAAGTGTTGTCTGATCCTTAAGTATCTTGCCGTGATGAATTAATTCTGTAAAAGGCAAATATATATTAATAAACCACTTTGTTTTTTTTAATTTGCGTTTTGTTTTATTTTTATGTTTTGGACTTCGTTTAGATTATATGCTTTAATTAAATGTGGCGTACAAACAAAATATAAAATTTAAAAACGTACCTAATGAAGCAGAAGGAATATTAGCTCTTTTTTCAGCTTCGCTTCTTAATAAGTCTACCGTATTATCGAGTGCAAAATTCTCCAATTTATGACGTTCCATTGGTCCAGTTTTCACTTTAATGCCTAAAACAACATACTGTTGATTGTCTACAGCTTCCATTGTTGCAACTGTTACCCAGAATCAAATTATAAATAATGAACTATAACTAAGAATACAAATGTGCATAAATTGCAAAACGATTATATTGTTAAAATCAACAAACACAAACGGCAAATCACGATTGAATTGAAAGCATTTGAATATAGATAATGCTAAAAAAAAGATTAAAATACACATACATCACAGACTTGTTACTAGAAAAAAAAAACCGTACTTTTATGAAACGATTAAACTACTTTTGTACCTTAACTAATTTAACTTAGCTAATTTTATTCTTTAAAAAATATTATTTATTTCTGGTGGGAGTTATAATAATATATACGATAATAATGGTTTTAAAATGGTTAAAAAATCAGAACACGTTTTATTTTAATCTTCATTATCTGTCACCTATTTATAAATTGTCATATTTAGCCTTTGGGGTAGTAAGTTTTATAAAATTGGAATAAATTCCCATTGACTGCTGGTGATGCAATGTTGATTGAGACATGATTAAATTGGGAAACAATTTTGTCTTTTATAAGTCTAGAAATGTATTTTTAATATCAACTTCTTGACAAGTTAGTAAAATGACTTGAAAATGAAGAACGGATGCATTAATGAACATTTGGAATCAAAAATAGTTGAGCGCAGCGAGCGCGCTAAGAAAGTTTATCGGTATGTTTTACTTTGTATAATAAACATTATTCTTTTATGTTTTGCTTTGCAGAAAATTATTTGAAAAACACAAATACGTCACTAGACAAAGTGACGTACACAATGTTTTGCAATAAATAACGAATTTAAAATATAAAAAAAATATTTCTTATTTTCAGATATGTAAGTGACGTAGCAAGACGCCTCAGTGAGGCTACTGCTGAATGCAAAGTTATTGCAGATCTCTTCACAACAAAAATTGAATGCTTACGTCAAAAATTACGTGATCATTGCGAAAAATTATTCTTTTTAGACCCAACTAATTATGGTAAAAAGTCTCTGGAACTACTTTGGCGTAAAGTATATTACGATACGGTAAGCGCTGCTAAAAAGCTGAGGGAATCTGATAATGGATGTGATAACAACTTATTTACCCATATTGTTTGTGGTATTGGACACTTTCACCACTTTATGGTAAGAGTACAATCTGAAATGAATATAGAATTGAAATGCTTAGATTACATGCCTTTATATTTGGAAGATGAGCAAGAAGAAAACTTGATACAGGAGGATACACCTATACAGGACGACTCTCAGTTGGGTAAATCAGTGCTTTATTCCTGCCTGATATATCTAGGGGATCTGAGTCGTTATCAAGTTGAAATATTTAATTCATTTGACTCTTCTCTAGCAGCTCGTTATTATTTTCAAGCAGCTCAAATTGATTTAACTTCTGGTATGCCATTTAATCAACTTGGAAACCTTTTTTTGGATAAAAACTACAATTTGGATTCACTGTGTTACTATATACACTGTCTCAATACTTTAACACCTTTTGAGGGTGCTATGGGTAATTTAACAAAAATTTTTGAAAAGAATACTCTAGTTTGTCCCAGAATGAGTAACACAGAGTCTTTAACACAAACAGAGCACATGCAAATGGCTGTAACCAATTTCTTATCATTGATTGAAACATGGTATATGGGTAAAGATGATGAGAACATTGCGAAACTTTGCAACACAATAGCCCTTCAATTTAAAATTGCTATGAATTTTGAAAAAATGCCTGTTCCTGATATAAGTAAAAATTATACTGAACACATGCAAGCTATGGAAGAAGAAAATATAAATCCATCTTACTTAAATCCCAGTTTAATACACAACATTGTCCAAATCTGTCTTTTTACTATAGCCAAGTTAAATGAAACTGATAAAGTAAAGGCTTTTGCATGCAAGGCCTTTACACTTGCATTTCTATCTCAAGTGCTCCAGAAACTACTCAAAACCGTACAGTCATTTGGACTTGTTAATCCAGCACAAAAATATAATGAAAGATATGTATCAAAATTTAAGAAAGAAACTGTTAAAATTGAAGAATCTCCAGAAATTATTGAAGAAATGAAAGTATCAAGCAAGGAGGAAGTAAAACTCACAAATGGAGATCAAAATCATGAAGAAGGATCAGAGAAAGATGCAAATTCTGAAAAGGAAATGAGTACATCAGTTAGTGGAGACATTAAAAACAACAAAAAAATTGCTTTGAAACGTCGTCGTAGACGTCGAGTAGCTTTATCCGAAATCTCCGACATGAGAGATGAAGAATCTGAGAGCAGTGGTGTTGATTCAGATAAATCAGATTCTGAAGAAGCATTGTCTGATTTAAATTATCAATCTGACGACGATTCTAAAAGCGATGGCTCTGTATATGATGATTCTGAAAATGACGATGCTGTAATAGAAATAAATGAGGAGACTGATGAAAATAAAAACAATAAGGAATTGAATAAAAATATTGATAAAAACGCAACAATAGAGAATGGTGAGGCTAATGATGAGACATTGGCAGAGTCTGCGATTGAAAATGATAAATTGCTAGTTTGTGATATTGAAAATTTTCTCCTCGGTTCAAATATTTTGCCCAGCATTAAACTACTACAAGATTGGGTTTTGAACGAGAAAGACCTTATTGTGTCATGTGGAGATAGTGGCGAGTCACTGTTTCAATGTGTTGTGGACCTGCTGAACATATTTCTTAATTACTTTAATCCAAAAAGTTCTGAAACCAAAAATGGTGAATGCCAAATATTGATTTATGCTAAAAAGTTAGCGAAAAAATTCAAACTTGAATACAAATCTATACCTTTGCCTGAAGACATTAGCCTACGAGGTACTGACATCTGTAAGTTTGATAAAGACGCTGCTGAGTGGCAGATAATGGAAAAATTCAAACCGACACCTATTGAAGAAAATGTTATAAGAATTTTGAATTTCATAGATTTTGGTTATCAAACTGCCAAAATTATACCAAAAATACGATATAATAGATCACTGAAAATATTCTATTTCAAGAAAGTACTTCTTCCGAAAGTTAACACGAAAATTAACCATAAGAAGAGTCGGGAGTGGCACAATTCTAAGAAGCCGGTAAGGAATTTTTTTTTATAATAAATATACCATCCTAATAACAATTACGTTTTTTTTAAAAAAACTGCACTAAAAAACTCACGCTGTTTTTACAAATGGTTTTTTTTTTTCTTAAGAAACTGTGAATATAAAAGTTGTATTAAGTAAATATTAACATTATGTAAGTTTTTGAACTGAAATGTTAAATTAAGAATTTAATTCATCCATAGAATAGACATATATAACAAAATATTTTTATTTTGAAGTACCTTAATTTATTTTTACTTATATAACATTTTAAACTCTTTACTGGCAGATAGATAAAATCTAGTAAGATATTAGGACACTGTTCCCCATTTTTCGATCAAGTTTTGGGACATTTTCTTGAAAGTGGAACACAGCGCTTTGCCGAGTGGAGAAATGATAATAATTTACACTTTCACTTACAATTTTTAAAAAGAAACTTATTGCAGGCAGAAGAAGGTGAGACCGGCTTACTCCGTCGTCTAGGCCGCCTCTGGCTCGCCTCGCAAGTGCGGGAGCTGGAGCAGAACAAACAGACGGACGTGCCGTCCCTCCTCGCTATAGACACTGCGTCACTATATAAACATCTGCGAACGGTCAAACAGCTTTTGGGGACATGCAATTTTGTATTTCTCGTTCCTAATGTCGGTGAGTTGTGTTATTTGTTTTAAACTGTGTTATTGCAATGTATTTAAATTATATTTTTATATAAAATAATATGTTGCTTATATCATTATTGAGGCCAATTGTGGCGCAGAAGCACAAGTGTGCCATTGTAAACACGCATGTTTGTGGCTTCGCTCTCCACTCCAAGAAATAAAATATTTAATATTTTCATTTCTCCGCTCTGGTGTCCGAGGTAAAGTGTATTTGAGTTCCGCCACTCAACGCGCAACGTCAGAATTTGGCGGAAGAAGATAGAGAACGGAGTGTCTCAACGCTAGATATCTTCTGTGCACCCTATTGTGTCCGGAGTACGGCGTGAAGCTGAAAAAGAGTGCTTATAAAGAATTAAAATTCTCAAAATTGGATATATTGGAAAGTACAATTTTGAATATGGATAAAATGTTTTAGTATAAATATTTCCTTGTTACAGTGCTCCAAGAATTGGACGAATTGAAACGGGATAACATTTCTGCACGTTATGCTATACGTTGGCTAGAATTGGAACTGAGAAGTGGGTCAAGGTTCTTGCGAACACAACGCCCTGGACAGAGTAAGCCTCTTCCGTTACTAAAGTACCCTCGGAAAGCGCCGCCGCATATTCATAATTTCATACAAATATTGGAATTCTGCAATCACTTTATGGACGATGAGAAACAAAGTCAAGGAGGAAATGGTGATTCAGACTCGTCAGTTTGCACCAAATCTGCTCCGCTACTCATACTGCTCGTTGGCAACGAACTGGGGAAGGGTGAAGACGAGGAACAATACAAGGAGTTTAGTATGACAGGGGCCGCCCAGGCCTCCGGTATCTCCATCGAATATATTGGCGACTTCTACACAAAATGGCGTCAAGCTGTCCACAACAGCAAGAAAAGATGAAAGAGGTTAAAAGCAACTCGGGTCTCGATTGGTCAAATTGAACGACGGTTAAGCGGACGCCGTGCGGATGCTGCGTATGAGACGTGCTCAACGCATCAACGGTTGATAGAAATTAATTCGACGCCGAATTAGTTTGTTCTATGTTACTTAATATTGTCATTTCATTTTAAATTTATTGTCTGCGAAATCATTTTTGTCATAGGGAGTTTTATGCATTTTTCATTATGGGTTCAAATCATTTTGTCATCATCCTGGATTTTTATTGTTCATGTCACAATAATAAATATTTGTAATTTAATTATTTTTTTTTTAATTACGTATGTTTTGCACATTGCAGGCAGTGGGAATCCATATATTTTATGCTTCACGCTGTATCCCTCATATAGCAGAGTAAGCAGAGGGAACCTATTGTTAAGACACTCCGTTCTCCACTTTCGAGGCATTGCGTGTTTAGTGGCGGAACTCATCAGCGCTTTTTTTGACTTGTTACCAGAGCGGATAAATGAAAGTATTAATAAATAAAAATTAATTTCAACCGAGTGGCTATCTAACTCACAACCGTCGTATTGCAGTCACGTTTGTGCTAATGCGCCATCACAGTTTAGTTGATACTAAATTTTTCTCGTAATTTTGATACATTGCGTTTTAATGCCACAACTATAAGTTGTACTATGGTTGTATTGGGGACTTCCTAGCGTTTTTATCTTTACTTCTATACTAATATTATAAAGAGGTAAGATTTGTATTTTTGTATGTATGTATGTGTGTATGTTTGTAGAGTTTTCACACAAAAACTACCGGACCGATTTCAATATTTTTTTCACTATTAGAAAGCTGCATCTTCACTGACCAACATAGGCTATATTACATTTTGAAAAAAAATAGAGATCCCTAATAAAACTGCAATAATGTAACCCAAGGTGAGAAGAAATTGATCTTAACAATCTAACTATCATCGCGTGCGCTGCGAAAACTATTGATGATAGAACAAAATAATGTTCTACAGTATTATAGAGCGCATCAATATCTATAAAAAAGTCCGCGATAGCATATATCCAACTACTGTAGTTATGACAATATAACCATTTTTTTATATTTTATAAGTTAACAAAAG
This sequence comes from Heliconius sara, assembly GCA_917862395.2. NCBI lineage: Eukaryota > Metazoa > Arthropoda > Insecta > Lepidoptera > Nymphalidae > Heliconius > Heliconius sara. Next base: position 3,543,792 of record OU860783.2, on the reverse strand, counting down.
TGCCGACAATAATCAAACCATATTATTCATACCTCTGCATTAATCCTTATCCTATTAAATGATATTTTATTAAAGATAATTTCAATACCTGTAAAATACTTTTTAAATTAATAAAATCGAATATCCCATTCAAAAGATATAACGCATTTAAAAATATCAATCTAAAGAAAATCGTGTAATAATAAAAGATGCGGAGTGTGTGCCGTGTGGCCTCGCGCACCGTGGCGAGTAACTCAGCGGGGGCGAGGGGGAGGTGCATCGATATCACTACAATTATTAAGACAATCGATTAGATTTTTTGTTTGTTTATTTGATTTGAATAGGCCCCTAAACTACGAGACCGATTTATTAAAATATTCTACCCTATATGCTGTTTCCGTAAAAAGAGCGCTGACGCTTCTCTTCTCTTCTTTGTTAAAGGCCGTCACGGCACAGGGGCACAAAGTTGTGACTGTAACGCGACTGTTGTGAGTCCGATCCCCACATGGAGGCTTCAATTATAATTTAATAATATTTTCATTTCGTTTAATAATATTTTTATTTCGCACATCAGTCACACATTATACGCAATATCTTAACACTAAGTTGCCCTGCTAAGAGCGGGAATCGTGGAAAACGTGGATCTGTTTTTAACTTTGTGTAAACCGATTAATATAAAGTCCAGTCCAGTTGAGGCCAGTCGTGGCGCAGCGGCACAAAGTGTGACTGGTTGTGGGTTCGATCCCTACTCGAGGAGATGAAATATTTACATAAATTTATATTCACATTTCTTGGCTCTGGTGTTGAGGTTAAGCACGGCGTTGAGTTCTGCTATTTGACACGCAATGCCTCCAGAATTCGACAGAAAGTGGGGAACGGAGTGTATTAACTAGGTTCCCTCTGCCTAATACTGCGGGATACAGCGTGAAACTGATTAAAATAAAACTAATACTAAATATTCAAGAGCAGTTTGCCAAAATACAAGCAAAAAAAGTATTTAAATCGGTTAGACCGTTTCTGAGATTATCGTGAACAGCACAGACAAGCAGACGAACTGACCAAGTTCTATTACATTGTTAATTGTAATATCTTCCATGTACAGACACCGATGGGTTAGGATTTTATTGTAAGTATCCGTAAGTCGTGTTTTTATTTCAAACATTCAATTGAAGATTCTTATGGGAGGTACAAAAATGCGACCTAAGGTTTTAATAGCTTTCTAAAAATCTTAATTGCGTTGCAAACATACATTATAGGTATATCAAAACAAGAACATAATTCAGTGTGTTAAGTAAATAATTCTGTAGTTTAAGCGGGCGAAGCCGCGAGCGGGTCGCTAGTATTGAATAAAGAAAGTGGGCTTCGTATCACACAGCGGACCGACAAAGGAATTTTTTGGTTTTATTTTATTCATCCAATTATAATTGGATTTTGATGTTATGTAGTCATTGCTTCCTATCTTTGTTAGTTGTAATTTGTTAATATTTATTTTAATAACGTTGATACATTGAAATATTAAGAACACATTTAAATTTCAAGAGGACACGAATCTGAAGCTAAAAGGATAGCCGTCTCAACCATAGGTCTTATAATTGAATTAGAATAAAAATATTGAATTAATCCAAATCCAGCCACTTATCTGTAGCTCCCCTGGCCGTGGGGTCGGGAGTCGTGGCCTCGTGGGCGGCGGTGATCGCTTACCATCAGGTAAGTATATATAATAAAATTGTAACATCGTTGACTGTAGATGAAAATTATATATGAAAAAATATATTATTGGCGCCAATTACCAATTATGTAACAGAATCTAAATTAACTATGTTTAAAGATTTTATTGATATGTCTGTGGGCTTGTGCACGCTGATCTCAGAAACTTCTTAACAGATTTAAATGCATTTTTCACTTTTGTATTTTGGCAAGCTTCCCTTAACATTAAGCAGTATTTGTTTCATTTGAATTGATTCTTAAATAAAAAAAGTTATTTTTATTTTTTTTTTTAGATTGCTACAAGATGCGTGTTTTATCGAATTGGCTGAAGCTTTAGTTTTCAATGTATAGTCTTTAAAATGATAATACTATTAGAACATGAAAACAATTACGATAAATAAGTATTCGTAACCTCCAAACGGGCGACGCCGCGAGCAATTTGATTTTTGATTTATCATCAACCGGGAAAGATCGGCAACTAAGAACATCACGCAAATATAAATTATGAATATATCAGCTTCACGCTGTATCCCGCACAAAGCACGGTAGGCAGAGGGAACCTAATGTCAAAACACTCCGTTCCCCACTTTCTTCCGAATTCTGGAGCCATTGCGTTTTGAGTGGCAGAATTCAACGCCGCGCTTTGCCTGGACACCAGTGCGAAGAAATGGAAATATAAATCTAAGTAAATATTTCATCTTCTCGAACTCTCCTCGGGGATCGAACCCACAACCAGTCGGTTTTACAGTAAAAATTTTTGCCGCTGCGCCACTACTGGCCTCGTATATTATGTATGTTTAAAAAACAAACTAGAATAAAACATATATGGAGTAGCGAAAACAAATAAATTGTACGCGAGCCCACAAGTTACAACTTGTTCGTTGTGATATGGTTACGTGCGTCAAATAGTGCTAAAAATGCGTCACAGTTTTATTTACAGTGTGCATTTTTATAAAATAACGACAGCTACGACCAAGGAAGGTCACGGCCCGACATTTTCATAATACACTAATATTACTCAATTTATAATTTTTTGTAGAATTGAACAGTTACGAGACAAATTATTATTATTATTATATCAATTTAAAGAACTTAGTTCGGAAAATTTGCTACTTGCTATAACAGTTATTTTATACAACTGTTCTACTGAATTGGCTGAGTTTTTAGTTTTCAATTTGTATGATGATAGAAAAAATTGTTTGACGATAAAAACACTGCGATTTCAAGATTTAGGCTGTGCGCTTGCTGCGTACTTACCGTCTACCTAAATACGGAATTCTTTAAATATCACATTTTCTAAAAATCACTTAATGAGGCCGTTGTAGCGCAGTAGCACAAATGTGTGACTTTCAACCCGATGGTTGTGGGTTCATTTCCTACACTGTGGAATGAATTATATTCTATTAAGGTTTGTTTCGATATCTTCGCTTTGGTAACAAGAAAAAGTGTGGCGTTCCGCCTCTCAATAGGCGATCTTATCACAGGTTCCTTCTGCTTACGCTGTTGCATGCGTGATACAGCGCTGAAGCTGATTAAATTTTTTAGTATAAATAACGAAACTAAAACAATTAATCCATTTTTAGGGTCCTTTACTTCAGAAAGAAAAAAACTGAACCCTTTTAAGATCACTTTGTTGTCGGTCTGTCAAGATCCATTTTACTTGAGATCGTGTTGAAGTATCAAGGTATTCAGGTTTCAGATATTCAGCTTTACAGTTCCATGGACAACAGAAATACAGCGCAGTCAAAATATATGAGCATTTATGTATCGTTTTGACTTCATTTTGTATGAAATTCGCCGCGTAATAACCCATAGTATACTTTCCGTAGACAATACAAATAAAGGAAATAAGTCCGAAAAATAAATATTACTTTTAATTATTAATTACTTATATTTGTAGTACATTTCATACAAAATAAGTGTACATGAGCGCAAACTTAAGTTTGAAACTTTTTTCGCCGCATCATCAAAACCCAGAGTATTTCCCAACCACAATACTAAAATTAGTAGAGAACCCACGGTGGGCGAGTCTGACTCGCGCTTGTCCGGTGTTTTCTTTAATATACTTAAATAAATATCGTATATTTCAAGCAGGCGTATCCGCACGGGGGCCGCTAGTTATAAAATATAGTTGAGAGTTATTTTTACACACATCAAGTTATAATTCATTATTTATCTGGACCAAATTATGAATGTCCTGCAAACAAGGATGTGACTAGAACCTAAAGTTATGAAAACAATATAGATAACAAATAACCTGACATTAGTATGCGGAGCCACCAGGGTGTATAAATTTGTATGAGGGATAGGGATAAACAAAAAATGTTAATATACACTCTATTTATTTAAATATATACCTAAAAAGGGATAAATTAAAAATAAGTTACATAACAAACATAATTTACAAAGCTTACATAAAATAACTGAAAATTATATATGAGCACAAAAAAAACGTGATTTTAAAAAAAAAATTGTAGTATCACAATAATTTAAACATAATCCATTATTGAAAAAAAAATCCAAAATTCAAAGCATAGTATAATAGAAATAATTTAAAAAGTTAAAAAGGAACAACGAATAATTTAAAAATGTGCAAGCATTATTAGCTATTTTGTAAAAAAAATGTTGTATTCACAGCATGTAAACATACAATCAGTGTCTATTACAAATCATTAACGTAGCCTCTCTTAGTCCCTCCGACTCAGCGAGGTAATTAAAAACTCTTGAATTATTAACTTACGTTATAATAAATCAATACAATATAATGTACAAAATATACAATACGTTTAACAATCTTTTAACAGTCTTATAACTTTATCTAATCTATACAATATTGCACTTACAACTTCATTCAAATGTTTGTGAATGTGATACAGATAGCGTTTGATGTTTTGAGATTTTTCCTTACTCCTACAGTAGTTAGCTCTATATGCATCACTTAATCTAATCCTTATATAGTTCAACTCAAAAGGACGAATTTTAATGATGATTTCATTTGTAAATGCCTCACAAACAAACGTGTGGGATGTTTTGATTCATTGATTTATTTGAGAAATTCATTTTAATATTGTATAAATGCCTCAATGCATGTAACAAAGCATATTTACACAACCAACGCGGCCGTCACTCGTGGCTAGCAACCGACTAGCTGTATTAACTGCTGCACTGTGGAACGGTCCAACAAACACAAGTCAAAGTCAAACGTTTTAGTGGTCACTTCGTAGCGTCCCGTCTCGGCTATGAGGTTCACAACCCTTTCGAGGTCCTCGTTGTTTTTGATGGTCATTATGCGCTGCTGCAAGCCCCGCAGTTGCACCATGTAGTCGGGCGACAAGTCCCCCGGTTCCGCGTCCTCGCCCAGGCTGCTGGATACACCATTGTCCTGCACTTTGGTTTCTATGGACGTGGAGCCGCTGCTCTCTCCGTGTTCGTTGTCATTTGAAGGTCCGGAATCAGCTGCTTTGGCGATTTTTCTGTTTTCGGCGTCCTCCTCCTCCGCCGCTTTGCGTTTGCGACGTTTCTCTTCTCGTTTTGATTTGTCTTTGTGTTTTTTTGATTTTTCTTTGGGTTGTACTGGCGGCGGCTCGACAACTGGCTCGGGTTCGGGCTCCACTTCTGGCTCTGGCTCAGGTTCTGGTTCTGGCTCTGGCTCGGGCTCCGGTGATGGTTCTCGCTTGACAGGCTTTGGAGACGGGTTTTCTATTTTTATTTTTATATCTTCTTCATCTGCTATCATTGAAACTTCTGAATCTGAATGACTACTATTTAAATCTTCAGTTCCTATGTGTATTGCTTTAGTCAAACCACTCTTGGAGCTGCATTGTGATGCTGTATCTATAGAAATTGGTGATGCAGGTTCAGGTATGGGATGCTGCTCTTTTTTAACTGGCGTCTCTCTGTGTTCTATGACTTCAGGTTTTTCTAGAGACATCTCGCGCATTTTTTCGTGTTTGTGTTTTCTATCTTTACTAGATTCTTTGTGCTTTTCCTTTGACTCATCTCTTTTCTTATCTTTTTTCTTGTGCTTGTGTTTTCTTTCTGAATCATTTTTATCTTTACTTTTATGGCTTTCATGACGTTCAGTGTTTTCTGGAGGGGGAGATTTCCTTAAGTTTTCTTTAACTTTTTCTGGTTTAATTTGCTTCTCTTTCACTGGGGAATTTTTCACTACTTCCCTTTCTTTGACAATATCTCGAGATTTTGTTACCTCTTTAGGTAATTCTTTAAGTGGTTCTTTAGGAGAGTCTTTTGGTTTGTGACTTTCTTTTTTGTGCTCCTTTTTTTCTCTTCTTTCTTTATCTCTATCATGGCTCTTTTTCTCTTTTTTCTTTTTTTCTTTTGAATCCTTTTCTGTTTTTAATTCAGGTATCCTTTCATCTGCTTTAGATTTCTTCTGTTCAAAGTTATCTACTACATGTTTTGATGTTTTGTAGTCTTCCTTAATACTAGAGGCACTGCTAGATCTTGGTGCTGGGCTTGGTAGTTTTCTGGTTGGACTGATACATTTTTTCTTAGCAGGTTCAGGAGACGGTGGTCTTTCACTTTGTCTTTTACTCGCTTTTTCCTTTGCTCTCTCCAATTCTTTGCTATGATTTTTGGACCTTTCAATTTTCTGTTTATCTTTTTCTTCTTTTACACTTATTTTGTCAGATTTACTCTCTTTGTGTTCATGTTTGGCTTTCTTATCAGAACTTGATCTTTCTTTATCTTTTTTGTCTGATTTCGCAGAAGTACTTTTTTCAAGCTTTTTAGGATCTGGTGAAACTTTAGGCGGCTTTTGTATGGGTGGTCCAAATAAATTTTCAAAGCTGTTGTTAACTTTTTGCGGTTGCTCTTCTTTGTATTCTTTGATTTTATGTTTTTTCACATTATCTGACAACAGTTTTGATTTACTACTTATATGTGGTTTTTCATCTGTAAAAGAGTCTCTACTTCTACTCTCTTGATCAGGGTTTGTGTAAAATGCATTTTTGTCCACAACAATTCCTCCGCCTTTTAAGCAGCCTCCTCCTAAATTCATCATTGGGGTTTTCAAATATATACCTATCTTTTAAAAATCCACCATGTTCCAGTGTGAGGTCATATATAAAGACTATCTTTTTAGGTTCATCCTTATTTTTCAGATATATTTCTATTGGTAATACAAAACTAGCATATCCAGACTCCTTTATAGAAAATGGTGGTTCTTTAACAACTGCAAAAAGCAAAAAATACATATTTAAAAACTATAAATCATTTATAAATATCATTAAAATGTTATAAACATGTAAAAAATCCTGATATTATATATAAAATATGAAGTGATTGCTTGAAATATTTAACAAAAAGTTATTGGCTATTTTACTCAAGAACTTCAAACTAATTCTGATTCACTAAAATAAATAGAATTTATATCTATTTACTACATAAAAAAATAGTCTGTCTAATTCTTTATTAGTGTATTTATTACAGATAAATATTACTGCAAACTTGAAAATAAATTCACAGTCTTATATTTAAAAATATTAATATGTTATTTGATAAAAATATAATATTAATATCTTAATATTAATATTATATTTTTATCAAATAACGATAATAAGATATGAGTATTATAAAAATTGTAATTGCATAATATTTACCTCGTCTTGGCTTTTGGAAAGTTTCGTGTAATTTGAAAACAACTTTTTCAACAAAGTGACTTATTTCAGCACCCTCTTGACCGCGTACGAAGACTTCCCAATCATGAGTGAAACCTTCTGGGGTTTTCTTTGATCTCACTGAAGCTTCATGTCCGATTTCAATATTTACTCTAATTGCAGACATTTTGTACAATCTACAAGGTAAAGAAGTGCACATTTAATATATAATATTCATACATATATATAATTCAACGCATTAAAAAATAAAACAAATGTATGATATAAAACGATTAAATTTATAATGTTATAACTCACAATTAAATAAGAGTTTTACAGCTATTGCAAATCCAGAATAAATCGCTGAACACACTTTTTTATTAATCACTGAATGGATATTATAACAAATAACGAAAATAATCTTTTAGCGCCCTTGTTATTTTTGTCCGCCATATTCAATTTCATATCGACATTGGTCTTTGAGATGCGTTCCGTTCAAAACAACAATGTGTAGGTACTAAAAATATACATAAAAAAATAGTGTATAATAAATTATGGCAACAATATTTTATTTTATTTTTAAATCGATGTTATTTACTTTTTATATTGTTGATGATCTGATACAATGGGATAAGAAACTATTATTGATTTTATATTTTGTAATATGATATGCTAAATTACATACATATATACTCTATAGAATATATATTCCTTGCTTAGCTAGGTACTTATATAGAGTAGGTTATCTATAGAATATTTAAGCAGATTGAGTTCTACACTAAACTAACTTGTACAAATTTATACAATCTTTTTAGTAGATAGATATACTACAAAAACTTTTTTTTATTGTTTTTATTAGTTATCTATAAAATCTGTATAATCAGTAGTCAATAATCTCGATATATTTTATTATGTATAGATGGTTTAAATCGGAAAAATAAGACTCGAGTCAAATTGAGTTGGATTACACGTGACTCGACTTAAGCTAAAAAAATACTGTAACATACAGGTGGAAGAGTCATCACTCTTTTTCCGGGAACAGCATATAGGGTAAAATATTCTAAACCCATACCTAAAGAAATTAATCAAAGGAGGTATCGCAACAGCTTAGACGTAGGATTTATTTTCAGTTCACGAGTTTATCCATATCTGCATTATGATGCTAACAAAACCCATCAATATGATGTTAACAGACTTTATCAAACCTACATTATGTTAATAGAGGTTATATCCACGATATTGTTTAAACCAAGGAGATACAGTAGCCATACTTTCTAGAAATTATTATAAAGTTCAAATTAAAATTAACTCGAAATAATCCTAGCTCGAGTTGACTCATGATTAGGTCAATCTGTCAGATTGGCATATGTCAGTTGTCAATGTAAGTATACCATATATTTTGGTAACCTATTCAAGTATTCAGTGAATAGATTTGTAATAATTTTAAATTAGTTCTCCTTGTGAAGTTTCGCATAATAATATTGAAATGTCTAGATTATTGACAGCAATTTTTCAACCTTTAAAGTAAGTAATACTGCTATTGTTAGCTGACGTATATTCGTATAAATTAGATATATTAATAAATTATTTTTATTTCTCAGATGTATGAGCCAATCTTTACGATCTACAACACTCGTATCTACTACAGAAAAGAACAGCTTAGCTACGACGGAATCTCCATTACTATCATTTGTTAGGTCAAAAGTACGTTGTTATTTTCCTCGACCAAATGAAGTAAGAAGAGTTCGTCGTCATGGTTGGAAGACTAGGATGTCCACACCTAACGGTCGGAAAGTAATCATGAGGCGGCTATTAAAAGGTCGTTTTGTTTTATCCCATTAATTTGATATTTTTTATTAATATTTTCTATTAGGATTAGGACATAATAAATTATAGACACAATATAAAATTATCTCTTTTATTTCAACTTAGTAAATCAACTATTTATTTCTTAATTTCTAATGCAACAAAGTTATACACATATCTAATGGAACATTTGTTATATAAAATGAAAACTGTATTTAAAATATAAAAAGTGATTTTTATTTGGTAAATAAGAAATTGAGGCATTAACAAATCATGTTAAAAATTTCTAATTAAATAAATATTTTGGTTGTGATGGAGCTGAATCTTCAGAGGTTGGAGATGCGGGTTTGAGAAGGTTAGACATCTCTGATGCTACAAAACTTGTAAATTTTATTATTGCTAAATGAGCGGCAAGTTGCAATATTAAGGCACCAAACCCTTTATATAGACCACCTACACCCTCTTTAGCAATGGTTGTATTGTAACAATCTATGAAACCTTCATACCCAGTGAGAATAGGAGTCACTGATGTCCCTGTATCCAGATTGTCAATTATAGTTCTTGTTCCCTGCAAAAATATGTTTAAAATAATTTCATAAAAAAATTAGTCCTGAGTCATGATTTCTTGCAATCTCCACATTTTCCAGGATTTAAACCGTTACATGCAAAAATACAATTAACTCAAATTGGAAACTCTAAGTTAATCTATTACTTACCTGTATATGAAGTCTGTGAATAATAGTTTCAATTGGATAAAATAATATCTCCATAGTAATAAATGAGAAAATATTGGCTTTTAGATTCATATCTTCAATTATAGGATTTTGTGTATTTTTAAAATAGTTTTCATTATATGAATCACTTAGTTCATGTCTATGGCGCTGTTGGAAACGTAAAATTCTTACTGTTATACTTTTTAACAGCATGCTGAAAATAAATAATCAATAATATAAATCAATTTATATGATATCATTACTTATTTCTCTATATTTGATATACTTAATAACTATATGTATATTATATGGAGCTGCTGTGGTGCAGTGGCACAGCGTGTGACTGTAAACACAATGTTTGCAGGTTCATTTCCTCCTCAAGGAATGACATTTTCATTTCTGTGCTCTAGTAACACAAGGTAAAATGCAGTATTCAGTTCTGTTTTACAACAGGCAATTTCTGATCAATGTCTTAACATAAAGTCATCTGCACACATGCATGAAGCTAAAATATAATGTATATATACAATGGTTTTACTTACTGAGCAAAATATTTTGAGATTCCAAGACCAATAGATGGCATTACAATAGCCCATATGGGCAACATTCTGCCACGGCTCGGAGTACCCCATTCCAAAATTCTAACAAAACCTTCTCTAAAAACATCCAGAATTGCTGGTTTATCACTAGCAATATCACTTTGTACTGTTTCTACAAGACTTGCTGAGTAAAATGGAGTAACAATAGCTAAACTTATGCTGAAAAATATTACATAAATAAAATAACAAATATATGTATAGTAGTGCTGGGCCAAAAAAAATAAATTAAGGTGTACCATTTTAAAGATAGATGTTGAAGAAATTGTAAGACTGAACCACATTTTCCAAGTTCCCTGTAAAAATAAAAATATAATTACTACCAAACTAGTATTCCAGATACTTTTTAGAAAATGTACAAAAAAAATTATATATCAGGATTTAAATAGAAAACCTGCTACATGAAATTTTTTATATCTCTCTCAGCTGTATTCCGCATGTAGCAGGGTAAGCAGAGGGAGACTAATGATAAGATACTGCGATCGCGACTTTTCGCTTCGCTTTCGCTTTTCGCTATATTCTAAAGGCATCATGTTGAGTGGCGGATTTCGACGCGCTTTGCCTTGACATCAGCGCAAAATATTGAATATTTTATTACGTTTGTGAACCTGCGCCAGGACGGGCGTTTTTTACTGAAAACATATAATTTTTAGTTTTTTTTTTAAAAAAGTTTTTTTTCCTAAGTGTAGAGTTATAAGTAAACTATAAGTTATATAAGGACCGTGTATGATCGTCGAGATATTTATATCACTGAAGGAGGCAGCTTAATGTTGCAGAAACTGGGCATTGTCTTAAAAAAGGGTGAGATATTTTGAATCCAGTTGCGACTCCTTTTGATTTATTCTCGAGGACTTAAATATTTGATATTTTCATTTCTTCACTCTAGTAATAAAGCAAAGCGCGGTGTTAAGTTCCACCACTCAATATGCAGTGACTCCAGAATTTGTCACATAGTGGGGAATGGAAAAATGGTCTTAATGGGAATGGTCTCTTAACACTAGGTTCCTAGGTCTATCTAGGTTCTGGGTCCCTAAAAAAATCCTATAAATATTTATACTTAGGCCATCCAGTTCCTTTTGATATAACATCTTCAACAGCCAAGTTGAGTCCTTTTACTATGCATGTGGAGCCAATTCCCTTCCACAGTGTAGTAAAATCCTGTCGTCTATGAAGTCTGACCACAACTGGCAATAATGTGTAGGGTACTATATGGTAGTTTCTCAGGCTATTATGAACCTAAATAACAAAGTTTAAGGTATACATATTTTTTTTGTCCATTCATGTAATATTTTGTAGCTTATTCATTAATGATAGATAAAAACGTAAAAGAGATGTTTGATAAAGTAATACAATATACTTTTATAGCATGCCTTGGATAGAGACCATAATGGAACATAAATTGTTTTCCTTCAACTAAAGGTATTATTTTAGAAATTTAAAAGAATTCTTTATGTAATAATTACACATTTAAGTTACAAATTGTATGTGTAATGCATCAACTTGTAACATCTCATGGTACTTTAACTTTTTTTGTTTCACAACATACTAGTGTGTGTTAGAAACTAGCCTCTTTGCACTCTCTTTGTTACTAGAGTGTGTAAATGAAAATAATTCATTACCTTGAGTAGGGTTTAACCTCACAACAATTATATTTACAATAAAAAACTGGCTCTTTCAACAATAGCCTTACAAATCTGCTAAAAATAAAATATGAGGATATAGGAAATGAAGGATTTTAACAAGAATAAAAACCTAGTATTGAATTATTTATTTATACAAACCTGACATTGTCTTCTTAACACAATAAATGGATGACTCAACAAATTTTCTGTTATAAGACTAGCTACACTTATCGCTGTAGTAACGTAGGTACTAGGTTCTGTAATCAAAAATATGATTTTAGTGAATTAGGAAATATGACATTAAATTCAATGAAAAATACCAAAAATATTAATGTTTTTATTATAGTGTTTATATATTATAGTATTACTATAAAAAATATAGTATAAAGTTCTTTGAAATGAAATGTTTTTTTTAATTATATTATAACTACATACCTTCTTCTGGGACGTCATCTGTTACCAAAGGTGGTCCTTGATACTCTTCAGTTAGGGGGGTGTGATATCCATATATTTGTTGATATCGAGTATCATATAGATCATTCGTTTCCCTGTTGGGATCTAAACCGAAAGGGCGATTATAGCCACTATAATCTCCAAAACCAGCCATATTTTATAATTATCTAATACTTGCTCATTCTTGCTTAGTGACTTTAATGTAATAATAAAACACACACTCAACTTGCACTTATGTAGTTCTAAAACATAGAAAATATGAAAACAATATATGTAACAATAAATTTATTTATTATAAAATGAAAAAAGATACAGTGTAGAAAAACTAGCAAGTACGAACAGTGCGAGCTGTCAATCGTATATTTTTGACACAAGTCAAATTTACATTTCATGTTCCGTAGTTATACTCACAGAATACATATACCCAATACCCAAACGGTATATGTATTCTGTAACACATATACCGCACCGTATACGGTTAATACAAAGCGACAACCCCTTCTGTTAGACAATACTTTCCCTCAAGAGAGACAAAGCGCCATGTCTGGACCTATAAGGTCGTACGTTATAAACGTCAGAAATGCTGAGAACAGACACAACGATATCTAACTAACTCTCCTATTTGGAAGATCTGGATCACCGAAGAGGTCCCGGGTGGCTGGAACAAGGATCTCCTAGTAACTGTGCCGAAGAGAGATGAGCTCAGCCAGTGCAGTAACTGAAGAGAAATTACAGTATTATCTGTGCCATTGAAGTTCTCTACAAAATACTTTTGCATATGTTGTCAAGAGCAGTTGGGCCATAACTTAGAAGAGAGCAGAGGCAGGGTTCAGGCCGAAAAGTTCTTGCACTTGCATCCATCTACAGACACTATACTTGTAAGGTGGAGCACGATAGCCTCATTTTAGGAGACATCGTAATATCATGGTTCAAGTGGAAGTCAGGCAGGTTAGGCTCTCTAATTTCACCTCAGCTGTTTCTGATCGTTATTAACAATACAGAGAACAAATGGCAGCGAACGCCGCGGTATAAACTGGAAGTAGGCCGAAACCTAGGATGCCCTAGACTACGCTGACGACCTGTGTCTGCTCAGCCACAAGCACATGAAAACCAAACTAGACGATTAACAGTGTGAGGCTCTTAACGAAGTTCTGAAAATTAACGCTCGGACGACCCAGGAGATGCGTACGTATTAAATGAACTCAACATCACTTTTACTGGGCTGCAATTCATCTACTTTGGTAGCATCGTGTCGTAGACTGGAGGAACAGAAGAGGACGTCACTTCTAGGATAGTCAAAACCCGAGTGACCTTCATGCATCTACGGCCCGTGCGGCGGTCCAGAAAGTTGACCCAAAGAGTAAAATTAAAAAAAATCATTGTAACGTCAAGTTTGTGCTGCCGTACGGGTACGAGCCGTGGAGACTAAAAAACTACTCGGTATCTACTATCGCACTTGCAACTTAAGTAAATAGTACCTTAATAGCAAGTATAGTCTGCGCGTACCAGAGTGCGTAACATACGTCCCCTAGGACATAGGACAATAAACGACGGTACTGCTCAAAACTATAATGCAGTGGATTATAGTATAAATGCACAGAACGAATAAAATATTTAAGACATATAAGTTATATATTTGTATACAAAATATAATTGAAAGAGACTGTAGGGAAAATATTTTTTTTATGTAAACGAGCTCCAATTTTATTTAAAAAATAATCATTCAAAGTTCACTTCACAGAAAAATATATATTTAAAACTTATACTTGTATTAACTTATATTTCGTAGAAAATGAGTGCATAGGTTCGAAAATTTAATTTGCTAACTTTTATAAGCTTTACTTCCGGTTCACCAACAATCATGAAATACAGTATTGATACGGTAAGTGAATCTGGTTTGTATACGAGTGGTTTTTTAAATCCATCTATTGTATACCAAAGAAATTGTACTTTGAATTAAAATATTCTTAATTTTTTATTTATTTCTGCACTCTTAAGATTTTTTGTTAATTCTAAACTAAGACCCGGTTCCGCATCCACATTCACGGTTATTTGTCTTCAAAAATCTGCATTCTATAATGTCAAAAAGTAGTGTTGGGCGTTACTGTTATATTTTTATAATGAATTATTCATTATATTATATTTTTTAACTGTTATTTTAAACTGCTGTAATATATATTATATTATTTTCAACGTAAATATAATACAATGACTAAATGAACGAAGTTCAGACTAATATCAAACAAAAAATTATAATTTTCGTTATTAGCTATATTTTAATGTAAGTAATATTTGGCCTTTCTGCTATTAAGTTAAGGCTCATATTTGTGCGAGGTTACACGATGTGAAGTTCGCCATCATTATTTTATTTGACCTTGGCTGAACTCGACGTAGACCGAATAATTACTAAATATTTCCGATTATTACCGAACCGAGGCGCCACATGCCATTTTCACAGCAGATAATGAAAATTATAAATAACAGTCAGTGTTGAAAATAAATAATGATTAGAACATTAGAAATTTATAATGAATTATATCATCTGCTATTTGTTATAACGCCCAACTTTATCAAAAAGTCTGCATCCGTACATCCCTGTTATATATTAAATGTCAACATTATTGCATTTGACATCTGGCATTAGTAAACATATTTATTTACAAATCTTTTTTTAGATTCTTCAAATATATTTCAGTACAGACATTTGGTATTTATAGTATTAAATGTTTTCATAACAATTCATATTTTTTTCTGAAGAAGCGATATTTATTCGCTTTTTATTCGCTCTTTTAATAAAGATTCTAAAGTTTTGTATATTAATTATAATTTTATGTTCAGCTCCCTCTAGTGCCGAGAAGAAAAATACAGTAGCTACTTTGTAGGCTTAGTACATATTTATACCGCTGTAGCTTAAGACGCATGATCAATTTTCTGTCTGTCCCTATCTTTTGTAAAGATTTCTCACGGTCAGCGAACGACTATCGATTTAAAATATATAGGACAAAAGTCCTATAGCTTAAAAATGTGGACTTAAGTTTAAGTTGAATTTGTGAAAATATACAAATAAAATGTTTAATAAGGCGGTGTTGTGCTTGTCGACCTTACACTTTTATAGTAAGTGGGAATTATCCTGGTACATACAATATAATATTCTGTCAGGCATTAAGAAACTGTGATTAATTTGTTTGCCTCGGTGTTATAGGTGTAGCAGCACAGGGTGAGTGCACGGATTTACGAGGTACAATAATTTCAAGTGGACTGCATTATGTACCAGGGCCGGATACTTGCACGTTATGCATTTGTGACAATGGCATGCCTAAAGTATGTAAGGCGGTATTATGTTCACCACCCCAAGTAAGTTATTTTTTATACATTCTTATGGTTTCAAAAATAAATTATATATTTCTTTGCCAACCCATAATTTACTAAAGATACTAGATTCTAATAAGATAGAATTAATTCTTAATTTTATTTCAAATAAATTGTTGACTATAATTCTGTATACATACTATTAAATATATATGCCTTTTAAAAAAAATCTTTTAATCTATAATAATCTTATAGATTAAAAGTTAAAAATACTAATAATAGCACCTAATAATGTTGAAATGTTTCTGTAAATATAAATAAGTAGAATAGAAGTAATAATGATTCTGACGTGATAATTAAGTTAATCACTTTAAAAATAAACACTTGAAGCAAACTATTTATTATGCATATATTATCACAGTTTATATGTATCGTCTCACAATGAATGCATGACTCCCATGTGAGTTATGTAAGGCTTAATGTGACAATTGTTGCGGATGGCTAGGCAGGTTTTTAATTTTTTTATCAATTGTTTTATCCTGACCTAAACCAATACAAAATGCATTTAAAATAAATATGAAATCAAAGACAATGTCACGTAAAATTTCATAAATATATTTGAAAAAAATAATTAAATCAGCATCCACTTTAGAACCTAGTGTTAAGACACTCCATTCCCCACATTCCTTAAAATTCTGAAGATCTCAACACCACGCATTACCTTGACACCAGAGCAAAGAAAGTAAAATATGAATGTTAATAAATATTTTATTTCTTGAGTGGGGAGCATAACCAGAACCAGTTGTGTTTACAATCACACTGTGCCTCAATAAATATGTATAAGAACTAGAAATTAATATGGATAATCCATATTATAATTGCTGGTAGGGAAATTTAATTTATAATTTTTTCCAGTTACATGTGTCGTGGCAGGGTAGACAGTGAACCTAAAAATATTTAAATATACACACTTAATAATTACTCCTTTTCTCTAAGTGATAATTAAAATCTCAATATCTCAAAGCCTTTACAAACATACAGTGACTTACTGAACCAAAACAACATCGTAATAAACATAAATAAATTGTTTATAAATAATTACAGGATTGCAGATCATTTCGTGTAGGTAACACATGTTGCGATTTCATCTGTCTCGATGATGTAGTGAAGCCGGTAGAGGGAGCCGAGGCTAATGTTCGTGTTGCTGCGGGTGGTGCTGCTGCTGTTGTATTGTTGACCGTAGCGCTCGTTGTATACAGAGTTAGGAAACAGAAACGACGTAGACCACCGCATACTGAGGATCAACGAAGTTTGACAAGCATTGGGTAATATTATTTTTACATCTTCTCTTTTTGGCACATGTTAAGTCCACCTTAAGTCCACCAGTTGTAAGACATTGCATGTTGTCCATGTAGAGCTTAGTCTAAGACGGGGAAATGAAAAAAAGGAATAAAGATACCAATTCCTATGAGTGGGCTTCAAACCCGCTACCGTCACATACAGTTGAACACTGTCACACTATGCCACAATAGGTCGTTGTAACTCTGCAATACAATAATTACAGTTTTTTTTTGTTTTTGTTTTTTTTTTTATGTATATTTTCTATTTTATAATTTACTATTTGCTCAATACAAATTAATAATTACTAAAAACAAAACAAACAAAAATTACTAGTTCATTAAAATAAAAATTACTTTAAACTATATCTACAAGTAGTCTCGTATACATATGTTGAGACTTAAACAAAACTAATGTTATAACTACTAAAGGTAATGGAAGTACAATTGAAAGACAATATTTATATATCTATTTGCCATTTGAATCCTATCGAACGTTTATTTTTGGAGTTACTACACTGACGACGTCATATTTTTAACGATAAATACTGTTACAAAGTAGTTTGAACTCACTGTACTACATGCTTTTTGGAAACCGTCCAAGAGGCGCGAGTTAAATCCGACGTTCAAATTTTTGTTTTCGAAAACGGTATTTTTCTTTGCTTTGGAGTGGAATAACATTTTATTATGTTGTTCTTTTTTAGCTTCTAGGAGGGTCCTGTATCTAGGTGGGTATGCAGAGTGAACCAAGCGTTAAGACACTTTATTTCCTATTTTCCGCCCAATCGTGACATTGCGTCTTGAGTTGCGGAACTCAACGCCAAATTTTGTCTTGCTACCAGTGCGCGGAAATGAAAAACATGTCACGTTAAAAATAAAACTCATTTTTCAGTTACATAAGCGGCAGCATGGGCTACATGGGCGGGAGCTGTGAAACAGCGCCAATGGGGGCTTGGAAGCCTCCAAGCAACTATTTACCAAGGGGCGAAGCTCCACCGCCTTATGAGGAAGCTATGGCGCAGTGCCGGTCAGAACCTATGCGGTAATTATATAGGATTATATTAAATATGCATCAGTCATCACCAAAGTGCATCAAACTTGCATCTTTTTGTTTGCGTCGGAAAATGTGAAGGAAAAATAGTAAAAAATTATAAAAATCTATCTTTGTATAAGGCGATTATTTTATATTTTAACAATATTAATGGTAAAATGAAGAAAAAAAAACTTTTTAATCTAAAAAAATCTATTTCTTTCTTAAACGTGGAATAACATTAAAGATAATTGTAAAGAATTCTAAAGAATTATTATTATTGGGTGGCAGAAAGTATAAAATTCTCTACTGTGCTTAATTCTTACAACATAAATCAGGTGTAACAAGTGTACAAGGATTTAGATTAGCTTAATAGAACATATCGCTTACTTATTGGTCAGAGTACTTGGAACGTTTCCAACAAGCGCGGGTTCGAATTTTTATGTTCTCTAAAAAGTATTTTTGTTTGTTAAGTTTGGAATAACTTAAAAATTTGAAATATAAAAAAATGTATTCCAGCGTAACAAACGAGACGTCGTTCCACCGTTCATACCCGACGGCGGACGCGCGCGACGACATGTGCGCGTCGCACGCTTACGTTAACATACCACGACCGATTGCTCAGGTAAAATTAACTTAAAATTCAATTTATTTATATATTTTGCGTTTTTGTGTTTAAATGATATGATTTTTATATCTCTCGCTTTCAATAGTATCTGAAAAATCATCATCATACCAGCTCTTTTTTTTTCAGCTTAACGCTGTATCCCGCACACAGCAGCGTAGGCAGAGGGAACTTAGTGTTAATACACTCCGTTCCCCACTTTCTGCCGAATTCTGGAGGCATTGCGAGTTGAGTGGCAGAATTCAACGCCGCGCTTTACCTCGACACCATAGCGAAGAAATAAAAATATATACATTTAAGTAAATATTTTATCTCCTCAAGTGGAGATCGAACCCACAAACAGTCGGTTTTACACCACCGTTAGTGCCCCTGCGCTAAGACTGGCCTCAATCTAGCTTATTCCAGCGGCTTAGAATAGGATCACCTGGTACTGATGGTGTTGTAAGAGGCGACTATAGTATGTGTGGAAGAGTCACATCGTCAACAATGGTAAGACGCATGGGCAGACTCGACTGGATTTGTAGGCAATGCCGGGCCGCGACGAACAACTCCCAACCCTCTCCCTATCCCCTGTAATATGATAGTGGCACTGAGAGATGCTCTACCCCAGAAGGGTACCAGCAATTCGACGATTCGAATTTACGAAAATTTAGTACATTTAAATAAAATAACTATAAATAAAATCCTAGGAGACCAAGAAATACATAATTGTCCGAGTACTGTAATCACATAAGAATATACACAAGTGCAAAGAGTTAATACCTCTCGCACTTCTATTTCTACAGCAAATAAATTACCCCTAAATCTATTCTTGGTCAGTTCGTATTGGACCCTTAAAATCTCGATCCCGTCAGGGTTACACGCTTCAGGCTTCTAGAGTAAGGGTGATATCCAGTTTGAAGGACGAAATACCTCAATCCTCAGATATTTCCTTGACTTTTGTACTGTTTGCTATAACATGATTCGAACTAAGATTGGATACTATAATTCTATTGTCTTGTATTATCACCTGATCTATGTGTTTTTGCTAATTTTCATGATGATAATAATCTAATGTGTGTATGAGTGTAAATTTTATTCAATTACACACATACATATATACAGTTCAGTCTAATAGTATTGTGTTAATATTTCGATGGTCTTGTTGTGTTTTGTGAGTGTAAGTAAAAAGTTGAAATGTGTTTTTTTTGAGTTGCTATGCGCCACAGGCTTTGGTCGTCCGTGCTTATCGTGTTCCTGCGTTTTTTGATTAAATAATGGTTCTTGCGAAGTAAATATTGATCGGTCTATCATCGGAAAGAAATTATTTATTTTGTGGATATTCATTATTTTAATATAAGTGTTTGAACAGTTACTTCCTAAAGTTGTAAAGGTAAGTTAAAATGTTATGTATTCCTGTTTCAGATCGCTAACACGCAGAACTGTTACAATGCGCCACTTCTACAGCCGGTTCACGCTGAAGCGACCGTCATGCCACACCCTTTGGCACAGAATAGTTAGTATATTACTTTTTTTCTTAGAAAGGAGTAGTTTTTTTCTTAGAAATCTCGAGGTCCGAGATCTCCGCTTTCTACCCTCAATTCGAGCATTGTGTGACATGAATAACTATTAAGTAAATAAATAAGTTTATATCGATGCCGTCGTGATCAGCTGGCATAAGGGTGGGACTGTAAGCGTGACGGTTGTGGGTTCGATTTCCATTTAAGGTGCTGAAATATTTAATATTTTCATTTTCACGCTTTGCAAAGTGCTCAAGCAAAGTGCGGTGTTGAGTTTCGCCACTGCACACGCATACCTCGATAATTGTCGCAACCATTGTCCACTATATGCAGGATACGGTGTAGAGCTAAAAAGTTTATATATTTAAGACACACATCCATCCTATATATTTTAAATGAAACTCGTTAAGAGCATTATAAAACATTTTTTAAAATTGTATTAGGCTTCTATAGAGTACTTGCACCTGTATTCAGTACGATACACAGTGTACTGCCCGCAGTGTCGGGCGGCGCGCGGCTGACGGCGTCGCTGGGCGCCATCAGCGCGCGCCTCAGCGTGCCGCGCGACGAGCACGAGCGCCCGCACAACGTGCCCGGCTTCTACGCCACGCACACCGCGCTGTGAGGGACTTTTTACATTACGGAATTATTCCTTTATTTGTATTGTTAGTTATCATTTTGTGCCAAGTTAGATAACTACAGCCAATACCCTATAGAATTGATTACTCGGCGAATTTCATACAAAACGCAGCAAAAACGATGCATGAGTGCTCGTATCTATTAAGTGCGTTGAGTTGAACGCTTAATATTTTTCTGTGCTCTAAGGACCTGTTGACCTGAATATTGATATTATATATATCTTCATTCGATCTCTCTCTCGTGACAGACCGAAAGTTGGACAACAAGTTATCATATAGGAGTTTATAAATATTAAAAAAAGAAACAAATTATAATATGTGTCTTTAAAAAGACAACTATACGAAATGTAAAAAAGTAAAGAAAGCTATAATATAAATATATCACGAAAAAAAAATAGATACAATATTTCTTTTACATATTTTATAAATGAGATACCAGAGTGAAGAAATGAAAATATTGTTTCATTGAGTTCCGCCACTCCATACGGAATGTTTCGAATTCGGAAACGGTCAATTTCTTAACACTAGGTTCCCTCTGCCTTCCCCGTTATATGCGGGATACATTCTTACTATGTTTTTTAGTATATAGTATTCTAAGTTAACTGTAACCCGCAGGCACCGCACAATACCCCGCATATCGACAGCAGTGGACACCTCTACCTTAGAAGCCATGGGCTTCACTCGCGCCGACCGCTCCCTACAAGGCGAAGTGCGTCGCTCCTTCCACAGACCGGACGCGGCGAGAGCCGACCGCAACGGACGCAGTATACCACGGAACCTGAACATCGTCACTGATAACACCCCCCAGCACTCCGCCAATCTCCCTCAACACCCCCCGAATCTACCCCAGCACCCCCCGAATCTCCCCCAACATCCCCCGGTTACAGCGCCCGTGGTAACTAGCGCGTCGGGGGTGCCGCAACGAACGAATGATATTGTGGATGATAAGTAAGTGCTTGTTTTTAGGGTATGTTGTTAAATTGTGTTAAATTATTCTATTAATTTTACACAGTATTATATTGAATGTACCGCAAAATTTGGTGGAAAAAAATTGCGATACACGATCAGTACGGTCGAGAGTTATGGCCGTCCCTGAAGTTAGACTTTCTGAACTTTTTGTTCATTGTTCATTGGCAAATAAAATAATTAATAAACTAAGAAAAATCTAATTCGTGCAGTTATCTACAGCTAACTTCAAAGCGGCCATGACTCGCCGACCGTACTATACTTCACATATATTGAACAACAACAACAACAACGTATACCTACTGTCATAGTTTATTGTGCCATTCAATGTCCCCAGGACCCAGGCAGGTCGTGGCCGCGCGCGCGCGCTTAGCGACGAGCCCGACAAACCGAAACAGCCCGAGGCGCCCACACTGCCGCTCACCGTCGACAAGGTTATATTATGTTTATATAAAACATTTAAAAATCATTTATTTCAAGAATCACGTTCATTTTAATGTTATTTAATCTTAACGATTTATTAGTTGCAATTTTATTATAAAAGCCTAATACAATTAAAGAAAAATTGGCGGCAAAGTACTAGTATGCGTTTACGTTTATTAGTATGTATTCGTAACTGTGTCACACGAAATACAGGTATGGAAAAATATCGTGAAATGAAAACAAAATCCTTCGTTTAATTTAAACTGATGAGGTGCCTTGATTAATTCCTTTAGATACCTATAGGTTTAAAATATCTTACCCTATATGCTGTTCCCGTAAAAGGAGCGCCGTTGTACCACCCCGTTATTATATAAATAATATATTTTCCCATACAGCCGTCGTGTGTATGCAGCTATGAAGGAACACGCGATGCTGAAGCGGACGACTACCGCAGCGAGTGCGAGAACTGTCACTCCGCCGATAGTAATTCTGGGTATGTTTGAACGATTAATTTGAAAATACATACATGTTAATAATCAGCCATAGATATATGTCCTTATCAAAGCCAAGAATTTGATGTTGGATGTCAATTTAAAAAAAAATCGGCTAAATATGACAGTCATTTTGTTTCATCCCGCACATCTAGTGCTGATACACTTCGTTCTACACTTTCTTTTCTGTCTTTCTCTTTTCTATATTTCTTCTCCTCGTGTGAGAATCGAACCCACAACCCCCATCGCGTTTGCTTGTAACACGCTTGTACGACGGCAGAAATGATAACATTTAGGTAGGTTTTAATTTCTATTTAATTTGGTCCAGGTTTCTCGACATATAACTTTTTTTTTTTTTTTATACGATTGTTTGTTGTGTTTTCTTATTTTCGTACTAATATATTATAAAATATTTTGTTATATTAAAATGGAGGGGAGTGATAAATAGAACTGAATCACTGCGATTATGTAGGTATGGAGGGAGCCAAATGTTTGTGTACCGTTCTGTTTATGACAGAAAAAAATCTGGCCGTCCACATATTGTCCACACATGTTCCTATAAAAAAGCGATCAAAATAGTAAGGGAAAGAATTCAAAGAAATTCTGTTCGAAAGCAAAATATTTTATTTCGAGAGAGGGAAATAGTACTTAAAACCATGTCGCGAAACAAAATGTCCGTATTTATGCTAACAGCTCTAGAGAAGCTTCTCAATTAGTCAATAGAGTTCAACAACAGCATTATCCGACTCCAGTGATTGTTTTATGGGGTGTTAGCTAAGAAAGAGTGACCGAGATTTTTTTTTGTGAAAAAGATATCAAAACAGCGGTACAAGTGTATGAAGGTACTATTCATGAGAAGGTAGAAAAGCACTTTAAAAACATGTTCATTAATCAAGAAGCCTTTTAGCAAGAGCACTTGTTGTTAGAAACGTATGTTTTGGACTCATGAGAGAGACAGGCCATCTAGTCTATATAGTTTCGGTCTTAATCCATTGGATTATGAGTTATGTTTAGTTTTAGAGGCTAAGTGAGACATTCTCATTACTACAAAAAGTTATTAGGATTATGGTATTATGATAAGGGAAGTTAACAAATAGTATTGTATGTACAAATGGCTGTCGCAGGTGGGACGAGGGCGGCTCGTGGGGCACGCAGACGCTGCAGCGCCGCGCGCCGCCGCCGCCCGCGCCGCCGCCCGCCGCCGCCACGCTGCCCGCGCCCGCCGCGCGCCACGCCGCGCGCGCCGCCATGGGCAACCCGCCCAACTGGGACAACTGGTTCAACACCATACCCGATTCCGACACTGAATCCGAGGAAGAATGAACGAACTCTCAAGTCACTCGATTGAACATCGATCGTCGCGATTATCCGTTACCAATTATTCGAATTATCTTATAAGGTGTTCTTCAAATAAATTCGATTTATTATTCGATTAAATTTTGAAGCAATCGTTTGATTGAATTTAAAAAATATTTTAAATGTTTTCTTCTTTCGAAATTTAAATTGAATAAAACATAGTGTTGTTCCGATTATATTAATTTGAGTACGAAAATATGTTTATGAATATTTTTTCGAATTTGTTAATTCTTGTAGAATTGTATAATAATTACATTCAAACATATTTTTTCTAATACAGTGCGATAGTGAGTTTTCACTTTTGTTTTTATTCTTTTTTAAGAAAAAGACTCGCAAATATATTTTCTAACATATGATTTTAAATAATTAAGATTATAAGACAACATTCCATGACATTACCATTTATTACAAAGTTTATTTATACATCACAAATACTTTATAATTTATATTTGCACCAAGTGTATCTTGATTTATTTTGCTCTTTTGAGTTTATTAATGTTATTTACCAAAGAAACGTTTCTTTATTTCGAATATTTATTTATATTGATAAATATGTCTTTTTATTCTGTGAGTCTCAGACTCGTAGTAATTTAAGTTACCTTACTTTCCAAGTACAATATCCTTTGTGTTTCGCTTTTAAACTATTAGTTTTAAGCCAAAGGCGGCTAATATTTTCTTTTTGTTATAACTATTTTTTACTTAGTTTTTAAAGTGCGTCTGTAAAACCGACTGGTTGTGGGTTCGATCCCCACTCGAGGAGATGAAATATTTACTTACATTTATATTTCCATGTCTTCGCTCTGGTGTCGAAACAAAGTGCGGCAAAGGCAGTGGCTCTAGAATTCGGCAGAAAGTGGGGAACGGAGTGTCTTAACACTATGTTCCCCCTGCCTACCCTGCAGTGTGCGGGATACAGCGTGAAGCTGATTTATTAGATTTTTATTTTTTACTTTACTTTTATTAATACGCTTTTTGGTACATGTCCCATGTATTTTTGATGTATCTGTTATATTATTTAACCAAAGAATATGGAAAACGTTTTAATGATTTGTATATATTCTTCTTAATCTAGTTCTAAGTTTAAAATATGGCTTTCTAACAGCTGTTGCTGTTGTGTTGTTAGTGTTGTAAGTATAACTTTCATTTGATCATACATTTACAAAGACTAGGCAATAAATGTAAAAAATATTAAATAGCAATTTTATTCAGTATTTATTTTTGTGGTTTATATGCACTTAATTATTAAGTTTAATTTATTTAAATAATGTGAACTTGTTAACAATTTTCTGAATTTCGAATTATTTATTAAATGTTTAAGGGGTATACCATCATTTTTGTGAATCTATATTTACTTCCCTGTAATGTCTCCAAATTGGAATATAAGAAAAAAATATTATTTTTAATAATATGAATATATCTTAGTTGTGCTCAATTAATCTGTACCTTAACCTTCCAACTGGTTTTAACCAAACATAACTGAGCTATAATAATAATATCTTTGATTTTTTCGATTGATTGTAAAGTGTTGGAAACGTCGGGTTTCTAAAAAATGTCATAATTATAACAATACCCGATTAAACCGGATAAATTTGATTTTAAAATAAATTTAAGCTAATTATTTTATATACTGAAATAATGATGTGATTTAATCTTTCTTTCACATGCACTTTCATCGAATTTGCTTTGAAACTTTCAAAATTTTACAAACTTTGGATGCCCCTTGAATTTTCAAGCTTTTCTAATTTAAATTAACAATAAAAACAATAATAATTCAATAATATCACAACTGCACATACTCTGAATTTTTAATGAATTTAATATGTAGATGTCCTTAGATGTTAACTTAGTTATAAATGGTGCCAAAACGTATATGTGAAATGATTACAAGGAAAAACAGTGACGACATTGATACGGTTCATGTTTTTACATTTAGCTAGGTAGACATTCGAGAATTTAATCTATTCTAAGGGAAAGAGGTATGTGACCATCGCTATTGTTAATATGCATAATAAAATATTATTATATATTCGATAAGGGGGCCTTCAATGAATTACGTCACGATAAGAAGTGGGAGAAGGGAGGGTGGGGGGCACTCTATGCCCTGACGTTACGTTTTTCATATATAATATACATTATGCATATTTATCACACTTACTCATCAATTGGTGAACTGGTCTCAAATTTGAGATCGATCTTAAAAATTCCCATTTCATTCATCAAAACGGCATCTCAAGATTTAGCGATTTATTGACACTGTACTTAATTTCATAATTGCATTGATTGCGGGGAAAAAGTAAAGAAAAAAACATCATGAAATTGACATATTTATGGATGGCCCCTAAATAATTACGATTATAATTTATAGATTCAAAGATAAACAATATTAGATAAAAATCGAGATGTCGGCTATTTAAATCGTTCGATACTAAATTCACAATCGCTCAATTCTTATCTTCTCTATACAAGGATAGAGCTGCGGAAAATAAAAAAAAAATTATAATAAATAAAAATAATATTTTTAATGGGACAAGATAGTTAAGTCGCCATTGTAGGAGCTCAAAGATGATATTTTAATATTTAGACTTCGATAATTACGTGTACCGTTTGAATGATAGATACGTTAGTGTTAAAGTCCGACTTTTTCTCATGAACTTGCTACCATAATATTATTACTTGTTAAGACATAAAAAAAATTAAGAAGAAACCGTGTACTTAATTATTTTATTTTAGTATTATGTTCGATCGTTTTGTTTTATCATGACATTCAATGTTGTAAATTTACATAAGTATTTAAATATTTATTTATTTATAATTAATCTATAATAATAATTACTACTTATGTTTTATTATTTTTAATTTGTTATACACTTAATAAAATATTTTGAATTGTATTGTTTAAGATAATAATGCCATCGGACGAATTCCATTTAACAAATGGATGAATAAAACAAAATTTTGAAACCACTCGGACGTTAACTTTAACAGATACAAAATTCTGATCTATTTTTGATTATAATTAAATAAGGAATCCTTAGGATTAAGATTAAAAATAAATCGTTTAGTTACACAAAAAAAAAATCTAACTTTCAATTTCTTATATCTTATTAATCTGTTAAAGTTGTTTTTTTAATCTCTGTAGCATTGTATTGTTTTTGAAACTTTTGAGAGAGCTTATGTGTATGATTCAAAATATTCTGAACTTCTTTTTTAAACATATATATTTTTTATTGAAATTTCCATCACTTTTGAAATAGAAAATATTTTTAATATTAAACAGTTGAATGCATTTTCGAAATCTAGTAGTAAATGTCGTGTTGTTCTTGAATGTTCTTACTAAGATTAATAAATGGATTCAACAAATGTGTTGTTATCAAACTACACGATAATATATAATTTTGGAATTTCTTAAGAAAATGTAATGTCACATGTATTTTTTTACTTCTATTGTGGAATTCTGTTTTTAAAATGGATTATGTTCCTTACGATAAGTAATATATTAATTTTAAAACAAAATTTAAGTCAAATCTTGTGTACTTTTTGTTAAATACCCACCAAATATGAAGTTTGCATTCCAAAGCCATAATTATTAAATTATTAAATATTTTTCTTAATATCATTCATTATTCGATTATAATAAGGAAATGTCTACAGTTCAGTGATTTGTTAACTGCTCACAATAAATATTAACATTTCCGAACCAAATAATAATTGTAATAAAACGAATTAAGAGAATGTGATAATGACTTTAATTTCACCTTAAACGATACATTTAGATATATTATAATTTAATATTAACATATTAAATTGTAATATATCTACTACTAATAATTACTTCTTAGTT
Organism: Heliconius sara; assembly: GCA_917862395.2. Taxonomy (NCBI): domain Eukaryota; kingdom Metazoa; phylum Arthropoda; class Insecta; order Lepidoptera; family Nymphalidae; genus Heliconius; species Heliconius sara. The sequence continues at coordinate 3,515,783 of OU860783.2, read as the reverse complement.
TAAAATGTCTTAAAATGTTTACTTATATACAAAGATTGTTTGTGTTTTAGTGTATTCTAAATAACTATGTGTACTTGAAAAATGACGGCTCTTGAAATCACAGGCAAACACTAAATCTAATTATATGTATAGCTAAAAAAAATAATATCAAATGATCAGGTGTACAGGCCCTTGGAGCACCTTAGAATCAATTGCAGGTGAGTTCAACTGGCACTTAATGGATTTTTTTATTAACCATCATAACTATGATTTGGTTCAAAATAGTAATAAACAGGCTCTTCACGCGTAAACTTTTTGCAACCAATTAAAAAAAAACACGAAATTTGAATTTGACGTTTTCAATTTAACACTCCTGAGATATATAATGAATTCGCAGAATATTTTTCATATTTATCAAATATCTTTTGAATATAAAATCGTTAAACGTCGTGCATTCAATAATAATAAATGAATCTAAAGTTAGCCAGCCGCACATAAAAAAAATTATTGTCAATACAATATTGACAATAATATTGTTCAATATGTGGCCCAGCACACTACTCAGTATTATTGACGATATTTTGTAGTAAAATCTGACACGGTCGCTCAGTAGCTTTTTTTGTATGCATACGTGTTAAATCTAAAATAGCTAGAATTAAATAAGCAGTTGCTTTAGTTATTGCATTTAGCTTACTTACAAAAAAGTCAATAAAAAAGGTTGATCAAAGACTGGATGAAAAAAAAACTCAGTTTAATCATTTCAATATTATTAATGAACTACAACAAGGAACATTCGTGGCCCAGGGACACAGTGTGACTTTGTAAACGCGACACATTGTATGAAAGCTACGTTCTTCAGCAGTGCTATATAATATTACGGTGTAAGTCTTAGTTAGCCTTACATAGCGAAATAACAATAATAATGAACGCCATCGAATTGCATTAAGCGCGTGCGCTGCAAAAATAGTAATATATATGTCAGTACATTGTACGGAACGTTCTATTTTATTAGTTAAAAAAAAAAGTCCGCGATATCGTGTATGTATCTCTTATACTCGTAAATAATTCACAATAAGGTCACATTTTATGATAAAAAATAATTGAAAATTGCAAAGAATTTATTTTAACGTTTTTTTTTATTTTATAAAGATATTGAAACTTACGAGCTAAAGTTATTCCATTGTAAAGGAAATTTTATGAACATATGCTTTGGCTTTTATATTTTATGTTTGTAAAAAGATGTAGTGTAAATTTATATTTTTTGAGAAAACCTGAATTTAAAATAATTCAACGCTCTGTTTACGCCTGCTAGCTATACCCGCTAGAGATATATAGGAATGTTTATTTAAGTGTATATAAAAAAAACCGACCAAGCGCAAGTTGGACTCGCCCACCATGGCGAGAGTCAACCTGATCTTGTCTTGAACCAATTTCAAGATTGCGATTGGGAAATACCTAATAGATTCCGGTAAGTAAACTTCGATGTGCTGGCGTATACATTTATTTAAATTACATAACTAACGCGTGCGCGACAAGCGCAATTTTTTCCGCGTACTCTCCGACCCCGATCCTAAATAGTGAAATAGCATTTTTACCAACATACTCACTGAATTTATCTCTACATCTATACATATAAATACAAAAAAGGTTGTTAGCAGTCTTGGATATCAACAATACTGGGTTTTTTAACTGCTAGTTACGTTGGCTGCAATTGGAGGGTCAAGAAAATACGATTTTTATAATTAAACTTATATTAATAAATTTTTAAATTTAAAATACATACAATTTATCTAAAACTAAACTATATCTAAGATTACTGCCTTCAATTTTAGAAAAACAGTAATCTGCTTAAACCTAAATTAATCTAACTTAACCTACGACTTAATTACTCCACGATGGAATAATAAGTGAGGAAAAAGAAGAAATTCCTTTCCCACCGGCGCTGTTCACCCGATCTCTCCGTTGTCAGCATTTTGTGGCGCTCGGCCGCCTATCAGACGGACACATTATAATCTATACTTATAATAAATCTGTAGAAAAGTCGTTTCTGTACATTGAAAATATTTTAAAAAAAATTAGCCAGGGTGTTAAAGGATAACTAACAGAATCCATTTCCAACATTTTTGGAATTTTTGTCTGTTTGTCTGTTTCTCTGTTTGTCTATTTGTCTGTTTGTCTGTCTGTTTGTCTGTTTTCCTGTTTATGTGAACACGCATCACGTCAAAAGTACACAATATATTTAAGCTAGTTTTATACGTAAAAATTACCAGTAAATCAAAGTAACATTTAGTGTTTATTTCATTGTAATAGCTTCACTCTATCAAAAGATATAAGTATTTAAGTTTCCAAGAAGCTTATATTTGAGATAGTAGAACTCGATACTAGAAACGCTATCTATTTTATATTTTAAGTAGGTAGGTAGGTAGGTGGGTAGGTAGGTGGGTAGGTAGGTGGGTAGGTAGGTAGGTAGGTGGGTAGGTAGGTGCGCAGGTAGGTGGGTAGGTAGGTAGGTGGGTAGGTGGGTAGGTAGGTGGGTAGGTAGGTGGGTAGGTAGGTGGGTAGGTAGGTAGGTAAGTGGGTAGGTAGGTGGGTGGGTGGGTAGGTAGGTAGGTAGGTAGGTGGGGTAGGTAGGTGGGTAGGTAGGTGGGTAGGTAGGTAGGTAGGTGGGTAGGTAGGTGCGCAGGTAGGTGGGTAGGTAGGTAGGTGGGTAGGTGGGTAGGTAGGTGGGTAGGTAGGTGGGTAGGTAGGTGGGTAGGTAGGTAGGTAAGTGGGTAGGTAGGTGGGTGGGTGGGTAGGTAGGTAGGTAGGTAGGTAGGTGGGTAGGTAGGTAGGTGGGTAGGTGGGTAGGTGGGTAGGTGGGTAGGTGGGTAGGTGGGTAGGTGGGTAGGTGGGTAGGTTGGTAGGTGGGTAGGTATGGATGTATGGATGTATGGATGTATGGATGCATGGATGTATGGATGTATGGATGTATGGATGTGTGGATGTGTGGATGTGTGGATGTGTGGATGTATGGATGTATGGATGTAGTGTATATTTTTTTCAATTATTATTACCAGTAAAGTATCGACACTAATGTGATATCTATATATTTAATATATTACATATTTTTTAGTAAGTTTTATAATTCTAATAGAATTAAACAATAAAATGATTTTTCCTTGCATGCGTTGTAATAATTACAACATAATATATAAGATTTTATATGTTATTTTAATTATTATCTTAAAATAATTAAATGTATTTTGATCAAATTAATTTTCTTAAAAATTAGGAGTGCCCAACGAAGCTATCATTTCTCTATGAAGATATAAATAAATAGTTATAAAGATCAGTTATTTAATCATTACACCATTCATACATGACGAATATTACCAATAAAAACAATTAAATCGATTGTACCGCTCCCGCACCGCGCTCACGTCTTAGCTCTTTAAATCGCTTAAGTCGTTTCTGAGATAAGCGTCGACTAACAGAAAAACCAAGAAACCGACAAAATTTATAAATATTATTGTTGCTGATTCTATTACTTTGTTAATTGCTCCAATAATAATTTGTTTAATGAAAATCGAAAATGTCATGGTTTTAATAATTTTCACATTAGAAATCTTAAGTGTGCTGCAAGCATACATTATTTATTAAAACAGGAACGTAATTCCCTTTACCGAAACAAACAAATAATTCACAAATTTAAGCGGGTGAAGCCGCGAGCTGGTTGCTGTATTTTATAAAATTTTATGTTGTGTTTATAATAGATGGATCACGTGGTGATGTCAATACATTTTAATCATTGGCACGTAGGTACGTTACATTCATTTACAGTACATATATTTCTCAAGAGAACTTAATCAAAACTTTGTATATAAAAAAATACATGAAATAATCATGTTAGGGAAATATCAAATTTATTTTATGAATCAATCTTAATGTTATATTCGAAACAAATGAATTGTATGTACATTTATTAATACATTTCAAGTATGAAAAAAAGAAAAAATGCAATTAAATTGCGTTTCTGCTTTTCTTTCCAATGCTTTATATTTCTATATATGTAGGACGTAAATGCGGGAACAGAGCTGCCATCTAAGTACAGAGTAACCTCTAAAATATATATTTACGTATAGTTAAAGAATAAAAAGTGTGCAGAGGAATGTGTGATTTCTCTATAGAATATATTATTCTACATTATATCATAAAAAAACAGTACATATAACGGTATCGGTAATTTGAACTTTATTTTTGAACATTTTAAATATTTTCGTGCCATTATGATGAAAAACTTAGACAATTTTTTAATTTGAAAAAAAATAATTTATTAACGATAAGAATGTTGGTAGTTTTTCAAAAGGTATAAGAATTTAAAAAATGTCTAAAATATGCTTTCTTCGCAAGTATTGTAATAACTATTAGTTCTATTCACTAAAAAATCACTATAAATAATAATTATGCTGAATTAGTGTTTTTGTCAGCACCACTTTAAATGAAACCATAGTTAATCACTCTATAAAAGCCTAATACAATAAAAAAAATCCTAAAAGTGAAAAAGTTATTTTTCATACAAAATAAATTATATATTATCGTTGATATTAAAATAAAACGCTATTTGTCATTTAACACGCAAACAGGCATAAGCCTATCAAAGGGAAACCGCCGCATACGCCTCATTCCTAAATCGAGTCGTATGTATTGGCGACAAAGTTCAAAGTTGCTTAACCTTTAGTAATATTTTTGTAGTAGTATGTGTTAATGTGTTAATGTCTATGCGGAACTCCGTCACACAAAATACAGGTATGGATAAACATCGTGAAATGAAAAAATCTACGTCTAAACTGTTGAGGTATCTTGATTAATTTCTTTAGGTATGGTCTATATATTATATTTGAACGAGATGAAGAAAGGACGGAATGCAAGATCAGTGTAAATGATAAGATATTAGAACAGGTGAATGAAGTGGTATATTTGGGAAGTATGTTCAGTAGAGATGGAAGATACGAGATGGATGTGGAAAGGCGTATTGCTGCCGGTAACAAGGTTAACGGAGCCTTGGCTGCATTGATGAGACGGCGAAACGTCAGCACAGCTGCGCGTTTGGCCGTACACAATGCAGTTTTGGTACCGACCCTGTTATACGGCAGCGAAACGTGGGTATTACAGAAGAAGAATGAAAGAAAGATGAATGCTGTGGAGATGCGATCTCTTCGTAGGATATGCGGAGTCAGCCTAGCTGATCGAATCCGCAATGAAGAGGTACACAGAATGGCAGGTACCAGCGAGGATGTCACGGTGAGAATGAAGAAGAACGTGCTCAGCTGGTTTGGGCACGTCGAACGAATGAGCGAGGAAAGAATGGCAAAAAAGATTTATGATGGAAAAGTGAGCGGTAAAAGAGGTAGGGGGAGACCTCGGTTGACCTTCGAAAACACAGTATCAAAGATACTGGAGGAAGGTCACGTAAAAAGCATGAGGATCCCCCGGAGGGCATGTATGAAGAGGTTGATGACAGTGGACGAGGCGAAAGAGGTATGTAGAGACCGTAGCGTTTGGCGCTCCGTTCTCTCTGACTACCCCGCTAGGGATAAAGCGTGAAGTTAAGTTAAGTTAAGTTAAAATATTTTATCCTATATATTGCCCCCGTAAAAGCAGCGCTGACGCTTCCATTCTGTATTAATATTAAAGGCCATCGCGGCGCAGGGGCACAAAGTTAGGTTAAGTTATTTAAATCGGTTGAGCCCTTTCTGAGATTATCCTGAACGCACAGATAAACAGACAAACTGACCAAGTTCTATTACATTGTTAAATGTCCGTGATAATATTTTTTCTTATATATCTTCCACGTACAGACACCGATGAGTTAGGATTTTATTGTAAGTATCGATATTACTATAACTATATAGCTATAACTATAACTTAGGTCCTAAAGACTCCTTAAGGCAAAAGTTTAAAGAAATTAATTTTGACAGTTGCATCTCTCTTATGGGAGGTAGGAAAATGCGACTTGCGTGCGTTGCAAACATACATTATAGGTATATTAAAACACGAACATAATTTTAGTGTATTAAGCAAATAATTCTGTGGTTTAAGCGGGCGAAGCCGCGAGCGGGCCGCTAGTATTAAATAAGTTTTCCGCCTGTGACACCGAGCTATATAACATCTCCCTCCGCAGATCAGCAACTATTCTTGGAGAGAGAGTTGCTGAGAAATTGTCATGTTCTTGAACTGGTGACTGCAAGGTCAATCTTGAATTGAAAATTGCTAATATATGTGACTCTTTGATACGGGGCAATAAATAGTTATATCATGTTAGTGGCATAACTTCCCATCAAATTGTCCTGTTGGTTCATCCTTGAGTATCAGAGGACTGGGTTTACAAGGCATGTCGTACAATTTGATAAAATGGCTAATGTAGTTTGGTTTATCTTGAATGATGTATTTAGTTGATACATTTTTACAGAGGTATTTTCTTTTCAAATGATCTTCGGGCATTCAGCCTCTATGTACAAAGAATTCTTACTAGATGTTGCTTAAAGGGATGATTTGGAATAACGAAATACTTTTATTATAAGAAAATTATAGTGCTCAAAGGACTAAGGATAGGAGAACGGCGATATTACCTTTAAAATTATAATTATGTAATTTTTGCAGAGAACAATAACAAGCTGAACACGACACTAACTTCTATTACATCTCAAAAAATATGCCTGCGCATATTTAGCGAATGTTTCAGTTTATATTATGAATTTCTATATTTCTTTAACGTTAAGCAAATATAAATATGCAAACTGATTCCAGGTTTAATATATGGAAGTACAATTTGGAATTATGGCGTAGATAATTTCGGTCATATTTAACGTGATAGCCATATCGCAATCGTTAACATACTTAGTTATATGTTCTCTCATTCAGTTACTCAATTTTAACCAAAGTAAAGTAAAATTCAAAGATTGGAATGGATGGAAAACGTGGAATAATTAATTAAAATTAACTTAAAATTTTACTAAAAAAAATTACTACAGAACCAATTTAAAACTTTTACTAAAAGAACTATCTTAAGGATAAAAGGAAAGCAACTCCAGAAAAATTCTAAAGTACTTTAAAAAAAAATCGTACCTCTTATGTATCTATGTCTTGATACGCCTCCCGCTGCACCACGATGTAGTTTCGAGATAGCCGATGTCCTTGATCAATTCAGTGACTTATTTTTCGGCTATCCTACCGACTGCGCCAGTTACGTAGGCTGCAATTGAAGGGTCAAGAAAATACGATTTTTATAATTAAACTTATATTAATAAATTTTTAAATTTAAAATACATACTATTTATCTAAAACTAAACTATATCTAAGATTACTGCCTTCAATTTTGGAAAAACAGTAATCTGCTTAAACCTAAATTAATCTAACTTAACCTACGACTTAATTACTCCACGATGGAATAATAAGTGTGGGAAAAGAAGAAATTCCTTTCCCACCGGCGCTGTTCACCCTATCTCTCCGTTGTCAGCATTTTGTGGCGCTCGGCCGCCTATCAGACGGACACATTATAATATTAAATAAGTTTTCCGCCTGTGACACCGAGCTATATAACATGCTTATAAATATTTACACGATACCAAAACACAATAAACAATTTTAACATCTTTGTTTCTCTAATTATTTGGGCTAAATAAAGGCTTAAATTTTGATTACAATAAAAAAGTTATATAAATTTAAAATATGTCTTTCGATGAAATAGCCACTTTCTGAAACAGTTATTTTATACAACTGTCATATTGAATTGGGCAAAAAGTTCGCTCTGGACACCCTGTGACAGATAAAATCAGTGCCATCTTTGAGAAAGTGGAGCAAGATCGACATATTAGTAGCTACGATATTGCTGAAGAACTGGATGTTGATCATAAAACAGTTTTATGTTATTTACGAAAGTCTGGGTAAGAAAAAGAAAAATTTGACATTTGGGTACCACATGACCTCACAGAGCGAACCTAATGCAACGCGTTTCCATTTGCGATTCTTTGTTAAAACGTAACAATTCCGAACCTGTATTAAACCTGCTCGGAGCAAAGTGATGCTATTTGGAAAGCATCACTTTGCTCCGAAGGGAAAGAAAATGTCCACTATGAGCTTTTGGCACCGGATAAAACTATCGATTTTGACCTCTACTGTCAGGAACTGATGAGGTTAAAATAAGCTATTGAGAAAAAACGGCCGGAGCTGGTGAATAGGAAGGGCGTGGTGTTCCACCATGACAACGCCACGCAGTAAAAATTGCGAGAGCTTAGCTGGGATGTGTTGATGTATCCTCCGTATAGCCCTGACCTTGCTTCATCAGATTACCACCTGTTTCGGTCATTGCAGGATTCTTTAGGAAGCATAAAGCTAGCCTCAAAAGATCTGCCTGTCAGATTTTTTTTACTCAAAAATTTTAAAAATTCTACTAGAAAAGGGATCATAAGATCAATAAGGTCAACAAGTCATCGATCTAAACGATGCATACATATTATAAATAAATAAAAAATATACGTAATTTTTTTTTTTTTTTTGTATGAACAATACCATACTTTTGCCCCGACCTTATATATAAACAACCGTAAGAATACAAACAACTTTAGTTCATAATTTTTCTCGCTTTTATATTTTTATGTTTTTTTAGTAGTGGCTTTATGCTACTGCGTTTCGCATCAGGTAATGCCGGGCCCCGGCGCCCAATCCATCTTAATAGGCCGGCAACGCACCTGTAGCTCCTCTGGGGTTGCACGGGGCCGTGGGCGGCGGTAATCACTTACCATCAGGTGACCCGCACGCTCGTTTGCCGTGTCTCTTCCATAAAAAAAAAAAAAAATTTTCTCGCGATATCGTAATGTATCGACACATTGTAAACTTATTAAGCGCTGGCCGGAATTGGCCCTTTTTACAGCAAAACCGACTAATATGTGTTTTGACCACAGAGAAGAGAAGAATTCCAAAAAGGTACTTATTTAGAAAATGTCTAAAAATTTGAACGTCTCGTTTGATTTCTCGAGAACGTATGGCTTAGGGTCAGAGCGCCAGGTCGGTTTCCAGGAGGCGCGAGTTCGAATCCCGCTACGTTCAAATTTTTATACATTTTCTAAATAAGAATTTTTCTTTCCTAAGTGCGGAATAACACGCTCAATATCCAGTTACCTCTCGGATTTGACTGTATATTCTCGCATTCATAGATGCCGGAATATTTAAAGGCGCGAAATATGCCAGTAAGGTCCCTCCCTGCCTAATAAGATGTGGTACCTACGGTAACCAGGTATCAAAAATGTAATATCACCTTTATCTTTGATTATGATGGTATCAAAAAAATGATATAAGGGTTCGAAACTATATGATTCCTTTATATTAGCTTAGAAACCTTAAAATTATAGGATATAGAAATTGATACGTAAATTGAATTGATATTAATTTGGTACATGTATAATAGCAAATTTAAAAATTAAATAAAGTACTGAATTGTAATTATTATAATGGGGCCACGTCCAATCCAAATCCAATAAAAAAGTAAAATTGAAAAACAATAACGGGAACGGTGGGGAACGGAGTGTCTTTCACTACGTTCCCTCTGCCTACCCTGCAGTGTGCGGGATACAGCGTGAAGCTGATTTTTTTTTTTTTTTGAAAAACAATAAAAATTATAATACATGCAAAAAAATGTAAAAATAAGTTTCAATAAAAAAATATCTATTCCCGTTTTATTTAAAACATTTATAAAAAAACAAGCAATCAAAATGGTAAAATGCATTTTTGTTTACAATTAATTACATTTTTGTTTGAACCATATATACTATAACCATATATAGTGTGAGCTCGATTGTACTTATAAAGATGAGTGGGTACGAATTTTCTGTAAAGACGTAGCGGTCACACTGACGCATAGTAACGATAAGGCAAAGGGATACCAGACTTTAATTTTTTGTACCTCAAAATAGATTTTTATAATTTACCCAATATATTTTTTAATATAATCTTTAAGAAGTTTAAATATTGCCAGATATGTCTTTATCCATATTGTATAGTACTGTGTATTACGCATACTGAATATTTATGTTGTACATAGGTGTATATAGTATATAAATAAATATCATGTTTCGTTATATAAGCAGAAATTTAGTTCAGTTTAGTTTGAAATGACTCCTGTTCATTACTAAAAAAAATACTTTTCGGGCTAGTTTCGATTTTATTCTCGACAAGGATGTATGGAGCTGCAATTTTTTTTTCAATATTTAGATATCCTCATTAAATTTTCGTTTTGTATAATTTACTAGAACATGACGATGATCAGGTATTTTAATTATCATTTACTTATGATTTGCTAAGCGTTAAAACAACATAACAGGGTAACACTGATCGAACGTTTTCTGCGCATAGGTATTCTGCGCAATTTTGCGCGAGTACCTCCGATTATCAATAAGAGTTTAGACGGACTATACGCAATAGCAAACGCCGCAACTTATTTTTACTCCCCGCTGAGCTGTATCTTTTATACTATCTCGCTAATGGAGCTATCTCGATAAACATATTTATAAAAGTCCAAAATAGAGGAATGTGGCTCATTTATTGTAAAGATACTACACAGAGCACTACTTCCTTTTATTTTTTGAGTGAAAATGCTAAGAACCAATATGATGTGTTTGAAAAGAAATAACAATTTTACTAGTTTAAGGTAACGTTTTATTATAAAATATTTTTATTTTGGAAAAGATAGTTACTTTTCATGAACAAATAATAAATTGATTTAAATGAAAAAAGAAAATATTATTTTTTTTTTATTTTTTTATTGGATTTGGAGGTATATCTTGAATATCACTACATAACAGAGGGGGGGTTGAAAATGGTAAAAGAACATCACGTAATTAATAGACGTTCCTTTATAAAGTTAATTAATTAATATAATTCTGCTTCACGCTGGATTCCGCAATTTCTGCTGAAATTTCGTTGCATTGCGTGTTTTTTGTCTTGGTACCAGAGCGAAGAAATGTCAATATAAATAAATAATCATTAATTCTCCCAAGTGGTAATCGAATTCACAACCATCGTGTTACAGTCACATTTGTGTCGCTGCGTCACAACGGCCTCAGTACTTATAAACTACCTACCATTATCTCTGTAAGAAATAAACGACGAATAAATTAGAATTTTATACAATAATTAATTTAAATTTAAACGCGTATTTTACATAGATAAGATTATATCAATTAATATATATTTATAAGTACGATATTGTGTCATAATGTACTGCAACTTTTTTGACTAAATTTTTTTAACCCATACGCTCCCCTATGGGTTAAAAAGTTTTGGTACGTTTTTTGTGATATACACACGAGTTAAGAATTCCAGATTATATCGTGGGCTACAAACGGAAAATTTGAGCTACTTAAAAAATCCAGGGAGCGAACCTTTATCTTTTGCACCTTTAGGAAATGTCCTAGAAGCAACTGCACACAAATATCCCAATAGAGTAGCCATCAAATCCTTACATGAAGGCGTAACTTTTTCTTATGAAGAATTATTAACTAAGGTAAGATTTTTAACTGTCTCTCTTACTGTGGTAAAAAATTAAATTACATTCGCCGCTTGTGATTTACGAAATTAGTAGTGTAGCCCGACAATAATTTCTTGAATTATTGGTGGTGGTATATGCCGATAGACAGAGATGGACGGATAGGCTGCGTATTTTAGAAACCTACATACGTTCGCCCTCGCTCATACAAGCACCGCTACCCCGTGAAATTGATCACAACAAAATACATTAGAGCGCCACGCTAAGTGTCATTTACTGCGCCAGTTTGTATATGTAACCGTAATATTATAAACTTCTCGCGCGATATTGTAATTTATCGATTCTTTATGAACCGACTTTGTAAAATGCAAAAAATGACAATAGAGTTCAAAAACTACTACAGTAGGCTTAATATAAATAGTAAAACATATAATTTATGTACTAACAGATTAGGCGATTTTTAAGTACAGATTAGGTTAGGTTAGAAACTATTAAATTTACAAATAACTAATCTATCCTAACCGAAGCTGCACTGAAATATCGATGTATCTGTGGGGGAGTTAGTATATAAATACGTACTAAACTAAAGTCACAGTCTACATTATTTACAATGTATATACAATGTATATATGATACATTACAATATGGCGAGAAACCATATGAACTAATGTAAAAGCTTAATATATTTTGTAAAAGCTAACTAAATGACACTGAACTCCGCATATCGAATAATATGCCGACGACTGTATGCACGAGTTTGACTCATGCCAGTGTTTTCAATCTCCATAAACATCTCTTCGAAATTATAAAATCTTTTTTGTGTAACAAAATCCAAGTACGTTTAACTTTATGTAAAACTATTTTTTAGTTCGTTAATTGAAGTCGGTTTTTCTTTGTTAAAAATGATTTAATCTAAATATTAGACTATATTAATATGTGTATACATATTAAAATTTTAGTTATAAGATATCGCTTGGATATCATCTCAGTTCTAAAAAACTATTTATTTATATATAAAAATAAATGGACGGACCAAGTGTCAAAAGTGTGGACTGTTATAATATTCAAATAAAAAATATATTAAAAGACTGTACTGTACTTAATTAAAAGTTTATAATATTTCAAGGTTACATCGATTAAAAACGTCGCTAATAATTGCTGTTATTTGTAAATTTATATTCAAATTTTATCTTCATTTTCCTGCTTTATATTTTTTATAAAGTATATAATACGATATTCAAAAGATATTTGATAAATATGGAAAATATTCTACGATATCATCACATATCACGGCGTTGTTTAATTATATTAACCTCGCCAAGCTTTTTATGAGCTTTACGGTTCGAGCTGTATACCTGTCCTGTGATGTACTAATGTCGTTTTTTTTGTTATGGCGCGGTCGTCAAAAAATTTGCGCGCGATCCTGGGTGTAGATTTTTTTTACTATTTTGAACCAAATAATGGTTTCATTTATTAATTTTAAAAAAAACCGACCGCTAATTGGATTCGCCTACAGTGGATTCCAAGATGCTCTAAAGACATGTGCCTTTTAAGTAAGCATCTATAAAGTTTGGAGTTCAATGAAAATATTCCTAATTGTAATGGTTGATATTTTAACCATTTCTATATTAAGTGACGCACTGGTGCAGTGGCTCAACGTGTGATTGTAACTGGAATGGTTATGGGTTCGCTTCTTTATCCTAGGAAATTATTATTATAATTATATTAATATTTTCATTTCATCGCTCTAGTGACAAGACCAGGCACACCGTTGCGTTCCGCATACAATGTCTGAAAAATTCAGTGAAAAGTAGAGAACGGTGTGTCTTGACACTAAGTTCAATTTACAGAGGATACATATGTAGTAATAATTGTATATATTATATTTGTGTATATTATATTTTAATTATTATTATGTTTGTGTATATTATATTTTAATTTTCTTTTTTAGGCTGATTCCTTGGGATGTGCTTTGAGGGCAAATGGGTTCGAAAAAGGTGACAGAATAGGAATCTGGTCGCACAATTGTTCAGAATGGGTAATTTCCGTACTCGCCGCTGCCAGAGCTGGGCTAACATCGGTATGATAAAAGAAGTAACACTTTACATTTTAAAATAATATGATAATATTGCTAAGCTTGATTATAAATAACAGAAAAATATGGAATCCATTAAGTCCTTCGGGTCCCCAAATTGTTCAAAATTCCTAGGTCCAGTTTTACATTCAAAACATTGTACCGCCGAATTTTCATAAATATAAAATAAATGATATCAATATAAAAACGGCTACTTGCCGATTTTGCCCCGAGCAATTTTGCTGTAAACGTATTTAACAAAAAATATGTTTACTTATGTTTTTGATACTTAATCTTATTTAAAATAATAAGAATATTTTAAAAAAAGTATGTCATAAAAACTATATTTTTTTATGTTTTTAATTTGATCATGTATTTTGAAAAGAAAATTTGAGAAATTTATTGATATGCTAGTAAGGGAAGGTATATTCAGGTTTTACCCAGATGCCGGTCTTAGACTATACAATACTTTGACTACTATACTATATATACTTCATCATATACGCATATGCTATATAATATTACGTTGCCTTTATTTATACAATTCTTCTATTACAGGTTTTTCTTAATCCAATGTATGGAAAAGACGAATTGAAATTTTGCATCAACAAAATTCAACTAAAGGGAATGATATTTGGTAACAATATAAAAAATATAGATTACTATAAGTTGTTAAATAAGTTGATTCCGGAATTACAAACGTCGAAGGCAGGTGAACTACATTCGGAACACTGCCCATCTCTTCGGTCCATTATTTGTATGGGAAAGGATAAATTAGAGTAAGTAAACTGTACACAAGAAAGTTATATATGTTTTAAAATTATAAATCTTAATAAAATAAATAAAAAAAATACTGGATTTATAAAAGCAAATAAAAGGGTAAGAAATCGGATTGTTTTCTATTTTAATATGAATAGCAACAAACACAGCAGGAATAGCAACAATAAAAAAGATATATTCACACGCATCAAACTTTTATTTAGATCTTTTGACATTTAATTTTTTAAAATAATTTAATTTTAGTGGAGTTACAACCATGACGTCATTACTGAACAATTATCAAAACAGTAGCGATATAACAAAATATGGCAACGAAATAAAATCTCATGATGAAGTGTTTATAATTATGACATCTGGAACTACTGGTATTTGTCTTTATATTTCATATTCTATTAAAATGTACTGTATTTTTTTTTAGTTTTAATTAATTCTATATTTAATTATTGATTCAATATTTTTCTTATTTGGTACTAAATTCAGGTCATTTATAATATTTTAATATGAATTAAAACTTATCCTCTTGTGTTATACGAGTACGTACGTACGACTAAATATATTTTTTAATTGTTAAACTTAGGTACCCCAAAAGGTGTCCTGGACTCACACCACGCGATAGTGAATAATACTTATTTTAATGGCAAAAGATTAAATTTTCACGGTGAAGCTCAAGTAGTGTGTTTACAGGTTAGTAGCAATTTTAAAGAAGATCAGATCAGATCAGTGACAATTGTAAAGTAGATGTACTGCTATAAACTCTTGGCTACTCAAGATGCTTGGGATCAATCAGCAATCATTGCGTCGTGCACATGAATACCAGCAGAAAGAAATACCAACAGTATTTCTTAGGGAGGACGAGTCATCGACATGGTGGAGAAGAGTGGCTAATTTTATCCTGAAATTTTTGCGGGGTGGAAACACCATAAAAATTAATCCTAATAATTTCCTAATAAGCTTTCGAAAAAAATAGAAGGTCTCGAACTTTTTCTAGAATTCAAGCTTAGCTTAGCCAGAGCCTTTTCATCTGTTGGATGGTCACTTGAACTAGCGGCTTTAATACCAAATTTTGCCTCATTTTAAGGCTATTATTTAGGATTTAATTAGGAATGCTTAGTTTTAAGAATTTTTCGTGAATACTTGTAGATGCTAGTTGCCAAATTTCATAATTCTAGGTCAACTGGAATTACTATATTAATTTTTATTTCCTTTATAGTGTCAAAATATGCGTTTTTGCGATATAAGCGGCCATATCTTTTTTTTAAGTAAATATAAAAAAAATATTTGTTATTAAGAAAGTAAACAAGCCCAATAGTTTATTAGGATTAACAGTCGGGACCTATAAGTAATTCTTCAATCAATAAAATCTTTACCAGGAACTAGCCTGGGTCCTCGGCAATTTCTCTAACGGTGATTCGACGATTGGACAATATCATTTTCTTCACTTCATCAATTTTTTAGTCTGTTGTTTAGAGTGCTAGGGCGTCCGGCACGCTCTTCGTCGTTCACATCTTCTCGGCCTTCTGGAAACATTTTGTACCACCGATAAACGTTGTTTTTGTCCAAAGTAACTTCTCCGTATACCACAGTCAACATTCGGAATGCATCTGCGCGCTTAATTTCGTTTTTCCCACAAAATTAGATACAGGTTCTTTAAAGCTTGGTCGTGCACTCAGAAGGCGTCTCTACCGATACAAGCATCAACCGATCTGAATATTTGGCGATAAGCTAAACTTGAATGGGAAATTCCATGTCAGTGAACGTGCCTGGCTTTAAGTAATACCGCTAAGAAAAGACAAAGTGTAACTACTTAACCAGTTGCGGTATCATCGTCAGTAAGTTCATTTCGTTTCGTTTTCTAAATTCTTTATATTATGATTGTTGTTCAAAAATTTTCTAACAACCTCGCTAAAATTATACTCAATTACGAACCTGATCTTTACGTCTCATAAAACCGCTCATTGGCCGACTTCATACTCAGCAAGTTCAATTTTTTTTTACATTGAAACTCTAAAAATATTAGGTTATATACTGCATTGATTGAACTTTTACCAGAAATTTCGATATATCATGCATGCCGTTTGTGTCATTTAAAAAATATAACCAGATATATAAACGGAATACGTTTATATAACTGGTTATATTATATATTGGACACGGCCGTTTGTTGTACGTGAATAACGTACAACAAACAAAATAACAACAAACGGCCGTGTCCATAACACAGCCACACTGAAGTTTTTTTTGTGATTTTTAACGACAACGTTTGCGTCAGTTTTAGATGTCTTTACACATCTGTAACCAGCAATACAAGACACCAGATTGGAATGGAATGCGTACATTTTACTCGTTTTGTCACTATTTGCTCCTCTTGTGATGATGTTGCTGCTTTCCCTGAAGTAGTTCTGAAAGGCAGGGAATTTTAGGTTCCCACTGTCTCTGTAGTGACAATCAGTGGCCAGTCATAATCTTGATTTCATACGGCTTATGTGTATTTCTAGCTTCCTTGTTCACTTTTTCCCAGTTTTCTATATATATTTTTTATTTTTACCCAGTCACCTCTGTTCCACGGCTTGGGTTCTGTGATAACACTATTAGCAGCTCTACGGCACGGCTCTACGACGGTGTTGGCATCACCTATGTACAACATTACTGATACCATGAAAGCATTGATTTCAGAAAAGTTAGTTACATCATCTAGTATTATTTTTTAGCTTCATACTTTATCTCGCACATAGCAGGGTAGGTAGAGGGACTGGGACTGGGAACCTAACGTTAAGACTCTCCGTTTCCAACAGGAGACATCCATTCCCCACTTTCCGCCGAATTCGGGAGGCATTTTGCCAACAATAGTCTTAGCGGGTCCACTAGCGTATCCTCGGCTCCAATAGGCGAACTCGAGGAGTTTAAAGAGACTGTCAGAGATATTCTAGGTAGTATTAGGGGGAGTGAAAAATTAATAATATATGGTGATTTGAACGGATGGGTCAGAACTGCACGAGCCGCTTACGTGGGAGTGCTAAGTCGTCAGTATGGTGACACGAGAATGAATGAGGCTGGAAAGCTAATAGTGGAAATTTGTAAGGAAAGGAATTTGTTTGTGGCAAACACGATGTTTGACCACAAACCAATTCACATCTCCCTCTTGCCTGCCCTGCTGTGTGCGGGATACAGCGTGAATCTGATCTGTTTTATTTTTTTATATCCAAAATTTATAGATGTACAATCGTTTCGGGTACTCCAACAATGTATGTGGACTTAATGTCTCAGATGAAGACCAATACGCCATTGCGCTTGCGGACTGTGTTCACAGCGGGAGCTTCATGCAGCACAAGTCTGAAACAACAGATGCATGATAGACTAAAAGTTAGGGTAATTGAGGTAATTATACATTGAAGAACTAACTGCGTTACAATATCATTTGGTATTAAAATATCATTACTATGTGTGTTAGTCTAGCTTCACAATCTTATCTATGTTGCATCCATAGAAAAAAATGTACACATTCCTAGTTGATTTAAATTAAGCTGAGATTTTATCTCTGTTTTTATCTATGCTGGGTAATTTAACAGTACCAAAGGTTTTATAATTTTACTATATTTTTTACCTACGGCTCAGTTCCAGTGGTCATGTGTATATGACTAAAAACAGTATATGTGTAAGAGTAGTATGCGCATTATATTATAATAGACTATTGATGTTTTTAACATATTTAAGTGAGTGTAATTAAAGTGTAGTAAGGGGCCGGTCGCGGCGCAGGGACACAGTGTGACTATAAAATCATGGTTGTGGGTTCGATCCCCACTCGAGGAGATAAAATATTAACATACATTTATATTTTCATTTCTTCGCTCTGGTGTCGAGGCAAAGCGCGGCGTTGAGTTCCGCCACTCAACACGCAATGCCTTGGAGGCAATTTGGCGGAAAGTGGATAACGGTGTGTCTTAAAACTAGGTTCCTCTGCTATCCTGCTGTGTGCGGGACACAGCGTGATTCTAAAGTGTTATTTCACACTAAGGAACGAAAAATACTTAATGTACGTTATAAAAAATATTATTACTAATGATGGTAGAAAATTATTGAAAATGTATTAAACTCACATCCAGATATAATTGAATGTCAGGTATATTCAGAAATATAAGTAAATACATAACTTTTTTATCTATATATATTAATAGAGTTGAGGTGTCTGTGATTTCAAAGTAACTATGATTTTTCAAGTGTATATACATGCACACATACATATATATTTTTTACTTTTTGTCAGTCTATCTTTCTGTTTACATACATATGAAACGATACGATACGTACGCATACGATGAAACTACAATAACATGTACAATATTATTTTAGGGCTACGGTCTCACTGAAGTTGCAGGATGCGTTTTTCAGTCACTCCTAGACGAGAGCGTAGATATGGTTTCGGATACGGTCGGTTACATATGTGATCATGTTGAAACAAAGGTAAAATTTGTACGAAATTATGTACTACAGAGAACAACGTAATAAGATTGACATTAAAAATGTTTCATCACTAAGTTGAGTACTTATGCCTTTTTCTCTGACTTAAAACATACCTATTGGTACCTCACCTGTATATTTAGAAATATTGGAAGTACTATATATTAGTCACGGGATTCGTATCTTTTTGGAGCTTTTCAAAATTATCAGTTTTGATTTATAATTTAGTTTTTTTTCTATCATTTAAACCAAGCTTATAACTATACATAATTATTATCTCAAGGTACTCTCAACAATAACACCTTTATAATAATAACATTTATAATTTTCAGGTCGTAGACGATAATGGTAACATGTTACCATTTGGATCGGTAGGCGAGCTGATGATTCGTGGATACAGCAATATGTTGCGTTATTGGGACGAACCGGAAAGAACGAGAAAGGTTTTACAAGACGATGGCTGGTTTCATACTGGGTAAGATGGAATTCATATATTCATACAACGTATTAAAACTATAGTAGAGTTCATTGAACTTAATTTACTGTAAATATATTTTTTTAATTAATGAAATGAATGTCCGAACAAGAGATCAGTCAATAAGATCAATTAAAAGACAAGGTTAATAACTTAGCTTTACGTTGTATCCTTAATGGTAGCCAGAATGTTTTACATGCTCTCCGGTATGTGATCATGCTTTTTACCTTCATCCAGTATTTTTGATAGTGTGTTGACGAAGGTCAACCATAGCCTCCCTCTAAAGAAACTTAATTTAAAATATTTTTTTGAGCTGCGCTTTCTATTTCAGTGACCAGTTTAAAATATTTGCCAATGGATATGGATCTCTTGTAGGCCGAATAAAGGATGTCATCATCCGCGGAGGAGAGAACATAGCGCCAGCGGAAGTTGAAAATGTATTAAACTCACATCCAGATATAATTGAAAGTCAGGTATAATCAGAAATATAAGTAAATACATAATTTCTTTATCTATATATATAAATACAATTGAGGTGTCTGTCTGTGATTTCAAAATAACCATGATTTTTCAAGTGTTTATACATGCATACAAATATATATATTTTTTATTTTTTGTCAGTCTGTCTATCTTTCTGTTTGTCCGGGTAATCTTCGGAAATTCTTAATTAATCGAATTTGGGAACAACATAGAGGCTTTTTATCCTGGAATTCCAGCGAGATCGGGATTTCCACGGAAAAAACCATGTTTGTCGTGCACGTGACCTACTTAGATAGATATGAAACAACTATGCATTTTTCTATTAAATAAGAGAATAAGTGATCGCCAACACTTCACGAGCGTCCATCAAAGCTCGTAATTTTTCTTCTAGGGCGAGCTACTCTCGCCTCTCCCAGCCCGGTGACGCTGTCAAGACCAGTCCAGGTCAACAGCAATAAAGTCAATTCGAAAGAAAAAATGCAATACAAATTTCAACTTACGCACATTAGACAGTTATTTAGAAATTTTTAATTGAGTGTATAAAAAAATATCAAAAAATAATTGTAGTATTTTTTCTACAAATTAATTTTCTCATTCTATTTTTCTATTGTCTATGTCTCAGCTTTAAACAAAATTAAGCGTTGGTCTTGCTTCTCATAATGGAACAGTGAATAAAAACAATATTTTTTTACATTTTTAAAGTGTTATTCCCTACTTATTAAAACTTGGAACCCGCGCCTGTTGTATACCATGCAAGTGCTCTGACCTACTAGGCCGTACGTTCTCATCGGGCTACGTTGACATTCTTTGACATTTTTTACAACTTATTTACGTCACTAGCATCTCTGAAGAGAGATTTAACAATAGTTAATTAATATATCATTAAACTTTATATCAATTATTATGACGAAATGTTTTAATACAAACAATATATATATTTATACAGCCAACTATATATATTTTTTTGTATTTTAGGTAATTGGTGTACCTGATGATAGGCTTGGTGAAGAACTTTGTGCAGTCATTACAGTAAGAGAGAATTCGTCGATTAATCTTGAAAGTATGAAAAAGTTTTGCAGCGAAAAACTCGCCAAATTTAAAATCCCCAGAATGTTAAAAATTGTAGACAATTTCCCCTACAATAGTACTGGTAAAATAAAAAAAAATGAACTGAAACAACTTGTTGAATCTGGGAAAATATGAGCTTTATTTCTATAAATACTTATGTCTATTTATATTTTTAAATTAAATAACTATTGAGACTCTTAAACTACAAGTTTTCTTTTCCTAAAAAACCATTTACCATCTTATTAGCAATGTGGTCGATACGAGAATAATATAAGTTCATTTAAGAAATTGTTGTAGTTTTATTATAAACTAGCGAACCGCTCGCGGCTTCGCCCGCTTAGACTATTAAATTATTTACTTAGTACACTGAATTTAATTACTATTTTAATATATAATGTAGCTCATAAGATTCCTAATGTTAAAATTATTAAAACCCAACCCTATGGTTTTTGTATTTCCCATAAGGATATTCAATAGTTTCGAATAAAAAAAACAACTAATCTATATCTATATTTATAATGAAATCGTAGCTCATCGGTGTTTGTCCATGGAAGATATATTAGAAAAATAGTTTAATAAATGTCTCCATTTAATAATGTAATAGAATCCGGTCGGTATGTCTGTTTGTCTGTCCGTTTGTTCACGCTAGTCTCGATATTTATTACTTAATCATCTATCCATATTATCTCTACTTAGTCTGGCCAGTCTGGTCAGTACTTATGTACTATTATAAATACAAATAAAAAAATCTTCTGAATTTGGAATCTGAATATGACTTCAGTTTCTGGAGAGAAAGTAAACCATACAAATGAAGAAAACAGCAAGCTCAGGTACAGAACATCCTCCAACAATCCTGGTAGTGGCTCGGTGCACAGAAGTCCCGCGGAGCACAGGATCCTTACCGTGGCCAAAACTGTACAACCACCCATCAGCTCGATTAACTCGAAAAGCGACTAGGAGACAAAAAATAGTTTAACCAAATAAAACAAATAATAGGGAAATCCACCTGGATTGCGAACAACGTTAACTTCGACAGCGGCCGCAACTACTGAGGTAGCGGAGGACTTTAGAAGTAAAATCCCCTTTAGTTGCGAAAAGGAATCCAAGATCAAAGTGCACATGATCACCTCAACCCTTCTTAGACGGTGCCAAAGATAGGCCAAGTAGTCCGTTAGTAGACGAGACTTTTCTGAACCATTTTGGAGCGATCACAATATACAAAAATCTCAAGCTGATCGTGGATATAAAACAGCTACCCTCCTTTAACTGGCTGAACCTCTTCAAGATGGAATCTTCAAATCGGTCCAAACCTCGTAACATACATCAGAGAAGAGCTCTCAAAATCCTATATGTCTAGTGGACTTAGGGTACACTCTTAATGAGGAACCAGAGCGAAGAAATGAAAATATAAACTTAATTAAATATTTCATTTCCTTGAGGGGGGACCGAATCCATAACTATTCGATTTTGCAGTTGCAGTGCCCTTGACTTGACCATGCACGATTGGTCTCAAATTTTTATGGTATTAATAATTGAGAACTTTACAATTTTTACAAATTTCCGCTACCTAAAGATAATTACTGAGAATTATCGCTTGGCAAGAGAGAATACTATTTTTTAAATACTTTTAAACATTTTTAAAGTGTTATTCCACACTTAGGAAAAAAAAATACTTATTTAGAAAACGTACAAAATTTTGAACGTAGCGGGACTCGAACCAAACATAACAATGTTATGCTAACCTTATTTAAGACTATGCTTTACGGTTTTGGGGTTAAAATGGCCTCTTCTTTATTACTTGTACAATCAGTTTGTTTATCGATCTGCCAATCTCCCTTTATCTGTGTATGTTTTAGAGATTTTATGAATGTTGCTTTAATATGAGCTGATTGTTAAGAATTGAGAATAAAATAAAAATCAAATTAAATCAGTTTCACACTATATCTTGTACACAGCAGGGTAGCCAGGGAACCTATTGTTAAGACAATCCGTTCCCCATTTTCCTTTGAATTCTGGAGGCATTGCGTGTTGAGTGGTTGAACTTACCGCCGCACCTTGCCTCGAAACCAGAATGAAGATATGAATGAGAGAGTGGAGATCGTACCCACAACCAGTCATGTTTACAGCCACACTCTGTGCCACTGCCACAAAGGCGTTAGCATTTAGATTTGAATTTGAATGATTTTTTTCAACAGAAACTGACTGATTTGACATTTACTATGCGTTTAAGCTTACATTTGATGAGATTAAAAGTACTGTACCACTTTATACAAACTGGGCAAAAACACTATAAATGCATTTTCGAACCAAATAAATCAAATAATTGTAAAATAAAACAAATTAAGAGAATGATATTGTGACTTTTATTTCACCTTAAACAATAACTTTAATATAATATGTGGATTTTAAAAACATTTACATCATCATGCTTCGCATAAAAACATTTTTTTTTAATCAGGTTCACGCTGTATCCCGCACACAGCAGGGTAGACAGAGGGAACTTAGTGCTAAGACACTCCGTCCCCCACTTTCTGCAGAAATCTGGAGGCATTGCGTGTTAAGTGGTAGAACTCATCGCCGCGCTTTGCCTTGACACCAGCGCGAAGGAATGGAAATAGAAAGTGAAATAAATATTTCCTCTCCTCGAGTGGGGATCGAACCCACAACCAGTCGATTTTACAGTCACATTATGTGCCACTGCACAACGACTGGCCTCAATTTTTTTTTTGTTATTATTTAATAAGTTTTATTCACTATATAATTTACTGTATTCAAACGTTTTAGCTTTACGTTACAGAAAATTACGTGAAATTAAATGGTACAATTGTTATTGTTTTTTTTTTATTTTTTAAGAGTTATCCCACACGACAATATATTTTTTTACGTTTCTTAAAAAGTGTTGTTATTATTTTGCCATTAAAGATAATTGATTTAAGAAACCATATTTAAATAACTAATAAATTTAAATAGCTAATATTTAAATAGCTAATAAATTTAAATAGCCATACTAAAATAATTTGATCTTGTTACTATATAAAGAATAGAACTGGAACACAATAGGGGCAACTTTAGAAAAATTGAGATTAGCCAGGTTTACATTGGAATGTTAATAATAAATCATAAGACGATTTATGTTTTCGATTTATGTTAGGAAATAAATAATTGTAATAAGTAATATTAGATATTTCGAAAGCCATATATTACAACCGGAGTCTGGATCAGGAAGCCACGGACCACACTGTCTGTACCCTTCTTCCTGAAAAATAAACAGTTATACATATTCTCTTATCATACACCAACAAGGTAATCTGTGCTTAATATTAAAAAATATGAATGATTATTTAGTTGATTGCAGCTTTTAATTTAATTTTAATATGTAAATTTTACGTATCTAAATTCTTAATAAATCTATAATCTATATGGTTCATATCACTGTATCACAGTGTGTAAATATATGTGGATTTTGTATGTATAATATAATTCTAAAATATTTTTATTGTCACAGCGTGATTTATTTAAACAGAGTGTCTATGAAATAGTCGGAAAGTGAGAATGGCTAATCTCTCTATCTCTGTCTCATCGTTAAAAAAAACAGGAGAAACGGGAAAAGTAAATAATAAATATATCTGTTTTCCTAGAACTCATATTTGTAAGTAAGAATTTAAATTGCAAATTATAACTTACTATAGGATAGTTGTGCGGGAAACAGCGCGTATGCGGCGTGCGCGCCGGCATCGGGACGCGGTTGCGGAGACACGCGAGCTTCGCGGCGGCAGACATACGTTCTCCCTTGCCCATTTCACTCTCCGTTAATTCTGACAAAACCTTAAATCAAACCATCATTACTTATAATTACAACTACACATACACTGTAATTCATTGCAACTACTTACGGCTGTACGCAAAATTTTTACAATTGAGCTATATTTTAACAAACAAAATGACCGTATTTATGCTGAAAGTTTCCCAATTAGTCAATAGAGCACAACGTGAGCCTCAAGTTCTTTAAAAACGTAACGATTCCTATGTACGATAATAATTTCATGATCCGATCATGATCAAAAGCTGGTCATGAAGCTCGATCCCATTAATCTTGGTTAGAGCGTTCCGGATTTCTTAAGAGCGGAAGACCGGCCGTCTTCTACTTCTTATCTTCATCAACTAACTGGATTGTGATTTATGGTCAGTTTAGAGAGTAAGCCTTGCCCTAAACTCCATGATAAGTTGGAGTCCCTAAACCAATCCATACAATTATTAGGGAAGAATTTTCCCATAGAAAGAGTGCGTGCTGGCTATTGATAACCGACTTCAACGCTTAAAAAACTATTGCTGCGAATGAAGGAAATATATAAAAAATGGTTATGCGGTTCATTGGCAGCAATAGTTTTTTACTTCGAACAATCTTAACATATTTTTAATGGTTTTATATTAATGTATTAAACTAACACATTATAATAAATCAGCTTCACGCTGAATCCCGCATACAGCGGTGTAGGCAGAGGGAATCTAGTGTTAGGACAGGTTCCTTTCTCCACTTTCCGTCAAATTTTGGAGGCATTGCGTACTTTAACACTGTAATAGTAATAAAGGTTTCGTGAAATAAAAAAAAAAGATTTTTTTAAAAATACTAGTATTTATGGTAAGACTAAAGATATATGTCCATACCGGAGCATTTATAAGAGGATTACTGAGAGGTTTCCCAATATTTTCACATTTATTCTTTATAGCTAGTAGTATAAGATTAGTGTTAGGCACTTCAGTTCCAACGAGCGGCCATTTGCAAGGAGCTGGTGGTCTCCTCAATGCTTCCATTTTTTCCCTAGTACGCTAAAGAAAAAGACAAATAGAAGAATTATATAATCGAAAAATTCAAAATATAAATTAAAATAATTATTTCATCTACTTGGGTGGGGATTGAACCCACAACCGGTCGGATTTACAGTCACACTTGGTACCTCTGCGCCTCTACACACTGTTGTGTTAGAAAATTCGGTGGTAGATTCCAGATCAATGAGTTCCCCAAACACTACCCACGATGAATGGTGTTGAGAAAGCACAAAACGCTTACGCTACACCGTCGGTAATGGCCCGAAATATATTTATTATAATTAATGTATATAGAAAGTATAAGAACATTAATTTATTGATAATGTTTTTATAAGAAAAATAAAGGAAGCAATTACATTAAGTTTATATACAGGTCGTGAGCGGTCGCATGCGGCGAAGCGCGTTCTATTCACAATAACCCGCTTGTCGTAGAGTCGCTCGTACTTTTCCCGCTCATAATCACGGCGTAAGCGCTTTCGACGTTTCTCTTTTTCCTTTGCAGTGTCGCTGTATACGAAACCACCTAAAATTTTAATTTTTTTGTTTATTTGTATGGTAAATATTTATTTTATTTTATCATTAATTTCTCGGTTACATTAAAATTTTATGAGCTAAAAACTCTATTTGTAATGCTTTATATATATATGAGAAGTGGACCTCGAGTGAATAATCTTCATAATTAAAATGAATAACATACAATTAAAATTAATATATAGTAATTTATTATTTGAATAAATATATTATTTACACTTAACGTGAAAAAACCAACGTCTCGTCAACTTTAAAAGGTTGGAGTGTTTTATTAGGTTGAAGGTTTAAATAATAAAGAAAGAAGATGATAATGAACTATTATATTACACAATAATGTCACGTTTTTCGAAATAGTGCGAAAATTTGGAGTGTTGAATCAAGAGCCAAAAGCAAGTTACACAAACAAAACATAAATAAAATGTCGTATAGAACAGTTTTTACAACTTCATGGGACGTTGCTATTTTTTTTCATTAATTACCAAATTTATAATTTGTTTAAAATATTATATTAAATAGTAACAATTCACTATTTCATATACAATTCGACATTTTACTTTTGTTTTTTTTTATGCTTGCATTTGGAGTTTGATCCAACTATTCAAATGTTCGCGCCATTTCGAAAAACTGGGACTGTTAGAAATCGGAAGCGGTTATAGTTTTTAAAATACACGATAAATACACACATCGTCTATATATTTTTAAACTATTTGGAAAGGAATACCACAATAAGCGATATGTGTCACCTACTAACAATACTTCACACTAGTTTCCTTCCAATAAGGGCCGTTGCCAACAAGCAATTGCCCCCGATTGACACAATTCCATCATCTTTTATCATCTTTTTCACCTAAATTTAGCCTCTTTTACACGAGTACGCTAACACTAGACATTTTTGCGTTCTTGTGCCGCGTCCTAGAGGACACCGAGACACACAATCAAAAAACTGGGCAGTGACCTTCAGTGTGTCTCGGTGTCTTGAAAGGCACAAGGATGTAAAGGAAGTCCCGTTTTTCGAAATAGCGCGAAAATTTGAAGGCTTGAATCAAAAGCCAAAAATGGATTTATAGATATACTCTAAATCGATTTTATTGAACAAGACTAACTTACTGGAGCCGATAACTGTAAGGACGGTCAGAACTTCCTGGCTCAGCCGTATCGCCATTTGTATCGTAAACCATAGAGACTTGACTAACGATGGCAACATCTAAAATAATATATTTTTTTAATTAAAAATATTACATAATAAATATTTTTGATACGTTTGTATAATAATGTATGAATTAAAATTTTAGATCATTTCTAAGTAATTTATAAATAATGTATATTTAATTTAATAAATGCTAGAAAAATTACGTACAGGTGCTCTGGATTTGTAATTTGGAAAACAAACGCCTTGGTAGTCGTGAATCCAATGTAACGTGAATATTTGAGTGTCAAGCAATGCCCTCATGGCCGCTGGGTGTAAGTTTGCAAGATGTTCTCTCAGTGGTTTAGGCTCGTCTGTCTCTTCATTTTCTTTCTTAACATAGGTAACGACCCAACCCTCTTCGTCAATGAGAACGCAACTCCAAATCTCTTCATCACACCGCGGTTCACATTCTTCTTCGCACTTTAAATTAAAAAATGAAATGCGTTTTCTTAATACATATATTTAAATTTTAAAAGCTAATGTATGCACAATAGTAAATCCATTTCCTCTTAAAATTTTGTTGATTTTGTTTCATAACTGTACGGCCGGTTCACTATTTAGCTTAGCTAATGTTATCCATACAATTTGTGCGTATGTTTATATGTATAAAAACAATATAAATATTCATTAAAATGTCATCTTATAAGTAAAAATGCTACAATTTATAGATTTAATATTTATAAAGAATAAAGTGTTATTTCACGCTTAGGAAAAAAAATACTTAAAAAAGAAATTATATAAAATTTTTAACGTAGCGGGATATGACAGGTTCATGTTCACCTCTTTGGAAACCATCCAAGCGCTCTGACCAACTAAGCCATACGTTCTCATCGAGCTACGTCGAAATTCTTATACGCTTGTTACAACTTATTTATGTAGGTAGGGTTAAAGAATAAATAATAATAAAATAACAACAAGAATTCGCTACTTACATCAAAATCGGGATTTGTTATGGAGACCAAAAGGTCTTCTAAGTGTCGAGGATGGAAGTGGTAACCAGCGACGCCAACCACGTGATCAGCGTGTCCAAGGGTTCGGGCTGCTGTCAGCCACTCATATTTTTCACTAAGCTGCAAATTATTATACATATTTTTCTATTAATATTTTCAGTAATTACTGTTTTTATAATATATGAAAGAGTTTTATATTTTTAGCTTGCAATGAAATCATATCAGCTAAATAATTTGGCGCAGTGGCACAAAGTGTGACTGTAAAACCAACTGGTTGTGGGTTCGATCCCCACTCGAGGAGATGAAATATTTACTTAAATTTATATTTCCATTTCTTCGCTCTGGTGTCCAGGCAAAGCGCGGCGTTGAGTTCTGCCACTCAACACGCAATGCCTCTAAAATTCGGCAGAAAGTGGGGAACGGAGTGTCTTAACACTAGGTTCCCTCTGCCTACCCTGCTATATGCGGGATATAGCGTGAAGCTAATTTAATTTATTTTTTTAAAATTATGTAATTTAATAAAATTACAGTTCAATTGGGATTAATTTCCGGTTTTAATAGTTATCGTATTCATTGTTTAAGTTTTTGAAAATCTAATTAAGGTACATTACTATTAGTTTTGATAAAAAATATTCCAAGAAAAATATATTTATTTTTGCAATGTTAAAAATCTTGTATACTTGTTTGTTGTTTCTTGTAAAACAAGAAAGCAACTCGATAAAAAGAATATAAAATATCAAATGATGTTGTGTTTGTGTGTGTGATGTTTTAAATACTGTTGCTACTTTCCACAATTTTATTATTATTTTTAAAATTAATTTAAATTAAATAAGATTCATGTCGTGTCTCGCACGCAACAGGGTAGGTAAAGGGAACATAAGACACTCCGCTCGTCACTTCCCGCCAAGTTCTGGAGGTATTGCGGGTTGAATGGCGCAACTCAACGCATTAATAAATAATAATTCATACCCTCGAATGGTCATCCATAGATCCAACTATGTAACAATTACAAGTCAATTATTAATAGATACTAATTATAATGTATTCCTTTACTTACAGCCGGTGGCTGTATATAGCTGTTTCGTAGCACGCGTATAGGTGACACCGGAGCGTGTATCACAAGAGTGTCCCTCGTGGCGACGGCGCGGCGGTACCACGGCTCGGCGGGCCCCGCTGACCACAAGCTACCGTCGGGAGGATCCGCGTACGAGCTAGTTGCTCTGTATGCTACCCATCGTGTTAGGCCACTTTCTGAAATTAATTATTTGAAAATAATAGCTGGGACTAATGTCTGGCAGAAAAAGATTTTAGAAGATGAAACGAATTAGGTATTCTAATAATATACATTTCTTCTAACTTCATGTTGGCGTACTAGAATAGACATAACCACACAAAGTATCCAATAGTTTCATTTATTATACCTTTGCTTAGGCTGGATGCATTGCGTGTTGTGTGTAGAGCGAAGAAATAAAAGGATTAAATATTTAACTTCCTCCAGTGGGAATCGAACCCATAACCTGCCGAATTTACAGCCACACTCTTGTGCCTCTGGCCGTGGTTAGATATAAATAAATAAATCGGTATGAAGAAATAAATAAATACTATATACGATTTTGAATATAATTTGAAATCTAAGTAGTTTGCTTTATAATATTTTTTTGCATAGTTTTTATTACAGATTTGTAAAGTGATCCTGAAAATATCTTAAAAAAAAAACGATAAAAATTAAGCTATTGTTGTACACAATATCTATGATAAAGTTAACATTTTTGTAGCGTAAATTCTAGTATAAATATTTTTATATTACCTGAAGCATAAAAGGCTGTAACGGACCCAAGAGGAAATTCTTCTTCGTCTGTTCTTTCCATCCACGGTCCCGTCGCTATTATCTCTTTACATAATCGAGCCATTAAATCTTCGTTACCTATTTTAAAACACCAAATTAAGCTTAAATTATAGCGTTATGTTAAGTTGCAGTTTTTTTTGTGATTTCAAATTTAAGGATATAGCAGTTATTAATTATAATTCGTATATTACTATATAACAAGTGATCTTATGACGTCGTCAGACATGACATTGTTAGGAACACCTAACCTAATAACCTATGATTTTGTCAACAACTTGAACTGGCAGAGTTTTTACACTGGATCTATGAAGAAAGTCTTCTGTACAGCTGAACTTATAAACTCATAAAAATATAATATGTGTAATTATAATAACATGCAGTTTGTGGTTTGTCTTTGAGTAGACGTCGCAACAGTAAATAGTGTCAGCAAAAATAATATATATAAAAAAAAATACAATTTTACATCATCTTCGAATGCTCTGTTCTTAGAAGAACTGTTATGTCATTCCATCTTGAATTTATATAATTGAGGCCAGTTGTGGCACAGAGTGTGACTATAAAATCGACTGGTTGTGGGTTCGATCCCCACTCGAGGAGATGAAATATTTATTTACATTTATATTTTCATTCTTCGCTCTGGTGCCGGGGCAAAGTGCGGCGTTGAGTTCCGCCACTCAGCACGCAATGCCTCCAAACTTGGCGGAAAGTGATGGCTTCACGCTGTATCCCGCACACAGGTATGCAGAGGGAATCTAAAGTTAGATTCCCTCTGCATACCCTGCTAAACTGATTTTTTTATCTAGAATTTAATGTGATACCAACATTAGAAAAAATATGCAAATTCTGTCCAAAAACAATGATTTTGAAAAGAAATCTACGTTATAAATTAAATTAAAATTTTTAAAGTGGATGGTTTTTAATCGAAAATCCTCCAGGTGATTTATTTACATATAATATAAAGGATATAATGGATATATAGATGGTTTTTCCGCTCTCATGAAAATTAATAAATAAATAAATGAATTAAAAAACATATTTATGTATTAATTGTCATATGTTGTTTTAGCTGATGCTATTTTTGTGAATACCTATGGGCATGTGTTTGTAAGTTCAGTTTCAGTGTAGATAGTTTATAAATATTTACATTGGTACGTTTTGTTCCTCAGTGAAGGTGGGATTGGGGAAAAAAGATGTTTTAATTTTTTTCCAACAAAATTAGGTTCTTTGCGTCGTCTATCAAGGAAGTGCTTCACTACATCCTCACGAGTCTCAAAGTCCTTAGATGGAAATTTCAAAGGATCAGCATGTTCACAATAGAGCCTAGAACATGAAAAAATTAATAATTAACAAGCGTGAGTCAGTTGGAATTGGAAAAAAATATAAATTTAAGCAGACAATCTGATTAAATTGATTATTTTACGTTATCGTAATCGATAAATTAGAATATACGTATAGTCTTGGATATACTTCTTTATTTGATTACATTTTATGTCACCATATTTATAGAATTATTTATTGGACTAAGACCGTTAGACTAAGTTAGATGGTAGTGTATTCAATCTCTTCTCAAGATAGTGAATTAATTTCATTTCCCCATTTTGGCAAGACAAAGAGCGCCGTTCCGCCACTTAAAAAGCAATAACGTGTTGAAATCGATATATTTTTCGATGTACATTAGAATGTGGAATACGATAGATTCATGGTCCCTGCCACATGCGGCACAGCGTGACCCTCAAGCAAGAATATGCATATTTTCGAATTAAATAAAAAAAATTGTGTAACTGACCATTCGGGATGCACGGCAAATTCAGTATCCTGTAGCGCCACAAATGCTTCTTGCGCGAGTTTTTGCGTGAAATTGGCTTTCAGTACTCCATATCTTAGATTAAACTTTTGGAGGGCGACCACTATTGTATAGTGATCCATAACTCTTTTCCAATAATAATCTTTTCTCCCTATATACGCTCGCATACCGTTTTCGTATACAGTTTTTGCCTCTATATCTTCATGTCCAACGGGATAACGTACAATCATATCCTTCCGAAACTAAATGAAAACAAATAAAATAAAATCAGTTCAGTTTCATATATGTAGGTATTTTGTTTAAAAGGTAAATTAAGGTATATTATGAATTAAAAGATAACAACGTAAACATCATTATATAAAAATTCACGAGTAAAATCGTTTTTTATTAATTACTTTTGCAGTCTGAAAAGACCACGCTCATTGCTATAGTTTTCAATCAATAATAAAATTTGATTGAATTGATTGTTATCATATCATTTAAAACATAATTATTT
Organism: Heliconius sara; assembly: GCA_917862395.2. Taxonomy (NCBI): domain Eukaryota; kingdom Metazoa; phylum Arthropoda; class Insecta; order Lepidoptera; family Nymphalidae; genus Heliconius; species Heliconius sara. The sequence goes on along the minus strand of OU860783.2, from coordinate 3,483,311 downwards.
GTCCATTTTTGTTGCACATGAAAACTACAGGAGATGCGTACAGATTTAATATTTTGTCATAGATTTTAATTTCTAGTAAAGGATTTTTTTTTTTTATGGAAAAGACACGGCAAACGAGCGTGCGGGTCACCTGATAGTAAGTGATTACCGACGCCCACGGCCTCGTGCAACCCCAGAAGAGTTACCGGTGCGTTGCCGGCCTTTAAGATGGGTTGGGCGCCGGGGCCCGGCATTACCTGATGCGAAACGCAGTGGCATAAAGCCACTACTTCACGCCGGTTTTAAATGCCGGGGGTGGTAATGATCCGGTCGGGTCTGCCCATGCGTGTTGCCATTGCTGGCGACGTGACTCTACCACACGTACTTTAGTCGCCTCTTACGACACCACCAGTACCAGGATGATCCTATTCTAGGACGGGATCACACGGCATAAAATCTTTGAATAAGCTCGATTTTGAATCTTTGATAAAATCAACATAAAAACATTCGTGAAACATCATAATTATCTCAATGATTATACAAATAATACATTTGTAATATTTAGATAGGAAGGAAATAATTTACATATTTAATTAAATAAATTATTCATTGTAGGTATTATTCCCAAAACAATCGTATTTAATTATTTGTAACGGTATGTTAGTTAGTAATTAATTATTTAAGTCTCCATTAAATAATTAATTTTCAAAAGTTTTAATACCATTTCGTTCACTTGTTCTGATATCTTAGGACGCTCTGGATATGCTTAATGGAGCTGAGGATACTGGCGGACATCAAGAATAATCATGTATCCCCAGCTTAAAACGAACCAAAACTAGAATGCCCGATTTTAATAATTCAAAGAGTGAGTGAATATGATATAATTTATTTGGATAAGGGTTCCTATAAAGGTATCGATAATGTGTTCTGATTATAGTCGCCATTCGCGTATCGCGAAGTTTTTTTTTGATATGGATATGTTTCTTAATTTTGTAGAAAATGTTTCTGTTCACATTAACATTGTTTTGAACAATTTTTACAGCGCATGCGATGAAAGATATATATCCTTACTTTTTTACACATTATTGAACTTTTAAGAGACATCCCTAAATTTTTTTAGAAAATAATACAGCCTATTTTACTCAGTGATAATGTAGCATGAAAGAATTTTTAAAATCGGTTCATCCATTACAAACGTACACATATACAAATTTTCCTCTTTATATAGTAAGTATAGAAGTACAGATAACTATTATAATATAATACCCTAACCTACCTAAAATAGGTAAGAAAATACTTATTAAGAAAACGTATACGTTCATGAACGTATGGCTCAGTGGTCAGAGCGCCTGGTCGGTTTCCAGGAGACGCGGGTTCGAGTCCCGTTCTACGTTCAAATTTTTATACGTTTTCCTAATAAGTATTTATCTTTCCTAAGTGTGGATTAACACTTTAAAATGTTTAAAAAATAGATAAGAAAATACCTTTTTCCAGTGTTCAGGATATTCTCTGGGTAAATGATCTTCAGCAGCTTGTTCAACATCAAGAAAGTCCACAGTTCGATAGCCAGGTTTTAATATATCTCCATCAAACTAAAAAAAAAAAATCAGCTTCACGCTGTATCCCGCACACAGTAGAATAGGCAGAAGGAACTCTTGTCTTAAGACTTAAGTCTTAAGACAAGGGTACCTTTCTTAATACTAGGTTCCCAGGTTCCTTCTGCCTACCCTAAAAACAAAAAAAAATATTAACAGTTAATAGAAATAATTCCAGAAAAGTACTTAATCAAAGTCTATAATATGCAGATAGTAGGATATTTAAAACTGATTGCTATAAATCCAATGATAAAATCTTTATTTTATTTACCGTCGGCACACATGAAAAATATGAGAGGTAGGTAGTAGATAACTGTTATCTACGATTGTTAGAAAACCTATTCCTTTTTGAAATATAACGTTCGTTGGTTATTTGAATATTATGTAGATACCTATTACTATACTGAGAGTGAAATCTATCAAATGTAATAATTAAAAACGGGCCAAGTATGAGACGGATTCGTGCATGAAGGGTCCCGTAGGATTATCTATAAAAACGAGAAAATAAATTAGCTTTGTTGTATGAGAGCCGCTTAAATGTTTATTTTAATCTATTTTTAATAGTTGTTTTATAGCGGCTACAATTGCCTAACTACCACTCGTGAGACATAGTACCGTGACAGACGGACAGGCAGACAGATAGCGGAGTTTTAGTGATAGGATCCCGTTTTACCTCTTCGTACGCAACTCTAAAAACATAAATATCATATGTATAGGATTATTAGTAATTCGACTAATTTATATGCAGGAGTTGTAGACGAGGATGTTGCGCTCTAATATGGTTCTATAAACTATTGGGTCGAAATCCATCTTGAGATGTTTTAAATTTTAGTCTTCATCAAAAATTTATGCCTTCTTCAAAAATATCTTGATCACTGTAAAAAATGCGGATTTTCAACTTGCAGTTTAACGTCTTTATATATGCTATAAATAACGTTATAGTTATTTGGTTGAACATAAAGAAAAAATCCACGTAGGCATTACGTGGGTGACTCTTGGAAGTCGTCCCCTTAGATACGAAAAATTATATATTGTATTAACATGACAGATACCCAGTATACCGTCATGTAACAGGGATTCGACCAAAAGGTATTCCAGAAGACCAACGAGAATTCCAAAACTGACATTCTTTTTTTGACCATGCTGAATAGCCATAGTATTTTAAGTCTAGATAACTTATTGGTGTATAAAAAGTAAAGCCTACAATAAATTCGTAAACTCTCCATTTAAAATTTTATATTTTACTTTATTTAAATAGAACTAAAATTTCTGCTTAAAGCATTAACATATCATTATTAATGTGTGTTTCAAATATGTATAAACACAACAGGGTAGGCAGAGGGAACCTAGTGTTAAGACACTCCGTTTCCCACTTTCTGCCGAATTCTGGAGGCATTGCTTGTTGAGTGGCAGAACTTAACGCCGCGCTTAGCCTCGACACCAGAGCGAAGAAATGGAAATATAAATTTTAAGTATTTACTTAATATTTATTTCATTTCCTCGAGTGGGGATCGAACACACAACCAGTCGATTTACAGTCACACTTCGTGCCACTGCGACACGACTGGCCTCAAACTGGACTAAATTGATTGATGATTTTAATAATACGGACAGTGAAGACAGTAACAGATTTAGACTACATAGCAATTATTTAATACATTATATAAAAAAAAATATTTCAGTTGCTGCTCTTACCACTGGTTTCGCATTTTCGTGCAGAACAATATTGCCACGATGATCCACTATAGACAAAGAGCCCCCCGCTCCTACCTGAAAATAAAATAGTTATCTAGATCATTTTTATTCAATGTCTTTGTAATTTCTGTGATTATTTAAATATATGATAAAATGTATATATTTTAAGTTTTATTTACAATATAATTTTATTTTAGTATTATTTTTTTATATTATATGTTGTTCATTTATTTATTCTTATTATAAAAATCAACTTCACGCTATATACCGCACACAGCAGGGTAGGCAGAGGGGATCTAGTGTTAAGCCACTCCGTTCCCCTCTTTCCGCTGAGTTTTGGAGGCATTGCGTGTTAAGTGGCGAATCTTAACGCCGCGCTTCGCCTCAACACCAGAGCGAAGAAATGAAAATATAAAGTACTACGCTTCCCCGGTACCTCCCGGTACTTCCTTGTTCGTAGCCATAAGTCATCAATACTATATATATCAATTATAATAATGTTCCTGTATTAAGGTTACCTAAGTAGGTTCCTAACTTTGTTAAGAAATACTCATTCTGATGCTTATATATCGAACGTATCCATATATTTCCTATGAAAAAAAAAACAAGCGATAATAATTTTGTAAAAAAAAAAAACAACCATTCAGATAGAAACATTTTTGTCACTATTAAGTACGAGAGCGTCATCGACTTGAAACAAATTTAATTATCACATACATACATACCTACAACTACATATGGAGGTTTCAAGTACTTGAGAGATGTTGAAAATCGTGTCAAGTTTTCCAAATGAGGTTTGTGAGACCTCGTGCTCATTATACCGTAACAAATTCTATAAACGAGCCACCTATGACGTGTTGCCTCAGAACGTTCATTTATTTTCTACATTCATGAAAAAGTGAACATTTATCTTGTTGAAGGTCTACAGCGGTCATTATTTAATCCGAGTTGGTTTTAGTACACTTTTGTTTTACAAGTATCCATAGAATACTGTGAAAGTCAACTTCACGCTGTATGCGGGCACACAGCAGAGTAGTCAGAGGGAACCTAATGTTGAGACAGTCTGTTCCCCACTTTCCGCCTAAATCTGCGGAGGCATTGCGTGTTGATGTGCGGAACTAAACGTCGGGCTTTGCCTCGACGACACCAGAGCGAAGAAATGAAAATATACATTTAAATAAATATTTCACTTCCTCGGGATCGAACCCACAACTAATCTCGTTAACAGCCATACGTTCACATAAAGCGACGTCGAATCTGTTATACGCTTGTTACAAATTATTTATGTTATTATGTTATTTATGTACGAGATCGTATGGCCTAGTGGTCAAAGCGCTTCTTAGACGGTTTCCAAGAGGCGCTATTTCAAATCCCATTACGTAAAAATTTTTATACGTTTTCTAAATGGAACAGCACTTTAAAAAAATGGCAAGAACTTATTGTTTATGCCATCCATTTTATGTGCCCGTTTTAGGTGACTCTGAGTGCAGGTACAGTGGGTTACGTCGAAACGATCAACATAGTCATGTAATGTAGTCTATAACCATCCTCAATCAATGGGTTATCAAATACAAAGAAAAAATATTATTCCACATCATTTTTAGAGTTATTCCACACTTAGGAAAGAAAAATACTTATTAAGAAAACGTATAAAAAATTGAACGTACCGGGATTTGAACCCGCGCTTCCGCCATCTTTGGAAACCGGCCAAGAACTCAAAGAGGTGCGATCAAATTTTTATACGTTTTCTTAATAAGTATTTTTTTTCTTAAGTGTGGAATAACACTTTAAAAATGTTGAAAAAATATTTTAAAAAATTAGCAGTAGTTTACCTGATATCTTATTCAACTAAACCAACTCATCAGCTTTACAGTATTAGGTATCGATTAATCACTAATAGAAAAACTAAATTGTCATACATTTCACGCGTACTACTTCAGATATATTGGCTCTTGAGTTATCGTTAATCCACATGGAAACTAGATTTATAGGGAAGTCCCTATAAAATACACAAACATTTTCCTTAAACAACATATTAAATCAATAATGCAAAAAAAGGAGAAAAAAACCAATGAAATATTCACAACTATTGTATTACTATTGTATTAGGAGGCCAGTCGTGACGCAGAGGCACAAAGTGTGACGGTAAAATCGACTGGTTGTGGGTTCGAACCCCACACGAGAAAGTGAACTATTTATTTACATTTATATTATTTTCATTTCTTCGCTCTGGTGTCGAGGGAAAACGCGGCGTTGACTTCCGCCACTCAACACACAATGCCTCCAGAACTCGGCGGAAAGTGGGGAACAGAGTGTCTTAACACTAGGTTCCCTCTGCTTACCCTGTGTGCGGGATACAGCGTGAAGCTGATTTTTTTTTAATCTATTACAGTTTTAATATACCCAGTACTTATAATTTGTGCATGTCTAAATGGCACAAGTGCGTCATGTCTAATTGCAAACGATGATTGTGGATTCAATTCGCACTCAGCGAATTTTGTTTTTAGTGTCACGCCATATCCCACACTACTGTAGGTAGAGGGAACCTGGGGACCTAGTGTTATGACACTAGGTCACGTTCCTGCCTCTGCGCCACGATTGGAAAGTCTATTTAAAATATTATATCTATTTTCGTACAAAAAAGAGAATGTTGATATAAGAGACTTATGTCATATACTTACTATGTATCTGTTATTTTTTTTTTGAAAATCAAATGATAATTTTAAAGTACTTACTAAATAAAATGGCAACACCAATTTCAGATGATCAATGGGGATGTCAACACCAGCGACACCCAATAGTCGGTTGACAGGATACTGTAAAATCGTATAAATAGTAACGTAAGAAAAATAATAAGTGAATATTATTTACTGAGTAACTAAAACGCCCATAGCTAAGGTCGGTGTTGTGTAATAAAACATACCTTTTGTGGGTTCGATCCCACTCGAAGAAATGAAATGTATAAATTTGTTAAAATCTAATTATATAATAAAAGTGAGCTACGACCGGCTTGGTCGGTCTAGTAGTCTTTTACGTTCCCCACTATCCAACAAGTTCTGGAGGCATTGCGTGTTAAGTGGCGTAACTCAACGCCGCGCTCTGCCTACCCGTACGTGATAAGCCGGAAAGCATTTTTTTTTAAAGAATGATTTGAATCTTCGCCAATTATATAGAAAATGAGCACTAAGTGACAAATCACAGGGCTTATAATTGTAGGTGTTTAAATATTGATTATCAATCAGCTTCACGCTGTATCCCGCACACAGCACAGTAGGTACAGAGAACCTAGTGTTAACTTCACTTCGTTCCTCACTTTCCGCCGAAATTAAAAAATCATATAATAAATAATAAAAAAAGTCAAGTGCTTAAATAAATTCTTATAAATGACATCACCTAGTAATGGGCGGATTAGATATAAATCTTAATCCTTATTAAAATATAAGATATATCTTTAATACCAGTTATTATATAATTAAACGGATTAATAAATGATTAGGTCAATAATAACATGATACGGGCAATTGTCTTATAATATACAATTTAAGTAAAATCAATGCAATACCTTTCTGGTGGCGTTCCTTTGTTTTTCCTGAAATCACGATTTTCATTTATTAAGTACAACGATAAAGTAGTTGTTAAAGTGAAACTTTTATAAATGGATATATATAGAAGTTTCATTCCAACTGAACTACTTTATTATTTTAAGGAGGTAAAACCCCCTCGGGTCAGCGTTACGACCGCGTGGAGGTAGACTCGCGCGGTCAGAGACGGCAGCGGCGGAGGCCGATCAGGTGGACATAATGCACCTAAATTTTGTTGAGTATAATTTAAATATAAATTTTAGTTTCACACTTTATCCCGCATATAGCAGGGTAAAGTAGAGGGAGCTTGGGAATCGAGTGTTAAGACACTCCGTTTCCATTAAACCACTTCCATTGCCACTTTCCGCCGCATTTTGGAGATATTGCCTTTAGATTAGCGGAACTGAATGTCGCGTTTTGCCTCGACGCCAGAGCAAAGAAATGTATATATTAAATATTTCATTTCTTCGAGTGGGATCGAAACCACAATTTGTTACGTTTATAGTTACACGCGTGAACACCTGTTAAATGGAAACTTATAACGAATATATTCTTATATAAATTATATACATATAAAAAATTTTAGAAAGTTTACCTCATCCAAAGTAATTGTGATATTCTGAAACAATATTAAATTATAATATTTTAATAGTAATTGGCAATAAATTGCTGAATTAACATTCCTAATTAGTATTGTAGTGTTTTTTTTATTTGTTACGCTTTTTCACGCAAAGTATATTGACAATAACTTAAGGAGATCAACGCGGGCGATGTCGCGATCGAAAGCTTGTATATGTAGTATTTTTAAATTCTTTTCGGCTCCACGCTGTATCTTGCACATAGCAAGGTAGGCAGGGGGACCTTGGGAACCTAGTATTAAGACACTCCATTCGCTATTAAGACACAGTTGACATATAAAGCGTGCTGAGTAGCAGAACTCAACGCCGCGCTTTGAATACGTTGTAAATACTTTTTTTTTTTATTGGATTAAACTAATATATGCTTACCTCCCAAGTAGTATTATCGAAGACGGGTACAGCAACACTTATTTGAAATCTGTAGTTTATATCTTCACCTTCATAATACTGACCAAAGTCTTCCTAAAATCAATTTATAAAAATCATAAGATATTTATAAGATAGAAAGATTATTTAAAATATAATATATATTGAGATAACTCTAGATATTTTTATATTTTCTTTTAAATGAGACTAACTAGTTGATGCATGTGAATATAGTCGCCATATTGTTTCTTTGTAGTAAGAAATTGATCTTTATTCCGACGCAACTCTCCATACCGATAGGTTTGCTCTGCATTTTCTTTCTGTTGCCAATAGTATTCGCCTCTTCGGGGATCCTACGAATTAATTTTAAATAATTTATGATTTTTAAGAAAAAATTGAAAAGCAGAAATCACTAAAACAAATTAATTCAAAATCAACACTCCGTTCCCCACTTCCTGCCGAATTCTGGAGACAATGCGTGTTGAGTGCCAGAACTCAACGCCGCGCTTAGCCTCGACACCAGAGCGAAGAAATGCAAATATAAATTTAAGTAAATATTTCATCTCAATCATCAAATCTCATCACAAAATGTGTGACTGTAGAACCGACTGGTTGTGGGCTCGATTAACTTTAATAAATTTCAAATATGTAGTAACTAAAAAAAGAGTTCTTATCTGGATAAATAAATTATTGGATAAATTGTAGCTAGATACCTCAACATTGGCATAGACATCGCTATAGACTCTTAGTCTATGTTTTCTTTGAGACACCAAAGGGCGTTCCATGACACGCAGAATGTTCATCACTTGTTCGGTGACGTCAGAGTCTGTCACCAACTCCGCGAAATAGCCATCGCGGTCACAGGTTATCCAATTCGCATAAAACCTCGTAGAGTCCCGCAAACCAAAGGGATCGTGGAGCCATAGTACAAATAATCTGTAATTATTTATATTTAATGCATTAAAAGGTAAATATATTTCCGTTTATCACTTTTTTTCAGACAAATAGTACCAAGTAGTAAATGTAGCCTACAAAGCTTAATGCTAACGACCAAAAAGGTAACATTAAATAAAATAAATAAATCAGCTTCACGCTGTATCCCGCACACAGCAGGGTAGGCAGAGGGAACCTAGTGTTAAGACACTCCGTTCCCCACTTTCTGCCGAATTCTGGAGGCATTGCGTGTTGAGTGGCAGAACTCAACGCCGCGCTTGGAATCGACACCAGAGCGAAGAAATGGAAATATAAATTTAAGTAAATATTTCATTTCCACGAGTGGGGATCGAACCCACAACCAGTCGGTTTTACAGTCACACTTCGTGCCGCTGCGCCACGATTGGCCTCAAAAAGGTAACATTAACATTTCTAATAGATGATTGAAACAAAAAATTAAACATAATTATAGACCAGTCGTGGTTCAGGAGCAAAATGTATAGCGTGCGACTGTAGACCTGACCGGGGCCGATTCGATCTCGAGAAACTGAAATATTTCATATTTTTTCCCCTCTTTTGGTAACGAAGCAAAGCGCGGCGTTGAGTTCAACACGCAATGCCGCCAGAATTCAAATGCTGCAAAATATTACGAAGCAATATTAGACATCTAGTTTACCTTATATGGTCACTAGGATCTAGGCGATGCATCAGATCAGTATAATTATCATAAAGGTTGTCTGTCAGTAAAACAATTGCCTGTTGGCAAGCGTTCGGCGTATCCTTAGCTTTTAGTTGTCTGTTCAGTATTTGAACTGATTCTGTCAGTACTTTTTCCATTTTGGTTTCGTTTGTTGGATTTTTATCCTTTAGAGAGGCCATCATAGCCGCGGAGTTAACGTGATTAGCCTGTGAAATATATTTTTGTTTAGATATTAAATATAGTATATTCACAAGTTTATTGGAAATATTTGAGGTCAGTCGTGGTGCAGTGGCACAAGCGTGCGACTGTAATAGTGACAGGTTCTGGGTATATTTCCAATCGAGGGTATTGAAGTATTTAATAATTTCATGTCCTCGCTCTGGTAACGACGCAAAGTGCAGCGTTGGGTGCCACCACTCAACACGCAATACCTACTCGATTCGTTCGGAAAATGGAGAACGGAAGTCTTACACTTAACATTAGGTTCCCAGGTTCCCTTTGCCTAATGCTATGTGTGGGATACAGTGTGACATTAGAAAACAAAATTTTTAGATAATTTATTTATGAATCATATACAATTTTATCATATACCAACCGGAACTAGTTTTTTGTTGAAACAAGGTATAGGTGATTCTACAACGACGTTATAACGCAGCACGTTCACTTGGTCGTCATCGGTCAAAGCATTAAGGAGGGCTTGAGTAAAATGTTCAGCTATGGCTCTGTTCGAAGAGTTCATGGATCCGGAGAAATCGTACAGTATGAGGACGTCGCGTGGGGCACCACTTGCGCTGACGTACCACGATCGAAGCCTACAGTCGTATAAGTCCTCGCCTTCCGTTTTTAATTTGTACATGCTGTGCCATAATGCGGCTAAAATAAATAAATAAAATCAACTTCACGCTCTATCCGGCACACAGCAGAGTAGGCAGAGGAAACTTAGTGTTAGGACACTCCGTTCCCCACTTTCTGCCGAATTCTGCATTCATTGCTTGTTGAGTGCCAGAACTCAATGCCACGCTTAGTCTCGACAGCAGAGCGAAGAAATGGAAATATAAATTTAAGTAAATATTTCATCTCGTCGAGTGGGGATTGAACCCAAAACCAGTCGGTTTTACAGTCACACTTCATGAAGCGGCATGCCGCTGCGCCACGACTGGCCTCGATATAATAATGACGGACGGACTAAAATATTATAATATATAAACATAGTTTAAATTATTATAAATATTGTTTTTATAATGTGTTTATCATTGAATTCAATATCAATTACAAGCTATGATAAAAACGTCTAGACAATAATAAAAGGAGAATATGCACACCGATCGACCCCCACCCCCCCTTTTGTGATAAATCTTGCTTTTCGCCGAAATCCCCAAATACGGGCCTCACGTGATTTTACGGACGGCCCCTAATTTAGTAGTAGCTACTAGAGACGATACTATCAAATGAGGCGTTCAATACGTACTGCTAATGTGTATGTAACTTTGTATTAAAGTGTACATTATCAAACATATGGTAGTGTGTGCTATGTTTTTTTCCACTTTCACGCTGTATCCCGCATATAGCAGCGTAGGCAGAGGCAACCTGTGTCAAGACACTTTCGTTACCCACTTTCTGCTGAATTTTAGAGGCATCGCGTGTTGATTGTTGAACTCAACGCCGCAATTTATATTTATTTTATTAATTTAATGTATTTTTAATGCATTAATTAATTTTCTAAAAATACGTCTCTTTCTCCATATAAACTATAATTGTGCCAAATTTCAAGCTGCTCCGCCCCCATTTTTTTTGTTATAAAACATACGAATACTTTAAAGCAAACACTTTATTATTAACTAATATTAATAGGATAACAATCTATATATAAATATTATTAATATATAACACTATAAGTGAAATGTAACGTAATAGCATATCAATAGATGTATAGATTACTAGATATCATTCTAGGAATTTAATTAAAACAATTTTAAATAACATGTAAATTAATAATATACATTAGCTGTAAATATTATTACTTCACATATCAGTAGAGTTACAAATAAAAAAGCAAAAATAGTAATGATTTGCTATTTTTTCTTCATATCATATAGCATAATACCTAAGTTAAACTATTATTTAGTCATATAAACATCAATCATATTCATCGTCATATTACTGCAAATAATCTAGTAAAATAGAAAATAGTTATATATATATATATATAAAATAGTATCCTATAAAATAGTTTCGTTGGACACGATTAACTTGATCAGAAGGAGATTCTTAATCTTTGCAAAAGTTCACTGCGGGATCTATTTAAGAGAATTTTCGAGCTGGTGCAGTTGAGGTCTTTTCGTCCTCATATTTATTGGTAACATACAATAAATACTAACTTGTAATATAAGTACGTACCGGGATAGTGACGTAGAAAACCTTTAGCACTACATAAGTACTGTAAATCAATAGATGAATCTTGAGCGTAATTTTCTCGAAACACAGAAATCAGTCCCTCTGTCCAGTGCACGTGTTCTAAAACATGGGGGTCTGCAATAAAATTAAAAATTAAGCTCGAACGTTAAAAATATCATATATAAAAGTTATGAAAGAGATAAACGAAACATAAATCGAGAATAAATAAAGATATTTTGGAAAATATGTTTCAAGTAACTTGCTTTAAACAAAAAAAATAAAGCTGGTCAATTGCGAGTTGGACTAGACCGTCGAGGGTTCTGTACTACTTTCAGGATTGTAGGTCAACTGGAAGCACAGCTTACAAATGTTGACAAACTTAAATTAACTACATGTGCATGCATGAACAACAAATTTATATTTGTAATGATTTTTTTCTAAGAAATTTCCATCAATTTTGCCTTCCCAGATTTTTTCGTTTATTTTCGTTTACGTATTGTATACTTTCACTTCGTGCCAAATTTCATAACTATAGATTTTGATTACGCTGCAAATATTATACAAATAAATGTAAAAACGATGCATATATCAAAAATCACCTAGTGTTAAAACATTTAAATAAATATTTCATTTTCTCGAGTCAGGATCGAACCCATAAGTATTCGCGTTAACTGTCATACTTTGTGCCCCTGCGCTACGACTGCTCGACAAATGCTGTTACCCATAATTAAATACATATTCGTTTTTGTTTTTGTTTTTATGGACTGTGGACCTGAAAATATGATATTAAATTCAGCTGAATATCTCCACGCAATCTTGAAATAAACAATCTTGACAGACAGACAGGCCGAGAACAAATCCTATAAAAGCTTCCTTTTTTCCTTTTGAGGTACGGAACCCTAAAAATGTATTAGTTATTGTCATATCTCTATAAGTATACGCTAAAATGATTGTTCTCACCGCATTGAAATACCTCCGCGGCTACATGCACGCTGCTGTAATCTAAAGAAACGTTTGCATCAAAGTGGACGCTATTCGTCAGCTTCACTTTGTTTAATCTGCTGCAATTCAAAGGAAGCTCCAGATCGCTTTCTGGTGTTTCCGGCGCCTCTGGATCATCTACACCCTAAAATGCAGGCTTTTAATAAGCAAGGCTCTCTAAGTAGTTGTTTAAGAACGACGAATGTTTTGTTATATACAGACTTAAGTATGTATATTAGTATTTCCTACTTTCAAAGTTCAAAATATATAACGTCATTGTGACGTAGTTGGCAATGTTGTGTTAAAATGTAGGTTCTATTTCCTTTTGAAAGATTGTTTATATTAAATTTATGACGTTTTCTTTATTATGACAAAAGAAAAAAACTCTTATCGGATTATAAAAAAATTAATAAAACAATACAATATTTACCTCGCTTTTTGTAAAGAGGTAATTACTAGGTGGTGGAAATCTGTTCGCAGCCAATTCTTCAGCTTTCCGCATGATCATCTCCGCGGCCTCTCCACGACGCTCGAGGAGTTCCTGTAAAGCTCTTGACGTCTTTTCTACAATTGCTGGACCATTTCGCACTTCGACCTTCGCATCAGAAAATCCTTTCAACAATACCTCTCGCCGGACGAACTGGGATTCTGTTTTGTATAATTTTTCTGACAATTCTTGTGCCCATTGTTGAACTCTACGAAAATAAATTGTATAATTGTAGTTTTTTTTCTATAACCCTGTTATTAATATATACATATAATGTATATACAATAAGGCCGTGATGGGACAGGGACTGTAAAGAGTGTAACTGTAATGTGACGGTTGGGGGTTCGATTTCCACACAAGGTAAGGAATTGTCATCTATACTAATATAATAAAGCTGAAGGGTTTGTTTGCTTAAACGCTAAGGTCTCTGGAACTACTGTTCGGATTAACATTTTTTTTATAACTTTGCAGCTTAATTCTTTGCTAGCCCGAAATAACGATATAAAAATAATAAGCAACGCCATCTTATTAATTTAACCGCTGCACAAATAGTTCAATATGTGTAAGTACATTGTATTACATAAAAATTCATTTCCATTAGTCCATAAATAAAGTCTGAAACACCATAAATCTCTTATAAATAAGTCGCGTTTATTGCGTCAAAACATAAATTGCAATGATATTTCAACGTTTTATATTTAACAAATGTATTGAAATTTAGCAGCAAAAGTTATTCCAGCATTAAGGAAATTTTATGAAGATAAGCTTTGTCTTTTATAGCATGTAATTTGGAAGTATACTTTAGACAAAATGTAAAATTAAAGTAATTCAACGCTCTGTTTACGGCCACAAGCTTAGGCTCGAGTCTCGCAAAAGGGCGCCGTAGCCGCCGATGACATCCTCTTAAGCAACCGCGTAGTGCTTGTACTTTTAAAAATTATAAAAAAATTATAAATTTTATTTTATATATAGTTGGAAAATGCAGCATAAGAAAAGAATTATAGGTGGAATGCTGGCGAAGCCGCGAGTGCGCCGCTAGTTGATTAATATTTTCATTTATTCGCCTCGTACCAAGGCAAAAATCGGCGGCGTTAATGCCTCGACAATTCGACGATAAATGTGGAACGGAGTGTCTTAATACTAGGTTCCTTCTGCCTACCCTGTTATATCTAGGATACAGAGTGAAGCTAAAAAGAAGAAAAATAAAGGAAAAAACAAATTTAAACCTTGCAGAAATATAGATTTTTAAAATATGTATTTTTAATAAAAAGAACAACAACAAGAGAGAGAGAGAGTAACAACTTATATTTAATACGATTACAATAGAAATAAATAATAATTAAAGTTATTTGATACTTACTGGATTGGCGTTATTAATTTTTCCAGCCTTTTCTTTTTAGGTATGACAGGTACATAAGCAACTTTAGTAACATTTTCGATTTTGAATTGCACATTCTTTGTTTTACTTTTGTTCACAAATAAATGTCCTTGATGTTCCTCCAGTGATTTTATAATATTATCCACGGATTTGGTTTTTGTAGACGCAAGCGTGTAAACGTGTAACATAAAAAATACAAAAAATAACAGGGCGAATTTAAGTTTTATGAACATTTTAAAAATTAATAATTTAATATAAATATTTAATTATTATTGTTATTGTGATGGAAGGTCATATTGAACCATGTCTTAGTATGTAACGGAAGGCGGGCGGCGATGATGAAAACTGTATGCAGACTCCGCGACGACTAGGTTATAGAAGCTCCCGCCGTGGCGGCGCCATTCTCCCCTTGCCAATTCAAATCTCATCTGTTTTTGACCTATATATATATATATTTTTTTTTGATGACGACAATTTTATAATTAATAAATATGTCTGTATATTTTATAGATATGTATATATATTGCACCTTTAGAATTATAGTGACCTAATCAAGAAAATCATGATTTTGAGTTTTTGTCAGAAATTGACCTTGTTCCGACCCGAGTGTCTTAACTCTAAGTTCTCTCTGCCTACCCTGCTGTGTACAGAGCGTCATTTTAGGTCGCCGTTCTAGGTCGATTTCTGACAAAAATTCAAAATCATGGTTCTTTTGATTAGGTCACTATAATTCTAAAGGTGCGATATATAAAAATAAATAAAAAAATAGGTATGTATAATAATAGAATGTGTTACATATAATGTTTAAAAGTTAAATTATGTTAATTATATATTGTTTCCGTGAACATGATTAATTAATAATTAAAATAAAATGTTCGTCTTATCATCGTGTAGGTGAATTTAACAAATACGATAAAACATAAGGAAACAATTAGAAAGATAAATAAAAAAATCGATCAAGGGCGACTAAGACTCGCACACCTAGCGCTCCGTACCAATTCAGGATTATAAACAGATAAACAGAAAGTACAATTTATAAAAGTTGAGAAATTTAAATTTGCATGAAATGGCCTACAAATATAAGTTTGTAATTATTGTTTTCTATGTATACGATATTTTTTTATTTATTCTTATTTTATTCTTTTTCTTGCCAAATTTCATAACTGCGGGTCCAGTCCCCAGTAAATTTTAATTTGAATTTAGTTGAATACAAAGTTATCCTATAATGGTTCCGTTTCTTCCCTTTTAGATACAGAATCCTAAAAAATCAAATTCTAAAGTACATTCCTTGTAATTTTATTTCTTAATGTGTATATATTAAATTTTATTTATATGAGACAAACAATTTTTTAAGATCACTTTATAATATTTTTTTCCAACTCTAACTTCGAAATTGATCTAATAAACACAAAAAAACCAACAAGCCTAAACAATTAAATCCTGCTTAGTAATAATTAATCTTAAAGAACTTTTATATAGACTAAAACTCCGGACATTTTTCGTATAATTCATGTATAATGTGAGGTTCAAAATATTTTTTACAAATAATAAGCAGTTTTATTAAATGCAAGGTCTTCCAGAAGTTATAAACTATAATATCCTTCGTTCACATTTTTTACTGAATACATTGTATAGTTCGTTTATATATTTTGAATGATTGCCATTTTTTAAATAATGACGCCAGTCGTGGCGCAACGGCACGAAGTGTGACTGTAAAACCGACCGGTTCTGGGTTCGATCCCCAGGACTCGAGATGAAATATTTACTTAAATTTATATTTCGATTTCTTCGCTCTGGTGTCGAGGCTAAGCGCGGCGTTGAGTTCTGCCATTCAACACGCAATGTGGAGGCATTGGAGAGAAAGTGGGGAACGGAGTGTCTCAACACTAGGTTCCATCTGCCTACACTGCCGTGTGCGGGATACAGCGTGAAGCTGATTTGTTTTTATTTTATTTTT
Source organism: Heliconius sara (assembly GCA_917862395.2). Taxonomy (NCBI): domain Eukaryota; kingdom Metazoa; phylum Arthropoda; class Insecta; order Lepidoptera; family Nymphalidae; genus Heliconius; species Heliconius sara. The sequence continues at coordinate 3,466,627 of OU860783.2, read as the reverse complement.
TAAAGAATATATCTATATATGGAATTTGCATATCAATATATGGAATAATTAAATACACAGCTGACTAATATATTGTTTTTCATTTCATTTCAATATAACTGATAAAGGAAATGATAATACTGATACGCACATATGTAATTAACAGAAATAATTAAGATTTTCACGATAAAAGATTTGATTAACTAAAACTATATATAATGTTATTGCCAAGCTTGCGCACCATGTTTATAGTGAATTTTTTAATATGAAAGGTGCGTATTTTTGTGCTTATGTTTTTTTTTGTTAAAAATTACGTTTTAATATAGTTATGTGAATAAAAAATATAATTATTAAATAAAAAATATGTTTGAAAATTTCAGCTATAGCGACGACATTAATTTTAATAGCGTCATTGGTAGCTGCTTATGACGACCAATGCCCCCCCGAACAGGAACACGATTGGTCCATAGAAAAACTACTTCGACATGAAGTCTGTAATAAATTCTACAAATGTACCTTTGGAGTTCCCATACCAATGAGATGCCCACATGATCTATTCTTCAATTTGGCAACATGGGAATGTGATTGGCAACACAACGTTGATTGTACTGATAGGATCGTTCCAGAAGAATTTTTACCTTCAACATCTTCACCTATAACATCGCCGCCCACAACCCAAGCACCGACAACAACTACAACAACTACTACAACTCCAGCTCCAACGACGACCACCACTACTACTACTACTACTCCCGCGCCCACTACTACGACTACTACCACTACTACTACAACCCCGCCACCTACTACAACTACAACTACAACGACAACACCAGCACCTACAACAACTACAACTACAACGACAACCCCAGCACCTACAACAACAACAACGACAACTCCAGTACCTACAACAACAACAACGACAACCTTAGCCCCTACAACAACAACAACAACCACTACTACTCCCGCGCCCACAACGACCACTTCCACAACAACAACTCCAGCACCCACAACGACCTCCAGTTCTACTACCACAACTCAAGCGCCTACATCAGATGGAGATGACGGATCAGCGCCGGATTTAAATTTGAATGGCTGCCCCGTGAACCCTCACATCCATTGGTTAATTCCACATGAGGAGAAATGTAATCTGTTCTACTATTGTGTTTGGGGTAAAAGAGTATTAAGAGAGTGCCCACCTACTACGCATTTCAACAGAGTTCTTCAGGTTAGTTGATAATCTCTTTCTTGTATGTCTATTATGGAAATATGTATATATTTTCTTTTAAATGATTTATTTTATATTACCCATATGATTTTACTAAACAAAACAAGTTAAGTAATTTTACATGAATAATTATGACGTTCATATGTATAAATCAAATCATATTTAGTACTAAGATCACGTTTTTTATTACATAATGTTTGTTTCAAGCTTTTCAGTTAACTTTACAGTTAGTTTTTATAAGTATCTACAGTTTCTGTAAGTTTTTGGATAGAAAGACTATCATTATTATAGTGACAATTTGTGATCTTTGTAAAAAAAAAAACAAAAATATACATTTCCCTAAGATAAATGGAAAGAGGGATTAATTACTATTTTGTTTTGTGATGAAATGATGATGATGATTTAATAATAACAGAAACAACCTTAATAAGTATAATAATTTATTTTTCAGGTATGTGACTTCCCCTACAGAGCTGGTTGCATCAACTCTTTCAACAAACATTTAGACAGTAGGCGAGTCATTTTAGCGAACATAATATGAACTATATTTAACTGACATCATTATTAAACATATGCTATTGTCTATTGTCAGCATATTATTTTATATAAATTTGAATTATTTAACAAATAATATTTTATAGTAATTATTTTTTTTTTCAAAAATATTTTAGCTGAATTTATATATACATATATTATACATATAATAAAGTTTGTAAGAAAAAATATTGACTAAAATTTAATTGCTTCAGTATTAGCAAATTGCTTAGAATCTCTTGGAGGTGATTCTTGTACCTTTTTTACAGGAAAAATACAGAAATACAAAAATAAATTTATTCTTGACAATATATTCCTTATTTTTCACCTTTTAGATTCCCTCTGCCTACTCTGTTATATACGGGATAAAGCGTGAAGCTGAAAAAAAATGTAACTTGTACTTACTTTTATTTTTAATTTACATTAACTTGTGTTAAATATAAATATTCCTTTACCCAAATTATAGGAAGAGAGAGAAAGCCTAGAGATAACGGTAGTTTAATAAATAAAAGGAAGAAGTCAAAGAGTATATAAATAAACTATATTAAATTGTTTACACTAATACAAAAAGAAAACCTAAGTAGGAATCAATACGAGATGATATATGGTGCGTTGGTGCCAATACTTCACACAAATTCAAAATTTTGCTAGTCACTATGACTTCAATAGTATTGATAGTATTGGATAGAGAGATAGTATTGGATAGAATAAAACTGGTGTGTTGAGTGGCGGAACTCAATGCCGCGCGTTGCCTTGTTTACCAGAGCAAGGAAAATTAAAATATTAAATATTGCATTCCACGAGTGATTCCATTCCCCAACGCGACGGCCTCAGGTTTTTAAAAGTAAAAACAAAATAAACAAGCCCAATAGTTTATTACGATTATTTTTACTGCTTATACTAAGCAATATTAAAAAATACGCGAATATTTCTGTTATGCTATGCTATTGATTGTATTAGGATACTCGATAGGCCTTTAAGAAATAGTAAATACCAGAAGATTTATTGATTTATCTTAGCTCCTAGAAAGTATTATGCACTTAAAGTAGAAAGTAGTCTCCATCGAGTCAGGATCAGGATCAAGCCAGAATTAGGAACAGGGTCAGGTGTGGTCACAAAGTGTCGTAAATAACATAGGTCATAATAGTTGCTTTGTTTTGCTAGTCCAAAACGCCGAATCTTATTCTGTCGGACGTAATAATTTTTTTATGTAATTTCTACTATCAATTATATTAAATGAGTAATCTCATTTAATATTTTATATTAAGTGATTTAATGTCAATATCTGCATTATTTAAGCTGATTAATTTAATCACTTTGTAAGCTTAATAATGTAAGCTTGTAAATTTAATCACTTTGTCGAGGCCGGTCGTGGCGCAGCGGCACAAAGTGTGACTGTAAACCGACTGGTTGTGGGTTCGATCCCCACTCGAGGAGATGAAATATTTACTTAAATTTATATTCCATTTCTTCGCTCTGGTGTCGAGGCAAAGCGCGGCGTTGAGTTCTGCCACTTAACAACAACAATGCCTCCGGAATTCGGCAGAAAGTGGGGAACGGAGTGTCTTTCACTACGTTCCCTCTGCCTACCCTGCAGTGTGCGGGATACAGCGTGAAGCTGACTTTGTAAGCTAATACTACTAAACTTCTAAGCTTCTCTTCACCTCTTCTGGACCTCTGTCCAGGGGTTGATTCACGACCTTTTGAAAATTCATCAAATAACTGTATAGCCAAGTAAGAGACGTGACTAGTAGACTACTCTAGGTGTAGAGGAGATTTTAATGTATCAAAATATGGTTTTCCGTTTTAAAACCAGTTGCTTACCTTAGTCTTAGCAAGATTTGTCCAGGGGATAGATGTTTACTCTCATACGAACTCGAAATCTTAGCAATTGTTAGCTTGTAAGTAATTGCAATTTAATTTGTTTACTGGTAGTTACAGTTTATAATAGTAATACATTGCTACGTACGTGGTTATTTTACTTTAACGCAATTCTGTATCTCGTATAACAAGAGGGTGGTCACTATTTATTTTATTATTTACGATAATTCTTAGTAATTATCTTTGGGTAGCGGAAATTTGTAAAAATCTCCCTACAGAGATGCTAACAACATAAGTTGTAACAAGAGTATAATAATTTAGACGTAGCTTGGCGAGAACGTATGGCTCAGTGGTCAGAGCGCCTGGTCGGTTTCCAGGAGGCGCGGGTTCGAGTCCCGTTACGTTCAAATTTTTATACGTTTTCTAATTAAGTACTTTTGTATCTTTCCTATATTGTTTATATATATATATATATATATATATATATATATATATATTTTATATTAGAAATTATATTTTAACATAATATTATTTTATACAATACAATATTAGTATATGTGTACGTATATATGTATGAATGTATATATTTAAGTATATACAAGTATATAAAGCAAATAGGCGTGCCTCCCGATTTTACATTCTTCTACACCCTAAGGTAGCCTGGCAGAGATCGCCTATGACGATAAGGAAATTTTATACACTGAAGGAAGGAAAAAGTTAACAATAATACGAAAAGAAAAGTTATAAAAGCATAATTAACAGGTTATAGATAATACCAAAAAGATAAACTTTAAATTGTATATATACATATAGATAAACAAGCTTGTAGCAAGTTAACATCAGAACGTATTTATATTATGTGTGTATGATTATTAATATTATTTTGAGCCAAAACTGAAATTTACACAACATATTTCTTTGCTTGCTAAACTTTTATAACTAAAATATTTATAGTGTATACAAACGCACAGACAAACGCAACGACACAAACTGACAAAACCGACAGACATTTTAAAAAATCGTTTTGGTTTATTTATAGTGCCCCAATAATAGATTTTCTCGTATTTCTTCCACGTACTGCTAAGTTACAATTTTGTTATATGTATGTATAGGTAAACCACTAAGAGAATTCAAAAGTCTTCTGATCACATAAACAAAGATTTTGTTGTGAAGTAAGATGATAAATCTTGTATTTAATGCGCATGTCGTTCGATAATATGATTGTAGTAGCTTTAAAATAAGTAATATAAGACAGTCACCAGAAAACATTATTAAAATGACACTTTATGTGGTCGGAAAATTCTAGATATACTTTTAGACTTGGAGCGGAAGAAGAAAGAGGTCCTCTAGAATAACATATTTAATTAGAATTTAAGATAGACATTGTACAAGCTTAATAGTATTCTACTCTGGAAGAAGTATAAGTTCTATAAAAGTCTCGGAGAGGGATTTCTTTACAGGTGCAATTCATTTAAAAAATAATTACATGAGGAAGAATTCCGAAAGAGGCCCAGAGCTCATTAGGCTTTTGAACTTTACTACTTTCAGCATTCCCAAGGGTCGTCTTTATTGCCGAAATATGCATATATTAGGGATATAGAAACAGAAAGCCCAAAGGGATAAGACGATTACCACCAAATTATATAAATTTGGGATGGTGGGTACAAGCAGTGCAAAGGAGTTGGAAACATTGCGTCCAAAAGAAGTGTCACACTTCTTAACTACCATTGCAGAATGGGGCGCTCAATTGAACAATTTTTTCTTGTCAGGTCAATGGGCTATCTGGCCCTGTCAGAGAGGGTGGCCATTCTCAAAGGTCCAAAAGGTCCATTCTGGGTTCCAATCTCAAAGTATGCGGTATAAGGCGCAATAAAGAGCCAACGGGAAGAATTGAAGGCGGCACTATAAATATTGGTGACATACATAAAAAATGAAGATGGCAGTGGTAATGGTCTAAAATTAACAATGAAACTCTTTAGCTTCAAACAACGCTGTCGGCTTACTACCTCCCAGAGAGGTTAAATGGGATAGCAGACCGCCTCTCCCGGAAAATCCCGGAAATCTGAGTGGCATCTGTTACCCCCTGCACGGAAGCCTTATTCGAAACTTGGGGCGTGCCAGACTTAGACCTATTCGCGTCCAGGTCAACAGCCGTCGTCGAATAAATATTTTATACTGGACGCGACAGATGGGTACGTAATTTTTTACGACGCCTTCAGTCGTCATTGGGAATGTCATTTGGGATGGCTGTTCCCACCTCCAATTTAATTCCCACCTAAACCCATCTAAACAGAGGCCATCTTCATATTAATAGCTCCTCAGAAGAAAAAATAAGTAAGTAATGAAATCAATTTTCAATTATATAGGCATATGATTAAACAACTGGCCATGATAGGGAATCATTCCTAATAGTGATATAATATTTTTTTTGTGATTTTTTGTTATAAACTATTCATGAACAAAACACATTTTATTAACATAACTAGTATAATCATTTAATAATCTTGAATCCAATAAAACAGTTATTTATAATAGTTTTGTCAAACAACATTCTTTAAAATGATATAACTTTTTTATTTATGAACTGACTGAAAAAAAACTAACAATAAATTAAAAAAGCGAAAATACAATAGTGAAAATTGTATTTAAATCGGTAATGCTCTTTCTTTGATTAGCGTGTACAAAAGTACAGACCAACGGACCCCATGTAACAGGGTGGATAAAAGGGAGTCAGCGCACAAATGGAACTTTGACTAACCTAACCCGGTGAGTGCGGACAAAACAGAAAATGAAAATTTTACACAAGATAGTTTCGCTCAGCTCCACCCGACGGGCACAGCATGTGGCGGATCCTAATATTTATATACAAATTATAAAATAAATAACCTCGTAGTTTAAACGAGCGAAGCCGCTAGTTTCTTATAATTTAAATGAGCCATTATAGTTCTCTCTCATATTTTATATCAATGGTAAATGCCTAACACTTTGAATGTGTTTCATAGAGGCCGCATTTTTAATAGTTTAGCTGAATGTTATGTTTACTAATCAAATGTTCCAAATCTTTAATTTTTATGTCATAAGAAAATGCTCATTAAACCTAAAAACTGTCGTTATTAAGGCATTTAATTATTTCACGTACTTTAGCGGGACCTCTAAGGTTCTGCACCAGGTGAGGTCTTCAAAGTCAAAGTTAAAGTCAAATAATTTTATTCAAAATAAGAAATAAGAAAAGAAATAAATTAAATAATAATTTAATGCTTCATTTTTTGAACGTCATATAATTTACCAACAGTTCACTAAAGTTAATGCTTCGGACCTGAGAAGAACCAGCGCTTCAAGACAAAATATAATCTAGATCCTGCCGAGACCATTAGGTTTGAATGATTTTTTTTTGTTGCAGCTATTAAGCTACAACAAAAAAATATATAAATCGGTCCAGTAGTTGAAAAGATGAGCGTGTACAAAGAGACAAAAAGTAACCACCATGGGATCATTGGGGGGCGCGCTGAAATTGAGGTATCCTGTTCTCTTAGTTCATTTTCTCCTCTTCATTTTCTTTCCATCCTTTCAGTATCTGAGTTAATGAATTGAGTATCCACCTTGGAAAACCAGTTTACACGTGCAATTTCCCTGTACGTTCTGAGCTTGACTTGTTTTGTAGCTGTTGGAATTTCCGCTGACTACTTTGTGAACTCCTCCAGTGCCACTCTGACTGTCTGTAATCAGAAGTTTCCTCTTGCCAATTATATTTCCTAAAATTGTCACTTGGCCACTGAACATGGCCCTTGAAACTGAGTGTTTTTTCCCTGATACAGGACTTTTGGCTTTGTCCTCTGCGGTCAATCGTTGAAGGCGTTCTGAGCCAGTATCAAATTTATATCTAAATGATAACTTCATGTAGCCTATAACTAGAATTTTTATTTCAACGCACTTAATCGCATAAACGCATTAATTAATAAAGATGATTTTTGCGTAACTTTCAAAGTTTATACAACATTTATAAAACATTTTAGTTATTTTAGTTTATTTTAGTTTATTTGCACCCTTAGGGGTGAATTCTAAAAAAACCACGAAACACGTGTTCAATGAATTTAATAATTATTTTTTGGTTACGAACATAGAACACAATAATGATAAAAGGCTCGCTAGAAGGGCAATAAGTCCCGTAACATCGAACAGGGTTACTGGCTTATATACACTGGATCACATTCGGGTAGAAACGGTGTGGCGGTAGTGCTTTCTGAATAGCTTCAGAATGGGCTCCTTGAAGTTGACGTTACCTCAAACTTAATCAGTGCCTATGCTCCCTAGGCGGGATGTAGCGCGTCCGAAAAGGAGACATTCTGGGAGCAGTATGAAGAAGTGCTACTTGCTATATCGTCTACCGAAGTGGTCTTAGTTGGGGGGGGGGACTTGAACGGTCACGTCGGTAAGACTGCTGAGCCGTATGAACGTGTTCACGGGGGTTTTGGGCACGATCATCGCAATACAGAGGGAGAAAACATTCTGAGAACCTGTATTGCGTCGGATCTGGCAGTCATACGTTCTTCCAAAAGAATCCTCAGCACCTTATCACGTATAAGAGCGGGTCCCACTCAACTCAAATAGACTACTTATTGACCAGACGGTGTCATATGGGCAGGGTAACTAACTGTAAGGTCATTCCAAGCGTAAGCCAACATCGTCTTCTTGTGATGGACTTTACCGTCACTACGAAGAAGAAAGTAGCCGAGAAACGTAGGCCTCGGATCAAGTGGTGGTTGCTGAATGGCCCAATGCAAACCGACTTCCTGACAGAGGTGAAAAGTCATAATCTATCGACTAACACCGAAACTGCTCAGGAGGATTGGGATCGAGCTCAGTCGGTAATCATAGCGGCGGGCAAGCGAGTTCTTGGCCTTTCTAGGGGAGGACGTGTCATCGACAGGGAGACATGGTGGTGGAATGACAAGGTGCAGGAGATGACTCGTGAAAAGAAGGATGCCTTTAGGAAGTGGCAGCAATCCAACTCTCCTGAAGACAGACTGACTGGAGTACATAGTAGCTAAACGTGCCTGTAAAAGAGCTGTAGCCAGAGCCCGCAGTGAGAGTTTGTCACCATTGTATGATAAACTTGAAACTGTGGAGGGGCAGAAGTTCATTTACAAACTGGCACGTTCCCGGGATAAAGCGACGTAAGATATCGCAAAATGTCTTTGCGTCAGAGATTCCCAGGGTACGTTGCTCTGTAGTTATGTCTCTGTGAAGGAGAGGTGGAGAAGCTACTTCCAGGAGTTGCTAAATACTCAGCACCCATGCAGTCTTCATCACGACCCACCCCCTAACCTCGGACTTATTGACGACCTCAGGCTCCGCCGCGAGTGTACTATTTCTGAGTCTCAATATGGATTTCAGCCAGGATCGGGCACTATGGACGCCGTTTTCACCCTCAGAACATTGATGGAGGCATACAGGGAAAAAAGGAGAGCTCTGCATGTGGCCCTTTTAGATCTGCAGAAGGTCTTTGACTGTTTGCCTCGTCAGTGCATCTGGTGGGCATTGCGATCCAAAGGGATCCCTGAGGCCTATATTGAGATTATCAGAGACTTGTACCACGATTCCGCTTCTATGGTTAGGACTACTGCTGGCCACACTAAACCCTTCCACATTACAATAGGAGTTCACCAAGGCTCAGCTCTTAGTCCATTCTTATTCAATGTGGTGCTCGGTACTGTCTCGGCTCACATCCAAGACCAGCTTCGGCTGATGATGTATCCCGATGATATAGCACTCATTGATGAGAACCGACTGATGCTGGAGCGTAAAGTGAGCCTGTGGAAGGGTACGCTTGAGAACGGCGGTCTTAAACTTAATGTGTCGTAGACCGAGTACATGGCCTGCGGGAGCCCGGACTCAAGCACTATCCTTATAGGTCCTGAACCAGCCGTTAAGTCGGTAAAGTTCAGGCACCTTGGATCCGTCATGCACGAGTCTGGAGGCATCGATCACGATGTCTGTAGCCGGATAAGTGCTGCTTAGGCCAAATGGCGGGAGGTCACTGGTGTCGTCTGCGATCGCAAGATACCGCCCAAACTCAAAGGTCTAATATACAAGAGCATCATCCGACCGGTTCTTTTATAAGGCAGCGAATGTTCGCCAGCACTATCTCTGCATACTCAGGAGCTCCACGTTACGGAAATGAAGATGCTGAGGTGGATGTGTTGACCGCATACGCGTGTTGCGTTCATTCATTCATTCGAGGTAGTCTTGGAGTCCGTGACGTAGCGGATAAACTCCAAGAGCGTCGCCTGGGATGGTTTGGTCACGTTACGCGCCGGCCTAAGAACTATGTCGGATGTAAGAGCCTTGCTATGTCAGTCCCTGGAGTGAAACCTCTCGGACGCCCAAAGAAGCGCTGGTTGGATGTCGTGAAGCAGGACGTGAGAGCCAATGGTCTAACCACCTGAGGACGTCAATCATTACCATTGCCATTTTCAGACCTTGCAAAGTGGAGTAGTTTGAGTAGGAAGGCAGACCCTGGCAAAAGTCGGGACTAATGCCAGGTAGAACAAGAAGAAGAAGAATGATAAAAGGGTAATAGAAATGAAACTAGACATTTATAAGCGTTTGATTTTTATTTCAAAAAGTAAGTACAAAATACATTTTTATAAAAGTCAATTTGACTAGAGCCGATCACGGTTTTCTAACTTAATAAAAGATAGTACATTTTTAAATTTCTTTACATTTTTTATATATTTTTGATAATATACAATAATTTATTTTAAGGACCATCAAGCCTAATAAAGATCGACTTTTGATGCTTTTCTGCGCCTATATAATAATATATCTGTATATCAATTCCTTAAATAAATATGTATATGTATTATGTAACATTGTTATTTTCGAATTAACTTTTGCTTGCTATAATTTACGAAAGCTCAATACTTTAAAAAGATATTAAAATTCATAATTTTTTTACAAGGTGTCCTCTTAGTTGTTATCATTTATGCGAAATCTGTGACCACAGTTAACATTTTCGGGTTTGTCACATTTCTGTTTAAATGGGTCAAACAGATAAGAAGAAAAGCACGACAGGACCATTGGTCTTCTATTCAAACATTTATAATATTGATGGCAGTTTTCATGAGCGATGACAACTCCGTTTGAGTTTTCGTGGGCGCATATTAAAGGAGCTTCTTTAGGACTGCAATTACAGCTGCCAGTGTCAGTGTCATTTGGTTGTGGTATTAGTCTATTACCACAATCTACGTTCGCCGACCAGTCACAAACTTCTTTATGAGGATTATAAAGAAGATTGCCTTGACATTTTTGAACAACTGGTAAACCAAAATTGCAAATATAATATTTATTACATATTTGATGGGCTATCATAGTACTCTCAGAATTTTCTGCGGCACAAATAGCTTCAGCTTGATCAGGGTCACAATTGCATGGACGATTAATTTCACTTTCTGAGGAGTTTTCATTACCGCCTTCATTGCCGTTATCAATTTCCTTTGGGTCTGGAATAACTCTGTCCCCACAATCTACATCTTGTGGCCAGTCACATACTTCTTTATAGGGGTTATAAAGCAGATTACCAGGGCAATCCCGAATAGTTGGTTTTCCATTATCACAAATATAGTACTGATTACAATTTTCACTTGCAACTAATACATTATTAGAATTATTACGAGCACAGATAAGTGGAGCTTCTTTGGGATCACAATTGCAAATAATTATATCTTTATTTTCATCGCTGTCAATGTCTTCTACACTATCAATATCGTCGGGATCAGGAATTATTCTGTCAGCACAATCAACATTATTAGGCCAGTCGCATACTTCTACATAAGGATTATAATATGTTCCTTTAGGGCATGGCATTGGGATAGCTATACCAGATATACACCTGTAATACTTAGTACAGTGTTCGTGAGCAACATGAATACCATCAGACCCGTGTTGTTGACAAATTGGAACTGCTTCTTGAGGGTTGCAATTACATGAGCTATTATTATTTCCGTTATTATTTTCTTCATTACTGCTATCTTCACAGGAAATGTCTTCGTTGCTGTTACCATTTTCATTACTATTGTTTCCGCCTCCATCACCACCATCAACATTGCCATTATCATTGTCGCCATTTCCATCACCATTGTCACCGTTGCCATCGCCATTACCATTGCCATTTTCGTTTGAATCAGGAATAATCCTGTCACCGCAGTCTACATTTTGGGGCCAATCACAAACCCTTGTATGTGGATTGTACAGAAGTACACCAGGGCAATCCTGGGACACGGGGATTCCATGGGCACATTTATAGAACTTGTTGCAATCTTCATGGGCTACGAGTACATTGTCAGATCCAGGCCTACCACAAATTGAGGGTGCCTCTCCAGGATTGCAATTGCAGGAGCCATCGTTTCCTCCGTCACCGTTGTCACCATTTCCATTACCATTGTCGCCATTTCCATTATCATTATCACCATTTCCATTACCACTGTCACCATTGCCATCACCATTGCCTTCATCGCCATTTTCGTTTGGATCAGGAATAATCCTATCACCACAGTCTACATTTTGGGGCCAATCACAAACCCTTGTATGTGGATTGTACAGAAGTATACCAGGACAATCCTGTGGCACGGGGATTCCATGGGCACATTTGTAGAATTTGTTGCAATCTTCGTGGGCTACGAGAACGTTGTCAGATCCAGGCCTACGACAAATTGAGGGTGCCTCTCCAGGATTACAATTGCAGGAGCCATCATTTCCTCCGTTACCGTTATCACCATTTCCATTACCATTGTCGCCATTTCCATTATCATTATCACCATTTCCATTACCACTGTCACCATTGCCATCACCATTGCCTTCATCGCCATTTTCGTTTGGATCAGGAATAATCCTATCACCACAGTCTACATTTGGGGCCAATCACAAACCCTTGTATGTGGATTGTACAGAAGTATACCAGGACAATCCTGTGGCACGGGGATTCCATGGGCACATTTGTAGAATTTGTTGCAATCTTCGTGGGCTACGAGAACGTTGTCAGATCCAGGCCTACGACAAATTGAGGGTGCCTCTCCAGGATTACAATTGCAGGAGCCATCATTTCCTCCGTTACCGTTGTCACCATCACCATTATCACCATTTCCATTACAATTGTCACCATTTCCATTACCATTGTCACCATTTCCATTACCATTGTCACCGTTGCCATCACCATTGCCTCCGTCACCACTACCATCGCCATTTTCGTTTGGATCAGGAATAACTCTGTCACCACAGTCTACATTTTGAGGCCAATCGCATACCCCTATATGTGGATTGTACAAAAGTATACCAGGACAATCCTGTGGCACGGGGATTCCATGGGCACACTTGTAGAATTTGTTGCAATCTTCATGGGCTACGAGAACGTTGTCAGATCCAGGCCTACGACAAATTGAGGGTGCCTCTCCAGGATTACAGTTGCAGGAGCCATCATTTCCTCCGTTACCGTTATCACCATCACCATTATCACCATTTCCATTGCCATTGTCACCATTTCCATTACCATTGTCACCGTTGCCATCACCATTGCCTCCGTCGCCATTACCATTGCCATTTTCGTTTGAATCAGGAATAATCCTGTCACCGCAGTCTACATTTTGGGGCCAATCACATACTCCTACATGTGGATTGTACAAAAGTATACCAGGGCAATCCTGTGGCACGGGGATTCCATGGGCACATTTGTAGAATTTGTTGCAATCTTCATGGGCTATGAGTACATTGTCTGATCCAGGCCTTTTACAAATAGAGGGTGCCTCTCCAGGATTACAATTGCAGGAGCCATCATTTCCTCCGTTACCGTTGTCACTATCACCATTATCACCATTTCCATTACCATTGTCACCATTCCCATTACCATTGTCACCATTTCCATTGCCATTATCACAATCGCCCCCGCCACCACTACCACTGTCTCCACCGTCACTTCCGTTATCACTTTCATTACCGTTTTCATTCCCGTTTTCATTTGGACCAGGACACGAGCATTCACAATTGCACGATCCATTATTCTCTCCATTCCCATTTTCGCTTCCACCACCATTACCGTTTCCATTACCACTTCCATTGCCATCTCCGTTTCCATTGTCATTTTCACCAGGAATAATTCTGTTGCCACAATCTACATCATGAGGCCAATCACATTTTTGCTCGTCAACGTTAAATAAAAGCCCCATAAAACACATTCGTTCTACTAGGTTTCCATGAGTGCACTGATAATATTTGTTGCAATCTTCATGAGCGTAAAGTTTTTCCTTAGAAAAATCTATTGGGCATCCATTTTGATTTAGTTCGATGCTTTGCCCATGGACGAATGCGCACACCAATAAAACGGTTGCGACTGTAAACAAATAAATTAAGTGTTAGTTTTTATGATATGATAATGAAAATATACACATAAAGTTAAACTTAAAATAATAAACTGAATTTGATTAGTGCGTTCAAAAATAAATATGAATATAAATAAGTAGAATTAAGCTTAGTTTAATTTCTTGGCGATACTGGACGACAAATCAAATAACAAATACAATAATTAAAATAAAAGGTGACACATTTAAAATTATGATTTTTTCTTTTTGAGCTCAGTTTTATTATTTTTTTGACGGATCATTTTTTTTATGATTGTTAGCCTCTACAACTTATACTTGTAGAGGACAATCGTATCAGTCCATAAATCAATTCATATCAACATTTTTCATTCACTAAACGATCAAAAAATCCTATGTATCCCCAAAGTAGATAATATTGAATGTAATAATAAGAAAGTTATATATTTTATGATTATTAACATAAAGCTATATCTCAGATATATTAATATAGGCAGAATGAATCTAGTGTCAAGACACTCCGTTCTACGCTTTCCCCCTAAATTAGAGATACTGCGTGCTGTGGAACTTTACGCCGACGATACAACAAGAGTGGAGAAATAAAAATAGTAACCCCGAGTAGGGATCGAACCCACAACCATCGCGTTTACAGAAAGACGTTATTCCACTACGCTATAATGACCTCAAAATCACAGAAAATATTATAAGTATCACCGCACTATAATCCGTACTTTCACTTGTAAAATTGTTTTATTTATAGTACTTTAAAACTATAATCTACTATACCTTTCATGATTTATAATATTCACTTGACAGGCACTGATGCATATAATATACAAACTGATAAAAAAATTAGAATGAATAAAACACCTGTGCGGGCGATGTTTATATATAAAATGATTATCTTAATTAATTAATACGTTGTTAAAAATATGACGCTTCTGTTATCGTTAGTGATAAATAGATAAATAACAAATAATAAAAATTGATTTACTGATAAATTTTTCTTAGAATTCCGCAATAGAAATGTACGGCTTGCGCAGTAATTTGAAAGTTTAATGTCATACAGATATAAAAGCTAAAATTCAATAATGAATCTTAAATTTATTACAAATGTTGACAAATTTAAAATTAGACACAGACGCCATAGATACGCCCACATGTTTTATTGATAAAAATCCCAAATAATAACTAAGTACATTTATTACTTATTGTATTGTTTCTTGCCTGTGACATGACGCTACTAAAATACTAGCGATCCAATTATTTGTTTACTAAAACATTTTTATGTTCTTTAAAAAAAAAATCAGCTTTATCCCGCACACAGCAGGATAGGCAGAGGGATTCTAGCGTTAAGACACTCCGTTCCCCTCGACACCAGACCGAAGAAATGGAAATATAAATTTAAGTAAATATTTCTTCTCCTCGAGTGAAGTGATTGAACCCACAACCAGTCGGTTTTACGGTCACACTTCGTGCCGCTGCGCCACGACTTGCCTTTGCTCAAAAAATTTTATGTTCTTAATAATATTATTATTTTAAAGAATTGTCTTTATTCATACTGAGGTTCAACTGAGTTCCATTTTCAACCAATACAATTAAATTTATTGTAATTTTTACGAACAATATACTCTATATTATATAACGTTAGAGATCAATTATTTTAAAATCATCAATTAAGGACAGGTTTCCACCGAGGGCAGAGCAGAACCATAAATTATGACGTTCAACTAAAAAGAGTAAGCTGTTTTCTGATATTTTTACCAATAAAATGTCAGGTAAAGAGAACCAAGCGAGTAGAAAGAGGTCATTTTTACCTATATCGGTTTTAGGGAGCGAAGCAAACTGATTACATAATACAAAAGTCTTTGTTTACCTATAAAGAAAATGTAAACCAATTTTATTTAAAACGAGTCCGTTCCATCTAAGTCATTCTGCAAGTCAACTTGCTCATTTCTCTTTCGCGGTGGATACTGCTCTTGATGGAGATCTGAGTGTCGTAACACTATGTCAATATTCCATGGGAGATGCGTGTGAACATAAAATTATCAAAAGCTACTTCTCGTCTTACAGAAACTGAATAAGCAAAATAGCAGAATAAAATATAAAACTTAAATTAATATATTGTGTTAATTCACGCAAAAAGGCGGTAGATTATAAAAAGCAATTTTAAAGATAACATCGCTCGCTATCCACATAAAATTGTGATAACGAAAATAATTATATAGATCTTTTAGATAGACACACAAAAATAAAGACCGAAGTCGTATGATTAATCACTCTAAGGAAATTTTGTTATCTTTGATAAAATGATTGCACTTAGTAATCTAATGTCAGTTCTTCGCTTGATAAGGTGTTTCCTGGAAGTTTTGCGCATCGATTGCATTAAATAAAATCTGATATAAACAACTCAATTCAACAGACAATGCCTCCAGAATTCGGCAGAAAGTGGGGACCGGAGTGTCTTAACACTAGGTTCCCTCTGCCTTCCTGCCTCTGGATACAGCGTGAATCTGATTTTTTATATAAATTTTAAGCTAAAGTTGTGTAGAGGCCGGTCGTGGCGCAAGGTCACGAGAGCGCGACTGAAAACACGACAGGTTGTGGATTGGAACCTCACTCGAGGAAATTAGTTATTTAATATTTTCATATTCTCACTCTGGTAACAAGCAAAAGCTCGGCGTTGAGCACACGCAATACCTCGAGAAATCGGCAGAGAGTGGGGAACGAGAGGAGCGGTGTCTTAACTCTAGGTTCCTTTGCTATGAGTGTGTGAAAAAATAAAAATTTAACGTATGCGTCTCGGGAAAGAATAGAAAAAAGCTTAATTTACTACTTAAATTGTATATTAATGTGTTAATTTAAGAAAAGGTTTTTTATTAATAAAATCTTGAGAGCTGCTGACGCTGGCAGTGAAGCTAAACAGACTGGCACCGTCAAAAATGTATATAAAATTATGCTCTAAGTTCTCTCTGCCTACTCAGTTATATGCCCAAAAAGGGTTGAAAAATAAGTAACTTTATATGAGATTCTTTCTTGACCCCTCGCTACGCCTACAAGTATGTAGATCTTTAGCGTAGCAGGCCTTAGTTTCGTAGACAGCAAGTCACTAGCGGAATTTTTGGACTTGAAAATTCAATTAGCACTAGCAATGTGTTCTATAAATTACATTATCAATTGATACGGAAAATAAGTCATTGTGATTACTAAAATCAGAATATGAAATATTATCATCATTTAATTTACGCAGGGGCACAAGTGTGCGACTAAAAACGCGACTGGTTGTGGGTTCGATCCCAAGTCGAGAAAAATAATTATTTATTTAAATTTATATTTTTATTCTTCACTCTGGTATAGATAGAAGCAAAGCGTAATGACTCCATAATCCGGCGGAAAATGGCGGAGTGTCTTAACACTAAGCTCTCTCTGCTTTCCTCACGGAGAGCGGGAATTTTCTAGCTTCACATTGTGTGAAGCTAGAAAAATATATAAACAATCTTCATACTTCACGCTGTAGCTTCACGTTGTATCCGCTATAGTGTCATTTTCATTTCCCTCTTTACGCCTTCTTTTCTGTATTCATTTTCACGATTAGGAGGTTAGCACTTAATATTAAAGATGAGTTCTTTTCTTGTTTATTTTTTTTTAATTGTTTGTAATAAAAAAATTCTTTCGTTAGTTATTTTTGCCTTGAAGGAATGTATCATGAAATAGGTATTTCCCCCGTCTGATAAGACAACGTGCAATAATATTTTCAGCAAACTGGCCAAGAGTGAGTGGGACTCACGCACGGGGGCTTCCGTATCATCACTTATAAAAACAGCATAAGAATATGTTTTTTGTATGTAAGCCCCCTTAAATATTTATTTTATTAAGTATTTTTTTTATAAGTCTAATATGTAGTTAAAACGGTATGCAATGGTATATATTTATATATATACCGTTTTTTTACGTTCCTTTACTACGTTACGAACCCTTTACGTGGGCCTTTACTCTCGCCAGACGTCCTAAAGGGACCATAGACTTGAATAAATAATGTTAATTTCAGCTTGATATCTTTATGAAATCTATTATATATATTATAAGGATAAGTTGTCAATGTGGCAGACGGACCCACAGACAGCGAAATGATCTTATAAGGGTTCAGATTTTTCCTTTTAAGGTACGGAACCCTAAAAACCAAATATAAATTAAGTATCATTTACAAAATTAAACAATCCCGTAAAAAATTGTAAAAAATTTAAATGAAGTAAATTGTAATTTCCTAACTAAGTATCTCTACAAAACAATTTATCAAATTATTGGAGGTTATATTACTATTATCTCGTCAATAAATTAAATAATAAATTTTATAAGTAGTATGTAAAATAAGCAACTTATATATCTCTATTAGAGAAGAAAACTCTTAATATGATAATTATTTTTTATTGTTTTAGTATAAGTATGTAATTAATTGATTAAATGTGAACATTGCTTTGCAGTATATATTTGGAGGACAAAGTCTAGTTGTTCCTAAAGGGCTTTTTAAGTTTTTTACTATCAAAATTAATAATTTGTTAATATATGTATATGTTTAAAGTAGTTGGGCAGAATTAATAAGACTGGAGCCGTTATGAAGCAACGACACAGCGTCTGACTGTAAACGCGACGGTTGTGGATTTGACTCCCACTTGGAGGAATGATAATTATTTTCAACCTTTTTATCACAGAAGGACATCTACATCTTCCAGCTCTATACTCCGGTTATCAACTAGTACCATATTACTTGTGAAGATGAAGTATACAAGCCCAAATTCGATGGAATTATGCAAATTAATTACCGAGTTCTTATGGACAATATGTAAAAAATATCATCCACCAGTGATTGGGTCGGTTCGCGGCCAACAACAAAACAAAATTTATATGATTTCATTATCACGGTTAATAAAGATACATGTCAAGTTTCTGTCCAATCGGACACCGGACAAAGTCCGAAATAAAGATTTGGAAAATAAATATTTTAGAAGATACCACGCAGCACAGTAAATACACCGTTTCTTCTTTCGCTGTTTTTACTTTCGCCACCCGCGACCCGCGCGCGCTCTTGACGAGCGGGTGTCAGCGGACGCGGGGGCGGGCGCGGCGCCCAGACGCGTACTTAAATACTTATAATACCTAATTAACTATTTACTACGCTAATATTATGAATTGCGTTAATCTCAAAAGCTATTGAATTCGATTGACAAAAATCTTTCTAATCAGTTTATAGAGCAGAGCCAATATAAGATATACTATCTAAAGAATCATACTATTATATTATTATACTATCCTAAAAAATCATTAAAAAAAAGGAAACTATAATAAATTATATTAAAATGTAAATGAAGTAAAAATTATACCAAGTATTTAAATTGAATCACTTATCTTGACCACTTTTTGAAAGCAAGCAACTATACTACTACTACTACTACTACTTTGTCTAAAACTTTTATTCCCAGCAGTTTGCTCTTAAAATTATACTTTTAAATAAACCAACTAACGATAATTAAATTATTATTATCAATAAAATGAGTATTTCTAATATGAAATAATTAAATAAATAAATAAATAAATGCTAGTTATAAAAGATCTGTAATCTCAGAAACATATAAAAACACGAAAGCGGAAACGAACACTAAACAATAATGTGGAGAGTTAACGTCGTTGTTATGAAATAGATATTCGAACCGGAACAGTTCAAAACTCTAATTTTTTAAATATTTTTTTAACAAGAATCTTGCAATGACTCATTCCTGTTCCAGAACAGCTAAGTCTGTCTAATCGGAACTGTTCCGGAACAGTCGTCAAGCGTCTTGTGCTTAGGAGCCATGTTCCGACCGGATCGAAACACTCAACAGTCCCGATTGTTAATCCTAACAAATTATTGGGTTTGTTTTTTTCTTTTTAGTCTATAAAAAAAATGTAAAAG
This sequence comes from Heliconius sara, assembly GCA_917862395.2. Lineage (NCBI taxonomy): Eukaryota > Metazoa > Arthropoda > Insecta > Lepidoptera > Nymphalidae > Heliconius > Heliconius sara. The sequence goes on along the minus strand of OU860783.2, from coordinate 3,446,754 downwards.
TTGTAAAACATCATAAGTAACACTGTTCATCACTATAAACGTTTTGTCTATGGGGCGACTGAACTGAAATTGTGCTTACAAGAGGCTGTACACGCACGGCAAAAACTTAGTCTTTTACCAAATTAACAGCGACTCGAACCAAAACACCGCAAATCAAATATTACGTGTAAAAGCTAATGGTTTTTGGATATTTAGATTTTTACCTTTTGAGGTATGAATCCATAAAAAAGATTTGAAGTATTTTATGTAAATACATATTTAGGGGTGACCTTATATTGTTTCGCAATTATTACTAGTAGCACTAGCGACTTTGATTGCATTCGTTTCATCGAAAATGCGACACTGTAAACAACTAATTATATCTATTTATCTTATCAAATAATGCGTTTCAGATTTTTAAATGGCATTGCCAATAAGTATCTAGATATTGCGAAATAATTTCAAGGTGGACTTAACAAAATGACAAATTGGATTATTTTAATATCCTTATTGATGATTATTGAAATAAATGAAACAGAAGGATGGTTTAATGTGATTTATTTAGGTATTGTGATATTGTGGGATTTTGTCAATCATAAAATCCTTATAATAAACTCTACATTCGAAAATGTGGCCCCTATCGTGAGATGCAGCGGTGTAAAATTACTGAGACTCTACTGAGTGGGAATCGATCCTACAATCGTCGCGTTGACAATAGCACGTGTATGCCCTTGCGCCACGATGATCTCAAGGAGAAGAGAACGTAAAAATCTCAAGATTTGTCACTCTGGATGACAAAATTCAATGACGCCAATTTCTATGGTCTACTTTACCACACAGAAGCATAGTGGTAAAATAATTAATTTACTTTTGAGTAGGCGGAGGGCACCTAGTGTTAAGACACTCCGTTACCATGCACCACCTGCCAGAGCAAGGAATTAGAAATAATTAGTTCCCTCGAGTGGGAATCGAAACCATAACATTTGAGCTTACATTCAGACTCTGTAGTGCTGCACTACGATGGTATCAACACACATGAATTGATAAATATAAATAGGTTCTCCTCCTATTTTAAAATTCCTAAATTAATTAAAATTGCTACGTTTAAAAAATATACGGTATTTAAATATGGAATATTTATTTAATACGGTATTTTAATAAATAATTATAAATTAAAGAATAAATAAAAATTAGCTATACGCTATATCCTGCACACAGCAGAGTAAGCAGAGGGAACCTTGTTACCTTGTTGTGTTAACCTTGTTGTGTTAAGGCGGAGTGCCTTAACACAAGGTTCCCTCTCTGTACATTTTTCGCCGAATTCTGGAGGTATTGCGTGTTGAGTGGCGAACTCCAACGCTTCCGCGCTTTTGCCTGAACACCAGATTGAAGAAATGAAAATATAAATAAAAAAAATCATTTCCACGAGTGGGAATCGAATCCACAACCTATCGCGTATACACTCACACTTTGTGCCTCTGCGCCACGACTAGCCTAAAAAAAGACGAATAGCTTACATTATTGTCAGCAGTTCCTGAGACTAGCGCGTTCAACTAAAGAAACTTCAATTTTATAATATCAGTATAGATTTTAATGTTTATATGTAGTTAATTTATTGCCTTCTCGAATCTATCGTAATATAAAAATGCGGAAGATATTTGAAGATAATATTTTTATTATTAAGATAAATGATTTTAAAAGTACCTTAAATATTATACATCTACAAAAAAAAATGTCAGTAAATAAGTGTTTAGTTTTTTTTACTAGTTTTATTAAAATAATCATTGAGGCCGACGTGGCATAGGGGCACACACGAGTCACTCTAACGCGACGATTGTAGGTTCGATTCTCAGTCAGGGGAATTATTATTTATTTATATGTTTTATTTTGCGTCACGCTGTTACGTTTACAATAAAATTTTGTGCCCCGTGCGCCACGACTGCCCTCATTATTTATTAATATTTTAATTCACTCTGGTACCAAGAAAAGCGGTCATGATTCGTTCCGCCACTCAACACGCTAGAATATCCCGGAATTTCCGTGGAAAGTGGGAAAATGGAGTGTCTTAACACTAGGTTCCCTCTGCCTACCCTGCTGTGTGAAGCTGAAGAAAAAATATCATAGACAATCTATAAGCACCTATAAGAATTTGACATAAGTTGGTTATCAATATTCGTTTGTTACTTATTGTACAAGTACATTAGCAACTACACATTTTTTTATCATATAGGTATTCACCTCAAAAGTATTTGTAATAATGCAGGGTTAGGTAAAAAAAATTGAACCGCTTTTACTTTTTTTTTAAACGGTCCCTAAGCCTGCATATGTTTTTTAAAAAGGCACTCCTTCGAGCTTCTTCGGTTTCGGCATCAGCACTTCGAGTCCATGAAAAGATAAAGTTCCTTCTCTTAAGGAAACCGTTCAAATGAGAGTCGAAAACGCCAAGGGCTTCGTACAATTACTTGATTATATGTATTCCCTGCTGGGAAGTACAATTTAAAGTTGACAAACTTTAGTTTGCGGACGTATGCACTCATTTTCTATGAAATGAAGTACAAATATAAATTTGAAATTTTTTATATTAAATATTTCCCCTCACGAAAAAAAAGGTTAGATACGTTTTAACAAGGTTAAAAAAAGTGTTGATCTCAGCTTTTTTGTTTATCAGCAATTTTAAACTTTAAAACAACAGTGTCCAACAGCATTATGGAGGCCATACACGTTAGGAATTGCATGATGGTTTTAACCTTGCATGCGTAAGCGACAAGCAAACACTGACATGTACCTGTGTGATAAAACTGTACAGTTATAGGTGCATGTGCAGGCAACTGAGCAAATATCTAAATTTATATTTTATGCTTACGCGTGAGCAAAACCGAGTTGCGTTAGCTGCCACAGTTCTTTGTTATTAATACTTTCAAATAATGTATACTATTCATATCATTGATAAATATTTTTTAAAATCTATTGGTGCAAATTTCAATTCATTTATCATATTTACGTTGGAGAAATACTTTCTTTTCAATAAACTGCATTTAGACCATTCAGGGCGATCTCTTTTAGTGTTCTACAGAACAAGTGCTAAGCCAAGTATAATTATCACATCATCCTACATTGTAGTATCTATTGTAGTTTGTAGGCATCCTACACACCGTCACGTAGGTCCACTGAGAGTTCACGGCAAAACTGTACCATTCATTCGCTCAACGTGCCCAAATTGCTTCAGCGTGTTCTTCTTTATTTTCACCGTGACATCCTTATCAGTACCTGCGGTTATACATATCCTATGAGAAGATTGCATGTCCACAGAATTAATCTTTGTTTCAATCTTCTTCTTGAGAATTGAGAATACTGGCGCACATCATAAATACTCTTGTTATCCCCAGCTTGAAGCGAATTTCGCTTCTTTTCAGTCACATAAACAACATTCAGGTCTCTGTTATTTATCATGTCTTATAATTCATCCATCTTCTTTTTCATCTCTCCTCTTCCCTTTCACGTGGCTATTTATAGCGCCGTCCTCCTGTTTCCGCCGTTCTGGACATGACGGAACATAATGGGTGGCGGTCTCCAACGTTCGTCACACTTGGAGGAATGTTCTATTAGTGTGTTCTCGGAAGGTACACATGGCGAATGGAACGTTGCAACCCTCAAAAGGGCAGGCAGGAGCCACTGCGGGCAAGCCTTCAATCGTGGACCCCCATTATATATAAATTTTGTTATTTCTTTGATTTTATTATTTATTTATATTGATAATGTATAAAACATTATAGAAAGAATATTAACAGTAGCCCGATAAATTTTAATAAAAAATATTAAAATGGTGTCATTCTTGAGAGTATCATTCTTAACATATAATATCGCTGACTATTTTTTTGTTTTTTTTAAAGGTTATGGTAGGATTTTATGTATCTTGGAAGGTTGAGCAGACGCATCAAATGTAGGCGTCTGGAAAGCTCATTTTCAGCGACCTTTACGTATAAAGATGAAATTCCCGAGATTCCTTAAATGAGTTTTTATCACAATTGGTTCAATAGTTTGGGCGTGATGGCGTCACAGATAGATAGTGTGACTTTCGCATTTATTATATTAGCTTGGATACTTCAGGTTTTTACTTTTTATTTTCTACATTTACTACAGAGAGTGAGAGAGAGCCAATAGTAGAACAGTAGAGCCAGACCTTCGTTATTTTATAAAGCCAGAATTTTTTTTTGTGCGCAAATACTCAATACTACTAGGAAATATGGAGTACTATCAGAAAATATGGAGCTTGGGTGGTGGTTACTTTGGTAGTTATTATATTATTAAGATGCAAAAATTCCTGTAAGCTATTTAAGCGCCTAAAAAAATTCAGGAGCAAAAATTTCAGGAGCAAAAAAAACATTTATAAAACCCTTTTTATATACGATTAGCAGGCGCTTGTAATTTATTAGAGTTAAGGGGTGTCTGCCAGGGAGTTATAACAAGGCAAAGTGTCTGGCAGTGAATGTCATTTTTAAAAAACTTGACTCTTTGCCGTGTGATCCCGGCCTAGAATAGGATCATCCTGGTACTGGTGGTGTCGTAAGAGGCGACTAAAGTAGGTTTGGTAGAGTCACGTCGCCAGCAATGGCAACACGCATAAGCAGACTCGACCGGATCATTACCACCCCCGGCATTTAAAACCGGCGTGAAGTAGTGGCTTTATGCCACTGCGTTTCGCATCAGGTAATGCCGGGCCCCGGCGCCCAACCTACCTAACAGGCAGGCAACGCACGTGTAGCTCCTCTGAGGTTGCACGGGGCCGTGGGCGGCGGTAATCACTTAACATCAGGTGACCCGAACGCTCGTTTGCCTTGTCTTTTCCATAAAAAAAAAATATATACATTTTTGGAAACCGAAATTTCGTACCCTTTGCAGTAGTCTCTGGTCACGGGTAGACTAAGGTGGCATTCGTCTGTCAGTTGACATTATTATTATATGAAACTCATGACAACGATTTCTTAATTGCCTCACATACTGCTCTGGATTCCTGCAGACAGATCTTGCCCTCTGGTATGGTGGGTTTACGACTTCAAAAAATTTATGTGTGGGTCCCAGGTGCTGGAAAATTTCTATCCGTCCTCTCTATTGAAATTAGGATGTTTTTGTATTTCAATAGAAACACATCCGAATAGCCGGGTGGATTAACTGACGTAGAAACGGATCGACTTGTTAACTTCAGCTACCTCCATAGTATTATGTTCTATGGGATTTTACTTTGGGGTAATGCAGCCGGTATTCAACCAATATTTGTCCTGCAGAAGCGAGCAGATAACACGCCTTGGGAATGGAATGCTCGCTCCAGTCTGTTTCAAAGTTATCATTGTCATATCATTTATTTATCATTTCATGCCGTGTGATCCCGGCCTAGAATAGGATCATCCTGGTACTGGTGGTGTCGTGAGAGGTGACTAAAGTACGTGTGGTAGAGTCACGTCGCCAGCAATGGCAACACGCATGGGCAGTCTCGGCCGGATCATTACCACCCCCGGCATTTAAAACCGCCGTGAAGTAGTGGCTTTATGCCACTGCGTTTCGCATCAGGTAATGCCGGGCCCCGGCGCCCAAACCGTCTTAAAGGCCGGCAACGCATTTGTAACTCCTCTGGGGTTGCACGGAGTCGTGGGCGGCGATAATCACTTACCATCATACATTACATGGTGACCCGCACGCTTGCCGTGTCTTTTCCATAAAAAAAAATGAAATATGTTCTTTGATTATCACGATTATTACACATTTTAAATGAAACTAATTTAACCGGATTAATCGCGTATATTTAAGATTTTACATTTTGGAAACCCAACGTTACGAACACTTTGCAGTAGTCCGTGGTCACGGGTAGACTGTCTACTCGTGACCACGGACTTAAATATACGCGATTAATCCGGTTAAATTAGTTTCTTTTAAAATTAAATATGTATTTTTTTAAAATTGATTTTAAAAAAATAAGTCCCACTAAGTGCCTTGCGCCGGTTCTTCTCAGGTCTGAGGCATTAACTTTAGTGAACTAAAAAATTTAACATGTAACTTCTTCAGCTTCACGCTGTATGCCGCACACAGCAGGGTAGACAGAGGGAACCTAGTGTTAAGACACTCCGTTCCCCACTTTCTGCCGAATTCTGGATGTATTGGAGGCGTGTTGAGTGGCAGAACGCCGCGCTTAGTCAAGACATCAGGGCGAAGAAATGGAAATATAAATCAGAGTAAATATTTTATTTCCTCGAGTGGGGATCGAACCCACAACCAGTCGGTTTTACAGTCACACTTCGTGCCGCTGCGCCACGGCTGGCCATGTAACTTCTTATTTTGAATAAAATTATTTGAATTTGAAATTTGAATTTAAGAAGAATTTCCTATATTCAAGCCTAATAAGAAAATGAGCCAGTTCTTGAGACTTGGCTCACTTTCTAGAATCGAGAGCCCAATGCTGCAGTGTATTTATGTTTTTACAAGAAATATATTCATATATAGGTATATATATTTAAACCTCCATCGATTACATAATCGATATTTAATTACATTGCAATAATGTTTAATACAACGCCTACCAATACTGGCAGGGCAATACTTTAGAATAGAGAAATATTTATTCATAGTATATATTTAGTACATTATTATTAAAATATTAGTTTTGTTTTTAAAATAATATCGGAAATAAAAATATATAGTTAAAAATATATAGCAGCTTCACGCTGTATCCCCCACACAGCAGGGTAGGCAGATTAGAGTTAAGTCAATCCGTTTCCCTACTTCCCGCCGAATTTGGACGCATTGCGTGTTGAGTGGCGGAATTCAACGCCGCGCTTTGAAAAAAATATTTTAAAAACTGTTGTTTACATAGTATTTTGGCAATTTTATACGCTCATGTGGTCTAAAGAAAATAGCAGGTATCAATATTTAAGCTAAATACTATATTTTCTATAAAAAGTACGTCATTACGCATTTTTTTAATTACAAAATGTTAACAATATGTACACACATAAAAGTTCTACCTGCAGAATATTTTTTACACCAACCTTAAATTACGTTCCATTATATACTATTACCACATATCATAACAATATTGTGAATTCTATAACAATACAAATAAAACAAAACACGCAAAACGGAACGCGCTCTCACGTCACACACAGTCACCAGCATACGGAAAGGCGCGAGGACGGAGGCGAACCGGAGGGCGCGAGGCTGACGTCACTCACGTCACTCACTACCGAGTGCCCTCACTCTAGACTCATTCAGTCAGTGATAACCGCGCACCGTCGACGTACCGCCATGAGTGCTTGATTTGCCGCGGAAATCCTACGGCCTAATGAATCTTAGCCTGCCTCCTCTGCCTACAAAACACAAGTGAGTGTTGTTTGTTACCAAATGGATGACGCTATTTTGTTACCATTGACGCGCAATGACCTCGCCGGTATGTTACAGATGTCAGCCGTCACCGCACGAGGAACGGCGATTTTATCACATCTTAGAAAATGACTGAAGGTCTCCCGTATAGAAATGAGAAGGCGGTAAGTGTTCGTTGAATCGAGATCGAGTGTCGAACGCTCGCCGGCGGCCGTGACCAAAAATGTCTTACATACGGAAATTTTGACCGGTGTTTTCGCTAATATTATTATGTATGTAGATCAGCACATTTGTATTTCTTATCATTATCAATAAGTGACGTTTCTTATGTTACGTAAACCGTAGCTTCCTCTATTATTAGCCGATTACCTTGGAGATATATGTATTAAATATTGGACTTTATCATTTGGTAAATATGTAGTTTATATTAAATCGCGCAGTGTCAGCGCTCTGGCGCGTACCAAATGTAACTGGTTTTTGGAGATGGACTTCGAATGATTTATATTTATGTTGTTTCATTTAAATGATGCATTATAAAAATGAATTCACTTATAAAAGTACCCAAACTTCCGGAATATTTTGTTTAAATCTATTATAATTTAACTTTGTATATTGTTATCAACATTTTGTCTTTATGTGTATCACATATATGTATAATTTATTTAAAAGTAAACAAAATACACATGGGCGTATTTATCGTATATTCTGGAGTGGGCACGGCCCAACCGGACCCCCTATTCTACGCCCATCAAAATATAATATAGAAATACCTACATATATTACATATTTTCCTTATCGCTGACGTAAGGGTAAAATAATTGAATGAATGTGTATGTACATACATTTATCTAAGCAAATAGGCATACACAATTAACATTTCTGTAACTACTACAAAATCAAATTAAATTAGCTTCACGCTATATCCCGTACACAGCAGGATAGGTAGAGGGAACCTATTATTATTGTTAAGACACTACGTTCCCCAATTTCCGCCAAGTTCTGAAGGCATTACTTGTTGAGTGGCGGAACCCATCGCCGTACTTTGCCTCGACACCAGAGCGAAGAAAATGAAAATATAAATGTAAATAAATATTTCATTCCCTCAAGTGGGGATCGAACCCACAACCAGTGGATTTTACAGTCACGTTGTGCGTCTGCGCCACGACTGGCCTTTTAGTTACTACTTACAAATTTAAATATTTCATTTAAGGTATAATACTTTATTAGCCCTACGTGTATAGAATCCTAATCTTGATATAATTACCAACATGGAACTTGTTTATCGGTTTTAATGGATATTTACATATCTATTATATTTAGTTTACTTTTGTTACATTGGTTATAATGTAAAAAAAACCATAATATTATAATGTAAAAAAAACCAAAGTGATTTTTTTTTGTTTGTATATTCTATTAAAGATTCAGTTTGCAATTTACATTTCCGTATAACGAACGAGTGACACGTTTTTGACTAAATTGTGAACGTGAAGATTTAAGTAAGATATACACGACTTAACATTATATGATTTATACATTAAAAAACGAGTATATAAATAATGTATTGAAACGATATAAAAATATAATATAATTCTTTTCTATTCTCTGTTCTGTATAGAATCGTGTTTATATATTCATAGATTGTATTTTTTTTTATTCGAAATATGTAAAAGGATCTTATCAATATAAATAGTAACAAGTCGTTCCGCCCCCTGCTTCCTAATTAAGAAATAAATTAATTTGACGTTTTGCTAAGTCAACATTCATAAAAAAATATATTTTATAAAATATATGTATATATAATAAATTATTTTTTAATCAGAATGCCTAATATTTCAAATCAAATCAGCTTCACGCTGTACCCGAACACAGCAGGGTAGGTAGAGGGAACCTAGTGTTAAGACCAACCGTTACACACTTTCCGCCAAATTCTGGAGGCATTGCGTGTTGAGTAGCGGAACTCAACGCCGCACTTTGCCTTGACACCAGAGCGATGAAATGGAAATATAAATTTAAGTAAATGTTTCATCTCCTCGAGTAGGGATCGAACCCACAACCAGTCGATTTACACTTCGTGCCGCTGCGCCACGACTGTACATGACATGACTGTAGCGTTTGGCGTGAAGTTAGTTATAGTACGTAACGGGGGAAAATTATAATATTATAAAAACCTATAATATTTTGCCATGTTGAGGCTAGTCGTAGCGCAGCGGCACGAAGTGTGACTGCAAAACCGACTGGTTGTGGGTTCGATCCCCACTCGAAGAGATGAAATATTTACTTAAATTTATATTTCCATTTCGTTCAGTTCTGCCACTCAACACGCAATGCCTCCAGAATTCGGCAGAAAGTGGGGAACGGAGTGTCTAAAACACTAAGTTCCCTCTGCCTACCCTGCTGTGTACGGGATACAGAGCGTGAAGCAGATTTTTTTTTTTTTATAATATTTTTTTGTACAAATATACAGTACGTACAAATCACATAACATTTTTAAATTCGTACATTTTTGGCACGAAAAATCTAAGTGGTAATATCTTACCCCATTTATTTTATCGCGATATATATTGAGAATTTGGCTGGAAGTCAGATTTAAAATGGCGGCAATCTACAGTATATGAGCTTAGATAGGGAAGCGCCAGATGACGCCGGTTTTAAGCAATTTATTTTGCTTTTAAAAATAAAACATTGCCAAATTTACCTTTTTTCTTTGATATTTGCCCATGACGTAGAAGCATTTCTCCATTTTATGACGAATTGTGCCGTGTGATCCCGGCCTAGAATAGGATCATCCTGGTACTGGTGGTGTCGTAGGAGGCGACTAAAGTACGTGTGGTAGAGTCACGTCGCCAGCAATGGCAACACGCATGGGCAGACTCGACCGGATCATTACCACCCCCGGCATTTAAAACCGGCGTGAAGTAGTGGCTTTATGCCACTGCGTTTCGCATCAGGTAATGCCGGGCCCCGGCGCCCAACCCATCTTAAAGGCCAGCAACGCACCTGTAACTCCTCTGGGGCTGCACGGAGTCGTGGGTGGCGGTAATCACTTACCATCAGGTGGGTCACCTGATGGTAAGTGATTACCGCACGTACGCTCGTTTGCCGTGTCTTTTCCATAAAAAAAAAGTGATAATTTAAACAAAATTACAAAAGTGTTTTTGGGGAACGGAGTGTCTAGGTTCCTTCTGCCAACCCTGCTGTGTGCGGGATACAGCGTGAAGCTGATTCATTTAGATATATACATATTCCTTTGAGAGCTAATCAAACTAAGCCATTGTGTTTAAAAAATTCAAAAATAACTTTTTGAACGGAAGAACGGATACTTGACAACTGCTGAATCATATCGTATCGTAGACGACAATTATTGAATAGAACGGTCAATTTATATATTAAAATAATATTCATTTTAGAAATTCTAAAAAGATTTTAATTTAAGTATTAAGACACTCCATTCTTCACTTTCTGCGAAACCTTCGTGGCATTGTGTGTTGAGTAGCTGAAATCACAAAAGCCGGGTCGTCACAGAAAAATGAAAATAAATAAAAACATTATAATTTTCTCTTATAATCTCTTCTTCTTTATAATCTCTTCTATGAGAGTGCTGACTAATACAGCTTGCCTACACCTCAAACTAAACTATCATAGTAAAATAAATAAATCAGCTTCACGCTGTATCCCGCACACCGCAGGGTAGGCAGAGGGAACCTAGTGTTTTAGACACTCCGTTCCCCACTTTCTGCCGAATTCTGGAGGCATTGCGTGTTGAGTGGCAGAACTCAACGCCGCGTTTTGCCTCGGCACCAGAGCGAAGAAATGGAAATATAAATTTAAGTAAATATTTCATCTCTTCGAGTGGGGATCGAACCCACAACCAGTCAGTTTGGCAGTCACACTTCGTGCCGCTGCGCTACGAGTGGCCTCAACTATCATAGTAATCAGCATAATCTGTGTTTTTAGTACCACAAACTGTAATCGTTTACTGCCTTATTCAAATGTTATAAACATGTTTATTTATTTACTTTTACAAGAAATAATGAAGAGCGATTTAAAACAATATATAATGAGACCTAATTTAAAACTGGTTTTTCTTTGGGGCGTACCCGCTTATCACTGTTCCGTGCGTTTAATATATGGAATATCGACAATCTCGTACTTGAAACGTGTATGGTACCCAAAATATAAAACACGTTTTATTGTACATGTTTTATCTTATGAAGAAAAAATGTTAATAAATATTTTTTGAAATTTTTTAAAGTGTTAATCCACATTAGGAATGATAAATACTTATTTAGAAAACGTATAAAAATTTGAACGTAGCGGGACTCGAACCCGCGCTTCCGAGCCATACGTTCAAACGTATGGCTCATTGGTCAGAGCGCCTGGTCGGTTTCCAGGAGGCGCGGGTTCGAGTCCCGCTACGTTCAAATTTTTATACGTTTTCTAAATAGGTGTTAATAAATAATTCCTAAATTGGATATCGGAGCCTCTTTCATTTTCTTTGTAACATCGAGATTAACCAAAACACAAAATTCTTAAAACATGATCTGGAAATAATTAAGTGATTCAAACTATGTATTGTTTGTTTTTTGCATTAGTTTCGAACATTTTTTTTCTATTTTATGCGGAAATTCATTTAACCTTGTACCGTTTTCAAGACAACTTTTAACTTCGTTTAACGAAAAGCTATTTTCATTCTTAGTACTTATTGTAATATGTACTTCATATTAGAATAACACAGGCGCAGGGACGCTTGTAACTGTACACGTGATTGGTTGTGGATCCGATCCCCACTTGAAATTAAATAAAATCAGCTTCACGCTGTATCCCGCACACTGCAGGGTAGGCAGAAGGAACGTAGTGAAAGACACTCCGTTCCCCACTTTCTGCCGAATTTCGGAGGCATTGCGTGTTAAGTGGCAGAACTCAACGCCGCGCTTTTGCTTTGACGCCAGAGCGAAGAAATGGAAATATAAATTTATGTAAATATTTCATCTCCTCGAGTGGGGATCGAAGCCACAACCAGTTTACAGTCACATTTTGTGCCGCTGCGCCACGACCGGCCTCTGAAATTAAATATTTATTTAAATTTAAATTCATCCATTTCTTCGCTCTAGTCTCAAAGCAAAGCACGGCGTGGAGTTCTGCCACTCAACATGCAATGCCTTCAGTGGGAACAGAGTGTCTTACCAATAGGTTCCCTCTGTCTACCAAGAGTGAAAACTAAATTACATAAATGAAGTAGTTTGTATACTTTTTTTAAGTCATTATCTCCATCACGCATGTTCTGCGTCATTGCGGACAGAGGGAACCGGATCGATAAAAAGCAATAAAATGTTCCTTTATTGAATTCACATATTTACATAATTATCAAGTTAGTGTAGTGCAACGCTATCCGCAAAAAAATAGAAAACAATACTTTCCTACAAGTATAAAAAAAAACATTTTTAGAATCATATATCTGGTACTTCGTTTTTCGATTCGATTCGATTAATGATGTTAGCGTCACTGGCTTTTACAGCGACGCCGGGTGTGTGAGGGAAGAGGGTACTCTGTCTATAAAACTTGGAAGCAGTATGTTGCTTGAGAGAATGCTGACTGCGGTAAAGGCTTCCCTTGCGGGACTCGAACCTCGGATTGTGGCCGTCGATTAGACTGGGCTATTCCACGATAGTGCTCAGTTGTAATAAATTTATAAAACAAACTGTATTTAGGTATAATCATTTAATAAGAAATAATATTGAATTGAATATTCAAATACAATATAATTTAATTTAATTTGAGGCTACTCGTGATTGTAAACTCGACAGATTGTGGGTTTGATTTGAGTAAAATAAAACTTATTAAATTCATTTTGATATTTTAATTTCTTCGCTCAAGGGTATCAAGGGTAAGCGAGGTATTGAGTTCGCCACTGCCACATGCCTCCAGAATTTGCCAGAAAATGGGGAACGGGAGTTTTTTAATGGGAACGAAGTGTCCTTATACTATATAACCAGGTTCCCTTTGCCTAACTTGCCTTGTGCGGGATACAATTTTAACTATAACAATTATAATTTTTACCAAAAAAACCGACTTCAACCGGATCCCATATTAAAACTCATCAAATTACCCATCCTTGTGTGCATCCTTTCCAATAAAAAAATGTTGAGTTATTCGTCCATTTGTCTCGCACGTACGTAATGGTAATATATGAATTATGTGATTTTCTCATGGATATAATTATCAGAAATAGAGTCGGAAATTAAAATGAGACTACATGGGAAGCACCAGCTTTTAAATAAAAAAAAAAGAATCATCAAAATCGGTTCACCCAGTCTAAAGGTCTGAGGTAACAAACATTAAAAAAATACAATCGAATTGTTAACCTTTTAGGAAGTCGGTTAAAAAAATAAGTTTAATGACTTCTAACATCTGCACAAAATTGGCCACGTCAGTAAAAGGTATAGCATGCATTATTTTATAGGTACTATAAAATAATGAATGCTATTTTTATTATAATATTGCACAATGTTATTATTTTTTTAAAATTACAAGCAATAATACTTTTTCGCTTTTTATTTTGTCATATTTTATTTGACAGTAAATAATTTATAATGTAAATAGAAGAATATTGTTCCTTATTAAATATTTTGATTAAAAAATATTTTATTTAACCGATAAGATAAAACGCAAGGATGAGTTATGTCATTAAATACGCAGTATCACAAAATACCTGTGGAAAATAGAGAACGAAGTGTTACTCGCAATAGAACGTCCTATTAGCTTCCTATTTATTTATTTTATTTTATTTATTTATTTAGGTCACAAACAGGACATACATTTATACATAAAAATAACACAAACATTCACAATTTTATACTAAATGATGCCCTAATTAAAAGCAACACTGCAACAAGAGGACAACTGCAACATCATTAAGAATTTAATACACATAGTTTAGGCAAAAGAAAAAAAATCACACACACATATATATATATATATATATACACACACACTATAGCGATTTAATAAAAAAATATTAAAAAAATTACTTACTCAAAGGGAAAGGTTGAGCACATTTACGTTTTTTTAGCTTTACGCTGTATCCCGCACATAACAGAGGATAGCTAAGACACTCCGTTCCCATTAGGACACTTCCAAACATCACTTTCCGCCGAATTCAGTTGGCATTAAGTAGCAGAACTCAACGCCTCGCTTTGCTTCTTTATCAGAGCGAAGAAATTAAAATATCGAATATTTCAATTCCTCGAGTGGGAATCGAACACAAAACCAGTCGACTAGCCTTATGTTATTCTAAGTATGACACAAAACCTATCCACTTATACTGTTTGTGCTTACACAGTATAATATGATTGATCCGCCACATCGATTCTTATTTTATGAAAAAAAAACCAGATGTAAGTACCGACTTCAAAAATTATGGATTTTTTTTTATTGTTCTCAAGTTATATTTACTGTGATGTAAGAATAAAAATATTTTTTGCTGTTTACTTTTTAAATCAGAGAGAGAAATTGAGATTGGGTCTGTTTTGTATATTTTACTTACTTATCTTCACGCTGTATACCTAGCGGGATAGTCAGAGAGACCGGAGCGGCAAACGGTATGTGGTCTCTGCATACCTCTTTCGCCTCGTCCACTGCAATCAACCACTTAAAACATGCCCTCCGGGGTACCTCATGCTTTCTACGTGTCTTCTTTTTCATGCCTTCTTCCAGTATCTTTAAAATAGTGTTTTCAAAGGCCAACTGAACTTTTAAAATTTGAGGCCAGTCGTGGCGCAGGGGCACCAAGTGTACTGACTGTAGTGTAGTGACTGTATAACCGGCTGATTGTGAGTTCGATCCCCTACTCGAGGAGATGAAGTATTTACTTAAATTTATGTAATTACATTTCTTCGCTCTGATGTCGAGGTTAAGCGCGGCGTTGAATTCTGCCACTCAACACGCAATGCCTCCAGAATTCGGCAAAAAGTATGGAACGGAATGTTTTAACCCTCTGTCTACCTTGCTATATGCACGATACAGCGTGAAGCGGTTTTTTTTTACTTTCAAAATTGACAGAAATATTTCCCTATTCTAAAGATTAAAAAAGTAACTAATTATATAACCACATGTAGTCATTAACTGTATAACGATTGCATCTAAAACATTGATTTTATTGTACCTTCAATATGACTAATGAAAAATTACTGCTAGTGGACGTTACACTTGCTGTGGGCAAAGGGAAGTTCTCCAAATAATTGTGATTTCTCAGTATTTTTATTATTTTAAATGTCATTCAAAAATTTATAAAACGGTCTTTCTAGATTTATCTAAACACAACAGTACTCAGTAGACGACCAGAAAAAGACCGACGCAACGTAAACGTAATAGGTTGTGGAACCGATTCCTATTCGAGAAAATTGAGAATTATATTCTTCATTGCATTTAAAAAAATATATAATACAAAATTAAAAGGATCGCTCTGGTAACGAGACAAAGCGCGGCGCTCTAAGATCCGACGAAAAGTGGGGAACGAAAGTGTCTTACAATAGGTTTCCAGATTCGTTAATTTAAAAAAAATAATAAGGAAAACTTAAGTAACTTTTCTACTATATACATATCTATCTATATCTATTTAGCCATATAAAATCAGCTTCACTCTGTATTCCGCACACAGCAGAGTAGGCAGAGGTAACCTAATGTTATGACACTCCGTTCCCCACTTTCCGCCGAGTTCTGGAATCATTGCATTGCGTTGAGTAGCGGAACTCAACGCCGCGCTTTGCCTGGACACCAGAACGAAGAAATGGCCTCAAATATTTGATTTGATTTATACTTCATCATGAATATTTGATTTGATTTATAGCCATAACAGTAACAGTTAGGTGACAAAAATATCTTTTACTAGATAATGGGGACTCGAACGTTACTACACTTAACTCCCCTCTTTCGCATTCAATTTATCAATATATACAAAGATACTTTATTACTGACATCCCAACATTGATCGCGTAACATATATCGTGTTTTGGAGCAATGGAGCGAACTGACCAAACATATTTAACTTACATATAATGAAATTTATAGATTTATTTATTTTTATACATTTTAGAATATTAAAATTAGACTAATAACAATATATAATAACATCGTCACTTTAATACTAAAGTTGTGGGCGAGTACTGATAAAACATATTTAAACTGATTTTAAAAAAAAATTTAACTCACAGTTTCAAAATAAAATTTGTTTTGAAATTTTTACATGTAGGTAGTATGACAAAAAATAAATTAGTAACATTATCAACTACATGGTTCCTGACTCAATAAATAACTTGGATACTAATATATTATTTTAATGTATAGGTAATTGAGATAAAGCTTCGTTGTTTTTTGTAGTATATATGGTGTAATATTTTGATGCAACAATGACGTATTTACAGTTAGAAAATTTAGGTTTATAAGTTATTATATATAAGACATAAATTGATAAAAAATATAAAGATTCCACGCTCTAATAGCAAGGCAAAGCGCGACGTTGAATTCTGACACACTGCATTGGGCGCAAAGTGGCAAACAGAGTGTCATTACACTAGGTTCCCTCTGCCCTACCCTACTGCATAAATTAAGTTGTTTTCGTCTAAAAAATATCAATAATCAATCAAATCAGCCGTTCTATACAAACACGTACTAAAATTGCTACAAGTTGCATTGTAAGTCGATGGAGAATGTATAAGTGACGGGACTGAACAAGTTTTATTGTGTCCTAGAGCAGTTTACAATCAATCTATTCGAATTTAAATGATCAGTAAGAAATATCTAACGCATAACGTACAATATTAAGAACTTATTGTAATATTAAAATAAAAATTAAATTACATCAGCTTCACGCTTTATCCCACACACAGCAGGGTAGACAGAGGAAACCTAGAGTTAAGACACTCCGTTCCCCACTTTCCGCTGAGTTCTGGAGGCATTGTGTGTTGAGTAGCGGAACTCGACGCTGCGCTTTGCCTCGAAACCAGAGCGAAGTAATGAAAACATAAATTAAAATAAATATTTAATTTCCTCGAATAGGAGTCGAACCCACAACCAGTCGCGTCTACAGTCACACACTTGTGCCTCTGCGCCACGACTGGCCTCCATATATTATATATCTATTATAAGATATCAATACAATGATTGCTCATTAAAGCTATTTGACAGCTCATAGTAGCTGTTAACACTTTATTCACGGCCAAGGCCGACTGGTGACGCAGTACCGTAGATTTTTTGGCAGCAATCTCGCTTCGCCTCTTTTTAACTGATCGTAGGTTGATGTTTTATTTATTGAATTAAATGAAACTTTTACAATTTTTTTTAATTGTATTAGTATACAAGAGTTAAAACTGTGCTTTAATTTAAAATGGTGAACATAAAAACACTGTATACTATCAAAATGTCTTCCGCCTATACTGAATATTGCTAGAGATGTGTAAAGATAAGAAAAAATATATAGTGAGTAAATAGATACTGTATAATGTATATGTCACAACCAATTAGGCACTGTACATTTGGGTAAATATATTATGTAGATATTTAATCATTTTCACGCTGTATCCCGCTCACAGCAGGGTGGCCTACTGTTAAGACACTCCGTTCCCAACTTTCGGCCAAATTCAGGAGGCATTGCGTGTTGAGTGGCAGAACTCAACGCCGCGCTTAGCTCTTCACCAAAGCGAAGAAATGGGAATATAAATTTATGTAAATATTGCATCTCCTCGAGTGGGGATCGAACCCACAACCAGTCGGTTTTACAGTCTCATTTCGTGCCGCTGCGCCACACATGGCCTCCGGTGTAGATATTTAAGACAATATACCTAATAACTTTAATATAAATTGTTGTACGTACATTATTCTTAATAAGTTCTTTGATTTTCACGATTATTACACATATTAAATGTAGTTTCATTATATATATTCAGTAGTCTACCCGTGACCACGGACTACTGTAAAGTGTTCGAAACGTCGGGTTTTCCAAAATGTAAAAATCTTAAATATACGCGATTAATCCGGTTAAATTAGTTTCATTTAATATACATTATTCTTATTATCATAAATATTTAATGTTATTGCTCTCTTGAAACTATAAATTGTTGAGAAAGCCACCATAAATTGATTGATGTTTTTATATGTAACAAAAGTTAAACGATGAACGCTTATGATTACACATCATATCATTTGTCGACGTATGACTAAGTATTATTATTGTTAGACAGTTCAATGAATACATACATCAATGAAAAATAATGTAACAGCGTGCAGCTAAAAAAAGGAGAAAAGATTTTTTAAGTATGTTTATTGTAGTTATTACAATTTCAAAATATATTTCTTAGCGGAATTTGATTTCTGGACTCATGTCGTTGCGTACTGTCAGACATGTCTTAACTGCGCGCAATGTCTGTAAACGCGTGACGAGCGTGTTCTTGGCAATATTTTTCAGCAATCAACTTGAATAGATATAGATATTACCGACTATCTTTTTTATATTATAAGAAATAAACAATTAAGACTCTCAAAATATCCTTCGAAAAGTAAAAAACTCAACATACTAAAAATACGAATTTAAATATAAAGTAGATACAGCTGTTTATTTAAGTAGGACATTTGCCGCATTGCTGTATTTAGTTTAAAAATATGATTGGCCTAAGCGACTATGATATGTTATCATATTTATTATTACAATGTTTTATTTTATAAAACTATAATCTCATTGTCGGATATGACGGAATAGTTACTGGCCCGTTTTATAGTTTTTACTTCATACTGTATAAGGAATTCCGCATAAAGCAGGGTAGGCAGGTTTTGTGCCGTGTGATCCCGGCCTAGAATAGGATCATCCTGGTACTGGTGGTGTCGTAAGAGGCGACTAAAGTACGTGTGGTAGAGTCACGTCGCCAGCAATGGCAACACGCATGGGCAGACTCGACCGGATCATTACCACCCCCGGCATTTAAAACCGGCGTGAAGTAGTGGCTTTAAGCCACTGCGTTTCGCATCAGGTAATGCCGGGCCCCGGCGCCCAACCCATCTTAAAGGCCGTCAACGCACCTGTATCACCTCTGGGGTTGCACGGGGTCGTGGGCGGCGGTAATCACTTACCATCAGGTTACCCGCACGCTCGTTTGCCGTGTCTTTTCCATAAAAAAAAGGCAAACTCTGTTCCCCAATTTTCAAATTTTCTCATAAGGACGAGGAAATGAAAATGTTAATTCATTTTCTGGATGGGTGGGACTATAACATTTTTATTTTAATTAATTTGGTGATTTTTTATAAATATGTTAATGTGGAACAGCTAGTAAATTATAATAGCTAAGTAAAGAACGCAACGCAGTACCTATCATTATTTTATTGTATCATAGCTGTCAACAGCATTAAAAATATTTATTATACTATTAGTAAGGAAAGAAAGGCTTCTTAGAGAGGTGAACACGGACCACCCACATACATAAATGTATGTAATCTATAAAAACTTTTTATTAAATCTTATAATATTTACTAATTGTATTTTTACTTATCTATTTTACCTGTAGATAAAAGAAGATTAAATAGGAAATTATGAAAATTGACAACCATATATGCTAAATTTTGATTTATTGCTAATTTTTATAATATTTCTTGTATTTTACGAGAAGTACGTATTTAATATTGTAATGCCGAATAAACAGTAGATGCAGTTAAATTTGATCAATTATTAGGTAGTAAATAATTAATCAATTATTAGGTAGGTACTAAATATATGTTTTAATATATTGAATGTGTTAATATATTGATTTTGTTTTAATATCTTGATAATTTATGTTGTTGTAGCAAATAAATTTGTAAAAATATATAAAAATATTATATATTTTATATAATTTTTGAGCTTCACGCTGTTCCTGCATGTAGAAGAGTAGACAAAGGTAGCCTAAAACACTCCGCTTCCCACTTTCCGCCAAATTCTGGAGGTATTGTGTGTTTAATGGCGAAACTCAACGCCTCGGCACCAGAGCAGCAGAAATTAAAATATTAAATATTTCATTTCCTCAAGTCGGAATCGAACCCACAACCGTCACGTTACATTCACACACTTGGGCCCCTGTGCCACGACTGGCCTCTAATATTATATTTATATTAAAAATCTAAATTACAGATGTGTATACGCATGTGGCTGGAGGTGGGCCATGCTTGCGAACCGCGGCAGTCGGTGACGGGGCGCGCGCTGGCGCTCGACTGGAGGGTGTGGGTGCGCGGCGCTCGAGGGGACATCAGCTCGTTTGTACAAAAAGTGGTCTTCAAACTGCACCCACCGTCCGCTTTTGTTTACCCTAAACGAGGTATTGTTTTTTATGAAGTCAGTCCTTTACAGTAATACTGATGAGTGAGCCACCCTGTAGATTTGATTTTAGGATTCTTGTTAGTTTCGATTATTTTCTATTCGACTGCATAATGAGCGAAATTTAAGGGCGGCCAC
This sequence comes from Heliconius sara, assembly GCA_917862395.2. NCBI lineage: Eukaryota > Metazoa > Arthropoda > Insecta > Lepidoptera > Nymphalidae > Heliconius > Heliconius sara. The sequence continues at coordinate 3,425,939 of OU860783.2, read as the reverse complement.
AACTTGTAGAACGTATTGTATCTAAAGTTTATATTTCACATATTCTAGGCTACATTTAATGGGCAGGCTACCAACGTCAAGACGTCTTCTTTCGTTAATTTCCTTATAATATACGCAAAATTTCGTGTCTGTCTGCTTATAACTTTATATTAGTCATTGAATGAGGCGAAAGGTGAGCTTATAAACGTATTGAAAGAGTAAACTTAGTAACATTTTTAGCTTTAAACTAACAACAAAATAATATATATTTTTTGTTTTCTCATTTTGTTGATCAGGCAGAAAGTCTACGAAGGATTATTTGTTTCCATTTTAAGCTGAACAGACGTGTCCAAAGGGTGTTAATGGAAAATGCTTTCAATTTTTTTATATTTACATTTTTTAAATATTTGTTTTATATTTAACGCAAATTTGGTGCAACAATTACGTTATTGTAGTTTTTAAAAACACATGTCTAAAATGTCAATATATGAGGAAAGACTATTTAAATACTTTGCTTACCTCCACTGAAATATTTAAAAAAAAATGCTAATATGTATTTTTTTTAAGCTTCACGCTACATGGTTGTTTCCCACACGTAGCAAAGTAAGCAGAAAGAATCTGAGAATCTAGTGTGTGTGTGTGAGTTCCGCCACTTTACATGCAATGTTAATGTGATCCCGGTCTAGAATAGGATCATCCTGGTACTGGTGGTGTCGTAAGAGGCGACTAAAGTACGTGTGGTAGAGTCACATCGCCAGCAATGGCAACACGCATGGGCAGACTCGACCGGATCATTACCATCCCCGGCATTTAAAACCGGCGTGAAGTAGTGGCTTTATGCCACTGCGTTTTGCATCAGGTAATGCCGGGCCCCGGCGCCCAACCCATCTTAAAGGCCGGCAACGCACCTGTATCTCCTCTGGGATTGCACGGGGTCGTGGGCGGCGGTAATCACTTACCATCAGGTGACCCGCACGCTCGTTTGCCGTGTCTTTTCCATAAAAAAAATGCCTCTAGAACTCGAGGGAAAGTACGGAATGGAGTGCCTTAATGTTAGATTCCTTCTGCCTACTCTGCTCTGTGCGGAACAAATCGTGAAGCTGGTTCATATATTACAAATCATCAGCAAACAAAACTAAAAATAAATATTATCTACATAATATATTATGTACATATATAAATAATATGTTATTTACTCAACCGAGTGTATAATGTTGAAAATAAATACACCTCCATTTTATATTTTCATTTATTGTTATTTCCGTCTTTATATTAATTTTATAAATAAATTGGTTATCTTTATAAAAGTGTCAATAGCAAGTTAACATTTAGAAAAGTTGATTTAATTTGTTTTTATAGCTGACAGCAGTAAGTTTCAAAATATTATGCGAAAAACGTTTTTACTACTATACAATAATGTAAAATATATTCGAATATGTCTTATTTTTAACCGACTTCTATAAGAAAAGGACGTTTTTTTATGTTTTTTTTATGTATAAGGATATACTTATAATATATATTACAATGAATAGAATTATGGGAATAATAGACACCACTTCGTATAGTTTACTTCGCTGTGATCATATAACGTAAATTACCTCGTAGCCATGAGCTTTTTGACCTATGAAGATTTAATAAGTGATTTAATCAAATATCTTGAATATCTTGAATTATTGAATCTTGAATATCTTTGAATAATCTTCGCGGAAAGTGGGGAACAGAAGCGTATTATTATGTGCGGGATACATCGTGAAGCTAAAAAAAATAGAAAAAATATATTTAATAATTCTATTACATTTATTATTTTAAATGAATATCTTTTCATAAAGACTTAATTGATGTTATCTTTACAATTAATCTCTTGTAGAGTGTAGTTAACCTTGCTTTGTACTTAACGCTTAACATTCGTCTAATTTATAAAATTTTATTACATAATAAATATATTTGCCTCAGTTCCTTTTGCTTTTTGAAGCTTTACGATAGCAGGCAATCAGGGAACCTGGGAACCTAGTGTTAAGACACTCCGTTAACCTCTTTGTACCGAATTCCTGAGACATTGTTGCCGTTGAGTAGCGGAACTCAATGCCGCTTTTTGCCCCATTACCAAAGCGAGAAAATGGAAATATAGAAAATTATTTTCACGTATATTATTTTATCTAAGTGCTTTAAAACATTGGAAAATATATTAGAAAATACTTTATTGGGGGGCATTTATTCATCTGCTTATTGCATCATTTTCTAAGAGTTATTGGAGATACTAGTAAGTGATTTAACAGCCCATATGTGGTACTAGAAATATAAGTAACTTATTGATTTAATATGTATATTCTTATTTCTTATTGTGTCGCAGTCGCTATCCTATTGTACTTAAAGACGAAATATTGTTTGTAATTAAATTATTAGAATTAATTAAGAATTAATTACCACTCATTCAACCAACAACAACAAAAAACAATAATGTATCCAAAACAATGATTTTTTTTGTGAAATGGATGAAGAAATGGATTAACAGACTTCAATGCTGTTTTCACTATTGTGATTTGGCAAACTTCCCTTTTCGCCAAAACATTTAGGATTTTAGTTCATAATTTAAAAAGTTGTTATATAAATAATTGTATGAGACAATATTGCTAAATATATGTTTTGATCAATAGGCCGAAACTTTAGCTATCAATATATGGATATTGTCTTTAAAATGATAATTCAGATAAGAAAATAAATAATACGATAGTTGATAATATAAAATATATTTTGCTCTCAGTATTTTAAATATATACGCCATCAATAACATTTATTTAAATAAATTAATATTTTTGAGAAACAAAAATATGAATTTATCTCTATTAGTCACGTGCACTACATAAGCGGGCGAAGCCGCGAGCGGGTCGCCAGTAAAAAATATGTAGTACTTAAACATTTACACCAACGCATTTCAATCCCCATCCATCCAGCGCATTCTAATCAGTATCTACACCAATAAAATACATCAAAACTGCGTCTGTATCTAACACAAAAAAAACACAAAATTCTTATTTGTCATTCATATTTACTTTAATACATAAATGTTTTTGCCTAATTATAAAAATCTCTTCTTATTATCTTTTTTGTTGTAGATTTTTCTGTAATAATTAAATATGATAATTTTTTGATTCGTTTTTTATGTCTGCTGTACTATTTTTTTTAATTCTTTGTTTTTTTTTTATTATAGCCACTATAAAATATTAATATAACGCCCTCCATGTTTACAGATGCTATAAATGTTAATATGTCAAATAAAAGTAGCTCATTATCGTTATCACCAGTGAGTGATAGCAGTTACCGAGCTATGTGTGTGTAAACATATCAACATTCCCACCGCCTCGCTCGCATCCATTCACTTATATCCACTTTTATCTTTCGCAGTGCGCCAAGAGCCGCCGTATGAAATCCAAGAGTCGGGCTGCGCGTCCATGAACATACCTATACAAGTGTACCTGAAATTTCCAAACAAACCAAAGAAAATTTGTCTCAGATACAATCTGCACATCGAGAACAACAACAAGGCCACGTCGACCTCGCGTTGTGTTTATTACGATTTTGAAAATCCATCCGATACGTTGTGCAGTGCCTTGATGAAGGGTGGCGGTGAAGTCATCGCTCATACAATCAAAAGTGAAACGAACAAGCTGGTTGTTCTCTTTGAAAATAAACCGAAAGATTTGAAGCCTAGGAAACTAAGGAAATACAGATATATTGAGCCTATACGGTGTAAGCATGGAACTAAACCGTGTTTAATTGAAGATATTTGTACAAAATGTGGAGAGACGACCAGCCAAGACCTAAGGCATCAATTGCGCTCGGTAAAAATGACTGAAGATGAAATAAACAGGGTGTCACAGTTGTATTTATCATATAAGAGTTACGAGAAATCAGTGGATTCGCTTATATTACCCCCTATATCGGATCCTATATACAGGGTGCCCGAACTACCAGCGTCGTTGCGGAGCGCGCTCGTGAGTGTGGAGGCGGACTATGCGATGCAATGAAGTGCCTTCCGTTAATATTTCTATGGTGCTTTTTAAGTAGTTTAAAATATAGTTTAATAAAGTGGCTTAAAATGTAATGGACTGTCACGCTTTGCAGTTTCGATTCCCATTGAGTGGAGTGAGTTATTTAATATTATCATTTCCTCCACTTTAATTCCGCCACTCAACATGCAATATATCGGAAAGTGGGGAACGGGGGTGTCCCAACGCTAGATTCCGTTTGTATTCCCCATATACGAAACGCAGATGGTACCGTAAAGCTATATTTTTATAGTGTATAGAAGATATTTTTTTTTCTTTGTTAATCAAACGCTTTTATAAACGTGAGTCAATATTACTCTGCCTTGTTTCATATCGACCGTTATACGGTTTATTGTTACATAGTTAAATATTTAATTGTGTTCATTATTATTACGTTATAGGAAATATATCTATATAATTATTTTATTTATTAGAAGACATGCCTATGTCAATTAAAATATAAATAATACATCATCAGTCATTTCACGTTATTTATAAAACAACTCACTTCGCGTTTTAATTATTAGAGATATTAGTATTTTGAGCATTTTATCTTATAATTAACTTTAATTCAATCATTTATTAAGTTTTTGAGTATTGATATTTAAAATTCATTTTGTAATTTCATTATTACAAAATTAAATGACAGTAATCGGCAATAGTCAAAACAAAAACAGCCTGAATCGAAATAAGTAAATAGTAAAATTATAGGAAATATTGTATTTTCTTAGTTAATTCTCTGATATTAATAGGAACGCATAATAATAATTATTATTTCTCTATTTAGGTTAATAAAAACCTGTGCCATGAGACTGTTATATTTTTTGGAAAATAAGTTTTAAGTATAGTTATTAAAGGTTAAAAACATAAATTTTATATTATAAAGACTATTTTTATACAACATATTTAGTTATTTATTCAAACTGTCTTTTATTTTTAGTAATGTTAGTTATCATTAATTTAATAATGATAACACATTCATCTCGTGTAAGTCTATTGACTTGAGTAAATGTGCTGTGAACAAGATCTCAAAAGTCAATACAGTAACTATAATTAAAGTAAAATGTACATACATATATAATAAAATATATTATTTTATTTACTCGTTACGATCTTTTTTTCTTTTAATTGTTAATTATAAAGAGTTCTATTTATTTAAATGTTATATAGATATATATACACATATTTTAATCATAGTTAAAGGTTGTAAAAGTTGTTTAACGTAATAAATTTATTTATATAAACATCTGTTTTCTTATTTTACTATCCCGCACACAGCAAGGTAGGCAGAGGGAACCTAGTGTTGAGACACTCCGTTCCCCACTTTCTGCCGAATTCTGGAGGCATTGCGTGTTGAATGGCAGAACTCAACGCCGTGTTTTGCCTGACACCATCAACGCCAGAGCGAAGAAATGGAAATATAAATTTAAGTAAATATTTCATCTCCTCGAGTGGGGATCGAACCCACAACCAGTCGAATTTACAGTCATACATTGGGGGCCACTGCCCCATGACTGGCCTCATATATTATATATATATATATATATATATATATATACACAACATTTTTGATGGTGGCTATCTATTAATACATCAATATTTTTAAATACATTTTTAATGTAATTTTAACTAACATAGCGACACAGCGATTGTAGTAAATTATACATATCTACAAAATATGTATAATAGGAAGCTTTGCCCCCTGCTCACGTTACTCTCCAAGCCTCACTCACTTTTCTCGCTGTAATGATAATAATATATATAAATAAATAAAAATGATACAATAGGACAGCATTGTATTTTTTTTATTCAAAAAATATTCTAACCATTTTTTATATAACGGCATAAAACTTTTTTACAAGTTTCACTTTTGGCAATTTTTATATCTATAACAGTTACTCATCTATATACTTTAATATTTATTGATTCTACTGTTATTACTGGTAGTGTTCAGATTGTGATTTTAACTTTTAACTGCCTCGATGAAAAAATATGATATCTTTATTAGGTAAGGTTAAGGCATGTATATGCGTCTCGGGTGTAATCTTTTTATTTTTTATTACATATTGAATATTTATAGGAAACTTTCAAATTCAGTACCGTAATCTATGAAATTTATATTATACCAAATGAATCATATAATCCTAGCAAAAAAAATGTTACTACTTTCTGCAAGATAACTAGAACCAGTTAATTCCGGATATAATTATTTAATTATTTTTGTTGCAAGTAAATATTATAATATGTTCATTTTTTAATTATATTACGGTAGTATTTAGAAGTGTCGTTAAAAAATATTCATTAATTTTCAACTGGTATATATTTATACATGGCAACCCAATTTTTTTAGGTATATAAAATAATGCCAATGTCACATGATAATGACATTGACAGTAATGACTAAATGATAAAGAAACGAACTTTTCCAGTCATATTAATTGAGTAAATTTTTAATTGATCTAGCATTTTCTTAGTTAGAATCTTTAATATATATAGTTTTTTATTTGTTATATTTTGCTTTTAAAGTATTAACAATGGTGTGTGTTCCTTGTTTTATTATTCCTGTTCTTTTGTTCGTGTGGCATAAATTTATTCAGCCATACGTACTTCGTTTTTGGAATCCTTGGGCCGTTAAGGACGCTGATGGTAATGAAAAAACGGAATTCCCTTTCAAATGTGAAGGTGGCGTTTGCGCGTTTAGCAAGAAATCAAAGAACAACACAAATGAAAACGCGGAAGCTTTACAAACTAATACTCAAGAAACAAATGACGCAGACGTCCGTTTAAAATCAGACTAATATGACCTTAACATATGCCATGTTAAATGTTTTGTGTATTTTTCCTTATTTTTTATCCCAAACTTGACCTTATCCTTGAATAACAAGGGAAGCATTGCATGCGTCATTTGCATGTATGTATACAAGATTATTTTATTTGGGACACGTATTTTATTTCTTTGCAATATTAAACTTTATTACAGTATCATCATATATTTCATACTATTTATTGTAATAAGCAAATACCTATAAAGTGTTTTAATAATTGACTCATCAATTAGTAACATTTATTTTACTAAGGGCAGTAAATTATTTACTGTAAACTGGTCTACTGCATTTTTATTTAAATAAAAGACAATTTAATGGAATATTGACTTTATTTTATTTGATAAAGACAAACTGATAGTTTCTATTACAATGAACTGATACAAACATTGTTGTGGGTCATTATTTTACATAAAAAACCTTAAATCAAATTTTCTAGCATACTAATATAAAACCTAATTTTGAATGCAAAACTTTATGATACTTCAGGATATAATTAATCTAAAAATTTTGCTGCCTCAGGTTTTGCTTCAATGTGCTAAAAAATAAGTATTATAAGAAACATGTCATTAAATCAATACCTGTGTTGAATTTCATAATAAGAAAGTACAAGTTTACACTAGACAAAATAATTTTTTAAAACTTTAAAAAAAATTCTTGCATTTTATGTTTATTCCTTATAATCTAAACAACTATTTATTTAACATTACAGACTTAGTAAATATCTAATATGAGGCACTTACATTTCTTAAGAGATGACAAATTAAAAAAAAACATGTAAATGCCTCACATATGAAAGTCATGCTGATAGCATTCTTTCGATGGCAATTATTCAACATTCAAAATTATGTCCATGACACGACACTTCCTTCTTAATATTTCAAATTACTTAACATTTTTTAATTCAACTTCAAAGACTAATGTGGAATTCGGAGGAATGACTGGCGGTGAGCCTTTAGCACCATACCTGTAGAAGAAAGAAATTTCAATTTAAAAGTTACTCATAAATAAAGCCTCCTTCTTAGTATATAATTCTTCTAAGTGTGGAATAACACTTTAAAAATGTAAAAAAAATTGTGTAATTTAAAATTTTATTTCATTTTTTCTCTTATAGAATGATTTAAAGAGATAACTTATTGTTAAAACCTTTGCTTGTCACCTGGTTTCAATGTTTACCATTGCATGTTGAATGACAGAATTCTTACTAGAGTAGTAAAATGGAAATATTAGCTATTTCATACTTTATAGTTCCCTCAATGGGTATCTAGCATTTCAGGATGTTAAATATAATAATTCCCTTAATCAATAATAAGTTAAAGGAGGCAGGTCACTAGTTTTTCATATTTAAAAACATAAATAATAATAACTTACGCCATTGCAGGTGGACATACAATCTTTCTCTTGCCTCCAACCTTCATGCCGGCCACACCTACATCCCATCCAGAAATAACTTCCTTGGCACCGAGCTTGAACTTGAATCCGGGTCCCTTGATGCAGTTGTCGAACATCTTGTTGTTTTGTTTAAGCTTTCCTTCATAATAAACCTGTTTGTAGGGAAATATTTGAAAAATTCAATAACATTTTATTACTGTAAGTTTTTTTTTTATGTAAAACACACGGCAAACGAGCGTTCGGGTCACTTGATGGTAAGTGATTACCGCCGCCCACGACTCCGTGCAACCCCTGAGGAGCTACAGGTGCGTTGCCGGCCTTTAAGATGGGTTGGGCGCCGGGGCCCGGCATTACCTGATGCGGAACGCAGTGGCATAAAGCCACTACTTCACGCCGGTTTTCAATGCCGGGGGTGGTCGAGTCTGCCCATGCGTGTTGCCATTGCTGGCGGCGTGACTCTACCACACGTACTTTAGTCGCCTCTTACGACACCACCAGTACCAGGATGATCCTATTCTAGGCCGGGATCACACGGCACAAAAGTTTACGCTAATTATAGTAGTAAACATTTTAAGGAATTAAAAATTACTTTACAAATCATATATTTTCAAAGAAAAATTTTATACTTAAATATAATTGATACATTAAATTACATTATTAAACTTCAAGATAATAATTATTAAATATAATTTATTATGGATTGTCTTTACTGGTACAGTGTTCAATTGTAATCAAGACAGTTGTGGGTTTGATTCCCACTCAGAGCCACTCAACATACAATGTTTCTAATATTACTCAGAAAGTGGAATGTCTTAAAACTAGATTCCTTTTGTCTTGATATATACAAATGAACACAAAAAAACGAAAACATGTATTATAAAGAAATCTTACCATTACAACTTTGCCTGGTTTAGCGACAGGACCAGACCCTACTTTCAAGTCTTCAATGAAGACACCACCACTGAGTGATTTTTTCTCTTTCTTGTCCCCTTCTTGAGCATCTTTCTTTCCTTCAGGTTTTTTCTTTTCTGCCTTTTGTTCTGGCTTTTCTTTCTAAAATATAAAATTCATGTTTTAAATAATCCAAAAAATACATTTTGTAAGTGTGAACATGAGGTGCAAAAGAACAGCATCTGACTGTGAACCAGTTGAATTGCCACTTAGAGATTATTAATTATATTTAAATTAATTGCTTTTCTCCCTTGTTATGCAATATTCAACACAAAATATGTAGAAAATTTAAAGAAATGATTTACACTAGTCCTTTATGCAGCTACATAGTGTGAAGCTAAAAAACGAATATACATTAAAAAAATCATTTTTTTTCATACCTTTGATTTATCAACACCATTCACTTGGGGTTCTTTTTGTTGCTGTTGAAGTTTCTTTTTCAGTTTTCTCTTTTGATTTTTCGACAGTTTGGACATGTCAATCTTTTCTTCTTCTTTGCTAGTGTCCAGTGTTGTGTCTGCTTTTTCTGATTCCTCATCATCATCATCTTCTTCTTCTTCTTCACCTTCCTCCTCCTCTTCATCTTCATCTGAATCTTCATCATCATCACTGTTACCAAATAAAGGTAATAATTTAATGAATTTTCCATGAACATATTTTTTAAAGATTTTATTATTTATTAGATTCAGAACATATTTTTAACAATGTGTATGCATTGTTAAGTAAATAAAATTTGTTTTATAGGACATAATATTTTATGTATTATTGTTAAAAATATGTATAAATAAAATATATATTAGTTTGTTTTATTTTGTTTCTTTTTTTTCTTGCATAGACAACAGTATGGGACATATTAAAAATCATTCACCCCTGAGAATTGAACTCACAACTCATGATGTGTTGCATTTAATTTACTTTAAAATCTACCTGTCAGCTTCAGCCGAGGTATTCACTTTGAAGGACTCATCATTCTCATCGGTGTCAATATCCTCTCCATCCAAAAACTTTTGCAATTGATCTTCACCATCTTCATCAGAATCAGAGCTATCAGCTGCTACAGCTTTCTTGGCTTTCTTGTCTTGCTGTATTATGAATAAATAATTTTATATTGTTATCTTTTTACTGTATAAATTTTACATTATCATAATCAGAACATGAAAAAAAAATAAGAGAAATGATTGTGAGAATTAATTTCAAAAGTATTAACCTTCGCCTTTTTGTTGGCAGCCCCATCATTGCTATTTTCTAATTTCCTTTTATTTTTGGCGGCAACAAGTGCTGGTACTTCTTCCTCCTCTTCATCCTCTTCTTCTTCATCAGAAGGTTCTTCTTCAAATTCAGGATCCAAGTAGCCCGTTAAGTGAACGTTGCATTTACCTAAAGAAAAATAAATATTGTTTAAATTTATATTATTAGATGTACAACTTGCAAACTCCGTGTTATCAGATGGAGGAAAATATTTCAATCCCCAAGTGGGAATTTAATCAAAAACTGTAATATTTAAGGTGGTATACTGTCACACGGTGCCACAATTATCTTTACTGATTTTTAAATTAAAGTATTGTTTTTAACAAGATAAACTGAATTAAATAGATATAAAGTACCATTTTTTTTATTTTAAAGTACCATGAGTCTACAGTCAGCATTTCCCTTCCACATTACACTAAAAAGAGCTCAGAGAAAATGTGGTGTTAGAGAGGGGATTATATTATTTTTGTTTCACACTTGTGTAAAGAGACAAAGTATCATTGCCTACTGCTGAAAAATTTGGTGCATTAAATATCTTAACATAAGGTTCCTTCTTCCTTTAAAGATATGCAGAAAAATCCTTTATTTTATAAAGACATTGCTCATAATATGGCATTCATCAATGTTATACTTGGTATTAGGGAGCAAAACCAACAATCATTGTGTGGTTTGTTTTGGTTCTTTGATTATGGCATTTCAAGCATGCCAGTAGAGCACATATCACTTTGCCAATATCATGTTGTGTGGAGAAAACCTGAAGGAGCTTGTATGGTAAAAAAGAGATAATGTTACACAATAGGAGAATGTGTGTTAAAAAAAAAGATCCAATCATTGTGTGTGTCCACTTTGCTGTCATAATGTTAATGTTCAAAAGAATTATTTTGCTACATTACGGTAATTAAAAACTCCTTAATATTAAAATATGTAACATTATGAACCCTTACCATTTGTTAAAAATGAAATGGAATCTCCAGTCTTAAAGTACAGATCCAAAGGTACTTGAATGCATTTGTTCTTTTGTAATGTGCACACGAGAAAATTTTTGCCGTCAACTACAACCATTACTTGGCATGGGTCATTGTCACCCGTTGAGATGTCCATCGCGGCTTGTGATATATGAAACGGTTTCTCCACAAGCTGAGAATACCGCTTGTTCGGTTCCATTATAAGTCCTAAAAAAGCAAGAATGTTGTCAATAAAAGTCATTATATCTGATAAATTTGTACATAGTAGTTAAATTACTTCGAATATGAATATTGTATGTCTTTTATTTTCAAAAATACGTTTAACGAATGCAACACATGTGTTGACGGCATCTCAATGTCTTACACACTTTGTTAAAAGTACGATAGTAGATATAAAATTAATCATTTAATTGGCTGTAATATATTAGGTATCATGTAGAGTAAATTATATATAGTTTTAATTATTCTTTTGGTGGCCTAAAATATTAAAAGAAGTAAACACGTGGTGAAATACGGTTACCGGTTACTTACCCCAAAACATCTTGGTAGTTTATTTTGTTCAGTTTAATAAAGATAGAGATTACTGAAAACTATGACTAATATGTATGTTAAAAATGTAAAGTTCAACTCAATTAAAGAAATATATCACACTTCAGCTAGGCGGCAAAATAGAAATACCGCGTTGGTCACCACACCACAAAAATGAAGAAAGACGAAGACTTACGAGGGCGCCACCAACGCTACCGAGAATGTCATAGAATCATCGTTGCCAGATTTAACTTCTGGGAAAAGCAGGATTTTAAACATTTTAACTACAAAACTGGACTCTTCCGTCAAAAGCGCAACGTAGAAAAAACATGTAGTCAGTAACAACTAATTAAAAAATAAAATAATCTAAAAATATTCTCACATAGCGTGGAATAATAAAAGATAGCCGGGAGAATGTCTGTCCCGATCAGGAGTCAGGATATTTAATTTTGGGCTTTAAAATCGGGATGTCCTGCCAAAATCGGAACGCTATCTGGCAACGCTGCATTGTCATAAAATATATAGATATTAATATTAAATATTTAATATTTATTATATATATAATAATTATAATATCAATACAATAATTGAGTCCAGTCGTGGCGCAGCGGCACGAAGTGTGGCTGTAAAACCAACTGGTTGTGGGTTCGATCCCCACTCGAGGAGATGAAATATTTACTTAACTCAACACGCAATGCCTCCAGAATTCGGCAGAAAATGGGGAACGAAGTGTCTTAACACTAGGTTCCCTCTACCTACCCTGATGTACGGGATACTGAGCTGATAAAAATTGGACTCAGAAGTATGGTGTCGTAAGGTAATTCTAATTCATTAAGACAGTGAGTATACTTATTGATAATGATCCTTTTAATTTTTTTTTATGTAATGTAAAAAAAAAATCAATATCTGAAATTAACTTATATAAGTGTATTATAACTAATTTAGTAAACGTAAAAAATTTAAGCGTAGTGGGGCTCAAGCCCGCGCCTCCTAGAAACCGACCAGGCGCTCTGAACACTGAGACATACGTTCTCATCAAGCTACGTCGAAATTTTATACGGTTGTTACAACTTTTTTATATTGTTAGCATCTTTGTCAGGAGATTTTTACCAATTTCTGCTACCCAAAGATAATTTAAACTAAGAATTTTAGTCTGGCAGGAGAGAATGCTATTTTTTAAATGTTTTTAACAGTTTTTAAGGAATTTTCTAAATATTTTTTTTTTCCTAAATGTAGAATAACACACATAAATTTGTAAATGTTTATTATACTGTATAAGGGGCTCAAGTGGCTTGTATAAAAGAAAATCTATTACATACTATAAATATTATATAAATATATTAGAACGATTTAAAGCTTTCTGCTTTTTTTTCGACTTGGCTTTATTGCTGTTGACCTGGGATGATCGTGACAGCGTCACCAGATGGGGCTTTTTGCTATCTGTGAAAATTTTGTATATTTTTCCTTTTATCTGTGAATAGTAAAGAACTTTCAAACTGTCATTTATTTTTTGTCCTTTTCTGTTTACTGTCAAACGGCGGATACACAGTTTCCACAATGGTGAGATTTATTTTATAATAAATCTAATGATATCACCTTAATCACGTTACCTTTTAAGTTACAAATATAATATTCAGCGTATTACATAGATTTTCTGAGGACAACATTATTATTTATACTGTAATTCAACTTTACAATTACAGGGTCGTGTCAGGACTAAGACCGTCAAAAAAGCAGCGAAAATCATTATTGAGAAGTATTACACAAAGTTGACTCTTGATTTTGATACAAACAAGAGAATATGTGAGGAAATAGCAATCATTCCAACTAAATCTCTTCGTAACAAAATTGCTGGGTGAGTTCAAAATATTTAACTTAACATTTGTAACCTTTTAATATTCTTAAAAAATTGTAAGGTATATTTGAATGATTCAATTTAGTATGTAAATCTGATCGCCTTTTAAATAAAATGATCGCAATATCTTTTACATATTTGTTTACATTTATCTAAATTAACCTCTAATAACTAATTGTAGTGCTTTATTTACTGTTGTTTCATAAATATAAATTGTACATTGATTACAATTTTTTTATCAAGCTAACCAATTTAAAAATCTATAAGCAATGCATAAGTCAATGAGGAAATTTGTCCTTTTTTTATTTTATTTTAATTGAAAACAATATTTTTGTACTACTACATAAACATATTTAAAAAATAACTTCAGAAATAATTATAAATTCATAAAAATAAATTAATTTGTCACTTTATAATAATTATAATAAAAAAGTTATATAGTGCTCAGTATCACAGGTGGAATGATTGTTTTTGTAATTGTGTATGATCTAGAACAAGTGAGTAAACATAAAAAAATGATCATGCAAATATAAGAACTAAAGGTAAAGAGTTCAAGTAAATAGCAATGGCAAAATATATTTTCACACTTTTTATTATAACATTGTATAAAGTTATTAATTTAAATTAATTATCAATTATTAGAATGCATTGTTTCTGATTTAATAACAATAGTAATAAATATATTAGGATTCAGTCAAAGTTGTGTTTTTAAAATCTTAATTCATTTTTAACTAGAATAAATTGTTTGATTTAGTTTTGCCACACACTTAATGAGGCGTCTCAGACATTCACAAGTCCGTGGCATCTCCATCAAGCTACAAGAAGAGGAGCGTGAAAGACGTGACAACTATGTTCCAGAAGTGTCTGCCCTAGAACATGACATCATCGAAGTAGACCCTGATACCAAGGACATGTTGAAAATGCTTGATTTCAACAACATCAATGGTCTTCAACTCACCCAACCTGCTACTCAGGGAGGTTATGGTGGCAGACGTAATTAAGGATAATAAATATTAAAACTTACCTGAATTTGTTTGCATTGATTCCTTATTCATTCTAATTTTTTAAGAATAAATAAATATAAAAAAATAAAGACACGAAGCATTACATACAAGGTAACTAATAAAAACTATAAAAAAACTAATATTGCATTCATTCACTAATTAAAAATACAAAGGTCATTGACATTCAACTGATGTCAATGAATTTCGTCATTTTATTTTAGAAACCTGTAATTAAAATGCGTTTATTCGTTAGTATGAAAATATATCTGAGCTCATTGTATATTAAATATGATTACAGTATTTTAAGGATTTCATTCCATGGTAGGATAACAAGGGGTATCCAGTCAAAATAATATTTTGGCGGAAACTACTAAGTAAATAAGTATTATACAGAGGAGCCTGTTAAATGTTAAGTCACTCCGCTGCCACTGCATATCCTGCTGTGTGCGGGATACAGCGTAAAGCCATGTTATAAATGCCAAATTCGCAGAAATTGTAAAAAACATGAAAGTAAAATAGTATTATCAAAGATCAAAATATTTAATCTGTGCTAGTACGCGTATCCGAATCGCAACATTTGTTGTTTGCGGTGTTTCGTTTGCGTGATGTTTTCTCGCTCGTTCGCTCCTACTCAATGTGTGAAATGGATAAATTGCTCTCGTTCGCGTTCGGGAGTACCATTTTGTAATTCATATCAAATGTGCTGAGGACACAGTTAGATTTCTATGAATTAAAGATTCTGTTTTATTGAATTATTATTAGATTAAAATTATTATGAATAATGGAATGTTCCCATTTGTTAGATAACGTCAAGTTGGATAGCGATCTTTTCGGCGAAGGCACCTCGATCACAAAGAACTTCGATTGTTCAGGTAAAATATGTATTAATTTTTGTTAAAGCATAAGATTTTCTATTACTTTGCCGTATAATTTAATGATACCGCATTGTATGTTATAATGGGAGGTTAGCTTGAAAAATCAATACAGCGAACTAAAATAATCAGCTGTTCATGAGGCGAGGAGCGGGAGGGGGCGCGGCATGGGTGACCGTGAAGACGTGATTGCGATGCGTTAAATAATTTAAAACAATAAATTTTGCTCTACAAATCTTCTTGTATTTATTAGAATCATATCTATACTTTGGACCAGTATTTTATTTACTTATTAAAACTACCGCATTTGTAGCTCCAGACTCGATTCAACCCTCATTTTACATACAAAACGAAATATAGTGACTCACGAAGCAAAACATTTACATTAAATGCGGACATAGAATTATTTTTGCGTAGTAGAACTAATCTCTGACATCAGCAGTTCGAATGTAGACGCGATTGTATCTTTTGAACGAACAAAATATTCTGACAATATATTCTTGTCCGTTACCGTAAAAGAAAATAAACTTCAAGTGTTAAGTAAATAAATTGCTTGTTACACGTTTTGCAGTTAATCTGAACAAAAAAAAAAAAACAGATGAAAACTGAAAAATTAAAAGTTTAATTTTCACTGACATGCTTAATTATATTGTATAAATGATATAATCCAATATTGCTTATATACTATATGCTTTTATCATAATATGTACAACTTAACTGGAAAACTTCCTCATTGCTCACTGCCCCTCCATTCTTTTACTGTAATCATAAGATTTACTACTTTACTATAATAAAATACACTCCTATATAAAAAAAAAACAACTGCATAAAATACTGCTTATACAATAAAAAGATAAATTGTATAAATATAAAACACCATTTTCTGTTCTAAAATTATTAAAATTTTTTACAGAATGTTCAATCAAGGAGCAGAATTGGTTGTGTTTACAATGCGGTGTAATAAATTGTGGCAGATATGCGAATGGTCATGCAAAACTGCATGCCGAAACTTTAGACCACCAGCTGTGCATGAGTTGTGATGCTTACTCTGTTTATTGGTAAATATTATTCAAGTGTTCTATTAATCCTTTCTAATATTATAAATATATAGTTTGTAAGTATGAGCGTTTGTTTAATTTACTGATGAATAGATTTAGATGAAAGTTTACAGCAATACAGCTTATAAAACAGAAAAAGTTAAATTTATGTTTAGATTTTATATAATTAGGCTACAATATAAAAGCAAATATAATTTAACTTACATATAATTTAAACAAAATTAGATAACTTATAATTTTTCTTGAAAATTCCTAAAATTATCTTTTTTAAATTTTTTTTTTTAGTTACAAATGTGACGACTATGTTTCAAATGAAGTGGACATTCAAACTATAGATAAAATAAGACAAAGTATTATGAAAATTAGAGATAAAGAAAATACTGAACCAAATGGCAATGTAGAAGAAATTGAAAACACTGATAAACTCGAGGAACCAAGCCCCCTTTCAAATGAACTGGTATTGAGTAATAAATTGGTATTGTCACCTATTATGGAGGAATCACCAGTTTCTCCTAATATGGAACCAGGTGTTTCCGAACCAGCTAATATAGAAGCGGAGGCTTCGGAAATTACTGAATGTAAAACTGCGAAATTGAATAAGGTATTTAAGTTATTTTGGGTAATTTAAAATTATATATTATTGCTTTAGACAGTATTTTGAGTTTGATCCCTGCTAGAGTAATGAATTAGTGTTTTACTGTAAGACTAGAGGACAGGAGATACAGACATGCAACTATTAATGTATCAAATCGTGGGTTCGATTCCCACATAAGTAAATTTATTATTTTCATTTGCTCACTCTGGTTACAAGTTGAGGTCCAAAATATGAACTTAATTATTCATATCAATTATGTTTCAAATTATTGAATGTAAGTAATCAATGATAATTTTAAATATTATTATTTTATTTAAAGTACCAATATAGTATATATTTATGTAACCTAATTGTTAGGTAACAGATATGTAACATATTAATTGAATATTGAGACCATTATAACGCTGTTCAGTGCAGTATCTGTCTGTAAGTGCGACGCTTGTGGTGGCATTATTTCAATTCCCATTCAGTGAATGGATTATTTTCATTTCTCTACTATGATAACATAGGCGTTTTTAGGAAATTGGTATGTGTTACTAGGTTCCCTCTGTCTAATTTAGCAGGATTTGAGTTTATTTTAGTTTCACATTGTAATGTGAAATAAAAAAATATAATTTTAATTTAATATTTACAGAGTACAGAAGAGCCAGTAAGAAGTTTGCGACCACGCTCTCGGAAACGTTCTCACTCAGAAGAAAATAACACAGAAAACACATTGAAGAGCAAAGAAAAAAAATCTTCTGCATGCAACGGCAAGACTCAAAGGGAAAAAAAGATAGTGGGTTTGAAAAACTTAGGCAACACATGCTTTATGAATGCGGTGTTACAAAGTCTCAATAATATACAAGAATTTAGTTGTTACTTCAGTCAGTTACCGTCTTTAGAGATGAAGAATAATGGAAGGAAAGTTTACCATTCGAGGAGCTATACGCGACAGGAGATGCATGATGTTGTCATGGCTGAAGAACTAAGAAAAGTAAATTGTTTTTTTAGATTATAGATATTATATTGGCATATTTTTTAAATTAATATAATGATATTATGGTGGATTTTTGTCAGTATATATATATATATATATGTATATATATATATATATATATATATATATATATATATATATATATATATCCGATATATATATATATATATATATATATATATATATATATATATATATATATATATATATATATATATATATATATATATATATCGGAACTGCTGTTTTAATTTAATAATTTTAACACTTGTAATGGTAACTCGTAGTATTTCGAGTTATATTTGTGGATGCAAAATGAGTTTTTACAAAAGTGAAAAAAAAAACTGTGAACAAAAGTGCTATATCGCAAAAAAATTATAAAATAACAATATTTGTATAATTAATGCTCATAATTATAAAATTCTAAATTTTAGGTGTTGATAAATTTGAACACAGGCGGTTGCGGGCTCGAAAGCTGCGATATCACCAGAATGCTTATTTCTTGTGATTTGGAAAGTCGTACCACGTTTTAGAGGATATCAACAGCAAGACGCCCATGAATTTCTACGTTATATGCTTGACAGGTAAGCCTTTTACTTAAGTCCATGTTGTCTGCCTGACACTAGGCTGTATTTCATGAAATGTGATAATATAATTAGATAAATACTAGAAAACAATAAAATATTTTTTTCTTCTCGTTACCAGAACGAGAAGCTAATAATATTTAATATTTAATTTCCTCGAGTGGGAATCGAACACACTGTATTTACAGCCACACGCTTGTACGCTTATAGTCTTTGGTATAAAATCACTGCACCTATGCAGAAAACTTAAATTAATTTGTATGTTATATGATTTCTTGGAATTTAACACATTGACTTTAAACATACCCATTGATTGATTTATAGATTGCACACCGAGCTACTGCAATTGTTGCCACCGGATCGTGCAGAAGGCGGATTTGTACCACGGGCGCCATCTTCTATAGTCACCGCGGTGTTTGGCGGCACTTTGCAGAGTGAAGTATGTTGATAATATATAATATTACTAGCTTCAACTATATGAATATTTATATAAAATACAAGCCTAAATTATCAAAATAAGTCGGAAAAAAAGTAGAGTATAGTAACTGAAATTAACAAACAGTATAAGTTAAAGTAACTAAAGGAAATTAGTAATATTAGCAGAATTACCTAACAAAACAAGCTATACTATCAAGATAAAATGAATATTAAAAGATATTAAAATTAAAACTGACACGAAATATAATCTATACTAAAAACTAAACCAGCAAAAAAAAATGCTATGCAAAGATATATACTGATAAAATATCTATTTCTTTGAAATGCTGTAAAAGCCAATTTTAATCTATATAAAGCGCACAATGTATGTGACATATTTAATCGAATAAGAAATAGTAATGTACTGTTGAAAATAGTTTTGTAATTATCCGTTCTTTATTTTTAAAACACAAAATGGTTACTGTCGGTTATCCTTAAAAGATATGCATAGGTGCTATATGCCTATATAACATTACAATGTATTTCTTTAGTTAGCCTAACACAATCAAATAACAATAATTAACGCCATCGAACCGCGAGCGCTGCAGAATTAATCAAATATATATGCAAGTACATCATAATACAAAAATATACAATTTTATTCATTCTAATAAAAGGCCGCGACACTTTATGTCTTATAAATAAGCCACAATAAGGCATTTTGTGTTAAAAATAATTGATAATTGCATGGTTTCCGTTTCATTGGCAGTTTCTTATAAATAAAATGAAAGTGTGTTAACAAAATACTATTGAAAGATAATTGGTATTCTCTCTTGCGAAACGATAATTCTAACTAATTATACCCTACAGAGATGCTAACAACATAAGTTGTAACAAGCGTATAAGAATTCCGACGTAACTAGTTGAAAGCGTATGGCTTAGGTGGTCAGAGCGCTTGGCTTTTGCATTTTTATTAAGAATCTCTATTTGTTTTGAAAATTTAATATAGCCTATGTTGGTCAGTAAAGAGGCAGCTTTATAATAGTAAAAGAATTTTTGAAATCGGTCCGGCCCGTTTTTGTGTGAAAACAATACAAACATACATATAAAAATAAAAATCTTTCCTCTTTATAATATTAGTATAGAAGTATAGATAATGAATTATTAAAAAAAAAAACTAATATTCTTTATTATTTTATTTTCAGGTCCGTTGTCTCGCCTGCGGTGCAGAAAGCAAAAAGTTTGATCCGTTTCTAGATTTATCCTTAGAATTACCTGAAACGGGACGCCATGATGCTCCCGTCGCTTTGACTGATTGCTTGTCTAGTTTTGTACAGGTACTTATATTTTTGATTTAATATTATATACTTATTTATCTTCACACTGTATCCCGCAGATAAATAAGGTACGCACAGGGAACCTATTATTGAGCATTTTCCAAGCTCCGTTTTCGAGACAAATTTAGTACCTACATTATTTTATTATTAATTCAAAAATGGCACCAAAACGCGTCTAAGCGTCGTGTTGTCGCTCGTGGCGTCAAGTCTGAGTTATTTATCAATATAAAAAGTCAATTCGTTTGTTCATCAAGGCGTAACGCAAATTGCTCTGATTGGCGTTCAACATATCATGGTGGCCTGTCGTTATTTTCGTTACTTAACAATAAAATTTCAATAATAAAATAAATATTTCTTAGTAACTTTTACTAGCTTCTTTTAGCTTCACGTTGAATTCCCCGCATGATGTATGGCAATAAAAAAAAACCAACATAAAATCTTAATAATAATTAACGCTAAGTTCAAAATTTTCGTTTATAAATATTTCCAGATAGAGGAACTGGCGGACACTGAGCGTTATTTCTGCAGTTCGTGCAAGTGCAAGCAGAAGTCCACCAAACAGTTTTGGATACGACGTCTGCCCAATGTGTTGTGTTTACATCTGAAGAGGTTTAGGTGGCATAATTATTTTAGGTAAGTGAAATATTGTATTTAAGAAATATAGATTTTTTAAGAAGAGGTTTAGGTGGCATAATTATTTTAGGTAAGTGAAATATTGTATTTAAGAAATATAGATTTTTTAAGAAACTGTAAAAAAATAAAAAAATTACGTTGCAGTATTGCAATCTGATAGTCGTTCATAATCAATTTGTAACAAGAGTATATGAATTTTGATATAGCTTGATATGTACCCAACATATTGATTAGTGGTCAGCGCGAATGGTTTCAGAGATGCGCAAGCTCTCTCAATCGCTCAATTTCGCTATGTTTAATTATTCATGCGTTTTCTAAAAAGAATTATATGAAGCGAAATAATATTGTTTTGTCGTCGTTTTTACAAAACTTTATTTTGTGAAAGTGCAACCTAACATCATAGTGACTTATTTATAGACTTAAAAAAATAAATCAGCTTTACACTGTATCCCTCCCTAGGCAGAACTCAACACCGCGCTTAGCCTCGACACCAGAGCGAGGAAATGGAAATATAAATTTAAGTAAATATTTCATCTCCTCGAGTGGGGATCGAACCCACAACCAGTCGGTTTTACAGTCACACTTCGTGGCACTGCGCCACGACTGGCCGCAGACTATTTATAGACTTAATTTGATTTAATTTGATTTTATTAAATATAAGCATAAAAAATAACCATAATGAATATTTTTCCAGGACAAAAGTGGACACAACAATATCGTTTCCTCTAAGCGCCTTGGACATGTCTCGGTTCGTGCTAGCAAATGTTCCCGACACGAGGCGCTCGGGGCGTGGCAGCTTCTTGTATGATTTGGCCGCTGTCATAGTGCATCATGGTTCTGGGTAATTTTTTTTATATATATACAGCAGAATTTAATCATTTCGGCTTTAATAAAGATTTCATAAATTTCTCTCTCTCTCTCTATGTTAATACTCCATGAATATGTGGACCTAATAAACCTAATATACTTATTGTTATGTATCACAAAATTTTCAATATATTTTTAAAAATATTTCTGTCTATATAGCACCAGCTGTGGCTTCGGGTATAATTAAAACTTTTGACCATAGTAGCTACATTGGGCTATTATGAAATGATTAACAAGATGTTATTTATAGTCTTTCTCTATAAATAGACGGACTATCTTGTATGAACTATCCAACGCATTTTTTTACAAATTTGAATCCCACATTTCCTCACCAAACCAACTCTGCGTTTTATAATATTAGTAAGGATTCCTGTATTTTTTCTGCTTCGCGCTGTATAAAATATATAGCAGGACAGGCGAGGGATACTAATACTAAGAAACTGCGATATATAAATTCTCCTGAAATTTTATGACATTGCCTGTTAAATGGTACCATAGTAAAGAAATTAAAATATCAATAAATAATAATTCATTTCCACTAATGCTTTAACTGTCGAGTATTTAATTTTAATATGTTTATTTGCGCACTTCAGCGCCGGGTCCGGGCACTACACGGCGTTCGCCATCAACGAGCAGCAGTGGTGGCACTTCAACGACCAGACGGTGCGCGCGGCGGAGGCGGGCGCGGTGGCGGCCTGCAAGCCCTACATCCTGTTCTACATCCGCCGCGAGTTCACGCTGCCCTCGTGACCGGCCTGCTCCAGCTGTTGACATCTAATTACTGTCATTTTAATATATACCGTTCTACACACCATGTGAGTTTACGCCGGCTGGTTAGTCTTGATCGGTTGATCTTACGTTGCTGTACTCTATAGTAAATTTTGGGCTGAATGTATTGGAGATGTATCATTCCACTCTCGTTTAAATATTTTTTCAAAAAAGTATTACTCATTACGTTCTGTTCTAAATGCTACAGGAGTTGCCCTAGTAATCGACTCATTCTACTTCACTTTACGTATTGTAGTACAGAGCTACTGTGCTGATGTTCTATTGGAAGTATCGAGACTTAACTAACTTACCTTATTTAAGCATTTTTTTATGCAAGATGCAAACCCTACTTCCCTTCTGGTGACCGACTTACCTTACTTTACCTCATCTTACCTTACCCTTAAATAGTACTCATGGAACATTGTATTAGTATAGTACATTATAATTACACTTAAAAATATCGAGAAAATATTTTAGAATAGAAACATACGAAACTCTAACATAAAGATTTAATGTTTGGCCCAGTTCCCTAGCCCAGTTTTCGTTTTGAGACATTGCGCGTTGAGTGGCGGAACTCAACGCCGCGCTTTATTTTGTTACCATGGCGGAGAAATAAAAATGATGATTTCCCTGGCGTAGAAAATTATAACTACGATAAGCATCGCATTTATAATCAGACGCTGTCACTCTGCTCCACGGCCGCCTCACGTCTTTTTTTATATATAAAGAAACTATGTGGTATTTACAAAAGGAATTGTTACTATTATCTATAATATTAATAAAATAATCATATAAGAATACAACTGAAGTACTAGTATAAAGCAAGCAATAAATGAAACGAAATAATCAATAATAAATTATTATGTACATATGTGGTAAAAGTATAACGATTTTCGAAAACTAGAATGTTCCATATTGTTACAGTACGGTCGATTAGTTGTGGCCGCCCTGAAGTTAGACTCTGAGCATTTGTTGTATTGTTCACTCGGGAAGAAAGTAATCAAAAGTAAGAAAAAAATATAAAATCAAATTGCGCAGCCATCTACAGCTAACTTCAGGGCGACCACGACTCAATGACCGTACTGTACAATTAAATATCCATAGTTTAATATAATGTCATCGATTTTTGTATCTCTGCCAATTTTGTAACTATTTAATGTACTATATTATTGTAGTCAGCCATAATGTTGAAAGAAAATTAGGTATGTTGACTTTTTTTTTAACTAATGACGAATCATCATAAAAGTAACTTATTACAGTGAAAAAAAAGTGTTTATTAGTTGGGAGAATACTAACAATTGTGCAAGAACTTTATATATATAGCAAAAAATAATAATTATAAAACATAAGAAAAGCTTCATGAATTTACCCATTTCGTGTTTTTTTATACTATATTATTATGTACTTTACAAAATTATGACAATTATACATTCTCTTCAATCAATGGATCTAAATCATTATTAAACTAACGACAGAAATGTATAGACATATTATCATACACAATTTTTAAATAAAATATTTAATCGGATAAATCGCGTATATTTAGAATTATACATTAATAGTTCCAGTTTCTAGTTGCATTTAAAATGTGCAATAATCGCGACAATCCAAGATCTTATCATGTTATTAAACAATTTTAAAATGTTAATAATTAAGGAAGCAATAACAAAAATTAAAACTTTTGACTAAATCTTGCCAGGGATGTTATATACCGTAATCGTAACCGGGACTGTCGGTTATCGGTTATAATAATAAAAGTATATGTAACCGTAACCGAATATAATGTAAATTTTTCGGATAATCTCGGATATGGGCGGATTTTAAATAAGACTTATTGTGACAAGTTTTTGCCTGAACGAGCTGACGCACTAATGCTTAATATAATACATTAGGGTAGTACCGGGTATTTATGTTTTAGAGCAGTATAACAAATCCAAAATACTTATTAAACATTTTTTAAAGTGTTAATCCACACTTAGGAAATATAAATACTTATTTAGAAAACGTATAAAAAATTGAACGTAGCGGGACTCGAACCCGCGCCTCCTGGATTTGCGCCTCCTGGCGGGTTCGAGTCCCGCTACGTTCAAATTTTTATACATTTTCTAAATAAGTAAATCCAAAATGAATATTATATAGCGTTAATTGTGGGTGATTAAAGGCTGCAAAGCTTAAAATTTTGTAGGTTCAGGTTTTTGCTTTCGATATGTTAAGATATTTTTATTAATATCATAAAATGCTTCATGACGTTTATCAGCGTATAGCAATGGTATATCATCGAACCGTGTGCCGACGCCTTCAGTGTGACCAACATAAAAAAATTATACCTAATTAGTCTATAACTTGTTCACTACGGTCTTGCCCTATAACAATAAACACGAAGACTTTTTGTTATTACAAAAAAAATATACTGTCAATAACTGATTCTTTTAAAAATAAATTTCTCAACAAATCTATATATAAATATAATATAAATTTTCCGAACTGACTTATAATATAAATTTTCCGATATTCCGAAATAATTGTATATATGTAGCCGAAATCTATATAGTATTCTTCTTAAATCCGTTATCCGTATCCGTATCTGAAACGTTCACATCCCTGCTATCTATCTTTTTCTTTCCAATTAGAAAGAGGATTTCGAATTTACGCTAGTAGTTCATTAAAGGAATTAACAGTATTGGGCTTACTTTTTAGTCGTTTTGGCCAGTATATTAGGTGTGTATGAAAATTTGCGTTCATTCAATATTAAATGAAATTACCTTATTAAGTTATTTTGTTTTCAATTTTTTTGAACTATAGACATATTAAAATTTAGTTAAGACGTTTGAATAAAAATGTACGGGCATTTTTATTAATTCAAAAGAAAATCGTAATATTGAATGACGCAGTCCTCTGACAATTTTGCGTTTGTATGTGTAATCATGTTAAATGAAATTTAAAATTAATAAAAGTTAAACAAGTATAAATATAGAGTTTGTTTCTAACTTGATAGTTATTTTTAATAAAGGTAAACGAACAAATGTAATGAAGTTATGATCTTGGTCTTTTATCATAACAGATCTCATAAAGTAAGAAAACGACAGCAAATAATAATAATAATAAAAAAATCAGGCATTTTATACACATTGTTTATTATTTTTATATACACTATTTATTATTTCTCAGGCATTATTATTAATATATAGTTTATTATTATTTTCTTCATAATAAAACAATAATAGTCGAACGGATCTGTGTGAATGCTTGGACGTATGTACTCAGTCCGTACGCTTAAAAGGAATATGTATATTAGCGTATAATAATAGCAAGAAATACATTCAATAAGAGATTTTTACATTCCTCGTGTTCTTCTTCTTTTTCTTTACTACTATGCCTTCTTTAACGGCTCGTGTTTCAATGTGATAAATGTGTGTAAATATAACTTTTTTTTAATGGTTTTGTGTCGTGATGTCTCTTGCAAATACCTAATGTTCAACAACAGGTTTATTTTTAAGTACTTCAATTACTGGAAGTCAAGTGATTGAATTTAATAAATTCGCCAATGTAATGTTGTTTGTTTTATTTATTATGTTTTTGCCTTATAAATAGCAGGGTAGGCAGAGGGAACCTAGTGTTAAGAGACTCTGTTCTCCACTTTCTGCCGAATTCTGGAGGCATTGCGTGTTGAGTGGCAGAACTCAACGCCGCGCTTAGCCTCGACACCAGAGCGAAGAAAATGGAAAAATAAATTTATGCAATTTTTTTATCTTGAGTGGTGGGGAACCCACAACCAGTCGGCTTACAGTCACACTTCGTGCCGCTGCTCCACGACTGGTCTCTGCTTTATAAAAAACAAAAAAATATTTTTATTAAATATTGTTTAAATTGTTTATAAAATATTTTTAAAATCGACAAAAATAAAATATTAAGAATTTTATGTGTTCATATTGAACTGAAGGATATTGAAATTGAGAGACAGGTCGTGGCGCTGTGGCACAGTGTGACGATAAACGCGACTAGTTGTGGGTTCGATCCCCCCTCGATATTAAATAATTTATTAAAATTTATATATCCATTTCTTCGCTGTGGTTTCGTGGCAAAGCACAGCGAGTTCCATAATTCAAACCGCACTGTCTCTAGAACTCGGCGGAAAGTGGGGAACGGAGTGTCTTTATACTATATTCCCTCTGCTTACCCTGCTGTGCTCGGGATACAGATTTGGAATATTGGAGTGGAAATGTTAATAGCATTACGGAAACTTTTCAAGTATAAACCCGATAACTTTAATATTCTTTATTGTTAGTTTTTACAAAGTGAATATTATTTACAACATCGAATAAACGTCAAAATACGTTTTAAACATGACCTATTTTCTGGATCGGATTCAACTATGAAAGAAAAATGTAAAGGTGGTACACAATTTTTCGAATATCGATCTGAGGGATTAGAATTGGTTTTAATTAAAACATTATTTCCTATAATTTCTTTTTTAATTGAATCGTCCTTTTGTTCAGGCGTCGTATTCAAATCACAGTCATATACTTCAATTACGTCACTCTCGTTGCTATTCCCATTGCAATTTTCCTGATTTTTTTCTTTCGGATCACTCTGTTTTGTGCTCTGTGGTGATGTAGAATTTGTTTTTATCTGTGGATTTTCTAATTCATTTTCATTTAAAAAAGTTTCAATTGATATTTTATCTTTATGTTCCGGTGATTTACAACTTATTGACGTTTCTAAATTAACAAATTTAAAATGTTGCTCTTCTAAAATATCTTGTTCTTGTATTTTCCTTTAGTTTTATCCTTCTGTTTTCTCGTTCAAATATAGTACTCAACCTGTTACTTTTCTTAATGTTTTTATTTGCTTTTGTTTCAATCTCTTCATCATCATCATTCAACCAATTATTTACTGATTTTTGAAATAACGAACCTGCGTCATTGTCTTCTGAAAGATTTATAGGAGTCTTACTAGGTTCCAATACTTCAGTCACTGTCGGTAGTGTCGGCGAAGTTGGTAAATTCAATCGTGGCTTATAAGTGGGGAGCGTTGTAGCTCTTCGATTAATGGTGTTGCTGCAACTCAGTTCATCATCGTCTGTAGAACTTATCATAGCTCGTCTCTTCTTCACTTGGAATAACATAAGATTCTTGATTTCGATACAAATATTGCATATCTTTTTCACAATCGTTCCAAGTTTTATTAGCATTTTGAATAATATCGTAAGCTTTGTGACTGTTGTAAGACTCGTCGCTATTCCAGCATTCATCGCTTGCATCACTAAATTGAGACACTTTCAAGGCGTCTGGCGTTTCAGATGAACTATTAGTGTTAAAGGAAAAAAATTGATTAGAAGAAAACATACTAGCTCTGTTATCACAATTTATACCATAAAACTCCGAACATGCTCGATCAAAAGCAGTTTCACTATTTATACATCTTTTTAGATCACATTTCTGTTGTTGTCTTACACAATTTAATTCTTCAGGAGTACTATTACTTGTAAAGTTATTATCTATAGTATTGTATATATGGTTATTTTGATTGTTGGAATTGTGTTCTTCTTCTTTCTTCATTTAGTTCATCACCAGAAGTTATTTCTATAATTTCAATACCAGTTTCGTTATGAATCGGATTGTAGAATAAAGTGGGATAAACAATGTTGCGGTTTATATCTAAAACAATAGAATCAAAATGTTAAAGAAAGAATTTTTAACAGTAAAACAAGTCACTAAACGAATAAGAGCTTAAATTCTTTTAGGAAGCTTAGAGGAAATTAGACAGGGTTATTTTGTTCCTTTTTTTACGAATAATCTGTACAATAAAGGTTTAATAGGTATTGGTATGTATAATAAGTAAACAAAAGTATTATCATTCAAAAATATACTAAGAAGGTACTATTAACTTTTATTTACCTAATATATACTAAAAAAAATGATTAAAAAAAATTAAACGTAGCGGGAATTGAAGCCGTGCCTCTTGGAAACCGTCATAGCACTCTGAACATTAAGCCATACGTTCAGAACGAACGGAACGTATGGCATATTATATGAGTTGATCGTAACATATGACCTAGTGGTCAGGACGCTTGGACGGATACAAAGAGACGCAGGTTCAAATCTAAATTTATCAAAAATTTTTTTTCTAAGTGTGGAAGAATGTCTACATCAAAAATCTAATCAAATTTTAAACTATTTTACATAAAAACATAGAAATAAACTCTATGAAAGTACTCAGCAATATATGAAACTTACGATTAAAAAAACTATTTTTGTAACTGGCGTTGTTAAACATATTCAAATTTTTCGTGATACCAATTCTATATAGTAACAGCTGCACAACTTATTTTACGGTCAACAATTAGGTATTATTTCTTACTATGACCGAATCGGTAAATAATAAATCGATTATTCATATATTCTTTTCTTCTTAATATTTAAAAATAAAATATTTACATAAATAATATTTTAAGTGCAATTTGACATTAAACAATATGCCACGAATATCATAACAATGAAATAAAACGTATAAAACCTCTTTTGTATATATTTAAAAAAATCGATAAATAGTAAATCTTTTGATTTTCAGAAAATTATCCAACTAGACATCAACTTGTCATTTAAAAATTTAAGTTTCGATCAAGTAACGATTTCAATAAGCTTTATTAATTTAAAATTATAGGTACTTTACTTTTTACAGATTAGATTACAGATTAGCTCTTTGGACCACATTTTGACCATTTACTCAAATCTAGTTGCAATCATCACCAAACTACTTCGATGGGATCACCGTGACGTTCCTGCATCACAACGAAACACTTTTGACCAGTAAGAGCTTCGTTTCGTTCAGCTCAATAAATTTAGATTTTTATAATAATCTGGGCCTATTTTTTTATTTTTAACCATATTGGTTGCCCTACATTCTGCTAGTTTAGAAGGACTATTTGCTACGTGGTGGAGCCGAATATAGCTTTTTGTTTTATTTAATCAGACTGATAACCATAAATTGAAAATCAGAATTCAACATGTTGTAATAAAATGTAATAGAATAGAGACCAGTCGTGGTGCAGGGGCACAAAGTGTAACTGTGAAATCGACTGGTTGTGGGTTTGATTTCCAGTCGAAGAAATTAAATATTTATTTAGGTACATTTATTTTTTATTTCTTTGCTCTGGCATCGACGCAAAGCGCGTCGTTGAGTTCCGCCACTCAACACGCAATGTCTCCAGAATTCGGAGGAAAGTGGGGATCGGAGAATCTTAACACTAGGTTACCTCTGCCTATCCTGCTGTATGCGGAATACGTTGTGAAGCTGATTTGATATGATAAATATAATTTTATATATGATATTTTCTTTATAGGTAGAAAGA
The DNA here is from genome assembly GCA_917862395.2 of Heliconius sara. NCBI lineage: Eukaryota > Metazoa > Arthropoda > Insecta > Lepidoptera > Nymphalidae > Heliconius > Heliconius sara. The sequence continues at coordinate 3,395,688 of OU860783.2, read as the reverse complement.
ATATAAGAAAAATGAATACTTATAAGTCAGTTTTGTAGTTGCAATTGAATTTCTTCATAATCATTAGTAAATATCAATTAAAAATAAAAAAATTAAATCAACTTCACGCTGTATCCCGCAACCAGCAGGGTAGGCAGAAGAAACCTTATGTTAAAACACTCCGTTCCCCACTTTCCACCAAGCAAGCTGTAGGCATTGCGTGTTGAGTGGCGTAACTCAACGCCGCGATTTGCCTCGACACCAGAGCGAAGAAATGAAAATATAAATGTAAATAAATATCTCATCTCCTCGAGTGTGGATCAAACCCACAACCAGTCGATTTTGCAGTCACACTTTATGCCCCTGCGCCACGACTTTCCTCTGGACTGCCGCTGGACTGGCGAGTACGAATTATAAGTAGTTTTATATTTTGACTGACTGATTTTAGGTAACCAAAATACCGCACTAACTTTTACCATTCTATTACTATCTATTGCGCTTTCCACCTACTAAATTAATCACACTCCACACACCACAAAGCGAACCGCGAAAAAAAAACTCAAAAAAAAAACGAATATTAAAACGACGATTCGAAAAAAATATTTTCCAACAATGTCTGATAAAAGGCGAATTACGTTGTCGCTAAAAGCCGCCGTGTTGGATAGCTTCGAATAGAATGTTAGCGAAACAGAGTGTAAATGAATTGATTGCGTCAATTCTCGCACAAAGGGGATGTAAATTGTATTAAAAGCTGCGCGGCTCGGGCCATTTACAGAAGCACTTACTCCATTAGACGTCCGAACAACGTTACCTAGTGGGAAGTACCCTTGTGCACCTAGTTTTGCAAATTAGGTCGCCAATTTTGTTATACGATAGGTAATTGTATTTGGTATGGAGTTGATATTATGTTGGGGTAGTGGACTTGTCTAGTTCAGAAGGGATGATAGTTTGGTAAAGATATACTTAAATTGTAATAGTGGTTTCAAGGAATGCATAAAATAAGATTAAACTAAAACATTTTATTTTAAAAGTATAAGCAATTGAATATATATAATTAAATAGATAGCTACTTATATAGTTAAAAAAATTAAATAAGCTTCACGATGTATCCCGCACTCAGCAGGGTAGGCAGAGGGAATCTAGTGTTAAGACACTCCCTTCCCCATTTTCGGCCAAATTCTGGAGGCGTTGCCTTATTGAGTGCCGGATTTCAACGCCACGCTTTGACTTGATACTAGAGCGAACAAATCAAAATATTAATTAATAATAATTAATTTCATCCCCAGTGGGGATCGAATCCAGCACCGTCGCGTTTACTGTCACTCGCGTATACCCCTGCTCCACGGTGGTCTCAAAGGACGTCGTCCGTATTTTATGTATGGAAAATAAAAATATATACATTCTTATCACTCCAAATCCACATCACATCCCACCACCATCTAATTTATATATAGTAAATTAACACATGCACTAAAGGTACGCTCTATTAAACTAATACCTAACTTTAATTAAGCAATAATTATTCAGCAATTTGGCGAAATTTGAAGCGTGATTGAATTTATCACGGCTACGGCTGAAATTAGATGAAATAGAGAGAGAGAGAGAGGAGAGAGGAGAGAGGTGACTGTAACGCGAATTAGGGCCCACTTTGTAGGTGGCTAATTTGCGAATTACCGACGAGCGGCACTCAGGCGCACCAACCTATTAATTGAGCTTTGTCGTTTGCCGCTACGTAATGTGAAATGCGTCTAACAAATCAAAATGGATTTTAGAAGATTTTTTTAATTGATTCTTAAGCAAAATACACTTACTATGTGTTTAATTATAATATAATATTTACTTTTAATAAGAATATTTCTATATCTATATATTTTCTATATGATAATAAATGGTTAAGCTACCTGGATGTGCCTGTAAACGACTGGTTGTGGGTTCGATCGCCAATCGAGGAAATGAAAAATGAAATATTTATTTAAATTTATATTTTTATTATATACTTATTAAGAATTGAATGTAGCGGGATTTGTACTCGCGCTATCTAAAGATAATTATTTAGAATTATCGTTTCGCAAGAGAGAATGTATTGAGTTCTGCCACTTGTGGCGGAAAGTGGGGAACGAACAGTCTTTACTGATAAATAAACAAAATAATATAAAACAGAGGCCAGTCGTGGCGCAGTGACACAAAGTGTGACTGTAAAACCGACTAGTTGTGAGTTCGATCCCCACTCGAGGAGATGAAATATTTATTTAAATTTATATTTCCATTTCTTCGCTCTGGTGTCGAGGCAAAGCGCGGCGTAGAGTTCTGCCACTTAACACGCAATGCCTCCAGAATTCGGCAGAAAGTGGGGAATGGAGTGTCTTAACACTAGGTTCCCTACCATGCTGTGTGCGGGATACACAGTGAAGCTGATAAAAAAATATATAAAATAGACCTAAAAACGTTATCTTATACCTACATTATTACAGTATAAAATTATTGAAACAACAACTAACGAATCTCTTAAAACATTAATGTTCCAACTTTCTCTCACAATTAAATCAAACAAAAGAACAATTAACAATTAATCAGAAATCAAAAAAACCGCAAGAATCACAAAAATAACACCAAAAACATTCACATTACACACAAACGTTCATTACAAACACTAGAAACCATTACCCACAGCATAATTAGAAATGGGTTTTTGTCTATCAAAATATTTTAATTGGTTTTAGAGTAGGAAAATACTGTAGTATATTATTACAGCGCCGTAGGTGTGTATTTGCTTAATGGATAAAGATGAAAGCGGTCGCTATCGTTCGATCGTACTGAATAATTAGAGGGCGAAGCCGCCGGCCTTCCTTAATATACCACTTAAAGGTGTACCAACTGTCTTATTATGTATAGAACGGTGCCAGCCAATCGCTGTATGTTTGCATGAATGTAGTGGCTTTATATGGTTTTTTTATAGATACGAGTGAAATGGTTTTTAAAAGAAAAAAGAATTTTTTTTCGATAATATAAAAGAAGATATTAAAACGGAAGCAGATGTTTTTATTTTCGTAAGACTAAGGAAAGGAGAACTACGCTACTACTATGATGATAAAACATTATGTAAAATTGGACTGTCTTATTAATAATTTTTATATTTTTCCTCCTTAAAAACATATTTTTAGCTTCGCGCTGTATCCCGTTCATGCGTGTTAAGACACTCCATCCCCATTAAGACACTTCCGTTCTTCACTTTCCACCGAATTCTGTAAGCATTGCGTGTTGAGTGGCGGAAGTAAACGCCGCGTTTTGACTCGTTATATACTTATATAAAAATAAATAAATAATAGCTACTCAATAACTCCAAAATTTTTACATGAATAAGAAAAACAATGAACAAGAACATGTGTGTATAACACTAATTTTTTATTTGTACAGATACATAAAACAATTTCTAAAGTACAAGGCTCCCTGTAGGTACCAAAGTGCCGGGCTTTTAGTGAAATTACCCTATAAATATTCAGAAAGGAATAAAAAATATTAATAACACGCTATCGTGCGACGTTAATTGCAAATTACAAGTGCATTAACGTTTTGTTTAAGAACTGCCCGACAGCGTAGACTTCAGTCGTTGTATTATGTTTATTTTTTACAATATATATATCTATGTATATATTGTATATATATAGCTTAAAAACTTTTGGTAACAACCATCAATATAAAAAAATCAAAAGAAAATATGAAATGAAAATGAAAAGTTCCATAACTCTGGTCTCACTTGATGAAACAGTCCATAACAAACGCTTTTTTAACTTTTAAACTCAAAACAGTCTCAGTTCTGCGTGTAAGCTTAAAAATTAATCATTTAAAAGCTTAGTGGTAAATTAATAATAGATACATATATTTAAAACCAATAATTATTCTTTTATTTTTTTAAGTGTTATTCCACACTTAGGAAAGAAAAATACTTACTATAGTAAAAAAATTATAATTTCAAAAAATTTAACGTAGCGGGACTCGAAACCGCGCCTGGCTTCGAATCCCGCTACGTAAAATTTTTTAGACGTTTTCTTAATAAGTAACAATAATTCATTTTTGAAATGTGAATGTTGAAAATATATGTTGATTTCGTACACATTCAATTTTACTTTGGAAATAATAAAAAGAAGTAAAAGTTATATAATTTCGTATCTTCGATACTTTTATATATAATAAGATAAAATTCTTACATTTTTGGTAATTTTAAGCCTATTATAAAAAAAATATGTAGGTTTTTTAAATTTTTTAATTACAATGTGATTGATAAATAATACTTAAGTTACCAGTATACAAAATTCGACTTAAATGTTAACTGTAGCATAAACCTGCCTAGTATGAAACATGATTTGGGCAAAACTGTCCGCCCTGGTGCAGTGGCACAGTGTGTGTTAGTAAAAGCGATGGCTATAGGTTAATTTCTCGTTCTGAGGAATGAAATATTAAAAGATTTTCTTTTGTTTTGCTCTGGTATCAAATAAATCGCGGCCTAGAGTTCGGATACTCAGTCCAAAATAATCGGAAGAAAGCGGGAATGGGAATGTCTTAGCACTAGATTGCTTTTGCCTACATTGCTATATGCGGTATAAATATTGAAGAAAAAAATAAAAATAAAAAACAAAAAAAAAAGAGGCCGGTCGCGGCGCAGCGGCACGAAGTGGGACTGTAAACCCGACTGGTTGTGGGTTCGATCCCCACTCGAGGAAATGAAATATTTACTTAAATTTATATTTCCATTTCTTCGCTCTGGTGTCGAGGCTAAGCGCGGCGTTGAGTTCTGCCACTCAACACGCAATGCCTCCAGAATTCGGCAGAAATTAGGGAACGGAGTGTCTTAACACTAGGTTCCCTCTGCCTACCCTGCTGTGTGCGGGATACAGCGTGAAGCTGAAAAAAAAACGCGAAAATATAAATCCATATCCTGAAAAAAAAAATTGATGAAGTAAGTACACGATACAAACATGTTTTAGGTTCCGAAAGAAATTTGTTAGTTTTTTGGTAAACTCAGATCGTATCTTAACCGACTACCCACTAAGTTATTGCGATCGGTATCGCGTCGGTCGGAGTGGCGTAAACAACCAAACGTGCACCCAAATGTGTACCGCTAGGACAGAGGATCGAAACATTTTTGTGTGGATAAATATTTTGTAATAGAGAACGAACCAATTCCATTGAGGAAATGAAATATTTAATATTTTCATTTCTATGTTCTGGGGTCGAGGCAAAGCGCGGTGTTGAGTTTCACGCCACTCATCACGCAATGCTTCCAGAATTCGGTAAATATGGAACGGACTGTGCACTAGGTTCCCCTGCCTACCCTAAACGACTATAAGAAAACAAAATATTTTATGTAAGAATCGTCGATAATGACATTCAGAGTCTATTGACTAATTGTGAATTTTAACGAATATATTCTGGCATAAAATAATACAAAAACTTAGTGTTTTGTAAGTATAAACGTACATTTTAAATTGTTACACGCAAGAGATATGGACGTTATGTCAAACTGTAATTTTAACAAATTTAAATGGACAAACTATTACGAAAAACTAAAAAAAAAATTATGCTATTATATTAATAAATAAACAAATACCTACATCACTTAACACATTTATCAAAAAAAAAAAAAAATCCCATGCTACGAACACCAGTAAAACCCAAATGGAATGCATGATTTGACACTTTCGAACAAATGTTTTAGGAAACGCCGGCGTTCTGTTATCTAACAATAAGAGGCTAATACCACATAATACGTCACCGACCTAATTGTCACGTTTTCACACAAAATTACGATTTAATTTCCACACTCTCGGTAATAACCCAAATATATATTAACTTCTTTATTTTGTATTCGCTGGTGAAAGGGGATTCGAATAAGATTTTTATAGGAAAATATTAGTTTTTTTTAAAAGGTAGGTTCTTCAATGTTTTTATGGATGATTGCGCTTGGGAAACACAATCTAAAGGATAAATATTGTCATTTTCTATATTTAAATGATTTGATAGAAACTGCAGATCTAGATGCTGTACTTTTTTTATTATATATTCGGATAAAAATATTAACAAAAATAGTAACAATGTTCGGGACTTGTGAAATCACCTTCACAGCAGGGTAGGCGAAAAATATGGAAACAGAGTGATTTAACTTTAGGTTCCCTACCTTGTGTTAAGACAATTCCTTTTCCATTATCCGCCAAATTCAATACCATCCTGGTATAGCCTTAAAATTGCCCTAATCACTGCTCCATTAAAATTGCCGTAATGACTGCTCCAGCCTAATATAGCAAATTATCTCAAAGGAAATGATTAGCGCCTCTTATACAACAGTTTGTAACAATCATGGCTGAAAAAAACAATGTGGCGATAACGTGCTTCCTACGTAAGTAAGACACAGAATGTTACTACAGCCCAGTCGTGGCACAGGGGCACAAAATGTGAATGTAAAATCGATTGGTTGTGGGTTCAATCTCCACTTAGTTCTGGTGTCGAGGCAAATTCTGCCACTCAACACGCAATGCCTCAAGAACTCGGTGGAAAGTGGCGAACGGAGTGTCTTAACCCTCTGCCTACCCAGCTGTGTGCGGGATACAGCGTGAATATTACTATCTGTAAAAATAACAAGTTATTTTACAATGATTAGTAATGTATATAAAACCATTTTCATAAGTGTTATGTAACTGCAATTATGTACATTAAGTAAATAAGTTTTCAAATGGTCAATTTTTGCATCTACTTACATAAATATAGATACAAATGTTCAAATACAAATCTTATAAACTATTAAATAATTAAAATCAAAAATTCTCTATTCCTTAAGCCCATCATCTTTCCAGGCAGTGTAGTGGTGAGAAGTCGTTTGAAGGCGCACCGCAAAAGGGAACACATCAATAGTTGAGACGTGTTAATTTTTTAAATTTGTAACCATAATTATGTTGAAGAGGATCTCTAAAAGTTTTTCTGTCCGAGTGTCAATTATATCATCACTCAGATCTATAGGCGCCGGCGCATCTGATGGTATCGGTATTTACACGTCAGCGTTATGGAATAACAGTGTGTTTTTTTGTTCAAATATGATGTGTTTAACATTTATTTGCTTGTGATCTTGTTATATTATTTATATGAAAAATTAAAAAAAAAAACAATCATATTAAAAGAGTATACATTCATTTCTTTTAAATACAATTTCTTTCGCAAGCTCTTCGAGTCGCCAGATCAAAACTAGATACTAGTCTAGATATAGGTATGTCAATAATTAACATACATTTACATAGAAATAAAAACAATATAATAGAACAAAATAAAATTAAAATTATAAAAACTTAGCAAGTTTTTAAAATAAAATTACTATTTTCCTTCGGAGAGTTTAAATTTCTTATCAGTTCTACAGTAGATATAAGATATAATAAGTAGGAACCTACTACACGTTTTGAGCTAAAATTTTAACTGTCCTTGATAATTATTTATATAGGAAAAATATTATTAAATAGACCAACTAGATATGCTAAATTTGTTATCATGATTTCGTTGGATCAGAGTGTATAAACCTCCAGTAAATAATACAAAATTGATTTTCATTTTGTTTCATGTAGAAGATAATATAAATAAATTTTTGTAATTGTAAAAATCTTCTTATAATACATGTAATATCATAGGTTTATAGGTTTTTTAAATAGTTTTAAGTCTCTCCTGAAAATTTGCTTTAAAGACTGTTAATAGATTTACCTTCACTCTAAATCGAGGATCTGCTTTTAAAACTTTACACTACAGTAACTTGTTCGTGTTTACTGATAGACTTTTACGAATTATTTTGCAGTTTTCTGAAATATATGCTATAAAAGCGCAAGCGTATAAAACTATATTATGATTATGATTGTGATTATGATTAGGATTAGGATTATGATTATGATTATAATTATGATGATTATGATTATAAAAGCGTATAAAACTTCGTCTATAACAAGAAGTTCAACCAAAGCCAAACGACTTTAGTATAAAAGATTTGGTTATTTTTACGCATTTTCAACATAGAACTTGATTTTCAATAGAGTTACTGTAAACGCGACAGGTTGCGGGTTCAATTCTCACACGAGGAAATTAAATATTTATTATTTTTATTATTTCCCTTTGGTGTCGAGGCAAAGCGCGGCGTTGAGTTCCGCCACTCAACATGTAATACCTCCAGAATTTGGCGGGTAATGGGAAACGGGTTGTCTTAACACTCTGCTTATCCTGCAGTGTGCGGGATACAGCGTGAAGCTAAAAGGAACTTAGAGATATATCACTCTGTTCTTACCTAAAGATGTTTATACACACAAAATTCCGTTCACCGTGACACGCGAGTAACTTTTGGCCGCGTGTGCATTAGCAGGTATATAATCAGCGCGCCGCCTCTAATCACGCCGCCGCCGCTCGCACTCGTGGTGTCCGACACGCCGCTATATTTTGTAATTCTGGAATTTTACTTTATATTTTTATGAAAGGGTTTTTTTAAGTACTACATGTATTTGAAAATTCTGTATTAACGGTATTTACTATGATATTTTTATTTTTGAACGGTGGTCACAGGTCCACGAACTACTGCAAAAGTGTTCGAAACGTCAGGTTTCCAATAAAATAGTAATACTAAATAAGTATACGCGACCGATTAAATATTTTAATCTTAAATGCATAATGATGGCGAATATCAAAAATCTTATTAAGGTATTTTTGTCTATTCAAAGAACTTTTGTGTATGACATATTTGTATAGAATATATGTACATAGACAATTATTGCTATAAAACTCTTCCGTTACTGAGCGACCGACAGATATCACGCAGCTATACTATGCGAAAATGAATCCTGAAAATCGCTCTGCAAGTTTCTGGGATGCGTAGAAGAGATTTTTTGATTTTTTTTATTTATTTATTTAAAACATTTACCAAAGTTATTCAAGAAACATTTAGTACGATAATAACCGCATTAGTGAAACATTGTGTCGCGGTTATTAACGCCCACCTGAGAAGTGGGTTGAAAATTGGAGCCACCAAAATATTTACATAAAGGTAAAAAGAGTGATTAAGTCCAAAAACGCAAATGAAATTCGAGCAGCCACTAGTTAATTATAGGCAGACAGGGTCGCTTTGCCTCGACACCTGGGTGAAGAAATGAAAATATAAATGTATATCAATATAAATATATCAATTCATCAAGTGGGGATCGAACCCACAACCAGTCGATTTTCACAGTCACACTTTGTCATTTTGCACGCCTGCCCCACGACTGGCCTCAAAATCTTTTCAAAATTTAAATAATGATTTTTCAGTAAATACGAAATCGGTAAGTCAATTCTTCTTAGAGAGTTTAATTAAAACTGACTACTACGTCATTTTAGCACAGCTGAAATTTTGAGAATTAATAGTCTAATATGTAGTTAAAACTGAATGCATACTTACTAACTTGAAATTGGGACCCTTTCAGAGGTAGCGCCAATTCAAGGTACACGGTCACCTACGTTAAAGTAGAAACGCTCGTATTTTGAATAATGTAAAAAAATTGTAAAGGCTACGTATTATCATATTAATATTATAAAATAATATGAATGTACGTATTATCATATGAATATTATAAAATAATTTGTATGTTAGGCTGTCAAGTTTCGCCGAAACTACTCAACTATTAGGAAGGACTAAGAATACTTTTTTATATAAAAAACATATTTAAAAGAATATATATTATCCTTTAGTTATATCCATAAAATTGAGCGACATAAGTTCTGAACTTCACTAAACAAAAACTATTAAATAATTGAAATGCTACATTACGTCAGATCGGAACGGTCAATAGGGGCACTATTCGGTATTTTACAAATATAAAACAATCATTTGGACAGCTCAAAGAGAGGCGTGTGTAACGCAACAAACGTATGCCTTAAGTTATGAGCGATATCTTTTGATCTAATATTGAAAAATACCTTCAACCTGTATCCCGCACTTAGCAGGATTGGCAGCGGGAACCTAGTGTTAACACACGGCGTCCACCATTTTCCGTTGAATTCTGGAGGCATTGCTGTTGAGTGGCGGAACTCGACGCCGCACTTTGCTTCGATAACAGAGCAAAGAATTATTAATATTTAATTAAAATATAAAATATTCCATTTCCTCTTTACAGTCAATGCTTCAATAAAATGTTATTAAATAACTTAAAATTCATTAAGCAACTTGACTTTTATATGATAACATATTTAAACAATAAATGGCTTTACATATTTAATAAAATACAGTAGTTTATTTTGTATATTTACCTATAATAAATAAAAATAAACAATGAAAAGGAAATAAAAATAAAAATCAATGCTATTATATATAAATTAATAAAATAATACAGCTTACCGTTCGCAGCAGGGTAAGCAGAGGGAACCTAGTGTTAAGACACTCGGATCACATTTGTAAGTTATAAAAATAATCAACGTCCAATATTAAGTTCACTCATAACTCACGCTGTAGCAAAGCTCGAGCCCAGTCATCGCGGTGCCTTTCATTTCTTCTCGAGGTTCCCAATGAACCTCCCCCACAATGGCCGTAACACAAAGAACTGCGTTTGCCGCCTCGTTATAAAATCACCCAAACAATACTATGGTATCGCTTTCGGTGTGAATCAATCGAATCAAATTAACAATAGATATTGACAAGTTACGACCAATATACTTTGGCCTCTATCTTCTTGGCCATTCTAAAACGAGCTAGTTCTTTATTTATGGTAATATTAAGGCAATATGGTGAACAAGTAAATATAGGTGTGGTATATTCTTGATGTGTCTATTTTGGACGTGATACTATTGTCTTAGCTCTGCATTATATTTGGATACAAATGATTTTCTAATCATTGTTTTTAATTACATGCGTGTATGTATATACAATGTATACATAGAAACATCTGTAGTCATTTTAGGGTTCCGTACTTTTTAATTAAATCTTATAAGGGATAAGATCACTTTATCGTCCGTCCGTCTGTCTCTGTCTGTCTGTCAAGAGGCAAGGGCAAGTCGGGCTCGCTCCACGAGGGTTCCGTAAAAAAGTTAAGCTTTTAAGCTTTTTCTGAAATTCATAATTTTTGCCAACTTTTTAAAATATTTTTTAGGATTTAACCACAAATGTTTCCAGATTTTTCCTGAATTAGTACTACCTTTAGATGCTAGCTACCAAATTTCATAATTATTGGTTTACTGGAAGTATTGATTTAAAATTATTAATTTTGATTCCGTTTATAGTGTCGGAATACGCGTTTTATGCTATTTAAGGGTATTATTTCTTAGGATTTTATCTTAAATGTATAGTTTTCAAATTTTTTCCTGAACTAGTACTACTTGTAGATGCTAGCTGCCAAGTATTTTAATTTTAGGTCAACCGGAAATACCCTATTAATTTTAATTCCGCTTATATCTTGATGGAAACTATACATTTGTGGTTAAATTTAACAAATAGTAGCCTTAAATAGCAAAAACGCGTATTTCGTCACTATCTAGGGAATCAAAATTGTAAAGTGAAATAGTGAGGTATCTGATGAAAGGGCTCTTTGTAAGCAAAGCCTGAATTTCAGAAAAAGCTCAAGAACTTTTGTACAAAACTCTCGGTGGGCGAATCCGACTCGCACTTATCTATTTGTTAAGAATTAGATGGTTTGGCTTTTTAAGCTGAATCTTTTAAGTTTTTAAGCAACTTTGTTATATAGAAAAGGTTACATCATTTTTTATTTTGCCTATTACATACTATTAATTTATATTACATACATTAATTGATACTTCTTGATTGTGTTTATTTTATAATTTATATTTAATACTTTTTAAATCAAACCCGCAACCTATTACATTGACAGTTCCACACTTGTACCCCTACGCCACGACGAGACTCAAAATAAAATAAAAAAAAAACTTCTTTAACACTGCTAAATTCACGAACCCCACACAACTTCAGCTATCAAAACCGAAAATTCAGCATTAAAATAACTCCCCAGTTCTCAGTAACACTGAAACGACAACACCACACACATCTATATAAACATTTCGATACACAAAACAACAAATTTATTCACCCCTCATTTTACCCTATTTTACCCCCTTTTACCCCGCGTGGCGCACTCACCGGTAGTCGTACGGCGTACGGCGTACCTAATAAACATTACCGCACAAACAGCGCGCCCGAGGCGGCGGCGTTGGTGCTGAATTTGCATAGTGCCTACTCTTGCGCCACAGGTTATTTGTTTCAGTTGGATGATTTTTTTTATTGTTTTTTATTTAATTGGAGCACTAAATAAGTATTGCTTAAGAATAAGGTGTATATGATGCTTTAGTTATTTTTGACATTTTTAAATTGTTATTCCACAGTTAGGAAAGAAGAATACTTATTTAGAAAACGTATAAAATATTGAACGTTGCGGTATTTGAACACGCATCTCTTGGAAACCTTCCAAGCGCTCTGAGCACTAAGTCATACGTTCTCATCAAGCTACGTCATCATTATTATACGATTAATAATTATTTAGAAAACGAATAAAAGTTATAACGTAGCGCGACTCGAATCTGCGCCTCCTAGAAACCGACCAGGCGCTTTGATCACTGAGCCATACGTTCTCATCAAGCTACGTCGAAATTCTTATACGCTTGTTACAACTTATTTAACTTGTTAGCAACTCTGTAGGGAGATTTTAATATTATTGTAAATTTTTAATAACCATTTTTAAATTATTATATAAGTTTAAGTTAACGACAGCGCGAAACTGACAAAAAAAAACAATATTAATATCTTTAAATTATAGTAACATACAAACAAAACATCTTTACCAACCACACGTACACCGGGCTACTCTATGGCACTGCCTCCACTTGAACACTAACCTAATACGACGTATGTCAGTTACTGAGGCTACGTGCTGGGAAATTGCTCTTGTGCAAGTGGTGCTGGTTGATTTTCGATTCGCCGCTACTGTCTACTGAATACTGGTTCCAGTTGTACCTACAGGTATAAGATAACTTACGGTTATAGAAACTTTGTAAAATAATGTTGATTTCAGTGTGTGCAGACACATACATAGCAGAGTAGGCAAAGGGAACCTAGAGTTAAGACACTCCGTTCAGTACTTTCCGCTACAATCTGGAGGCATTGCGTGTTGAGAGGCGGGCTCAACGCTGTGCCTCGATAGCAGAGCGAAGAAATGAAAATATAAATATAAATAAATATTTAATTTTCTCGAGTGAGGATTGAACATACAACCCGTCGCGATTACAGTCACACACTTGTGCCCCTGCGCCACGACTGATCCCAACTGGCCACTTTATTTTATAGGAAAGTTTTAACTAGACCTCTGTTTGACATGACAATAGGAGACTATTGTGTAATATTGTTTCTTTTTTACCGTAAAATTATATTTCTGGTAATCACTCTCTATACAAGAAAGAAGAAGAAGAAGAAGTGATTACTGCCGAACTGGCACTCTCGTAACGCCATAAAATAAGAACTGAACTGAACTGAAGTAATATGAATATTTTTTTTATTACGCGGTATCCCAAATATATTAGGTAGAGTGTTGAGACACTCCGTTTCCTACGCACAATTTTTGAGATATTGCCTGTTGAGTGGCGAAATTTAACGTCGTGCTTCGTTTTTGATACCAGATGATTTTGATAACAAAACAAAGCGCGGCAGAAAATGAAAATAATTCCTTCCCTGAACGGGAGTCGAACTGACAGCGGTGGTGCACTCATATCAATGAGACGCCTATGCCGCTACGTAAATAGCTTTTAATGTGTGATATAATTTCTTTTATAGTATTTTCTTTCTTTTATTTCTGTCTTGTACATAGGTATATCTAGGTGGTCTTTCTTTTTAACTAGCCCTTAGTTAAAAAACTATACAGAAAATACAGAAAAATCCTCAAGAGTCCAAGGGTCAGGTCGTGGCACTCCATAGCTAAAAGAATGTAAAAGTAAACGGAGCAGACAAACAAACGAGGTAACAAATAAGCTCATCTTGAGACTTCTTGACATGAATCGTGCACTTCAATTCAATACATTGAGTATCGTAAATAACAATGATAACTGTTGTAATGTAAGAAGATTATAAAACGTTAATTCTTAAGCGTTGGTGTATAAGATTTTTCGTATAATACATATAGAATTTGAGTTTTAAATATTGTTTAGTTTTAAGTTGTATGTAAGAATATAATCCTTTTTTTTTACAGTTTATCCCGGATATAGTAAGATAGGCAGAGGGTCGTGTTAAAACACGACGCTCCCGATTAATTTCAGCCAATTTCTGAAGGCACTGCGTGTTGACTGGCGGAACTGAACGCCGCGCTTAGTTTAGGGCCAGTCGTGGTGCAGGGGCACAAGCGTATGACTGTAATGAAAATATTAAATATTTCATTTCTTTGACTGGGAATTAAATCCATCACCCGTCACGTTAACAGTCACACGCAAAAGTTAAAAACCACTCAACACAATTTTTGTCTGTCTGTTCTTTAAATTGACATCATGTATGAAAGTATGGCAACTTTTAGTAGATGTATCAATTTTAAGTACATGGTTTACGTGATATAAGTACAAGTATATACTAACTTGCTAATCACCACTAATAACGACCCAAACATACAAAAATACAAATTTTTATTTGGTATGAAAGGTAAAATCAAATATAACAAACAAATAAAAAAAAGTATTCGTATATAAAGTAAACCTACTTTGTAATTTAAGTGTTGATTCGGTGAGACCAATGACCTAAGAGGTAGAATGAATCATCTTAACATATCAAAAATTACGTTTTCAGTTACATTTACATTTAGTTTTTATTTATAACGTCGAGATGCCAATCGTGGCGCAGGGGCACAAAGTGTGACTGTACAGTCGACTAGTTGTGGGTTCGATCCCCACTCGAGAAAATGTCATATTTATTAACATATTTTCATTTCTTCGCTCTGGTATCGGCAAAACGCGGCGTTGAGTTCCGCCACTCAAGACGCAATGCCCCCAGAACTAGGAGGAAAGGGGGGAAAGGACTGTCTTAACACTAAGTTCCCTCTGCCTACCCTGCTGTATGCGGGATACAGCGTGAAGCAGATTTATTTATTTATTATTTTTATTTATAACGTATATATGGCTTTTATTCAGAATTTTTTTGTAGGCTTTTCATACTGACTTTTTATGAAAACTAGATTTCGTCTTCGGTTAGGTATAAAAATAACTTACTGCATAAAATATCAATGTAGTCAAGCAAAAGCGAATCACAGTACCTAATTACCTATACATTCCATTATCAGCTTCACGCTTATAGAGGGAACTTAGTGTTAAAACACTCCGTTGCCGCCTTTCCGCCGAATTTATTGAAGCATTGTGTGTTGACTGACGGACCTCAACGCCGTGCTTTTTGCGAAGAGTAGCAAAAAATTAACTTAAACATATTATTGCACACACAACATCAAATAACGGGAAGCCCATAAAAATATTATGTAAAAAGTTCAAAAAACTGTTGAAATTATCGGTAGCTTACCATTAGTGGATGAAAGTTTTTGGTTAAATATTTGAAGATGCCGACGTGACTGATTACGAACGGAGGCGACTCACAAAGACTGGTAGTTGGATATAGCAGCATTTATTTATCGTCGAGAACAGAGGAGCTCATTAGAAACACATCGGGCTACATGTGTTATATAAATACGGATCGGAACGGCCACGGCAAACAATTTCGGTTGGACGTTCGGTGTTGTGAGTTAACGAGTTTATGGGTCATTTTTTTTCAGCTTCACGCTGTTATTCCCGCGTATGGCTGGGTAGGCAGAGAGAGGAAGAGAGGAATGGAGGGTGTTAGGTCACTCCGTTCCACAGTTTGCGCTGTATTTTCAAGGCATTACGTGTTCAGTGGCGGAACTCAAATTCGTGCTTTTACCTTGAAATTAGAGCAAAACAAATGATATGTTATTAAATAATAATAATTCATTGTCACGACTGGAAATCGAACCCACAACTGTCGCGTTATAGCCACATCACAAGTGTGTAAAGGCGACTGGCAGGCGACCGAAATTAAATATTAAAAATATTTGTTTAAATTTAAATTTCATTTCTTCGCTCTAGTGTCGAGGGTAACTGTGGCATTGAGTTTGACCACTCAATACTCAACGCCTGGACTTCGGTGAAAAATTGGTAACGGAGTGTCTTAACACTAAGTTCCATCTGCGTACTCTGCTGTATAGATACAGCGTCAAGCTAAAAAAAAGTAAATATGTCCATAAAGTTCGATAGCAACCTCATTGCGTGTGGAGCGCGTATAAGAGCACTGACAACAACGCAGGAGCTATCTCGGGTTTCATCTCATCACAAACAGTGTTGATACCCGCGCGACTTTATACCGCCCTTAAATGATTTTTGATTTGTATTCGACTTCCAATGGCTGTATAGGTTTTAGAGAATTAATTGACCTTGTTATATAATCAGCTTCACGCTGTATCCCGCACACAGCAGGGTAGGCAGAGGGAACCTAGTGTTAAGACACTCCGTTCCCAACTTTCTGCCGAATCCTGCAGGCATTGCGTGTTGAGTGCAGAACTCGAGACCAGAGCGAAGAAATGGAAATATATATTTAAGTAAATATTTTGATCTCCTCGAGTGGGGATCGAACCCTCAACCAGTCGGTTTTACAGTCACACTTTGCGCCACATGCGCCACGACTGGCCTCTATATACACGTTATATAAGTTTAATAGAATTAGTTTAGGGCTAGTCGTGGTGCAGGGGCACAAGCGTATGACTGTAAATGCGACTGCTTTTGGTGCGATCTCCACTTGAGGAAATGATATGTTTATTTAAATTTATATTTTCATTTTCGTCATTCATTTTCGCTTTGGTGTGGAGCCACTCAACAACACCACTCAACTCCAGAATTCCTATTCCAGAACACTAGGTACCGGAAAGGAGTGTCTCAACACTAGGTTAAGACTCCCTCTGCTTACCCTGCTATATGCGGGATACAGCGTGAAGCTGTTAATATAAATGTAGGTATATTAGGTAGATACTATGATTCGCTTTTGCTCGGAATTGGAAGAAACTGAACAATAAATAATATTTGTAAAGTAAATATGACCAAAATTAACAAAGGATTGTGTTTTTGCAGTCTGATTTTAAACTGTCAATAAATATTGAAATCACTTGAAACGTTTGATTTTGTTTATTTTATAATGAAGTTCTGCGTGACCCTTTTTTTTCTTATAAACGAAACTTGTCTTTATCATAATATTATGAAGAATTTTCATAGTTCTATTAAATAAAACTTAAAATAAAAAAGTCAACAGATTTCATTTCTTGAGTTTGTCTATTGCATGTTAAAATTAAATCATTTTGAGGTTTTTGCAATTATTAAGTCACTATTGGTGCAAAAGGCCACATTGTCTATGTTTTATGAAATACAGGTCTTTTACACGTGAGTACTTTGTAAACATATTATATTCGTATACATATATATTTCTTTTTTTCTTTGCGACACGTTGTATCCCAAACCTAGCAGGATAAGCAAGGAGAAACTAGTGTTAAAACACTCCGTTCTCCATTTTTCGTCTAATTCTGGAGATCATTGCAGTAGCAAACCTAATCGCCGTACTTTGCCTTATCACTAGAGAGAAGAAATGAAAATATAAATAATAATTCATTCCCTCGAATCGGGGTCGAACCCACAACCAACGCGTTACAGTCACAATTTGTTCTCCTGCGCAACGACTGTCCTCTACGTATATTCTAAATATAATAAATTTAACTATATTAAAACACAATATGAAAAGTATATTGAAAAATTCAAAGTCATCTCAGCAAATACATACGGCAAGGTATATTAATCCGTGGATGGACGTATTTGTGCCATTGTACCACACAGTCCAGAGTCAACACTCGACGGTTCTCCGAAGGATTGCGTCTAGCTTTCAAAACTTCACACTCACAATGGCTGTGTTTACGTTGCTTGTGAAGAAAAAATAACGCATCATGCTTTTATATGTATAATAAATGACAATTTATTTTTAATAACACAGGCGCAGGCGCAGGTGCAGTGGTGCAGGGGCACTGCAACGCGACGGTTGTGGATTCGATCCCTAATCCAGAGAATAATATATCATTCATTATTTTATAAATCATAAATTTTTTAATATTTTCAGTCTTGCACCTAGGCAAAAGCGCAGCGTTGAGTTCTGGCTTTCAACACGAAATGAAAAAAAAAAATTCAGCGCCTACCTACTTTTAACGTATTTCATAAAGAGGTGTGCGGATGTGTATGTAGGAATATCTTAGTGTACACTTTCCTCAAGTTTTAGAGATATTGCACATCGAGTAGCAGGACCCATCGCTCCGTTTTGTTTGAAATAAAACAAAAAAATAAGAATCACGATTATTACACTTTTTTAATGAAACTATTTTAACCGGATTAATCGCGTATATTTAATATTATACATCATTGATATCCATTTCTATATCATTTCTTCCAAATGGAATCAAACCACAATCAACAGCCATGCACATTGAATGGCTCACGATGTTTAAAATGTCCTCTATAAATTGTCATTTTAGGATATTAAAATATTTATATTATTTACATCACTAAACTCAATTTTCGTTTAATTTAAAGTAAAAAATATATATATATATTAAATAATAATTTAGACAACATTATTTAAATATGCAAATTTCACGTTTACCGACGAAATAATTAAATATTAAATTTCAATATTTGTTCGTGACTCCAAACATGATAATATTTATAAGTAAGTATTTAAATACCACATTACTAATCGATGACTAAAGCTGTTAACAATCTATCGGGGTCAGATTGATTTCAATTTTTTTTGGATTCTCTGTTTGGGTGGGTGTCCATCACGAGGTTGAGTGTTTTTTTTTCTATTTGTATACTGCTAGTACTAATTTCAATATATGAAATAAAATAAAATACAGCAATTTCAAGATTAAACGTTTTATAAAATTTTGAGAACAATAAAAATAAAACATTTCATTTCAATAAAATGAATAAATAAATCAGCTTCAGGAAGTTTCCGGCACACAGCAGAGTAGACAAAAGGGAACCTAGTGATAAGACGCTCCGTTCCCTACGTTCCGCTGTTTTCTTTAGACATTGCATGTTCAGTGGCGGTAATCAACGCTGCTTTCGCGAGCAACATCACCAGAGCAAGAAATGAACATATAAAATTAAATAAATATATCATTTCCCCGAGTGCGGATCGAACCCAAAATCCACGCCCGTGCCCACGACTGGGCTTCATTCATCCAGAATAAATTAATGTTTCATTCAGACACGTGATACAATTTTCTTATATAATTTTTGTAATTTGTTTAAACTTATGTTAGAAAATTGTCTTAATATAATATGCTCTCTAGTTCTCTAAAAAAAAAAACAAATATTAACGTTCATGTAATATGATACGATACAGCAGTACCCACTTTCAAAAGTATTTTTTTATTATTATTTTAAGCCACACAGGTACTTCCATAGGTATTAGGTAGTATTATATTAAAACTAACATTATGGGCCAGATATCTTGTTGTTATATAAAGCATTTAGATGAGCTTAAACAAACATATCATAGAAACCTCTTAGATCCTCTTAGACCTCTTCAAAATAAACCGCACAGTCAACTGCTTCGTGGTGGGCCTTATTACGAAATATAAACAGTCGATGCATGCTTTTGGCTTATTTACTAATAAATCTTAGTATATTAATATAGTACTCGTAAGGCGGCATATACAACTACAGACTTGTTTTATAGTGAAAAAGTAGTTTTATGGTAATAATAGAAATTGAGTGTGAAGCTAAAGAATATAGAGGTTAATTTGAAATCTTGTTAAGAATGGCGAACTTAGGAACTTTAGATTTAAAATCAAATCAGCTTTATGCTGTATCCCGCACATAGGATAGGTAGAGAGAATATAGTGTTAAGACACTTCGTTCCCCACTTACTGCCGAATTTTGGAGCGCGTTTTGGCTCGACACCAGAGCGAAAAAATGGTAATATAAATTTCAATAAATATTTCATTTCCTCGAGTGGGAATCGAATCTACAACCAGTCGTGTTTACAGTCATAGTTTATGCCTCTGCTCCACGACTGGCCTCAAATTTAGATTTTCTGGAAGAAATAGTACAATTGGTCTATCTATGGCTTACGTACGTTTATTTAGAGTGATAAAAACGGTTCAAAATAATTTATATCACAGTAAGTGATGTAGGTATGTTCTTTAATTTTTGTTAGACTATCAAAATAGTGATTGTTATTTGATAAGGGGGGGTAGAACCGGGAAGCTAAATGTATTGAAATGTTTTATAAAATGTGACGTAAATGTAATTGTTTGATTTATATTCTTAAATTTGGCACCTTAAATCACATATTTTACTTATTATTATTAAATTTAGCTTCACGCTTTATCCCACACACAGCAGGGTAGGCAGAGGGAACCTACTGTTACGACACTCCATTCTCCACTATCCACTGAGTTCTAGAGGCTATGCGTGTTGAGTGGCGGAACTCAACGCCGCGCTTTGCCTCGGCAACTTAGCGAAGAAATGAAAATAAATATTTCATTTTCTCGTGTGGGGATCGAACCCACAAGTTCACTCTGCCTGCCCTACTATATGCGGGATACAGCGTGTAGTTAAAAAAAAGTTTCAAATGCGAAGACCTACGAAAAATACCTACCTATAACGGACCTCAAACAAAATGAAAATTGAATAAAACAGATATAAATATTTATAAACAGTAAAAAACTGATAACATTATTATATTCACATATCAGTGGATATTATAATATATTATAATTGTGACATAAGAAAGTACATAGCCACCTTCCTTAGACCTTTGTATAGCAAAGCAAAACTTTCTCATCACCAATCTCACCCTCGCAATCAGCATCTGTTGCCTCGTCCCACAATTAAATGTGCACGGTCGAGCTGCTCTCAATGGTACAGCATTTGAATCCACATTATGGAATTCGTTTATATTCGCTTCAAAGTTTCATCCGGGTTCACTCGAACGAAAACTAGCCACGCTTTATTTCATTTGTTTGATTTTGATTGATCAAATGTTGACGTTGTAAGCATATTTTGTGATTTAATTTGTAGGTTTTTAGTGGTAACTTCAGTTTTTTTTACCCTAACACTCTATTTCGTATAACCCTACCCTAGTTTAGGTAAAGTGACACTGTGGTATCCACCTCCCGCCTAATTTTTGTTACATTGCATTTTCAATGACAGAATTCTACATGACACTTTTGTAAGAACGAGGAAATGAAAATAACGCATGCCAAGTAGGAATCGAACCTACAATCGTCGCGTTGACAGTCAGGCGATGTCCAATGCTATCATTAAATGCTTATCTGTTTTTACATTTTAAAGGGGATTTATCTAAATGCAAACCGTTATGAATATTTGTTAAGAATAGACTATATAATTGAAAGTTTATTTAATCTACGTAAATAGTTCAGCAAATTTATTTTGTTTCAAATATCTTAGGTTTAATTCAGTTCGTAGTAAACATTTTAATTTCAATTAAAAATTTTCATTTTTACTTAAAATTTTTATTTTCATTTAACTTGGATGAATTTCATAAGTAAAATTATGAATTTGTAGTTTTAAATTGCAAATTTGATAGGTAAAAATATGAACTTCGAGTTGAGAAACCTGTAAGTATACAGACAGACATGTCCAAACAGATTTATCTCAATACTAAGTTCGTTCCAAAATAAGTACAATGATTACCGTTGCAAGTTTTCAATTCATAGGTAAACTTAGGTTAAAGCCAATCGTGCATTACCTAGAACGAATGCATTGTATACATTCTAATGATTTTAGTTTATTTTTCTGTACTTTCTTAAGGCGTTTTATTATTTGTAGTTTGTATTGTTCATGTTTTTTATATCTATCTATAGGTATACTATTGAAATATAATTTTTTTTGGATGGTAGTAGCTATCCGATATCTTCGCCTAAACAATTTGAGAAAATACGTCATATATTTTAATTTTGTGTTAAATGAAGCTATTGTATCCTACGTATCGAACACTTTACAGAACAGACCAAATCGCGAAATAAATTTTGCCACTTAACACGCTGTACGTATTCTAAATTTAAAAATAACAGAGTTCTCAAATTTCTCTTCGTGTCTTAACTGTAGCTTCTCTTTAGATAAAGCGTAAAGCTAAAGCATAATGTCAGAAGAATGGCCCTTTGTAATTTTTTAAACATATTTTTGTTAAATAATAACATAATTAATAGTGTCCACATTTATTAATACAACAAATACTTTATACTATTTAAATGTTTCCTAACATATGCCCGTATCGTTCGCTCCTATACCCTGAACGCTCAACTGAAGTGCGAATCTGCGGGCGGTCGCCTCTCCACGCCTCTTCAATCCTGTTTGTTTTGCTGGTGTTTGAACTAACTATACAGTCGATCCTTATAGAATTACATATTAAATATCACACGCTAATTTGATCCTTCCAGTGAAGTAATAAAGCAATAATTTGGATGATAATGATTCATCAATAAACGTGCTTTGTTGCGTAGTTTCGCTCTGTTTTCTGAAGTGTTGACCGGCAAAATTGCGCAGCGACGCCTTTAATATTCTTTTTGATAGATATTAAGTTACTTTATTTTAGGGGGTTGTGACAATATTTAAGTTATGAAGAAAAATGGATATTGTAATTAACTGTTATAATTCGTGTTCGAGGTGTAATTTTTATTTTATTTTAGTTAGGTACTAGGTATTTGGCTTTGTTCAATACCATGTTAAGCAATTGTTATACATTTTCAAATTATTATTATTATTAAATCAGCTTCACGCTGTATCTCGCATACAGCAGGATATGCTATATATAGTTGATATATATTACGAAGCCAGCCGCGGCGCAAGGGCACAAGCGTGCGACTGTTGTGAGTTCGATTTCCATTTGGGGAAATAAAATATATATTTTTTGTTTTTTAGTTTAAGTGTAGAATACAACGTGAAGCTAAACAAAAAATATTACGTTTATCGTTCAAGGTTTATGATTTAGATTTATAAACAAAAATATATAAAAAGAATTGCTTACTTTATTTCTTTGCTACTAAATTACACTTTATTTTTTTTATTATACAACATAATAAAAAAAAATAAAGTGAATGATTTCGTAAAATACGTTTTATATTTAAAAAATAGTATTCTCTAATTTTAAGGAAGTTAAAATTCTAATAAATTGTCTTTGGATAGCGGAAATTTGTAAAATCTCCCTATAGATGCTAACAACATAATTAAGTTGTAAGAAGCGTATAAGAGTTTCGACGTAGCCCGATGAAAATGTATGGCTTAGTTGGTCAGGGCGCTTGGACGATTTCCAAAGAGGCGCGGGTTCAAATACCGCTATGTTCAATTTTTTATACGTTTTCTTAATAAGTAAGATATGTATATTTTATTAAAATTTAACTTTTCACAAAACATCCGAGCGCGTACTCCCCACAGACATAAAAAAAAAACAATTTCCGATTCATCGAACTGCAATATACAGTTTACTGTTACACTCTCATTATACAAGTTCAAATCATAGAAACAGAATAAAAGTAGTTCGTTAGCGTCCCAACAGAACTACAATGTCGATCATCGAGGTGATGATTTGTTATAAAAATATACCGGGGGGAGCCCGGAGCGAGCCCGGGGGGATCCCGGGGCGTTCACAATGCTCGACCAGCACATTAACACCTATTACCGAGCACCCTTTGTCCCGCTCACTTCACGCAAAATCCTACACTTTCCTTTTTACTGTTTATTGTTATCGTTTGTTTCGGAGCGCAAACCGTTCGGCGACAAAGCGCCAGTCGGTGCGGCTGGATGGACGCTTTCAAGAGTCGAAAAGCGGTAATTTAGTTCATTCACTCATTGTTCCGCTAAAAGTCGGCTTTTGTCGACACTTGGCGGAATTGGGAGCGTTTAGATTCGGCCAATTCGCGGAGTGGACGTTTTGTGCGCTGTCCCTCCGCCCTCCGCCCTCCGCCCGTCGCCTCCCGGTCACTACATCGCCTCGTCGGCTAATGGACTCTTTTATGTCTAAATCGTTTCATTTTTAATTGTATCTGATGGGATCTGAATTATTACCAATATGATTTTAAATGTGTATTTCTTCTAAGACATCCATTGACAATATATTTCTATAATTCCAGAAATATTGAAAATTACCTAAGTAGTAGTAACTAAGTATTTAATTAATTTAATTTAAATTTAAAATCCTCGACATATGATTTAATTGTAATCGGAAAAAAATAAAAATAAAAGAAATTTTATAATATTCTCTTTTTACATCACATTTGATGTTTTTATTGAAATCAGTCATACATAGTTAAGATATTCCATATATTACCATTGTGTATTATTTTTTATTTTTTTGTTATACGAAACCTGTAATTATAGCTGAAATTGAACGAATGCTTTAACAAATTAAGCTACTGTCACCATTTCATAATTGAATAGCTTTTATTGATAGCATTTCTGTAAAATAAATAATAAATAAATAAATAAATCATTTAAAGATCATGAAAAAAAACGTAACTGTCTTCGTAGAAATAATGCAAAATTTTAATTTACTGCATTTTTTTGGATCTTAAAAAAGAGGATTTCCTAGTTGAGAGTTTAGGATTTGTAAAACTGGTGTGGTATATGATACAAGATACTGATAATTAGGTATATATTTTATGTTTCCTAGTTGAGAGTTTTAGTACTACCTAATTCGATAAATATCGAATAACGTCGCTTCCGCCGGCTCAGAAGGCAGTTCTGCTGAAAACAATACACTCTATGATATAAAAATTGTGATTTTATTGTTTAAATATATAGATTTAGATTTATGACAAAACGTTCTAACCAATATATAAAAACTTAACGAATTATGCTTCACTAAGCTTTCATGAAAGTCAGTTTACTTAAACAATAAAAAAAAAACATATTGTAATTATCAGCTTTATTTTCACTATTTTACTATAAGTAGCCAAAATAGTACGATTATTTTGTATCTATAACGTTTGTAATATAGATACGGATATTTGTGTATGTGTATATGAAGGAATAAGCTTTTAAAATTCAGAGTTTTAGCTATTCAAATTAGCTTATTTGTGGCTTATTTTGACTTACTATATTTAAAAACTAACTTAAGCCAACAGTTTAGCGATGCTATCTCATAATCCTGTCCTTTCACAAAAGGAAGAATGGTCAGGAAATGACGAATACCCTTCCTCGAGTCGACCTGCTTAGTGCGCAGATTACACAAATTCTATTGTTATATTGATAACCCGATAATAACACATTACAATAGCAACAACAAAAATTTCGAATTTAAGTTGTGAAAAGGCTGCATAAATATAGGTTTCTCCCTTCCGGAAGATATGGTATACATATAAAGGTTTAAATATTTTCTTTCTTATGTAAATTAAAATAACTTGTAGTTGAAATTCGCGTACATAGTGTAGGCCTAAGGAACCTGGACACTTAGTTTTACTTTGTTCCCATTAAGACACTTCCGTTCCCTACTTTCCGCCAAATTCTGTGGTATTGCGTGCTGAGTGGTGGAACTTAGCGCCGCTTTGCCTCGTTACTAGAGCAATAAAATGAATATATGAAATATTTAATTTCTCCGAGTGAGGATTGAACCCACAACTGTCGTATTCACTTTTACATCTTTGTTCCAGCGGACCACAACCGCCTCTGTTAATAAAAGTCTAGATATACCTTTTTTAAATTCAATAACTTCAATAACATAAAACTTAAAATTGATTGATTTTTCATATTCTTCTGTCTTTATTTAGTAGCAAAGTAGGTAGGTACCTACAACTCACATTATAAATTTTAGCAACAGTACTACGATTTCACCGCGTCCTATTTACTTATCAATGAAATATTTTATAAGTTTATTCAGTTGGTTTCCAGGAGGCGCGGGTTCGAATCCCGCTACGTTCAAATTTTTATACGTTTTCTAAATAAGTATTTTTCTTTTCTAAGTGTGGAATAAAACTTTTAAAATGTTTATAAAAAGTATATTTGATTTTTTTTTCTGTGACACATGGGCAAAAAGGAGCGACTTTACACTTTGTGTCTTCAGTCGACAGATTGCGCGTTCGTTTACCACTCAATAAAATAAAAAAATATTTATTTCATTTTCCTTGCTCTGGTTAGGCAAGCGCAGCGTTGAGTTCGGCGGCAAGTTGGGAACGGAAATATCTTAATAGTAGAAAGTGGTGCCCAATACTAATTCTAAAACAAAATGAAGAAGCAAATACATCATAAATACTAGCCGAGTGATACAAGCGTCACGTCAGCTACAGATATCCAAACGACATTATGATGATGAAAAAATATTGAATTATATAAAGCCTCTCTTAACCTTACCTACGTAACTAGTAGGTATAAGCAACAGTACTACGTATAAGTGTTGATGTATACCTATTGATTAGGTAGTCATGTATAAAATCCATTTTTAAATTAAATTATTTCGTAAATAGGTACCTGTAGATAATAATTTAATTAATTCTTGATTATTTATAACTATTACTTCGAAAAAATTGTCAGAAAACGAGAAACGGAGTGTCTTAATACTAAACTTTCTCTACCTACACTACTATAGCTATACGGAATAGTGAGAAACTTTAATTATTAACTATTATCTTAATATACTTATTAAGATAATAATACATTAAGATAAGAATAATTTTAGTTATATTGATGACTATTCATGAAAGTATATTTAAGTAATCTCTGCTAATTGAAATACCTCAAAAACGAAACAAATAAAAAAAAAATACAAGTATTATTTTTAAAAGCTTCGAAGATAAAAGGTACGATTTATAAATAAACAATTGCAAGGAAAAAATCTTAATATGTATTTGACCATTGTTTCAAAAGATGATTCATTTGGTGCAAATCGGCTTTTTGAAAGCTTTAGCGGCGTGAGAACGTTTTAATATGTTTATAGGAAACACTTTTGTGCCATTCAATATAATAGTTACGAATGGGCTCTGATCGTAGTTTATCAGGTGTTAGAGTGCTCTGTCACTATCTGCAATCAGCTATATTTACATAAGTAAGTAAGAAATATTTATCGCAAAATTCTCAAATATTTTTTTTGCGTCACGCTGTACCCCGCACATGGCAGGGTAGGTACGGAGAAACCTAGTAATAAGACACTCCGTTCCCATTAAGACATTTTGAAGGTATTGCGTATATAAAATATTGTTGATTTACATGGATCGAAATTATTAAAGCGAATAGGATTTTCGTAGAAATCGTTATTGTAATATTATTATTTATATTATTATTTAACTTAAATGTAAGAGATAAAATAGGCATATGTAGTAACGTAGGAATGTATTTAAAAGTAATGTGTTAGGTATATGAAACAGAGAATAAGGTCTGTAAATGTGACGGTTTTGGTTGTGGGTGTTCTATACGTTCTGGTAGACAAAGTGCGGCGTTGAATTCCGCCACTTAACACGTAATGTCCCGAAAATACGGTGGTGCGTATAAAAAGAATGTCTTAACACTAAGTTCTTTTCTTATCTTGCTATGCGGGAAATAACGTGAAACTGTTGGCTGACAATACCTAAACCTAAAACCTAAATTTTAAAGATTTTTTAAAAAGTTTATTAGGTAGTTATAAATTGTAATGCCATAACCATGTATGTCATCATAATTGTCCATATTGGAATGTATTGAATAAATAAAAATAAAATCAAATAAATCAGCTTCACGCTGTATCCCGCACACTGCAGGGTAGGCAGAGGGAACGTAGTGAAAGACACTCCGTTCCCCACTTTCTGCCGAATTACGGAGGCATTGCGTGTTAAGTGGCAGAACTCAACGCCGCGCTTTGCCTCGACACCAGAGCGAAGAAATGGAAATATAAATTTAAGTAAATATTTCATCTCCTCGAGTGGGGATCGAACCCACAACCAGTCGGTTTACAGTCACACTTTGTGCCGCTGCGCCACGACCGGCCTCATGTATTGAGTTTAAGTAATTATTTTTTATAGTATTAGTAGGTAATTTGATGGAACTAAGCTGAAAGCAGATTAAATATATTCCAAGAACTGTCCGTGAGACTATTGTAATATAAAAACAACCTAATTCCAATACAGAAGACGGTTGGAAACTTTCTACCACCTGGTACTCGCACATCAAAACTTTTAAGCCACTCAAACCCACCATACCAGATGGCACATTACTAGTAAGCTCATTTTGCAAGACTCCAGGGCAGTACGCGAGGTAATTAAGAAATTGGCGGTAGTTTCATATAATAATTATATCAACTGACAGACGAATGCCACCTCAGTCTACCCGTGGCCACGGACTACTGCAAAGTGTTCGACACGTTCGATACGTCGCGTTTTCAAAATTGTATAATATTTAATATACGCGATTAATACAGCTTAAGTGTTTCATTTAAATTTTATCATTCTTGTAAAGTGATTTGATAATTTCTTTTTTTGTTGAAATTGACGATTAAATATATAAAATAATGTTAATGTAACTGACTCTGTTAATGTAACTGAAAATATCTATGTAAAATAATATTTCTCTATATACATTTTCAAGAAAACTTGCAAAGCGACGCACTAAATGATTGCAATTTTTAACATACTTATTTACAAATTAAGTACACATTGGTAAAAAGTATACTTTTTGAACTGGAGGTTATTAAATTTAATTGAAAGATTTTTTGGTTAATGTATAATTTCTATTTATTATAATTTTTATAGACTTGTCTTAATTCTAACTAATTCGACGGCCTCTAGTTACTAAACAACATCATGTTTCTATAACAACAATGAGTAGATATTTTGACTTTATATACAAATAGCTACATGAATAAGTATAACTACAGTCACTTGGTCGTTTTTCAGACTTTAAAATTAATATTATTTACTTTCAAATAGATAGAAATATAAATCACGTTTATACATACACAAGTTCAACAGTACATTTATACAATAATTTACATTTTTGATAAAAAATATAAATAATAAAATAAATTCACTAATACATTGTAAAAGATTTCAACGCGTGCAAAGTTTGTAAGGTTGTAAAAAAGAAAGAATGAATGAAAGATAGAATGTTTAAAGAATCGAGCGGAGTAAAGACACTATGATGAGTATCCACTACTTCATATATTCGAAGGATAATAATAATGAGTATTCACTATTCACATTTGTACAGCGCGACAGCCGTCGCAAAGGGTTTATATCACAATTTAAGTGTCCGGTGGGCGATGTTGGTCTGGAGGGCTCGGAGGAGCCGGTGAATGCGGAGGAATGGTATGCCTACGAAGTTGTTGCAGGAGAGCAGGATCGAGTGCGGGCCACCAGCCACCCTAGCAAAGGATAGTGCGCCGCCGGCGTCAGCGGCACACGCGTTTCCTCTTCCGTTGAGCGCACTTCCTCTTGATCACTTGCCACCACGTCTATATCCTCTTCTACTTCTTCCTCGCCACTGCTGTCCCGGCGAGCACGCTTCTCCGGCGCGTCATCAGGAGCAAGCAATGAAGCCACATCAAACTGTCTCTTCCGAGTCTGTGTACTAGTGGGAACGCGGCCGCTCCAAAATGGCAACGGCAAAGGAGTCGGCGGAGGAGACTGTGGTGGCGGCGATGGCGAATCCTCGCCGTCATCGTCCACAGCTAGCCCCATATGCTTACGAACTTTTCGTTGCGCCTTACGCCTTCTAAAATCACCTTTCCGAAAATCTTCAATATTGGCAGGATGAATCGCCCAATAGTGTCCTTTCCCATTTGCCGATCGTCCTGCTTTAACGAAGCAATCGTTCAATGATAGGTTGTGACGAATCGAGTTCCTCCAGCCGGGCCCTCGTGTTCTAAAGTACGGATAATTATCGAGTATGTGCTGATATATGTCCGAAAGCACAAGCTTCCGCTCCGGCGAGCTGAGTATCGCCATAGCTATCAGTCCAATGTAGCTGTGCTGGGGCTTGGGTTCCTCGGGCTGCAGGGCACGGTGCTGCAGCAGCGACATGGAGAGAGCCAGCCGCGGCGCGTAGGGCCCGTAGCAGGGCGCCACGGCGGGCTGGTACAGGCGGAGGCGCTCGGCGACTGCATAGTTGTACAGCTGGAGACGGTAGTGGTCTATGGCGGCGGCGGTGACTGCGGGCGCGTCTTTGGCGAGCGGCCATGAGGGTCCGTCGGCTCCGCTGCACATGTTCGCGACGGCGGTCGGGGCGCGAGTGCGGCCGGGCCGGCGGCGGGCGGGCGCGAGCCCGTGGGCCGCCCCCCGCCGCCCCCCGCGCGCCTCCCCCCTCGCTCCGGCCAATCACCGCTCGCGCGCTCCTTGTATACGTGTTTTTGTTTAGCGACGCCCCACTCCGCCGGCGACGCGGCTCGAGCCCTGCCTTGAGCCCGCGGTACGGATCGCAGGTAAGCACTCGGTATTGAGGTGTGAACTAATAAAAGTGTATTATATTGTATAATTTTATTTTAACAGATATGTATATTGTACTGCATATGTATTGTGTTTCTTATAAAAAAAATATGCTAAAAAATATTGAATAGGGGATTACAAATATCCAAAATAAGTGAAGTCTTTGCATTATTTATTGTAATAAATAATTGATGTATCATTAAATTTAACAGTTAATAATGTAATAAATTTACATTTAATTAAATTTCAATAATTTAATTAAACGTAAAAGTATTTCTTTGAATTCGTTAGATTATTAAATTTCAATAATTTAATTAAACGTAAAAGTATTTCTTTGAACTCGTTTATAGTAGATTATTAATAGACGACGCACAGCAAATGCTACTGAAAGTTATAAAGCTAACATTTTGTATGTACCTAGGTTTCTTGGAATACAATAAGAGAGATTTTTCCGAATTTTCTGCGGAAATGACAAAGATTACACTTATTTTTTACAGTCTAAACAATAAAGGAAAGAAATGACTAGTATGGTATGAATCACAAGATCTACGCAAAAGAACTTTCGGGCTGACAACTATTAACTTTATAAAAAAGTTTACGGGATATACTTGTATTGGTACATAAGTTTTTGTTCCTCTTATAGTATTTTTTTTACTGATAATTTAAATATAATGTACTTAAATATTAATAAAATTAATTCTATACAGAGGGAAAATATGATTAAACATTCATTCAACGAAACAATTTTAGCAATTGATATTTTTAAATCATTTTCTTTATCCAAAATATTATTTATTTGCTGTCGCTCCTTTCAAAACCGTTACAAATGACAACTTCGTAGCGAGTACTTCCCTGTTATTTTAGAGATATCACAACAAGCAACAACACATTACTTCTCAGGAGACGCGCGAGAACGAGACGGAGATATAAAAATACACTTTTCTCCATAAGAGAGACAAGGACGGAATAATATGCAACAGTTTCACATGTCGCGGTAAACGACTGTGATACAGCTTACCCTTACAGACTGGCACTTCGAAATATACTTTAACATGAAGATTTAAGGTTTCTTTTTGATTATTTTAGAGAAAATTTAACGCCGTGGTGAACGAGAAAGGAAAATAAAGAGATTTAGCCACGAGTGCGAGTGGGGCAGCAACAGATATCGAGGAGACGCCGCGGGCTAACAATGCAGTTGCCGCCCATTTAAATACGCCATTTTGTTTACTGTCTCCACGCTTTTGTTGGGAAAAGCAATGTTTCAGAATAAGAAAATTATGGGAAATTTTTATTTTACTCGCTCCCAGCTAGCTACGGTTCGAAAATTTAAGTTTTAAATCTAATATCTATGTTTTATACAGTTTCTTAGGAATCTTGATGAAACTATTTAATGTATTTTGAAATAAGTATTTCTAAGTTTTTTTTTTTTATATATTGCATATATTTCAGTTTCGAAGTTCGACATTGAGATCCGTCACTCAAGGTTGTTACAATGTTTCGATTTCGGTGCGAAAGTGGAGGACAGAGAGTCTCGAGTTTTGACTCTCCGTTCACTTTACCCTTTACTCTGTTTTACAGAATAAATATGCAGTAATAAATTGATATGAGGTAATATCACTCATGTGGTGCAACAATGACGTAAATTATTTAAAAAAAAAATGTGCGAAAAGTTGCCAGTAGTAGTAGTTTTTTCTTTTTTACCTAACTACTTACTTTGTAAGTAAATGAAATTCAATTTGGAACGAAAAATTATTTTCTTAGTGGTAATCAAAGTAGTATGTTCTTTATGGTATTTTTGTACGTAATGTTAGAAAAAAAATGTGGTTTTTTTATCATTGCCCTTAGATATGAATATTACGTTATTACGTTCGAGAAATAATTATTTTAATAATAGGTAGTATAAGGAAAAGCGGTGAAATTAGAAATGTTTGTAAAATGAAAGACATTGTTGTTGAATTTTGTTGTTTTAATGTTTGAAATGATCTACTTATATTAGTACCTACCTACCTAGTCACAGCTTCAAATACAGACATATTTTTCTATAACTATAGGTAAGTAAGTTTCAACCATGTCTACTAATTTGACAATC
Source organism: Heliconius sara (assembly GCA_917862395.2). Lineage (NCBI taxonomy): Eukaryota > Metazoa > Arthropoda > Insecta > Lepidoptera > Nymphalidae > Heliconius > Heliconius sara. The sequence goes on along the minus strand of OU860783.2, from coordinate 3,363,156 downwards.
TATAAAGTCATTCATAGGATTTATCAGAGTTATTATGAAAAAAAAGTCCCGATGTCTATTAGGTATGTGATGTAGGACTTTGTCTGCGCTACAGCTACAGCTAGCTATAATGATACTCTTTTTATATTAAAGAAACTAATATCATAAAATATAAAAGTACGTCGGTGCATATCTACAGATATTTTGCATTTCAATTAGGTATATATATTTAGGTATTTAAATTTGGAGCTAGTCATGTTCAAACTACACCAGGTCAACATTAGGGTTAAGTAGAGAAGATCAGTGTACCATAGGACACCTTGTACCTAGGGACTGTGATAGATTAATTTCAAATTTAGCGCCACAAATTATAAGTGCCACAAGCGAACCTCGTAGTCTTTTGTGTCTGTTGGGTGTGTGTCGATCGTACCCGAAAAAGTCGGCGATTTTGAATGCTTACGTAAAATTGTGTATTTTCAAAATTTTGCTATTTTTTTCTTTTTATCTTTTCATCGATGTTTTGAGTGGAGAATTTAAAGGTACTTATACTATGCATACTTACTTGTCGGCTTATGTGAATTTACTTATTTTGATATTTTTTGAGTCTACAGTCTGTATAAGCTCACTCCATTAATAAAACAAAATAAATTTGTACCTTTGGATACTCATATTTTTTTTACCTTGGGACTGTCCCAATTATTATATTTGTTGTTTTAGATATCACGAATTAAGAGGAAACTAGATTTAAGCCCAAAAGCCGGAAGCCACATAATAGCATAGAAGCTATAAAGAAGGTAATAAATAGTACATCGATGGTCAATTCGAAGGCTGAAAAATGTTATGTTTCAAAATATTTCATAGCCTTAAATAGAAAAAAGAATATTTATCAAACGTATTTTTAATGAAATTCTTAATTAACACTCCTTTATTCAAAAAAAAAATCGGAAAAATAAAGCTCTCGTATAAACATATTTCGACACTGTCCCAAAATACAAGACGTGATTTGAACCTTGTGACGAAATTACTTAATCAGATTTTTTTATATTCTTAAAAAAAATAGTAATTCTATGTATAACTGTTTATAAATACTAATATGAGCGATGTGATATATAAAAAAAACAATAATTCAAGCTAATTAAAACAGAATTTGTGTAGAATTGAAGAAAAATATCCTAAGGTACCATGACCACCTAAGGATCTCTCCTACTCGCATAAGATAATCTACTTATTTTACTTATTGTTCGTAATAGAACCAAATTAACCAAAATTTTCTCAATGACGAGAAAAATATATAAATATGCAACGTATTTTATTCTATTTTGAATTCGTATCTAAAAATACAGTACACGACTAGAAACAATATTGAAAAACCGAATACGCGGTTAAAAGTGAATCCTATGTGACGGCTTTGTACCAATTGTCGCAGATAAAACAAACGAGATGTTGTATGGAAAACAATTGCCGCGTGTATCGCCACCACAGCCACCGCCACCACCACCACCGCCGCGAACGAACACGAATGCTAATTCGTTATTCGACGGTGTGGAAATACTGTTATATCTAAAATGGCTATGGTAAAATATGTTTGGTTTGGAAACAACTTCTTGCGGATATTGAATACTTTTGTAGGAGTAAAGTAGTTTTATTAAATTAAATGGCAGGTTAGGCAGGTAGGGTTAGGACACTCCGTTCTTAACTTTCCGTCTAAATTCGAGATTTTGTGGTTTGCGTAACGGATTTCAAAACCACAGAGTGGAAATGAAAATCATTTTACTGGGTTGAATTGTCACATCTACAGATAGATATTATGCCGTTGTGCCACGACGGTCTTGCAATAATTTTATAATAGTATAATCAGAACAGAGTGATTGACTTTAGTTTTTTTCTATCAAGTAGTAGGTAGTCCATATATCACTAGTCAAGATACCTTTACCTACTCATAGGTAAATATTAGCAAAAAACTTAGGTAATTTAATTGTTGGTGCATATTATAGTTCTCGAGTATAATTAAAAATATAATATATTAAAATAAGTCGATTTTTTTACCATTAAAAAAACGGGACATACCAGAAAGGAATAACGGATAATCGATTAACACATCGATCCTAATAAAATATAGATTATAATATTTAAAATTTAACAACACCCTCGTGTTATCATTATTCACCTTATTTATATTCCTTAGTAATCATTCCCGTAATTTGTGTTTACATAATATTACAGAGATTCAAAACGAGTTTCGTCGTACTTAGTTAATTTATGCTGATTGATTTTACATCAAAACGGTCTGTTTCATTGTTGTTTCTAATTGCCAGCAAGACGAAGGCGTGACGCCCCGCCCACAGTTCAGAGCGCTTTGTGCGGGACTGTACTCGATAAATTCATTTGTTACACAGTTTACTTTATGTTTGCTTTGTTTATGTAAGTTTCGTTTGGGGTGTGAACGGTTGTTGCACCTGGTTGTGGTGGAATCACATAATGTAATATTGAGGTCGTCGTGGAGCATCGGACACAAGGGTGTGACTGTTGTGGGTTCGATTTCCAATGAATTATTATTTATTAATGTTTTCCCTTTTTCGCTGTAGTACCTAGGCTGAAGCCTTGAGTTCCGCTTCTCACCACGTAAAGTGAAAAAATCGGCGGATAGTGGGGAACAGAGTGTCTTAACACCATGTTCCCTCTGCCTACCTGCTGTGCGCGGGATACAGCGTGAAACTTATTATAATTTAATAAATGTTACTATATTCATAGGCAAGGCTAAATATACTTAAGTATTTGCAAAAACTTTGCTCTTATAATAAAATGCAACTGTTTGAACATCATATTTGACATACCTATTTAAAAATGTATTTTTTGGAAATCAAAAATTATACTTTACGTATTCGTAGCACATAATTCCGAATTTCAAGCCCTCTACTACCCAAAAGATCGCTTTAAATTTTATTATTATTATGTAGTTTTGTCCATTTAAAATAAGTAGGACTTATGTGTGACTTGAATCCATATAATTATTAATCGCTCAAATCTTTGCTAGCTGATAAAAGATTTTATACGTATTTTTTTAACGTTACATACAATACTACAACGGTACATGTCAACATAGAATAATACTTATATGTAAACATTCAAAGCTACTTACAAATATGTAAATATAAAATCAGCTTCACGCTGTATCCCGCACACAGCAGGGTAGGCAAAGGGAACCGAGCGTTAAGACACTCCGTTCCCCACTTTCAGCCGAATTCTAAAGGCATTGCGTGTTGAGTGGCAGAACTCAACGCCACGTTTTACCTCGACACCAGAGCGAAGAAATGGAAATATAAATTTAAGTAAATATTTTATGAATATTTCTCCTCTAGTGGGAATCGAACCCACAACCAGTCGGTTTTACAGCCACACTTTGTGCCGCCTGCGCCACTACTGGCCTCAAATATATAAAAGAAAACAATTTAACATAAAAACGACTGAAAGCACCCTATTTAACAATCTGAATTTCTCAAAGAATATTAAAACATCGCGACGGAAAAGCGAAAAATAACTTTCGTTGCTGTTTAACGCCGCTAAATATTAAATTAGAGACTTTGTATGGAAAACCGTTCGCAAAATATTTAGGCGTCACAAAAGAGGTATTACCGAGCGGGAAATGGTAATTTTATGTAAATCGACCGCCGACGGCAGGACCAGTTCGGTGGTGGTTCCCGAATTTGTTTGTGTTTTAAACAACTTCAGTGTTCGTCTTTCGACGTTTTCTTTATATTTTTCTGTAAAAAAAAATAAAGATGAAATAATCTTTTTAATTATTAAAGTGGAAGTGAGTCTTAGTGTGTGCTTTCTCTTTTGAATTCACTAAATGAATTCCTTTTAAATTGAAAGTAGGTATTGACGTACCAAAACCTACCTTTGCATTAAATATATAAAACGTGAAACATATGTAAAAAACAAAATAGTAATAATCAACTTCACGCTGTAACCCGCACACAGTAAGGTGCCTAGTGCAAAGGAATCTAGTGTTGAGACAGTCATACTATAATAAATATTCTTGATTTTGTATATTATGTTGTTCTGTTCTGCTTATATTATATACCTAATCATCAATTCGTAAGGGGCTTTATTTAAACCTTCTCATGAACAATTACGTATTTAAAAAATTAAGTCTTAAGGTTCACTTTTGTTATTTTATCGGTTAAAACATCAGAACCTACCTGATTTTATAGACTAAATCAGTACCTACATACCTGTCTACTAAATACAGCTACTGGTAAGAGCTAGTCGCCGTAAAAATCTATGTTATAGTAGTAACGATTCGTATAAGTTTTTAGATAAATTAATAACTAAATTATTTTTTTAAAGAATTTAAACTAAAAATACTATAATAAAAATATTTTTGATTCGAAAAATATTTGTCAACACTAACTCTAAGTATATTAGGGTAGTCGTGGGTTCAATTCCCGCTTCAGGAAATGAAATATTTAGTAATTTCAATTTCCTCGTTCTGTTAACGAAGCAAACGTTGCATTGAGCTCTTCCACTCAACGCGCAATTCGTATGGTACGAAATTGTCTTAATCGGAACGGAGTGTCTTAACACTAGATTTTCAGATTCCCTCTGAATATCCTGCCATTTGCAGGATACAGGATGAATCTTAAGAAAAAAAATGATATATGTAGGTGCTATTTATTTTAAATATGTTATTGTGTTGGACAAATTTAAGTAGTACTTAAATCCTTAACTATGTTTATAGCCGTTATCTAAATATATATATATATATTGCAAGCATTTGTACTTTAATATTCCTTTGTTTGTTTAACAAAAAACCTAAAATTTAAATATTGAAAAAAAAAAAAACAGCTTCACGCTATATCCCGCACACAACAGAGTAGACAGAGGGAACTTAGTGTGAAGACACCTCGTTCCCCAGTTTTATAAAAAAAATCATCAAATACTACTTACTTAAATAAAAAAAACAGTATTTTCTCAAACAACATTCAACTTAACATTTCGAGTAAACTCAATACATAAATACTAGTAGGTAAGCACCTATCTACACAGTACAAACTGTTTTTCGGTCCGTTTAAAAGGGGACAGAGACGGGAGGCAGGTGGCTAATTAGGACGGCTTCTCCCGTCTACTACGCTAACTAGATCTCTACAGTATAGATTTTGGAAATACCTACACCCGTGTGTTACTGACTGATGTAGAATATATGCTTTATTGTTTTTTAGGTAAGTTTATCAGGCTAGTCGTGGAGCAGGGGCACACAGTGTGACTGTAAAACCGACTGGTTGAGAGTTCGATCCCCACTCGAGGAGATGAAATATTGTTTACTTTAATATACAATTTCCATTTCTTCACTCTGGTGTCGAGGCTAAGCGCGGCGTTGAGTTCTGCCACTCAACACGCAAAGCCTCCAGAATTCGGCAAAAAGTGGAGAATGAAGTTTCTTAACACTAGGTTTCCTCTGCCTACCCTGCTGTGTGGGGATATAACGTTTGTATGGGGATACGGGATACAACGTGAAGCTGATATATTGATATTATATAAATTTATAACATTTTATTATATATTTGCGGGATATAGCGTGAAACTAATTTAATTTTTATAATTAAATGTTATAAACTTATATAATAATAATTTTATGTAATTTTCTCAAATTTTATGGTAATTTTTGAGAAATGATTTGTTCTCTATCTTTGGGTCAATACTAATAAAATGGACAAAAGTTCCAACGCCAGAATTTTTAGTTTTACAATTTAGAATTAAGCCATAAAAATAAAAAAAAACCTTTACACTAAAATATCTGTTCGATCGAAACCAAAGTCAAATATTGACCAGAAAATATTTCTAGATACGCCAATAGTAATTGGTTATGGTGGTGGTAAAAATGAACTAATATATAGTAGCGACTTCGTCTTCGTTGTGAAATGAAAGTCACTAAGAGTTGTATATGACGTAGTCTTAGTTCCTAACATAACTCAGACCGCAAGCTGGTATAGTGGGTTACATGAATTAATATTGCTTATAGTTTTCTTTACGGCAATTTCTGAAGATATTGGATATTAAGTGGCGGAACTCAACGCCGGGCTTTGCCTCTTTGTCAGAGGGGGGAAAATATAAAATATGTCATTTCCTGGTGTCCATAACAATTAGTCGCGGTACAGTCGCACGTTTGCCCCACTGCAACTGCTCTCTTGTATTCTTAGAAAGTTATAAAATGATGCGCAAAACAGTTATTAATTTAAATCAACCAAAAATATCCAATTACATCCAAAATTAACGAAAACCAAAAATATAACAAAATATGACATCACCTTATCTCCCTTGTATCTTAAATTCAGAAGCAATCCTATCTACAATCTACACTTAGCGAGATAAAGAGACGACGAAAAAACAATTTATTGTGTTTACACAACCGTAGGTGGTAATCCGAGTGAACTTACTTATTTAAAGTCAAAGGAAAGGGGCCCATTGTTAGTCTTAGTAGTAATATAAAAAAAAATCCATAATAATATTATTGGACTCTAATTTCATTTATTCTCAAATCGCGTCCATATAAAAGTGTCAAATCTTATGATAAAGGTAAACTTGTATTGAAATGTGAATAGTATAGGCGCTTTAGGTGTTGCGTTACTTGGCTGTATAAAAATGTTATTACAAAACACACAAAAATAGCCTTTAGGTTTTGGGTCACAGAGAATAATTTGGTTTAGCCATTAAAAACCGGTCGTATATCTCGATCTAATAAAATAAAGATGATTGTTCAAGTGTCGTAATGGATTTGATACGTCTTTGTATTTTTTTAGTTGCGGTTCGAGTTCTCGGTAGAGCTTTTATTGGCCGTGCTGGTTTCAAGAGGTCATTATATTGGCGATTATATTTATCTTTAACGTTGGGCTTCAGAAGTTCTATTAATAAATGTATTTCTTTTCGCTATTGGGTAGCTATTAAGAAATTAATAGTTTGCACGTGACTGAAGCATTTTTTTTTAATATTTATTTTTCGTTGTATTTATTATACATAGAATTAATGTATTTAACTATTTTATGATTTGTTTATTAAAGGAAAACTTACCATAATGAACCTTAACTCTTCAGTTAAACTTAACTTAACTGAAATTGCACTTAGTGTCAGACTAGGTTAAAAATCGATGTTCTGGATTCGATTTGATTTTCCAAACACTTGCAAATTACTGCAATAAATTACTTTTTTATATTTTTTTAGCTTCACTCTGTATCCTGCAAATAACAGGATAGGCAGAGGGAACGTAGTATTAAGTCACTTTGTTTCCCATTTTCCGTCAATTTTCGCGAATTACATGTTGGGTGGCGGAAACCCACGTCGCGCTTTGTCTTCTCATCAGAGTAAGAAAATAACAATAATTTATCCTCGAGTAGGAAACGAATCCACAACCGTCGCCAACCAGACCTTGTGCCTTATTTTATTTTATAATTCCATCGTGTCCACTGTCTAATTATACTATATAATTAACGTTTAATATTCTTATATTTTCATTTACTCGCTCCTATAACTAGGCAAAGCGCGGCGTTGAGTTAATAGCCCTTTAACACGCAGTGCCTTCTGATATTTGCGGAGTGTCTTAACACTAGATTCTTTCTGTCTAGCCTGCTATATGCGGGATACAGCGTGAACCTAAGAAAAATCCTTAGCCGCTTAATAGGACAAAACATAGAATACGATATTGAAATGATCGAATTAATCACATAAAGGCAATAGCGTGTGGCGGCAGATTAAGTGACGTTAAGTGGATCACGTTTCCCTTTCTGTTTGAAGATATCAAGCATTTGAAATGGTTTGTAAAATTGTAATCAATTAAATTGTATTTAAGTAAAATTAAGTACTTTCTAGAAAACTTATAAATATTTTGAACGTAGCTGGAATAACAACTAAATGTGGAATAACGAATTAAAACAATTAACAATCATAAAAAAATTATATTTTTTTATTTTAAAGCAAAGCTAATGTATTATGTACCTTTATATTATGTTTTTTATGTGTATATTTAAGGCAATTCTTATATAATATGTATGTATACCAGTGAATTATATGTACGGTCATATATGTATGTATGAACAAAATTAGATAAAAATTGCAAAAGTTTAGTAATACTATAGTACAGAAGCTATAATCGTAACTATTTATGTTTTTATTATTTTATAATATATGATATATACACTTACTTTTACAATGACTAAATATATTGAACCTCCACATACCTATCACATAACTTTCGAATCAGACTAAAGAATTTGGAAAATTTGGAAAAAGGCTAGAGACTTCTATGAATATACAAGCGTTTAATCATTTAAGCTATATCATAATTATTTGACCTTTATGAGAATAGATGTAAGTAGTTTTACAATAGTTATTAATATTAGCTTAGATTATTCAAATATATACACTGTTATTACGTTCGGGGGCAGAAGTGTGAGACTGTAAACGCGACGGTTTTCAATTCGATTCCCACTCGGAGGAATGATATAAGATTTTCTATGGAGCTTAAAAGAAACGTATGGCATAGTGCACAGAACATTACGATTCCCAAGGACGATTTCCAAGAGGCGCGAGTTCTATTATCTCAAAAACATTTTTTTTAATATATTTTTTAAAAGAGTATAGATAAAATTGAACCCATAACTTCATATTTACATTTTTATATTCAAGTTTACTATACCAACATGCACCTACTACCACACGCCGGATATATCCTGACATACGACGGTAATAGAATTAACACAGCACAATGGAAGTGAGTGGTGCAGGATTTAGTGCCGTTAAATACATTATGAGTCTCGTGTGCATTTGAGATCAATGAAATCATGGCTTGCGGCCAGTCGTGGCGCGGGAGCACAACGTGTGAGTGTAAATACGACAGGTTGCGGGTTCGATTCCCACTCGAGGATGAAATATTTATATATTCATTTCCTCGATCTAGTGTCAAGGTAATGCCTCCAGGATTCGGTGTAAAATGGCGAACAGAGTGTCTTAACACTAGGTATCCTCTGCCTATACTGTTATGTAGCACAGTAAATCATGGCACTATTTTCTATTGATTTCACTTTTTTCTATTTCTTAGTTGTTTGGTTCTGTTAGCATTTTTACTTAATGTCTGAATTGATATATAAGATTCAACTTAACTTAAGTTTATTAAAAAAATTGCAGGATTTTCTATTCTGTCTAGATAGCCCTTTGCAAAAATATAGATTTTTGCACTCACATTGAAAACTTCACCGGTTTATTGGTAAGTAGTAGAGAAGAAGAAAAAGAAGATATAGAAGGTGTAGGTATGTCCTCCTACATAGTTTTATATTATAAAATATAGAACAAGGTATGAATCGGATGGCTCTACCAATCACAGCGCGATAATTCTAATATTAAATATATACAACACTTTCATATATATATCCAAGTTTATATGCATTAAAATTTACATAATAACATATTAATGTTATATATATTATTCGCTCCAACTCACAGCGTTGCCCTCGTGGTTAAATTGTGGAAACAATTTAGTTCTGCACGACAGAAGACAGTGGGTTCCATCAAAAGCTTTACCATAATAATACTTATAGCTTTTTTCAATAATAGAACATTTTAAATCTATATTTTTTCCATTTCAACCAGTAGTTCCCGAGATTAGCGCATTCAACCAAACAAACTCTTCAGCTTCACAATATTAGTACAGATATTACATGTAAATATTACATTAAGTACATATTATTAATTTAAACATTCAAAAATAAATAAAACCCCCAAAATTTCCTCAACGGAAGCACTCGAGTGGTCATTATTACGATCGAGAACGTTCGTATCCTCGAACAATGCGTGAAAGCCATTGTCAACCATTTTTGTTTTGTCAATACGTAAATACTTCATAAATATTTAAACAGCTTAAATGCACCCTTGGGAACTCTTTGTAAGAGTCGGATGCAAAAAATTACATTTTTGTGCCTACTGATTCTGGCTACTGGGTTGCGGATTTCCGTTTCGATTTTATGATTTATTATTTTAATTATTTATGATTTAATAAATTAATTTATGTATAGTTATTATTGTTTATTTAGAATAATATCATTTCTTTTTATTATCTACACAGTTGCTTATCTTCATCTTGCTTAATATAAGAGCTCATCGTGGCACATGGGCTTAAGGGTGAGACTGTAACGTGACAGTTGTGGGTTCTATTCCCACTCCAGTTAATAAATTATTATTTAATAATATTTTCATTTCATCACTCTGGCAAAATGTAAAAGCAGCGTTCAGTTCCGCCACTGAACACGCAATGCCTCGCATAATTCCGCGAAAAGTGGGAACAGGAGTTTCTTAAGGGTTAAGGGTTCCCTCTGCTTACCCTGCTACATACATGCGTGAATAAGTAAATTACAAGAAAATTATATTTACAAAAAGGCAAAAATGAATAAACATTCAAAATTTAAAAAAAAAGTAGAGCAGCTGTAGACATCCAGCTCTCGAACCCACGCCTCCTCAACCATCAATATTCGTATAAAACGTTTCGAAACTCACTCATACTTAATTCAATTACATGCTATTGTCAAAAGTATTTGCTTGGACATTTTACACTTCAACAATACAGATATTTTGGCAACAATAACTGTAAAATGCGAAACACAATGTAAGTTGACGGTCCGTCACGTCAGTACGGTCAGTACGGTCAGTATTTTTTCCACACTCCACGCTAACTGATTTTGAAAGGTGAATTGTGTTTACGCGTGAAGTGTTTATCGAATCCTGGACCGATACGATCTTAATCTCGGATTAGTACAGCATTTATTGTAAGACACCTAAACCGTGTGATGCCCACCTACATATATGTATTCAATAGTATTTCTATTTGTTGTACTTCCCACGCGAAATAATGGTTAAGTAAACCTTCCCGATTGAGATATTATATCCGGTCAAGTGTTTGGTTTTACAGTAGGTACTTACTTGTTATAGAATCAGCATTACTGATAGTATTGTGTTTTATTAGTATGGTTATGTGAACGGTGTTGTGTTAATTTTCGCTTATATTTATTTTTATATTGAGGTCAGTTTTGGCGCAAAGGCACAAAGTGTGACTGTAAAACCGACTGGTTGTGGGTTCGATGCCCACTCGAGGAGATGAAATATTTCCTTAAACACTAGGTCTCTGCCTACCCATTTTCCGCCGAATTCTGGAGGGATTGCGTGCTGACTGGTGGAAATCAACGCCGCGCTTTGTCTCGGCACCAGAGCGAAAATGGAAATATAAATTTAAGTAAGCACTTCATTTCCTCGAATGGGGGTAGAACTTACATACAGTCGCGTTTACAGTCTCATTTTGTGCCTCTGCGCCACGACCGGCCGGCCTGTTATATTTGGACCTTAAGAAAAATATCCAATTAGCTCCATGTTTTCAAACACTATCAATAATCGGTCTTAATATATAATAGTTTATAATTATTCATAAAGAAGATGAAAATCAAGGCTAAATTGTTCAATAAAACATTATATTTCACAAAAGCGAAAGATCTCTTTGAAGACTCTACAAGAGATGTTTAGTTAGAATTAGTAGAGAAATTCTCGTCTCCAAAAATAGATCAGTTACGAATACAATAGCAAGTTAATGACCTTTGTTGAATACTCCTAATTTAGTACATTTATTAAAAATATTTAGGGTAAATATTATATATAAGTTTTCAGCTTCAGACTAGGCGTCTGATCTGACTGTAAACGCAACGATGGTAGGTTAGATTCCCACTTCCGTTGCGTTGAGTTCCGAAAATTGGCAATGTCTAGAAAAATGGAATGAAGATGAAGACTTAACACTAGGTTTTCTCCGCCTACATAAGCGAGATACATTGTAAAATTAATAAAAAAAAATATTTCATTTATCTGGATAGGCTCAGTGTTAGGTCCCACCATAAATATCGCAAAACGTAGGTGCCGATTCCCCCTTTTTGTAATTTCATAAAAATCAAAAAACTACGCCGTCTCCATGCCATCGCCCTTGCAAAAAAAAATACAAAAAATATTTGGCCAGTTTTACTATACTTATACTCAATTAATTTTTGATACATTGTTTATATGGTCCCGGCGCCCTCCCTAACTTGCATTTAAAAACCGCAACATCTGTAGTTCGAATATGGACCAGAATCTATTTATATACTTTATTTTATATTTTAGACACTGCTAGAGGAAATCCAGATAGTTTCTTGCCTGCTCTTCTTACCAGAACGGTCTTTCGAACCGGTGGTAGGTGAAGTATGAAATGACAATAATATTTATAATAACTTTAACATTTTTTTAATTATGAGTTATTCCACATATTATAGTTATTACACATTTAGGAAGGAAAAATACTTATTTAGAAAACGTATAAAAATTTGAACGTTACGGAATACGAACCCGCGCCTCCTGAAAACCAGGCCTTCTGACCACTTAGCCATATGTTCTCAAAGGGAAAGGTCTCTATTTTAAAACGTCTTTCAAATAAATTTATAATATTTCATAAATTGTCATTGTTGAGGTGTCCACCACCTCAGGTATTTTATACATTGCCGAGATATTGTGTAGAATACCGAAACCAAACAGATTGTCGATAACACATACAACGCACACATACTACTACGACATATATCTATCTATACATATTATGACTATATACTAATTTTAAATATTCTAATAAACATTTCCTCGCAAGCGTGTACGAGTAGCTACAACCTAAGTTCAAAAGCGGTCGTGCAGGGAGAGCCAAAACAATTACCTGAATTTACATACATCATACACGCGGGTGAAAATTTTGAACAGAAATAAAGCACACGGAATTGACATTTTGTTCATATTAATGCTAAATATTAAGCAAGAAAAAAAATTAGGATATTATTTAAAAAAAAATGTCCGAATCTTTAAAATGAAGAAATAACATGATTTTGATGTTGTCACAATAGTGATAGTAAATAAATATTAAAATGTCCGAGACGTGACCAGTCGTGGCGTACAAAGGATGCGACTGTCAACACGACAAGTTGTGGGTTCGATTTCCACTTGAGGAAATCAAATATTTAATATCTTCCGTCTGTTATTGAGGCAAAGCGCGGCGTTGAGTCTCGCTATTTAACTCGCAATGCCTCGATATAATAATACAAATGTGTTCACTGTTCATATGAATAGTGGAACACGGATCGATAAAGTGTTTCCCGATTGTTTTATTTATATTCATCTAGTTTATTTATTCCAATCGAATTTCTTAAAGTAATATGTTAACTGACAAGAGTGCTGAATTCCTACTCAATTGACCTTAAATTTAGGTGATTGAAGTATTTTACAGATGTAACCTACGTCATTTTATTTCAATAGAAATATATATAGGGTACATACTCTATATATTTATCTACTTTCTTTGTCCTGTCATAGTTAAATTAAAAATATATTTGGATATAAAATAGCACATAAATCCTAAATAAATAAAGCCTGGACGTTTATATAGGTATATTTAATTTTAAATACCAATATTGAATGTTTTTTAAGAATATTATTTCTCTTTTAGGGTTCCGGACTTTTTGAGGAAAAAAGGAACTTTTATAAAATCACTTTGTTGCCCGTCCGTCAGTCTGTCGAGACCATTTATCTCAGGAACGCTTGGATTTGGATATATCGAGTTGAATTTAATACCATATACTTAGGTCTACTGACCCTTGATGCTTGGTGAAGCTAAAAAAAAAATTATATTAAATAGTATCTATTTACCACATAAAAAATCTATTTACATTAACGTCGTTTGACATTACCTACAAAACGACCCTATAACACTTAAAAAGTACTTACTAATCAAAATCTGTGTATCCACGCGTAAACATCTATAAAACCGTAATTAATTCGCAACCATTTAGTTAATAATTGATATAATGGGGCGAACAACGGTCGGTCGGCTGAGCATCGAGAGGTATGAGGAGACTCAATTATGTGGCATTCAGAGTCGTTTCTGTTTGCACTGGTGCCCGTTCGAGTGTGACGGGGCTCTCATTGGCTAACCGACGCGATCTGGGGGGAACCTGAGATACGCTGAGTTAAATTATAACGATGTACGTACGTTAGGTGTAATGTTATAGGACTATTTTCTTTGGTTTTCTTATGAATTTTGTCGTTTTAGTTTGAATTCTTTTTTTTATTAAAATCAGGTTCATGCTGTATTCCGCATACAGCAGTGTAGGCAGAGGGAACCTATTGATAAGACACTCCGTCCCCCACTTTCTGCCGAATTATGGAGGCATTGCGTGTTGAGTGGCAGAACTCAAAGCCGCGCTTTGCCTCAACGCCAGAACGAAGAAATAGTAATATTAATTAAAGTAAATATTTTATCTCCTCGAGTGGGAATTGAACCCACAACCAGTCGGTTTTACAGTCACACTCTGTGCCCCTGCGCCACTTTTTTTTGTTAATAAAATAAACAAAAATATCTAAAAAAATCACAAATTACAAAGCAAATGGCCAAAACACAACTACAAAAAGTAAATACTTACCCATTTACCCGTGCTGGTGAACATAATATGGACATAAAGTATGGAGTAGAAGACACTCAATTATGTGACGTTCAGGTTCACTGCTGTTTGCACTGGAGTTCGCTGGAGCGTGACGAGAGCTTTCAATGGGTAACCACCCTCCGGGGAGACTTCTATAGCTTTGATGGCAGTTGTATGGACATACCTGTGAATATATTATTTTTTTAATAGTAAAAATAATGGGCGTCGTATTTTATATTTGAAAAAGACGGAAGATTTGCTGACTAAATTTTTTTATAATATTGAATATATTATAGAAGAATAAAGTAAATGTGCATGTAATCGGGAACAAAGTGTCTTATCAACACTAGGTTCCCTCTGCTTACCTTGCTATAAACGAGATAGAGCGAAACGTTGAATTTATTTATTTTTATGATCCATTAATCAATTCGATATTTATTAAACAAAACTACATATTAATGAAAATAGTTTATTCTCAGTTAATTCCACACAAATCCGTCCCGAGCCAGCGTAGCGAGTTAGCTCGCAGTCGCGAGTCAGCCCCTACCCACAATAATTTTATTATTTGGCAACATTTACTAAATAATTTGCTCGTTAAACGTCCGCCGATAGCCCCCGACGTCCCTAACTACTGTATTGTGTCGGCGCCTCCCCAGGGCTAACGACTGGCTTCAACCAATACCAGTCTAACGTTAATTACTTTTCTGCCTTTGTATTGAATATTTGTAGGAACATGCTCTTTTGTGGACAATATGATATTAATAAGCGAGTTGGAGGCCAGTCGTGGCGCAGGGGCACGATTGGGTGTAGGTTCGATCTCAACTCGAGGAATTGTTTCATTTATTTAAATATATATTTTCATTTCTTCGCTCTAGTGTCGAGGAAAAGCGCGGCGTTGAGTTCCGCAACTCAACATGCAATGCCTCCAGAATTCGGCGAAAAGTGGAGAACGGAGTGTCATAACACTACGTTCCCTCTGCCTACCCTGTTGCCTGCGAGAAACAGTGTGAAGCTGATTAAGTGAGTTATTTTGCCCGGCGCGGCGTCGAGATTAGAAAACGAACAGGAAGTCCTACACCGACGTGTGTACTTGATGAGTTTTCTTTAAGCTTCCTCTGTAAGGGATTTTAGTTTTGTGGCTTTCCCGTTTAATCTGGCGAGAGACGAAGGCATCGAGGCCGGACAAGTGTATCGCAGGCCGTGCAGGTCTACAGATCGCATTAAAGTCTTTTATATACTAGGGACAAACTTTCGTTCTACATAGGAATAATGTGGACAATACAACAATAAGGGATATGATTTTATAAGCACAAAATATTTGTTATTCCAACTATTAATATTGTACATATAATTATAGGCAATTTATACTATTATTGATAGATTTAAACTAAACGGATAACTGAAAGGTGAATGTTGGTACGCATATTCTGCAAGTACAGAGTACGTCTTTTTTTAGGTTCACGCTGTACGCATATACCACGGTGGTCAGAGACAACCAGGGAACCTAGTGTTATGACATTCCATTAAAATACTTCCGTTCTTAACTTTTCGTATTTAATATTTAAATCATTTAAAAATTGTAGAACGAAGTATCCGAGCCACGTTCTAAACACAGCTGCCAAATGTTAAATAGAATAATGTATTCATAAGGCGCAATATAAACTTAGTGAAGCCACCCCGTACGTGTAGGTATTACGCGCAATTAGGAACAAAAAGGGAAACAATATGCTTATAAATATTATATTATTAATACTTAAAATTAAATATACTTACATACATTCCAGGCTTTAGTTATTTAGGAAAATATATTTTTTCATTTCTTCGCTCTGGTGTCGATACAAAGCATGGTGTTGAGTTCTGCCACTCAATACGCAATGCCTCTAAGCTGATTTATTTACTTTATTATACTATATTTAGGATCAATATGTTTTTTTTTTCACTACTAAATATATTTTCGTAAAACTATGATAGGAAAAAGAAAGTAGATATGTAGAGTATGTAATAAATATATTGATTCTCTCTATACAAATAAAATAACATACATACATTTTAAAAATACTATAATATAGATTTTTATTAGATTTTTGCCGTAACTTGAACAAAACTAAGGCCTTGAACATAAAATTTATTAAACTTGCTCTATTAAAGTATTCAAACTAATGTTCACATGAAATTGAATTGAAATTCTGCACTTTTGTTAGTTAGGATATTGCTTTAAGAAATTCCATTGAAATAAACATATTTTTTTACTCTGCCAATGTATATAATTAAGAAAAAATCGAGAGATACTTGATCAATTAGTCTTTCACTATTGATATGAGCAGTGATCATTTTCTTGTTATGTTCATCAGTCTTGTTATTATCAAAACGTTTAGGTTTATTTAAGGTTTATGTAAAATTATACAAGAATATGAGGCTAGTCGTGGCGTAGTACAGAGAGCGACTGTAAACGCTACAGGCTGTGGGTTCGATTTCCAACCGAGGAAACAAAATATTTTATGTTTTCATTTCTTCGATCTGGTTTGGACACAAATAATGGCTGCAGAATTCGGAGAACGGAGTATCTTAACACTAGGTTGTCTCTGCTTACCCTGCTGCGGCTGCGGGTTGCTCTACGCGGGATACAGCGTATCTTAAAAAAAAAGAAGAAATTGATGTCTTCCTTTACAGTTTGTGATTCAGCCCTCAAACAAGGAAAAAAAGAAATAAAAAGTCAACAGCGCAAGAAACGAGTGATACTAAAGAACAACCGTCCCGAGGGACCGAAGGAGTCCCTGCAAACGGAATGGATAATTGAATAACCGACGGAACGCACCGCCTAATGCCAAAATTAGCAATACGATACTATTAAATAGATTTCGGTCGAACAAAGCAGATGCCAGGGGAATACGTTAAGCTGGGGTGTTTAGAATCGTTATTGGAAGGGTTGCGCAAATATTATATTTCTATATCTAAATAGTGTTAAAACATGTCATTTTGCGAGATTATCGGTGTGGTCGCTTGTTATTATTGGAATGGAAAACTTACAGGAGATTGGTTTGCTATTTTATATTGTCAGGTGTGTTATAAAATCTATTTTTTTCTGTTTTGAATTAAATTAATAGGATTTTGGAAACACTTATCAAAATTTCATATATAGTTTAGACATGCTAAAGGCATTTATATGAGTATGTAGACATTTATTGACTATTTTGTAAAAAAATATACAAATGCACGTATGTATGTATATAGTACTATAGTAGAGTATTTTTAGCTTAAAGTGCTGTAAAGGTGTTTTGTTAGATATCGCTGTGAGGAAAGGCATTATAAACACTACCATTTCATAAGTAGACATTACGAATTTCGGAGTGACTTATACGTTTTTACTTAACTAAAAGATATACCTTTTAGTTAAATAAAAACGTTATGAAAATATAGCTTTATATTTATATAGCGTTATAAATCAAAATATCTACTCCAATTTCACTTTACAATGTAAATGTAAGTAATTTAATCACGACTAATCAATGAAAGATAATGCGCCTGATGAGCACATATAGCAATTACTTATGCCTGCTACTTTCATCATTCACAAATTCACAATATAACTATTATAACAAATAATTAACTACAATTTTAATGCTTATTTCTTATACAATAACGTTCATACCGATTAATATACATAGTTCTAATCAAAATCTGGTGACGTGACGTGACACGTGACGACACGTGCTCGGCTAGTATAGGGTATTGTGCGTACAGATTGTTTCCGGATGACCGTATCGCATTGCCAACGAAAAAATATTGACATTGATGCGACTTCCATTTTATTGTGATATGAAAAAAATGTATCAAATAAGTGGACAGTAATTGGAGATTTTCCAACTTTACAAAACGACAATTGATGATATGGAGTGTGCTGTAAATATTGGCGTAAAAGTAAAGCTTCCGGCTTAGTTTTTATATAACAACATTTACGTACCTATGATTTTCCGCTTTTTGCGTGGTAATCATAGAATATCTAAAGGAATTTTGCGCTGATGTGTATTATTCGTTGATTTCTACGTTTTTTTCGTAGATAGATAAAACAGCAGACAAAGAAAAAAACAGATAAAATTTTATGCCGTGTGATCCCGGCCTAGAATAGAATCATCCTGGTACTGGTGGTGTCGTAAGAGACGATTAAAGTACGTGTGGTAGAGTCACGTCGCCAGCAATGGCAACACGCATGGGCAGACTCGACCGGATCATTACCACACCCGGCATTTAAAACAGGCGTGAAGTAGTGGCTTTATGCCACTGCGTTTCGCATCAGATAATGCCGGGCCCCGGCGCCCAACCCATCTTAAAGGCCGGCAACGCACGTGTAGCTCCTCTGGGGTTGCACGGGGCCGTGGGCGGCGGTAATCGGTACCATCAGGTGACCCGAACGCTCGTTTACCTTGTCTTTTCCATAAAAAAAAATCCCAGATTATATGCATACGAATAAGGATCAACATGCAATCTGGTTACCAATGTTTAAATTACAAATTTCTATTCAGCCATTAAAACTACATATATAAGTTAGATATATCCTTGTTATGCCGTTCAATGTATGAGAGTAAATGAGACCAGTGACAGACTGTGTGTTTGATTCCTACTCGAGGAAATTAAATATCTAATATTTTCATTTCTTCGCTCTAGTAATGAGGCAAATCGCGGCATTGAATTCCATCACTCAACACGCAGTACCTCCAGAATTCGGCAGAAAATGGGGAGCGGTGTATCTTAACACTAGGCTCCCTCTTCTTTTTTCTTTTTTTACCTACTTTACTATGAAGCGTGAAGCCGAAAAGGGAAAATAATAATAATAATGACAGCAAATCTAAACACAAGCTACCATTTTGATATCTGGCTTCGCTCAGGGCGGGCGGGAGACGGAAGCAATTAGGCAGAGCGCCTGCGCGGGCTTCCTGCGCCGTAATTGCCGTATCTATTCGCTCGATGTGCTTTTATAATTGACGATATTGTTAATATTGTATGAATGTTGTGTAGCGTGTAAACGGGATTTGCATTTTTTGTTATAGGCTATATATCTTTTTAGGTACAAAACGCTAAGGTTTTGGGTTCGACTTATTTCGGGGAAATGAAATATTTAATATTTCCATTTTCTTCGCTATGGTGTCGCGGCAAAGTCGGCTTTGAGTTCCGCCACTCAACACGTAATGCATACAAAATTTGGTGGAAAATGAGAAACGTAGTGTCATATTAGGTTACCTTTACTCCGTGTGCTAGATATCGCGTAACGCTAAAAAAATACTACGAACATGTCTTAAACGTAATTTGGTTATAATAAATTCACGTTGAATTAGCAGGGAAGGCTAGAGAGTCTAGTCAATACACTAATACTCATCTTTTACTCCGAAACGAAGGAATTGCTTGTTTTTTTTTACTTTAAATTCGCCACGGATATATGTTGTCGTCCCAATCCTTTTCTTTTCTTGTCTCTTTTATTGCTTAATTGTGGCTTTTAGTTTATTTCGATTACATCATTCAACTTCGCCCTGTATCTCGCATAAAGTAGGATAGAGAAGAGGGAACCTAGTGTAAAGGCACTCCGTTCTTCATTATCCGCTGAAGTCTTCGATTAGTCGAAGCATTCCGTGTTGAGTGCCGGATATCAACCCCGGGGTTATGCCTTGGTACTAAGCGAAGAAATAAAAATCAATCAAAGAAAATAAATATTTCTTTAAGTTTATATTTCCATTTCTTCGCTCTGCTCCATTTCGCTACTTAATACGCAATGCCTCCAAAATTCGGCGGTAAGTGGAGAACGGAGTGTCTTAACACTAAGTTCCCTCAACATACCCTGCTTTCGAGTGGGGATCGAAACCACAACCAGTCGGGCTACAGTCAAACTTTGTGCCTCTGCGCCACGACTGACCTGTCAAAATATAATATATTATTTTCTTTATCCTTCGCCGTATTTGGCCAGCACGCCTAATAATCATCATTATTAAAAACAAGGTTATTATAAGATATCAGCCCTTCTATTCCCTATGGACATATATGGTTCAAAGTAACATTCGGTATAATATCTATAGTAGATAATAGCGGTGGGGAGGGAGGGGGAGGTAATCACTATAATAGTGGGATTAACACGGGAACCCTTTGTGGGCGGATTGTAAAACTTACCCAAAACATTTATCCGTGGTCATTATTTATTCACATTCATTAAATATTCACAGAACGAATTCATTATTAGCTACCGAATGGACAAATTGATTTAGGTTTCATGTTTTTATAGCTGTTAATATTTCTCTCGTATAAAGACTTTTGTGTTGTAAAGGAAACAAATGTTTTGCAAATATTTCATATATATTTTAAATACATTATAGGATCATGTTGGTATATCGGTTCGTAACATAACGTTTATACTTCAAATATTATTATTTTTTCTTTTTTTAGCTTCACACTGTGCCCCGCGCAAAGCAGTAGTAGACTCTGCGTATCGAGTGGAATTCCACGCCGCGCTTTGCCTTGTTAGCAGAACGAGGGAAAGGAAATATTAAATATTTCATTTCTCAAAGTAGGAATAGAACCCTCAACCGTAACGTCTTCAGTCCCACGTTTGTGCCACTGCGCCAGGACGGCCTCAGGCTTTACACTATAAAAATCATTTAGGTGCTTTATAAAATAACTACGATATCTCTACATATGTGTTTACTCATAAATTACTACCAGAAGTGACCCAATAAAAATACTTGCTTGATTAGTTTTTTCATATCAATTTAATTATAACAATTAAGACCTTAGGGTACTCGTATATTTTAAATATTAGTTCAAACTTCTAAGTATGGCTACTGACGGCTACTGTCAATTTGAATTTCCACATCAATGAAATCTATGATAATGTTGTTCCACGGACCCCTCTAGACACAGCGAAGGTAATAAATTAAATATTCACATCACACATTTTATAAGCCCTCGCGCTTTGTCCTAATAACCACTTTCAACATCAGTTCTGTCAGTTTATATTTGCCTTCAATGATTAATAGAGGCGTTGACATGTATCAACGTTTTGTAGCTAGTACTCCACCCGATCCCTTGCATTCCCCTGCCTCCTCCCGCACTCCCTTTACCAGCCGGGAGGGCAGTGAAGCGGATGCCCTAAGGTCTTAATAGTGGCGGTTGCACAAACTAACATAGCTGGTTGAATAGGTGTCAATACTAATGCGTCCGTGGGCCCGAGGGGTGAGGACGTGCCGTAATAGGAGCTACTCGCTTCATAATGTTACATAATTCAATTGACTCCCCAACACTACACACGCTTCCTCCTAACTTCGTTCCGAGCGTTTTGATATCGGATACGCCGTTTGACGCCTCCGCTATTTTTTATGTTCACAAATAAAACGGTAAATTGAGTCAGATAAAGTTTTGTATTTAACAGAATAAATAGAGTTTCAACAATTAGTTTAACGTTCAGTGGCTGTAAGAGACGGCAGGTGAGGAGAAGGAGACGTGGCCGAGGTTTTCTTGGTAGGCAAGTGGTGCGTGAGAGTAGGCTAACTTAGCCACGGGTGCGGGGGCGTAGGCCAATTTGGCGACGGGAGCGGCATAAGCCAACTTGGCGACGGGTGCGGCGTAGGCGATGGGGGAAGAGTAGGCAACCTTGGCCACGGGAGCAGCATATGCGAGCTTGGCGACAGGTGCAGCGTAGGCGAGTTTGACAGGAGCGGGGGCTGGGATAGGGGATCCCTCGTAGCGAACGACGGCGTTAAATCCGTTTATTTTGTCGGAGGTGTAGTCCACGATGCGGTGAACTCCATCAGGCTGCACGAGAGAGTAAGAGCCGTGGACGGCGTCTCCAGCGCGAGATTCTTGTTGTTGTTTCACATCACCACTTTGTTCGTCGTGGACGGAGTATTGGAATTCGTAGTGCGCTGGGGCTTCGGGCGCAGCGTACGCCACCTTAGCAACGGGGAGAAGGGGGACAGCAATGGCTGATGCTGCTGCCACCATTCCGAAGAAAACTACGAACTGAAAAGGATTTTTTATTATTATTTTATAATTAAAAACGTTTTATAGGTTATTATTTATTTATTTATTAATGCATTTAAATTATTTTAATGATTAGTTTATTCAGAGTGCACAATCAATGAACAAAAAATATTTTTATATAAAACAACTTAATAAAGTTAATACAAAAAATTATTTGAAGTCAAATTTAAGGCTTAATTTTGTTAAATTTAAAACTTTTAACTAAACAATACTAAATTTGATATTATTTTATAATAAAATAAGATATCAAATATTAATTCGTAACTTACTTTGGCCACCATGTTGATAGGTAAGTTTGTTATGTTGTTATGATGTCAGTGCGCAGGCGCAGAGCTTTTATACCAAACTTTACTATCGTTGGCATTGCGCATCGCGCACGCGGTACGTTCGGGTCAAAAACCGGATCACTTTATGACACGCTAAGTACATTAATATTATAGGCCCTTATTCTAACTGTGTCAAGTCCAAAAAACAGGATTTAATATAAAATCATTAACGCTTAAGCGTAATGGTTGTGTGTATGTTATTATAATTCATACTTATTTTTAATTATCATAGTTTAATGATATTTATAAAAATTTAGAGGTATTTATTATCTATATCTATTAAAAGATGGTAACTATTTTTTATGCTTTTTAATATATTTTTTTCTTTATGTATATATGATTTGTATATTGAAAGCAAGTAATCAAAATTTAAAAAATTTTTCAGATCGAGAAATCGCTTAATATCTAAAATATGAAATAATGATTGTCTCAAATTGTAATTAAATAATTACATATGTAGATTTAATACCAATTACACATTATATTGCTACATTTTAAATTCAAATAAAAATAATATTTTAAAGAAGTACACAAAAATCAGATAGAATTCCGCCCGAACTGGAGATGTTTTTTTTATTAAATAAAACACACCACGGATATTGATCGTCCGTGCCCTTTTTTCTTTTATTTTTTGTATTTTTTACTTATTTGATAAATTCACTTAATTTCACGCTTTATCCCTAGCGAGATAGTCACAGAGAACGAAGCGCAAAACACTACGGTCTCTTCATATTTCTTTCGCCTCGTCGCATAGCAGTCGTTATAGCATTCTCTCTTGCCAAATGATAATTCTTTGCAATTTTCTTTGAGTAGCGGAAATTTGTTAAAATCTTTTCAGACTTGTTATCGAGAGAGAGAGAGAGAGAGAGAGAGAGAGAGAGAGAGAGAGAGTCAGAGAAAATGAAAATATCTCACTTGGTCATCAAATATACCCTTGTGAAAAACGAACCTACATCCATCGCGTTCACAGTCACTCGCTGTTCAGTTGCGTCAAGACTTATATTAAATTAAATTATTGAACTGAGAGATGCTATATAATTAATACCATTGTACTTAGACTACAATAAAACTTTATAATATTTTTTATAAGCTTTAAAATATTATTGAATATTCTAATACAATATTATTCTCTAAAAGCCGAATACACCGCTAGTAAAGTATATGTGTAAGTAAATAAGGATATGTTATATATAGCCTTTAATAATATACATACATTTTTTAATTTCTAATATATTATGTGGTTACATAGGAGTAATTGGTGTTAGAGACCAGTCATGGCTCAGGGGCACTAAGTGTTATTGTAAACGCGACAGGTTGTTTGGTGAGTTCGATTCCCGATCGAGGAAATGAAATATGTAATATTTTCATTTCTTCGTTATGGCGTTGAAGCGCGCCGTTGAGTTTCGTCACCCTATTTTGGAGACATAATGTCTCCAAAATGGTCCCCCTGCCTGCCCTGCCGTTTGCGGGATACAGCGTGAAATTTAACAAAGTAAATATTAAATATACTTGTTTATAAAACGTATAAAAATATGAACGTAGCGGGACTTGAACCCGCGCCTCCTGAAAACCGAACAGGCGCTCTGACCACCTAGCTATACGTTCATTAGACATGGTTCATATCTTTTTTTTAAGTAAATGTAAAAATACGATATTTTCAGAAAATAAAAAGACCGTAGATCTGTGTATAAGGTTTGAATTTCAACTAGTTATCTCCAGATGTTTCTGAGATAGAGGCTCTTGCCAGACTGACAGACAAATGAACGTACGGACGGACAACAAAGTGATCTTATAAGCGTTTCTTTTTTTCTTAAGAGGTACGGAACCCTAAAAATGAAAGTAATTCCAGGTTGGCAAATTAATAATTATGTAATGCAAGCGGGCGAAGCCTCGAGCGGGTCGCTAGTATTCAATAAATGTATTACACTTAGAAAACACAAACAGGTCTTAATTAGCTTACTTGGTCAATTGAATGGTTGGGCGTAAAACTATAATGCGGGTTCAAGGCCCACTACGTATCATATTCATATATACATTTTTTATATTTGTAACAAATGTCATTTGAATATTGAGGTGATACAATATTTAACATTTTTAACGTGTTATTCCACACTAAGGAAAGAAAAATATTTATTTAGAAAACGTTTAAAAATTTGAATGTAGCGGGATTCGAACCCGCGCGTCCTGGAAAATGGCCAAGTCGGTGAGGTTAAGTATATATACAATTTTTAACCTAAATATGAAACATTTCGTCCATTACAAGTTACAACTGTTTTTCGATTGACACTCCAATTTATGTGTAAAAAAATAATTTAGAGCCAATCTCGGTGTGTTTGACTGCAGCCGCTATGACTATAGGTTCAAATCACACTAGCATAGCTATAATAAATCTCTTGAAATTGAGTGATTGACTTTAGTAGCTTTTTACTTATTTTAATATATTATTTTTATTTACTTATGAAAATTTTGCAAAATATACGTTACAATTGCTAATTATTTGTCGCTTTTAATAAAAATACATATATATCTAAAATCATTACAACTTGGATTGGCAGGAAAAAAAAACACTAAGCTGGAGCAGGGTCATTGACCTTGGAAATAAATTAAATCATTTTCAATTTTCCGAATCTACACACTATATAGGTACAATTAAAAAAATATTAAACATTAAATACGTTGCCTAGTACCCAACTACTTTTATCACATTCTAAAAATAGCTTTTGAAATCTAAATTATTAATAATTTAATGCTTAATAAACAATTTATTAATAACGAAAACCGGTTTTAATTTTTCCCACGGGCAATATTTTGTCAATCATTCAAATACGTTTATGGCTGTTGCCTTTTTAAGTAGTGTTACGAGTTTAAAGCGAGTCTCGTTTCGTTATTACTAAATTATTGATTTATGTAACATATTGGTAATATAATATGTGAGTTTAATTATGCTGTAGTTATTTTAACTAAAATAGAATTACCTAAATATCAATTAGCTAGAAATTTTTAATTTTTTTGTATGTTTATAGATTTTATATATATACTTCTAATTTTATATTAAAACCAGGCTGGTCTTGACGCAGGAGAACAAGAGTATGTCTGTAAACGCGGCAGGTTATGATTTCGATTCCACTCAAGGAAGTAAAATTTTTAATTTTTTCATTTCTTTACACTATGTTCGAGGCAAAGTGAAGTTGAAGTAAATGGGAAGCGGAGTGTCTTAACACTAGGCTCCCTCTGCCTAAAGAATAGTAAATAATTATATTAAAACAATATCGTGACGATTGTTAGTATACTGCTATGTACATATTTTTTGTATCCAATTTGGTTAGGTAAGTCGTTGAGTTCCACTACTCAAGAAGGTATATTTCTGAAAAGTTGAAAAGTTATCAATCTCTTTCTCTCTTCAATATAAGTATAAAAAAAATATTATAAATATTAATTACCTTGTAAATTAGCCGGTTTTTATCCTTTTATTTTTCGTAACTTAATCTACCAGAACAAAATATTAACATTGAACCCATTCTTCATAAGAAGGTCGAAGTCTATACCTTTTTGCACATTCCAAAAAAAAATCGGGTGCGTTAAAAAGAAAGTATCAGAATATTAAAAGGCCAGTCGTGGCTCACGGGCAAGAACTGAACTGTAAACGCGAATGGTTATGAGTTCGATCTCCACTCCAGTAAAAATGCGGCGTTGAGTTCCGCTACTCAGCACGCAATGCCTAAAGAACTTGGTGGAAAGTGGGGAATGGAGTTTCTTAACATTAAGTTTCCTCTGCCTACCCCGCTGTGTCCGCACACAGCGGGTAACCTACACAGCGTGAAGCTGATTTGATTTTTTTACCACAATATTATACGTTATAAATGAAAAATAAAAAAACAGTTACACGTACAAAATCTAAGCATATCCGATTAACCTATAACCCGACATAATTAAGAAGTGATTAAAACAATATCAATAATCAGCAATATTTCATAAGCCCGATCTCCATCAATCAGGTGTGCATTCTTATCTGGACGTGTTACACGCATTAACGGCCCGACGACCACACCCAGCCCATGTGGGCCAAGGTTTTAAAAGCCTTTTAATTTCCCCATCGAAAAACCAATATAATTAGATCCGGTCATTCCGCAACTCTCGAACAATTTCTAAAGAAATATAGAAAGCGAGAGGTCAACCAATATTGGCTACACTTGTTAAACTTGATTCATATTTTTTGCTCGACTATAACACCTTGTCTGGATATTTTGAATGAACGGATAAAATGCATTTTTTTTACCTTTAAATTACGCACGCGAATGCTTTTTGATGGTTTAAACTTAAAATGATATACAATATTCATGACTTTAATATGAAATTGTTGCTGTATTTTAAAAATACATTTAATGTAGCTATAAAACATTTTGAAGCTGACGGGGAATGAATTATTATTTATTAATATTTTAATTTCTTCTTTCTGATATCAAGGCAAAGAGCGGCGTTGAGTTCCGCCACTCAATACGAAATGCATTAAGGATACGGCAGAAGGTGGGAAACGGAGTGTCTTGACTTTCCTACCATGCTATGTGTGGGACTACTGGTTGTCATTATACAATATTTTAAGAATGTACGTAATTATATACATAAAATATTTAAAAATAATATGGTCTCAATTTTTCTTATTAAGCTCTGAATATTAAACTGGACTTTTTGTGCAAAAACGTTTAAGGGTATATAAATTGGTACTCTTATAACATTATAAGATGACTTACGCTTTATAATATTTAAAAAAAAACTTTCACATTAATAGACTTAAAGCCATCAATCTAAGAAGTCAAATTAACGTCATATTCTGCAGAACATAAATTCAAATACGAATTATAATTCACTAATTGAAAACAGTACCTTTAATTTGTTACTGTCTTTACGTTTTTTTCACGCAAAGGGAATCTGATGTCAAGACACTCAGTTTCCCCACTTATCCCTCCCCTCAAAATTGAATTTATTTCCTCAGGAGGAAATGCGATCGATCCACCAACTGTGCCGTTTACAGTAACACCCTGTGGCATTGAGCCACCACCTACTCATATTATAACTAACCAATATATTATAAAAATATTCAAAGTTAAAGATAATTTAAAATTAAATTGCAGTGCCAAGAGGATAATTACTTAGGACTTCCTTAATAAAAGTTTTCCAGTTTATTTTTATCAATCTGGTTTCCATACTTTTGACTGTTACAGGGTCCGCCATGATTTCGAAACATATGAAGTAATTACATGATATAATACTGTCACGATCAAGAGGCCGGTCGTGGCGCAGCGGCACGAAGTGTGACTGTGAAACCGACTGGTTGTGGATTCGATCTCCACTCGAGGAGATGAAATATTTACTTAGATTTATATTTCCATTTCTTCGCTTTGGTGTCGAGGCAAAGCGCGTCGTTGAGTTCTGCCTCTCAACACGCAATGCCTCCAAAATTCGGCAGAAAGTGGAGAACGGAGTGTCTTAAAACTAGATTTGCCCCTATGCCCTGCTGAGTGCGGGATACAGCGTGAAGCTATTATACTTTTTTTTCTTTTTTTTTTTTTTTTATGGAAAAGATACGGCAAACGAGCGTGCGGGTCACCTGATGGTAAGTGACTACCGCCGCCCACGACCCCGTGCAACCCCAGAGGAGCTACAGGTGCGTTGCCGGCCTTTAAGATGGGTTGGGCGCCGGGGCCCGGCATTACCTGATGCGAAACGCAGTGGCATAATACCACTACTTCACGCCGGTTTTAAATGCCGGGGGTGGCAATGATCCGGTCGAGTCTGCCCATGCGTGTTGCCATTGCTCGCGACGTGACTCTACCACACGTACTTTAGTCGCCTCTTACGACACCACCAGTACCAGGATGATCCTATTCTAGGACGGGATCACACGGCACGGCACGGCACTTATTATTATACGATCAATATCATACTACATTACCATCTGCAGGTATGACGTTTAGCCTATCGTTAAAGAGCTCTAAGTTAATTTTCATATTTTTTAAACGTGAATGATATGTAATATATTTTTGTTAGAGATTTTTTTTTATTATACTTGCAATTCTTAGTAAATTACGAAAGTATACGTTTTGGTTTTATATTTTTTTAATTTCACGCTGTATCCCGCATATTATAGCAGGGATAACTAGGGTAACCTAGTGTTATGATACTACGTGACCACTTTCCACCTCATTCGGTTCAGTTGGAGAACTCAGCTCTGCACTTTGTTTTATTCCACCACTAGAGGGAGGAAAAGAAAAAAATCACTTCCCCAAGTGAATATCGAACCCATAGCCTTCGCGTTTACAGTCAAGCGCTCGGCCATTGCAATACGAATGTTTGTTGTTGTTGTTTGTTGTTTTATTTCATCAGAGTAAACAAACATTATCAATACTTCGGGTGAGATTCGAACTCACAACCAACACGTAAGCAGTAATGCACAGACCAAAAACTACTTTAAAATTAACTCTTTTAAATTAACTTGAAAGTTAACTCAAAGTGTATCAAAGTTAAGTAACCCTTCTTTTTTTATACAATAAAAATATTAAAAATGCACAAAGACAATATTTCGATCCATCAAGATTCTATTTATGTATGTATGAACTAAATAAATAACAGACAAAAAAAAACAGAAAACCGTATTAAGTACAAATCAGCTTCACGCTGTATCACGCACACAGCACGATAGTCTGAGGGAATTTTATTATAGTTTTTTATAATTTCTTTTTTAATTATTTATAATTTTGTATATTTTTTTGTACTTTTTTTATAATTTTTTATATATTTTCCAAACTTTTACAAAATAAATATGTTTCTCTTCTAATTATTTAAACACTTTAAAAATGTAAATAAAAATACACACGTTGCACACCACGTGGAGTACAAGATACCAATAATGCATGATTTAGATGTAATATATGAGCTGCCAAAGAACCAATTAATAATACTATATAAAAATATAAGTACGATTGTACAACAATGTTACTTAACGCGTTACGAGTGATCTAGTTCTTAATAAGTAATTTCTTTAAATTTGTTTTTGTCTCTGTATATCTTGTGGCGGTTTTATATTATATCTTTATGTTAAACTAAAAGAGTTATTGCCATTTTTTCCGCCAAGTATAGCGGAAAAAGTTTGGTAAAGGAACCTGGTAGTGTCTTAAAAATTTATTTCCTCGAATTCGAGACATTGCATGTGAGTTTTACACTCAATGCGCGACTTTGACTCACCAAAGCGGGGAAGTGGTTTTTTTTTTTCAATTTCACGCTGTATCTCGCACAAAGCATTATAGGAAGATGGAGCCTAGTGTTAAGACACTCGCGCGTTGAATTTAGGATGTATTGTGTGTGTTGTGTGACAGAAATCAACGCCGTGCTCGGAAATAAAATATAAAATCTTTCATTTTCCTCGAGTGAGAATCGAACCTGCAATCTTCTTACAGCTCAGCTTTTTTTAACGAAATAGTGCATTACTTTTGTAATTGCAGACACTGCTAAAACATTATTTCATAATCTATATGACGAATCGAAGTCAGAAGCGAAATTCTTGACTAAAAGTAAAAAAAAATTACGATCCAAAATTAAACCTGTTTATATAAAATTGACTTACATTTTATCCATATAGGGATAACTTATCGAATACGTTTTATGGGAATTGATTTTTTAATACCTCATTTTATTACAATAATATTTTTTACCATTGCCAACTTGACCTTTGCGACACATGTACCTATATTTCTGCTAACCTTTAAGTTAAAATGTTAAAGTTTTAAGTTTAACGTTTTTGAACTTATTTCAAGCAGAAATTGCGTAATTTTGTTCGTTTACAATGATTAATTACAGTATATACTAAATGAAATTTCTTAGAATTCAACACGTATTACGCTTACTGTTGCTAATTTGAGAAATGAGGACTTTCGCTGAAAGTTTTACGCTAAATATCTAATTATAAGTAAATATATTTATAAAATATAGTCAAAAAACACATGGAGCTCATAATAATATTATTTTAGTTATCTAAAAAATCTTATAAGAAACTAGTAGTCTCTCAGTGCGTGAAGTCAAGGGCAGGCCGTTAAGAGTTTTAATTGTATCCTTCATTTCGCAGAGGGAACGTGGTGTTAAGATACTCCGTCCTCCACGTTCCACCACATTGAATGGTGCTTTGTCAGAAGACAATATATTTTATAGGATTGATGAATAATTCTCATAAGAATACCAGAGAATAATAAAATAATTATGCTATTAATCTGAATTATAGTAAAAATATATTAAAAGTGCATAATATAAATGGTTTTGATTCAAATTGTGTAAAACATATTCAAGATTTTATAAAACAAAGAGACGAAGTAGACTGTCGTCTACTGTGCAGTTCGTCTTTTAACGTGCGATTAAACTTTTGTTCAGAATCCAACCACCATGATGCACAGCTAGTACATCAATTTCATAGTGAAGAGTTAACAGGTTTTAATTAAAAAAATAGACAAATATTCTTTACAAACACTGAATAATATAATTTATTGCATAACAACATCAATATCACCACACATCGTGCAAGGTGTTTTTATCAATCATTTTAATATGTCATATCGAGATCAACTTATGTAGAATTTCAACTGACGACGACCTTCACCTCGCCGTCAACTGCAGCTTTAATTACTGCACGGTACGTAGCCCGCGGCCGGTCGTATGTGAGTATGCCCAAAAAGACAGCGATTATTCATGTATAAAAACATTTGCGGCCCATACAGAGATATAGTCTTATTTCGACAGTCAACCTATTAACAATGGCAGCTAAGGTGAGACGGGAGAAAAAAAACATACGTTTTGATTTTAAAATATTTTTTTTGATTCATTAATTTTACATAATGTTTTATTAATTATATTTATTCTTAAAAATCAGCTTCACGCTGTATTTCGTACACAGCAGGGTAGGCAGAGGGGACTTAGGGTAAAGAGAGGCATTTCGTGTTGAGTGGCGAGTTAAGAAATGAAAATATAAATTTAAATAAATATTTTATTTTCTGGAGTGGAAATTAAACCCACAACCAGTCGCTTTTACAAGCACATTTTGTACCCCTGCGCCACGACTGGCCTCATATTATATTTATTCTTATTAATGATATATTTTTTACTTCAGTTCTTCGTCGTCCTCTCCCTGGCCGTGGCCGCATCAGCTATCCCCTTGGTCCCCGTGGCTAAGGTAGCGTACGCTGAGCCCGAAGCTCCCGCACACTACGAGTTCCAATACTCCGTTCACGATGAACACACTGGTGACATCAAGCAGCAGCAAGAGGCCCGTGCTGGAGATGATGTCCACGGCTCTTACTCTCTCGTACAACCTGATGGCGTACACCGTATCGTGGAATACTCTTCTGATAAAGTGAACGGTTTTAACGCTATTGTACGTTACGAGGGTAAACCCATCCCAGCTCCCGTACCAGTCGCTAAGGTTGCATACGCTCCCGTCGCCAAGGTCGCCTACGCCGCACCCGTCGCCAAGGTTGCCTACTCCTCTCCAGTCGCCTACGCTTCGCCAGTCGCCAAGATTGCCTACTCTCCCGTCTCTTATGCCGCCCCTGTCGCCAAAGTAGCCTATGCTGCTCCCGTTGCCAAGCTCGCCTATGCTTCTCCCGTTGCCAAGGTAGCATATGCCGCTCCTCTCGCCCAAGTCAGCTACTCCTCTCCCATCGTCTCCTACCACCACTAACTGTAATAAGTATTTTTAAAGTTGATTAATTTATTTATGTGATAAATAGTTACAAATAAATTGTTTGTTTAAGATTTATACTGTTGTTTCTCTTATTTTATTATATCGACCTACATTTAAATTAATTTCTTTAATTTAATTTATTTAAATCCAGTTTTGTAATATAATAAAACAATTAAGTCATTTTTATGGTTCTATACCTTAAAAAGCACAAACGGGATCCTTCTAACATCCTCATATTGTTGTCTGTCAAGACCATTTTTTTTGCTTTGGAACTATCAAGGTGAAATATAAGCAGTATAATACGAATAAATAAAAGTTAATATATTCATAGTACAGGCCAGTCACCATAAAAGGTCGTAAAGTCGTAATGAAATATTTATTCATATATTTCCGTTTCTTCGCTCTGGTGTTAAGTTCCGTCTCTCAACACGCAATGCCTCCAGCATTCGGCGGAAAGTGGGCCACGGAGCGTCTTAACACTTGGTTCCCTGCCTACCTGTTGTATGCGGGATATAGCGTGAAGCTAATTTGATTAATATTCATAGTATATGACGTCCGTCTAATTAAGGAATTGACTGAATAAAAGTAGATATTATAAGAAGACAAACCAAATTGATGGATGTCACTTACTTATATTAAAAAAAAATAAAATAGAAGTGGGCAAGTCGCAGAGTGGTGCTTGTGACAAAACAAAAGAAAAAGACAATGTCGAGGTGGACAATGTCAACGATGATTGGATGACCTAAGAAGAATAGCCGACGTTCCTTGGAGTACAGAACCGCGTACTGTGGCAAGCTCCTAGGGAAGCCTACGATGGAAAGCAAGACAATTTTTTCTTGATGGTGTCTGATTGAAGGTTAAAAATGCAACGGTTTGACGGTGTACTATGTAAGATTGTAAATAAAGGCTATTTTTATTATGTAAGAGTTTTTTTAAATTACAAATGAAATTTTTTTTCAATGCAATATTCTGGTGGCAGTCTGATAATAGAAAGGTGAAGATCGTCACTAGAGCACTATGTAATCCTATCGAGTTTATTTTTGTTTGATTTGTCTTGACCAGAATTCCGACTAAGTATACATTGGTACCAGAG
This sequence comes from Heliconius sara, assembly GCA_917862395.2. Lineage (NCBI taxonomy): Eukaryota > Metazoa > Arthropoda > Insecta > Lepidoptera > Nymphalidae > Heliconius > Heliconius sara. The sequence continues at coordinate 3,329,502 of OU860783.2, read as the reverse complement.
TCTGTATTTGATATGGAATAGTATGAATATAGGAACACTCAAAACAAATAGTAAAGCATAGTCTATTATGACGTCAAATTTCGACCGAGAAATAAATTCTAAGGACAAACTAAAAAGTTAAAAAAAATATTTAAAGGAAAAAAAATATCAGTTTTTATTGTAATTAATAAAAAAAAATTGACTGTAAATGCGACAGGGTGTGAGTTCGATTCCCCTTCGAGACAATGAAACGTTTGATATTTTCATTTCCTCGTTCTAGTAACGAGGAAATGAATGCCCGGACTTGTTTCCAGTCACACTTCGCGCTACTGCGCGAAAAGTACTCCTTCGGAATACAGCGGAAAATGAGGAACGGAAGTATCTAATGGGAACGGAGTGTCTTAAAAAAAATAAAAAAAATAGCTTTCCTTACATGTGTACATGTATTTGTATATTAGAATAAAAATAAACAAAAATATATAATAAACACGGACTTTTTCAATGTACAAAAAAACTTACAATTTAAATTTAAAAGCCATTACACGGCCGGTTGCTGTAGTTACCTTCTTTTATTATTGTTATTTTACGATTATTTATTATTAAATAACAATTCAAGTACTACAGCTGTTATTCATAAATAGCTGAAGAAATGTAGTTAGTAGGTAGGTATTCATAAAATAAAAAATAATATTATTCTCCTGGAAATATAAGATATTAAATAATTAAAATATGTTAAACAAAATTTTTGGGGTTTTTAATAATTCAACCACATTATTGTAATAAAGATGACATAAGTACAAACATATAGTTTCAATACTTGGACTTGCCATAGACTATTTATGATAAGTCTCAAAGATGGATAGGATAATTAGATGGATAGGATACGATAAGTTGAAAAAAATATATACTTTGTGTAACTTTCATATTTTTATTATATAAATTAATTAAATAGATTTAACATGGATATTCGCTAACGGTATTGACTTAGTGTTGGTAGGAGATGACGGGGGATGAGTAGCTCACGTGCGCGAGGGGAGCGGCGTAGGCAACTTTGGCAACAGGGGCGGCGTAGGCGACGGGAGCGGAGTAGGCTACCTTGGCGACGGGAGCGGCGTACGCGAGCTTGGCGACGGGAGCGTACGCGAGCTTGGCGGGGGCGGGGGCGGCGACGGGGTGTCCCTCATATCGCACTACGGCGTTGAATCCGTGTTCCTTGTCAGCGCTGTACTCCACGATGCGGTGGACTCCATCAGGCTGCACGAGCGAGTAGGAGCCGTGGACGGCGTCTCCAGCACGGGCCTCTTGTTGCTGTTTCACGTCCGCGCTGTGCTCGTCGTGTACAGAGTATTGGAACTCGTAGTGGGCTGGCGCTTCAGGCTCTGCGTACTGCACAACTGGCAGAGCGTAGGCGGCCGCGGCCAGGGCGAGGATGATCACAATCTGTAAATAATAAGATAATTAAATTTTTATGTTGTTTTTCCTAATTATTTGTAGTAAATGCAAATTATGTTGAATGGCGGAACTCAAAGTCGCCCTTTACCTCAGCACCAAAGCGAAGAAATGGAAATATCATTTCCTCGAAGGGGGATCGAACCCACAACCAGTCGGTGTACAGTCACACTTTGTGCCCTGCGGCACAATTGGCATCATTATTTGTAGTGTTGGGCGTTACTGTTATATTTTTATAATGAATTATTCATTATATTATATTTTTTTAACTGTTATTTTAAACTGCTGTAATATATATTATATTATTTTCAACGTAAATATAATACAATGAGTAAATGAACGAAGTTCAGACTAATATCAAACAAAAAATTATAATTTTCGTTATTAGCTATATTTTAATGTAAGTAATATTTGGCCTTTCTGCTATTAAGTTAAAGCTTATATTTGTGCGAGGTTATACGATGTGAAGTTCGCCATCATTATTTTATTTGACCTTGGCTGAACTCGACGTAGGCCGAATAACTACTAAATATTTCCGATTATTACCGAACCGAGGCGCCACATGCCATTTTCACAGCAGATAATGAAAATTATAAATAACAGTCAGTGTTGAAAATAAACAATGATTAGAACATTAGAAATTTATAATGAATTATATTATCTGCTATTTGTTATAACGCCCAACTTTAATTATTTGTAATAATAATTTGTAATATTTCAGTGTCCTGGAATGACTTGGCTTGGATATAATTATATATTATATGAATTAAGAAATAAAAAATCACCTTAGCGGACATTGTAGTTGTTGTTGTATTAAGAATTGTAATACAAGTGTTCCGATAAATAATTTACTTCAGCTTTTATATGAGCGTCGTTGCAAAAGAGTCACGAGTAAAACTTTCTAGGCCGTGAATTAAAATTATTAAAGAGAATACAAATTAAATAATACTACTTACTAATCTATTTCGTAAATAAACAGTTATATAGTCTCTTTTTTTTATATATATTTTTAAAATATAAGTATATTATAATTTAAATATTTAATTAACATAAATAAAATAAATCTTTAAATCTTGTTTTGTAATTTAAGTTTAGTAAAGTGACATTGGTAAAGTTTTTTTAATACTACTAATTATTGATTGTAATCATAGAAGACGATGAAGCCAGTCGTGACGTCATGAATATGTTGTGGGTTCGATTCCCACTCGAGGAAATGTAGCATTTTATTCCATATAATTTCTTGGGCTTCAATCTCATGGGTTTTTTTCTTAGATAGAAAGAAAATGGTAAACGTGATGATATAATTAGTACAGAACGTAAATTACGTTCCCACTTATGTGGGATATCATATCCGCAAAAATCCGGGATAGATGCATGCTCCGCAAAGCTAGCGAGCCTCACAAATTTGTATCAATAGTTGAGAAATTGCAAGTACTACGTGGCGGTTTGAGGTGTGAACTTATATTCGAGAATCCTAAATTTAGGTCTATTTTATAATCATACAATCTAGAGCTTTTTCTATAATTATACAAATAATAATTGAAGAACTTTGTACTTTAAATTGATATAACTTTTTTACTTATATATAACTTTTGTAGGTACTCATATATCTGAGAAAATCACATAAGTCTTAAATTTGCATTAGGTATGCACATCACAAATGGATGAATAACTCAATATCACGCCGAGCGATTCCGATGATACTGTTTCTATTGGAAGTCCTTTATCCTATACTTCAACGATAGTTTCAGCAGTAAAACAAATAGGCTTAGTAATTTGATATTGTAGTGAGCTTGTTGTAGCATTAACTTGACACTGACTTCAAAATTATAAAATCTTTCGTTAATTATTTTTGTTTAATAAAATCAAAGTACGTTTTATTTTATTTTAAGTAAATTTTATTTTTAGTTCATTTTTTAAGACAATTTTTTTTAATAGATTTATTAGATTTTCATATTTCTCACCTTTCGATATGTATCTCATCTACAGGAGTTTACGGTATAAATTAAAATTAAATAACTTTATTTCTCGAGGCTAACAAATGTCACTTACATATCAATATTGTTGCAATAAGCAGACATAAATAGAAGCGCAAAATTTATTTCAATACATTCAGAACCAAACATTCACCACACAACATCCACAATGTCCGCCAAGGTTGGTTACATAAAACTTTAACTTATAGCTTGATCAAAAAAAATGAAATATATATATTTTTTAATTTTTATACTTTGTGTATAAATAATTTGTGAATTATAATTACAGATTGTGATCGTCCTCGCCTTGGCCGCGGCCGCCTCTGCCTTGCCCGTACTTCAGTACGCAGAGCCCGAAGCACCCGCCCACTACGAGTTCCAATACTCCGTACACGATGAGCACAGCGCGGACGTGAAACAGCAACAAGAGGCCCGCGCTGGAGACGCCGTCCATGGCTCCTACTCCCTCGTACAGCCTGATGGAGTCCACCGCATCGTGGAGTACAGCGCTGACAAGGAGCACGGATTCAACGCCGTCGTACGTTACGAGGGACACCCCGTCGCCGCTCCCGCTCCCGCCAAACTGGCGTACGCTCCCGTCGCCAAGCTCGCCTACGCCGCTCCCGTCGCCAAGGTGGCCTACTCTGCTCCCGTCGCCTACGCCGCCCCTGTCGCGAAAGTAGCCTACGCCGCTCCTCTCGCGCACGTCAGCTACTCATCCCCCGTCATCTCTTACCAACAGTAAGCCTATAGCGGATATCCTTGTTAAAAAATATTTAATTTATTTCTGAATATGTGATACAAATAGCTGTAAATAAATATTTACATTATATTTTACATCTTTTTTCTCTATACATATTGGTGATTTACCCAAACTTTATTTATAATAAATTTACAGTATGATGTCTGAATGATAAAAAAATACGTAATGCGTTCTTAATCATCTTCCTATTGCCAAAAAAAAGAATAAAAAATATATTTTTTGTACGGTCAGTTACGTAATGCCCAAACAGTCATAACAAAATAAAAATATTAATATTCAATTGTATTGCTTATTTTGCTTCTATCTCTATTAAAACAAAACAAAAAAAAATACTTTCTTTATACTAGCGGCCACCACTTACTACTTACTTACTTTGGGTGGACTTTATGTCATTTACTTGCAGTTATCATAGAAATTTTAAATCAAACCTTTATTTGTTTTTTGAACTACAATTATCTTGTTTATGGTCAGACGCTGTGCCACTGCGCCATTTCATATTTAATTCACCTTCATTTTTAATATTTTTTATTTGTCTAAAAAAAATACCTACCATAATAAAATAGATCAGGCAAGTCGTGACACTGAGGCACAAACGTGTGACTGTAAGCGTGATATGTTGTGATTTCGATTCCCACTCGAGAATATGAAATATTTAATATTTTCATTTCCTCCCTTTGGTAAAGAGGCAAAGTGTGGACTTAAGTTGGCCACTCAACACGCAATACCTCCAAAATTCAGCGAAAAATAGAGGAACGTGTTTTCATGGGAACAGAGTGTCTTAACACTGGGTCCTAAGGTACCCTCTGCTCTAACCTGATAGGTGTGTAAGCTTGTGCCCCTGCGCCACGATTACTATTTGTTTAATAATTTATTAACTTAAAGATTTCTAGTAATTTTACAAAATGTATGAGAAACTGTCAAAAATATTGTATTTTCTTTGTATATAACCCTTATAATTTAGTAGATTACCTATAGAAGTTTATTATATTGTTAGCATACTCGTGTAAAAGAGGGTAGATTTAGGTGAAAAAGATGATAAAAGCAGTGGAGTTGTGTCAATCGGCTATTGCTTGTTGGCAACGGCCCTTATTGGAAGTAAACTAATGTGAAGTATTGTTTGTAGGTGATACATATCACTTATTGCAATTACATGGTATCCCTTTTCAAATAGTTTAAAAACATATAGACGATGTATGTATTTATTGCGTATTTTAAAAACTATAACCGCTTCCGATTTCTAACAATATGACGTGATCGTAAGGTGATATCAAGGTAAATTTAATATCAAATATTTAGGTATATGTTACATTGAAGCTCTGACAATATCCAGCTTCTAAGTCAAAGATACGGACATTTGTGCATCGATTTTGCTGCATTTTATGTGAAATTCGCCGCGTGATTAAAGCATAGGTATAGGGTTCTTAGAAATTTGGCGCGAAGTGAAAATTTACAATATAAATAAAATAAATTAATCAGCTTCACGCTGTATCCCGCACACGGCACTGTTGGCAGAGGGAAACTAGTGTTAAGAAACTCCGTTCCCCACTTTTAATCGAATTCTGGAGGCATTGCGTGATGAGTGGTAGAACTCAACGCCGCGCTTAACCTCAACACCAGAGCGAAGCAATGGAAATATAAATTTTAGAAAATTTTTCATCTCCCTCGATTGGGGATCGAACCCAAAACCAGTCAGTTTTACAGTCACACTTCATGCCGCTTTCGTGAACCAATTCCAGAAATCGACGGTAAGCGGGGGGCGGAGTGTCTAACACTTGGCAGGTGTGTTACACTAGGCATATTCTGCCTACTCTGCTATAATAGCCTAAAGCTTAAAAAATATCTTTTTTACATGTAATCATTTTTAAAAAGTGTGTGTATACACTTCAAAAGATGGATCTTTAATATTTATTTCTTTCTTATATGCAAAAATATTACCTAAATGTAAGAAAAACAGAGACGTATATTTATTTTCAAAGGTTTTATTTATATTTTATAAATAAATTAAGTTTAACAAGGATATCCGCTATAGTTAAGTACTATTAGCTACATTAAGTCAATATTTAATGTTGATAGGAGATGATGGGGGATGAGTAGCTGACGTGTGCGAGGGGAGCGGCGTAGGCGAGTTTGGCGACAGGGGCGGCGTAGGCGACGGGGGCGGAGTAGGCCACCTTGGCGACGGGAGCGGCGTAGGCGAGCTTGGCGACGGGAGCGTAGGCGATTTTAGCGGGAGCAGATACGATGGGTTGACCTTCATAACGCACGACGGCGTTAAATCCATTCACCTTGTCAGCGCTGTAGTCCACGATGCGGTGGACTCCATCGGGCTGCACGAACGAGTAGGAGCCGTGGACGGCGTCTCCAGCGCGGGCCTCTTGTTGCTGCTTCACATCGCCGCTTTGGTTATCGTGTACGGAGTATTGGAACTCGTAGTTGGCTGGTGCTTCGACCTCTGCGTACTGCACTACGGGCAGAGCGGTGGCGGCTGCGACCAGGGCGAGGACGATTACAATCTGTAACAAGTTCAAACATTTTTTCTATTATATATTTTCTTTAAATTTTCATTGTTCTCATTATATCTTTTTTATCCTGATAATCTGGATTCAAAATTATCAAGACAAGAAGAATATAATAACAAGCACATTGAATTACTTATAGGTAATACTAGTAGCAGTAGTAGTAGTAGGTAGCTTGTTTAGGTATATGAACCAAATTAAAATTCACCTTAGCAGACATTGTTGTTGTTGTTGTATTGAGATTTGTGATACGAGTGTACTGACAAATATTTTACTTGAGCTTTTATACGTGTGTCGTTGTTGCAAAAGAGACATAAGTGAGATATTTTTTTGGTCTTGAAATATTTTTTTAGAATTGAATTTACATATTTCTAGTTCGATTTAAATCTTAGAGGTCAAGTATATTAGATTCGTATTTTTAATTAATCGATATATACATGTATGTGGAATTTTATTTATAAACTAGTGTATAGGAAGTTAGTATTAGACACCTGGGCAGTGGTGGAACTCAACGCCGCGCTTTGCCTGATTACAAAAGTGAGCAAGCTAGGTTAAAGTTTATTATCAAACATTTTACAAACATTTTCAGAAGAGAGGCATAAAAATTAACTATTTTTAGGGTTTCGTACATCAAAAGGTAAAAAAATAACTATTATAGGATCACAAAATAAAGTGATCTGTTATCATCTGTTCGTCTGTCAAGAGCATTTATCGTGACATTGCGTGGAGGTATCAATATGAAATTAATATCAAATCTTAGACTGAATCTCATAAAAAATCTGGCTTCATTTAACTCAATACAATCAAAATATACGTTTTTCAAGCGTTATTAGAGTAACGTGTTTCGGCATTTGGTAGGAAATTCGCTGCGTAATCAACACTTATAGAGTACTTCTCGTGGGTCCTAACTATGAAATTTACGAATTAATACAATACAAATAAAAGAAAAATACGAAAATTTGATATTTATAAGTATTTCATAGAACAAAAAAACTAGACATACGCTCGCAAGCTTAAGTTACTTATATAAGCTATACCTACATCCCGTTGACCTACTGTCCAGAAATTCATATATTCTCCTCGGCAGGTAACTCCTTCTCACCTTTGACCAGTTTAATTTTATTTTATACAAAATTACATAATTATGTGATGTGGTGAAATAATCTACTAGTTTCATTAGCAATTACAAATTTGTAAATTAAAAAAATCTTTTTATAACAAGCTTTTATTGAAGAGGTAAGTTATGCTCAATTGTAATATTGTTTTAAAATTACCAAAGTTTGTATACCGCAAGAAATTTCTTTAGTTTTAATTGTCTATTGTTTATATGTGACACAAGCTTTTGCAATTTCCGGAAATTACTATTTTCATTTTGGTACAACATACCTTTTGAATAAAAGCTTGTTTTGAAAAAGATTTTTGCTTAATATTTTATTATTTATTTTCAATTTAGCTATCTCTTAATCTTCTCATTTCAATTTATGTATATTCGTTGTCAAAAACTATTCGTCGTAAAAGAGTTCTATAAAATATAAAATTAGGTATACAAGGAATAATATTAAAAATATATAGTCAGTCTGAATTTTATTGTAACAAATGCCATCAGCAATCGTAACCAACAAAGGGGAATTATTATATTTGATAATAAAATTAATAGAATTCTTAACACCTTCTTGATATTATGTTAAAAAAATCAAAGTAAATTGTTATTTTATCGGAATCGCTGATAAGGTTGTAAATTTCGTCAGGTTCATAATTATCTTTCACATTGTTTACGTCTGATGAATGACCAAGCATCTGCAAATTAACACAAATACTAAGTACCTATCAATAATTGAAGAACTGTAATAAATAAGCGTAACGTATAATTTAATATTGAAACATCTCTTACTCGTTCGTATGTCTACGTCTCTCACAAATGTTGCAAATTCTTCTTTTTCAAATCACTCTAATTCACACATTTCCTCGATCACCTTTGCTGTCGATAGTATTTGATCTGAGCCATATACAGTCATCAAACGTTATATAACTTAATTTTAAATATTAAATTTGAAAAACAAGGGTACATTAGCCAAAATCATTAATCGCTTAGTAGTTTTTATGATATATAAAAATGTATGACCATCTGACAATAACGAATTGTAACTTTGATTTTCAATCGGGGGAATGATTAAATTTAAATTATTTACTTTCTCCCACTCCGTTAATAAAGAGCAACGTTGAGTTGCTTCACTTGAACACAGGCAATGTCTCATTGTGCGGAAACTATTTTTTTTGTTATATTATGGCTGTTTGGATACTATGTGAATGATTTGTAAGACATAATTTGCATGAATAAGACTATTATTAAAAGATAAGATAAATATGATAGTTTATTATAATTAGTAACGTTTTCTTAATATATTAAATTGAGAGTTGAAAATTGAGAGTGTTGGTAAAGTATCATTGATGTGTTTTTTATTTGATTATTTTCAAAAAAACTTTATAGTTTTTTAGTATTTACCGTGATCATAGTGTAAATTAATTTTAAATAAAGGTGATTCATATTAGTGAAAATAAAGAGAACAAAAAATCAAATAATACGTAAATATGTATTTACAAGTACTTCTATTACATATTCAAAATAAATTAAGTATGTTTAATAAGAATATCCGTTATAGTTATTGACTTAGTGTTGATAGGAGATGACGGGGGACGAGTAGCTGACGTGCGCGAGGGGAGCGGCGTAGGCCACTTTGGCAACAGGGGCGGCGTAGGCGACGGGAGCGGAGTAGGCTACCTTGGCAACGGGAGCGGCGTAGGCAAGCTTGGCAACAGGAGCGGCGTAGGCTAGTTTGGCGACTGGAGCGTACGCGAGCTTGGCGGGGGCGGGAGCGGCGACGGGGTGTCCCTCGTAACGCACGACAGCGTTGAATCCATTCACCTTGTCAGCACTGTAGTCCACGATGCGGTGGACTCCATCAGGCTGTACTAGCGAGTAGGAGCCGTGGACGGCGTCTCCAGCGCGGGCTTCTTGTTGCTGCTTCACATCACCGCTGTGGCTATCGTGTACGGAGTATTGGAACTCGTAGTGGGCGGGCGATTCGGGCTCTGCGTACTGCACAACTGGCAGGGCGTAGGCGGCAGCTGCCAGGGCGAGGACGATCACAATCTGTAATTATTACCCATAAATTTAAATATTATAACAAAACTGAAAAAAATATATCGTTGCATAATTCATCATTATATAATTCTTTAAAAAGCTATAAGTTAAAATTTTATATAACCGACCTTGGCGGACATAGTGGTTGTTGTGTGGTGAATGTTTGACTCTGAATGTATTGAAATAAATTTTGCGCTCCTATTTATGTCTACTTATTGCAACAATATTATTATTTAAATGACATTTATCGTCCTCGAGGAATGTACATTTTAAATTTTATGGCTACTCCCGTACCAACTGTAACGTAAGAAATGTTACTGTTTATTATTATTATTATTTTAAAGTCAAATGAAACATTGAAATTGTTCTGAAACTATCTGTAGCTTTTATTTAATTTCACGTTCTCTACGTACTCTACCTACCTAAAACGTCAAAATACATGTGAAAATCAGCTTCATGCTGTATGCCGCGCAAAGCAGGGTAGGCAGAGGGAACCTAGTGTTAAGACACTCCGTTCCTCCGTTATAGTTAAAATAAAAAATATATTTAAAAAAAAAACTTTTAGCTCTACTTAGTATTTTTGAAAAAAATAAAACAAGTTACGTCGCCGTTACTATTTTTCGAAGGCCTACCCGTGGCCTTCGAAAAAAATGAAGTAATGAAGCCTAAATTATAATATTATACAAGCTGTTATAGCACATTTAGCAATTAATATTTCAGACTACTGTACGACATACCGTGGGTTCTTTTCGTAATAAAAAAAAATGTTTATATGGAGTGCAAGAAAAAAAACAAACACATTAATACTATAATTAATAGTATTGTTAATATACTGATTATTGACAATTGTTCAAAGATTCTTTGTCATCTCATAACTACCCTACTTTTTAATAATTAAAAAGCCGGTGAAGTGCGAGTCGGGCTCGCCCACCGAGGCTTCCGTACCAATTTCAGGATTGCAGGTCAATGTACAATTTATAAAAGTTGACAAACGTAAATTAACATTTTCTATTAAATAAACTAGAAATATAAGTTTTTAATCATTTTTTACTATGAAATACTAATAAATTTTAGCTTTTCGGAGTTTTATATTTATTTGTATTGGAAGTTCTCACTTCGTGAAACTTTCGAAACACCCTAAAGTTTTCATCACGTGGCGAACACCACAAAAATGCAGCAAAATCTATGTAAGTTAGTGATGACTTAGAATGACTTAGAATTTTTTTTTCTGTGCTGCATAAGACCTTAACATATGATATTAATTCCAGCTTGATACCTCCACGCGGTCTCGATATTAATATTATTATTTATTTCGTCGAGTGGGGATCGAACCAATAACCGTTTGTTCTTGAATTTAGAACTTCCGGACCACGATGGCAATGATATCACAAATATAACTGCTATTAAATATATTAGAAATACAACTGCTATTAAATATATCACAAATACAACGCTACTGCGGCGGAAAGTGGGGATCGAAGTGTTCGCTCCTATGTCTACCCTCTGTGAAGCTGTAAGAAGGTTATTAAATATAAATGTGGTATATCAAATTATTAAGTTGATATCTTCTTTATGGTGCACTGATTTAGAAAATAGAATTATTGAATAATAGAATAATACCTGTATTATTTATTCAACATTCCCTAAGGGCAAGAAAGCATAACTATAGCTGCAACTCGTGCAAGGTCACACACTTATATAAAAGCTCCGAGCACCGATATTTTAGTACATTCAAATTTTAACATTCACTTCAATAACAATCAAAATGTCCGCTAAGGTAAATTATTAACTTTAATTTTAAATGAATTACTTTAAATTAATTATACAATTTCATTTATTTCTGTTCTTGTTCTGTAGTTGAGAATTGTAATACTATTCGGTGGACTATATATTATAAATATTTCTTCAAACGACGAAATGCAGCGTTGACAAAATTGACTTGTATAAAGAACTCTAATTTTGCTATTGAATAAATAATCATACTTTTAAAATAATGGTTACAGGTAGTGCTCGTCCTTGCCCTGGTCGCGGCTGCGTCGGCCCTGCCCGTGGTACAGTACGCAGAGCCCGAATCACCCGCCCACTACGAGTTCCAGTACTCCGTACACGATGAGCACAGCGCGGACGTCAAACAGCAACAAGAGGCACGCGCTGGAGACGCCGTCCACGGCTCCTACTCGCTCGTACAACCTGATGGAGTCCACCGCATCGTGGAGTACAGCGCTGACAAGGAACACGGATTCAACGCCGTCGTGCGTTACGAGGGACACCCCGTCGCCGCCCCCGCTCCCGCCAAACTTGCGTACGCTCCCGTCGCCAAGCTTGCCTACGCCGCTCCCGTTGCCAAGGTGGCCTACTCTGCCCCCGTCGCCTACGCCGCCCCTGTTGCCAAAGTTGCGTACGCTGCTCCCCTCGCGCACGTCAGCTACTCATCCCCCGTTATCTCCTACCAACACTAAGTCTATAGCGGATACCCTTGTTAAAATTATTTAATTTATTTCTGAATATGTGATACAAATAGCTGTAAATAAATATTTACATAATATTTTACATCTTTTTTTAGAGAAAAAAAATCTGGATAAATCACTAATATATATACACAAGTATAAAGATTGATAACGACAACGAAGGGATCCTCGTAGGTTACTTTTTTCTTTTTGAGGTACAGAACTCTTCAAAGTATAATAATCTTATTTGTGCAAATACTTATGTACAGTCATTCAAGTAATGTCCGAAATAGAAATGCTATTTTTCTTAATATTCAATAGTATTGCTTATTTTGCTTTTATGCCGTGTGATCCCGGCCTAGAATAGGATCATCCTGGTACTGGTGGTGTCGTAAGAGGCGACTAAAGTACGTGTGGTAGAGTCACGTCGCCAGCAATGGCAACACGCATGGGCAGACTCGACCGGATCATTACCACCCCCGGCATTTAAAACCGGCGTAATATATTTTTTTTTTCCATAAAAAAAAAAAAAAATATATTAAAATAAAAAAAATAATTTCACTAGTAGCCCTTGTTCAGCATCTTACATTAAGTGGACTCTAAGAATAATAAAGAACCACTATAATATTACCAGCCTATTATAATAAAACAAATGAGGACGCAGTGGCTCAAGGGTGCGACTGTAAACCCGACAGGTTGTGGGTTCGATTCTCACTCGAGAAAATGAAATATTTAATATTTTAATAACCTCGCGCTGGTAACGAGACAAGTGGTTTTCGAACACAATGTCCTAAAACTAGGTTTTTTTTTTTTTTTATGGAAAAGACACGGCAAACGAGCGTGCGGGTCACCTGTTGGTAAGTGATTACCGCCACCCACGACCCCGTGCAACCCCAAAGGAGCTACAGGTGCGTTGCCGGCCTTTAAGATGGGTTGGGCGCCGGGGCCCGGCATTACCTGATGCGAAACGCAGTGGCATAAAGCCACTACTTCACGCCGGTCTTAAATGCCGGGGGTGGTAATGATCCGGTCGAGTCTGCCCATGCGTGTTGCCATTGCTGGCGACGTGACTCTACCACACGTACTTTAGTCGCCTCTTACGACACCACCAGTACCAGGATGATCCTATTCTAGGCCGGGATCACACGGCACAAAAGGTTCCCAGGTACCCTCTTCTCTACTCCGCTGCGTGTGCGCATGATTGTGTCTCTGCGCCACCATAATTGGGTCGTTTAATTAATTTATTAACTCAAAGATTATTAGTAGTTTTACGAAAAGTATGAGAAACTGCCAAAAAATATTGTGCTTGAAGAACCTTACTTAGTAAACATATAAATATTTTTTGGTTGAAAAGTTAATATCGACAAAAATATATTTGACCATTTCCATTTCATACCAAAAATCATGCCTGCGTTGCAGGAATATAGGTATTTGTATATCATTGTGTTTTAAAAAATATTGTGTGTTACTTATTTAGATGTAAAAAAAAATTAACGTAACGGGACTCGAGCGCGCGCGTCCTGGAAACCGACCAAGCGCTTTGACCACTAAGCCATCGGTTTCATCAAACTACGTCGAAATTTTTATATGTTTTCGAAGTAACTATTTTTTTAAAATGTGGTAATCCCCATCCACACTTTAAAATGCTTAAAATATGATATGTTGTTCAAATGCGCAAATAAAACGTGGGTAAAGTCCGTAGGTAAGTGATAAGTTATGGATTCGTTTAATGATTATAATTTTTTTATATAAATCTATCAATTTGATTGTTTCAGTTGCTTGCTCCACTCAATATCTCTAGATTAGAATCGGAAACGCAGTATTTTATTTTTTATCTGATTTTTAAGGTTGCGTACCTCTAAAGGTAAACACGGAAGTCGTCATTTCAGTCATCACTTTGTTGTCCGTCTGCCCGTCCGTCAAGCCCATTTCGAGATCCCAAGTATCAATGTTAAATTAATATCGATTATTAAGGTCTATGGTCCCTTGAAGCACAGACAAAGTGAATTTTCTAAGTCAACGTATTCAAAAGATTCGAGCATTTGTGCATCGATTTTGCTGCATTTTATATGAAATTCGCCGCATACTCAAAACGTATAGGGTACTTCTCAAGGATCTACAGTTATGGAATTTGACACGACTTACAATATAAAAAAGGGGTGAAACCCAAAAAGTTTAAATTTATAAGGATTTCATAGAACAAAATCATTCAAAAAATTATCATCACGAAATCAGTACTTAAGCCGACTAACTTAAGTTTGTCAAATTTTATGAGTTAAATTCCCAAAATTGGTACAAAAGCCTCTGTAACAACTTTTTATATTAGCTTTGCTAATAGAAAATTTGTAAACATATTAGTATCCATGGCCATTTGTGACGAAAGGGCACAAAGTGTGACTGTAAAATCGACTGGTTGTGGGTTCGATCCCCACTCGAGGAGATTAAATATTTATTTAAATTTATATTTCCATTTCTCCGTTCTGATGTCGAGACAAAGCGCGGCGTTGAGTTCCGAATTCGGAATTCTCTAGAATTCGGCGGAAAATGGGAAACGGAGTGTCTTAACACTAAGTTCCCTCTGCCTACAGTGTGCATTTTATAGTGTAAAGCTGATTTATTTATTTATTTGATTTCTTCGCTCTAATTAAGAATAAATTTCAGAACCCGCTAAGTTCTGGAGTTCTGGTTCTAAATGGGGAGCAGAGTGTCTTAACACAAGGTTCCCTCTGCTAACCCTGCTACATGCGAGATACAGCGTGACGCTGAAAATATCAAATGACCGTTTTTAAAAAGAATAATTAATACACTTTAAAAACTTAATTTTGATTTTAAAATAACAGCCAGATTGATCGTTGATATATATTGCTTTCTTGTATACAAAAATATTGCTTAAGTGGAAGAAAAACAAGGACTTGAAAAAACATGTAAATATTTATTTGCAAGCGTTTTAAGTCTTTTTAAAAATAAATTAAATAAGTGTAACAAGGATATCAGCTAAAGCTAAGTACACTACATTAAGTCAACATTTAGTGTTGGTAGGAGATGACGGGGGATGAGTAGCTGACGTGCGCGAGGGGTGCGACGTAGGCGAGCTTGGCGACAGGGGCGGCGTAGGCGAGCTTGGCAACGGGAGCGTATGCGATTTTAGCGGGAGCAGATACGATGGGTTGACCTTCATAACGCACGACGGTGTTGAATCCATTCACCTTGTCAGCGCTGTAGTCCACGATGCGGTGGACTCCATCGGGCTGCACGAGCGAGTAGGAGCCGTGGACGGCGTCTCCAGCGCGGGCCTCTTGTTGCTGCTTCACATCACCGCTTTGGTTGTCGTGTACGGAGTATTGGAACTCGTAGTTGGCTGGTGCTTCGACCTCTGCGTAGTGCACCACGGGCAGAGCGGTGGCAGCTGCGACCAGGGCGAGGACGATTACAATCTGTAACAAGTTGAAATATTTTTTTCTATTATATATTTTCTTAAAGTTTTTATTGCACTTACTATATCTTTTTTGTCCTGTGAATCTTGATTAAAAATTACGTAGACAAAAATAATAAGCACAGTAGATTATTTATACATAGGAGGTTTAAGTATATGTACAAAGTTAAAATTCACCTTAGCAGACATTGTTGTTGTTGTTGTTGTTGTTGTATTGAGATTTGTGATTCAAGTGTACTGACAAGTATTTTACTTGAGCTTTTATACGTGTGTCGTTGCAAAAGTGTCATAAGTGAGACATTTCGATCTTGAATTATTTTTTAGAATTGAAATTACATATTTCTAGTCTGATTTATATCTTAGAGGTCAAGTTTATTAGATACCTATGTATTTTTTTGTATTAGCAATATTTATATCTATATGGAATTTTATTTACTCAATCATCATACAAATAAATTTTATATACATACTTGAGATTTACATGATTTATAACCCGGATATTAGAATTAGGCTAAATGAATTTTATATGAATATTCTATTGCAAAATTGCCTACTTTAACTTAAAAAAATCATTCTTAATCTTATACCTTTGTATGTTGTTATGTCGATGTAGTTTATGTAAATGTTATGCTTAAGATATATAAATTAAATTAAATTAGCTTCACGCTGTATCCCGCACACGGCAGGGTAGGCAAAGGAAACCTAGTGTTAAGACATTCCGTTTCCCACTTTCTGCCGAGTTTTGGAGGCATTGCGTATTGAGTGGCAGAACTCAACGCCGCGCTTTGCCTCGACACCAGAGCGAAGAAATAGAAATATAAATATTTCATCTCCTCGAGTGGAGATCGAATCCACAACCAGTCGGTTTTATAGACACACTTTGTGCCACTGCGCCACGACCGACCTCATATTTAAGATATATAAGGTATATTATTTGATTCATCGTTGCATAAAGTGTTTTTTTTAAATAGTTTGAGGCCGTCGTGGTGCAGGAGCACAAGGGTGTAGGATCAAACAAATCAATCAAAAAACTCTACGTCTCGCTTTGCTTCTTAATCAGAAAGAGCGAGCTAGATTAAAGGTGACCTTTTCCTTATCAAAACAAATACATTTCAGATATGTTCCAAGTATATTTCTTTAATAGACGGTCGGTAATCGGTTATCAGAGTTAGAGAGACAAAAAACCGAATAACATTTTTACAGGTGATTTAAATTTGTAATCTACCATTTTGTTTCGGTGGTCATTTTGGTTTTTATTTCTGTTCTGTATATGTCGCAACTGTTTTCCAAAATCTTGAATTGATTTATAAGCAATATACTACGAAAAAAACATTTTTTTCATATTCAGTCTTGAAAGTCTACAAGACTTTCTCCTATGCAACAAGATCGCACTGAGTTCTTTCATAGCTGATTCAGCTCTATTACTAAACGATGTCTATGGATTTTGTTTCTAATATATGTACAATATGCAATTTTATAAATGTTTAAGTGCAAAAAAAGGAATACAATATTTTTATACGTTTTCTAAATAAATATTAATGAATTCAAAATCAAAAATAAAGATTGTTTTCATATTAAAAGACAGTAGCGACAAGTATAATATTTTTTAAATACTTGACATGTAAAAACACACAAAAGTCAACTTAAAACGCATTTTGTTATTATAAAAATGAACTATTACAATAAATTATAAGGAAAAAATCTGAAATAAAAAAATTCTGTCGAGTGAAAATCGAATCAATAACGATTCTTTCGTGTTCACGTCTAGTACTGTAACACGATAATAATGATATGAAGTATAAATGTTGTATATTCTTATATTCTATTTTAACATACTTATCACATTAAATTGTTATGCTGATAACATCTTTAAGGTATAATAAATTTAAACAATCGTTAAAAACATTTCAGTTTCACGTTCACGTAAAAAGCATGAGGATCCCCCGGAGGGCATGTATGAAGAGGTGGATGACAGTGGACGAGGCGAAACAGGTAATGTAAACAACCGCAGCGTTTGGCGCTCCGTTGTCTCCGACTACCCCGCCAGTTATATGTATGTACGTATGGATTACAGTAATATATATGTCTTTAGCTGTACTTATTACTAGTACATAGAACTGTAAATTTTCAAATAGCAGGTACTTACTGTGTTTTTTATATAAGTGTATGCTTATCTCTATAGAGAGATCTCTTATAGAGATAAGTCCACCTTTGTACATGAAATATTTGATATGTTTTTGTTTCCTATGTATTTTAATAACAATAAAGAATATTATATATATTTATATAATTCTATTTTTTTTTAAAATATAATTAGGATTCAAATGCTAATGAATAATACAATAATATCTAATATCTTATTCATTAATTTACCCTGAGGGTAAAAAAGCATAGCTACGTATATCTGCAACTCGCGCAAAGATACTCACTTATATAAAAGCTTACAGCAACGACGTTTTAGTACATTCAAATTGTAACATTCACTTCAACAACAACCAAAATGTCCGCTAAGGTGAATTGTGTGTTTTAATTTTAAGCCGTTTTCATTTATATTAATGATATAATTTCATTTATTTCTGTTTTGGGCGAACGTATATTCTTGGCACGTGTATAAGTGATGCTTGTAAATTGTGATGCTATATATGTTATAAATATTTCCTCAATCTGGTTGGACGAAATGCAGAGTTGGATTACGATATCGTACAAGTAAAACGGCAAAATTAAGGATGTTTTTTAAACAAAAGGACTTATCGGTTAGTTAGGTTTGGACAGGTTATGGTGGTACCTGGGGGCTGCAAAACATCGAAATGCGTGAAAATAACAGATCTGTATAAAAAGTAAAATTTTACAATTACAAAAAATAAATATCTATATTTCTATAACAATGGTTACAGGTAGTAATCGTCCTTGCCCTGGTCGCGGCCGCCACCGCTCTGCCTGTGCTACAGTACGCAGAGCCCGAAGCACCCGCCAACTACGAATTCCAATACTCCGTACATGACAACCAAAGTGGTGATGTGAAGCAACAACAAGAGGCCCGCGCTGGAGACGCCGTCCACGGCTCTTACTCGCTCGTGCAGCCTGATGGAGTCCACCGCATCGTGGACTACAGTGCTGATAAGGTGAACGGATTCAACGCCGTCGTGCGTTACGAAGGTCAACCCATCGTATCTGCTCCAGCCAAAATCGCCTACGCTCCCTGTCGCCAAGCTCGCCTACGCCGCTCCCGTCGCCAAGGTGGCCTATTCCGCTCCCGTCGCCTACGCCGCTCCCGTCGCCAAGGTGGCCTACTCCGCTCCCGTCGCCTACGCCGCTCCCGTCGCCAAGGTGGCCTACGCTGCTCCCCTTACGCACGTCAGCTACTCATCCCCCGTCATCTCTTACCAACACTAAGTCAATGACTATAATTGATATTGTATTTAAAGTTAATTAATTAATTTATAAAATGTGATTACAATTATTACAATTAAATATTAACAAACATGTTACTTAATGTCTTTGTATTTCCTACTATTTATATGTATGAAATGCGAATAATTCGTACAGATATACATACACATTTATTTCCTTTATTTGAAACTGACTTATGTCAAAATCAAAGTCAAATAATTTGTTTCAAAATAAGAAGTTATATGCTTTATTTTTTGAACGTTAAATAATTTACCACCAGTTTACAGCTCCTGTAAAGACCTGAGAAGAACCAGACCAAAAACATTTTATTTTTAAATCAATTTTATACAAATACATATTTAATTAAGTGACAATGATTCCCAAGGCAAATGTTATTATTTATAAAATCATTAATTTGGTAATAACCTTTAAAAAACAAATGTTTTGTCACAATTTTTTTAGAACGTGATATAAAAAATTATTTGACGTGCTTATGCTTGACCGTACCTTGACTATGTACATAAAATAAAAGCAACAGCAAAACTAATTCATGTTGAAAAGTGTTGATCAAAGATCTATTGCGGAAAAAAATAAAATAATAAATAATTTTACTAAGGTTCATGTAATGTTGACAAGTACATTACGAATAGCAGTTTAAAAATAAATATAATAACTTAAGTAATCACATGATAAACGGATGCAAAAGAAGATTTTTTTTTAGTACTTATGTAACCAAGGAGAAACCGTACGGCAAGCGTGCGACTGTAAACGCGGCGGTTATGGATTCGATCTCCACTCGGGGGAATGAAATATATCTATCTAGCTCTGCCACTCAACCCGTAATGCCGTAATGGAAGTGGCATATAGAGTTCAAAAGGAGTCCAATTTTAGTGATTACTATATATTTTAGTGATTATTTTTTGATTAAATTAGTTTTTAATGTGTTTGTATACAAATTACTCGGATAATTGAACAATTACATTTTGTAATGAAATATAATGTAGGAGAAGGTAATAAAAACAAACAAATCTCAATCCTTTGGTAACTTAGTAAATTATCATTTGGTATAGAATTTGTCGAAGTAAGTAACCAAAATTTGTCGAAGTAAGTGGGGATCAGAGTTTTACTGTCACACTTCGAGCCGCTGCGCCACGACTGGCTTTAATACATTATATATAATATGTATAAGTGAATATATTAGGTACGATCCATTTTTAAGAGATATTTACATTTAAATTATATTTATTCGTAAATCCTGGCCCGATATAATACACGTGGCAAATGGAAGTTTTATATAATCTACCACGTATTTTAATCGCACAATCGTATTATCAAACATAGAGTTCGCTAAATAAGTGGAAAGTGGAGAAGAGACTATGTTAACAGTTCCTTTGCCAATTTATTAATATCTGTAGTACTAAAGTAATAAAGAAATATATCATAATACCGTTGAAGCTTAGGCTTCAACGTTAACGTTCTAAGCAACTTTGCTTAGAATAGAGAAATGTAATTTGCGAATGTCCTTGACATAGTAATTGTGACCTGACACCTGTTTAAGAACTGAACCTGCAACCACTTGCGTAATTAAACAACTTCTTAACAGTATAACTAGAAAATGATAATTAATATTTATTTATAGAAAATTCATCATCGATGAAACGATTCATTTGACTAAATGAAAAAAATACTGTAATGTATTTTTATTAATTAAACAAAGCATACATTACTGTACTTTTTTATTTAAAAGTATATAAGGCTTGGAGCAGCTAAAATAAATTCTTTAAGAAAAAAAAATCTACAAAGTACATAGATAATCATTATTAGATATGTTAAGCTTTTGAAAGCGTTAAGCTTTTCTAACAATGAATTGTGTTTTGATAACATTGTTGTGCTGTTAAGATGTCTGACATATTGTAGAACGTCCGTCTACCGCAAGTCTTATACCATGCCAAGATTCACGAATAAGTATAATTTAAATTTAAATATCCCTCAAATATGGATCGTAACTATTATAATCGTTTATTCACATATTATAGTTTACGTGATTTATTGTACTCTCTAATATGAGTTAAGAAAGGAATTATAAGAGATTAAGATCTCTTGGAAACATTAAGATGTTTCTGAACAGAAATATTTATGAATAATCAGAAAACATACATGTACAAAACTCCTGCATACAGTGTGTTGTAATATAGTTGTTATAAACTTATTATTTATTAATAACATTACATATCTGATAAACTTGACCTCTAAGATACTATATATTGAACTGGATATATTCAAATTCAAATCCTTTCTTGTGTAAAAAAATATATTTTGCGGCAGAGAAAGTCTCATTTGCGACACATGCAACGACAGTCGTATAAAAGCTCAAGTCAAATAAATCTCAGTATACTTGAATTACAATTCTGAATACAACAACAACTACAATGTCTGCTAAGGTGAATAAAAATGTTGTAAATATAAATAAATAAATATATGAATATAAAATCTTGAAATAATATGATAAAAAAGGAAATGACAATTTGAAACATATGTATTTATAAAATATTTTAATTTGTTACAGATCGTAATCCTCCTCGCCTTGGTCGCGGCCGCTTCCGCCCTGCCCGTCCTCCAATACGCAGAACCTGAATCGCCAGCCCACTATGAGTTCCAATACTCCGTACATGACAATCATAGCGGTGATGTAAAACAGCAACAAGAGGCCCGCGCTGGAGACGCCGTCCACGGTTCCTACTCGCTCGTGCAGCCTGATGGAGTCCACCGCATCGTGGACTACAGCGCTGACAAAGTAAATGGATTCAACGCTATCGTGCGTTATGAAGGTCAACCCATCGTATCTGCTCCAGCTAAAATCGCATACGCCCCCGTCGCCAAGCTCGCCTACGCCGCTCCCGTCGCCAAGGTGGCCTACTCCGCCCCCGTCGCCTACGCCGCCCCTGTCGCCAAAGTAGCCTACGCCGCTCCCCTCGCGCACGTCAGCTACTCATCCCCCGTCATCTCCTACCAACACTAAGTCAATAGCTATAGCGAACATTCTACGTTAATCTTACTTAATTTATTTATGAAATATGTTAAAATAGTTGCAATAAAAACATTACATACATATTATTTAATGTCTTTGTTTACCTCTCATTTAAATTTAGTATGTATATAAGTTCACAAACGCATATAGTTGTATTAGGGCCCCCCGCAGGTGTCGTGGCCCCCTTTGATAATTGTTATATAACGATAAACTTTTTTTATAACTGAACATTAATATGACAATATTAATATTACTTTAAAAAAATGCCTGCACTCGTCAAAACTTTTTAATGTACTGCAATTATTCGAATAATTTTGTAAATTTGACATTATGCTTATAATTAACGTTGCCCTACAGGATTTTTAAGGTCAATATGCATTATATTCAATGTTTTATATGCAATGAGGCTCGTTAATAGATTCCATAATATTGGTAATTAAGCCCATTATAGTCTTGGGCCCATAAAACGTAAAGATATTATATTTGAATATTTTACTTGTTTATAGATGCCTAGACAAAATTTTTTCTTCTCCGTGCAAATCTTTGCTATCAGGAGAAAATCTTGAAATCGGAAACAGAGCAGGAACACACGCAGATGTTGACGCGGCTATCAACTCAGCCGAGATGATACAGAGGATATCGCCAACAGTTCTAGCCGGTACCAAAAAGACGTGATATCCAGCAGTAGCTCCAACAATGAAACAGTCGTAGAACTCGTCATGAAAATGACCGTCATCGCCTGAACTCAGATACATTCTGTGTATTTTGTGACGTGAATTATACTAGCGACTTGACTTGTAGAAGAGTGGATTAAGCGTCAGATATGTAACTTATGGACCCACTGTTGGCTGTGCACTCGAAATAAATTTGCGATTTTTGTCATTACGTTCAATACACTTACTATATAGACTTTTGTGCGGACATATTACATAAAAATTGCATATTTTGTCATCGGCCAGATTACATCCGCCATTCTTACTATTGGTCATCAATCATCGTACTAATATTATAGCTATACACTTTTAACATTTTTTAAAGTGTTATTCCACACTTAGGAAAGAAAAATACTTATTTAGAAAACGTATAAAAATTAGAACGTAACGGGACCTGAACCCGCGCCTCCTGGACAACAATAAGGGGCTTTGACATTTAATAAGTAGCAATCTTTAGGCAGCGGAAATTTATAAACATGTCCCCACAGAGATGCTAACAACATAAATAAGTTATAACAAGCGTATGAAAATTTCGACGTAGCTTGATGGCTTAGTGGTCAGAGCGCCTGGTCGGTTTCCAGGAAGCGCGGGTTCGAGTCCCGCTACGTTTATATCTTTATGCTTTTTCTAAATAAACATTTTTCTTTCCTAAATGTGGATTAACACTTTAAAATTATAACAAAATTAATTTTTTTGTCTTGTACTCAAATCGCAAGTTCATTTGTAAATTCATATAATGTTTATTTCCATGATGTAATAATTTTATATTAATAGTTTTGATATTTTTAATATTGATTAGAAAAAAATATAAATAAAAGCCTCGAGGTGTTTGATTTCATTACAACCTGTAGGTCATTTTATCAGTGAAGTTATTATGTACATACTCCTATGTAAGCTTCTATACAAACACATAAAGAATTCAAAGACATAAAATAATAAGTATGAATTTATTTGCATCTACTATTTTCACATTTTATAAATAAATGAAGTGTAACGATGATATCATCTATAGTTTTTGATTTAGTGTTGATAGGAGATGACGGGGGATGAGTAGCTGACGTACGCGAGGGGAGCGATGTAGGCATGCTTGGCGACAGGATACAAATGACTTGGATACAAAATATATATTTTTTATAGAAACTTAATAGCATATATAGCATATATAACATAGCGAAATTAGCATGCTCATTATTAGCAATGGTTTGATACTCATTTTACTATGAGTAATTACCTACAAATAGCATGGTTTCGTGCCTATAATGAGCATGTGTAGCATTTAAGTTATTCGTAGCGGGCGAATTTTTTAAATATTTTGCAATTATTCTGCATGACGCGAGTTTTACCAGACCAGTTTCAGTTTTATATTAATAAAAGACTATTCATTTACTTTGTACTGCCAGCATTAAATATAATCAAGTTGGGTGAAAGTGCAGACAAGCTCGTCACAGAGTTCGCTCTACCTATTGTATACAATATGGGACATACTTGAATGTGAAGTCCAAGTTCAAATAGTTATGTGTAGGTACATGGTTTATGCAATTGTATTTAACATTTTTAACATACACGTTAACATTTTTGTTTGGAATATATTACAAGACTTTTCTGAGGACAGCATTTTACATAAAAAATGCTATGCTCAGACAAGAGGTAAATAAATATGTAATTAAGGATGTATTGAATAAGAGAATTCTGTATAACTGTAACAAATAATTTATTTGTAACATTTCATATCGTATAAATATCTTTAGAGAATTTTTTTTTTTATTTTATTTTATTTATTTTTAAGGGAAACATACAGTACATTAAATATATTCTAATAACACACAAACAATAGTACACATACCAATCAAGTTTCCACAAACTACTTACTCATAAGTCTTAAAGAACAACAATTTATGCACATACAAAAAACAAAAAAACAAAAAAATGGCAAACTTTCATTCGGCACAAAAAGATACAAATAATTTACTGCTAAAAATATCGACCCCTAACCAATTACAAAAATAAAAAACAATTCATAAACCTTTCTTCAAACAGTTCTTGAAATTATTGAATTTTACATTGAATAAGTCTAAGTTGTTATACTTAACATTAAAATTTTTGCATGCACGTGACACAAAGTTATTAGACGCATATTTTGTTTTAAAGCTTAGGAACTGCAAACAAAGGTTGAGTTCGTGCACCCAAAAAGCTATATGAGTCTAGTGTTGGTAAGAGATGACGGGGGATGAGTAGCTGACGTGCGCGAGGGGAGCAGCGTAGGCGAGCTTAGGGACGGGAGCATATGCGATTTTAGCAGGAACGGAAACGATGAGCTTGCCTTCATAGCGAACGATGGTATTAAATCCGCTTTCCTTGTCAGCGCTGTAGTCTACGATGCGATGGAGTCCATCAGGCTGCACGAGCGAGTAGGATCCGCGGACGACGTCTTCAGCGCGAGCCTCTTGCTGTTGCTCTACGTCACCTCTTTGGTTGTTATGTACGGAGTATTGGAATTGGTAGTTGGCGGGCGCTTCGTACGGCAGCACGGGCAGGGCGAAGGCAGCAGCAGCCATGGCGAGGACGATCACAATCTGTAGCAAGATGAAACAAATTTTAAAATAACACGCACATAAAATTTTAATAGAAATCCCCGATTTTAATAGAATGACCCGAACGTTCGTTTGCCGTGTCTATTACATTAAAAAAAATTAAAAAATCAAAAATTATTATATCTATAATGAATTGAAATTTACTTATACTTTTATATGACTATCGTTGCAAACATGGTGTATTTTTTTGATAAGGAATAAAATAAAAAAAAAATCTAATTCAATTCATATCGATGAGGTCAAGTTTATTAGATATACAGTATGTATTTCAAAAATGTACGACGTACATATCTACAATTTATACGTATATGTAGTATTTGAATTATCTTTTTTTTTATGGAATAGACACGACAAACGAGCGTGCGGGTCACCTGATGGTAAGTGATTACCGCCGCCCACGACCCCTGTGCAACCCCAGAGGAGCTACAGGTGCGTTGCCAGCCTTTAAGATGGGTTGGGCGCCGGCGCCCGGCATTACCTGATGCGAAACGCAGCGACATAAAGCCACTACTTCACGCCGGTTTTAAATACCGGGGGTCGTAATGATCCGGTCGAGTCTGCCCATGCGTGTTGCCATTGCTGGCGACGTAACTCTACCACACGTACTTTAGTCGCCTCTTACGACACTACTAGTACCAGGATGATCCTATTCTAGGCCGCGATTACACGGCACAAAATCTTATTTTCGCAAAAAACGTTAGCCTCGTAAGTAGGTGAAATATTGTCCTTGGTAATTTATTGAATCGATATTTACATATTTTAAGCGTTACCAGAGCGAAGAAATGAAAATATTAAATATAGCACCCTTTCGGGTAAGATTCGAGCCCACTACCCTCCCGTTTACAGTCGAACGCTTGTGCCACGACGGCGTCAATATGGTGTTTTTTTTTGTCTAATTCTCTTAGTTGTTAATTCTGTATTACTTTTGTTTTATTGTTGATATGTTAAAAGGTACATAATATGGATATATTAATACATCACTTAATTAATTACTTTGTTTTCTCTCCATCTGTCTGCATGTCTGGCAGTCTGTCAAGACAATACAGAGATATCAAACTGGAATTTGTATAAAAAAAACACTCGGCTCAAATTAATATACTCGTAGATATATTCATACAAAAAAACCCAATTAACTGAAATATGGTCTTTGTAAATTTTTTGGTCGATTTGAATTCGATCGATTCAAATTGCCATTAAGGCAAACTAACTACGTTAAAGTGTATAGGCTATTTACACTATATTCATATTTTTACGCATTAAATTAGCAATTTCACACTTTAAATTTATCAATTTATACATAAATTTGCCACATTAGATTTGCCATATTGCCTTGCCGTGTGATCCCGGCCTAAAATAGGATCATCCTGGTACTAGTAGTGTCGTAAGAGGCGACTAAAGTACGTGTGGTAGAGTCACGTCGCCAGCAATGGCAACACGCATGGGCAGACTCAACCGGTTCATTGCCACCCCCGTCATTTAAAACCGGCGTGAAGTAGTGGCTTTATGCCAACTGCGTTTCGCATCAGGTAATGCCGGGCCCCGGCACCCAATCCACCTTTAAGACCGGCAACGCACCCTGTGGCTCCTCTGGGGTTGCACGGGGTTGTGGGCGGCGGTAATCACTTACGATCAGGTGACCCGCACGCTCGTTTGCCGTGCCTTTTCCATAAAAAAAAAAAACATTAGACCTTTAATTATTTCTTTTAAGCTCACAAAATCACATATTTATTCAAATTCATTCAAGTTACAAAAAATAAAATTTCTATTCGAGATTAAAATATTATAGATAACCGGATCGGACCTGTCAAATTTCATAATTCTAGATCAACCAAAAGTACCCTATGAATTTTGACTCCCTTGATAGTGTCGAAATATGTTTTTATAACGGCATATAGAAATATGTTGTTTATCAGGAAATCATGAGGCCGTAGATGTGATTATAAGGTATAAATTTCAACTCGATATTTCCAAGTTCTATATGCCTAAACACCAGAGCGAAGAAATGAAAATATAAATGTAAATAAATATTATAGTTTCTCGAGTGGGGATCGAACCCACAACCAGGCGACGACTGGCCCAATTGAATATAATTTTAAAATAAGTTCAAAATAAAATATACATAACATAAGAGACCATCGTGGCTCAGAGGCATAACTGTAAACACGATTGTGGGTTCAAATAAAAAAAATAAACAATTTGTGTAGTCTTAAACATATAACTATCATTTCGATAAATAAATAAGGAACTCATTTCACATAATTACGTTAGGGACTAACTACGACTACGTATATATATATATATATATATATATATATATATATATATATATATATATATATATATATATATATATATATATATATATATATATATATATATATATATATATATATATATATATATATATATATATATATATATATATATATATATATATTACTTTTTTTGACATACAATTTTTACATTTCTAATAAACTTGACCTCTGAGATATAAATTGAATAAGATTTAAATTTTATTTTTCGCAAACATTTTGAATCAACGCTAAGCCTCTTTTGCAACAACTCTCATATAAAAGCGCAACTAAATTATATCTCAGTACACTTGTATTATAACTCTCGATATAATAACACCACAATGTCCGCTAAGGTAAATTTAAAATAATATATATGTATATTTAAATAAGAATTTTAACTATTAAAATTTTAGGTATTACAATATAAACAATACAATTACAATTATAAAAATATTTCGATTTTCTACAGATTGTGATTGTCCTCGCCCTGGCCGCAGCAGCCTCTGCTCTGCCCGTACTCCAGTACGCAGAGCCCGAAGCACCCGCCAACTACGAATTCCAATACTCCGTACATGACAACCAAAGCGGTGATGTGAAGCAACAACAAGAGGCTCGCGCTGGAGATGCCGTCCACGGCTCCTACTCGCTCGTGCAGCCTGATGGGGTCCACCGGGTCGTCGACTACAGTGCTGACAAGGTGAACGGATTCAACGCTGTCGTGCGTTACGAAGGTCAACCCATCGTATCTGCCCCCGCTAAAATCGCCTACGCTCCCGTCGCCAAGCTCGCCTACGCCGCTCCCGTCGCCAAGGTGGCCTACTCCGCTCCCGTCGCATACGCCGCCCCTGTCGCTAAGCTCGCCTACGCCGCTCCCCTCGCGCACGTCAGCTACTCATCCCCTATCATCTCCTACCAACACTAGACCCATATAGCTTTTATTTTTCTAAGGATATTTTATTGTTAGAAATAAATTATTTGTTATAATTTTACGGATTTGTTTGATTACAAAGATTATAAAGTACATATTTATTTCTTATTTGAACATAGTTGTTGTGCGAAAAACGTGTCATAAGTAAAGTATTATGGACATTTTGATCAATAGTCGTTTACGTCACAACAAAAACAACATTAGAATTTATTGTTTCAATTACCTGTAAAGATAGCTATCTATCGTAGTCTACTTTTTAATTTTAATCTCATACTTTACATATAAAATAATATGTAATTTTATATATTTTTGTACATTGTAAGAGCTACAAAAATAGTATTGAGTCATTCAACTTTAAATCAAAACGTCAAATTTAGTACATTTCTTTTTTTACAAGCTTTTTTTCTCCAAAAGTTTAAGCTATACTTTTGTCAGTTACCGATTGAAAGGGTAAGAATAACAACAGGGCAAGTTAATTTTATGTTCATTAAAAATGTAATATATAATGTATTATTTTGTCTGTTTCTTATATCTTTTTCGCCGAATTAATAAAGATCATCAACAATTTGCCTGTATTCTCCGCTTTACAAGAGCATTACATAATTGCAAAGTTATTTCCAAGCACCTTTACATTTTTGTTCACATTTTTGTTACAGTCATGTTTATAATATGTTTTATGGCGAAATATATCTTATGTATCTAACTAAACCACAAAAACTAATATATTATTAAATACAAACAGTCCCCAATGTGGTATTCCAACCAACAACCATTTCCTTCCGTCAGTTATAAATGCGAACCGAAACGTAGCGACTGCAATAAAAATGGACTATGCTGGACTAAAATTTGTTGCAATTACTTTTTTACAAATAAAATTATAATTAAGATATTTTATGAAATAAAATCTAGTCTAATAAATAACATAAGACTTGTAAGTTATTAGAATTTGATTTTAATCTTTTAATACATAACGACACTAACCTACTTTAGGCTGTCGTGGCCAAGTGTAAAATGGGAGTGACTGTAAGCGCGACGGTTGTAGGTTCGATTTCCACTCAGAGGAATAAAATGTTTAATATTATTATTAAGTCGCTGTTTTAATAAAGTAAAGCACGGCGTTATGTTCTGCCTCTCAACCCGCAATACTGTGTAGGATACATGAAGCTAAAAATAAACTTCGTAAATATCGAAGGGAATAAATTATCTCTATAATTTGCCGTCGTGGCGCAGATGTACAAGGGTATGACTGTAATGTAACGGTTGTGAGTTCGATCCCCACTCGGAGGAATGAATTATTATTTAGTAATATTTCTGTTTCTTCACTCTGGCACCCAGCGCAAGCTCGACGTTGAGTTCTGCCACTTAACAGGCAATGCCTCGAAAAATTTGGTGGACAGTGGGGAAAGGGGTGCCTTAACACTAGGTTCTCTCTGTTTATCTTGCTGTGTGCGGGATACAATGTCAAGCTTAACAATTTTAAGTTTAATATTAACATATTATATCTACATTTCACTGATACAGTTAAACAAAAGGCGGCGAAAGACACTAAGTTCGCTCTATCCAATCAATATACGGGATGTAGCGTGAAATTCGAAAAAAATATAATTACCTATATATAGCCTTTATGACTTTTGTCATTAGAGAATGTTATATCTTGACATTCTCCAGGAGAGTTTGGCCACTAGCGTGGTATTTACAGATTTAATTATTTTCCAATTCAAATTAAGAAAACAGAATTTAGTAAAGGAATAAAGTTTCTTGACTTTAGTTTAAAATTCATTTTTCTGTGTTAAGGTTTAAATTGTAAATAAAAATTCTGGTGTGGCCACGGGTCACTCGGACACTCCCCAAGGTTAGAGCTGAACGACATAGTATTTTTTTAATACAGTTAATTTTATTTAAAATTATTTTTTTAAATAGTTCTTTTCTTCAAGTTCAATATTTGCTGCGGACTAAATACGTTAGACCACCACAGCGGAATATTTTAGTGCTGTTTTATCTTTCTTTGCATAGGTATCTACATAAAGTTTTTATTTTTATTTTCACGCTGTATCCCACATATAGCAAAGAAGGCAAAGGTAATATAGTGTTAAGACACTCCTTTTGGCACTTTCCTCCTCCTCCGCCGAATTTTCGCAACATTATGCGTGGCGAACTCAATCCCACGTTTTGCTTTGTTACTACAGCAAATGGGGATATTAGAAATATTATATAATTCACTCCAGGCATCGAACTCTCAACCGTCGTATTTACAATTTCACGCATGTGCCACTGCGCCACGACGGCCTCGAATACTGTATTTTTTGTCAATATTTCGAAACCTACAATAGTAAAATGTATAAATATTCCTATGTTCATTATACGTATATAAAATAAGGGATAACTAAATTTCAATCGTTTTTACAGTCATCTCGTACTGTCACTAAGTGTCATATTATAGATTAACCAAAAATATCGTTCAGAATTAGAGGCCGGTCGTGGCGCAGCGGCACAAAGTGTGACTGTAAACCGACTGGTTGTGGGTTCGATCCCCACTCGAGGAGATGAAATATTTACTTAAATTTATATTTCCATTTCTTCGCTCTGGTGTCGAGGCAAAGTGCGGCGTTGAGTTCTGCCACTTAACACGCAATGCCTCCGGAATTCGGCAGAAAGTGGGGAACGGATTGTCTTTCACTACGTTCCCTCTGCCTACCCTGCAGTGTGCGGGATACAGCGTGAAGCTGATTTATTTTATTTATCGTTCAGAATGAACCAAGAAATCAAGTATCACTCAAGCACGTTAAAAATTACAATAATAACTTTTTATATTGTAATAAAAAAAATATGATACAATAAAAACCGACGATCTTGACGTATTATTTTTATTACGTTATAAATTAAATCGCTAATACCCAGGTGCCAAAATTTCATAAGTAACTTATGTATTCAATTTAGATAACGATCCGCATGCCTTATAAATTTCAAATATACACCGAAGCAATTGATTAACAAAAGTGATCTTATATTCAATTAAATCATGTCAC
Organism: Heliconius sara; assembly: GCA_917862395.2. Lineage (NCBI taxonomy): Eukaryota > Metazoa > Arthropoda > Insecta > Lepidoptera > Nymphalidae > Heliconius > Heliconius sara. The sequence goes on along the minus strand of OU860783.2, from coordinate 3,297,827 downwards.
ATTCAAGTTGAACTGGCGACACATGTAACCACACATACATGTAATAAGAATCGTGCCAAACCGCTTGCATACATATTCCAAGTAAAATGGTGACCTTCACCTCGCGGCCAATTGTAACTCCGTAATTAGTATATGCTCTATAGCCCAGGGCAGTTCGTATGTCACCATGCTCGGACAGTATAAAAACCTAAGATATTCAAGAGTAAGATACAGTCAAACACCGACAAACATCAACAATGGTAGCTAAAGTAAGTAATATACGTTTTTTAAGGATCAGACAAAATCGATGGGTTCATTCCATAAGAATATATACTAATTTTACTTTTATATTACAGTGCATCATCGTCCTCGCTCTGGCCGTAGCCGCCTCGGCTATTCCCTTGGTGCCAGTTGCTAAAATCGCGTACGCCGAACCCGAAGCACCTGCTAACTACGAATTCCAGTACTCCGTACACGATGACCACAGCGGTGATATTAAGCAGCAACAAGAAGCCCGCGCTGGAGACGCCGTCCACGGCTCCTACTCGCTCGTGCAGCCTGATGGAGTCCACCGCATCGTGGACTACAGCGCTGACAAAGTGAACGGATTTAACGCTATCGTTCGTTACGAAGGTCAACCCATTGCCCATGCTCCCGCTAAGGTCGCCTACGCACCCTGTCGCCAAGCTCGCCTACGCCGCTCCCTGTCGCCAAGGTGGCTTACGCCGCCCCTATTGCCAAGGTAGCCTACTCCGCACCCGTAGCCTACGCCGCCCCCGTCGCCAAGCTCGCCTACAGTGCCCCCATCGCCAAGGTAGCCTACTCCGCTCCTCTTGCTCACGTTAGCTACTCATCCCCCATCATCTCCTACCAACACTAAGTCAAACTGTTATTATTGTTATCCTAATTTATTATCCTATGAATAGTTGCAAATAAATAATTTGTTAAGATTTAATTATATCTTTAATTTTTACCCATTTAGTTTAGTGGCGGATTTTGGCATTTTCATAGGCTTAGTTAGGAATTTGCCGTACTTACCCCTATAATTGCCAGTTCCTAGATTATTGTTTCTAACAAATATATTGAAAATGCATTTCAAATATTTTTGGGCTAAACCCATAAAAAATATAATTATAGCTTTAGTATTTATTAACATTTTATAGTAAGATGAATATGTAGAATATATTAGTTTTCATGATGTTTAGAATGTTTTTTGAACACATTCTACACAGTACATAAAAAAAAATATAATATTCTAATCTGTCTATTAACGTAATATATTATTGAATATATATTAATAAACAGCTTCACGCTGTATCCGCTGTATAGCAAGACGGGAAGGCAGAGGGAACCTACTGTTACGGCACTCCGAGGCCCACTTGCAATGCCTCCAGAATTCGGCGGAAAATGGGGAACAGAGTTTGTTCTCTCTAAGTTCCCTCTGCCTACCCTACAGTGTGCGGGATATAGCGTGAAGCTGATAAAAAAAATACCCAAATATATCGCGTCCAAACCCTTTAACATACATGTATATACTTCAGAGTAAAGGGGAGTGGGGGAGGTCATATGGGGAGGCTGGGCGTGGGTGGACCGCATCTGAATTATTCATAGAGCCGCATAGTGATTTCATCTCATTGAATCGAGCTGCCGCCGGCCGTGATTACGACAGCGATACCTCCGCTCACCCGACCTGGACAATGCTGCTTGTCAACTAACTCTGATAGTTATGGCTGATAAGGTGGACTATCTAGATGTGATTTGTCTTTGTGGCTTTGTTTTTTGTTAATTATTTTTGTTCTGGGTTCAAGTTTAAATTGGAAAAAAAAATTGTTGTATGTTTATATGGTTTTAATAAAAATATTAAATTATTATTCTCTAATTAAATGAAACATTTAGAATAATTTCATGAACGTTTCATCATCAAGTAGGCAAGACTTGGACGGCACAAGAGTGGAAAAGAATTGGCTATTCACCACTTACTAGCAAAAATCAGCATGTATATTTTTTGATTGTCTAAGTACCTAAACGCGAAAACTAAACAACAGTAGCTCATGTATCCATTAAAGGTCAAAGGCTTATAGCCTTCCTGCCTTTCCTTCCAGAGACTTCTAAAATAAACACAAAAAAGAAAACCAAACGTTAATCCACTTAGTTGTTCAATTATTATAAAATAAATGAAACATTTGCGTTTGCTGATCAATAAATAGTACGAATCAAACGAATGGCAGGTAAAAATGAAGAGATTGGTTTTTATCTGTGCCGCGGCGGTAAATTGAATGTAAAGTTGATTTCCCGGCGGGCCTCGCGGGCCTCGCGGGCCTCGCCGCATAATTCCCCACAAATTAAGCCGATACCGATTCAGTTGCTACCAATGTAAATATTTTCGGTAAATGCCTCCATTATATTTGTATGTATTTAATATATCATAATATGTGCAAAATATCCAGGTTGAACCGCAAATTATTGCTATTCATTGCCATCGGCTCGACACGTGTGCGTGCGTGGTTAGATTTATGATTATTTATATATTTTGTAAGTTATATCGTATATTATTTTCTATTTATACAGGGAGTAACGCGATCAAAGGATCAACGGTTGTCTTTGGATAGAGGAACTCAGTACCTATCCATTTTACCCCCATGAGTTTTGATTTTTAGACCTGAGGCCAGTCGTGGCGTAGGGGCACAAACTGTGAAGTTAACGCAACTGGTTGTGGGTTCGATCCACTCAAGGAAATGAAATATTTATTTAGACGGAGAGTCTTAACATTCTGGTCACCCTGGTATATGTGGGATGTATCGCCGCTTGAAGCTAAAAAAAAAAGAAAAAAATTGTACCAAAATTTATAGACTTTCGAAGTTTTTACCTTTTTAAATATTCAAAAGTGGTTGGCCGTCTACCGCAATAATTTATCCGGTTGACCTCGTAGGTTACAGGTTCAAATCCAACTTAGTTTACTGAGAGTACGGCCTTGGACCACTCGACGATGTATTTCTTTCTACTTTTTCCAAGAAGTGCAATTATTTATAAATTATTGATCTACATTTCTGTATAAGTACATATTTATATACGATCATACTACTATTAGTATAATCGTATATTATAAATTTATAAAACTTGATTATAATTTTTGCCTTAGATATATACAAATTTCTATTTGTTTTGTTGTTATTACAAAAAAATATATTATTATAGAAAACCGAGTAAGTGCGACGCGGACTCGTCCCGATATGTATTCATTTTGTATATACAAAATCAACTTCGCACTGTATTCCACACACAGCAGGGTAGTCAGAGGAAACCTGGTGTCAAGGTGTATATATATATATATATATATATATATATATATATATATATATATATATATATATATATATATATATATATATATATATATATATATATATATATATATATATATATATATATATATATATATATATATATATATATATATATATATATATTGTACTGGTACTTACTTCGAAAACGTATAAAGTTTATTTTTTTTTAAATGTTATTCCACACTAGGAAAGAAAAATACTTATTTAGAAAACGTATAATTTTTTTAACGTAGCGTTACTCGAACCCGCGCCTCCTGTAAACCAGAAGGGGAAGAAACCAGGAGGCGCGAGTTCGAGTCCCGCTACGTAAAAAAAATTATACGTTTAAGAATAACATTTTAAAAAAAATTAAAAATATTGTACTGGTTTAGAGGCATTTATGTAATTATTAGACTATAAGTATCGTGTGTGAAAAAACATACGAATAACTGAATAAAGACTTTGCAGTTCTTATTAAAATTATATATTATCAAAATATATTTGTTTAAAAAGTTTATACTGTTAAACCCTTTCCTCATTTCATTCTCATATAATATAAAAAGCTACAGCAAAAATAACACAGCAAAACGTTCCCACACCGATACCTACACCAGGAGCACGGGTGTATCATCCGTAATAGACACAATCCTCTTACGAAAAATTAATCAAGAAACCCTACGGCTTAGGGGGCGATTTCTCTCTTTGTACACACGAAATCAATATCTGCCACTAAACTAATCTTAGTCTGTGCGACGCGAAATGTATGTAATATTTGATCTTTCAATACTTTCTTTTTATTATATTTACTTGTTTATCTTTAGATTTTGTTGGAATTTTTTTGGGGTTATTTTTTAGTAGCAAAAGAATAATTAATCTTAATAATTTACAAAAAACATATAGAAATTTATATCTGATTTGATTTTAATATGAAAAAAACGTTTTATATTAGGTACAGGACAGTATCTAACATCTAGTATATCAACTGACGCAAGATTTATACATCAATCGGAACCAAGACCATATGGCATTGTGGCTAGACTATAAAATAGTTAAAAGAAATTAGCTAAATAATATAAATAATGACAGGAATTAGATAAAAAAATGAAGTATATTTTAATATAAGACATTTTTTTAATAATAGTCCATGCCATAACTTACTTAATAAATTATTCTGTCAACGAAATACAAAAAAAAGATAAATATATAAATAAATGGCTTCATTAAATTAATAAAAAAAATACAAAAAAAGATATAAATATATTAATAAATGGCTTCATTAAATTAATAAAAAAAATAATTTCAAAATCTCATTACGGCTTTATAACAGCCTACAGCTTGAAAGTATGCAAATCAGCCACCGATCTGGTGTTTAGTACCAGTTCTAGTATATAAATAAAAAAAAAAATATATACAAATTAAAAACGTACTGGAGGCCAGTAGTGGCGCAGGAGCTCAAGCATATGGTTCGATTCTTACTGGAACAAATTGAAAACTTAACTTGGAAATTAAATATTTATTATTTACATTTCTTTGCTCGCTAGTAACAAGGCGAAGCGCGGCGTTGAGTTCCGCCACTCAACACGCCTTCATAATTCGGTGGAAAGTGAGGAGCGAAGTGTTTTAACAGTAATACTAGGCTCCCTATGCCTACCCTGCTACATGCGGCATACAGCGTGAAGCTGACAAATAAAAAAAATAATTTAGAGACATACATTTAAATTTGTTGGATAATGAGTGGAATTAATACGTAAATAATAAAAAGAATAATAAGAGAATAATTTTAGAAAGAAAACAATTAAAGTGATTATAATATATTTATTACATAAATTATGTTTTAGTTTTTGCAGGCGGTATTGGACATTCATAAATATTTAACGTTTTATCCTTGGAAACCGACAAAAGTTTGGTGCCTTCAGAATTAAATTTGACGTCCCATACCTGAAACATAATATAGAAATAAGAAAAAGTTATAATATTGCATATTTTAATAAGTTATTCTCGTACTATAATTATAGTTAAAATATTTTATATAATATATTTTTTAAAAATACGCTTAAAGACATGTTCTCGGTAATCGATATTTATTTATAAATTATAATAACAGGTTCAAGCTATGAAATTAATTTTAATATTGCGTATGAAATCCTAACCTACTAATATACTAATGTTGGATGGATGTATGGTCCACTTTTACGCAAATCTATTTAGTAGATTAAAACGAAATTTTACAATAACAAAGCTTATACATATAACAGAATAAGCAACAAATTGCATAAATATATTGTATATTTTGTCTTTAATACAACAATTAGTTTAAGCGCGAGAAAGCGCTGGTCACTAGTATTTTATAAAGATATTTGAAAGAGTTCAGCCAGAGCAGAACTCTTCTAGAGTTCCTTCTAAAATCTATATATAAAAGGACTTGTTCTGACTGGCTGAGGTAAGACGCACGCACAGCCGTAACCGCTGATGGTAGAAACGTGAAATTTGGACATATGTTTATTTTTGTAATCTGGACATCCATTAAGAAGGGATTTTGAAAAATTTTAACCCTAAAGGGATGAAATAGGAGTTGAAAGTTTATATGGATAAAAAATTAAATCGGCACTGATTTTTATAAGAAATTTAAATTCAGACTATTAAAAATATTTTATTGAACACGTGTTTCGTGGTTTTTTAGAATTCACCCCTAAGGGTGCAAATAAGCGGACGAAGCCGCGCACGCTCACTAGTAACTAATAAAACTGTTTATAATAACTAATAACTTAAAATATAACCACCTTACCGTATCAACATGTTCTTTGAAAGCTTTCAACACTTTGCAACCGGTCACCAAAGCTATGGTAACAGTCCCGTCGCCGCTCGCGACGGCCGCGCGGGAGGCGTCGGGGGAGAAACAGGCGCTCAGAGCCCAAGTGTTAACGTTCAAAACGCTTTTTTTATTACCACTTTCCCTATTTTAGTAATAAATGTATTAGTATCGATAAAGTAATACAAAATATAACATAAGCTAATACTGAATTTAGAAGGAAATATTTGTTTATGGTAATTGCAATAGAATATGATACATATTCAGTCTTAACCAATATTTTCGATAGTAGATTTAATCGATAAAAAAAATTTTGTTATATTTCTATTCAAAATTACAGTTTTTACCTATTACAAGTACTTTTCTGGTACTACTTGGTGGCAATGATGAATAACAGGGTTTTTTTTTCATATTCAATTGTCTCGTTCGTACGGAATAAGTAACAACGATAGAGGGTTTTGAATCCTACTTAAAATGCTCAATCTCTTCTGGTTGCAAACCACTCTTTTCTGGTTAGACAAAATGTATCATTAAATTCAACCACATCATATTTTTGCGCCGATGTCAATAAAGACAGTCTGACCATTTTTTTTTTATTATTTTAATTTTTTTCTAACTTACATTTTTAAATCTTAAACTAAAATTAATTTAAAATTTGAAAATTGTTTGTTTATAAGTAAATAAAAATACTTCTTTTCAGCTTCACACTGTATCCCGCATGTAGGAGGTCGATGTGTCTAAACACGGGGTAACACATGAGATTTCCACTGTAACAGGGAAAATTCCATGTTAAGCCCGTTTTCCACTGTCCGCCGAATTCCAGAGGCATTACGCGTTGAGTGGAGCCTCAATACCAGAGCAAAGAAATGAAAATATTAAATATTTCATTACCTCGAATAAGAATTTAACCCACAACCGATCGCGGGTACAGTCACACGCTTGTGCTCCTGCGCCACGACTCTTCATCTGGAATTAAAAAAATACTCACACATCAAACAACTTGACATTGCCATCATTGGAGGCTGTCAGCAATAATTTTGAATTGGGTGAGAACTCAACACTGCGGACCGTCTGCGTGTGAGCTTCGATTGTATGTATTAGTTTACTTTGGAACACATTGAATATGTGCACGGAGCCGTCTACCGAGCCGCTCGCTATGTATTTAGAATTATTGCTCTGAAATAAAATTTATTAATGCATTTTCTTTTTTTTTTTTAAATTTCACACCATATTCTAATTATAGGGGAGGGAAACTTGGCTTTAAGCCACTCTATCCCCGTGCACCATCTAATTTTCAAAACATTGCGTGTAGAGTGCCGTAAGTCAATGTGGTATTTTTTCTTCTTACCAGAGCAAAGTAATTATAATTATATAAAAAAATCGTTTTCCTGAGTGGAAATCGAACCCAGAACCGTCGCTATTATTGTTTATTTTAACAACATACTAAGAAAAAATACTTAACAAAAACTATATGTATAAAATTATTGGTGTACACTACAATAATGGCCGGTCGTGGCGCAGTGGCACAAAGTGTGACTGTAAACCGACTGGTTGTGGGTTCGATCCCCACTCGAGGAGATGAAATATTTACTTAAATTTATATTTCCATTTCTTCGCTCTGGTGTCGAGGTGAAGCGCGGCGTTGAGTTCTGCCACTTAACACGCAATGCCTCCGGAATTCGGCAGAAAGTGGGGAACGGAGTGTCTTTCACTACGTTCCCTCTGCCTACCCTGCAGTGTGCGGGATACAGCGTGAAGCTGATTTATTTTTTTTTACTAGAATAATGTTTGACTGTAAATGCTTTATCTTATATCTATATTAATATATCAAACCTGAAAAGATTTTTTAGTTCATAGGACATGCCAACCTTAAGAAGTACTGGTTTGAATTGAATAAATCTTTTTATTTAAGATTTTTAAGCTCTTTTATAAAAGAAGTCTACAAGGTATGTACCATAAATGAACTAACCAATGCACAATATAATGTTAATTGCCACTACATATTCAATTCAAATTCAAATTATTAAAAAAAAATTAAAGTTAGAAATAAATACAAATTAATTTAAATAAACTTACCCAAGCAACACATAAAGCAAATTTCCCTCTAGTATCAAGGACTTTATCCAAAGTGTTGTTGACTATACAATAAACATTGACTTTTCCTGTGTGACTGCCGGAAACTACTTTACTGCCATCTGGTGAGAAAGCTACTTTCCATACATCAGTTGCACCAGTCTTTATATTGTGAACTTTTAAACCACTTGTTAAATCCCATATTATTAGAGTTGAATCTAATGATGTTGATGCTATGGCTAAAAAACATTTCATTACCCTATGAATTAGGAGAAATAGAAAATTCTAAAATTAAATGTTTGAAGGCATTGTAGCACAGCAGTGTGAGTATAGTGGTTGTGGTTTTGATTCCTGTTTGGGGGAATGAGTGATTTTTATTTTATTGCTTTGGTTATAGTACAATACAAGTAACACCACTTAACAGTGGGCAGTAGGTTCTCTGTGTCACATTCCCTGGATAATAGGAGTAATGACAATAAAAAAACTACACTAATAATGTTTTAATTAAGAAAATAAATTAGACTTACTATGTCCATCAGAACTGACAGCCACAGAAACAACAGCCATGCAATGTCCTTCCAATATATGAAGTACTTCTAACCTATTATTCTCAAAGTGCCACACTTTTACCAGGTTATCTAGCCCTCCAGTCACTAAGAAATCTTGTTGTGATACCCTAAAAGATATACAATATAATAAAAACAAGTAACAATGAGAGATTGAGATGTAATTTAACAATTATTATAAAATAAAAATATTTTGTGAATCATGGATGTTGTGAATTAAAATGGGCTTACTTTCCATTATCTTTAGTTATAATAGTTGACCAGGCGCAACAGTAAATTGGATCATCATGAGCGTTTTCTTTCTTATTTAGTATCGAATACTAAAAACATTTAAATGGTTATGGTTAGCATATGGATTAACACCAAACATTTCACATAAACTACACAAATTTACACTCACTACAGCCACTGCAGGCATTATTATTACAATTAATAGATATTAATTAGTAGAATTCCTATTTATTAATATAAAAAATATTTGTTTATGTTTATTGGAAAAATTGCATTTGAATTGTTAAATATAAATCAAATTGATTTTGACAGTGACAACAGAACTAAGATGAATGAACAGCTGATATTAACATTATTTTTTTTACAGAACATTTGAATTAGGCGTAGAAATTCGAAGTCATGTTCATACTGTACTTAAACTTATGAATTTTTACTATAATTTTTATGAGACTTAAAAATGTTTGTTATAAATAAAAAAAATGTCATTTATGTTAAAAATATTGGTAGATTAATTAATAGTGCTCAATTTAAGTAATTTTACTGCGACCCGGTCGTCTAGCTATTTAATCTTTATTGTTATAAAATAAAACGACGATATTAGTATATTATTAATAATTTCATATCCTAAAGACAAAGAAAGCTTGTTTACTTTGCTTTTTCTCTGTATATTTCTTAAGCATGCAAAAGGAATATATTGTCAAGAGCTAAGGCACAGTCACCTACAGCATATATGTGAAACAGGCTGAGTAATTATAAATAGCATTAGCCTTATATTTTCGAATATCTTATATTTAATATTAGTAATATTTAAGAAGGTATATTTAATATAAAAAAATAAAACGAATACAACAACAAGTTAAATCATTTATTCTCAATTTTCACTCATTATTTTCATTTATTGCATAGACTTAACTATAACGGACAATCATAAATATTTACACTTTTATCTTCTGATATTGATATTATTTTATTGCTTTCTGCATTAAACTTCACACCCCACACCTGAAAAGGAAATTAAAAAGTCAATAAACATTATCATATTCGCCATCTTAACTTCTTCTCGCTCCATTCCCCACGTAATGCCGAATTCTCGAAGTATTAATCGATGACAAGAAGTGGTGGAACTCAGCGCCGTGCATTACCTTGTCACCAGAGCAAGGAAGTAAAAATATTAAATGTCTCATTACACCCACTATCCACTATCATCTTATCTGTTTAACTATATCATATTTACAGTAGTATGCTTTTGCCCCTGCCACCACGACGGCCTCAATTATTATATAAAACATCCATCCTACTTTTAAAATACAGTAGTTATAAGGCTTTATATGTTCAAGCAGTGTTTCACATATAACAGGATAAACCTCTGCTTAACAAAGTGTTTTGACACTAGATTTTCTCTAAAATGTAGTGTCCAAACACTTTGCTATCTGTTTATCACTTTAATTTGCAAGATATTACGTGTTAAGTTATTTAAACCTCCTAATAAAAGCAGGGATATTGAACAAGTCTTATGTAAAAAATATATATGTAAAATCGATTTACATATACCGTCGTGGCGCGGTGACACAAGCGTGTGACTGTAAGCAATACGGTTGTAGGTTTGATTTCCACTCGGGGAATTATGTATTTAATATTTTTATTTACTCCCTTTGGTAACTACGTTAAGCACAGCATTGAGTTCCGCAATCATCTTAACACTAAGTTCCTTCAGCCTACCCTGTTGAATTCGGAAATTAGCGGGAAGCTAAAAAACACTTACCTGATCGCTATGTTCCTTAAACACGTGTTGGCACTGTTTACTTTCCAAGTCCCACACTCTTACAGTCCTGTCAGAGCTGCCTGATACAAATCGCTTGCCATCAGGTGAGAAAGCCACTGAGAGCACCCAAGATGCATGACCAGACAACGTACCAGCCAAGTCCGCGTGCGCACTTAAATAGGATAATGAAAATTAAAGTATTGTGTTGATTTCAATTTTACGTTTTGGTAAGTGCAACTGCATTGAGGTACGGTAGGCAGACAGGATAGAGTGTTGCTGTATTGTTTCCATTTTGTATTTCCCAATTTTAAGACATTGTGTTTAAACTGACAATGCACTTTGTCTTGAGCAAGAAAATCAACAAATTACTCCCATAGTCATCGAATACTATTTCATTATTACTAACTTCTTTTCTTTGTAGTAAATTATTTGACGTTCAAAAAATGAAGCAAGGAGATTCTTATATTGAATAAAATTATTTTGAGACTTCGACTCCAAAATATTGAATAAATTTTGGAGTCAATTTTTTTGAGGAGTCGTAATCTGAATTTGTAACAACATCAATTAGTCTGGATAGTCGAGTTTCTACTAAAAAATGTACAATACAAAAAAAACTTACACATCATAAAGCTTCATATGTCCATCATCAGATGCTGTCAGCAATAACTGAGAGTCGGGAGAGAAACACAAGCTTCTTATTGGCATGGCGTGGCCTTCCAAAGTATGCACTAGCTTCCCTTGTGCCACATCAAATATGTTTATAATACCATCTAGGGCACCACTCGCAATATATTTGCCATCTGGACTCTAAAATTATATGAGAAAATTTACTTAAATTTTAAACATTTTTACAAACAATAAAATATAAGAATGTTATGTGAATGTTATGAATGTAAACAACCAGTTGTAAGCTAGTTGTTGAATAATACTCATAGTAGTAGTAGTAGTAGTAAGGTAGCAGGGCAGATCGTAAGCTTTAGCTTAATGCTATGTAGACTACACATCGCTGAGTAGGAAGAGGGAACAGAGAATCTAGAGTTATGTCACTCCGTTTCCATTAAGATCTGTTCCTTTGGAGCCATTGCTTGTTAAGTGGCAGAACTCAATGCAGCATTCTGGTAATTTACCAGAGAGAGAAAATGAAGGTTATAAAAACTTCATTTGCACAAAAATGACAATATTTGCTTATATTGTAATAAACAATTTTCAGTAATCAGATGTAACAAGCTAGTAAACACTATTTAAGCAAAGAACAAACATATAGTCTGAGATTTTTTATAAATTACTTTAATTATACATATCTTTACACTACTTGGCAAGTTATTAAAGTAAACTTTCATGCAAAATATTTCTAATACTAATTGTCTCTCTAAAATTTTTGTTTTATTTTTCTTTGTATGTTAAAAAGGTTGAGTTTACAAAAATTTGTATTCAAAAAATACATACATAAGCTACACTCAGTGTAAATTTCCCCCTTGTATCCAATGTCTGTTCCTGCTTACCACTCTCAACACTAAATATTAATATTTTTCCTGCATTACTGCCCGAGATCACATGTTTACCATCAGGTGAAAAATCTAATGTCCACACATCATTGGTGCCCGTTTCCATTGCTTTTAACTTTTCCCCAGTTGTTATATCCCATAGGTTTAATGAGGAATCTTGAGAACTACTTGCTAGTGCTGAAAATATTATAGCTAAAGTGAGCTAGGTGCTGTGCCATAATAGAAAAACAGAACAACTTCTAACTAAGCCCACCGATTGTGACTCTTTTAGCAAAAAATATTTTCATTTTTCCATCCTGGTAACAAGACATAATGTGGTATTGAGTTATGTCACAAAACGCATGTCTGTATAATGTCTTAGATATGTGTGGCAGAATGTGGGAAATGGAGTATTCTACCACCAGCTTCTTATGGATGTGTGGAATATAATGTAAAACTAAAAAAATAAATAAAAAAACTGATTATAACATTACTGTTACATGTAGCTTTAATTAAGATTAGTTATCATTAATATATTTTTAAGAAGATAGTGCTACATAATTGAGAGGATACTAAGGTATGAATATGTTAACAAAAAGCTGTGCTTACTTTTTCCATCAGGGCTCACAGCAACAGATATAACACCAAGAGAGTGGCCTTCTAACTGATGTTTTACTTCCAATTTACCATTATCAAGCTGCCATACCTTTATTATATCATCTAATCCACCTGTAATAATATAATTTTCTGGAGGTTCTTGCGAATGATTTGAATCTCTGAAAAATATGTACAACCAATGTTTTTAATTAAATTCAAATATGTATTTATAAGATATCTTCTTCTCTTATAAAAGAATTAAGACAAGACTTCTAACAACACAACAACAAGTCTTATAAAATGATTAAAACAAGACTTGAGTTTATCAACATATATCACAATGACTTTCGTTTGTTATTAAATAATTCTAATAATTTAAATAAGTATTTGAAAGGTTATGGTGACATACTGAGAGTTTTCTATATTTTCAGCATTTTCACTTGGTTCTTTAGTTTTTTCGTGTGTAACTTGGCTCCACCCACAACACCAAATGGCATCTTCGTGAGCATTTTCTTTTTTCATTTGTAAATAATACTGTAAATAAAATTAATAGAACATTACGAACATTATTCAGTAACATTTTAAACTTTACTTGCTTAAACATACTATACCAATGTTGTGATAGACATTATAATAATTTAGCTTGTAAAAGATTCACTAAGACAATATTTATATTTAATATACAATGAGATACAACATGAGAAAAACGCAAAAAGCCGCTACCCGCTGCCCAATAAGCGTTATTGACATTTGACATTTGACGCTTGAGAATTGACAATGACTTTGACGGTTAAGGTTTTTACAATGTTGGCGTATCCAAATATATTCAGATAAGATATTGTACCGTTCGGCACTGTAGATTGCTACGAAAAAAATTGATAAAAAAATATAGAGAACAAATTGAACAAACATGATACCGTAGCATATAAGTGCAGTACGGTACGGTTTTATAAAGATAACAAATTACTTTTTAATGTTATCATCCTTAATTATTAAATTATTGTAATCTTTAATTATTAAATTAAGTAATTTATTCGTTCATCAGTTAATCTGCCAAGCGCGTTATAACTACTTAATATTGATAACGTACCTATTCATAATCAGAGGTAATGACGTCTTCGCTGAAACATTTATTATAAGAAAAGAAAATTTTATAAAAATAAAATTAATCCTTATAAAACATAAAAATAAAATGCATTCATTATTTAATATTTTTCTGTTGTTAAATATGGGCACCTATTTACAAATTATATTTTGTTTAAAAATGAAGTATAACCTGTATTATTAGTTATCTATATTGGATAATAAAATTATAAAATACCTTATGCCAATTGCCAACATGGCGTCTATTTGAGTTATTCATAAATCGTCATTATTCATTAACAAATTACGTTACTACGGACAGAAATTTAGCATTCATGAAAAGATAGTGTAAAATGATAAGTTTTAGAACTACCTTATTAAGTATTTTGTGACACATGTGTATTCATTAGATAATATATAAATTGTAAAAACGTTACTTAGATATCATTAACTGGAAATATGGCTGTGTCTAAATCAACAAATACATACAATCGTCAGAATTGGGAAGACTCGGTGAGCCATTACGATACATTATTTAATATTTATTCTATACTTAACACTATATATTGTTTTTACATATTTAACGGGTATTCATTTATTTTCTAGGATTTTCCAATTTTATGTCAAACATGTCTCGGAGATAACCCTTACATTCGTATGGTATGTACTATGTCACAAACCGACTACTTTATCGAATTAAATATTTATATTTAGGTGCTTACAATGCATACTTTTATTTTACAGACAAAAGAAAAATATGGGAAAGAATGTAAGATATGTGCGCGACCCTTTACAGTCTTCCGTTGGTGTCCAGGCGCGAGAATGCGTTTCAAGAAAACCGAGATTTGCCAAACTTGTTCTAAACTGAAAAACGTTTGTCAGACATGTCTTTTAGATCTCGAATATGGACTACCAATACAAGTTAGAGACGCTGCTCTCAAGGTGCAAGATGACTTACCTCGTAACGAGGTCAATAAAGAATATTATATTCAGAATTTAGATAGTCAAATGTCCAAATTTGATTCTACACAACCAAGCAACTCTGCATTGAAATCTAAGGGGGCTTCGGACCTTTTATTAAGATTAGCAAGAACTGCTCCTTATTATAAGCGTAATAGACCACATGTGTGTTCATTTTGGGTGAAAGGAGAATGTAGAAGAGGAGAGGAGTGCCCGTATAGACATGAGAAACCAACTGATCCAGATGACCCATTAGCTGATCAAAACATTAAGGACAGGTACTGTTTCTTTTTATTTTTATTAAACCTTTGAGTTTTAATTATTAATATGATTTAAAATAGCTCAATTACATATAAATTAAAATGCCAATGTATTTATGTATATTATGCAGGTGAAATATGTTTTGAATGAAAATAACATAGTGATTAGGGATTTGATACTCACTTGTGGGAATTAGTTATTTGATTTCCCGGCTTTGACTGATAAGGTACAACATCAATATGCGAGATAAAATATGAAGCATAAAAGAGAAAATAAAATATATATATAAAAAAAAATCAGCTGCATGCTGTGTCCCGCACACAGCAGGTTAAACGTTGTTTCCCACTTTCTGCTGAATTTTAAAGGCATTGTGGCATGTTGAGTGGTGGAACTCAATGCTGCCCTTTGCTTTGATACTCATTGGAGAAAAAGAAATTTAAATAAATATTTAATTTCCTTGAGTGGGGATCAAACTTACAACCAGTCACATTACTGTCACACGTTGTGCTCCTGCTCCACAACTGAAGTCAACATATCATCTAGTAATAATATATTTAATATACTTTTACCATGTAATAGATACTATGGAGTTAATGATCCAGTAGCTGAAAAGTTAATGCGTCGTGCTGCTGCCATGCCTGCTTTACCACCACCAGAAGATAGAACTGTGACCACTCTGTATATTGGGAACTTACCAGAAAATATTACTGAAGATGAATTGAGAGGTCATTTCTATCAGTATGGAGAGATAAGGTTTGTAACTTTGTATTGTTTTCTTATTTGTACAAAACCTTTACAAAATATCTAACAAATTAACAAAGATTTCTAAGCCTAAATTACGTATATGTTTTTGTAATATTTTACAATTTTCCTTGTGTTATTTATGTTTCCATGCATTTTGTTGTTCAATGATTTTCTTATTTAACAGAGAAAATGAAATACAAATAAATACAACTTTCAGGATCATGTCCATGACATAAATAAGAAATTAAATTTGTATTGAAATAAGCAACTTATGTAAGACTTTAAGTCAACTAATCTCATTTGTTTATATTGTATAACTAGAGGCTATTTGTTCTTATATGGGTTTCTCTATATGTAGATTACTAAAATTTTCTTCAACTTACTAAGGCTGTAGGCCATTGCCTAAAAAAAAACAGAACATCAAAATAACATTTCTCATAGCAAATGTGACTGTGATCGCCACAGTTGTGGGTTCAATTCCCATTCAGGAGAATTAATTATTTCATGTTTTCATTAGATATTCGCACTGATAATAAGATTATTCGCGACGTTGAGATCCGCCACCTAACTCGCAATGTAACGATAAATACGGCAGAGAGTGGGAAGCAATGTCTTAACACTTAAGTTTCCCTCTCTCTGCCTAACCTGTTCTATGCGTGATACAATAATAATTATTTTACTACCTTCTATAGGACACTCACGCTAGTGCCGAGAGCTCAGTGTGCGTTCGTACAGTACACCACGCGCAGTGCGGCCGAACACGCTGCGGAGAAAACATTCAACAGATTGGTGATTGCTGGGAAGAGACTTACTATTAAGTGGGGGAAATCGCAAGGTAAATATGTTGGTTTGGTTATTCTTATTAACTGGCTTGTAATCAAATGTCAATATAATGTTAATTTTGTTATATTTTCATGGTTTATAAATGTATCAAATAATTAAAGAAATAAACTTTTGTTAAAATAGTGGGAATTCGAATACACACCTCTTAGTAACCATCCAAGCACTAGCCAATTTCCTCTACCCCGAAATTGTTATAAGCTTGTTACAGCATTTTTTGGTGTTAGTATCTCCATACTGAGTTTTTTAAGAAATTTCTGCTGCCCACACACTATTCTTAAGAATTCTCTTTTACCAAATAGTTATTACTTATGAAAAATTGAAAAATATAGATACCTGTTTTAATTTTGTCAAAATCAATGCTAGTTACTTTTACAATTATTTATCTTTAGGTCGTCAAGGAATAAATGAAAAAAATGAGACGGCTCCAGTGTTAGAGCCAGTGCCAGGTTTGCCAGGAACGTTGCCACCACCACCTGCTTTCTTGCATCCCTTCCCACCTCAGGTTAGTCCATTGATTTTTATATAACTTCTAACAGTAAGCAGTAGAAAATGGATAAAAACCTATAAACTTTCAAAAAAATCATAATTTATGTAATATCAGACTGTAAACGCAATGGTTCTAGGTTTGATGGATTATTTTAATTTCCTCACTCTGGTAACAAGGCAAAGCACTTTATTGATTTGTACCACTCAACACAGAATGTCTAGAAAATTGGGTGGTAAGAGAAAAGATACCACATCTTAACACTAGGTTCTCTCTGCAGGGCTACTACACAAGGTATTTTAAATGAAACTATTTTAACCGGATTAATCGCGTATATTTAAGATTTAACATTTTGGAAATCCGACGTTTTGAACACTTTCCATGGTCACTTGTAGAGTCTACCAATCAGAGACATGTAGAGTATAACAGTCTAGAGTCATTTAAAATGTGTAATAATCGTGAAAATCAAAGAACTTAACACACAAGGTATCCAAGATCTTACTGACTCATATAATGTAAAAAATATTTTCGAATGCAATATATATATTTAAAATGTTTTTGGCATCTTCAGAAATAGCGTTACATATAATTCTTCTCATGAGACATTTTGCATTTATTATAGTCATATATTGACGTGGTACTCTTCTAATAAAAAAAAAAATACTATAAATTTCTCGTCTAATGCTAAATTATTAATAATTTCTCATTTAATCCAAAGATGCCGCCGCCGAACCGTCCCAACGACTTCTTCAACCTGTCGTACGCGGGCGGGTGGGGCGCGTGGGGCAGCGTGGCGCCGCCCGCGCCGCCGCCGCTGCACTACCCCAGCCAGGACCCCTCGCGCCTCGGCCACGCGCACGCCAACACGCCGCAGACCTAGCGCTAGTGCGGGGACTATGTATCATGTTAATAAAGAGTCTTAAATCTGTATATATCTGTTTTTTTATTATTAATTTTTTCCTTGAAAACAAAACAAGCATCACGAGGGTAGTATATAAAGGTAGTAAGTCGAAGATAGGTTTTTTTTGCGTTTGATTATTTTATTATTTTTACTTAGAAAGCCTGACTTCAGGGCGGTTACGTCTCGTCGGTACCGGTAAATTATAGCCTTTTTAAAAAACTTACATTAAGCATATACATGATGTATATGCCAGAGTTAAGTATGTATTTCTTTATCGCAATGAAAATCCGGATTAAATTTTTAAAAAAGTAAATTAGGTAATTCTTACTGTCTGAATTGTCGGTTTTAAAGTTACAAATATAAGTGCGTTCATTTATGCTAGTAGTACTGAAAATTAAAAAAAATATTGTGTGCATTCCCAAAAATTGTATATTTATTTGATTTATAATTGTTTTATTTACTTACTGACAGTAGTTTTTATTTCTTTTTAATGACCAGATTTAGCAATTGACATACTTATGTTTTATATACATTACAACATTCTTGATAAATATATATTCGTGCTTTTTTTATTTACTTTCCCGCAAATAACAAAGTAGGCAGAGAGAATCTAATGTTAAGAAACGAAGTGTGTTCCTATTAAGATACGTAATACACTCCGTTCCACACTTTCCGCGGGATTCTGGAGGCATTGAGTGGCGGAACTCAACGCCGCGCTTTGCCTTGACACCAGGGCGATGTAATGCAAATAGAAATTTTAATAAATATTTCATCTCCTCGTATGGGGATCAAATCCACAACCTATTAGCGCAGCACGTTTATAGTCACTGCGCCATTGGCATTATCTTATAAATTCTTGTCATATTAATCATTTAATATGACAAGAATTTATGTATGGTTTTGTGAAAAATTATATACAAGAGAGTAAATGAAACATCATTTCGGAAACTATATTTAATATTAATTATAAGTTTATAACATGACTTAATCGTTACAAAACATTTAGTTAAATTCTACGCCTTCGCTTACCATTATCTGGGTAAGGACGGTCTCAATAATTTACATTAAACTAGGCCCAGATACACACATCGACGGTCCTTACGAGAAACGAAAATGTCAAAAGAGAAGAACGAATTAAAAGGTTATCTTTAAAATAAAATTATAAATATAACTATAGTATATATTTTTAATTTTATTTAATTTTTTTAACAGCAAGATGAACCGTTATTTCATTTTCTCTTTTGACATGTCCTTTTATCAAGGGACCATCAAAATACCTATATAAAGTCCAAATATAGGACAATTGTGAATAGTGATAGTGAAACAATGAGAAAAGCGGTTAATTTGCTTTTGAATTTTTAGTACAGATAATATAATATTACGGTCATTTTAATTTATTGATGATGTAATATTACATTTAAAGGTGGATGAAATATTATTTTTATACATTTTTATATAATACACAAATACTTGAAAATAAGAATTAAATATATAAATATTAATATAAATAAAAACAATTACGTGGTAAAAAATTATCGATTTTATTGAATCAAATCATTCGATTAAATATAAATAATATAATTTATTCCACCTTTAATCTATACTATTAGTCATTTGACTAGTTTTGTGTATTTTCTTATGCTATATATTATAATATAATATAAACGCTAAAACGAAGTCTTGTGCATCTAAATCGTAACACGGCAAGTTGGGAGTCACAATGGGAACACCAAAATTAAGTAAACGGACCGACGAATGTCACACAACTACAATATCGACAACCTCTAAGTAAAATGTAAAAATAATATATATTTATATCAATTACTAGCAACTTATACATTTATTTTATGGAATAATAGTAAAATAAACTATCTTTTAAAAAGCTATCCAACACAAAAGCATTTTTTTTAATTTGAAGCAGTAGTTCCTGAGATTAGCGCATTTTAACAAACAAATTCTTCAAATTTATTATATTAGTATCGATTTATATTGCAAATAATTGAACGTCGAAAAAGCGATTCTATATACATAATATTATAATATTTACTTAAAGACCATCGATTATAGAAACGATTCGATATAAATTACTATAAATATTAATTTGTAAAGGCATTTTAAAATATTCACACTCGCCCGTGCAATGTGGAATGTTAATTTCCTAAACATCCAATAGCATTATTTTAATGAATTAATGATAAAATGATAATGACATACATCAACAATGGAAATGAAAAAAAGATTAAACAAAAGAAGTTAGTAGTATGTTTAATTATTGTATAAATTCAATCAATGATGAAAATGATTTGTATTAATAATATATGTAAATAAGAAATATAAGTTTTATAGTACAGTATGGCCGACGAGTCGCAACTACTCTAAAGTAGGTTGCAGGTGTCTACATAAATTTGATTTTAAGATTTTTTTTCTCACTTTTGATAAGAATAAAGTACAACAGTCCTAACTTCGGAGCGGCTGCGAAACATCAGCTTAACTATAAGCATAGACCCTTTTCACACATTTGGCTTAAAATTTGCATTGTCAATAGTTAAAGAGGGAATAAAAAGGTAATTTATTGTTATAAAAACTATTATATATATTATCTGTGATTATAGACAATTTTTTTTACAAATTTTTAGTGCAACGGTTACGAATATAAGTCCAAACGTCAGTGTATATGTATTTTAAAGCGTCGATAAGCTCATGTAATTATAACTAGCACAACTAAATAAAACTGCAAATTAAAATTAATATATATTTTGTAATAGCGATTTATAATTATTATATTTATAATTTATTATAAAATACGGGACCCAGATATATTTTAGCAAGGTACATTATAAATTAAACACGAATGGTGATTCGATTATTCGAATAAATATCGATTTTATAGACAATGTTCAATTATATTATTAATAGTGTGATTATGTACAAATACTACGCGCGTTCAATACACTTTTTTTTATAAGCAAAAGACACACTTTTCAAACATTTATTTTAGAAATAAGATAAATAATCTCGAATAATCGTATCTTATATGATACACAGCCATACGACGTTGTGGCCGTTACAAAAAAAAATGCTTAATACATTTAAATTTCTTAATATTAGTTATAATTGTAATTTATATAACTGCCATTTAAAAAAAAAGACACCTGAATGTTATCTATTTAAAGAATTGAATGAAATTAGCGCGTCAGTAGGTTATTGCTGGCTACTGTTGTATTAATCGACGATCCTTAATTAAATAAAAAACTTAGACTTTCCTTAGAAATTAAATTAAACTCCCGCTTTTTGAAAACAATATCCACACGCAAAAATTATTAAATGTTTCTAAGAAAAAGTGTTTGATAATACTTTAAAAATGTAAAAAATATTATTTTTTATTTTTTGGTTATTAGTTCTTAATATAAGTTACATTGTCATGTAATTAAAAAGCAGATAAAAAAACAATATTATGACAGATATCATTTACAAATACTATAACTGTTTTTTTTTCTTAATAATTAATATATCAATAAATTTCATAACATGTGAAAACATTTGAAATTATTTTTGGATCGTCTTAAAAAAAAAGCTTAGATGTCATAAAACTAATGTCACTGTCATAAAAAGTTAAATTATAAATAAAAATCAATTAAACAATAAACTGCAATATATTAGGCGATAGATGTGTCAGATGATAATAACTGAATTAAATATTTTGTATCTCATTTAATATCTTAATAGCGTTGATATTTGAACGAGGCATTGGCGAACCTGAAATGTAATGAAAATATATTGTTATCGAGTATAGAACTACTATTTTGAAAGTCGGATAAAAAAATATATTTACTCAGCTTCACGCTGTATCCCGCACACTGCAGGGTAGGCAGAGGAAACGTAGTGAAAGACACTCCGTTCCCCACTTTCTGCCGAATTACGGAGGCATTGCGTGTTAAGTGGCAGAACTCAACGCCGCGCTTCACCTCGACACCAGAGCGAAGAAATGGAAATATAAATTTAAGTAAATATTTCATCTCCTCGAGTGGGGATCGAACCCACAACCAGTCGGTTTACAGTCACACTTTGTGCCACTGCGCCACGACCGGCCTCAATATAAAAATATATTTGTTTGTTATTATATATTTCAATATTATATATGTCTTACTATTTATATATAAGACATACAGATAAGACAAAAAAAAACACAGACATTGTGGCCATATGTAAATTTTTTCGTTCTGGTAACAAGACAAAACGCGTCGTTGATTTTCGGATTTAACAGAATAACGCACGACGTTTAATTCCGCCACTCAATACGCAATGTTACATAAATTGGGAGGTGCGATCCTAGTGTCTTAACACTGTGATCACTTTGCCTGTCCTGTTATATGCGAGATACAGTGTGAAAATAAACATAAACACATACCTAATACCGATTAGCATTAGCAATCTGTGCGTTAACCGCGGCGGCAGCGGCGCTCGACGCCGCAGTTTGGACGTGCTGGTTACGCATTATTTCTGTAGTAAACTCCGCTTGAGCCTTAGCTAAGGATGCACCGGTCGATCTGTAAATGCGGTGTACCTGAAATTTAGAGATAAAATAGAATATACTTTCATTGTATACAAACCTGACACCTTACATATTTATATGACAATGTGCGTGACTGTAAATGCGAGAGTTGTGGGTTCAATTCACATATCCTTTATCCCATTTATTCACTTAGGAAATTAATTATTTAATATTTTTACTCGCCCGGTAACAAGGGAAAGCGCGGTGTTTATTTGCGCCAAAAAGCGGAGCAAGCAACTTTTTAGCACTAAGTATCTTCTGCCTACCATGCTAACACAATTACCACAGAACACATCGACCAATACAAAAATGGTCACAAGAAAAAAAAAGTACAAATTTTAAATTTTTAAATTTAAATTACCATCATTAAAATTTTGTAACTTCATTAATTATGTTTTGGCGATATTTTTTTTCGTTACGATAACGTACTGTAAATAGATGTATATACACTGTAAAAATAGTGACGTTTTCCTATAGTTAACATGTTTAACGAATGTCTGTCATTTAGTAATAGAGGAGTTTTATGTACAGGTGTAACAAAACGAATGGATAAAGCTGACACACCTAAAACTAAAATAAAAAAGAATCATTCTTTTTGTTATTTATTCCACACTTAGGAAAGAAAAATACTTATTAGGAAAACGTAGAAAAAATTTGATCGTAGTGAGATTTGAACCCGCGCCTCTTCGATTTCCAAAAAGGCTCGGGTTCAAATTCCGCTACGTTTAAAAAACGTATAAAAAATTATACGTTGTCTTTATAAGTATTACATTTTTTTTATTTTAAATTATGAATTTTATTGCACAACTTAAAGTTTTAACAAATAAGAATAAATTATTATTTAAGTGTATTAGTTTTTTGGTGTTGTATTTTTTAAAATGATTTCTATTTTGTTATTCATGAATTTTTGTAAAAGGAACAATTTCTACATTTCTCTACATCTTAGAGACTCTCTAGAAAATGTTTCTTTCATAATCCATTTTGAGCACTCAAAAGATCTATTACGATCTCTTTTAGATTAACCTTTTATATTGTGGCAGCCTGAACAAATAAGATCGATAGAAAGATAGAATATAATCAATGAGTCGTTGCCATCCTGAAATTAGGCTTTCTGAACTTTTGCGCATTGTTCACACGAGATGAAAATAATCCAAATTATGTATTATCTTAAAATTAAATTTATCCAGCCACCCACAGTTTCAACTACAGCGCGTCCACGACTCGTAGACTTTTGCCGGCTTAACTTATTTTTATATTATAGCAAAATTATACAAAATCTTTCCCATGTATAAAATAAATAACTGTAGAGTTTTATCTAAATCCATAGATTTTGTTCCATAGATTTTGCTTGAAATTAGAACAAACATCCATTATCTCTATATATAATAAGACAGTAAAAATATTTTGTCTGTACATTTAGTAATTTTGACTGAAATGGATAGAGGCACATCTAAAAAGAATAATAGAAAGCAAAAATATATTTTTTTGTATTTCTTGTCTGTCTGTCTGTCGATATATTTTTGTCCACATTTTTCTCTGAAAGTACTGAACCGATTAACTTAAAAGTTTCACCAATTACTTTGTTTTAACTCAACTTAGCTGCTAGAGTTTGGTTCATCAAAATCGGTTCATTACAAAAAAGTTATCGTCATTTGAATGAACTCAAGGCATTAGTTTGCCTGCGAATGTTATATAGCAATCGCGCTGGTAAGATTCTTAGCCAAAGAATTACATTCTAAACGTCTTGGTTATGTGACTGTTGATAAAAATATATATTTTTGAAGTACTATTATATAATATTTTATACAATAAAATAAACAAAATTGAATTGTTAGTGGAGATTACCTTCATAAACCATAACAGTTAAGTATAAGTCGTAATTAATTCGACACAGAGATAAAGAACGATTTGATCTTCAAAGAAATATCAAGTAAATACATAGATTTTTTGTTTCCTTCGTTCGTTTGAAATAAATCTATATAAAAATGCCTCAAAACATCCTTTCCACGTGTACTCTGTAATAACTACATACTTACCAATTGTACATTTAGCTAATAATATATGTAAATAATTTAAGAACAGTACAGGAGTTAATATGCAATCATTACAGTTATTTTACAAGGAATATTATGAATCCTTGCCCAAATCAATAATTTAATATTTAAGGCTGTTTCTGAAGCAGTAAATTAAATGATTCACTGTCATCAGCACATTTAACAGAGTTTTCAAAAACATAACATAGGTGAAAAGAACGCAATGTTTCAAGAATATATTAAAGTAATAAAAAATCATATCAGAATTTTTTTTAGTTGTCAATTAATTTTGTATATTAGATCAATAATCGTGTAGTTTAAGCGGGCGAAGCCGCAGGCGGGCCGCTAGTTAAATTAATAGAATTATTAAGACGTTTTTAGACTCACCTTGGTAATGAGCATAACGTCAGCAACGATGGCTGTCACAAATCCTATAGTGACAATCAGAGTGACGACGCCAGCCCCAACGCTTACTTTGAACGTTTCAATGCTTGTTATAAGACCACTGTAAATTAATATTGTTATTATTATAGTTATTATTGTTTATAAATGCAATGGGCCGGACTGTAAATGTGGTAGTTGTAGATTTAATTCCTCCTAGGGGACCAAATTACTTTCATTCCTCTTCTAATAAGATAAACCACTTTGCACCGAGTTCTGGAGGCATTGCGTGTTGAGTGGTGGAACTCAACGCCGCGTTTTGCCTCGACACCAGAGCGAAGAAATGAAAATATAAATGTAAATAAATAATTCATTTCCTCGAGTTCGGATCGAACCCACAACAACCAGTCGATTTTACAGCCCCTTCGTCACAATTGTTCTCAAATTATATACATATTATTTATACATGATAATGTATCATATTTTTATTTGTTTACAGAAAACAATTTGAATGTTTGTGATAAACATATAGGTCAAATCAGTTACAGACAGACGGATTTTTTTAGTGATAATATTGACAAATCAAATCCTGCAGCACTATTTCATAATTCACTGTACAATAAAAAAAAATCATATACTTATTTTATTTAGCTTCAATAGGCGGAGAGAACTACAGTCAAGACACTACATTACGCAAATTTCATCCGAATTCAAAACACTACACGTAGATTAACAGAAATTAATACTGCATTTTGTAACCAGAGGGGAAAAATGTTGAGCTTCGAACCCACAACCATTGGTTAACATTTATAACCCGATCCACTGGATCACTATGGCCTCACATAAATATATGATATGTATATAATAATGAATATAATATAAAATAAAACTTACCAAGAGCCTCCCCCAGTGAATCCAATAGCTTGTACAACAGTTATAATAATTTGAAACAAAAATATGAAGAAGAACACCATGAAGTTGAATGAGGAATCACTTCTGAAGGCCTTGTAAATTGGTCTGTACCAGCATATGAAGCTGAATGGTGTTAATAATATGAAATATAGTATTGCTAGACCGAAAATTGTGTAATTTTCACCAATAAATAGTAATGATAGTCCCCCTACTATATTCAGTGCTAGTACTAGAGAATGAACTGAAACAGAAAAGATTTATGTTTATAGTAACATTTTTTTTATTAGGTTAATAAGTTAGCCAGCTGATATTAAGAGACTCTGTTCTCTTTATTCCACCGAAATTATAAGATGTTGCATGTTGAAAACATGAAAATATTAAACAAATAATTATTAATCTATAAACATCAAATAATCCCTCGAGTGGGAATCGAACTTCAAACAATCACGTTCATGCTTGTGCCACTGCGTCACAACGGCATTAATAATATAATAAATAAAAAATGTATTAAAATTAATTAATTGTATTTTGTGCATGTAAAAAATCTATATTCATATAATTTTTTATATGAATATTAAAAAAAATTAAGAATGAACAGTTCATTTTTTATGGTTATAATTTTTATTTATTGGTGCAATATTTTAATTATATTCAAAATTTCAACTTAATAAATATATTTGTTAGTTTCACGTTGGAGTTGTATCTTGTATGCAGCAAGGTACACACAGGGAACCTAGTTTTTAAAACATTCCATTTCCTACTTCCCGCCTAACTTCCAGATATCACGTGTTAAGTGGCCGTGCTTACTCTTGTGACTACAATGAGGACATGAAAATATTAAATCATTCCCCCGAGTGAGAATCAAACCCACAACCTTCCACGTGATATATAATAATAATAAGAAAAAACAAACTCACACATCCAAAGGTGATACAAATGTCGTACGATCCTCTGAAACTCCAACGGTATATCCACATTAATGTCCTGATAGAAACACGGCTGTACGGGACAGAAGCCTGGCAATGGTGGCCAATTGTTACGTCTTCCAGCCGACCCAGCCCTTAGTTCGGCTTCGCGACGCGCTAGCTCTTCAGCTTTCCTTTCTAATTCCTCTTGTCTTCTCTATTAATTAATATTATTATAATTATTTTAGATTCACATTGTATCCCACATATAACATATCTGAAGTAACTAAATGTTGAGGCACTACTCCGTTTCCAACTTTCTAGACAACTCGACTTTTGAGGCGGCAGCCTCAGGGCGGCTCTTTGCCTCGTTACAAGAGCGAAAAAATATTAAATTTTTATTCCCCCCGAGTGGAAATCGACTCCACAACCGTCACGTTAATTGTCACTTCCAGTGTTTCTGCGTTACGACAGCCTCAATGAATATAATATATATTTTTAAAGATTCTTAGACTGGCAGAGCAAACACTGGAACTTAGTTTTAAGACACTATGCTTTATGCTCAATTTTTGAGATATTGTCTTAGCAGAGCGAGTGGGAATCGAACATATGACCATCGTGATAACAGTAAGACACCTTGACAAATAATCATTTATGAGTATTCTTTTCCTTATATTGGATATTTCCCACAATCATGAATTAGTTTGGGAGGAAAATCGATGATAACATGAAGTAATCAGAAATCAATGAGTGAATTTAAAAAAAAAAATTAAAAAGCACTTTATATTTTATAAAAAAAATAAACAGTTTCACACCATATCCCGCACACAGCAGGGTAGGTATAGGGAACCTAGTGTTAAGACACTATGTTTCCAACTTCCTGCCGAATTCTGGAGGCATTGTGTGTTGAGTGGCAGAACTCTACGCTTCACTTTGCCTCAACACCAGAGCAAAGAAATGGAAATATAAAATTAAGTAAATATTACATCTCCTCGTGTGAGGATCAAACCTACAACCAGTCATTTTTACAGTCACACAATGATGAAAATATGCAATGCAGAAATATGAAGTATGGCATGGTTCCTTGAGGAGTATAGGAGGCCAGACAGACAATAATCAAAGACTTTTCAAAAATCTTATGGAAATGGAAAAAAAAATAGAATAAGAAAAGGTTTTAATTTCCCTTAAGGCTACCCAAATAATAACAATAATATTTAATAAAAATGATTGACTTCCTTTGTTTTTATTTTGACTTACAAGATAAGACATTGTCATAGATAAGAAATTAATGGTAGATGATAAACGTAAAGTATGCAAAGCAATTGATTATAATGACTAATAAAAATGTTTTTACCTTTAGCTCCTTTAGTGCAAGTTGGAAAAAGCAAAAGTGTATTAAATAGCATGCAAGATGGACACTAGGAACAGAAATTAATACAGAACTTTTACTGTATTTTATTATAATTGATACTACATTATTAATATCTTCAATTGCATTTTTACAAAACCAACTTATTTTTAGGTATAATACTATTTACAATGAAGAATTATTTTTATCTGTGCATAGTATAGTGAAAATATTTTTAATATTACAGAATTTAATTAAAGTACCTGAAAATCAGCTGTGGTAAAGTTCTGAGGTGGACCTTGGCTTTGTTGTTGGTTTGGCCGCGTGTACTGGCTGCTACCTGTAAGTGGTGGCGATACTGCCTGCATTATAGCAGGTTGTGTAGGCTGCTGAGGCTAAAATATAAATAAATCTATATATTTATATAGATTATTTCTTTTTAAGTTGTCATTTCATATTTAGGAAAGAAAAATAGTAAAAA
Organism: Heliconius sara; assembly: GCA_917862395.2. Lineage (NCBI taxonomy): Eukaryota > Metazoa > Arthropoda > Insecta > Lepidoptera > Nymphalidae > Heliconius > Heliconius sara. The sequence continues at coordinate 3,269,115 of OU860783.2, read as the reverse complement.
AAGTTTCTAAGATTATATTCAAAGTTACATGTTTAAACACATGGTAACATTTCGAAGAAATATAGCAAAGTATTTAGTTTAAAATTTGAGTTATAAATAATTTACATCAGATAAGTGTGTTGAAACAAGAAACTAGATTACATATAATTTACATCTGTGAAGATGTAACTAATAAACCGGTTGATAAAGTTATCGAATACTATCATTTATTTCTCCAACCGCATTATCAACCCACTAATGTTCTATAAATGACTAATATACTAAGTTTACCGTAGCCTGATTTGCATTTTGCTGTCCATCAAAGGGATTGTAATCATCGAGACCTCGTGTCGCATTATTTGTACTTCTAGCTACTTGTTGTACTGCTGGGTCCTAAAATAAATTAAGCATATTCATGTGAGATAGAGGCCAATAAATAATAGTAAGATAGAACTTTCATTTCTTAAGCCTACTCACCGCAAAGGGATTGTCTATGGCTGGATCACTAAAGGGATTATCCTCGAATTTCGACATATTTTCTTTTTAATTACGCCACTTTATATTTTTACACTGATTACGTAGCACAAAAGAAATATTGTTCTACTATATTTTAACATAAATGATGATAAATATAATCAATCTACTAGTTGACAGATTGACGATGGTGACGAAGTGACATTTTACAGCAGTACTGCCATATACGAAAAGTAATTACAGATATTCGTACATATTTTAAAAACATACGCTTAGTAATAATGCTTAATTATAACAAAAAATATGAAAAATTATGTAAATTGTGAAAAAGTAAATGTTGAATAAACAAAATTTATTTAAAGCAATTAAACTTAAGGACTAACTAGTACGATTTGTATAGTTACTAATGTGTACTGAAACAACGCATATGCTCTTATGTTTATTTTACTTCTAAACAATATAGTTCCTAGAATATTTATACATAAACGACCAAACAGTATACCCATATTTTGCTCCATAGTCGGTCTCTATCTTCAGTTTTTCAATTAGTCAATATTTCTATATTATATAAGTATTTATAAATGTATCATGAACGATCAGTCTCAACTTTTTATTATATTAAAATATATGTATATTACTGAATAATGTATAAACTATTATTTATAATGCAACAAATTATTCTCTTCATGAATCTATTACACTGGATACTTATTTAAGTGCTTTAATTTAATAAGTAAATTTATTGCGCCTTATTCTTCAACGGCGATAAATTAGGTCACATATTTATGGAATAGCCACATAAGTGCCATATATCTTTACACTTACAGACGCACAGTGTATTAAGAAGTTACATTGATTGCTTTTTAAATTTTCAAAACTTTAACTGTATAAAAATTTCGACGTAACTTGGCGAGAACGTATGGCTTGGTGGTCAGAGCGCCTGGTCGGTTTCCAGGAGGCGCGGGTTCGAGTTCCGCTACGTTCAAATTTTTATACGTTTCTAATTAAATATTTATCTTTCCTAAGTGTGGATTAACACTTTAAAAATGTTTAAAAAATATTTAACTAAACTGCTAGTTTTTTTTGGAGTTCATTTAACAATTTTTAGAAATGCAGACTATGTATTTCTGTATTTTAGTCAGTAAAAAAGTGAGTAAAAAATCACTATTATGACTATTATTTTACTAGGGGACCTGAACCAATACAGTGTACACCAATCATACCATAAATATAGAGATTATTTAACATTATTTAGTAAAACTGAGTCACTTTCATATCATATTCATATTTCGTTTTAAAAACATATTTTTAAGATATATGTGCTTAGATGTTCAACACGCAACGATTCCAGAATTCGGCAGAAAAGTGGGGAACGGAGTGTCTTACTTAACACCAGGTTCCCTCTGCCTACACTGCTGTGTAGTGTGTGGTATACGAGCAGAGCAGTATCTCGTACAGAGGTGAAGCTGATTTTATTTTATATTTTTATAGATAGAATTCAATAAGATAAGGTTCAAAGGCTCTCATCTACTACGTCATCGTCATTACGTAAACATCCGTAAGGACTTGTAAGTTGTGACGCAGTAGTCAGTGCACAAGTTACGTCTTTAACTTCGTCACGTTGGCAATATATGAAGGCGAAAGTGATTTTACAGTTGGCAGCCTCTCTTGTCAGTTTATTAGACGGTTCTGTCAAAGTAGGCAGCTGTTTATGTTTTGTATAGTTATTTTGCGAACATTTTGCATAACTTTTATTATTTCTATTATAGATTTTGTTTCACTTTATATCTTTTACAACATCTTTTTTAAGATAGCATATATTTCTTATACTTGTATTCGTACGAACCATGTCAGATGTCAAGAGGTGAATAAGCTGTGTTGTGCTTAACGTGCGAGTGACAGTTTTTATATTGTTTGGGATTTGGTGTATAAACATAAACGGTAAGTGGCAGTTTCCTTTTTGCATTCGCAATAATTTCTAAGTACTTACTTCTATAAAGGCTAAAGCTAAATATATTTGTCATTGCAATGCAAAAAAAATCATAATATTTTTAAAGTAATTTAATATATAAAATAGAATATGAATAAAAGGTACCTTTTTGGTTTATACGTGTAATATTTTAATAGAAAGATGATATATAGCTCTAGCATTAGCCATGGGTATGGCCATTATTACTTATTAGTAATTTAAAATCTTACGTTGTAATGTTGCGCCCGCGCAAGTCCACGTTAAAATAAGATCAAGTTGTTTAGTGGCGAAAGTTGTTTGCTCCTGATGTCGAGGAAGTAAGAAATCTCTTATATCACTAAATTATTAAATATACATAGAGAAATTATTTTCAGTTAATCAATCCAATTGAAACAAAATAAAATTTTAAGATTTAAATTCATAAATATTTAGATTATATTCATTTTTGTAATCTGATTTATACTATGTTTATATAAATAATAAGCTTTTTAATATTAAATATTCTTATATAAAACATTGCTTGATTACTGATATACAATTTGGAATGCCTAGCTAAATTCCTATTTCGAAAATCATATTTTATTTCTTATCTTTATATATTTGCACCATAAGAAAATATAATTTCACATAAATATATGAGATACAAAATATAATCTCAAGTCACTATAAACACTTTATAGCAACTTAAGATTATATTTTGCTACTAGATCTCACCAATCTAGAATTATCATTAATTAATTACTAAAACTCACATAACATACTTCAAACACTGCACTTCACGGATCATTTGAACTTGGTTATTTAAAGGAGCTATGAGCTCTTTATACTGAAACATAATAGGCATGCTACATAGTGAATGGAAAGATAAATTTAGCTTAGTTTCTTCTTCTTCTATGCTTTGTCTAAAAGCATAGAATACTTCATTTTTTCTCTTTATTTAGTTGCCATCAGTGATTTTTATGATTATGTTATTTATTTGGATTTTTCGGATACCATCACCTCAACTCAAGCAATGATATACAACGCCACACAATGTGATTTTGCATTAGGTATCCTATAGCTGAGTTGAAGAGTAAATTCTTATCTATGGTATTTGGAAGCATGGAATAAAAAGTAATTGACTATTTTGAGTGGGGATGGAAATCACAAACTTGTGCAGTCACATTCTTAGCCATAATTAAATAGGTTTATTGAAATTTTGTATTCTTATTCGACTAATTTGAAATTAGTCGAATAAGAATACAAAATTTTCACTTTCACATTGCTGTATAAAGTGAATGGCTAATATGACTTACAGTTGTAATATATTTCTTAATTTACAAGAACTCTTTTGTTTTTGTTAACTATATCTAAAAATAGTTTTTTTTTAGCTTTGTTGTATAGGAGGCTAGGCAGAGTTAGATATTTACTATACATCATTAGGAGGGCCATTGTCAGTTAAGTTGTTGAATTAGCACAGTACTTTATATTATTATCAAAGTAAGGAATTGAAAATATTTCATTTCCCTTATTGCACACAAAGATCAAGCTTACAGTCACCCGCTGTTGCTCTGTACCACAACAGTTTATTTACATTTAATTATTAGTCAAAGTCATTTAATTATTATATTTATATAACTTAAGTTGTTATTGTTTGAATATGTAGTAGTGGTTGTTTCGTTAGGATAACCATGAATTTGTATAATTTATGGCTAGATAATCTCCAGGCCCTGTATTGGAATACAGTAAACATTTGAAATTTTATTATAGTATTTATTTATTGTGGTGGTTTCCTCCATTCCTTTTCCTATACTTTGTTTGTATGGGAAAACCTATAATTTGCAAGCATAATTATAATTAATATACTTCCAATCAACATGAGTCTGCTTAAGTAGGCATAATACAAACAAAAAATTCGTTAAATTATATTTCTGTTTATAATTGTTTATTAGTTACATAGAAATGTAATTTGTTTTATTTTTTTTTACTCGAAATAATTAACATACATAACACAATTAGCTACAGTGCTAAAATGTTAAGTTGAGCTTTTTATTAACATTTAAACCTTTGTAAATTGTAGTAAAAAAATATTAAGTGAAATTGATTATTTGATTAGTACAAGCTTTTGTTTTACCTGGATGGAGTATAATTTGTTTAAATATCTACTTCCTACATCTAAAACTTATAACTTGAGCATTCAGTGCAAAGGACCAAAGACAAATATATAGGATAAAAAATATATACTCAGTAATTAATTTGTAAATATGCTGTAATGATAAAAAATAATATTTTCTTATGATAGATATTAATTGTATATAAAATTAATAATATAATGAATATATACCAAGTATCTGTAGTGGTGTGGTCATAATAATAAAAAAAGAAAACATTATACACACAATAAAATTTTTATGACATATTTATGGTAATTGCTATTATAATAATTTCATAATATATAAAACATACTTGAAATGTAATTAAATATTGATATTTTTATATAATAGCAACGTTACTTTTAAATGTTGCGGCGTTGAGTTCCACTACTACCGCGCAATACCTCAAAAACGGAGTAAGACACTCCGTTTCCAAGGTTTCCCCTAAAAGAATGATCTACTTGACTTGCGTAGCTTTTAATTAAACGATTTTTGTTTTACCTTATTTTGCTGACGCTACTTATATCAAAATTTAAATGAATATTTTTCGTGTCTACAATTACAATGATACTTCGTAAATAAACTTAAGCTCTTAGAATTATTATTCTGTTGATTTGTCTTGTTTTGCTAAATTATTACTTTGACATAAGGAAAACGAGCCTGCTTGAACGTTTGTGATGATCATAATTGAAGTATGTATTGTTTTGTTTATTTTTCTCTTCCTTTATTTTTAACATTTGTATCGTAATAAATATTTATTTAGTAGCGAGAAAAATATTTTTATTAATAAATAAATCTAAATACTTAAATAGGTAAGGCTGCTGTGGCGCACAGGTACAAGTGTGTGACCGTAAACGCGACGGTTGTGGGATCGATTCCAAATCGAGGGAATAATTATTTATTATTTTCATTTCGTCGCTCTGGTAACAAGTCAAAGCACGGCGTTAAGATCCACTTAACACGTAATTCCTCTTAAAACTCAGTGGGAAGTGGGGAACAGATTGTCTTCAACATGAGGTTCCCTGTGCCTACAACGAATGGTATGTAATTATAATTAGATGATCTTTACGACAAATTAAGTACGGCCTCCGAAGATCCGATGTCTAAATCAGATAGCCGACGTCCTCGCTAAATAGTGCTTCTTTCAGTCAACATTTTTCCAATTAAGCTTCCCGCAAAATCTTTTCATGTCAAGGCTAGTTGCGCCAACAAAATTTGCATAGTACGTATTCACTCTAGGTATCAATAAAAATCGTACTATCCATTACGCAGTCGAGTAATTGACCATTGTTTTATAAACCCACGAGGAAATAGTTTATTATGAATGATGAGATTGTTACTCTCGAAAGGTCGATTTTACGTTCCATATCGATAATGAATCGAAGCACAGTATTATAATATTTATCAGCTTGACGCTATATTCCGCACATAGCAGGTTAAGTAGAGGGAACCTAATGTTAAGACATTCTGTTCCCCACTTTCCGCCGAATTCTGGAGGTATTGCGTATTGAGTGCTGAAAGTCAAAGCCGCGCTTTGTCCCTAAACCAGAGCGAAGAAATGGAAATATAAATTAAAATAAATATTTCATCTCCTCGAGTGGGGATCGAACCTACAACCAGTCAATTATACAGTCACATTTAATGCCCTGCGCCACGATTGGCCTCTCAGTATTATAACAGCGTTACGTAAAGTGAACCAGAATATTTCCGGTTTCCGGGCCACTTCACCCGTATACGTACGTCGTAAATTTGTGGGCGAAATGTTGACGGCGATGGGCGTCACCGTGACTACGCCGAATGTCAGATCTTCGAGGGAGTAGCATTTCTCATGTTAAATGAACTAAAACAGGTAACCGACTTTATAAGTCTGTATAAGTACTGTGGTTCACGTTCGATTGGATAAAGTGTGAGTGATACTTGATACTTTGAATGTACATATCAGTTTTGTATTCGTTATGCATTATTTATGAAATATATAGGTATATGGTAGTGAGGATGAATTTATTGTATTAATAATAGACTTGCAAATATATGTGCTTATTATATTTCTTGCAATGTGTTGTATAATGAACAAACAACATTGCGTTTTTGTTACATTTCAATAAAAAACAGATTTTGATAATAGTTAAAGGTATTATAAAAAAAATATTTTAATCTTTAATAGGTTGATATTTATGCCTATGTCCTATATATTGAAAATGGTAAAAAAAAATTCAAGGAAAAATAGCGATTAGAAATCACCATCAGATATTTAATGCGGATGTTAAACGTAGTTTATTAGAATGTTTAAAAGTTCCAGTGAACGGGTAGCCTTGTGTTGTCGGTATTTTATTTTACATTTGGCCTAGTAAAAATAACAATAAAATGTTGCAGTAAATTTTTATTATTTTAAAAATGTTACATTATACATTAAGACTTATTAATGTATAGATATAATAAATAATATTAAGAATGTGATTTAAAATAACGCCATGATGGCCTAGTTTGGGTTTAACGTAATGAATCCTACGATATCGCCTACGGTTAAGGCCAGTCGTGGCACATAGGGATAAAATGTGTAACAAACGCGACTGGTTGTGAGTTCGATCCCCACTCGAGGAAATGAAATATTTATGTAGATATATATTTCCATTTCTTCGTTCTGGTGTCGAGGCAAAGTGAGGCGTTGAGTATCGCCATTCAACACGCAATGCCTCCTTAATTCGGCGGAAAGTCTTAACTAGTTTCCCTCTGCCTATGCCTCTGTTGCATGCGGGATAGAGCGTGAAGCTGATTTATTTTTTATTTTTATACGTAATTTTAAGCATTATAATACCTAGTACTACAATGATACAAATAGAATGATACATAGGTCACCTCTGTGTCTAGTCTTTACTCTCCATGACTTTAGAAAAAATGTGAAAGACCTAAATTCAACTTGGTGAGTCTTTATATTACTGATTAATGAAACAACTTAACAACAATATTAAAATTTTCTCTTATACATTTTCATAACTTTGAGTCTAAAATAAATATTTAACGGTCAATATTAAACTTAACTTATCTTCACGCTTTATCCCTAGCGGGGTAGTCAGAGAGAACGGAGCGCCAAACGCTACGGTCTCTACATACCTCTTTCGCCTCGTCCACTGTCATCAACCTCTTCATACATGCCCTCCGGGGGATCCTCATTAAAGTAACAAAAAAGCGAAAAGTGAAATTTATTATCCTTACGCTTACAACAACTGGCGATTTATAACAACCTTAATTGTGACCAATAAAACCTTGGGAAATATTGAACCAACTCGTAAAATTTAATACATTTATAATGGCAGTAGGTACTTAAAACTACTGCAGGCTGTTCTTAACAGCGCAAACAAACTGTGTTCTTTAAAATGTATTTTATTTCCTTGCTGTTTTATTTCCTCTTTTATATAAGTAGATATATATAGTATATTTATAAAAATATATTTAAAAAACGTTTAAAGAGTTGAACGTAGCGCGATTCGAACGAATATATATCGCAATGGTGCGCTTTCAATTTATATGACGTATGTATCCAGTGTAAAAAACTTTGCAAGGGCGAAAATATTCCAATGCACCCCGTACTCTAGATTTCTAAAAAAAACAATATATATATTTTTTGTTTTATGGTCTTTACTAGTTTTTATAGTATCATTTATAAAGAGAATCAAAAAAAATATTATATCGTCAACATACATTAGTTTTAATTTATTTATGTTGTATTTATTGTATACATTTTTTATAATATATATATTTTGCTAACAATTTTAATATTTTTTTATTATATAATAGTTTCTTATATTCTTATAATATAATGTGCCCTCTTCACATAAGGGGATCTTTTTATTGGGTACGAACGCCGAAGTAAGAGTTAGCGAAGGATCGAAGCATTTTTTATATCTATTTTATTGCATAGACAGGCCTGTCCACTGTAATCGTCACCCGTTTACGCTCCTCACAGATTTACTGTACGGTCCTCTCTGATGACGTAACATTGCTGCAAATTGCCCCATAAAAGTTATTTTGTGTGCCCCATTTCTTAGCTCACGTAAATACGACTGTTGAAAACAATGAATGAACTTTGATAAGGGCGTAAGGTCGACTTGTGATACATAATCATGTGTTTATAAATCGCTCGTTTGAGATCGATCTTGAGATGCCGTTTTCATTCATAGATATTATAATTTGTAAATGAACAATGTAACTCAAAATTGATTTCAGACTTCAGAGCGGTTTATGAACATGGTCCTAAGTTTATAACTATACCTAGTTTTACAAATAACATGTAAAACGTAAATAAAACACCACAAATGCTGTTATAAATAGAATATAATGGCGAGTGATGGACTACGTATTGTATTTAAAGTTATCTTTTATCTGCATACATAGACATATTTATAAAATATACTTTTAAAACAGTATATTATACTGAGACCGTCGTAGTGCAGGGGCACAAGCGTGTAACGCGAAGTTGAGAAATTACATTATGAGTTCGATTCCTACTCGGAGGAACGAAGGGCTATTTATTAATATTTTCATTTCGTCACTTCTGGTACCAAAAGCAAAAGCCCGGCGTTCAGTTCAGTCTACAAATAATTCCATACATAGATTTCCTTAACGTTAAAAAAAACAACTTACGTATAATATGTTTTAAATATGCCAAACATGTTGTATGTACTAAACATGAAAAAAGAAACTACATTTTAAACAAAAAGTATATATATATTTGTTTTTTTTTAGTCGTAATTACATTTGTTTAATAACCATATGACATGATTTATCTATCTGTTACCATATTAACGCGAACCGAAGCGTGTCTGTTACGTGTAACATTAATGAACGACATCGATCAAAATACACGCGAACGTGCGCCGACTCCGCTTTGTGATTCGTTATATTTTTGTGTGTATTGCAATTATTTCTCAGGAACCCGACTAAAGGTAATATTTGTACTCGTGTCACGGAGCTACGACCTCACTGTGAGGTCGACATGAAATTAAATAATGAGGCTTATCTGCACTCAGACGATGGAGACGTGACTGTCTGTTTCCGTGATTTTTGCACACCTGCGTTGTCGGATTTGAGTCGTTTTGTGTTCTTGAAATAGATCTATGTATAGTCGTTATGTAGATAGGATATATTTTAATTAGCTAACCTGTACTGTACGAACTCCAATAGATTTATATATAAACAAAAATATTTTACAAAAAGACGACAATCAGCTTCACACGGTAGGCAGAGGGAACCTAGTGTTAAGACACTCCGTTCCTTATTTGCCGCCGAATTCTGGAGGCGTTGCGTGTTGTGAGTGGCGGAACTCAACGCCGCGCCTTGCCTCGACGACTAAAGTGAGGAAATGAAAATATAAATGTAAATAAATATTTCATTTCCTCGAGTGGGGAACTCGAACCCAAAACCAGTCGCGCTTACATTCACACATTTGTGCCCCAGCGTCACGACTGGCCTTTTAAATACAAAAGAAATATTTTGCCCCTTATCAGATATTTCATCTTGTCTCGTTACACTATCACTATCCGTGGCACGTAAGTTTATGCTTATTACATTATGTTAGGTTGTAATTCGATCCTGGCTCGCCGGACGACGTGGACGTGGAGCTAGGCCTAGAGGGCTTAACGTATTTACTTGACAATGCTAAGGTTGTGTAACTGGTAGGTATTACTAAGGTATCCTAAGGTTATCTAACCTTCTTAGTGTATTTTACGGTACCTAAAAGGAAAATTTTACTTTATGTACCTATAAATAGAAATAAGCTTTTGTTTATGTATTAAGTGTGGTTGTTCTGTAAATTCGGACGTTTATGTTTGGGAGATTGTATCTCCAACATTAACTAGGTTTACTGCGGACCCGATAGGCCTCATTTTGTTCGACTCTAATTGGTCTATAAACACTTATCTAGGACATTTCATCCTCTTTTCATTATCACTGTGGGCCGAATAGTTGATAGTATAAATTGAATAATTCTGATAATTTCTATTTCTTTCCTCTAAATACAAAGCAATTGCAGATTTAGAATAAAAATAAATATTCCGATTGTATGATCTGATAAGCTTCTTATTCGAAGCCTTCATATTGCGAATGTCGCGATGGTCGAACCGGGGCACAAATGAAATTGGTTGTATAATATGATTTTCTCCTAACATAATATAATGTTATTATTTCACACAAAATATCGCGAAGATAGAAGCGCGAATGACCTTAGAAACTGGAACGTAGCGTAGAAACATATCATAAATTCAGTAATATAAGGCTTCCCCGCAGCTAGTTGCCTTTTCGTTGGAACTTCCTTTCAGCCCCGGGAATATGTTCGCTTTGTTTTGTTGTGTTTGTGTATTACTTGTGGCAAATTGTAGGATTAAACAACTTGTAAGTTGTACGGTCAACATAACGGTGGTGATCTTCTTATGTGATGAGTTGATGAGTTTATGTGTCCCGAAATGTTTTTTTATGATCGAATTTTGCTTGTTCACCAAAACATGGGATAAACAAAATGACACGCCAACGACGCAATTTGAACAAGGCTTTGTTGGTGTTGTAAATTAGGAAGTTTGTTTTGTTTGTATCGTTTTGTAAATTACCAAATCGCAGTCGGTGAAGAATGTTTTTGGGTGTCACGTCGCTTCGAGGGGCCCGGCTGTTTTTCATTTCGAAAATAATAATATTAGGTACAGGATTTTGTGAAAACGGTGATTTATGTTTGTTTACTTCAACGAGCTGGTTTGATTTGAACCCAACATTTGAGAAGAACTTTAGAAGGCACAATGTCAATATGAGCTTTCTCTAATATAATTTCAGCAAATATTTGTTACATAAGGTGGTGTTTTTGGTTTTGTATAATAAAACAGAAAGGGTAACCTAAATCTGCAAAAAACATTTTATAAAATGCTTATATTTATTTAACTATTGTAATCATTAAGCAACGTATAGAGTTTTATATAAATTCCAAATCATGTTGATTATACTATAAATAAATGAAATATTTTACATTTTTAACATTTTTTAAGCGTTATTCCACACTTATTATTTATTTACATACTACGAATAGTATTGAACATCTGCGATAGGTACTTATCCATATACTTAACAACAATACTCATTACAGTCGCCCAATTGCCTGTCTTCCACGAAAATCGATTACTCTGATCTCTGATCTCCTCCATAGCAGAAAAGTTAAAACATCAATAAAAAAAACATGAATTTTAAAGGTGTTCAAATATGGTTTATTCGCTTGGAAGCATTAAAGCAGGGATTCCCAACCTTTCTTGATCATGGACTACTTTTATATAATTATCACTATATATGTAGTTAAATTAATAATTAAATGTGATAATCAAAGAGAAACTCCCCAAATTCAAAGTCATAAAATAAAATCGTTCGCGGACCATATTTAGGCTTCTGCGGACAATTGGTGGTCCGCGGACGACTGGTTGGGAACCAGTGCATTAGAGATGCACTGGTGATAATAACCAGTGCATAGATATTGAATTATAATGACCAAAATATAATTAGCATATCACTCAGTTACATAAAACAATGGCCAAACACTATCCAATTATACTTTAAAAACAATTTTTTTTTCAGTTCCTTTTCCTTTGTTGCAACAAAAACTACTCTTTTCCCTGGCACTTAAGGATTTTCAAGCTGAAAGATCGATACGTAGTCGTTACTGCGATGCTATCTACTAGAATAGGAAGCTGTTTAATATTATATTATGAGAATTCGACGATGTTAACTACAATAAGATGTTGCTATTTCGTTCGTATTGTTATAGCTATATGTATTTATATCTATACTTATAATAAAATCGTAAGGGATCGGTGTCTGTATATGAAATTTATACAACAAAAAATGTTATTAGTCGGTTTATTTGTTGGTTTTTGTTTCAGAAACGGTTTAGCCGACTTAAATGCAGTTTTCACTCTTCTATTTTGGCTAACTTCTCTTAACATTTGGTGTTTGTTTTTTTCTATCGGTTCACAAATAAAAAGGGTATGTCGATATAAAGAGTTGCATGCGACAATATTACTACAAAATAAGTGATTTATTGAATTGGATAAAATTTCAGCTATCAACGTACGTATATTGTCTTTAAAATGACAACGTTGATCACGAAAGTAATTGAGACGACCAAATTAATAATTGTATAGTACTAACGGGCGAAGCAATGCGGGGACCACTAGTCTATATATATATGTGAAGACTAATATATTAGACGATATATCAGGTGGTGTTTTGAATTGCAAATTAACAATCCGGATGTCAAAACCGAGGGCAATAATTTAACGTCTATATAGTGATACTAAATATTCATTATCATTTAAAATAGACATTACGAACAATAACCAAATTTCACACTAAATATTACTTCGCTCACTAAAAACCTATTATTGTTGAATAATAAATGTATCAAAATGGCAAATTGTGTTTAGATAATTACACATAGTTTCAACGTTTGTGCAAATTAATTATATATATATATATATATACATATATTATTAGAGGGACTTATCAGAGTATGATATTGAGCTCGTTCATCACTAACGTTATGTGGATGAGATAATAATGTTATATTCATTTGGACTATAATACTTTATCACATAGAATATCTATCTATGTACTATTATTAACTAGAAAGAAATGTATATATAATTGTTTTTTTTTATACTTTTTATTTTCGTGTTGTGAGTGATATGACATCACTTTCTCCGCTTATCGTCCTATTATGCCGTGCCTCAAGATATTAGACGATGACGCTTTCGATTATTGACGCTTTTTTTTGTGAAAATTGCTCAGGAACATTTAGTATCACAGATTGAGGTTTTTCTTAGGAGAATTCATTCTTATTTATTACTATTTCAAAGGAAAGAACGAATAATTGAAAACTAAAACTGTGTATCAGTATTATGTATAAAGAAGGTACACTGGTAGTAGTAATAAAACGGATATATAAATATAGGTATATAACACCCACGCGTATTCTGTACTGGATAATATGTGCATTGACGTCAACGTTCAAAGTTGAAACGCGACATTGTATCGTTAGGTACATTAATCGATTGAGACTGTGCCCCACATCTATTCAATGTCATCTATCTCGTTTATCTAAAGTTCATCATTAATTTGTGTTAATTTTATGTAATTTTCTGCTTTCATAGTTTTTATATTTCATCAATCGATTTTTGTTTTATCCCTCACTACGTTTCCACCTTCTGGCCCAATTTCAACAATTAGGCGTAATGGCAATATAACAACTGTAGCTGCATGAACATTATTTAATATTATTAATTTGCAATTAGCATTCAAATGGTGTCCTGAATAATATCTGTCTGATTTTTGTTTGTCGTCATGATCCTCGAGCCGCCACTGTTATACTGTCATCCAGTCCGTAAAAGTGGTGCCCTTCCTCCCCTCCTCCTTCTTTCATTAGCTCCTTCCTTTCTTTTACCTATCCTTCTCTCTTAATTTACCAGGTACGCAGGGTCTGTAGAGTTGAGTAGGTTAAGAAGGCAGACCCTGGCAACATACGCCCGGATTAATGCCAGGAGGAAGGATTAATTTGCAATGGCTTAAAAAACATATATTTACAATATTTACAAACAGTGTCGTTAATTTACTGTCATAATACTAAATATCATTGATTTAAGTATCAATGGCTACCACCACTATTGTCAAGCGTGTCACGTTCGAATTGTCACGATACGTTGTGTTCCGTGGTCAGGAAACTTACGTGGTCAAGGAATCGTTACCAACTTACATAAGTATGTGCTTGCGTTACGTGAAGAGAGTAACGAAACTTATGAGTTATGCGTTATATTAAAACTGTGTTAGTTAGTTAAATTTATGTATGGATCTTTTTTTTGTAACTTAACAATGTCATATAAATGTTCCATAAATATGTGACTATAAACGCGACAGACTGTGCATTTAATTATCGCTTGAGGAAATAAAATATTTAATATTTTAATTTCTGGTACGCAATGCCTCCAGAATTCTAACACTAGCCTCCCTCTGCGTACCCTGCTACATGCGGGATACAGGGTGTAGCAGTAAAAAAAATAGTTTTAGTTATTAAAAACGATTTATTTCCGAATAACTGCCGAAGACGCTTGAAAATAAGATATTTGGGCTATCAAAAGAAAAATTACATTTTATTTATTTGAGGCCGGTCGTAGCGCAGTGGCACAAAGTGTGACTGTAAACCGACTGGTTGTGGGTTCGATCCCCACTCGAGGAGATGAAATATTTACTTAAATTTATATTTCCATTTCTTCGCTCTGGTGTCGAGGCAAAGCGCGGCGTTGAGTTCTGCCACTTAACACGCAATGCCTCCGAAATTCGGCAGAAAGTGGGGAACGGAGTGTCTTTCACTACGTTCCCTCTGCCTACCCTGCAGTGTGCGGGATTATTTTTTGATTTTAAAAGAAAAATTTTGCACGCAGTTTAAAGTCAAGTGTTGCACCTTGGCCTCAAATATCAATTGTTTCTCTCCGCTGCCTGCAACGCTGCAGGCCACGCTTGATGGGGGCCGACCTTGCCCTACACTCAATGGCGGGCATTTAACATTCATTGGTCCGTGTTCAGTGCCGGAAAACGAATAGATTATTATCGTAATACTGACTAAGAAACGTGTTCTTAAATATATGGAGGTTTTTGGATTATGTAATTATTTATGTTGATTTTCTTCTATAGATTGTATAATGTTTGTATTTTTACCTGACTGACTACTCTACTCATCCTCTAATAATATAAGTAAAATTGTGAAATTTAAACTCGTTGAAGAAATTATCCCTAGTGTTAATCCTAAACAAGTTTTGTTTTATTTTTAATTTATTTTTATATATATTTTCTAATGTTTTCCATATATTTAGTTCGTCCAGTTTGTATTAAGTAAGGCAAAATAATTAAATATAGTATATATTACGTTAAATATTATAATGTAATCAAAAACATCTTGCATATCGGAAGAAATACAGGTAATTGTTTACTTGCGAATGCAGCCAGGATGCAATCATCACGCAACGTGAATAGTTGAATAACCAACCTAATAACCAATTGAAGCGTGTGTGGTTGTTCGTGTTTCGTTACGACAGAGCTGACCACGTCGACTACGCCTGTAGGTATAGTACGGTCGGCAAGTAGTGGCCGCTTCGGAGTTAGATGTAGACCGCTGCGCATATTTGATTTTAAGATTTTTCTTACATTTGAATATGTTTTTCCCTGGAGCTATTCGTACAAGTTCTGAAAACCTACGTTTAAGGCGGTTACGATTTGTTGACCGTATTATAAAATAAGCCAAAACATTGTTATCACTTCATTTATCATCCTTCTATTTCTCAGATATATTATTTAAAGGCCAGTCATGGCGCAGGGGTAAAAACGTGCGACTGCGATAGCGACAGGTTGTGGGTTCGATTTTTCTCTCGATGGAATGGACTGTTTATTTTTTTATCATACAAATATATCGCTGTGGTAACGAGGCAATAAAGCGCCATTAAGATCCGCCTCAACTCAACACGCAGTGTCTCCAGAATTCGGGAACAATGGGAACAGAACATTGTTGACAGTAGGATAAAGGATATAACAGAGTATGTTAACACCCTAGTGTTAACATACTCTGTCCTAATAGAGGATACACATTGACGCCTCTATCCTAATAGAGGATACACATTGACGCAAAAAAAATATTTTGTACTTAAATGGCTATTGTGCAATACTATAACCAAATAACAGAACAGATATAGATGGATACAGATAACAACTAAGAAACTTTTAGATTTGAAGTAAAAATAGTATATAAAATTGATTATTTCAAGGCTTCTCAAGTTGGTTACTGATGTAAAAAGTATTAATACCTTTTCAATTACGGTTTAGCACGTTACATGCGTGTCTAATTAAGTGACGGTCATGGGCCTCAATGTTAGGCAGTAAAACATATCAAATCTGATTTAATTTTAACTTCACGCTGTGTCGCGCATAGTAGGGTATGCAGAAGGGTCCTGGGAACCTAGTGTTACAGGAATCTGTCTCCATTAAACAAACAATCCCATTGCTCACTGTCCGCCGAATTCTCGTCATTCATCTCGTCAGTGCATACTTAAAGCCGCGCTTTGCCTTTTCACCAGACCGAAAAAATACCATTCTCTCGAGTGGGAATCGAACTCACAACACACTCACCGTCACGTTTACAGTCACACCCTCGTGACACCGAGCCACGACGGCTTCTAAATTTGAATATACCTACTACTAAAAAAATGCTTATAAAATAATCGACCAATGAGCCAATACTTATATTTTTAAGTTTATTTTTGTCCAATACTTTAAATAGAAATAAATACTTAGTACAAACTAAATTTATGTTAAATAGTGAAAGGATTGACGTGAGACTCGAGAGGCGTTTATATTCAGTTTTTTATCGGTCAGTATCTTCACTTTGGTGACGCAATAACATCTGTTTTAGTTAGAATACTACACGTAATAGGTATTTACAGTAACAAAAAGAGTTTGTTTTGCAGCAGTTAAAGAGATTTTATCGTTTAGTGCTATCACATTATTTATTTAATGTTTTCTCCTTTCATATAACATTCTCGTTATGTACAAGTATGTAAAGCTATATTAAATTTTGTCGAAAGATGAGTAAATGTAGCGTAATTGCTATTTTTTTATCTAAAATATGCTTAACTATACATTTAAATTGTATTGAAATATTATGTTATTGGTAATAGTAATGATCATTTCATCTGATTATTTGTCTATAAAGTATATTACGAGAAATATTTAATGAACAAACAATTGTTTTAATATTTTATTTAGTTTATCCGTTATTTATAAAGAACTACATAATATAAATTTTAGTCAAGGTTAAAATCCGTGCACAAAATTTAATTTGACATTGAAAATTGAATAGAAATGCAAGTAATGTATATGAATAAGTACTTTCGCTTTTAATACTAAATGCCCTGTCCGAATAAATCATAAATCAGTCTGTGAATGTTATAATAGCAATGTCACAATTTGTTCTTATTCCAACTCGAACAAAAGGAGACCTTTCATATAATTGAATATAAAATAAAATAATATCATTATAGTGATAATATTGAAATAAGTATGGAACCTAATCGCGGTTGGTTCCACATAAAAGCAACAGGCTACTGACATGCCGTCGTAACAAAGGGAATTAAGCCTGAAAGGAGGTCGACTTGAGAACATAAGAGGACTCGAGTAAACCTCCGCAAAACGGCGGCGGACTTAGCAAGCGCGTTGACAGCCCAACTGTAGGTTATCATCCGTAAGGACAATAAGACTCTACAAAGGCCTAGGATATCTTTGTCTTTAGTTTGAAGTAATGGCGTCTAGTTGTTAGATCGAGATAACTGTTTGAAGAACATTGTTGACGATTTGACATTTTCGTTTCATGATCGTTAATTTTCTTGTTGTTGGAGGCAATATTATTAATAATTTGTAAATAAGGTACCTAACTGTAAATATAATTCTTTAAATTTTTCTACTCCAATAGAAAGATTGTTGTGTTCCTCTCTATTTCATTTGAGTCGATGTAATGAAGAGTCGCGTGTTGCGAGACGGTTCTAAACCATGCTTTTCACGGTACATTAAGTAAATGTTTTTAAAATTAAATATACCTTTATATTTTTATTATATGGTGATTATTTATTATATTGTAATTTAGTATTTCTTTTTATTGAATACAGATAGAGGAGGACAATAGGCAGATGGAATCTGGTGATAGGGCACTACCAATTCCGTTCTTCGCCTTCTTCTCGAGTTTCAGTTACTTTGCTAAAATATTCATTAATTAATTTCCCCCGAGACAAAATCGAAACCACAACCATTGCGCTTATAGTCAGACATTGTCCCACTGCGTCACAACGACGTAGACGCTCGAAAAAATTAAGAATTAATTGAAACTAAACATTATTTTATAATGTTTATAAGCAAATATAATGTACCACCGAACCAGAGCAACGATTGTAAATTTTGTGACTTACAGTCAACATTTACAATGCAGTGGGAGTGTTCGTTTTATGGCGCCGGGAGGTTCAGTCCCGCATACAAATTACAGGTGGCACTTTCTCGTTTTACAACATCGTTTTAGACGTTCCGAAATATTATGTCGCTGAGTGCTTAAAATGTTTCTATGGTGACTGTGAAATATGTATGTATGTATGTAGGTAATATTTAATTAGACTTTGATGTGTATTTTTTAGTTTTTAAAGCAGATTATTATTATACAGGGTGGAAGTGTTAGTACCACTTTAAATGAAATTACAGTTTTAACTACTCTATAAAAGCCTAATACCATTTTAAAAAAGCCCAAACATGAAAAATTTATTTTTTCAAACAAAATAAATAATAAAATTCCATTTGTCAAGAACGACGCACGCACACGTAAATCTGTCTAAGGGAAACCGCTGCATATGCCTCATTCCGAAATCGTGTTGTAGGTATTGGCGGCAAAGTTCAAAGTTGCTTAACCTTTAGAAGTATTTTTGTAGTAGTATGTGGGTGACGTTATTCGTATCAATGCGTAACTGCGTCACACGAAATACAGATATGGATAAACATCGTGAAATGAAAAAAATATTCTATGTCTAAACTGTTGAGGTAGCTTGATTAATTTTTTATTTGTTGTTCTTGTAAAAGGAGCGCTGATACTTCCACCCTGTATATAAATAAAATCAAATTAGCTTCACGCTGTATCCCGCACACAGCAGGGTAGGCAGAGGGAATCTAGTGTTAAGACACTCCGTTCCCCACTTTATATATTGTTTTTTTTATTTAATATTTTAGGAAATCGTCAGTATGTGAACTAGATACGAACGAACGTCAAACGTTAACTAAATTTGTTAGTTTTTGTGCAAATATTATCAAACATAATGAAAAAAACAAAGTTTCAATTTATAGAATGCGGATACAGCATTTATAAAATTTATAATTATTATGATATTTCTAGTTATTATGATGAACTAAAATGTGGGTTAAGTGCTTCTTATACAAAAAAAAACAAAACATATGGAACATTAAAACCTTTTTTATAATATTTAGATGAAATAATAAAGAAAAGTAGGTTCCCTCTGCCTACCCTGCAGTGTGCATGAAGCTGATTTATTAATATAGAGAACACCAAGCCGACCAAGTAGCTTATAAGTTAAATTAACTTATAATATATTTTTATGAAGTATTTCTTACCATATGCCATAACGTTTACCTCCACGTACTTATCCGCTATTTTAAAATGTATGACAATATATAGGCACCTTTTAAATAAGGATAAGCGAGCGATATGTTGCAATAATCTCAAAAGTGAATCGGATAAAAGAGAAACTTCATTAAACAGCAAGTGAAAGTGTCTATACAATTTTGTAAGTGAGATTTTTTTATTATGCAAAGATTATATTTCAGTTATTTTTTATAGATTTTTGATGATATTAAGTACTAGCAAACCGATCGCGGCTTCGCCCGCTTGAACTACATAATACTTTATATACTAAGCTGAAATGCTTTCATGTTCTAATCAGCTTCACGCTGTATCCCGCACACAGCAGGGTAAGCAGAGGGAACCTAGTGTAGGGAACTCCATTCCCTACCTTCTGCTGAATTCTGGAAGCATTGCGTGTTGAGTAGCTGAACTCAATGCAGCACTTAGCCTGGACATCAGAGTGAAGAAATAGAAATATAAATTTAAGTAAATATTTCATCTCCTCGATTGGGGATCGAACCCACAACCAGTCAGTTTTACAGTCACACTTCGGGCCGCTGCGCTACGACTGGACTCAATGTTCTACTAAATTTATTATTTTAAAGACAACATCTATTCCTATATAGAAAACTAAAGTTATAGCCTATTTAATAAAACAGTTATTTTGTTGCAATTTTGTCCAATAAAACAGTTTAGATGGACTTACGTTTCTTATTTATGACCCACAATGTACTATGAACAAAATGTTAAAGGAAATTTCACTACAAAAAACACTATAGGGAAAACTGCATTAAAATCGGTTAAGCCGTCTGAGATTACTGTGCAGGAACACATAGACAAATACGTTTATCATTTGTTCTATGACATTGATAAAAGCCCCCATTAATAGATTTTCATTTTCATATTTTTCCACTTCGCCTCGACTTAATATCCTATTACAATCAGGATTAAGGCCATTTCGATATCTCTGATGGAAAGTAAAAACGTTAGTATATAATAAGTTAGTCGCGGGCTGTTTAATTTGTTAAATTGGAAAGAAACAACGTATTGTGTTCGAAATTAACTTTGTTTACGGAACGCACTCGCTCGTAACAAAGGATCCCTCCGTCGGAAATAAGCGAATGGAATAAATGAAATGTCCTATAAACTGAATGGGATGCGGCCGTTCGGAGTATTGTGCTTATTATACTGCAGCCGTTCCCGGGACTACTTGGATGTTACTTAGATAGACTTTATACTCTGTGGCAATCGACTCTGTGGATTTAAGGACTTTGGTGCCTAATAGAAAATGAAACGTAATGCGCGAATAATGAACGCGTTTCGGATTATTATGGCTTTACCAATTTATTTTTATATTTATATTTTTGGTATCAATTTGGTATAAATTTTTGGTAAATTATGACATATTATGTTTATATTATTTTTTTATTGAGTGTTGCCACTTAGTTAAATAAGTTTTTTAAACTATCTAGTTATTGTTAGTAAAGATATATAATTAAATGGAAATTTAATTTAAATTGGTTGGAGTTTGAAATTTAGAAGCGGTAATGTAGAAGGTCGCGCTGCCGCCAATGGCAGCGTATAAGATGGAGCTTAAACTGTTAAGAAACAGGACGTCGGCTGGAGGATTATTTCTAATACCTACTTACGTCGTAAAATTTACAATGTTGGTACATTGTTCTGATCCGGCTTTGTTTTAATGAATATTGGAGTTAAACAAGTCGTTAATAGAATCCTCTTCCGGTTCATTTGTTCTTATTGGCTGTATGTTGTGAACTTTGTTGTAGGATCATATTAATCTACGGCAATATTTTGAGGAATTACATGAGGAAATAATGTTTTCTTGGGAAATTACAATTTCCTTTGGCACAAATTGAATATTGAATAGGTACTTTGATATTTCTTTATATATATATATATATATATATATATATATATATATATATATATATATATATATATATATATATATATATATAGTATATATAGTAGGTATCTCTCGCAATTTCCAGTATAAGCAATAAGTCTCCGTTCTCCATTTTCCATTGTGTAGGGAAGTGAGTGAAATTTATCTTTTTATAAACAAAAGCGTAAGATACACTTATGTTTTAAATGTTTTCTGTTGGAAGAACAATAGTCGGCAATAGTCAAACTCCCCTTAAGTATGTATATCATGTTGGCGACTTGTTATAAAATTTGACACAAAATCTCTTGACTTTTTTTGCAGCTTCACGCTGTGTACACCATATAGCAGGGAAGCCGGAGGAACCTTGTGTTAAGTGACCCCATTCTTCAATTTTGAACAGAGAACTAACAACATATTATATGTATATTTTGATATTATATCTTAATTTCAGTATCATTTACCATATATTCTGTAGCTTTTATAAATTAAACGCTTATTTCCCCAAAGGATTCATTAATCATCCACGTCAGCGCTTATACAATATCTTCTTTGGGCTTAAGACCACTTAATTCCTTTTTAGACAACCGGATTTTGTATAATAAAGTGCTTTTTGAATAAAACAATGGATGTTTACCTATTGTACGCGTTCGAGTGTAACTAGAACATTATTCTGTAGTTTATAAATCAGGTTCACGCTATAACCCGCACACAGCAGGGTAGGCAGAGGGAACCTAGTGTTAAGACACTCCGTTCCTCACTTTCCGCCGCTTTCTGGAGGCATTGCGTGTTGAGTGGCGGAACTCAGTGCCGCGCTTTGCCTCGACACGAGAATGAAGAAATGAAAACATTAATGTAAATAAATATATCACTTCCCCGAGTGAGGATCGAACCCACAACCAGTCGATTTTACAGTCACACTTTGTGCCCCTGCGCCACGACTGCCTTCTTCTTTAGTTGATATGTTTAGGAAATTATTTGAATTGTTTATGTAATTGTTTTAAATAATGTTTTGTGTTGTATTGTAGTTGTAAGTTAAGGCGTGGGCTGAATAGGCTAATTTTGCATCTCTTAGGTTATTTACCTTTTGTTAAGACTATAATTGTGTTAGAGAAGGATATATATGTATGATTACTGTAATGATTAATGCTTCTTCAATACATTTCAAACGAAAATAATAAAAACAAAAATATAGCAGGGTAGGGAGAGGGAACCTAACGTTAAGACGCGCTGTTCCCCCCATTCTGCCAAGCGGAGTATTGCGTGTTGATATGATACCTAGATATTCTTTCTTATAAGGAATTTAAAATTGTAAGGAGATATGTGAGAATATGTGTTAATAACGTCCATATTGCAATTAAAATATTTACATCTTGAATTACGTGCGACGAGGCACGTGCTTGAAATAGAGGAATTTTTAATGAGTCATGATTTTTTTTATCGGAGCGATATAGTCGGAGAGGTCCAGTAGTGGACAGAGCTAAGTTGATGAAAATATGATTTACTAGTTTTAGAATCTTTAATTTTTTTGACTGGTAGCTCTGTTTTATAAGATATTATAAGTAAAAATAGAGACATTGATTTGTTTCCATTTTTCTATCTTAATTAATAAAGATTTACTAAAAAAGTAGGACAAGCGCGAGAGCGTGCTCGCCCAGCAAGGGCCAACTCACTTTAATTAACGGTTTTCATACCGAAATTTTCCTCCTTTTTAATTTTTTAGGACTTAACCACAAATGTATCGTTTTTCTTTAGGTTAGTTATCATTTTGATTACCTTTACAGTGTCGAAATACGTGTTTTTTGCTATATAAAGGGCCATACCTTTTTTTAAAGTGTAGAATCAATCATGACCGTAGACGTGAATATATGGTTTAAATTTCAACTCGATATCTCCAAGCTTTCCTGACATAAATGCTCTAGGAATCTAGACAGACAGATAGACAGACAGATAGACAACAAAGTGATCTTATAAGGGTTCCTTTTTACTTAATGGTACGCAACCCTAAAAATGATGAAAACAAATATTCGGCATTCGGCCCAATGTTCGGAACATTTCCTATGCAGTGGCGGAACTCTACGTCGTGCTTTATCTGAGCTGGAAAATATACATCGTGTGGAGACCAAACCTACAACTATGGCAGTCAGACGCAGTCTCACTGCGCCGCTTTGGCCGTGCTATAATCAATTTATTTTTAATATTATTTATAAAGTTAAGAATTGCGTGTTTTACGTTGTTTTGGAATGTACTTTTTATAATTATTTAATATATAATTTTCCTTGTTGCAGGTATGTGAATATCCTCATTCTTATTGCGCGGTACGACGAAAAAATTAAATTCGTAACAGTAGGTAAATATATCTTAAACATAAATATACAGTGCTTTTCGTACGGTGTAACATAGTGTTTCGACTTTGTCATTTTGACGATAATAGATTCAGGGTAACCAAACCTCTTGTTTTATAAGCAGTCCCACAAATGGGAATCGAACCTACAAACATTAAATATACGTGAAGTGCCACTGCGTTTCGCATCAGGTAATGCCGGGCCCCGGCGCCCAACCCGTCTTAAAGGCCGGCAACGCACCTGTAGCTCCTCTGGTGTTGCACGGGGCCGTGGGCGGCGGTAATCACTTACCATCAGGTGACCCGCACGCTCGTTTGACGTGCCTTTTCCATAAAAAAAAAAAAAAAACATTAAATATACGTGAAGCCGGACCTCTACGCACATGTAATAATATGTTATTTTAGCGTATAATCTATATAAATAGAGACCGTGTGATCGGGATGTTTACATTATTAGATGAGAATGGTGCCGTGTGATCTATAATGTAAAACATCATTGTATTGGACGCGTCAATGAACGGTTCATAGGATGTTTTGAATTAGATATTAATGGATGTAAGAAAACATATGTATAGTGGGACCTTAATACCTACGAATACTACTAATTCATACATTTTTAAACATAAAATAAAATCAGCTTCACGCTGTATCCAGCACAATGCAGGGTAGGCAAAGGGAACCTAGTGTTAAGACACGTCGCTTCTTACTTTCCGCTGAGTTATGAAGGTATTGCGTGTTAAGTGGCGGAACGCAACGGGCTTTGCCTCGACATCAGAGCAAAGAAATGAAAGTATAAATGTAAATAAATATTTCACTTCCTCGAGTGGCGATTGAACCCACAACCAGTCGATTTTAGAGTAACACTTGGTGCCCCTGCGCCACGGTTAGCCTCAAAAATTTAAATAATAAATACATTTAAAAATATAAAAAAAAACCCTTCCGACGGTGGTGCAAAGGTCCAGGCAATCGGTGGGTAGGGTTCTATCTAATCGGAGAGGAACCTCCTCACAATACGCGCCGTATCAAGTAATACTGCCTTCTGCACTCGGTTCTTGATCCAACAGCTAAACAAGAACCTCTTAAGATATTGGTCGAGTATTTATTTATCGTTAGCTGAAACTATTGTCGGCACAACAATAGTCACTTTGACATCCCAAATGTTAGATAATAGGTGAACTTCAAATATTTAGATATTTATTCTATTTCGGACTTCACATTATGTGGGATAGCAATGTCAATATACTTATTAATGTGTGGATGTTGTGTGTGTGTGTGACTTTATAATAATATAATGGTAATTTAAATGTATACTTTTGAATGTAAATAAACTATATATAAATGTGAAAATAATGTATTTAAGCGAAGAAAACTTTTTTCAATATTTCCTTCATTCTCCTCATTTTTCAAACTCATTTGAAAACGGTTAATTTTGTAAAGTAAATTATCATTTCCTGACCTTCTACGAAGATATAAAACGAAATATTAAATTCAAAATAGTTTCCATTTTATATTTCACCAGAGAACATATAAAAGCCTCTTACAAACATTGTAACTGCAACGTTCTGTATTTATTGATATAAATTTCAAAGGCAAGTTCCAGTGGTGACCGCCGGCCGTACCTACAGGCCGTTGCTTCAAAGCTGTTTACACTGCGGCCTATTTGTCTTTAATATACACACGGACGGATGCTCCGAACTGCGAATTGCTAGTTGGGATTCAACGAGATTTTCTTATATGTTATATATATGTTGAGGCCAGTCGTGGCGTAGGGGCACAAAATGTGACTGTAACACCGACTGGTTGTGGGTCCAACTTCCTTTCGAGGAGATGAAATATTTACTTAAATTTATCTTTTCATTTCTTCGCTGTGGTGTCGAGGTAAAGCGCGGCGATGAGTTCTGCCACTCATCACGCAATGCCTCCAGAATTCAGCAGAAAGTGGGGAACGGAATGTCTTAGCACTAGGTTCCCTCTGCCTACCCTTCTGTGTGCGGGAGAATAGAGTGAAGCTGATTTATATATATATGTATGTATTTTCATTTCTTCGCTCTGGTGTCGAATCAATGTGTGGCGTTGAATTCCGTCACTCAACACGCAATGCCTTCTGAATCCGTTCGAAATTGGGAAACGGAGTTTCTTAACACTAGGGTAAGCAGAAGTGCTTGCTGATGTGTGCGGGATACAGCATGAAGCTGAAAAAACCGTAATCGTTCTTGCCAATATTTGATTGTTTAGCTTTCGTTTCTTCATATTATATAAAATGTCTACGTTTTATACGCAGACTAAGAGAAAGAAATAAGGTTTTCTTTATTTCTTATGCAATGAGTAGAGATTTTGTGAATAAATGTTTCCTTTTAGGCTTTTACCTGCCGATTAACATGATGTAATATAGATAATAGTTACCTCTATAAACAGTCTATTTAAAACAATAAAAAGAACTCATTAGTAGTTCAAACAAACACACTGTTCAGCTCTATAATATTAATAATATTCTTTATTATTTTAAATTATATAAAGACTAAATAACATTTAAAAACATTTAGTTTACAAAGGTGGACTTATCAGTATGAGAGATCTCTTCTAGCTAACCAGTGGAAGTGGATGAGTGATAATCGGCCGGTAAAAACATTGTACTATTTAAATTATTTAGACCAGAAAAAAATATGTTTTAAAATGAATTACAAGAAAATAATCTAAATAAACAAATAATAGAATCATAGATCATTATAGATCAGAAGTTCCCAACCTTTTCTTGATCAAGGACCACTTTTGTATCATTCTTGGTAGCAGGGACCACTATGGATGTAGGTATAATAAAAATTAACTGTGATAATTAAACAGAAAATTCGCCTCACCATCCCCAGTCATAAAATAAAAATCGTTCGCGGACCGTATTTAGGCTTCTGCGGACCACTCGTTAGGAACCACTGTTATAGATAGATGGTCTTATAATACTCTTCGTTAGTCGTTCTTCTATCGATAATTTCGATACTAAGCTCAAAATACTCGAATAAAGGATTTCATGACATCGATTCAAATTTCCAGAATCATCCAATGCCAAGTGCCAAGTTATAAGGCCACAAATGCGGTCTTTATTCGATATCTTTCCGAATTACCCTAATTGAGTCATATCGGATGTGTGGTTTGGGTGTGTTGATGATAAACATTTTACTTTAACGATAACATGTGGTAAATGTTATCTATGGCACTTCTTAGTATTTTTGTTATCTGTTGCACTGTGACTTTATTATTAACTATAGCGAGAGGAAAATGAATAAGCTCGATTATATATATTCTCATATGATATAGGTAACTATATGGTTAAAGCCAGTCGTGGCGTAGGGGCACAAAGCGTGCACTCGAGGAAATGAAAAATTTAATATTTTCATCAAAGATAAATAGACGGTAGAGGCCGATTATCATAATCTTGTCGACGGTCTGACGCCGTCATAGAAATTTCTGGACTCTGGGCCCCATTATTATCGCTTTAAGGCAAACTGAGTACAGGGAGGCATGGAAGCATCTTGTTAGCTCTTCCACCAGAACCTACAAGAACTAGCACGACCTTCAGTAATGAAAAAAAACGACGAAGATGATAATATTTTCATTTCTTAACTGAAGTCAGCGACTGAGTTCCGCCATTCAACATGCAATGTCTCGAAAATACGGCGTTAAGTAGCGAAAAGAGTGTCTTAACACTAGGTTACTCCGGCATACTCTGCTATGCGCGGAATACAGCGTGAAGCTAAAACAAAATCAAAAGAAATCAATAATAAACCTTAGTACACCACGGGTTCATTACGAATACTACATTACGAACATTACGTAATACTTACGTACTTATTTATTCGAGTATGATTACAATTCTTATAAGTAAAGAAGTACATTACTTCCGAATCGCCACACGCGACCAGACAGCTTTTTCAACCAGTCGAGTAATGCTCACAAACTCCGTCCCGTTGACGGCTAATTGATCGGAGGAAAAAGGAGTTTTAGCGACGCGAAAGCGCAGTCGTTTACGAAGATAATAAAACTAGATAAATTTAAGATAAAACAGATAGATAAAAATGTGTTTTTGTGTGTTATGGTACTGTTTTTTTATGGTGAATTTTAAATAGTGATGGTAAAACAAGATTTTTCTTGTTTTATTATCTTATTAGTACACAAGCTTCTTTGCGACTTTTTTAGACAAACTAAACAAATACCCACGCAAATGTAAAATTATAATATTAGTACAATTATACAATAATTCTAAATCTCTAATCTTATACGCTGTCAAACTTTATATAGATTTTTCCGTATATACTACTACAAATTCCTAAAAATATCCACATCTAAAACCAATTTCACTCGTCTCTGGTTCAGTTACACCTCACTATTCCAATAATCTGAATTCAATAGGCTCCCTACTGATCAGCCAGTCGTAAGGACTGAACAGCAGAATGTAACATGTCAAAGCGAATAGCGAGCGAAAGACGAGGCAATATCTGGTGACGCCTGGAAATTAGGATTGTTTAATCGGCCCATGTAGTAAGTACTTACCCGCCGGGGTTCCCCCGTAAGTTTCAAAATTTAACATGCTATGTGTTTTTTACGCTTTGTGTTTTAAATTACCGATGACGTAAACATGCATCAATGGATATAGTTCAATCGTGTTTAGCTTAAAATTATATGTGATAATGTCTAGTCTGGCGTTCAGTTTCACTTAAACGGCGTTGGAGGCATTGCGTGCTCCGCTTTACCTCGGCCACACAGCGAAGAAATGAAAATATTAAATATGTGATTTTCTCGAGTGGGAATCGAATCCACAACCTGCCGCGTTTACAATCACACCTTTGTGTCCATGCACCACGACTGACCTCGTTGTTTATTTTAAGAACTAATGAGAAAGTTCATATCGTGTTTCAAAACGTACAGAATCCGCTCCATGTAACAGTGAATGCATTTGGTTAGATTAACCTATCTTAGTCTAACTTTCTAAGCCGCCGGGCTTGTGTGCAACTTAACCGATTTGGTCCTGTCGAATGTCTCGATTAGAAGCCACAATATGTGCAGCTATTTGTTGACATCAATATAAGAGCATATTCAAATGTTCTTTGTTTTGTACTGTATTACTAAATCTCTGATTATAATAACAGCGTTGTCGAGGCGCAGTTAGGACATATTTCACAAAGGAAATTGGACGGTGCAATATCGGATAAATTTGTATGTATGTAACATATCATATCTACTTGATCCGGTCGGCATAAAACGCGGCGTTGAGTTGCGCCATTTAACACGCACCACCTTCAGAATAGAGCGGAACGTTGAGATTGGAATTGACTTAATGATAACGATACGATAATGATATCTTAACACTAGGTTCCCAGGTGCGGGATACAACGTGCAACTATAAAACAAAGCCTAAGCTTGTTTCTGCTGAAACAAAATCTCCACTTCTCTCAATCACATCGTCAGACAGAAACTTATTAAAGTGTCAGTACATAAACTGAGTGCCTAATTAGATAGCGCTAATAAATTTCGTCAGAGCTCAAAGCAGGTAATTAAAAGTAGCTAATGTTGCGTTCTAACTAGGAAGTATAGCGTTATCTGGGAGTTTGAGCGCCGTCGGGAACGCTTGCAACTTGGCCCTATATAAAGCCCTGGCAAAAGATCTGATACTGTAACTTGGCACCCTACTTGCTAGTTGTAATACACGTTTAAGGTAAACCGACTAGTTCATATCTGAATTATGTTGATGAGAGATGTTCACCGAATATAGGCACCAAATATTAAATGAATATTTTTTATAATATTATTATATAGATATAGCAACTAGCAACCCGTCGCCGGCTTCACCCGCTTGTATATAATGATTTATGGTATAATTCTTTGTGTTTGCAGCGCATTTATAGCGACTTTTAATGTAAAAAAAAAACAATAGTATTATATTATTGTAATTTTCATAAGGGATTTAATTGTTTTTTATTGCGTCAATCATGCAACATCTGCTGAAACCTGTAAGGGGAATTAACACTTTGCAATGTATTTTTTTTTGTTTAACTTGTGTATTCTTTCATGTAATGTGTATATTCTGTTGGTAGACCAATAAATAAATATATATATATTTTTTCCTTGGAGCGATTTCAATGCCAGTCGTAGCGCAGGGGCATAAAGTGTGACTGTAAAACTGACTGGTTGTGGGTTCCCACTCGAGGAGATGAAATATTTACTTAAATTTATGTTTCCTGAGTGTCTTAATACTAGATTCCCTCTGCTTACCCTGCTGTGTGCGGGATACAGCGTGAAGCTGATTTATTCTAAAGGATTTTTATATTGAATGCCGTAGGCAGTTGTTATATAAGGAATGTTAATACGCTCATTTGAGAAATACATATTAAACAATGATCCAACACTAAAGGCGTTGGTTGCTGTATAATATTAATATATGAAAATAAAATATTCTCGCGTAATGACTGCTTTCATTTTACGTTAATACATTATCATTTTAAGTTAATAATAAAAAATGTATTTATTATATGATTATCTTTCGGCTGCGACGTTGATGCAATGTCGATTTTAATAATTTCTAAGTATATAACTTAATAAACTGAAACCTTAGGGCCCCCAGACTTACGACATTTTAGTAAAGCTGCTTTTTTTAGGATTATTAATCTAATATATAGTTAAGACAGTATGCGTACTTACTTGAAAGTGGGGCCCTACATCTAAGCTCACCTACGTTAAAGTTGAATCGCTCGTTTTTAAATAGTCTGAGGGCCCTGAAATATTAAGCTACAATGAATCAAAACGATAAAAGAATTTTAGTAAATGATTTAAAAAATAACACAAATACTGATTTATTAATACTACATTGTTTTGAAAATATTACTCTGCTATATTTAGTACAAGGGCAAACTTCAAAATAGATTCCAGCTAGACATAATTCATTTTTTAGCTTCACGGCGTATTCCGTATAGCAAAGTAGGCAGAGACAACCTGGGAACCTGAGAACCTTGTGTTAAGACACTTCTTTCTGAATTCTGGAAGCCTCTAGCGCCGTAAACGGGGAGTAGTGTGTCTTCGTGTCGTGCAGGTGTTTTTTTTTTTTTTTTTTTTTTATAATAAATGATTATTATTGAGTTATTTCTAAATAAAAATGTTATAAACAAAATATAATAAACTTATGAATAACGGTAAAAAATCTACTTTGTTCGTTATCATAAATTAATTAATATATATACATATATTAATTAGTTTCAAATAACTTTAAATTGAGAGATTAACTCCTTATGAGACGAAGACTTAGAAGACATGCGAAGGTTGTCTCAGTTTATTTATATGGCAACTATAATAAAGTTAGTATTATAAACCGTAGTTTAGAAGTATTGAATCAACATAAATAATGTAAGTATTAGTCGTAAATATGATTTACTATTAAAAGTAATAAAGGCGTATGACATTTGTGATATGCGTATAAATATATATATGTAAATATATTTATTTAGCGTCACGCTTTATCCCGCACAAAGCAGAGTAGGCAAAGGGAACCTAATGTTAAGAGACTCCATTCTCCATTTTCCGCCGAATGTGACATCGCGGCTCTGTTCCATTTCCTCGAGTGGGAATCGATCCCACAACCTTTTACGCTAACAGTAACACTTTGTGCCACTGCGCCACGACTGGACTTCTATAACTTAATTAATATTATGTACATATATATATTATATATAAATGTTGTATTGTAGGTATGTCTATTGTTGTAGATACACGTATATTGTATTACCGTCTCGTCCTCGCTGGAACCTTCACGCAACACTGCCCATATTGCAATAGCCAATGCCAATGGTGTGATATTCAATTTACATGATCCATTTGATAGATCGGGGTATAAAGTTAGTCTATATTGTCTAATATACGAGTGATCGAGATATATTGTATTAGTTACAAGATAATGACAAAATAATTGCTTTACACAAATTATATTTAAACGAACATAAATATTATATTACATAAATATTGGTGGCGCGGCGTTAAGCACCGTTGCTTGTCATCAAATACTTCAATGAAGACGGTGGTGGATAGGAACGGTGGCTTTATCGAAAGATCCTTTAGTCTACCCTGCTATACGTGACAAAAGCGTGGAACTAAAAAAAATAAACCACAGACGAATTAAGACCTTGATTTTTTAATGAAAAAATAGATGGTTTTCAATTAAATTATTTAAACAAAACAAAGAAATGACAATACAAACGTAAGTTAACATTTTATCTCGTCGAGTGGGGATCGAACCTACAACCAGTCGATTTGCGCCACGGCTGGCCTCAATGTGCTTGATTTATTTTTTAATTTTATTATTAGCATTTTAGCATGTATTTGAACTATAAGGCTTGTTGCGTTGCCAACTTGTCTAGAGCTATTGCAAAACACCGACATTTTCGAAAGGCTAACTCTAGACTCACAGTTAGGTGATGTTGTAACTTATTTTATTAACTATTACTATAAGATATTAATCAAATACAATGAAGCATTAATAAATTTTAAATTGTTAGAATAATAGGCGAAGTAGGTATGTAATGGTAAACTCTACCTCTATAATAAATTAATATTTATGTATAGAGGTAGATATTAGTGAATATATGTAATGTAATGTTTCTCTTTGTGTATGTACTAAAGAATAACAATTTTTTTTTTATGTATTGATTGATTGATTGATGCCACCTTGACACCGTTATAGGTATAGTATGTACATGCTATTGTTGTAGGCTCGTTCGCTTATATTTATTTTAAATAATAAATTATTATTAATTTAACTGCAAGAAAATTAAGAAGTTGGCCTATGAGGATTAACTTTACAGTGGTTCATAGGAAGATATTATTGGTGTTTTAAGTACCATTTGTGAGATAAATGAAGAACTTAATTTCATGTTTACTTTTTCTCTGCCCTCTGCTAACTTCACAAAAAGTTAAAAACCTAAGGTAAAGGTTAAAAACCTAAAGGTTAAAAAGGTAAGAATATAGATAAGAAATCTCCATCGATCGTTACAGTAATACTTAAGTTTTAAAATTGTTTAAGTTCAACACATAGTAGGTATAACATGTGAGAGAAAGCTAAATTGGAACCATAAAAGTTGTAAAACTCAAGTACTACACTCAGATAACGGCTTCGTTAATAAAAGAATAAGATCTAACCGGAAACCGTTATTTATAAGTTCCTTATATCATATTTCTTGCTGTAGGAAACGTTCTTCTACAGCTTTATAAGACTTTTGTGATCTTTTTTTTACTCAATAGTCTAAAGCTCTCAACTCGTACCTACTCGTCTCAGTCAAGCCACTTTTTTTTATCCACTTCACATCTTCACGCTGTATCCTGCATGTAGCAGGATAAGCAGGAGAGCCTTGTGTTAAGACACTCCGCTCGCTACTTTCCGTCGAATTCCGAGTGGCGGAACTCTACGCCGCGGCTTACATCAGAGTAAAGAAATGAAAGTATTAATTATTTTATTTTTTGAACATCGTCGAATTAGAAGCGAATCCACAACCTCTCGCGCTTACAGTCAGTCAAACGCGTGTGTCCCTGCGTCACGACTGACCATGAATTCATTGTTAAGTTAAATAAAATTACAGAAGAATACTCTTTCAGTAATACAATGTCAAAATGCAACTTTAAGCGAATGGCCTACTTGGCCATTATAATAATTTGATCGTTTCCTCTCAAGCGCTTTATATTAGTTTTTGATTGCGCCTTCGCGTGACAGAGTTTGCGGTCAAGAAATAAACAGTACATCGAAAACGCACTTTTTAAGTTATACTTATTATATATTTAACTAATGTAGTGGCAAGGCGGTCGTAGCGCAGTGGTTCGAGAAATGAATTACTTGTTAATATTTGCATTTTCTCGCTCTGGTGACAAAATGCGCGGCGTTGAGTTACGCCACTTAACACGTGACGCCTCCAGAATACGGTGGGAAGTAGGGAGTGTATTAACACTAGTATAGTAGGTTTTAGTGTTTTAACACACGATATAGTGTAAAGCTAAAAGAATACTAAGAATATAGTTAATTAATTATAATATTAATAATAATAATAGTTAATTAATAATAATTAATAAAAATTAAATAATAAATAATAATAGTGGTGAGCGGAACTCAACGCCGCTAGTAATTCACTCTCATGCCATAATTACACTACAAATATTATAAATGCACTTTTGTTTTAACAACAATACATTCAATACCTGGCCACTTTTACATACAGGTCTCTATTCAAATGGAGGCCTGTATATAAATGATAATCACTGCCCTACGAACGTTAAGTACTTATTACGTAGGGCAGTAAGTACTGGTTTTTATCTCAGAAGTTAGTCATGTTCATCATAGAAATGTTTATTGTTCATAATGCACTGTTATCTCGGAATTCATTATAATTTTTACAAAAGAAACTATTTTTTTATTCTTAATTGTGGTAATGTTTGGTTCACAGAACTATTTTTAAGTTTGAAAAAAACATATCGTCAGTTTCCTGTTATGTATTTAAAATTGTAGTTGCTATGTCGAATATTTTAATATATAATTTATAATTTTAGTACAACTTCCTTTAACCACATATCTACATCGACCGCTACGTTTTTTTGCTAGTCTAGGTCAATTCCTTATTTTTTTATCCTAAGCAAATTCCTAGAGACTTGATATTTGAAAATTAATTAAAGCTAAGCTTCACTACTGTGTAATTAGTATCTACATTCTATTAAATTTATATGTTTTTTTATTACTTGGAAATATTCATATGTATGTTATATATATTGAAATATCATTACTGAGTCTTTCCTTTTTTTTCCAATCTTCGAATATTAAAAACGTGGAGTATTTTATAAAAACAATTGAGGCCAATCGTGAAAACAATCAACACATAATGGTTCCAGAATTCTACGGAAAATGGGGAACGGAGTGTCTTAACATTAGGTTCCCTCTGCCTACCCTGCTGTGTGCGGGATACAGCGTGAAGCTGATGAAATTTAATTTTAATTTTACTTCTAATTTCTTTCTTATATCAAATAGTATGTAGGATAAGTGTAAAAAATAACCAGCAATCAACGCGTCTCGAAGATTAAAAGCTTTTAAAGTTTCATTGACCCGACAACAAGTACAAATTCGTTATATGAATGGGAGTCGTTCAAATAATATCGCCGTGTAAATACTGTTTGGCTTATACCCAACTGATGGTTCGCTATCCAAAACTAATATTAGCAATTTTATGATTTCACTTTATTAGTACTTCGCATAATATAGACAGATGAATAAGATATTTTTGGTTTGAATAAATATTAATTTGAAATTTATTTAAAGATATTATTTTTTTTAACATTTTTAAAGCGTTATTTTACACTTAGGAAAGAAAGATATTTAGGAAACGTATAAAAATTTGAACGTAGCGGGACTCGAACCCGCGCCTCCTGGAAACCGGCCTGTTCGGTTTCCAGGAGGCGCGGGTTATAGTGTTATTTTATTGACGTAATCTACCAATACGCTTAAAATACTTCGTTAAGAGTGATTGATGGATGTGGGGGTATGGGCTTTAGTTTTCCACAGATGTGTTCGTGTAAATGTGGTGTTGGACACATTTTTTGTTACTAATATTTCTGGGATGGGCACCAGAATAGTTTCTGTAGTGGGCTCGGAAGACTCGGCTTGTTCTTGCTACTCCCATGGTGACAGAACTAAGACCGTTTATTGGTTTTAAGTTTAGATCCCAGAAGCCTTTTTTTATACTAAACCATCCTATTTAAGTAAGGGAGGCTTATTAAATGATTTTACATCTTTATGCTTAACGAAATGTCAAGGAGAAATGAGTTCATAATAAGTAATTTAATCAAAAAACCTCTTACAATATTT
Source organism: Heliconius sara (assembly GCA_917862395.2). Lineage (NCBI taxonomy): Eukaryota > Metazoa > Arthropoda > Insecta > Lepidoptera > Nymphalidae > Heliconius > Heliconius sara. Next base: position 3,233,207 of record OU860783.2, on the reverse strand, counting down.
CGCTTAGTTCTAGCGAGAAGACGATGTTTGACTAAAAAGTCATACTCTTCAATATAATTATTAATTTGTGTTTCAAACGACACCTCCAGTGGAGACCACGTTACATTATCTCATGAACTAATAAGATATCAATTACTCAATAACAAATTTAACCTATAATATAAAGAAGTAATTAATATCGTGCGCAACCAGACTGGTTCACCTTAGTATCAGCTTGGTACTTCCGTCTTAGTACGAGTCAATAGTACTTCTTATATGTCCAGGTGATTTGATTATGATAGATGATTTGGATTCAATTATGTTAATATTAAAAATAATAGAAAAAATTTAATTTCTGTCTTTTAATGTATGTTGGTTTTATTTGTTTAAAAATTGTAAATTCAAGATTCTGTCATAGTTATGATGATCTTTTTTCTTAGTTGAACGCTGTATCTCGCTTGTAGCAGGGTGGGTTAAGACACACTTACCGTTGAATTTTCGAACATTGTGTGTTGAGTGGCGGAACTCAACACCGCGCTTTTGCTTTGGTACAAGAACGAACGAGCGAGCGAGATACGCTAGATGTTTTGATGATTATATTTCTTTTTTACTATAGTTCACACTTTTATATACATTTAAGTTTAAATGGAGAATTTAAATAATGTTTTAGTCGCTGTACTTTCAGTTCCGCGGTAATACAGTTTCCGGCATAAATAGTACCTCAACCGTCTGCATATTACAATGTGTCTTTCTCGAATTCCTTGAAATCTGATATCACGTTTTAAATATATTATTCTACATTCTACTATTGTCGATCAAATATTTTCGTAATTAGCTGAATTGAATTGAATTTCGATAAAAAATGTGAATTATTTGATTTGTGTTCGAGCTGACAATTTTATGCTATGAGGTGTTGTACGTTTAATAGACTTTTTTTATCTTCAAGTTGTATCCCGCATGTAGAAGGGTGAGTAGAAACTTAGTTCATTTTCTTACGTGGGAATCGAACCCACACCTATCGCGTCCACAGTCACACGCTTGTGCATTTGATTGGTAATTAAGAAATACAACTTTTAAAATGTTTATCAATTATTCGCGCTCAATTACTGTTTCTCAGCAAATGTCAAAGTATTGTTACTCAGGTTTTTTTTTTATGTAATACCCAAACACAATCGCATTAGTAGTACCTACTAACCGCAAAGGTCACGGGTTCGTTGCGTAACCACCGTGTCAGTGCGGTGTACGCATTGAAATGTATGTATGTAGTTGAAAAGTGAATGTGAACACGTGACTTGCTTGTAACGCTTATACTGATCTCGAGTAATTGCTTGAGCGGACGTTCCTTCGCTAGTAGTTTGTTCGTATTTCATAAAGTTTCTATTTTTTTTTAAGTTTTTTTAGTGTAGTATAGTGTAGTGTTGTGATCTACTGATGTGATGTGATTTGTGCTAGTGTCTACTGGTGTCCAAGTGTCACGTGCTTCTTAGGGAAGGATAACTATTAATAATAATAATTTAGTATTCCTGGTAAGTTGTTTGTGTGATAAATAAATTAATTTATATTTGCTTCGCCACGAATTTGCGGTTAGGTTATCGATGTGAACAATATTATGTACATATGTTTAGTTCTAAATGTATTTTTGTATGTAGATATGTACTGTTTTGTTTTGTTGTGTATACTGTAGTAGTCAAATCTATATTTGGAATTTTATATTTTAATTATTAATATTTATATAATAACAACAACGTTTTATATGTTCTTTAATTGTTTATTTGCAGAAATAACGATATTATTCTTAGTCTAAAACAATGCGCAGTATTAAATTATAATTTATTTGACGACGATCACAATCTTCATTAGTGTAGGGCTATGGTGGCGCAGTGGGATAGGGTTTGACTCTAATCGCAACGGTTGTGGGTTTTATTTTAACTCAGGGAATGAATTATTCTCACTTACTTGCTCTGTTAAAACGACATAGCGCGGCGATGAGTTTCGCCATTAGATGGCCTTAAGGTTTTAAGGTTTTCGTTTTTTAGGTGGGCAAGGGAACCCTGGCCTAGGGGATACCTAGAGAGATTGCGATGGATTCATTGCGAATGGCAGAACTCAAAATCGCGCTTAGCCTAAGTAATTCATCCCCCTGAGTGGAAATCGAACCTACAACTGTTTTGTTTAGATCTGCATGCTTGTGCTCCTACGCCATACCGGCATCAAGTACTTAATTAAAAGTAAAAACGCTTATAAAAAGCTTACAAAACATTATATTGTACCAATTAGTACAAAATTACATAGGTAGTCCCGAACGTCGTGCCCGTCGTGTTCATATTTTATATACGGCAACTACTTGCGTATATTTGGTCAGGTCAGTGGGCACCCCGCCAGGTGCAATGTTTACCCTGCCATTTTTGAATTATTGTTACCGCCGCCGCTGCGTTGCACGTCTTTTTAAATTTATCTAAGGTAGCATATACGAATTGTGTTTTATAACTTGCTGACAGTTTATGCTTTACTTTATTATATGGTCTTTTAGGTCTTTTTCGGATTATATTGTCAGTATTTTTTTTATTCTTGTTGTTAATATTTTATTTGTACGTAATTTTAAAGATTTTATGCATTTGGGTGTCTGCACCTTAGGAGTTAAACGGGACCCTATTACTAAGGCTCCGCTGTCTGTCTGTCTGTCACCAGAATGACATCTCATAAACCGTGATGGTAAGATAGTTGAAATATTCACAGACAAAAAGAACCTTTGTGTCAGCGTCCGACACGCACTTGGCTTTTATATATTTATCAAGAAATACTACGTGATTCTTTTTATGATACGCTCTCCATTAAACCAGTTGTCGATTTCCGTCGTGAGTTACTTAATTACCCAATATTTTTTCCCTTTCATGTATTTAGATATACAACTATAGATGTATATATATACAACAAATAATAATATAAAGCGGTTATTACTACGATTAACTTACATGGAAAATAACAAGTACTAGTGGTTTTCCCCGTTTCCGGAATAATTATTCTTTATTAGTTCCAAGTGGTAGCGTTGTTCTTCGAGCGATTGAATTATATTGTACACATTAGACGTATGTTTATATAGACTTGGTTAAAACTAAAGACTATCGTCCCGCTCGCGGCTTCGCCCGCTTGAACTCCATAATAATAATAAAATTAATTTACTAATCTGCAGTACTTTCGTTTTCTAAGAATAATATATAATTTTAAAAGCAATATCCATACCTATACTGAAAAGTAAATCAATTCAATAGAAAAGTTATAGCAATTTTTATCAAACGATTTTTTTAAATTGTATAACTTTTTTATATTATGAACTGATCGAATAAAACAAACACTAAATGTTATATAATAGTTTATATAGACTTGGTTAAAACTAGTATTACCTACTTCACGAGTATTCTATTAATTGCTACAAAGATGAATAATAAATCATTATTTAGACCTCATTATACTTTTATTAAAGACTATCGTCCCGCTCGCGGCTTCGCCCGCTTGAACTCCATAATAATAATAAAATTAATTTACTAATCTGCAGTACTTTCGTTTTCTAAGAATAATATATAATTTTAAAAGCAATATCCATACCTATACTGAAAAGTAAATCAATTCAATAGAAAAGTTATAGCAATTTTTATCAAACGATTTTTTTAAATTGTATAACTTTTTTATATTATGAACTGATCGAATAAAACAAACACTAAATGTTATATAATAGTGAAAACTGAAATTTTATAGGTTATCTGTTTCTGAGATTAGCGTGAACGAATCAAAAGGACACACACACAATAATTCTATTACCTTATTAAATGCTACCAAAAACATTCTTATATCAGACACCGATCCGATACGATTTTTTATAAGGATACATAGATAAATAAATATTACGGTAACTAGGAATAAAAAGTCCAATAGAAATCACAAAAGCGTATAAATAAATATAAAAAAAAGTAGAAACGAAAAGGCGTATCTTCCAAGCGTTTAACGTTGTATGACTTACGAGCAGAGAGCAGGAGTACGGCGGGGCTCCGATACAATATTCGGGCTTGAGTCCAAGCCGTCGTGCCAATTCTACAACATGCCTCCAGGATATACGATTAATACCCTATTGTCATTAACTTCAGTGGATAATCTTATTGTTCTTTTTATTTGTATTGTTTTTTTTACTATTATTATTATTTGAGGATGTTGTGGTGTAGAGGCGCAAGTGTGCGACTGTTAACGTGACGGGTTGTGGGTTCGATTCCCCGATTGGGGAAATTAAATTTTGAATATTTTTATGTCGCCGCTTGGGTAACGAGGCTAAGCGTGGTGTTGGGCTTCGCCACTCAACATACAATGTTTCCAGAATTCGGCGGAAATTAGTGTACGGAAGTGATTTGAAGGGAACGGAGTGTCTTAAACAATAGGCTCCCTACCCTACCTAGGGTAGGTACTAGGTGGTCTCGATATAAGTGACATCTACTTGTTAAATGTTTTATATATTATTTGTTTTTTTAATTTTAATTAAATTATTTATTTAAAAATAAACACTAAATAAATACTCTATTTTTGTTTTAAACAGAGACGTAAAACATACATTGTCATTAATTCGAACACAAATGGTAAATCTTTTTACTAAAATCTATATAAATATACATAGATATGTATAATATTTTACATTACATGATTATTATAAAAAGGCTTATTTACTTTTATTGCGATTGCAAAAACCGATCAAATAGAACTAAATAAATATTTTAAGTGATTACACCTGCAATGATGATATTATATACCGATCGGGGTCATCGTGGTGCAGACGTACAAGCGTGTGAATGTAAACACGACGGTTGAGAGTTCGATTTCCACTCGGGGAAATTAATTATGATTTATTAATATTTTAATTTCTTGGCTCTGGCGATGAGGCAAAGCGCGGCGTTGAATTCCGCCACTCAACACGCAATGCCTTTAAAATTTGTTTAACTCGAGTCCCTCTTTACGATGCTATATACGGGATACAACGTGAAGCCAAAAAAGAAGTGATTTTGCCTGTAATGAAGATATAAAGCTAAAGCACGTTATACCTGCAGTAAAATCAATTAGACGTGATGTAATCATCAATTCTATAGCGTTCTATAAATAAAGCCTTTTGCGTAATATGCATACTAATATAGTTAAAAGGGTGAGTGATCGAATGTGAAATGATAGCCGGCAATAGTGAAGTTGTAATACGATAGGTACGTTAAGGGAACCTTATTATTTACTCGCTCCATTTTATTATGTCTTTATATAAGAATGGAGCATTTTGAGAAATTTTGTTTTATAATGTGAGTATGGATACTTATATACGGTCTTCCTTTGTTGTTGAGTTTTTTTCTCAATTATATTTAGAAATATGTAAAATATAATTTGACGATGTAATATATAATTTGAGGCTGTCGTCACGTGGGGTACAAGCGTGCGACAATAACGCAATGGTAGTGGGTTCGATTTACATTCGACTTTGAGGGAATGTAATATTTTAATTTCGTCGCTCTGGTAATCAAGTAAAAGGCGGCGTTGAATTCCGCCTCTGAACACGCAATGTCTCAATAATGCAGTGGAAAATGAGAATGGAAATGTCTGAATAGGGAACGGAGTGTCTTAATATTAGGTTCCCAGGTTCCCTCTGCCTACTCTGCTTGTTTAATTCAAAAAACGCTTTCTACAAGGAAAATTTATCATGCAACACATTGTAATTATAACAATGTTATTTCGTTAAGTTGCTCAATAAGCTAAGTATAAAATACAAAATTCACTTTCAATTTATCCAAAATGAAAGTAACAATGCCATCCATTATACAATGTTGAGAATGTTTCGTGGACATCAGAAAAAAAAATCAGCTTTATATGAGATATACTCGTAATTGAAGGGTAGTCAGAGAGAACCTAGTGTTAAGACATTCCGTTCCCCACTTTCTGCCGATTTTTTCTAGACAATAGACGGAACTCAACGCCGGATTTTGTCATGGTGTCAGAACGAAAGTATGAAAATATTAATAAAAAATAATTCAAACCCCCGAGTGTGGATCGAACCCACAACCGTCGCGTTGCAGCACCAGCCTTGTGCACCTGCGCCACGACGACCTCATATGGACATAATGTAAATATTCAGTTTAGCTCACAAAATAATTCAGTAAAAGTAACAGAGCCGTATCAACACGCGATCGCAACTTTAAGCAAATGCTCTAACAGATTATGAATAAGTTTACCGCCAGAGGAATTACCAATTCGATAAAGTCAACACACGCGAGCAACTACCACTTGGTCGTGCTTAGGGTTAGAATACCACCGTATTAAATTTGTAAAACCTCGTTATTTGTGTTTTCTTTTACTTGTGAATAGTAGTAGCCTAGTTAATACAACAGTTTGTTATGTTTCGATAAACATAAAAGAGACAAAAATATAATATTTTGTTTTTCTTAAATCTGTTATATTGTTATTAGCTTGTTTAAAAAGAAATAAATGTATGACAATCAAAAAGTACCAAAAACGTCTTGTTAAAAGTTTTATTTTTTGCGAGATACGAAAAGAATTCCTTTTGTCGTCTTAGGACGGATGTATTCAAGTTTGCCTTCAAAATTCAACCTATCAGAATCGTTGTAAGGAAGGATTCCGAAGAATGTTCTCCAAAAGGTCGTATTTGATAGTATACTAAAATAGCGGCGACCCTAAACTGTAAAAGAATGTCTCATTAGATGTCGTATAACGTGGTTCGGTCCCTCGTGCAGGCAACCCTGGGGATATCAGATCACACAAAGTGATTTTACTATCGATTGGATCATCTTCATATATATATATACATATATGGGTGATGTTGGAGTTGAGGAGTCCCAACACTTTATTTCCGCTTGTTAGTGGAAATAGGGGTGCTTTGTGAAGATTAATTCTATATGTAACTAATTATATGGTTATTGGAGATGCTAGAGACTTTTTAGCTTTTTTGTGTTCATTTTTTACTGTATCCTGCACATAGCGGGTTGGCAGAGAAAACCTGGGAACCCAGTATTAAATTTATTATGTTGAGTAAAGTATTAAGACACTCCGTTCCCATTAAGATGCTTTTGTTCCCAGTTTACCGCCATATTTTGGAGCCATTGCTAATTTTAAGTGAAAATATTAATATATTCCATTTCATAATATTATTTTATATTATATTGTATTGTTAGTTAATAGATTATAGGTAAAATAATAAATGCTTTTGTAATGATAGAAGTCTAGTGTTAAAACACTCCGTTCCCCACCTTCCATCCAATCTTCTAGACATTAAATCATCAGATTAAAATTACAAATTAATATATCGCCGACCGACATTAAAATCAATTATATAACAACATTCAATTAATTCAATACAATTTGATAAAATATTAGCTGATGTTTTTATCACTTTTAGAGAATCTCATCATATTATGTTTGTATTTGAAACGAGGTCATCGCGTTATTGGTATCGTGTTCACATGCAATCGTCTGCACTGATTTGAATATGAAACTAAAATAAGCAATACCGTTATTTCTATTCAACTCTCAATAGTAATAATATATATTATATATACGAGTATGTATTCCTAAACAAATATTTAACATTTGGCTGTACGTTTTCATTAATTAAATAAACAGTGGATATAGATGGCTTTTTGTGGTGTGTGGTGGAATATTGTTTGTATCTCAGTTCTTTGATTTGGTTTTGTTTTTTGTTAATACTGATCAAATAATAAAGGTTCGATTTTCGCTCTGGAACATAAATAATTTTCATGCCGTTGCTCTGGCAAGACAAAGTGCGTCGTTGAGTTCTGCCACTCAACGTGCAAGGGATTTAGTTAGGACGGAGTACTGAAAACAAAATTTCTTAACATTAAATTCCCTGCTTTATACGTCATAGGATTAATTTCAATCTCAAATTACTTATAATTTGGACTTTAACTATGGGGAACGGAAGTGTCTTAATGGTTACGGTGCGTTTTATTACTAGGTTCCCAGGTTCCTTCTGCCTACCTATGAAGACAATACATAAAGTAAAAGTAGGTCGAATTGGTCGAAGTTTTTTTACTTTACTATAGCTACTCAAGTGATGAATTCATTAAATCCTAGTTTATTGAATACAAAATTTTGATCTTTTTGATTCTGTTTTCAAGTTTTTTTTTTCATTATAAAAATCATACAAAAATACAATAATAAATTGACTAAATTACATGAATAAATTAATTATTATATTGTGTAATAATATTTACATATATTATTTAATTGGGTTTTTAATAATTTAAACACATTAAAAAGAGATTACAACGCCGTCGACCTCGTATGGGTCCAAGTCTCAGTGGTAATTCCAAACATATGGATTTCCAGAGTCCGATTACTCAAGTGATAGAACAGACCGGTGTCACTAGGTCCCATTCTGTTCGCCTGTTCTGATTAATCAAAAAATTTAATAAGTTCTGATAACATGATGTTTAATTTAATATTCGATTATGTTATTTTAAAAGTTTTATATCTTCGCGTATGTCCCGTATCTGCGTTTTGGACACACACCAGCCATACTCTGTCGCACTATCAAAATGTTGTGTATTTTGTAATTTTATATATAAAAGAAATGTTTTATACTCTTAAATTTTTTATAACTAGCCTACGCTCCTCTAGCTCTATGAGAAATCTTTGTGTTCCCCTCTTTCCGCGTACTCTTAGCGACACTCTCGCACTCTTTGACAACTAAGTACATTCAAATTCTAAAGATTACATACTAAATTTGACTCTACACGCCATCATCAGATAGAGCACTAAACCAGTCAGTCATGCCACCATAGTAAAGTTTTCGTCTAAATAACGCTGGAGCGGAGTACCTACTGTCACTTGCACTATAGGTACACAAGTTCTGCGAAGTTAAAGCCCCGGGTACCCCACGTGTGAATTACACGGGCTTTAATGAGATACTACAAGTACCTGATTACTGTAGGGCTTTTGACGTGAGCTTTAAGTTAAATTTCTATTTCTATCTTACAGGTAGGTAATACAGGTTTGTATTTATTTAGAGGATGATGTTGTGCTGAATTTCACCTGATCAATAGATATTATTATATGCAAATATTATATGGAGTCCTTTGTCTGTCCTTCTAATTGGAAAAATGAGTGTTTTAATCGTTATAGTATTTGAAGTAAATTGAGTTTTAAGATATTTTGAGGCTAGTCGTGACACAGGAGCACAGGCGACTGTAAACGCGACGGGTTGCGGGTTCCATGCTAAATCGAGGAAAATTAAAAAATAATTTGAATTTAATTTCCTCGCTTCGGTAAGGAGGCAAATCATGGCGTTAAGTTTCGTCTCTCAACATGAAATGCCTCCAGAATTCGGCGGAGTGGGGAACAGAGATGTCTTAATGGGAACGGACCTACCTTTTAATGTACGGGATACAGTGGGTAGCTAAAAAAACATAAAATACTATATTTCATATATTATTTATATATAAATATACTAGCGACCCGCACGCGGCTTCGCCCGCTTTAACCACAGTATTATTTACTTAAAACACTAAAATTATGTTCATGTTTTAATATACCTATATTGTATATTTGCCACGCACTTAAGATTTCTAATGTGAAAATTATTAAAACCTTAGGTCGCATTTTCGTACCTCCCATAAGAGAGATGCAGCTGTCAATATATTAATTTCTTTAAACTTTTGCCTTAAAGAGTCCTTAGGGCCTAAGTTATGGTTATAGCTATATAGTTATATCAATACTTACAATAAAATCCTAACTCATCGGTGACTGTACGTGGAAGATATATTAGAAAAATTGTTATTATGTACATTTAAAAATGTAATAGAACTTGGTCAGTTTGTCTGTTTATCTGTGCGTTCACGATAACCTCAGAAAGGGCTTAACCGATTTAAATGCAGTTTTGTAATTTGCCTAACTTCCTTTAAATATTTAGTATTAGTTTTATTTTAATCGGGTCACACAAAATTAAAACCAGATTCACGCTGTATCCAGCCTATAGCAGAGTAGGTAGAGGGAACTTAAGTGTTAAGATACTGCGTATAATATATGACGGACGTGCGAAATGAAAATATGATTAAATTACGATTCAATCCTCCAAGTGGGAATCGAACCCATAACGTCACGTTACAGGCACAATTTTGCGCCCCTACGCCACGACGGCCTTCAATATTTATACAGAATGGAAGCGTCAGCGTTTCTTTTACGGGGACAGTATATAAAATAAAATATTTTAAACCCATACCTAAAGAAATTAATCAAGATACCTCGGTTTGCGTCATTAATGACAAACAGCGTTTTATTTGAATATCAACGATAATATATCATTTATTTTCTATAAAAAATAATAACTTTTTCATTTTTGGGATTTTTTAAATTGTATTAGGCTTTTATAGAGTAGTTAAAACTATGGTTTCATTTAAAGTGGTGCTGACAAAAATACTATATAATTGAGCATATTTAATATCTGTAGTGATTTTTTATTGAATACAACCAATAGTTATTACAACACTTGCAAAGAAAGCATATTTCAGGCATTTTTTAAATTCTTATACCTATTGGGAAACTACCAACATTCTTATCGTTAATAAATTATTTTTTTCAAAATAAAAAATTTTATTAGACTATATAGTTTAAATTTTTCGTTGAATTCAAAATGTTTAAAATTAAAAGGTAAAAAATGTTGATCGAAAATAATTATACTGTAGGTGTATTATATATCCTGTTTAAACTTGTTTTTTTATGATATTATGCAGAATAATATAATCTATAGAGGAATCACACATTCCTCTTCACACTTTTTACTCTTTAACTATAATACGTAAATATATTTTTTAGAGGTTACTCTGTACTAAGATGGCAGCTCTGTTCCCGCATTTACGTCCCTGATATATCGATATAAATAGTAGAAATATAAATCATTGGAAAGAAAAGGAGAAACGCAATTATATTGCATTTTTTCTTTTTTTCATACTTGAAATGTATTAACAAATTTACATATAATTCATTTGTTTTGAATATAACATTAAGGTTGATTCATAAAATATATTTGGCACTTCCTTAACATGATTATTTCATGTAATTTTTTATATACAAAGTTTTGATTAAGTTCTCTTGAGAAATTTATGTACTGTAAATGAATGTAACGTACCTACGTGCCAATGATTAAAATATTTTGATATCCCCACGTGATCCATCTAAACCCAATATAAACTTTTATAAACTATAGCAACCAGCTCGCGGCTTCACCCGCTTAAATTTGTCAATTATTTGTTTGTTTCGGTACAGGGAATTACGTTCCTGTTTTAATAAATAATGTAAATCATAAGTGCACTGTAAGCACTTATGATTTCTAATTTGAAAATTATTAAAACCATGGTGGCATTTTGGATTTTCATTAGAAAAATTATTAGTGGGGGCAATTAACAAAGTAATAGAACCAGAAACAATAATATTTGTAAATTTTGTTTGTTTGTTGGTTTTTCTGTTAGTCGACACTTATCTCAGAAACGATTTAAGCGATTTAAAGAGCTAAGACGTGAGCGCGGTGCGGGAGCGGTACAATCGGTTTAATTGTTTTTATTGTAACATTCATGTATGAATGGTGTTATGATTAAAAAGCTGACCTTTATAACTATTTATTTATATCCTCATAGAGAAATTATAGCTTTTAAGGGCACTATTAATTTTTTAAGAAAATAAATTTGATCAAAATACACTTATTTATCTATATATATATAAAAGGACATGTACCTGACTGACTGAGGTAAGACACACGCACAGCCGTAACGCTGATGGGAGGAACGTGAAGTTTGGACAGATGTTTATTTTAATAATTTGGACGTCCCCTAATAACGGATTTTGAAAATTTTTTACCCTAAAACCCCTAATTAGGGGTTGAAAGTTTGTATGGATTTTTTTTAAAACAGCACCGATTTTCATAAAATTTGAAAGTCAGCAGACTCTTTAATATATTTCATTGAACACGTGTTTCATGGTTTTTAGAATTCATCCTCTTAGGGATGAATTCTAAAAACAATGGACCCGTCCATGTTGCAAGTTTATATGAAAAAATCTTTAAATCGCCACCGATTGTTATAAAACATTAAAGACTGTTAAAAATATTTTATTGAACACGCTTTTCGTGGTTTATTTAGAATTCATCGATAAGGGTGCTAATAAGCAGGCGAAGTTGCGTGCGCCCGCTAGTTTTAAGATAAAAATTAAAATAATATATAATATCTTATATATTATATTGTTATACTGTAATAACATATAATATATTTATCAAAATGAAAATGTATTGTTTTGTTTAATAGCTCCTGATAGTTATTACAACGCATGCAAGGAAAGATCATTTTAGAAAGTTATTAAATTATATTAGAATTATAAAAACTACTAATATTTTTATGGTGAATAAAATATGGTCTGTGTTTTCCACCTGAAAAACACTAAGGCGATAAAAAATATTAAATATATATAAAAATATAGATACCACATTAGTATCGATACTGTTGTACTGGTAATAATAAATGAAAAAAATGATATACTACGTACGGGATACCTTTCTATGCAAAGTTTAAAGCTATTCATTATGACAGGATATAAAATATATATATTTTAGATGTCCCTCTGTACTACGATGGCGGCTCTGTTCTAGTTTGCACTTTTTCCTTTGAAAATTAGTTATTGTAATAACTCTAACAGTTACACATGGTATCGTATACTTTTTGTAGATATTGATGTCTTCTATGAAATTGTAGTATATCACTTTACTCTATTGTCAATAATTTCCACAGCGTACGGGATATAAGGTTTTTTTTTTGGTATTATTTTACACCTTAATCGTCGAACTGAAAAGAATTTTCCAAATCGATCTCGTAGTTTCGGGGCCTATTCAAATCAAATAAGGAAACAAAAAATCTAATCGATTGTCTTAATAATTTTAGTGATATCGATGCACCTCCCCCTCACCCCCGCAGAGTTACTCGCCACGATGCGCGAGGCCACACGACACACACTCCGCATTTTTTATTATTACATGATTTTCTTTAGATTGATATTTTTGAATTCGTTATATCTTTTGAATGGGATATCCGATTTTAATAATTTAAAAAGTATTTTACAGGTATTGAAATTATCTTTAATACAATATCATTTAGTATGATAAGGATTAATAAAGAGGTATCAATAATATGGTTTGATTATTGTCGGCACTTTTGTTAACTTATAAAATATAAAAAAATGGTTATATTGTCATAACTACAGTAGTTGGACATATGCTATCGCGGACTTTTATATAGATATTGATGCGCTCTATAATACTGTAGAATATTGTTTTGTTCTATCATCAATAGTTTTCGCAGCGCACGCGATGATAGAATTGTTAAGATCGATTTCTTCTCACCTTGGGTTACATTATTGCATTTTTATTAGGGATCTCTATTTTTTTTGAAAATGTAATATAGCCTATGCTGGTCAGTGAAGATGCAGCTTTCTAATAGTGAAAAAAATATTGAAATCGGTCCAGTAGTTTTTGTGTGAAAACTCTACAAACATACACACATACGCACATACATACATACATACATACAAAAATACAAATCTTACCTCTTTATAATATTAGTATAGATTTGGATTATTGTGGACCGTGTCGTTGAGACAACCTTCACCCGTATAATTTTGTTTTGAATAGTGTTTATGCAATAATAGTACTTTACATTAAAACGTACATACTGGATTATGTCACAATCCCTCCGCTCTTCACTTTCCGCTGAACTCTAGAGGCATTGCGTGTTGAGGGGCGGAACTAAACGCCACTTTTTGCTTCGTTACAAGAGCGAAGAAATGAAAATATAAAAAAAATGTTATTTTCGAACGAAAATCCGGCTTGCGCCCCTGCGCCACGACTGGCCTTCATACATACAATATAGCTAATTTATTTATCATCCCTCCGTCTTGCAAGTAATGCACAGTACACCAGGACAATCGTTCCAAGGATCACCTGTCCGGGAGTCCCGAGCACCATTTGTTAGTGTCACCGTCGCCGGGAATACGAAAAGCAGCCATTGTCCGCTTGTCGGGGCCGCCTTCATTTTTAAACTTCAAAAAGGGATTCTCCTTATCCTATTTTCTGCTGTTGGATACTCCAGTACGTACGATAAACTAGCCAGGTGCAACTGGGAGCTGGGATTTTTAATTCCGTGAATATAAACAACATGTGCTCAAGGAAAATAATAAGGATAATATAGCATTTGTGTAGTTAAATATAGGGTGTTGTTTATTGCGGACCGCCAATGTTTTATTATTTGAATAATTATTATGATTAATAATTTTTAGAAAACGTATAAAAATTTGAGCGTAGCGGGATTTGAACCCGCGCATCTTGGAGACCGTCCAAGTTTCGCTCATTAAGCTACGTCGGAATTTCTTATACGCTTGTTACAACTTATTTATACTGTTAGGTTTTTACGAAGTTCGACTACTCAAATTACTAAGAATTATCATTTGGCGAGAGATAAAGCTATTTATTAAATTCTTCCACATTTTGGAAAGAAAATACTTTGTAGAAAACGTACAAAAGTTTAAATGTAGCGGGATTTGAACACGAGTCTTTTGGAACCGCTCAACCGCGCTACTTTCAGATTTTTATACTTTACGTAAATTGTTAGGATTGTTAAAGATTCCATCGAATTTACATTTTAGAAAAAAAATATTATACTTTTATTCTCTCAGGTAATGATTCATTATTATTTATATTAGTTCGCGCACACTATAAAAAAAGATAATAAACACTTAATGCACTGTATTCTAAAATGATAAAACAACGTTTCTTTATAACACAAGGCGAACATTCACAAAAATTTCATTACAATGATCGCGAAAATGATTCACGGCCGCCTGTGCCGTTGTGACGCAACGGTGAAAGTAAATTGAATGTTTCCATTCTGTGTTACACTCTTTGACTTTCGATAATGTGAGCGCGAGAGTTATTTGATATGTTTAATGTATATTTAAAAATAAAATAAAATCAGCTTCACGCGCTATCCCGCACGCAGCAGGGTAGGCAGAGGGAAACTAGTGTTAAGACACTCCGTTCCACATCTTCCGCCGAGCTTTGTAGGTATTGCATGTTGAGTGGCGGAACTCGACGCCGCACTTTGCCACACCAGAGCGCAGAAATGAAAATTTTAATGTAAATAAAAATTGCATTTCCTCGAGTGAAGATCGAACCCACAAAAACAGTCGATTTTACAGTCACACTTTGTGCTCCTGCGAATGGTCTCAATATAATGTATATATATCTATATAATATATACTTATACCTATCATTAATTTTATGATTGTTTTTAATGTTACTCGGATACTAGGTGGTTTTAAGAAAACGTATTTTTTCCTTACATTATTAAGGTTTCGTACGTCAAAAATTGTTATAGGATGACGTTGTTGTCTGTCTGTCAAGACCATTTATCTCGAGAACACGTGGAGGTGTTATGTACTTAAATCAATATCATATATTTAGGTCCATGGTCCATGGAAATACGGAAGAAAATTAAGCTTCTCAGTCAAAGCAATCAAAAGACACGAGATTTTGGCAACGATTTTGCTGCATTTTGTATGAGATTCATCGAGTAATAAAGTCATAAAAACCTATGGGTTACTTCCAGTTGATCTACAGTTTTAAAATTTGGCACGAAGAACTTACAATATAAATAAAGGAAAAATACAAAAAATGACGGTTTGTAGGTAATTTCATAGAAAAATGTGCCCGCAAGCTCAAGTTTGTCAATTTCTATAAGTTGTACTTAAGTTTCTACTTCCCGTTACTTACGTACTTCCCGTTGACCTACAACTTTCCTAAAATTGGTACAGAAGCTTCGATGGTCCCCCATCGATTTGGATTTAATTGTATTTTTTTAGCTGACTCACCACGTATTGTACAGAATTTGCAGAGATAACCTTATGTATATATTATTATTTTATACATATTCGACTTTCCTCAAATCTTAGAAATTCCGCAAATCTAGATGTAAATCCCCGATTTCACACGCTGTTTTTCTTACAGTGTAGAGGAAATACCTACCTTATAAATACAAATATTTCGAAGTTATTTAAAACCGTAATAATTGTTGAAGTTTCAATATGGTAAACGTCGACCGATAACGCCCTTAGAGAAGTTAGATAAGTATTGTTGTGGAACTCAACCCTGCAGGTTGCCTTGTCGAAAGTATGTCTATATACGTGATTAACATACAAACATTGGCGTTGGTATTTAGAAGAATTCGTCGTATACGATCAATAAAAATATATTTTTTTAATTTATTTTATTTCTTGGCTTTAGTTATGAGACAAAGCGCGGCGTTGACTTCCACGTAACACGCAATGCCTTCAAAATTCGTCGGAAAATGGGGAACGACGTATACTTCCTTCTGCCTACCCTGCTGTGTGCGGGATACACCGTGAATCTGATAGTTACAATTTTTTTTTCCTTAACATGGCACCATCTTTTTCTTAACAATCTTAAGCTCCCACCGCTAAGTCCTTACCGTTCAACCCAACACGTTTCTACCAAAATATCTCATTTTAATAAGCCCGCTCAGAAGTGCGAGTCGAATAGTTCTTTATTGTATCGGATATACGAAACTATTAAGAGCGAGTGTGTAAAGTGTTCGTACCGAAAACTTCTGATACAACGCGATAATTAATAAAGTTTCAACCTATAATATGTACGATGCGGTGGAAATTGGCAAACATTTGGAAGATTCTTGTCTATGTCTATGTATTTCATAATTAAAAAGCATTAGTAACGAAAATTTGTTTTCTTATGCATTTTATACACGGTTATAACTAACGTTTCATGTTTTTCATTTTATATTCTACTAAGGCTGTGGTGGTTCAGTGAGAAAGCTCTTGATTATAAAAGTGTTGATGATTCAGACTCTACTTGAAAGCGTATGTAAATTATTATTATTATTTTAATTTCTGGGTGCTTATTAGAATTAAAGTACTTCAAGAAACGTCTTGAATTCGACTGCAAAGTGGTTTGGCGAGAAATATGAAGATTTTACTCGGTTTCCGTAGTATTCCATCATCAGATCATGGCGTGGTAGCAACCAGGGTCCTTGCAAAGTACGCCAGGGTCTTTCTACTAAAAAAAATTCAAGGTACTCACGAGTACTCGTACATAATAAAATATAATTGACGGATTCAGAAAATGGAGAATGTTTTTTTTTTTGAAACTGCTTAAAATACGTAAAAAGTCATATTAATGAGTAGATAATTGAAAGATTATTATTATTGAATACTTCGTTAAGTTAGTTACAATAAGATAAAATAACTTAATATCGTTAAATAACTTAATAGATGTTAAATTGCTGATTACTATGACGCTGCAAATTGCAGCAGCCATTGTGGATAACATATTGGATGAGAATGGACACAGATTGAATTGGACCTATCGCTGCATAGCTAAATCATCAAAGCGAGCGTGGTCAGATACGGCAATTTGGAGACCCTCAGGTCGCAGGACGCCATGTCTCTTCGTCATAATTACTTTTGTTACCCGACTGTGCGAACCAAAGGAGTGTATTGTGTTTATATTGGTTGTTGAGATGATTAAGCAAGCGACGAGTTAACTGTTGCATAGTATTTAAATTTAAATGACGATATTTTTTATGTTACTTTTATGTACATACATTTATATCCAATGTTTTAAGTTTTATGTTCATGCAATACGTTATTATAACTTTAATTGCTAATTGTTATTGGTTTATAAGTACTATTTGTATTAATTAATATTGCAATATTATATCGTAGTGCAGGGGCACTGGTTTGTAACTGTAAACGCGAAAAGCCTCCAGAATTCGGTTGAAAATGGGGAACAGAGTGTATTAACACTAGGTTCCATCTACCTACGCTGCGGGATACAGCGTGAAGTTGAAGAAAAAAACAAAAAAAGTAAGGAAGCAGGAAGTTGGTACCTAATCTAATTATATTTTAAATGTCATTAATTTTTATCTATATGCGACATGAAATAACCTGATATTTAATATCGAATTGCATAATCTATAACGTGTATATAAATATATTCATACGTTATTATAGATGCGACTAGTCGGCCTTGAAACGTCAACCGTTCACGCCCCAGTTGGTGCACGCGAGCGCCCGTGTGGGACAATTGTGCGCGTTACAGTGGGCACCAAAGAACTGAAAGATTACAGATTTTGTAATATTATATGATTGTATAATTATAAAATAAATAAATCAGCATCGCCTAGTGTTAAGACACTCCGATTTCTACTTTCCCCCGAATTATGGAGGCGTTGAGTTTCAAGTGGCGGAACTCAACGCCGCGCTTTGCCTCCGACACCAGAGCGAAGAAATGAAAATATAAATTTAAATAAATATTTCATTTCCTCGAATGGGGATAGAACTCACAACCAGTCAATTTTACAGTTACACTTTGTGCCCCTGCGCCACGACTGGCCTCAATCAATGGTAAATTTATAGGTAAATAATATTAAAAGTTGCGATTTTTTTCAATAGCTATTTCATAATTAAGATAAATCAACTTTTCTTGACAACGGACGAAACTTGAACATAGAGGAATTAAAAATCGCTTGATATTTGCACAGAAAATTGCTGAAACGATGTAACCCGCAAATTAGCATTAGCAGTATAGGCACAGGAAATAAAAGAGCGAAGAAATGAAAATAATTTACTCTCCGAGTGGAAATCGAACCCAGAACCGTCGCGTTTGCAGTCAGATGATGTGCCTCTCTTTTTGGCCGATTATTTGTAGTTTGTACAGTAGGTACTAGAATTAATAATTAAAACACGATTTTCCTTAGATTTTTCAGTCCGGTTACAGTTACGACAAAAATATTTATCAATATATATACAATAAAAGTATAAATACAAGTGAATCAGAGTTTGCTAGTGTTCAAATTAATATACTATTTTATTTATTACTAAGAGAATAACGTTACGTTAAATCCTATATTAACAACCATAATTAGCCGACCACAGTTTGGAAAACCACAGTATGAATCACTTGTTATTGTCACAAATTAAATTATTATTTTCAATTTTCTATAATATGCTATATTTTTGCTAATGTTTCAAGTATTTATTATTTGATTTTACAAAAAAGAAAAAAAAATTATTACGAACCCAAATTCCTTCAATTTCTATGATCAAGTAAAAATTTTTTTATTTGTGTTTTTTTTCTCCTTATACCTTACTTTACGCTTATTTGTAATGGATTATAGTTACATTGTGATAGCATAATATTTTAAATAACACCATTTTTTATTTGCCCTCACTCGACACGCCATATCTGATAAACTGCCAGAAAGTAAAAAACGCAGTGTCTTAATATTGGCTCTTCTAAAATAAAAATGTACGTAAATATTACATAATAACTTCCGAAGGCGATTGAACGCTCTGAACGAATTAAAACCTTCTCATTGAGACCTATAAGTTCATTATACTTCAAAAATCTAAAAAAACAGCTAGTAATATCTATTCTTCATATATTATTAAAATTCAAAGTATAAAAATATTTAATTTTGCAAAAATATCACCCGTTCGTATATATTTCAGGTATGAGCTTGAGCTTTTATAGCTCGCTATAGTAAAATATTCTTTTTCTGCCAATGTTACATTCAAAATGTGAAGTGGTCAAAATTCAGAACGGGGTCGAGTACGGATACGCGGAGTTCGTCAATATTACCATGTAAATATGCCAGTGAGCTCTGAAACTATAAAAAATTTAATGAAATCAGTTTCACGCTGCATCCCGCACACAGTAGTGTAGGCAGAGGAAACTTAATGTTAAGACACTCCGTTCCCCACTTTTCGCCCTGTTCTGGAGGTATTGCGTGTTGAATGGCGGAACTATACTTAAATTATATTTAAAGATTTTTTTTAATAATTTTCTTCTTTGTTATAAATTAGTAAATATAGGAAAATTAATGAAAAATTGTTAAGTTTAAAACTAGTTATTGTAGAGTTTAGTTGAAAATAAACTCAATATACAGTATACAATAATATTGAGTGATACGATTCAAAGATCCAATGTAAACCGGATTACAACTGCCTGGTAAATTCAAATGCTTCGCGCAAATAGCTCCAGAGTCCGGGGCCAGCGGCATTATGACAGTGACGAGTTTAATCGAAAAACAAACGGAGCATAAACGTCCCCATAACGAACGCTAGGTTAACATAACTTCCCTGGAATATCTATATCTAACCGCGTGTCGCGCGATTGAAATACAAACCGATTGAAATTGTCGATCGGATTCAAATTTACAGTACAATAGTATTTGATTTCGCTTTGATGGTTCATTTTTTTTTGGTTTTCGTGTTTTGATTGTGGGTAATGTTTTTTTTCACAGATTTTTTGTATATATTTTACTAATGTTTCTATTTTTTCTGTTCTTTTCAGGTAAGCTTTTGGATTCAAAGACAGACGGACTGTATGTTGTATAGGTAATCTTAAATCTAAGACGTTTTATCTTTATCCGATCACCCGTATGATCCGAACGAGAAGTCTCCGTGCAATAAGTGCCACCATCAGTGCGACGTTATTGCGAACAAAATACAATAAAATAGAAAGCCTTTCGTACTAGCTCCCGTTATTTGAAAGAAATCGAGCCGTCTTATTTCGGGTAACCGATGAGATCGCGTTGATCGTGAAATGAGAAATTGTTAGCGAGAAATTTCTCAACCAATTGTCGTGTATTTTGTTCTATTAAAATATATTTGTTGTAGTTCGTTGTAAATCTTAGTTTCACTCTGTATCCTGCGTGTTATAGGATAGGCCGAGAGAGTTCTAGTGTTATGACACTCCGCTCCTCACTTTCAGCTCACCGTGTTCAGTGGCGGAACTCAACTCGACTGAACTCAACTTGGCACCAGAGCAGAATATAGCTTGACGCAGAGCGAAGAATTGAAAATATTAAAAACTATTTAATCGAGCGGGAATAAAACCTACAACTTGTCGCGTTTGCAGCCACATGCTTGTGCCTTTGGGCTACCACTGCCCTCAATTTTTAGTAAATCTAATCTTAAAAAATAAACAATATAAACGAAACTGTTTTAGTCTAAGTCTTATTTTCATCGATGTTTTCATACTATAGTAGTATAAAATTCCATCAAACAATTTACACTTGTAAAGGCGTTAAGCACTAGTTCGCCACCACAAATATGATACACGTGATACTTCCCACGAGAGTCGATTCCATTTAACTAAAGCTGCCGGAGCCCCCCCCGGGGTAACTTGTTGAAACATTTAATATAATAGCGGCTTTAACTTCTTGGATACTCGGTTGTGGGAAGTGCTTCCCTAAATTACGACCGTTAAGTCTTTTTGGATACTTCGGGGGCCTCTCTTTGTATAAATTATACTGAAAAGTGGATTTTGTATCAGCTTCACACTGTATCCTGCTTATGGCGGGGTACGCAGAGGGAGATGACATTTTCCGTGCGCTTATCGCCGCAATTTGCCTCAACACCACAGCGAAGAAATAAAAGTATTAAATAGTTTATTTCATGAACTGGGAATCGAATCCACAACTTGTCGCGTCATATAACGACTCACGCATAAGCCCGATGCGTCACGAGTGACCTATATTGTAATAAAAATATTTATTTTAATATTAATCCAGTATGGCATACAAAATTGATATATTTATATACATATATTTATTACGTGATTTATGTTGTGTAATACTCGATCAGTATTACAGTGTTAAACACAACCGGTGTGCATACAGATGGGCATGAGCGAAAGTGGTGTGCCCAGAACGCGACAGCTTTTTGTCTTGACTTATAGCTTGCTTATATGTTACGTGGTATGGGCTTGTCTTGTCTTAATTAAAATTGTCTTTAATCTCCGTATTGATTATAGGTTATTTCGTATTAGGTTTAATGTGGAACGTTAAAACGTGAATACTTTCCTTGAGTACATGTTGAGTGGCGGATCAGGGTATCAGGGTGGAGGAATTAAAATATTAATAAATATTAATTCATTTCACCGAATTGAACCCACAGCCGTCGCCTTTACGATCCCACGTTTGAGACCTCACGACGATTTTTTATTGAAAATTTGCAGTTAAATAATAAACGACGCAATTTATTATTATTTAAATTTTAGCCTTTTTCTAGTTTTATAGAAAAAACTAAAAATAGATATTTTCCATATATATACATCTATAATATTTTATGTTGACAAAGAATTCCATGTAACAGGATTATAATATTACGTGTGACTTAACGCTAATCACATTAAGCAAAGTGAGCTTTGAAATATACTGTTTTCAACGTAGTGGATATACGAGAAATGTCGCAATATATCATTTCTTTGTTTCAATTTTCAACTATATTGTTTTAGCTTCACGCTGTATCCCGCACACAGCAGGGTAGGCAGAGGGAACCTAGTGTTAAGCTGTTTCCCATTTGTGTTAAGTTGCGGGACTCAATGCCGCGCTTTGCCTCTACACTAGAGCGAAAACATGAAAATATTAAATATTACATTTCCTCCAATGGGAATCGAGCCTTAAACCATTCGCGTTTACCTTGCGTTTACATGCTTGTGCCTCTGCGCCCATGCTTGTACCCCTGTCTAGCCTCAAATTTCTAAAGTATAGAATATCAGTAAATGGATTTAATAAAAAAAAAACCAAAAAATTAGCTTCACTCCTTTGACCACTTTCCGTCGAGTTCTGGAGTTATTTGCGTGTTGATAAGCGGAACTCATCGCCACGCTTTGCCTCGACACCAGAGCAAAGAAATGGGAATATAAATTTAAATAAACGTTTCATTTACTCGAGTAGGAATCGAACTCACAACCAGTCACGTTTACAATCACACTTTGTGTCCATTGCGCCACTACTTGCCTTTTAATATTCAACACATACATACATATATAGTAGTTTCACACAAAAAGCAAATACATTCATCTATTTTTTTCCTGTCTGCCGTATCGTTAAGAGCCAGACGTATGGTATAAATAGCGCTTGTAGTGTATTTGAATTACAAACTCCTTTAAAAGTCAAGACTCGACTTGGTAATTTATTGATGTTCAACGTAAGTCCTGAGTTGTTTGATTTTTTATTAACTCATTCATTTAATTTGGATTATTTTTTACTTTCACTGTCGCGTATGTTTGTATTTTGATGTGTGTATGTATGGTTTACACATAAATAATTTTTTTTTTGTTGAGAAATAGTTTTTCTTTTTTCGATTTTCTTTTCAGTATATGTATTTTTTTTTGATATTCTATTGTTGTATAGGGAGTCACTCTTTGGATAGATTCTATCTCTTTCATTTTATCGCATTGGTAGTATAAAAAAATACAAAAAAGAGTTGAGATTTCTTTCTACTGTTCTCTAATGTTGTAAACACACATTCAATTCTAATCATTAAATAGATAAGTGTAGCAATATAACTAACTAAATAAATATATTTTTGATTGGAATCTTGATTAATTCTTCTTATTAATATTTATAGAAGTACATAACTAAAGAATCAATATATTGTTGAACATAAATCCGATCCCCACTTGAGTGGGGGAGATGAAATATTTATTTAAATTTCTATTTCTTTGTTGTGGTGTCGAGGCAAAGCGAAGCGTTGAGTTCCGCTACTCAACACGCAATGTCTCCATAATTCGGTGGAAAGTAAGGAACGGAGTGTCTTAACACTACGTTTCCTCTGCATAGCCTGTTATGCGTAGTAGCGTGAAGCTTATACCGATTACATTTTTTTTGTATAATCATTTTACTGTAATTTCGATATCGTTAATATTGATTTCATATATGTTGTCATGTTACAAGTAACACTTAAATCTAATCGAGCTTTTATAAACCCAATTATATTACCATATACGGGTTCCTTATCTCGCCAAGACATTTGTATATTGTAGAATAGAATATCCATATCTGCCCACCGCCTTACATTCCGTTTATTGGGTTGTGAATATTCGACCCTCAAAGTAGGATATCACAATAGTGTCAGGTAGCTGACACCTTGTTAGAGGGATCGTCCTTTTGAATTTTGACGTCATTGTTGAGATGGGTCGCCGGTGACTCGGTTACAGGCGTTCTTCTCTCAGACAAATAGGGATTTCTAATTGAAATTGTACATCATCCATCCATCCCTGGTGCCGTCTGTCCGGATGAAGTCCACGCTGATAATTATAGCCTCTGCGCTTTTTAAATTTTAAACTTGGCCTCTCAAAACTTTCAGTTCATGTCCGACGTGAATGGACGTTTATTAATAGTAGTTAAGTTGTTATCGCAATTTTCTAGAAATAAATTTGATTTATTTTATGGAGTTGGTAGTGTCTACTGTTGTTTTAACTTAAATAGTATTGAGAGAATGTTGGTGAATGTTTTGTGTAAATATTTGTGAATGATGTATTTGTTTTTTCATAATCTTTTATTTATACCGTTTTAGACGTTTAGCCCTGTAGGTAAAATGAATATGGTATTTTAGTCATACAAAAATAGTGTTATGGTTTATATTGTCATAATGAACGTATTGCATGGCAGAACGTAACGACTCTATCTTATGATATAATTTGTGTAATCGAACCCAAAACCACCCAAAACCACGACTGTAGGTACACTGTATAGTGAAACATTTGCCATTCTTAAAGATTGTTGAAAGCAGTAAAACTTTGCAACGTAGTCTCTTATTAGCACCGTAAGTTCTAAGTTATGGTTAATAATAACAACACTTTAATGGATTAAAGTGATGTTCCCTTACGTTGCTAGACAACACTAGTTGTCAGTGGCCAAACGTCTCTCAGCACCAGCACCAACAAAGAAATGGACTCGATTTTTCTCCGGGAAACACAATTAGAACGGACACATTTCTCGTTAACGTCCGTGTGTGGTGCAACAATTGAGAATCCTTTTGGATTTCATTAATAAAGCTTCAGTATCCTCGTAATGGTTCCTCGTGTTCTGCACTTTTAATGCGTCGTTTTGCTTCAGCACGCTCCTCGTAATTATATTTTTATGATTTATACTATTTTCGTTATTCTATTAATAATTGTTTTCTTGTTGTTGCAATAGGTTGAACCGAATGCGTTTATTTGTAATTTCCATTTTTATATATATAAACTTGTGTTTTATTATTGAGGCTTTCGTGGCGCAGCAGCACCAGCGGCGGCGTGCATTCGTCTCCTACTTAGGGGAATTAAATATTGAATATTTTCATTTCCTCGCTATGATAACGATGAGTTCTGCTACTTAATATACCATGCGTCAAGATTTCGGCAAACAGTTGAAAACGAAAGTGTCTCAATAAGGAATGGTGTCTTAATACTAAATTTCTAGGTTCCCTTTGCCTACCCTGCTATATGCTGGATACAGGACGAAGAAACAGACTTAAAGAAACGTGTTTTATTATTACAACGATATTATAGTCAATTCAAGTTCCCAAATACTAAGCAAACGCCTTTCTAATACCATCTATTTCTGGCCCGAGCTGGTCGGCAGATTTCGTAATTGTTGGATAAGGCTTTATCCTATAGTTACGCTCGTTAGCGATCAGAAGTTGCAGACTGTGTAAACGTTGGTTGGCAAATCGTCGTGGAATTCACAACTTGCGCAAACCCGTACGGTTTCCAATATATGCATGTATGTATGACTATTGGCGAACGGAATATTATATTAGGCTTAGAATGGAACATGAGTTATTGAAATCCGTTAATGGATTATAGTTTCCGTTAAATATGTTTTTGTTTTGGATCTTAAATACTTATATATTATGTTACATGGTTTGTATTCTTTTAAGGTTTACTTTATAAACAGCGGAATTTAAAAATTACTTTTAATATATTTAATTATGTGGAATTCTTTTAATTTTTTCATAGATTAAATAATTTACAGGACAGTCTACAAAATATATTATCTATAAGCTGTTTTTAAGTATCGTATGGATTTTGACATTGTAAGTAAATATGTAAATAATGCACTACCAAACTAAATAATTACTTTTTTTTAGCTGCACGCTTTATCTCTTGCGGAGTCGGCAAAGAGAATGGAGTGACTAACGTTACGGTACTCTGCGTACCTCTTTCGTCTCTTCCACTGTAATTAACTTCCTCATACATCCTCCACCTCTACTCTTACATTTCACGTAGCTATTTGTAGCGCCGTCCTCCACTTCCCGCTATTCCGGATATTGGGTGGCGGACCCCAACGCCACAATTGTCCCCACTCCACACACACACACAGACACACTAAATAATGATATCCGCAAATTATCATATAATTAACTTTTATCACATCAAAATTGTGCCTTTTACATTTATACTCAGCATATTAAACAACGCACGCAACATTTACGGGAAGCCCAATCGTAGCTTTCATGAAATAATTAGTAGGATTATGCTCTCGCTTTAATTTCCATTGTTTTGTGTGTAAATAAAAAAAAGCTAAAGTAATTTTAGGTGTTTTCCCGAATAGTAGAGTGTACCGGGAAAACTTACTGACTAACACACCGTTCCCCGCTAGAATTTTTGTGTGTCAAGTAAGCGGAATTCAACGCCGCATTTTGTCTATCAGTGCGAAGAAATGAAAATGGTAATTACAGTCAGACGCTATCACACTGCGCCAAGATGATCTTTCGTGTCATTTTTTTTCACACTGCGGGATACCCGCATGTAGGCAGTTTAGGCAGATGTAGCCTAGTATCAAGACATTACGGAAATTGAGGACCTTCCGATGAATTTTGGAAACATCACGTGTTGGGTTGCGAAACTCAACGCCGCGCTTTGCTTCGACACCAGAGCAAAGAAATGAAAATGCCGCACTTCTAGCCCTGCGCCACGACTGGCCTCATTTTTTTGTTTTATGAAGACGAAGACCATTTTAAAGACCATACCCTCCCCGGTCTCCGTATTACAAGTGAAATAAATTTCCCAGTTCTGTATTCATTCAACGTTTTGAATAATGCAAAAGGATTATTTGTCTGTATAAATGCATTATGCGTTTCAAACATCACTTTTTTTTGTTTTGGTTCGTGTCCATATATCTGAACAATTAATTCTCTTTTATTGTTACGTTCGTAATATTGAAATTTAGGCGAGTTAGATGGAGTGGTGTTGTTTTTTTTTATTTCGTTTTTCCATTTTTGTTTTCCATTTCCATTCCGTACATTGTAATCCATTTATCAACGGTCGAGCCATTTAATCTATCCGACATGAGAGCGTGAAATATTTTTGATTGTAAAGCTGACTTCATACGTAACGTATCACAAAAAAAATGCGTTAAATATATTTTATGGGGTTTTTTAGTTTTACATTTTTTATAATAATATTGTTTGTATATATATAAAGAAGTTCGGATTATGGTTTGGGTAATGATTAGGATTATTTTTTGCGTCGTTTCGATGTGTCTGAATGCCCCCTTATAATAGTCGTAACGAGAGTTTTTTTTTAGGCTGACATGTAGTTTTATAAATGACCGCATTGCAAAAATTTAGTGTCCATTTCAAAAATCAAACAATTACATTGATATTTACAATGCATATGAGTTTTCCCTTTTATTTGGTTACTATTATTTTTAACCTGAATTTATTATGTATTTTTTTGTATGTTTTTTTAGCTTCGCGCTGTATTCAGCACATAGCAGGATTTGAAAGATGGAGCCTAGTGTTAAGACACTCCGTTTCTCATTAAGTCATTTCCGTCGAATTCTTAAGTTTGCGTGTCGACGCGGAATTTAACGCCGCGCTTTGCGTCCTTACCAGGGCGAGGACATAGGCATATTGATTATGTTGTTCCTTTCCGAGCGGAAAATAGAATCCACGACCGTCGCGCTTACAGTCGCACGCTTATACCTCTGCACTACGAAAGTGTCAGTTAATAAATATTTATTATTATTTGAAACACGTTCCAATACTTAAAAAGGAAAATTAGAGCTAGTGATTTTAAAATATCAAAGCACCTACTTACTACATATGGAAATAAATAGCTCAGTAACTAGTGAAGTTTTCCGAGTTTGCCAAGTAACGATGGCCGTTACGAAACCGGGTCACGATTGTTTTACATAACTGGTATCGTTCAACATCTATACCTGAGCGGTAGCACGGTGAGAGGGTGTGTGGTAGGTTTTTTTTGTATGTGTTATTATTTTAACTTGCCTGCATTATTGCGTATGTTTCTGTATCTTAGCTTTTAGTACTGATTCTGGATATTTACTAAGTGAGTTTGTAAATGTATTTAGAAAGAAAATTATTTATAGGAATTTTATCATTTTAAGTTTTTAGTTCGGTGTTCAGCTCCGCCGCGTAACACGCAGTGCTTCCTGAATTCGGTGGAAAGTGGGGCGGGCAGAGTGGGACGGGCAGTGTGGGACGGAGTGTTTTAGCACTAGGTTTTCTTTGCCTGCCTTGCTACGTGATACAGCGTAAAGTTAAAAACAAAAATTTTTTGGACAATCTATTGTCATAAGAAAAGAAACTATTTTTTTTATAAAAGATGTGATAAATAAAATCTTTGGCCATTTTCAGTTTTGGACAAACACAGGTCACAGTGAGCTGGTAAACTCATTTGGTAAATCCTAAGATTTACTGGTAAAATAATATTTTTTAAATAAATAATAACGTATAAGTAATTACAAAAGCGTAAACATATTTACATATATAATATGGATTTCATACAATAAAAAAATACTTCTGCAATCTGTACTTCACAAGTAGGTACGTAACCTAGTTGGAAAGTATTCCACTTTTGAAAATGTATTTTTTATTGCAATTTATATTAAAAGATAACTACAATTTTATAATGATAATGCATTGACATACAGACAAAATAAAATTGTAATTCCAGTTATTGATATTTCGATAGGTACCATAAAATATATACTTATACTATCTTAATCTATATATATATATATATATATATATATATATATATATATATATATATATATATATATATATATATATATATATATATATACATATATATATATATATATATATATATATATATATATATATATATATATATATATATATATATATCCGTTCCCCACTTTCCGCCGGAATTCTGAAGGACTTGCGTCGCGGAACTCAACACCGCCATTTACCTCGACACCACAGCGAAGAATCATAAATAAATATAATTTAATATTAATTATTACAAAAAACAAAAATAGGTATGTAGTTGTAAATTATAGTGCAACCCAATTACTAAGGCTACTTAAGTGTAGTACATTTTTAAATTCAGAATACCATATGGCATGATATGGCAATATGAAAGGTGTTTTACTGTAAATAAATCAATATGCGACTATATATATATATAGACTATAGATATATAGCGACGATTGTGGACTCGGATCTCTATTAGATGGAATGAGCTGTTTTGATTTCTTTGCTCCAGAGCCATCTTTCCAGGTAAGAAGACGAAGCGTTAAGTTACGCCACTCATCACTCAAAGTCTTGAGAATTGATTCTCTCAGCATTCCGCTATATGCTATAAAAATATAAAAGCATCGATTTCTAAAGCAAACGCTGATGCTATGACGTAAAGGTCATGTGATAATACGGCCGTGTCGATTGTGCAACTAGTTCACGCCCCGATTGTCTCTCTTATCTGAAACAATGGCTGCCGGGAACCCGCTCGTTAGTTCGCTAAATAAATCAAAACTAATATCAATACTATATTTGAAACTGATCCTAACTAATTGCAATTTATATGACCGATTACATTACCAGTGGCCCGTCGTGGCGCAGTGGTAATGTGTGACTGTAAAAGCGACAGGTTGAGCGTTCGATTCCTACTCTAGGGAATTAAATATTCGATATTTTTCGCTCTGGTTCTGACGCAAAGTGCGACGTTTTGTTTCTTCACTCAATACGTAATGCCTCCGAAATTGAGACGGAACTGTCTTAATGGGAATAGAATGTATTAACGCTAGGTTCCCACTCACCCTCTGTCTACCATTCCATGTGCGGGATACAGCGTGAAGCTAAAATAAAAAAAAAAACAATACTATATTCGAAACCAAACGCTGCATAATTCCAATTAATATGACTGAATAAATTACAATTGTCCGCCTAATCCATAATTATCGACGTAACGTATAGCGACCGCTGTTTATTTGTCCGTTGGTGCGTGACTGTTCTAATTGCGAGTTGCGGCTCTAAACGTTTGTTTGGATTGAATAATTTGGCTGATATGATCTTTTCGTTAGTATATTTACTATTATATACAGTTTTATGAGTTTTTGTTTCAATGTGGCCTTAAAACAGATTTTTTGAGTTCTTGATTGTGAGTTCGATGCCTATTCGAGACAATGAAATATTTATTATTTTCATTTCTTCCTTTCTTGTTAAGGAAAAGGCTCAGCGTTGAGTTCTGGTGCATGTAATGAATTCCATAATTTGGAGAAAATGGGTAATGGAGTATCTTAACACTGGGTGCCCCTCTGCTTACACAGCTTAATACCCCTGTATAATAAATTGACAGAATTCATCGTTAATTCTTCTTTGTTTTTCTACTTCCCCCTCATTTGAAGAGAGCTTTTGTTATTATTGTATTAAAATAGTTCTACAGAGTTGTAAAATAATAGTAAAATTTTTTATCATTAAAATACAAATGATCGAAACGATCATTTTATGTGCATATAATAAAATATATAAATGTCTTTTTTAATGTGCTAATAATTTTTTTTACTATATAGTAGTTATTAGAATGGAAATAGATTAAAATGTTAGTTACATTATAATTTTTAAATATCAATTAATATATAAATTATGAATTTTACTTGACATTTTTAGATTAATACATCTGCATTATAATATCTTGTAGCGTATAATAATTTACGAAAATTTATGTTCAATTCTCACGAAAGCATTTAATAATAAGTAGCATTCAAAACGTAGTCGAACACAGTATTATCGTTTAAAAAATAATAACATGGCACAAAGTGGTTTTTCTTCATAGATTTCCATCAGCGCGGAAAGGTTGGGAATATCGTGTACTAAATTGCCTCCGAGGAGACGTGGCGTAAAGAAAAAAAAAACCGGTCAAGTGCGAGTCGCAGTCGCACACAGAGGTTCCGTTTCAATTTCAGGATTGTGGGTCAACGGGTAGTACAATTTATGTAGGTTGTTAAACGTAAGTTGATGACTTGATTAAGGAAAACGCAGGAACAGGAACCGCAAAAACTTCAAATCTGTATACTAGTCTGTGGCGTCAGCAACTTGCTTTTATTTTGTATGAAATTAATTACAATTGTAAGCTTGTACCTGTAATATTAATGATCTTAACGGACTAACAGAAAAGTGATCCTATAGGTATCCCGTTTATTCCTCTTGACATACGGAACCCTAAAAAAGAGAAAATAAGGCGACATCCGTCCGCACCGACGGTCATTACGTTAATGCGAGACTAAACTTGATTGATGACAGTGGATCCCCATCC
Source organism: Heliconius sara (assembly GCA_917862395.2). Classification (NCBI taxonomy): domain Eukaryota; kingdom Metazoa; phylum Arthropoda; class Insecta; order Lepidoptera; family Nymphalidae; genus Heliconius; species Heliconius sara. Next base: position 3,201,754 of record OU860783.2, on the reverse strand, counting down.
CCACCACCGGCGCCGGAAATTTCGCCGTTCTGTAATTTAATCGTGTAGTAAACCGACACCACGTGGTTTTATTAAGTGTTCGAAGCCTATTTTAGCCACTTGATCGTGTCAAAGTTGATCGCTTCTTGTTTGATTTATCGTCATATAAGATTATGATGTGCTTTTTGTTTTGTGGTAGGCTATTGTAAGTTTGATGCATCGTTTTTTATATGTTCTATAATTTAAAAAAATACAATACACGAGGTTTTATTAAGGTTACAGTTTAATAGGGAAAGTTTTTAAAATTAAATGCCGTAAAGGTTAGACCCTAATACAATAGTATATTTCTTTAAAAATATATTTTAAAAGCCATTTGCATTACTCAGTGCTTATTAAAAAGTTATTATACAAAAACTAGATGGTCGTTTTTTTGTCGCTCACGAGTAACACGGAACTAAGTCAAGAGTTTTGGACAATTAAACACGATCGATTAATTATTATCTATTACTAAATTATATTTCAATATATGTATGTATTTATAATATATTCATATTCATATCTGCCGAATCTTTTATTCTGATATATTACAACAGTTACATATTATTAAGACCGCCTCCTTCATATATTGTACTCAAGTCAAATTGTTGAGTATTTCAATTGAGGCCCGTCGTGGCGCCGAGGCACAAAAGTGTGACTGCAAATCGACTGGTTGTGGGTGCGATCCCGACTCGAGTAAAATGAAATATTTATTTAAATGTATATTTTCATTTCTTCGCTTTGGTGTGCAAAGTGCAAAGCGCAGCGTTGAGTTCTGCTACCCAACACGCAATTCCTCCAGATTGCGCGGAAGGTGGGCAATGGAGTGTCTCAACACTAGCATCCCACTGCCTACACCGCCGTGTGCGGGATTAAGTCAATTTTAGGCACTAATTCATCGCGTTTAGCACAAAACAATAACATTAAAAGATCCTAACCAATATCCCTATTTTAGGAGCACTATGTAATCGTTTGATTGACATAAACCTGTTATTGACCCAATTAATTCCCTAATAGAATGCAGCGGTAATGGCACAATCGTGTTTATACAACACGCGACACCGACTAGCATATTGTCATCTTGCACAATAGGCACGCTATAGCACCACTAACGAATAATATGTACGTAGATGATTATTATTATTTGTCAATTGTGAAATATGTAATTATATTATGTATGTAATTTTTAAGACATTGCATGCCATTGTAGACATGTAGACATACAAGGGCTCGTAATGTCTTAAAATTTGATGAAGACTGGGGAACGGAAAATCTTAACACTGGGTTCTGTTGGGCTAACCTGTTATATGCGGGACACAGAGTGAAACTACAACTAAGTGTATTAATTAATTAAACAGATATATGATTTACGATCAATAAATTGTTTTATTTTAATTTTTTTTTAAATCCAATTTTGGGTGACTTTTCTCAATCAGCCAACCTTGGACTTCTGTTTAACCAAAAGGCGACACAAAACTTATTAATATTAATATATATCGTTCAAAAAATATTTTTTTAAAACAAAATTGAAAATCTATTCTATATCTCTACCAGCTAATCATAGCTTAATGTTCATACCCGCTAAGAACACGTCGTCCTTGTATCATTTGAGTCTAGTACTAAAGTATGCCATTAGGCAGGATGTGGCCGATCACGTAATCACCATCAGCTTCTATATGACAGAGGCCGAACTATGTATTAGTGAAGTCGTCTAAACACCTTCATTTTTTTTAGTTAGGTTAAGAATGAATGCTTCAACTTTTTTGTCTTAAATTAAGTTTTTTTAAAAAAAATTTGTTTTATGGCAATGTTAGTCTACTTGAATAAAAAAAATAATATACATAGATATTGGATAGGTTGAATATGTTTAGATCAATATAGTTGACACACAAAATGTTATTTATTTCTATTGTTGTGTTCTTACTTATAGTATAAGTTGGTTTGTTATATTAAGAAACGGATTAGCTTAAACAAAAGTTGAATAATATTTCGCACGCTTTCCTCTGCATACAGCGAAAATAATAAAGCGAATAGTATACTTTCTATCATAATCAGGATTTTTAAGTTTTGTATTCATGTATATGTATTAGGATATCGCTAAATGTTCCATATCATTATTTTTAACCGACTACTTACTATAAAATGAGGAGATTCGCAATTCCAAAGTATTTTTATTCATTCTTTAAGAATGGTTATGTTGAAGTGTTGTATATTAAACTCCGTCCAATTATTTTAAGCGTACATATTTCTTAGAACGTCAACCTTAAAGGACTTTTATTTCTAAAAGCAGTGCTTCTAGTTGGACGAAAAAATAAAATTAATTTGCTTTGACTGTTTTTATTTTAAAATAAAAGTAAAAATTATATCATAACAAGGAAAAAATCATATTTGATTTTAAAATTTCTTATAAGCTATATTTGGAACCCTTTTCCATTTCCAAAAGAAAAAATATACGGCGTGATAAAATAGCCTAGGCCTAGCCTAGCGTAGGTTTGTGTAATGATAATATTTTCTATAGTACATTCTATGAAGGTAAGAAACACGTTAATAGTGGAATGTAATGTCATTTATATAATAAATTGTTATTTGAAAGAAAACTGTTTTATTGTCTACCGTTTAACTGTTAATTGAAACATTAACTTTATTAGTTAAAAAATATAAGATTTATTATATGTATAATATAATATAATTGTAGACTTTAGGCATTTCTTTTATAAAATGGAAGAATGTCTACATTGGAGTGTCTTGCCATTAGGTTCTCTATGTCTCTGTCTATGTATCCCGCTGTATGTGGTATACAGCGTGTAGCTAAATAAATATAAACCAATTATTTTGAAAAAAGTTACTTATAGGTGCGATATGATTATAAAATATTGTTTTTGGACATTTCTTTTATGAAATAGAAAATATATAATTAAGTATATCACACAACTTCCGCCCAAAATTGTTTATTATCAGCCCTCAATTCGTAATGATAATGATATAGTAAAATTTCATCAAGGTTATTCGCAAATAAATTAGCTTACTGTGAGTTTAACTTGTTTAGGCCACTTTATTCTTTATCTCCAAAGTAACACGGACTCTAATGGCGTATAAATTCTATAAAATGGCATCATTAACGTTTTACAAAATATATTTTATGTATGATTTTGTTTCGTTATGCAAACTGCTTAAAACAAATTGGTTAAGATTTTTTCTTTTATAGCGTCTCAACGATTTTTCCGTCTCATTATCATAGAACTATTTTTCTGCCAAATTCAAAGTGTCTACCAATTTTTATTTGGCAGAAAAATAGTTTTCGAATGTATTAAGTTGTCTGTGTCTTACAAAATATTTTTTTAATTATGAAATTGTAATGTATGCTTATGAATACTTCATTCAAATTCTTCAAGTTCCCATATTCTAAACCTAACTAAACTTTCATCAAACTTTTTCAAATTAAAGGTTTAAAGAGTATCATTTCTAATAAAAAAGAACAATCGTAATCGGTTGTTGTAATATTGAGTTATTCGCCAATTTATAGCGCGTATACCTAATGCAAATTTAAGACTTATGTGATTTTCTCATGGATACCAGTGTCAGAAATGATCCAAATTAAAATGGGACCACACTGAAAGCACTCATAAAGAATCATAAAAATCGGTTCACCTAATCTAAAATTTCTGAAGTAACAAACAAAGGCGAAATTATATAAAAATCAAATCAAATCAGCTTCACGCTGTATCCCGCACACAGCAGGGTAGGCAGAGGGAACCTAGTGTTAAGACACTCCGTTCCCCACTTTCTGCCGAATGTTGGAGGCATTGCGTGTTGAGTGGCAGAACTCAACGCCGCGCTTTGCCTCGACACCAGAGCGAAGAAATGGAAATATACATTTAAGTAAATATTTCATCTCCTCGAGTGGGGATCGAACCCACAACCAGTCGGTTTTACAGTCACACTTTGTGCCACTGCGCCACGATTGGCCTCTATCCTCCTCCTCGCGAAATGATATCCTCCTCCTTTTACAGAAGTCGGATAAAAATGTATTATATTGTTATGATATGTAACTTCTACGATCGTCTAATATATTGGCGTTTTACACAATCTATAAGTCCCCTAACATTAATATATAGCATAGAATATTGAGTCAATTTTTTAATTCAATTATATAGTGTTTTTATTTCAACAAAACTTACCTGCTATTGATAACATCGATAACAATATAAAAGGTCAGAAAATATAATTGATTATGTATATTATTTGATTTACACCAAATAAATAATGTAAATGGTATTGCGTTTAAATCAATTTTGACTTGGTGATAAAATAAGAGAGCCGTGTAATTTTTTATTATATTTATTACGAAATAATTGACGTATATAGATAAAAAAAAACCCCAATATAATTTGCACGTTTCTTAAAAAAGGCGAGTCGTGGTGCAAACTGTGTGTTTGTAAACGCGGCACGCTGTGACTTCGATTCCCACTCGAGGAAATAAATTATTTAATGATATGATGATGTTTTGATTTGTTCGATCTGGTGTCGAGGCAAAGCGCGGCGTTGAGCTCCGCCGTTTGATAATGGGGCATGGATTGGTTCTTCTGCCTACACTGCGAAATAACAACATTACGCTAAAAAAAGTAACTTAAAATTTTAAAAGGCAATTGACTAAGAAACAAGAGATGTTGATAATATTAGCATTGTAAGGATTCGAAAGTGAGAGGAGAGACGAGTCCGATTTGCATCCGCCAGTCAGTCGGTCGGAAACGAGTTTGAAACAGATTGCTTTCATCTTTGGGCAATGAATTTAGAATCAAAGGAAGTATCTTGACAACTTTACGTTTTACTTTGCATTTGTAATGTATTATTCTCATTTGCTTGGTTTTTATTATGTTTGGATTTTTTAATTGTTGTGATCTTTACTGCTTGTGCAATTATGTGTGTTTCTTATTTTTCAATATTATGAAGAATAATTGTCTATATAAGGAAGATTTTCATTCAATCTCAGATTACTATTTAAATATTTTTTTTTATAAATTAAGAGTCAATTTTCTTGTCTAAAGTCACAAGGTGTTAAAAATACCGGAATATTAAACAATATATCTTGTCCAGACGCCTACCCATTAACATTCAAAGAACTTATAACAAATTTATAGAACATTAACCACCCACTAAATACTTTGACTACATCAATTGTAGCCAAAATGTTATTCTGATGTATAAGTTATATTACTGTAAAGTTACATCGAAATCCGTTCAGTCAGTTTTGCGTAAAAGAGGAACGAATAATTCTCACAAACTTTCACATTTATAATATTAAAACGATTAAAATCTAAACAGAATAGATATTTTAACCTGTAACCTTTGTTCCTTTTGTAGTCATGCAACTATCTCCCCAGTCACATTCGTGTACCTCTCGAAAACTACCATAAACTCGTGATCGGCGGTTTTGATATAGACAGACATTTCACCCTCAAATTTATAGGGAAGATACATTGTTTGGGAATCATTGCTTTTGCGGCCACTGCCGTCATTTGGTTGGTTTGCTTTGAAAAATACAATGTACTACATCGTGCTGCGTGGTCGTTCATTGTTCTCCCGTACGCCAAAACGTACAAAACCACAAATAGAACAATAGAATAATGTTCACTTCACCCCACAAATGTTTCATCGAGTCGTGGAATATATTTTGCACTGGCCACACTACCTACCTATTTGCGAAAGCGTTTCGACGATTAGTAAAGTGTCCGCCTATTTCTGTCGTACTTAATTACTGAACTCTGTGAATTATGCGCGGTGGTACGGAGCGGCCCCCGCTGATGTTGAGTTGGAGTTTTGAATTTTAATAATGCACTCTGTGCTTGTATGTGCTCTGAATATATTTTGATAAGTTGTGGTTTTAGTCTTTTTCTGGGTAATGGTAATATATAAGTACGGACTAATATGTTCGAGGACATTCGTGGTGCAGGAGGACATTCAGGGCGTATAAACGGTGTAGTTGGTGAGGTTGATTCGCTTTCGAGGGTGTGAAATATTTAATATTATCATTCGCTCTGGTGTTGAATTTTGCCACACGCTACGCAACACGCATTGCGTCTAGAATTAAGCGGAAAGTGGGAAAAGGAGTGTCTTAACATTAGGTTCCAGATACATGCGAGATGCTGCATGAAGCTGAAAAAAATGATATTATAAAATTTATCGGTAATAAAACTATTAAATAATTTAATAAATTATTTTTTTACATTTTATTTATATTTATTTACCTTTCAGGACTTATCAGGTTGCGTTATCTATTGACTGCAGTTAGAAATTCTAAGCATATTGTTGAAATTAAATTTTATTGACTACTAGTAACTAGCTAGTTAGTAGAAAATAAATTTCTTTATACTACTTCAGGTATGACATGACGAATATTTTTTATATAAATTACTAATTTATGTACCATTTTAGGCATAGATAAATCGGAAGCGGTTATAGATTTAAAAAAAACACGATAAAAACACACATCGTCCATATGCTTAACTATTTGGACATTGACAGTGACATGTATCACCTAATAACAATACTTCACACTAGTTTCCTTCCAATAAGGGCCGTTGCCTACTAAGTAAGTAACTACCCCCGATTGACACAATTCCACTGCTTTTATCATCTTTTCACCTAAATCTACCATCTTTTACACGAGTACGCTAACCACAGTGTTTTTGAATTACTTAGGTTTTTAAGGGATCTTTGAGAAATGGACTGGAGAGCTTAAATCTTTTCCGTGGTAATTATTCGTAAAATTAATAATCCATATTTGTTATTAAGACAACAACTTTTTTTCTAACTCCTCCTTCCTCCGGCCGATAATATAAATACCATTAAATAAATTCAACTACCTACATTGGAACATTACATTTTACTGTAACTCTGAATATACAGATTATATAGAAAATTTATAGCGTTAAATACTAAAGGTCACTTTTGTAAACATTTACAAACAAAATAGCATTATGTGAAAGATTGCCTACGAGAGCAAATTTACCACAGTACGGACTTAGCCGGGGGTTAGCCACTCTCGTTAACGTAATGCGAGACTAAACTTGATTGATAGGCTCCGGACGACACTAAAACTATTACAGTTGCGTTTGTCTTAACAAAAATGTCGGAAATGCCTTTTTTTATCTAGACTTTTATATGTACGTGTTTTTTTTCAATGTCTTGTTATTATAATTAGAATATTATTTAATAATAAATAAATTAAAATTTATTTGATTTTCAAAATATTTAATATTAAAGTTTTTAGATAAGCAAAAAAAAAACACCACCATAAACAAATTCCCCAGAAACGCTAGATGGAATCCATTTTTCTAATAACTCTTGAAGCTACGCCTCCGAAACGAACAGTGTCACATATAAATTGGATGTCACATTTTTGCGAGGAGTTTCGCAAGTTTAAGGCAAATCTAATTTGGAAAGTTAAGGGTTACTTTATTTGTAGATACAGCTACGAAAGTGTAATAACTTCATACATATTTTAGACAAAAGGCCGGTTGTATACGGTCGCCTGACTCGGAATTTCTTTCAGTCAAATGAGCAGGAATTAAATAATGGTAAGAATAAAAAAGTTTGAAGGAAGGAGTATCCAAAGGTTTGCCCCCACCCCTTTTTATATTTTATACAATCTGCTCTCTGTAGGTCTTATGTTATTATTTATGTTACATTTTCCTCTGACCGCGAGCTCTCCGTTGCGGTACTGTTTTTAATTAATGCTGCCCGTTTTCCGTACCTTCCTAGTGTTACAACAATTATTTTACCAACCTCATTAAGAAGTTTATGTCGAGAAGAAAAATATTCTACGCGTGAGGTTTCCACTTCTGTTTTTGTTCCTTTTTGTTATGCGTACTTCGCCTTTGTTACTAACTCGCCATAAATATTTTTTGTTAGTCCTTACATGCTTAAATTTTTTTATTCATAAAATATCTTGTCGGTTAGAGGTTTTTGGTTTGGTTTTTCTTCAGAAACTTCTTCACCTCAGAATTTCTAATTTTAAGAGAATAAACGGAAAACATATTAAATGAAACTAATTTAACCGGATTAATCCGGTTAAATTAGTTTCATTTAATATGTGTAATAATCGTGAAAATCAAAGAACTTATTATAAACGGAAAACGTTTATTCTTTCGTAATTTTTCCCGAAATTTTTACAACAATATTTGGTTATAAATTCGAAATATCGCCAATTTATATCCGATTAATTAGGAACGATATAACATGTGGTTCAATAAAATCAGACTTTAAAGTAATTTGCAAATGAATTTTCCCGATAGCTGCAGTCACAGTCGTTAGTGCGACGTTCTGGTCTTTGTTTTGCTCGCCCGTTCATGATAACTAATTGCTTCTGTTTTTGCTTGTCTTGCGTTTGATGTTTTAACTTAATATCGCTTCTTTAAGTAAACCCCATCAATATTTACTACATTATTATGCATTAAAGTATAGAAATTAGCACTTGGGACGTTATGGTCGTAGGTTCAATCTTCACTTTGGGATAATTAATTCTTATTTTTTCGTTTTGGTGAATCAAGACATGGCGATGAATGTATCCATTCGACACACAATAAATAGAATTCGAGTGGAAAGAGGAGAGAGGAGTGTCTTTACATTCGGTTCTTTTACCCTGTTATGTTCGGAATAAAGCGTGAATTTGTAAGTTTTGTATAAATACTAAAATGAAATGAGTGAAGATTACATTATAAAATCAGGTTAGCTATGTCTGAACTCGTAGTGCGGTACTACGCGGTACTATTAAAATGATAAATTTGCATGATCGGGATTCAGGTTGATGTATAAATATTTATCATTTTATGTGATGGAAAATTAATACTGCAGAGCTATAGGTGGATTTTATAATTTTTGCTTGCTGCCTTTATTGCCTTTTACATTAGATTTTTACATCATTTACATCAAGGATGTTGATATATACAGGTTTTTTAATTTATTACATAACTACATTATTATTGCTATGTCATAAAATTGAAGGAAGTTGAAACTAATTTATGAAATCATTTGTTAGTTTTCATTTATTAAGTATAATTTACTACGACAGCACCTAATAGTACGATACTACGATAATGGTAAATATTAATTAAACATAAATTTTCACTAAAATGTCGGAAATTAACAAATTCAATCAAATAATCAAAAAAATTGAAACTTTATAAAAATCTATGAATATATCATATCATATTATCATATCATATCATATTATTATAAAAAAAGTCCAAAAATACACCAAAATTAAAATTTTATTTCGAAATCACAAAGGAATTACAAAACACACGTATTACATTGCCGTTAAGAAATTAACATTCTTAAACGAAACCATTAAAGCGGGATTGTGTCATGATTACAATATTACCGTATTATGTCGTATTTTGACAGGAAACGGATTGACGGCGGCGGAGGATAACCTTAAAAAGAAAAATATCAAATGAGAATATGAAATGAGACATGGGAGCCAACTTGTGTTTCATCCGCGGGAGGTGTCAAGATTTTGTGACATGACAAACTTTCGAAATTTATTCTCTTGCTAGCTGTCGCTTTCGTCTTGCCACGAGGCTACAGATAAAAAGATTACTGTAAAATTTCTTGCACCAAGGTCGTTTCTTGCGTATTGCGTAATTACTTGGATATAACAATTTTATAGCGCCATTTATAAATGTAAGATGATGTAAAATGTTATGTGAAATAATATGAAATTTTATATGTATTTTCGTTTCTGTTGTTTTTAAATTTTATTTTTTATTATTGCTTAATATGGAATAGCCTTGCGGCGTTGAGTTCGACCAGTGCGGCGTTGAGGTCTGCCATTCAACACGCAATGCCTCCAGAATTCAGCAGAAAGTGGGGAACGGAGTGTCTTAACACTAGGTTGCCTCTGCCTACCCTCCTGTTAGTGGGATACAGCGTGAAGCTGATTTTTATGGAATAGCCTATAACTATTAATATTACTGAATACAATAAGCAGTAATTGTTTTTTAGGGTTCTATATCTCAAACGGAACCCGTCATCGTTTTCTATAAAATTCTAGCGTAATGAGTATATAAATAAAGGGACAATATTAATAAAGGAATAAATCCGAAAAGTGAAAAATTGTATTTTATAGAATCATTATAAGCATTGAGTGTATTCAATATAAAATGAGTGCATTCGCCCGCAAACTTAAGCTTGTCAAGTTTATTCACCGTGTAATCACAACCTATTGGGTGATTTCCGTAGACCTATATTTATTAAAATTAGCAAGAAGTGAAATTAATATTTATTTAACAGATATAAACTATTACAGACTTCTTCTCTTGTTCTTCCATTCATACAAAATGAGTGCATAGGTCCGCAAACTTATATTTATCAACTTTAATATGTTCTACGATAAAAGCTGATAACACTTTTTGATGACCAAGAATCCAGAAAATGGTGCTCGATACTGACTCGCACTTGTCCGGTATTTTATTTATAAAATATTATACGGTATTTAAGAGATATCCTTCCTTGTTTATATACTTATTAGGTTTCATACAATAGTATACACTTATAGCATGTGAAAAAGCAAATTAACTTTGTTGTTAAACAACACACTTCAAGCTCTAATCTACAACAAAGATGTTGAGACCATTGGTGTCATATTTGCAAATCCGGATTGGCACTACTAATGAGTTGTTTTGAAGAACTAAAGTAGATATGGTGAATTGAAGTGGGGATAATTAATTCTGTCGTTTAAAATTAGCCGCCTTTCGCTCTTATATATATTATTATATCAACTTTAAGCAGTGCCATTCATTCAAATAAATAGATAAATATATTCTTATATTATCTAGAATATTTCTTAAATATATAATGGATTTTATATGTTTGTCTGCTATCATCATCATCATCATCATCGTCGTATCATTATCTAGTTATAACAATATGCGTCATGTCCAACATTTTTTCTATTCCTCTCTATTCAGTCGATCTTTTCTAAATTTTGTCAGCTGAGTCTTGAGGTCTTAGTCGAGGAGGTAACTCCATCAAACCACTTAAGTTTATATCCTCTCCATCCTCTCAATCCTGTACCATTTCGATTCGACTCGACTGCTATTATTCACTCGAAAAATAAATTAAAATGATTTTTGTATAAAAGCCCTGAATATGTTTAAAGTCATATCTATTAATCCGCTTACGAGTTGTGTTATTGGTATGTTATTTAATGGGCAGATTAAATTCGAATCCGTCATTTATCCGTTGTATAGGTACCAGTGATCAATCCATTGTTCGACCAGCCGTCTGTCTTGATTACTCGCACTGTGCTGTCAGTGTGGCCAGTTAAGAAATATGCTTTGATGTTATTTTAAACGTTAAAAATATTTATTTCTAACTTAAATATATTTGTAATTTTTACCTTATCATAAAATTGATATTGTAATTAATTGATACAGTAAATTAATAATTATTAAGTGAACTTATAAAGAAAATTGAAATTGGTTGAAATCGAAACTGAATCAATTCACGAAATAAATTAAAGCAATCATAATATAGATATTGAATATTTTTAATAATCTATAAGAGGATAAAAGAGTCGCGATGAGATTTCACTGTATTTCGAAAGGCAAGAGGTACTACCAAAGCTTTATCTCTAAGGAAGATCGATATCTTATTACGTCATTCGCCTCTGTCACGTTTTCAATTAGTGTATACAGGGATGTTCACAGAAATAACGTTGTACGTTACATCTCGGCTATTCACTCGGGCTCATAACGCTACTATTCGCCACACCATTGTTAACAACTTCTAAAGATTTCTTTAGGGTCAACGGTTATATTGAATTTCGTGTTGTGTTCATCATATAATAATTAATTTCGCTCGAGTTTGTTTTGGGTTTATAGGTGAACTTGAAGTCTGCTGTGTTATAATGAAACGGTATTGTGTCAAGTTCATATATTATGTATTTTTATTTTTTTTCAGCTTTACAATGTATCCCGAATATGGCAGGGTAGGTAGACGGAACCTAGTGTAAAGACACTCCGTTTTCCATTTTCCGTAGAATTCTGCAGTCGCTGTGCGTGTTGAGTGGTGAAAACCAACACTGCGCTCTGCCTCGACACCAGGTCGAAGAAATGAAAATATTTTTAAGATAAATTTTGTTTTCTTCGTATTATCAAGACTTAAACAAAAAAAACGATTTTACAAACCTTTACTACGATATTTTTTCACATACTAATTAATCCAATGAAATATTTAAACTTTTTCCTAAACTTTCAAAGCGCGGTGTTGAATACTGCGACTCAACACGCAATGTTTCCAAAGTGGGGAACGGAGTGTCTTAACACAAGGGTCCCTCTGCATACCCTGCTGTGTGCGGGATACAGCGTGAAACAATTTTTTTTCCTAATTTTAATATAATTATTATTTACTAGGCTTTAATTGACTGAACCCCATCAAATTAACTTAGAACCAGTTTTCTAATTTACTTTGTTTCTAAAATATCCCTACATTACGTTAGGTGGCTGTAAGACCCTACAAAAGAGGTCTCGAAAGCCTTCATCGCAAAAGTCCCTAATATACCTCTACCTTCCTTTTGTTGTGTTTTCAATTAGTGTATACAGGATGTTAGCTGAAGCGTCGTACAGTGCTTGTGTACTACATACAAGTGTATTTATACTGAAACGAGTATCGTTTCACTCGAAATAGATATAATCATTTTAATTTTTATATTTTTTTATATAAAATGTTGCTTTATGTTATATATTTACACACATATATATATATATATATATATAAATATATTCTACATGCAATTATGATGATTGTCCAAAGCACAAAAGTTTTGTGGAATTATTTGTTAAATAAAACAATAAGCGCGGCGTTTGTGGGTTCGATTTCAACTTGATTTAAAATTATGAATAATTTAGTAGGTATTTTACCACATTTTATTTTCATTTCCCGAAATAGAAGTATAGAAGGAAAGAAAGAAACCCACAACCTGTCGCGTTTACTTATTAGGGACCTTTTGCATATAATACTAGGTTTATTGCGTTACTCTTATCGGTATGGAGAAATGGTAGTCTTTAAAGAGCTTGAGATAAGATTTATTGGCAAGTGATGTATAAAATCAAATCAAATCAGCTTCAATCGCTTAGACACTCCGTGCCCCACTTTCCGCCGAATTCTGAAGGCTTTGCGCGTTGACTGGCGGAACTCAACGCTGCCTTTTTGCCTTGGAGCCAGAGCGAAGGAATGAAAATATAAATGTAAATAAATATTACATTTCTTCTAGTGGGGATCCACAACCAGTCGATTGTACAGTCATACTTTGTGCTCCTGCGCATCGACTGGTCTCAATAAAACTAATATATAATATATAAATAATAATTATTAAGAACTTCCCTTGACATAATGAACTGTTTCAACTACTTTCTTTACTACTAGTTCACAGAGCTATAAATTTTAATTAAATTTTAACTCGGATTCGTGTGTGCCATCCTTTGCGTTAATTCTTAAACGTGTATTTGTTTATTGTTGTTTCGCGATTGTAAGTCAAACAGGAGCGAGTGTTTGCGTTGTGCTTGTTTTACTTACTTATTAGGGACCTTTTGCATATAATGCTGGGTTTATTTTGTAACTTAATTTGGTAAGGAAATGTAGGCTTTAATGGTGTTGGAATAAGGTTTATTGTCGTATCGTATCGTTTCTAATCTCAACGTTATTTGGATAAGTGATGTATTAAATTAGAGTCAAATGGGCAGGATGTTTTTTTTAAGCTTATTGCTGTGAAAAATTTTACTTAATATTATCAGCTACACGCTGTATTCCGCACACAGCAAAGTAGACACAGGGAATCTAGTATTAAGACACTCCGTTCCCCTTTTTCTGCCGGATTCTGGAGGCGTTGCGTGTTGAGTGGCAACTCAGCGCCGCCCTTTGCCTCGACACCAGTGCGAAGATCTGGAAATACAAATTTAGGTAAATATTTCTCAAGTGGGGATTGAACCCACTATTAGTCGGTTTTACAGTCGCACTTTGTGCCCCTGCGCGCGACTGGTCTCGTCTTCGCTTAAATACTTGTATCAATTATTTGTTATTGTGATAAATTGATTATATAATATTATAATGTTTAATTTCTTACGTACAATTAAGGTTTAGAAGATATTAAACTATTTGTACAACTATAGTAAACCCTAATGAACAATCAGAACTGATTATTAACTAGGATAATGTATTAAAACTTTACCTTTACCTATTAAGATCTATCATAACATATTACTGGAGTGATGCTTAATTAAATTAATAAACAGTTTATAGAATCCGTTAATAACTTAAGTATGACTTTTATTTATATTATGATTTATATTGACATATTAGTAAGTGAAAATCAGTACTTATTTTCTCAGCTTCACGCTGTATCCCGCATGTCACTGGTTAGTCAGAGACAGTCTAGTGCTAAGATATTCCGTTCCCCATTATCCGCTGATTTCTGGAGGCATTGCCTGTTGACTGGCGGAACTCAACGCCGCGCTTTGATTTGACATCAGAGCGAAGAAACTATATAATATTAAGCGCCGCGCCACGACTGGCCTACATATTTAATATTTAAGATACAACTTGTAGAATATTTAAAAAGAACTGAACTGAATTATATAGTTATAGATTTATTACAAATTGTTGTAAAATGAAGTGGAAATAAACGCACGTTACGTTACCTTTGAGATGTCGAGTGCCAATACGGCTCGATATCCGTTAGACATGTTGAAATGCTTCATTGTATTATATACGGATGCGAACAAACAATAATATTTCTTATTACCTTGTATTAAAGCTTATATTTGTTTATTTTATTAATAAATATATTATCCCATAGACGGGTAGTGAGAGGGATGCAGTCGCTTTAAGCAACATATTTTTAAATCCCCAGTGATTTTTATGGTTTCTGGCCTTTAAGGACTGTCTTTCATAATATCCGTTAGTTTTTGATTTTAGTGATTTTTTTTACGGAAATACCACTTATTTATATAGATATTCTTATACTTGCTTCCCCAGTTTAATGAGTACAAATCAAAGCATGAAATTGATATCTTATATCATAGAGTATATAATTAATAATAATAAATGGAGTGTTTATTGATTGCATAAATCTATTTAAATATTTTTAATCTGTATGAATAGCACAGGAATAATTTATTAATATTATATAGTATCGGCGTAACGCTGTATACATGCACACGGCAATGTAGGCAGAAGGAAGTTAGTGTTAAGACACTCCGTTGCCCACTTTCCGCCCAATTCTGGTGGCATTAAGTATAGAGTGACGGAAATTAACGCCGCACGTTGCCTCGACAAAAGAGAGAAGAAATTGAGTAAGGATCGAACCCACAACTAGTCGAGCGTACAATTACACCATTTTGCCCCTGCGCCACGACTGGCCTCTGTTATATAGTAAACGTTGAAATTTATATTCAAAATTAATACAAACACGTTACACGTAATTGACGTACATACATTGTATATGACAGGAGTCCATTTGATAAATATTTAACAAATTTTGATAACTTTTTAATATTAATATTCTCGTTGGTCAGTTTTCATGTTTTTTTACATGATCGTTTTTTTATGATTATATACATATACACATATGTAAGTTATGAGCTATATTTTATTGTTGTTGAGGCCATCGTAGTCCAGAGACACAAGCGACGGTTTTGGGTTCGATTTTCCCTTATGTAAATATATATTTTATTATTTCGTGGCCCTGGTAACGAAGCAAAGGGGCGGTGTTGAATTTTTGCCCTTAAAGGAGAACAGATATAAAAAAAAAAAACCTAGTACGACCTAAAACTGTATTTTTGTCAAAGAGAAAAAGGAAAATCTATTTATTTGTTAAGTTTGTATTATTGACATGCAAATTACATTATATTTTTAATATTTTTTAATACCATACTTAGGAAAGAAAAATACTTCTTTGGAAAATCCAAAAGGTTTGAGTCCCGCTACGTTAAAATTTTTATACGTTTTCTAAATAAGTACATTGTATTTTCAATACGCTGAAGCTGTAACTAATATATTAACTTAGTATTGATCTTGTTACTTATTTGCAGATATAGAATACATATGTAATATATTTTTGTCTATAATATAGTTTTTTTATTGTTAGCTTCACGCGTATAGTTGGGTAGGCAAAGGGAACCTTGGAACCCAGTGTTAAGACCTTACTTTCTCATTTTTAACAATTCTGTTCCCCCACTTTTCACCGAAATCTGGAGGCATTATTGCCTGTTGAGGTGTGAGAATCGAACCCACAATCTAATGCGTTTATGACAGAACGCGTGCACCCCTTGTGTCCTGACCTTCGTCTCTTAATAATAATAGTTTTATTAATAGAAAATCACAGCAAATATGGTACACGCGCCCACACAAGTTCGTCTCAATCCAACACGTTATTCTATTCATATCAGAAATACCTGAAATCACTGACGTACGAAATGATACGCGGTCAAAGAGGGTCCCGTCACAATGGACAGGGGTTGACTCGTGTTGACTCCGAAATTAGTTGTAGGTGCCGTGCCCTACGCTACATCATATTGAGATCAGTTTTAATAAGGTGAAATTGTAATATCGTGGAGAAGAAATATTTCAAATATCTACAGTGGTATTGGATATGGTGTAGTCTGGTGTAGTGGAATAATTTGTAAGCGTTGTAAGCACGATGATGGTGGCTTTGATCCCGATTTGGTGGTTGTAAATTATTTCATGGTACTGCTCTGGTAAGACAAAGTGTAGTATTGAGTTTCGTTTGACTAAACATGGAAAGTTTTGAATGTGATAGGACAAAATCAGCTTCACGCTGTTTTCCGCACGCAGCAGGGTAGGGAGAGGGAACCTAGTGTTAAGACGCTCCGTTCCCCACTTTCCGCCGAATTCTAGAGGTGTTGCCTCTTTAGTGGCGGAACTCAACGCCGCCCTTTGCCTCAACACCAGAGCGCGTATATAGCGTAAAGATGAAAATAAATATATTTCTTGTAAACTAGAAATTTAATTTTACTTTTGTAATGCTTGTCGTATTCGTCTTAATTAAAAAAAAATCTTTTAAATATTTTATTTTTACACATTATAATCATATATTTAATTTCTTGTATTCTTATGTGTTTTCGTACATAGGTACCTACCTATATAAGTTACATACACCATTTTTTTATCTTACTTTTACTTCTTGCATTCACTATTAATGTTTTTTTTTACAGGAATATGTTAAAAGCATTCATTTTTAAAGCTCTCTTTTTTTTGCAGGTAAGACGTCGTTAGTCTTGTTTACGAGTCTCATCATTATCCGTAAGTTCAGGAACAGGCGCCCGATAAACATTTGCAGGTGTTTGGTTAAGCACTAAGGCTTTTTAATTAAAAGAGTTTGCTGTAGAACCTTATTTTTATCCTCCTTTAATGAAACTTTTATATAAAGATACATTATTTGCATTATCGTCGTGCAATTTGCAAGTGGCGGTTTGGCAAAGGTTGTGGATTCGAGGTCGGAAAAATAACTTATTATACCTATTTGAAAATATCTTTTCATCATCCCGGTCTGCCAGCAAACCACAATACAAAAAACGCAAACGAAATCACAAAACATAATATTTTAGGGGGCTCCCGTTTGTTGTAACAAACGTTTTGTTTTTTTTTTTAGTTTATAAAACTAGATCTTTCGTGCGTGATCCGACTCGCGCTTGTAATATTGTTGCCATTTGTTCATTTTTTAATTTGTTACAAAAGATAAGAACAAAGTGTTTACATTGTCTATTTATTATCCATCTTACGTTTTAAGCTGCAACACTGAATAAACAGCTGAGGCTATTAAAATATATATCGTACGTAGTGAAATAATAAGTTTTTTATATACTGTCTCGTAAAAAATACGACTTATAGTTATAGTTAATTTTTTTCCTTTGTAAGACAAGCATTTAACCTTCTCGGTTTTTGTTCGTACCGTGACTGGCGAAGTTGCTAGGTCACGAAATTTATTTGTTTTATATATATTTACAGATTTTCAGCAGCCACTTCGTCTTCCACTATCAATCACTGCTTCTTCCACAGTGGATTCTTTAACCTTGTAATGAAATGATGGGAACTCGTAATGGGAACGGAGTTTTTTAACACTAGATTTCCACAGAGATACATCTCCCAGATTGAAGTCAGAGGGAACCTGTCCCACACTGTAGCGTAAAGCTATAAACAACTTAATTAAAATGCAACATACATAAATATAAACAAATGTCGATTGCATTAGTATAAATCACTCGACGCACGAGTGAGTCTGGCTGCACTTGACAGTTTCTTAAGAACTACTTACTGCATTTAATAGTTACCTTAAATAATTTACAATGTTTTCATTGTATTTATTTTATTATATGTATAATAGAATATAATCAGAGGCTATCTTGACTTGCTGTAAACATGACGGTGGTAGGTTCGATTCTCTATCGAAAGAATGAATTATTTTTATTACGTCGCTCTTGTAACAAAATATAGTGCCGCGTTAAGTTGTCACGAAAATTGGATGGAAAATAGGTACGGAGTGTCTTCACATTAGGTTCCCTTGGCCTACCCTGTTATATGCGAATACACCATCAAGTTAATATATATATATATATATATATATATATATATATAGGTAAATATTAAGTTGAAATTATCAAAGTGTTTTAAAAAAATGTTTTAATAAATGAATTCATTATACGATCCTATACGATTACGGCGTAGGAATTATCAGATACTCGCTAATACTGCCTAGGGATCTATTCTAAAGGACAAAAGCGCTCTTCCCCCATTACGGTAATGCTCAGCTAAACTTGACTGATTACATACCCCCGGGGGGTGAATTTTTCTCACGTCACAGTGGTTGGTATATTAGTGGTGTTAGAGGGTTTTGTAAGTAATCGAAGTCTGTGATTAAACGGTAAATGCTTCTGTTCTAAGCGTTTTTTTATTTCTTAGTGTTATTATGGACTTTGTAATTTTTTTGAGAGTATGCAGAGGGAACGTAGTGTTGGGACACTCAGTTCCAAACTTGTCGCCAAATTTAACGAGGCCTTGTGCGTGTTGAGCGGTGGAACTCAATACCGCGCGATTCCCTTGTTACTAGAGCAAAGACATGAAAATATGAATACATAATACTCATTCCTCCTAGTGGAAAACGAACCACAATCGTCGCGTTTATAGGCACACTCTAGTGCCACTGCACCACAACGGTCTCAACGGCCTCGTATAGATTAATGTGTAATTTAATCGATGCATATACAACTCAATTATTGGTTTAATTTTTATAAAAGTTAAATATAAGGCATTTATTAATTTTCTCCTTAATTTCTCTTTTTTTTTCTTAATACAAGGAAGTGGAATCTTTAATATGAAGGATCTCTAAGGATTAATTCTCCGTCTTGTTTTTTAAAGGTTTTATTTTATCTTTCGATGATTAAATTTAATGTTTCGATGATAAATCTATTCAATCGTGTTATTTTTTTATATTTTCTTTCGTTTTGGCTGTACGCGTAGTTTTTTCTAATATATAAAATTTTTATTTTTATAAGTAGTATTTAAAATAATTTAACTGTAATGAATATAATATATGTAATTTTCAATATAAGTGGTCACCGTGTCGCCGGGGCGTGCGACTGTAAACGCGACTATTGTTAGTTCGATTTCCATTTCTTGAAATTAAATGTTTAATATTTTATTTCTCCACTCTGGAAAAAACGTTGAACTCCGCTGCTCAAAAGTGGAGTGTGCCTCAATAAATACGCAGTAATTTAATGTTGGGTTCCCCGATTCCCTCTGCGTACTTACCCATGATACAGCGTGAAGCTATAAATGAATGATGGAACTATATTTATAGATAACAAGTACATTAGATTCAACGCGGCGGCCCACACACTGTGTTTCAGACGCAGTCGAGGTCGACTACCATTCTCTATTGTTTACAGTTGGTCGTATATTGTCGTTTGTCCCGATGGTTCAATCAATACAAGGGCGTGCTTAAGTGTTGCTTAACCTTTTGTTGTTACTCTTGTTGTTGTTACATTAGCTATGACGTTTAGGGGTGGGTCTGGTATGAAAGAATGTAATGGAAATTTTTGCTACTTGATTTGTATTTATATTAAAATTTCAGTAAATATGATGCATTTTTTTTGATGTTTTTATAAATATTTTTAGTTGATCTGGAAATGCTAAGTTTTTATTATTAATAGTAAACAAACTACTCGTAGGCAGTTCCAAGGTTCCATCGGCCATCTTTCAATCCCATCATCAGGCCAGCTAGACGGTATCATAACATTGTATTGTCATTTAATTTGCCTAGTTTCATGATTATACAGCAACTAGAAGTTTCTGCATTTCAGATTCTTAGATTTTATTACATACTCGACATAAAAAGAATATTTAAATGCAGTAATATTAACTTAAACTATGTGTGATTGTAAACGCGATAGTAGTAGATTATTATGTATTAATATTTTCATTTTTTCGCTCTGGTAACAAGGCTAAACGCAGGGTTATATTAGAGTGTCTTAAAACTAGGTTACCCTTTGCTAACCCTGCTAAATGCGGGACACTGTTAAATAAAAAAATCTTTTTCTGAATCAAAATAAATACAGCTATTAGGTATACCTTTTAAATATATTAAAGTTAATATTTGTTTCCTTAAAACTAATTTCGCAATAACTATTTTAATGGAGGACGTTGTTTTTTTTAAAAAATGCAACATACATATTAAAAACCAGTTTGTACCCGAGATTGTTATTGTGGTTAATTATCGAGAGCCTCTACCGCATCTGGAGCGTGTGATTTAACCTTGCAGGTTACGCTTCGTGTGTGACGACGTGATAATCTTAGTATTTAGTACGATAAAACGTGTGGATTTGACACTTTGTAATTTCATATATGTACATAAAGAGGCCAGCCGTGGCGCAGTTGCACAGAGTGTGACTGGAAAATCGAGTGGTTGTGGATTCGATCCCCACTCGAGGAGACAAAATATTTACTTACATTTATATTTTCATTTCTTCGCTCTGGTGTCGAGGAAATGCGCGGCGTTGAGTTCCGCCATTCAACACGCAATGCCTCCAGAACTCGGCGGACAGTGGAGAACGGTTTGTCCTAACACTAGGTTCCCTCTGTTTAACCTGCTGTGTGCGGGATACAGCGTGAAGCTGATTTGATTTGATTTTACATAAAAAGAAAATTAACTGTTATAAAAAAAAATGAATGTACATTTTGATGATCTTTTTAGCTCCAAGCTATATCCCGTACGTAAAAGGGTACATGGAGTTCCCCAGTTTCCTCCTAACTCAACGTCGCAGTGTGTCTCGTTACCAGAGCAAGAAAGTAAAAATATTTTATTTCTTCGAATGAAAGACGAACCCACAATATTTGGCGTCACAGGCGCTCGCTTGAGCCTCTGCGCCACGACTGACCCCCAAACTAAACTTTCAAAATTTAAAAATTATTTGCTTTTTTACTCAGTTCTTTCTAATATAAACGATACGGTAAAAGCAAAATTATATATAGAGAAATACAAGAACTGCTTATCTTCTGAAAACTAAAGTCTCTCTCCACCATTACTCAAAACGCAATCACATACAGCGATCAAGCAAACATTTTGATGCAACGCTGCACTGCACTGCACTGGATAGCATACTATTGCATACACTCTACATATTATTGCGTTTGACAGATGTCGTTAAAATTGCTTTGAATAAATCAACACGTCTCACAGTCCGGAATCTGGGCTTCGTATTCATGTCCATACATATTCATACTAGTCGCTATGGCTGTTCGTCGTCGTCGGCGCTATGATGGACTCTATCTGTTGATCTGATCCTGTCTCGCTCCGCGTTGTGGGGATCAGTGTATTGATCAGATTTCGTATAATAAGATATATGTGTGTATGAGGGATAGAGAAGATGTTTGTTGTTTTGTTTATAGATATTGGTGAGTGTTGTTGGTTTTTTTTTTCTGTTATTGTTGTTGTGTTATTTGTTTTAGCTTCACGTTGTTTAGGCAGTGGTAACATAGTATTAACATCTGTTCCCCAGTTTTATATAAAATTTCTAGAGATTCTTCTCTTATTACCAGAATGAGAAAATAAAGATATTAAATATTTCATTTGAGTGAAAATCGAACCTACAACGTTTTCAGTCAGTACGTTGTGCCACTGCGTCGACGGCCTCAATCACAGATTATGTGAAGTTAATATTGTATTATTAAGCCATTTACTTTTACCTATATGTATATCTAAATATCTCGCATCAAGATACTCTTTCATTTAGCTTTCATGGTAAATTGGAACAGCCAAATAGTAACAGGCAGATTCTGCGTTGTATTGAGAGTACCGATAGTCGGTACCTACTAATATTTACTCTGTACAAAACCAACTTGCTTAGTCTGCGTACTTCATTACTATACCAGTACAAAGTCATATCATTCTATTAATATTTAATTTCAATTTGTTACAATGTATAGATTATAAATTTAGAGGTTTATATATTTATTGTTATTATATATGAATCTATGTATGTATTCGTATAATAATATGTTTATGTATTAAATCTCTTTTGTTATTGATGTCCATATTGATATATATGTGTTTGTATATATATATATATATATATATAATAATGTAATAAATATATTTGTGTTTAAATCACTTACAAACACAAACGTATAGGAAACCGCCATCAAACGTCTGGTGTGCCTTTGCGGTGAGTGAGGTTCGCGCGAGATTATCGACTGAGTTAAATGATTAAGAGCTGTCTACATTTAAAATACTTTTGTACTTAATGTCGTTAAAGATTCAAATATAATACAATTTAGCTTCTGTATTGTCAGAGAAAGACTAGTGTTAAAACACTCCGCTCCCCACTTTCCACCGTATTCTAGAGGCATTTGCCCCGAAAATGTAGCGATGGAAAAAAAACTAAATATTTCATTTACTCGGTAGTAATCGAACCCACAACCTGTTGCGCATATGGCCTCATAATCACAAAATATATGATTAAGATGCTTTGTTAATAGTTTTCTCCATATCGAATAACTGTATAGATGATCCCGTGGCATCTGTACAGTTATTAGCTAACGGTTGTAGTTAGTTACTTTAGCAAGGTCAATATGTTGGCATTGCGTGTTAAGTGGCGGAACTCAACGCCGTTACGCTTCGCCTCGACATCAGAGCGAAGAAATGAAAATATATATTTAAGTTTTTTTTTTTCAATTCCTCGATTGGGTATCGAATCCGCAACCAGTCACACAAAATGCTCTTTGTGTACTTTTAGCTACGTTGTGCTACATACTATTTAAATTTTGTATTCTAACTTAAAATTTTTACGTCGGGGATGCGGTCGTTGTTTTCAATTAACAGTCTCAAGGTACTCTTTACTTCAATTACGCAAATTACTCACGCAAAGCAAAAACTGGGGATGTTTATTTTTGTTTTTTTTTTAAATATATTGCTACTAATATTCTTATCTACCGTTGTACTCCGATGATGTAATGACACGCAAATGTTAGTCATTTTTAGTATTAAACTTGTAACTATTATAATATATTTAATTTTTTTTGCACTGGTATAGAGGCATAACACGGCGTTGAGCTCCGCCACTCGACACGCAATGTTTCCAGAAATCTACGGAAAATGGGGAGCGGAATGTCTTAGTACTAGGCTCTTTTTTTCCTTTACTACATACGGGATAGAGCGTGAATAAGTTTCTTTAAAAAGCTACATGTATGTACCTAATAACTTTAATCGCAATGTGTTGCATAGAAATAGTTAGTAAAGTATCTGCTTTACAAGAGAATTTTGATATTGAAGAATGCAAACCTAAACTAGTTCTCGTTATTATACACACAGTAAATCCCGCGCATAGTGGAGTAGCCAAAGGGAAGCTGGGAACCTAGTGTTAAGATACTTCATTAACATAATGTTCTTCTTCATCTTCCGCCGAGTTCTTAATGTGTTGCGTGTTGATTGGCGGTGATCAACGCCGCGTTTTGCTTCGTTACCTAAGCGAGAAAATGTAAATATTAAACTTTTCATTTCTTTTTGTAGGAACAGCCTCGAACAGAGTCTATCATAATTAAAAGTATACTTATTTACGCTGTATTCTGACTAATTATGTTTACAATTAACATATTCGTGTTGAATGTTGTATGTAATTAATTACTGACATTTGTTGTAACTAAAATCAAGAGACATTCATCCATTCCTTTATTGTTCGAGAAGAATAACTTGAGATCACGTACGTATTCGTGTCGCCCCCGTTCTTAGGTCTCGCCACACGTGCCGTACATGCCACGTCGAAACCAATTAACCACCGCTTGTGTTCTATTAATTATCTCGAGAAGTTTCGTGTGTGAACGCCACTATATTACAGAAGAAATAAACGTATTAGTAATTATGGGTTGTTACTATCAGGGTAAATTGGACTAAGAAAGGCTGATTGGAGTTGAATTTGTTTTTATTGTAATAATAATAGATATTTAATATTTTCGTTTCCTTGCGGCAAATTGACACCTGGTATCTAGAGCTGTTTTTCGTCCAATGTAGAGTTTTTGTGCTACCTTCTATTCGTTCAAGTATCTAACATTACCCATATTATGACGCAGCGGGATTTGAACTCGCGTCATTTGCAAACCGCCCCTAGTGTGGGATATCACTTTGAAAATATATATAAAACAATATTGCCCATATTATGAATATACTTATATACCATATACATATATAGTAATTAAATTCCATATGAAAGCACTCATCAATAATTAATATCATTCAATATACACTCAAGTCGAATCCGTGTTTATGTCTTCACGGCAATCCGAGAAGTAATCACGCCTTCATTAGTGTCGCTACTCACCGTCACGTAATATCGCGTGCCATGCGCACAGTTCAAAGTTGCTGTTAAATTATTATGCTTAGGGCCTCCGTGTTGAGGAGAGATTCTCTTTCCCACGTTCTCTTATTGATGGTGCTTGGCCCTCGATTGGAGGGCCTTGAAGCCTTTTTTGTTTGTGTCCAGCTAATTCGCTGTGTTCTGCAGTTTGTGCGGGTTAAAATATATTTCGTATCGAGAAGTGGCATCCATTGAATAAAAATCAGCTTCACGCACACAGCAGACTAGGCGTAGGGAACCCAGTGTTAAGACACTCCATTCTAACCTTTCCGCCAAGTCCTGGAGGCATTGCGTGTTGAGCGGCGGAAATCAACACCGCGCTTAGTCTCTAAACCAGAGCGAAGAAATGAAAATATAAATGTAAATAAAAATTTCATTTCCCCGAGTGGGGGTCGAATCCACAACCAGTCGATTTTACAGTCACACTTTGTACCCCTGCGCCACGACTGGCCTCTAGCTCTTCTAAGCAAATAAACCATTTCAAGTTCCTGAAACTTATACTATTATATACTAGGATCACTATAAAACATTTTGTTAAATATAATACGTCTAAAGCAAAGGAAACAGTATTAATATAAAATCGATGAATGGCTGCTCGTTCATTTGTAAATTAGATTTCATTCGATAGTCATGTGATCGTTGCTCTGGAATGGACTCAACATACGGTATAATTTTTTTGTGCTAGTTTTTAATTCTTCTACAAATTAACTTAATAATATTATATTTATTTGGTGTTCGACACGCAATGTTTCCAGAAATCTACGGAAAATGGGGAGCGGAATGTCTTAGTACTAGGCTCTTTTTTTCCTTTACTACATACGGGATAGAGCGTGAATAAGTTTCTTTAAAAAGCTACATGTATGTACCTAATAACTTTAATCGCAATGTGTTGCATAGAAATAGTTAGTAAAGTATCTGCTTTACAAGAGAATTTTGATATTGAAGAATGCAAACCTAAACTAGTTCTCGTTATTATACACACAGTAAATCCCGCGCATAGTGGAGTAGCCAAAGGGAAGCTGGGAACCTAGTGTTAAGATACTTCATTAACATAATATTCTTCTTCATCTTCCGCCGAGTTCTTAATGTGTTGCGTGTTGATTGGCGGTGATCAACGCCGCGTTTTGCTTCGTTACCTAAGCGAGAAAATGTAAATATTAAACTTTTCATTTCTTTTTGTAGGAACAGCCTCGAACAGAGTCTATCATAATTAAAAGTATACTTATTTACGCTGTATTCTGACTAATTATGTTTACAATTAACATATTCGTGTTGAATGTTGTATGTAATTAATTACTGACATTTGTTGTAACTAAAATCAAGAGACATTCATCCATTCCTTTATTGTTCGAGAAGAATAACTTGAGATCACGTACGTATTCGTGTCGCCCCCGTTCTTAGGTCTCGCCACACGTGCCGTACATGCCACGTCGAAACCAATTAACCACCGCTTGTGTTCTATTAATTATCTCGAGAAATTTCGTGTGTGAACGCCACTATATTACAGAAGAAATAAACGTATTAGTAATTATGGGTTGTTACTATCAGGGTAAATTGGACTAAGAAAGGCTGATTGGAGTTGAATTTGTTTTTATTGTAATAATAATAGATATTTAATATTTTCGTTTCCTTGCGGCAAATTGACACCTGGTATCTAGAGCTGTTTTTCGTCCAATGTAGAGTTTTTGTGCTACCTTCTATTCGTTCAAGTATCTAACATTACCCATATTATGACGCAGCGGGATTTGAACTCGCGTCATTTGCAAACCGCCCCTAGTGTGGGATATCGCTTTGAAAATATATATAAAACAATATTGCCCATATTATGAATATACTTATATACCATATACATATATAGTAATTAAATTCCATATGAAAGCACTCATCAATAATTAATATCATTCAATATACACTCAAGTCGAATCCGTGTTTATGTCTTCACGGCAATCCGAGAAGTAATCACGCCTTCATTAGTGTCGCTACTCACCGTCACGTAATATCGCGTGCCATGCGCACAGTTCAAAGTTGCTGTTAAATTATTATGCTTAGGGCCTCCGTGTTGAGGAGAGATTCTCTTTCCCACGTTCTCTTATTGATGGTGCTTGGCCCTCGATTGGAGGGCCTTGAAGCCTTTTTTGTTTGTGTCCAGCTAATTCGCTGTGTTCTGCAGTTTGTGCGGGTTAAAATATATTTCGTATCGAGAAGTGGCATCCATTGAATAAAAATCAGCTTCACGCACACAGCAGACTAGGCGTAGGGAACCCAGTGTTAAGACACTCCATTCTAACCTTTCCGCCAAGTCCTGGAGGCATTGCGTGTTGAGCGGCGGAAATCAACACCGCGCTTAGTCTCTAAACCAGAGCGAAGAAATGAAAATATAAATGTAAATAAAAATTTCATTTCCCCGAGTGGGGGTCGAATCCACAACCAGTCGATTTTACAGTCACACTTTGTACCCCTGCGCCACGACTGGCCTCTAGGTCTTCTAAGCAAATAAACCATTTCAAGTTCCTGAAACTTATACTATTATATACTAGGATCACTATAAAACATTTTGTTAAATATAATACGTCTAAAGCAAAGGAAACAGTATTAATATAAAATCGATGAATGGCTGCTCGTTCATTTGTAAATTAGATTTCATTCGATAGTCATGTGATCGTTGCTCTGGAATGGACTCAACATACGGTATAATTTTTTTGTGCTAGTTTTTAATTCTTCTACAAATTAACTTAATAATATTATATTTATTTGGTGTTTTATAAATGTTCCGTTAAATTTAGTTTCGGTTAAGTCTTCATCGTTTTGGCTCATGGAATGATTTTAAATAATTTTTGAATCTATGCTTACTGTAATTACGTTGGAATTTCAATTTCTGGTCGTGGTCGTGAATTTTGTTTATATATTTTCATGACTGAAGTGGTGACTGTAAATGATTAAAAAAGAAGAAAAATACCATTAAAAATGTTTATATAAATGTATTTATTTTGTTCGTTAACATTAAATGGAAAATGTAAATCACTACGTACTTTTTACTTTATTATAAGTAAGAATTACTTACGTATGGCCGCAGCGCACGTACGTCGATGATCCTACACAAAAAAATTGAATTGAAACCTCTTCAGTCATATAATATTAGTAATCAAGGTTTAATTAAAGTATAATTGAAAAAAAAAACAAGTTAATGTATGTTTTTTGTATGTATGTATGTATGAATAGTTAATATTTAATTTACATGTCACGCGGATGCTATCCGTCACGCGCAGCGGTATCTGCGTCACGTAAAATTGAAAATAAATTACACTCTTGATACACGGGAAAAAACATGATTTATACGTCTATAAATATAAATTGATCGTGATACGGTAGTGTGTAAACTAAATTATAAAGTAACTGATAGGTGTAGGTTAAAATAAAAGTAAAATATTTATGTTTTTAGAAGGTGATGAAAATTTTTTTTCAGCTTCACGCTTGTGTGTCACTTACATGACATGGCAGGCAGAGGGAACCGGGGAACCTAATGTTAAGACTCTCCGTTCTTATTAGAACACTGCCACTTTCCGCCGAATTCTTGGGAGGCATTGCGTGTTACCTGACGGAAGTCGACGACGTCTCCCTTTACCTCGTTACCTGGGGGAACAAATTAAAATATTAAATATTTCACTTCCTCGAGTGATGATATTTTTGAGACATCATGAGTGTTTCCAGAGGTATTCATTTCCTGAGGGGGACTTAAAAAGATATGTTCTCAGGGCAATTTTTTTGTTATTATAATTTCCGTGATGGGCACAAGCATTTTCTGGGGTGGGCACGCACCACCCAGACACCTTATTCCTACGACTATACGTATTAAGTAACGGAGTATAACGCCAGAGTAAGCGTCACGGTACTAGGAAAATATATATTTTGATATTTAAACCTTTAAAAAGGATCGGACCTATAACTATTGTGCGTATAGTTACTACAGAGATACCAACCGTGTCCCTATTACGGCTATATACATACATACATATAGATATATAATTATATATATACATATATAACCACACACTAACCACACAAGACGATCGATTATCAAGTGTCGACCGCACCCCAAAGTTCACGTGATAAACTCCACCGCCGTATATTTCATTTCGCCTGTCATTAATCTTGTCTAGCACCGGCCCGATCGACTGTTTGCCTGCTTCGATATAAATTTTGGCGTTTAATTTAATTTAATTTAATTTAATATCAATTTTCTATTTACGCATCTTCGATGAATCGTGTTTGGTGTTTGAATTTTTTAATTATTAATTTAAATAATTAACTTTTATGTTGTGTATAGTTTTCTATATGTTTATGATATTTAATACAATTGAATATTTTTGAAGAGTAGCTCGTAGGTATTTGTTAGTCTGAACGCGATAGTTGTTGGTTTTTGTGCGATAGTTTTTGATAATAAAATATTATAAAATAAAGTTAATTCGTATTAAAAGGTATGCTTATAGTACACCTAAATGTTCTCAGTTTAGTTAGAAAAAGTGTGATGTTACCAACTAAGGTGCTATTTTAATTGGGCAAAATTCTTTTTTTTCAGCTTCACGCTATATCTTGCATATTATAACAGGCTAGGCAGAGGAAAAGGTAGTGTTAAGACATTACCGTTCTCAACGCGGCGCGACGGCATTGTTACCAGAGCGAAGAAATTAAAATATTTTAAATAATTTTTAATCTTCCGTTGACTTGAGAGGGAACGGAACCCATAACCTAGATTCACACTCACACTTGTGCTATTGCGCCACGACGGCTATTATATTATGCTTGATACGCAATGAGGTCAAAATTTTATAGTAATAAGGTTTTTTATATTTAATGAAATGAGCTTTTAGTTTTATATTGTTCAACTAAAGATAACTACTTTCCCTTTGTTATTAAAATTTCTTTAATTTCTACCTACAATCTAATTCTTGGAACGTTGATACGCAATGAGGTCAAAATTTTATAGTAATAAGGTTTTTTATATTTAATGAAATGAGCTTTTAGTTTTATATTGTTCAACTAAAGATAACTACTTTCCTTTGTTATTAAAATTTCTTTAATTTCTACCTACAATCTAATTCTTGTGAACGTTTCAGTCTACAATAGCGTCGATTAATCAAAATGTATGCTTTTAATTTTCGTAAATGATTCGTGTTTCCGCATATTGGAAAGCTTAATATTTGTTTCGAAAGGCATTGTCTTATAATAGATTTCGTGACTTATCATTTTTTTTAAGTTAAATTTTTTTGGTGTACTATATCTATTTATATAATGTAATTTACTGGTCAAAAGCGGGTTTTGTTGTAATGCTACTCCTCCTAGAGCGTTAAACCTATAGTTCTGATATTTTGCAGGAACCTATAATTGTTTAGTAATTTAGTAGTTTTTGAGTAAATGATCAAAATGTGTCTCATAGATTGAACTTTGACTAACCTAAACCAACGCGCGCGAACAAAACAAAAATTTTCGCAAAATTTTGCGCAACATAGCTCATCTCCACCCGCCGTGCACACCACGTGGCGGATTCTAGTTAATATATAATACATTTTACTAATATAAATATATATTTGTCTGAATTTAACTGAATTTTCTACCGTATAGATAGGTATTGTTAAAATCTGTTTACTGTTGTCATTAATGATTGGAATTAAATTATCGTTGCGTCGGCTTACACTGTAAGTCTGCTAAATTCGTTTTTTATTTTCTCGTTATGTACATTTTATACCATACGAAATTGTAAAAAAACAATACAAAATTGACCTTAATTTTATTTCAAATATATAGTACAAATCAATCTTGGAAAATGTAAACATCTTCTGATAATATACCTACACTGATCGTTTTTTATGGACGTTTTTTGTCTCTTGTGATTAATTTTGGTTGATCGACTGTTAGCAGGCTTAAGTCTTAACCGACGATAATTTTTCTTTATCCAAATATATATAAGACAGAAGCGCATCGTTGATAGCCTTCAAAATTCGGCGAAAACTAAAGTGGAGTGTCTCAACACTAGGCCCTCTGCCTACCCTGTTATATGGGGGATACACCGTAAAGTAGTTTTTTTATTTTATAATAAAACCATAAATTCAGTATACACGTTATCCTATCCTACATGTAAATAGCACATACGATGTGGTGACAGGTCGTGAGTTACGGGATCTAACCGTGACTAACATTAAGGTAATAATTAAAAGTTAAAGGTTAGTTCGAGTTCGTCTCATTAAAAGTTCTCACCTAAACTCAAACAATCTTGTAGCGGAACACAATACCTTATGAATTTAACTTTACCCGTTTATGTATAAATATATTGGTATAATTAATGGTGGTGTTACGTTGTTGTGGTGTTACGTCGTTGTAGTGCAGCGGGCGGAGTGTCAACGGTTGTGGATTCGATTCCCTCTAGGGAGAATTATTTATTTTCGTATACCAAATATTTTTTATCGAATATTAAAATAATTCAACGCTCTGTTTACGGTGGCAAGCCTAAGTTCGCAAGGGGCGCCCTTGCCGGCGACGCAATCCTCTCAAGCAGCCACACAATTAAGTTGCTCATGACTGAATGTATTAATCTGTTGGCAAATGCTTAATAAAAGTATTATGGGTGGTATGCGGGCGAAGCCGCGCGTATAATAAGTATAATATAGCTAGTACCGCTAGTATAATATAGTTGTTAAAATGTTGTCCTTAATTACCTCAATTTAACTGTTTCTAGCTTTCAAGTCCTTGCTCCTACATAAAGCAAGTGGCGACTGTCATACCGAGAAAAAGACAATTTTTCATTACGAAAATAAAATTATTATATTACAGTAGCGCAAATAAGATAAAATGGAAAAAACTTACTTTAAACCAAAGATAAATAAGCTTTGAAGTTAAAGTACTTGTTCATATTGTAAAACAATTTGTATATTTATAAATTAAAAGTCATTTGTACGTTTGTAAAACTATTTTAACTCCAGCGTGTGAAAGTCATTACTAACCACCATCCAAGTGCGTTCACAGGCTGTGCCTGGATAGCTTTGCAATATCAAAATATTTGTACTCTATAAACATAGTAGGCCGGTAAAAAACGCAAACACTTATGGAAATATCTAAAAAAATATCTTTGAATATAGTCAAGTTACGTAAAAAATTTTTTTTACTATTTCATGTTTCGAATACATTTTATAACACCTTATCATTAAGCCTATAAAGATTTTATTAATTATTCTATACAAACATAAGTAGATTTAAAAATCACTTCTAGAAAAAAATCACCGGTATTTTTTTTCGGTACAGCCTTTGAAACTTTTTCGTAAAATTGAAGTCATTTGAAAATTTTTTTAGTTTTATGTTATTTCTAACATTGCCAAATATCTGCTGAAACACTGAAACTCGCTGAGCATACATGGGGGCGAAATGACCTATACCTTGGTCCTCCACCCATAGACAACCGTTGTACCGATCGCTTTACGCCCTGTTTATACGTATAGCGTATTTATATAATAAAGATTAAATTAATATATATTAGTCCACAGAGACGTGGAACGTGATAAAAAATCTATACTTGATTAATTGAGTTTCATTTAATAATAATGAATGCCATTTCGCATTTTTGGTGAGGTGAGGAGGATACTATTATATATATATATATATATATATATATATGCTTTCGATGCACTCCACTCAACACGTAGTGCCTCCAGAATTCGGAAGAAAGAAGGGAACGGAGTGTCTTAACTCGTAAGTTCCCTCTGCCTACCCTGCTGTGTGCGAGATACACGTGAAGCTGATTTTTTTTAAATTGTTTATTTATTTTATAGTTTATTTGTCTGTAGCAATCAACACAATTAACTATTGTTATCGTAATAAAATTTACAGATTCTTTTTGTCAATTCTAGTCAGAAAAATATTCATTTTGAAGTACCATGAATACTTCTTTAATATATTTTAATAAAAAACAATAGATAAATAAAATATAAATACCTCCCTTTTCCTAATTGTAGCATTTAGAAAATACTCACCATAAAGACCATTTAAACCGAATGAAGCTTGTGATCCTACAGGTGGTTGCTTTTAAACCGGCGTTTTAATTCAACGTGTATTTTTTTATATAAAACTCTTTTTATTTTGCATCACTCTTTGTGGACGTTTGCCTTTTATCTTCCCTTTGGAAGTCTTTTCGATGAATGCATGCGAAAGCTTAAATGATTTCAGTATATACCTAAGTAAGGCTTTTTTGAGTTTTTAATTTAAGAAATTGTCTGAGATCGGAGTGTTTTACCGCTACTTTAACAGGTGCGGGATAGAGCGTGAAAAATCACCTGCGGCATCCCGCATATAGCAAAGCAGGCAGAGAAGGCCTAAATAAGAAGAAAGAAGAAATGAAGAATAATAATTAATTCCCTCGAGTGGGAATCGAACCCACAACCGGCACGTTGCCGCTTACACACCCTTACCGCGTAGTCGCACCTTAGCACGACGACTGGCCTTAAAATAATATTCTCAGGAAATGTAACTTTATTCCGTATTATTCATAGTCCACAACTATTCGGGGAGATTTACGCCGTGGCCACATCACCGGCTCTCGTAAACGTTCCGCGATGTAGCTCGTGATCGTGACACTTTAGTGTCCAGTTTAGGTGAAATATCGCTTGTACACACTTGCCATGTCATATAACTCCAGCTGTGAATCAGCTTTTATAGTTTTCGTTTGATATATCTATCGTAACGTGTCGTGAGAATAGTGTTTTCATGTCGATTACCTCGTAAAAGTATGTCGTCGATGAGATGGGAGGGTTTCATTTTGTTTGGTTTATATGAAAATATTTGATAATGTATGTAAATTATGAACAGGAAGCAATGATAAAGGGAGAAAAGAGAAATTAGACGAGAGAAAAAAAAACTTGAAGGAAAGATGTTGATGATTTCAGCGGAATCAAAAAATTACATTTGTATAGAAATACTTTGTTATAAATATATTGTTAATAATTAGAAAAATAGAAAATAATATATAGATTTCTCCCGAATTTCTCTTTTATTTAAATTACGTTTCCCTCATGTAAATAAAAAGTTTAAAATAATATAGCTATACTGCGTTTCACGTTACACGAAATAAAAAATACAATTTACATCCAATGTTGGAATTGACAAACGTATGGAAATACTGACAAAGCTACATGCAAACATATGTACGTACATATATATATGATGTTTCTTTTAAATAACACACCCGTGTCGTCGGACGCGGAATGAAACGTAAAATTGAAAAGTTGGTTCAATTTCGAAAACAGTACGGCGTGAGGGTCGCGAGGGCAAACAGAACGTGGATCGTTTGTCCCGAGCACACATCGCCGTGCAAAGCAGTTTAGGACGCAAAAGGCGCTATCCGGCAAAATTTTTAACGAATCTTCTCTCTCTCTCTCAATCCTTTTGAATCGTGATGATTTTCATAGGTTTTTCACTTAATTTTGTGTGATATTTTTGTCTTTTTAAGTCAGAAACGTTTAGAAATAGTATAGTTTTGTGATTATTATTAAAATTTGTTGAGAAATACATGTAATTAAGTATCTCCAATATTCGCTTAGCACATAAAATTATATTTAAGGTCGGTTGTGGCGCTAGAGCACGAGACGAGAGAGTATTTGAAAGGTTATGAGGCTTAATTCCCGTTCATGGAAATTACATTTGAGTTGAATTCCGGCGCTTAATACACAATAACTCCAGAATTCGGCAGAAAGTGAGAAACGGAAGTGTCTTAATAGGAACAGAGTGTCTTATCACTAGGTTCCAAGGTTCCCTCTGCCTACCCTGCAACATGGGGGATATAGCGTGAAGCTGAAAAAACAACCATTAAACTATAATCATGTATTCGGGTCGCTACCTAATGATAGACGAGGTGTTTTCTGCTTTCGTAACAATTTACGAGGTTACGTCCCTTATCGCGCGGTCGGCGAAGCCATTAACTAGCACCTTGTTACTTTGCAAAACGCCAGTCGAAGCCTCGTGGGTCCTTTTTAATTACATTCTTCAACCCATTTATACTACAAAGATAAATATTAAGCTGTTTCGCGTCCAAGCGGAGGAGAGTGTGTGTCGCTTTCGAAATTACGCCGCCTTTGTCTCTGTCGCAATTTAGATACGATCTGCTGTAGATGCTCTATATTAGGTATAATGAAGGCGTGAAATTTTGTTTTTATGAGTTTAAGTAGGTATTTGTTTAGTTGAGACACGGCACTTATTGGATGGTATCTCTGGGAGTGAATAGTATTTGAAATGTTAATGTATATTGTGCTACTTCTCACGCTCCGTATTTTTATTACAGTTGCAAATTATTTTATATATTAAGATGAAACCGTTATTTAGAATTATATTAATTTTATTTAATATCTGAGACCAATCGTGGCGCAGGGGTAAACGCGACAGGTTGTGGGTTCGATTATCATTCAAAGAAATGAAATAGTTAATATTTTTATTTCTTTGCTCTGGTATAGAAGAGGCGGTGAGTTCCGCCACATAACACGAAAAGCCTTCAGAATTCGGCAGACAATGCGGAACGGAAATGTCTTAAAGAAAACAGAGTCCTTTAATAATAGGTTCTCAGGTTCCTTCCTTTATCCTGCTATGTGTGAGATATTGTACTTTAGTATATTTTGGCTGGGAAACATTTATTTTTTCGAGTTAAAACACAGCGAATACTGGTAATGTTCACGCATTTGTAGCGAACGAAGTCAACGTCTCCGCAATGGGTAATGTAATTGGTGCTAATTGTCTTTATCGTTGTGCAAAACTGGTATATAATCCTTATAATAGGTTGGCGTGGTTAATTACTTCACAAAAAGTAATGGGTATATAAGAGAAAATTATAAAATTTTGGATGGCATCTCTATTATATAGGATATAAATTATACGGCCTTAAATATAATAGCTCATTGAGGCCAATCGTGGCAGAGTGTGACTGTAAAACCGACGGGTTGTGGGTTCGATCCGCATTTAGGGAGATGAAATACTTAATTTAAATGTATATTTCAATTTCTTTGCTCTGGTGTGAGCGTCAGGTAAAGGGCGGCGTTGAGTTCTGCCTTTCAATACACGATGCCTCCAGAATTGGGCGGAAAGTGGAGAACGGTGTGTTTTAACACTAGGTTCTTCTGCCTACCCTGCATTTGTTGTGATTACACAAAGTTTTTTGGCCAAAATGTGTTTGTGTCTATACTTCGTATAATATAAGTTTTTTTTCCTCTTTAAAAAAAACTTGTCTTTTATCCGGTTACGTTTTCTACTAGCTTTTAAAAAAAAACGCAAACTCCTTATCTTTATAAAGGAGGGAATCCACCGACAAGTGTCCAACGGCTCATCTAAATCAGCAATATGCGCAATATCGGATTCCAGTAATATTTCTATCTCGGCGACGTCACGTAAATGGACGGGAGTGCTGTCTTGATTGTGTTAGATCACGTCTCACCATAAAGTGCTTAGTAGATTTTTTTTGTTATTTAATATTTTTCGATAATTCTTATTTGGAATGTGTGTATATGGGTATTGGGTTCAAAGTTATAGTGATATTGAGCTGAAATGTACTGTATAGGTGAATAGTTACTAGAATTTTACAATAAATAGTTGTGTATAGATAATGTACTTTATATAAACCAATAATAATAATATATCTGTTAGTAATAGTTGAATGATGTTAACAATACCGATATTGTTAATAATACATACTCAATGATTTAATGACTAGCATTCAAGTATAAAAAATTATATAGGACTATATGTCAAAATAAAACAAAACAAAGAGGATATTCGATATCTTGCCTATTTACATTTTTTATTCTAATATGGACATAAACGTGAAAGATATACAAAATAATCGAAAATTCTTCTTTAATCTTTTTTTTTAACATTTTTACCTTACAAATATTAAAATAAACGTTTCTGGTCAGAATGAAACATTTGCGGTTAAACCACAATGCCAAAAGCATTTTTCTTTAAAGAGGCTGTTTAAATAAAATATTATTTTTCAAAAAATATGAACCTTAAAAGTTACTGTTATTTATTGTAAACTTCGCAATCGAGGAAATAATATATTTAATATTTTTGTTTCTTCTCCAAGCGTTCCCTGAGATAAAGGCTCTTAACAGACAGATGGATAAAGTGATTTTATAAGGGTTCTTTTTTTTGCCTTAAAAAGTACGGAACCTAAAAAAATATGTGTACAAATCCTAACAAGGGGCTGAAGCGGTCCATATTACTGATCGTAAATAGTATAGCAATATAAGAAGGAACAGGAAAACCGTTACTCGGGAAAGTTGTCAAGAACTAAGTATGACGCTAATAACTAAATCAATCCCCTCATCCAGCGACTCTGGCGCTGTCTAATAAATTAATCTGGCATCAGATGCACATCTCATTTGTAGTCCAAAAGGCTGAGAATATGTTTTATTTCTTGCATAGCCCACATATAGTGGGAGTAGGTGAATTTCCATTCAACATACCTAACATTAATACATTTCGTTCCCGACGTTACTCCATTTAGGAACGCCTAGCTTTGTCTCGATGAGCTGAGGAGATTTGAATATAATTTTACATATATACAGTATAATTTTACATATATACAGTATGTACTATAAAAAAATATATTGAGCTTTGCAATAATATCGAAAATTAACAATTTAGTAATGATTGAACAATTACATTTTTTAACTGCCACGCCTTAGACTATTTTAGTGGCAGTTTGTAGGAGGCGATAAGGCTGGTTTGCAATTAATGAAAAGCTGATTTTGGGGAATTTCCCCAGAGATAATGTAGTGCCGAATTGGGAGGTGGATTGAAAAAGATTGTATCTCGACGAAGTTTCTGCTATCTACTTGCGTGGTTACATCAAATTTGTTGGAGGTAGTCAAATGTTCTTGAGTTGTGAGTTTAAACGAGCTACGTTTGTTTTATAGACATTTATTATTCATTTCTATAACTTTATAAAGATATTGTCTTTCTTTTTAAAAGAAATAATAGATAGTATTTAAAATATAAAATCGTTTTTTTTTTGTTTATATACTAATCTGGCAGTGTACCGTAAGGTGTCAATAATCTAGCATAACATGACGTTGAACACACAACTAAACTCATTACATTTCCGACTACCCGCCAAAGGAACAAAGACCTCAACAGTGAATTAACTAGGGACTTACGTAGCGGGTGTTACCCGCGTAAGGAAAAAACCCTGCGGTCCTTTGCCGCTGACAAGTGAAAGTTGTCAGGCCAACTTCGCCTTTTGTCTCGTAATTAATGTGGACCAACTATTTCTTTTATTTCCTTTTCCTTTTAACGGGTACTATGGGAACGGAGGAATCGTTAAGTTCCATAGATATGCGCACTGAAATGTGTATACGTTACATACTTTATTATAGTTTATTAGTTTTTTTATATAGTTTTAGTATATTATATGCCGCTATTAGCGTAACCAAAAGTATTTGAAAATGTGAACGTAATTTCTATTGTACCAGCTTATTCTTTTTATCACCATCTTTATTTAAAGCGGCGAGTTCTGAATGTTCTCTCGTAATTATCTTGTTACTGTGACTTTCTACTATTGCGGAATTCGTAAGTTTGTTGTTTAGTGCGACAGTTGTTTTATTCAGTAGGATGTTGTGACTGTAATTTTTGTAATTTATCTTATTAGGTGAGATATTTAGTAGAGAAGAATAGCACGATTTAGCAATGTTCTCTATTCTCCCAAAATGCGAGTGTGAAATGTATAAAATATATAAAATTGTCATTGGATTGGCCTTCTTGATTATGGTTACCCATTTGTTTTTATTATATTTTAGTGTAAAATATGAATATAATTCATTTACATTATAAATATTTCAACTAATGTACAATTATCTTATTTTGAAGCCCTTGTAGTGCAGTAGCGCAAGCGTGTGTTGTAAGTTCGAGTCCCACGTGGGAGAATGAATTATTGCTTATTAAGTTTTTTACGAAAAATTTCATTGAGTTCCACCACTCAACACGCCATGCCTTGTAACTTAAGCGTCTTTACACTGGAGGATACGGAGTGTCTTAACACTAGGTTCACTCTGCCTACCCTGCTATATGACTAATACAATGTAGCTGAAAAAAATATCTTATTTCATTCATAATACATTTATCATATTAATAAGAATGTCCAATCGAATCCAATATCATAAAAAAAAAACTAAAATCAAATTGTTTTCCCGATCAACACGAAACGGCACAAATCATTATGGACTGATACACGGCTGCTAACGACGCCGTTCGGAAATTGCAATACTCGCGTGTCACAGAGCGAGGCATACCGGCCGTATTGATGTGGAATACCTCCGGATGACCATTCTAACTGGACCCCCACACGACCCCCTCCCCCCTACCAGGGTAGGGGTGGAACAGGGGAGTGTGGGGGACTCGGTACTATAGATAATTACGGAAATTAAATGTCCCAAGCCACTGGTTTGTACTTTTATCGTGATTATTTCTCTTTGTCATATGGTAATGTTGTTTCTAATTATGTTATTATATTATTTTTAGTTTTTTTGAAGCAGATTTTTATTAGAGCATGTTAAACAAGTGTGATTGTAAATGTGATGGTTGTAGGTACGGTTCCTATTCGAGGGCAGTGAATTATTTTCATTTATTTGCTTTGGTTCTTACCGTAAAACACATTGTTGAGTTCTGTCACGTAACGCGCAATGTTTCGATAATTGGGCGGGAAGTGGGGAAACAAATGTTAAATACTAGGTTTCCCCTGCCCGCCCTGTTGTTTTACGTTTGAGGGATGCATCGTGAAGTACTTTATATCTACTGATAATATTTTATCAAATGAAAATACATTATGCTGTCATTTTCAATCTATATTTATATTTTATCTTTTTTAATAGATAAATTATAGAAAAGTGATGTGAAGTTTTAGTACATATTCTTAATATATGTATATGTAAAAACACATATGTTGTTGGTGTTAACGTATTCAGAGTCGTCCCCTATGCATAAGGTCCTATACGAGGCCCTGTAATCCAATCTCATCACGCTATTATACATTTACATATGCATATGGACATAGTAGATCGGATATTGTGTAACATATGTGGAAAATGTATAAATACTGTCAATGGAACTGAGATCAGCTTCACGCTGTATCCCGCACACAGCAGGGTAGGCAGAGGGAACCTAGTTTACTGAGATTGCTTTTAATAATTTATATTAAGTAATTATTGATGTTACTCTTATAATATTTCTTTCTTTTTAAACTCATGATGTATCCCGCTCATAGCAGTAGTAGGTAGATGTGTAGGAAACCTGTTAGTGTTAAGTCACTCCGTTTCCATTAAGATATTTCCGTTCTCCCCGTTTTGCTGAATTCTGGTGGTATTGCGTGTTGAGTGGCGGAACTAAACGCCGCAGTTTTATGATATAGCTGTATTACTATTCGAAACCATAATTGAAGCCATCGTGGCTCAGTGGCGCAGCGTGTGGCTGTAATCTCAATGGTAATGGTTTCGGTCCCCATTCCGGGGTATGATTATCTTGACTCTCTAGTATTCAAAAATCAAACGAAATATTTCTTTGCACTATTTGACAAATGTTTTAAAACTTACAAACCAAATATGTAATTTAAAAAGTTCCAGTTGGCGTGGTGACATCTTGCAAGGTGCCGTATTTCAGTATATTTTTCACAAGTCTCCCACGAAGAGCGATTCAATTCTGGATGTCAGTACGTCCGGAGACAGGGACTTAAGGTATTCGCATAGTTTTAAGGAAAGCATTTGCTGATATATAGTAGGTATGTACGTTCTATTTCACTTTCTCCTAAATAATTTTAATATTCTGGTGAAAATTTGGTTCTTTTTTCGTTCTTCGTCATCAAGGTTTTACAGAGGAAAGTTGACATTTTATTTTTTAAGTGTATATTTTGTTTTGTTGTTCGTCTTGAGTGCTGCTATATAAAAATTGCCATTAAAGCTAATGGGAGTATGGTCTCAAATCAAAACACACACACACACACACACACACACACACACATATATATATATATATATATATATATATATATATATATATATATATATATATATATATATATATATATATATATATATATATATATATGAGGCCGGCCGTGGCGCAGTGGCACGAAGTGTGACTGTAAAACCGACTGGTTGTGGGTTCGATCCCCACTCGAGGAGATGAAATATTTACTTAAATTTATATTTCCATTTCTTCGCTCTGGTGTCAAGGCAAAGCGCGGCGTTGAGTTCTGCCACTCAACACGCAATGCCTCCAAAATTCGGCAGAAAGTGGGGAACGGAGTGTCTTAACACTAGGTTCCCTCTGCCTACCCTGCTGTGTGCGGGATATAGCGTGAAGCTAATTTAATTTATTTTATTTTATATATATATATATATATATATATATATATATATATATATATATATATATATATATATTCACGATCAGTTAAGTTCCAGCGTTTCCAGCGTTAATAACTTATATTTTCGTAAGCTTTGTTAAAGACGTTCACGTGTTGTTTGAAGTCGTTGGTTAAAAAAGTATTTGTTGCGAGTTGTTGCAGTTTTACAAATTTAAATAAATAGCCTCGAACTGTTATTTTATTGTTTATTTTACAAAATAATAATAGTAAAGTTACTATTATTATTTTGTCGAACATTGAGCTTTTTGTTTGACTCGTGTTTTACAGTGCATCAATAAACTGTTATAAACAATGTATATTATATCGACGATCACACACACGCGTACAGCAATCTATAAATATTGGCAATTATTCATAGTGAAAATACATTTGAAGCTGTCATGGCGCACGGGCAAAAGGGTGTTACTGTAACGTGACGGTTGTGGGTTCGATCTCCACTCGAGGGAATGGAATGAATGGCACCAAAGCGAGAAAAGGAACCCGGCGGTGTGTTGCGCCGCCGCAGGAATGGAGTCTCTTGACACTAGGTTCCCTCTGCGCTGCTGAAGCTGATTGGTTATTTAAAAACGTTTCGTACGAAAAACCACCAATTCTGTATATTTTAGCGAAAATAAATGTAAACATGTGCTTGTTTTAATTATTAAAACACATTCCAAACGACGAGGTTCCGTTCGTTTTATCGGAGTGCACTGACGCTGCGTGAATTATGTAAGTACCATCCAAACTTAAACTATGGACGCTGCCGCTGTTTTACTTCAATTTGTCCGTTTGTATGCTCATATCAACTTTTGACTAGTATTAGGTATAACTTCTCACATACAATATACAAATTCGCTACCTAATTCATTAAACTCCCAACATGACTTCACATAGCGCCAACTGTATAACTGGTACCGCAATTAAAAGTTTACGCGGAGAATATACGCTAACATTTCGGTTTAAAGTTTACGGTTTCGACCTACACTCTCCACTTTCTTTTCACTCGAAAAGCTTAATTTAAGCATTACCTTAACTGTGTTTAGGTATTATGGTACACGTTGCGTTAACCCCAAAATGAATATGAACCGTTTGACTAGTTACTTTGTTTTTGTCTCAGCCTCCATCAGCTTATCAGCTAATTAGTTTAATGGGCTCCCGGCGGTACGAATTTGGACACAACGCTTTTTGGAGTTCCCTACTTCGAAAGGTAAAAATGGAATCGTTGTAGGATCACTGTTTGTACACTTTTTCGAGACCATTTGTCTTGAGATCGCGTGGAGGTATTAAACTAAAATGTTTGAATCTATGGCCCTTTGACGCAAAAAAAAAACTCGAGTTTCTTAGTCAAGGCAATCATAAGATTGCCTTGACTAAGAAAGTGAGTGAGCTTGAGTCTTTAGTCATAGATTTTGGTGCATTTTGTATGAAATTCGCGTTATCAAAACCTATAGGGTACTTCCCTTGGACCTACAATTATGAAATTTGACATAAAGTGAAAACTTACAATGTAAACAAAGAAAAAATCTAATTTCAAGTTAAAAAATTAGGATATTTCATAGAAAAAATCGCTACTAATTTATATTTGTAGTTAATTTCATACAAAATGAATGTACCTGAAAACTTGTTTATGAATTTTCGTAACTTGTACTGCCCGTTGACCTGCTACCCTGAAATAGGTACGGAAACCTCGGCGGGCGGATCCGACTCACACTTAACCGGTTCTATTTTAATTAGCCTTTGTTTTGCTAACGTACCGGGAAAACGGTTCGGTCAATAACATAGAATTACAACCACTCAATGGTGACACAAAGAGAATGCTGATTATACTTATTGCTATGCATAAAGAAATCACTCGCGTGAAGCCATCCAAGCCAATTGGGGCGACGTTGTTTTCGAAATGAATCCATAGAAATAATCTTTTGACGCAGCTTTAGTTGCGTTTACATCAGTCGTTTTAATGAAAACTTAAAATGCTTATTGCCATTTTTTTTCTTTTTCATTATAATGGCGAACGTCGTTATTGTTTTGCTTTTATCGGTTTTTGAATAATAAATATTGACGAAACAATGTCTTTTGTTCTTTGCATTTTTTTTTTATGTTTCTAGCTGTATCTCGAATATAACAGGCAAAGCAAGTAGAACCTAGTGTTGAGATACGTCGATCTCTATTTTCTTTTAATTTTTCGGGAAATTGCGTGTTAACGGGTTTTAGCGGGAATCTACACCCCGCTAATGCTACTTATCTGGGAAATAAAATGAAACAATGTCTTTTGTTTTTATTAAAAATATTTGATATACTAAATGGAAACCGACTCCACACTTGTCGCGCTTACAGTCAGGCGCTGTGCTGCTTGTTACTCATTATAAGTAATTTTAACTTTCATTATAAAGTTATGTAACTCAATGAATGAATGATTGCAATTTATTGTTTTTTATTTTATTTAAAGAAAATCTTTGAGTAAAGATTTGCTGAATGACAGTGTATATTGGATGCTGTCCGGTCATTTTAGCTATAAAAATATAATCAAATAACAAAAAATCACACCGAACTGAACTAAAAACTAAAAGTTCCCATCGATCCAGTGTGTGCTGATAACATTATTCAAGGTAGTAAGTCATATTTTCATTTTTTTTGGATTTAACCTTCAATAACTTGTTTGTTAATTGAAATATATTGACTGAGATCTGACGTCACTACTTCGCATCAGTTA
The DNA here is from genome assembly GCA_917862395.2 of Heliconius sara. NCBI lineage: Eukaryota > Metazoa > Arthropoda > Insecta > Lepidoptera > Nymphalidae > Heliconius > Heliconius sara. The sequence continues at coordinate 3,157,686 of OU860783.2, read as the reverse complement.
AACAATAAATATTTATTTTATTTCATAAATTAAAAAAAAGACTGTACTTATTATTTAAGTTTAAGTAAACGTACTTAAATTTCCAATGCTTTTAAGAGAAGCGCAGCTTTATATTGCTGATATCGTCAAAAGCTTAAGTAGTCATTGAAGATATCTTTAAGCTTACTATGCGGTTTATGTATGCGGCACAAGCTTTCTATTATCGTCAAGTCGTTAAAATAAAAAGCAATGCAGGAATGGCGTGGTATGTAAATAAAATAAAGAAAATGTAGAGAAATCAAGTTATAAAATAGTTGTAATTTTATAGGATAGATTGCATTTTTATATATATGTCATAGTTATGATTTCATAGGCTTTAGATTGATAAGATAAAGCGTGGCGTTGAGTTCCGCCACTCTACAAGAAATGTTTTAAATAGAATGCCGAACTGTGCTGTACGTTTTATGTACACACGGTATTGCTGATGTGCCCCGGACAGCTTACAATTATAAAGCAGCAAGTTGCGGTTATTTTTAATGAATACCAGCTGAAAGTTACGAGCTCTCATCAGCTCTGTGTACCCACTTTTGGCTGTGAAATTATATAAATGTTTTAGTTTATTTAGTTTCCAGTTCTCATTTTAGTGCGGATATTTTATGGTTTTAATTCAGAAATGTAAAAATGCTGAACGTCCGCTTTATTAGGAGTTGTGTTGACATTTCAGCTCTTCCTTTGGGTGTCAGGTTAGATGTCCAATAAATGTATGGTGGTAATTTTAAAAATTATATCTAATTAAAAATTATACCTAATTTAAATTTCTGTTTTTATAAAGATCTACTTCCTCACTGTCGTAGTATCTTTACTATATCTATATTTATTCAGGTTGTTATTCGTTTAATTATAAACGTTAAACTCTTGACGTGTAAATTTACGTGTTAGTCCCAATATTGCACTTTTTCCAACGAAATTCGCGAAATACGTAGCTTAGTTTAGGTTACGTCATCTAGGGGCAGTGGGAAGGTGTCTACACGTGACGTGACGGTTTCGCAACCACGCAATCGTACTGAGGGCATGGACTAGTTTTCCTGCATATTTTTGTTTTTTGGGGAGGCGAAGTGTGGCGTTGAGTTTCGGCACTTAAAACGTGACGCCTGAGAATGAAGCGATAAGTGGATTATGGATTGAGAGAGATTTACCTCTGCCTCTGCTTTCTACGTGATACACCGTAAAGTTGAAAAAAAAGTTACATTTTAAATAATTTTTTTTGTGATATATTATGATTTAGTAGATTATTTGTACATCATTAATGCAACTTAGTAAGTGACATATGTAAGAAGAGATCACAGATATGCACTTACAGTCTAATATAGAAACTTCTTCCGAGTGGTTAAATATGAAAACCGTTGCATTGCTGAATAGTTGTTGAAAGTTCTAAGCTTGTTATCAGCGGGAATAAGCGACTAGGAACTTCTAATCAGCCTCCTTCGTAATGACCTGTTTTGTTTGTTCAGACTGCGAAGCTATAGGATGGATTTGAATTTTCTATGTGGAGGAAAGAATATTGGAGAGAGTTAGTAGTCATTTTGAAAAAAAAAAATGTTATACAGTTTTATTCATTACTGCAATTCCATTTGGGCTGTTAATTTCAATTTCTCTCTTTTTTGTGGCAAGTACCAGGATAAGCCGAACTCTAATTCATCTTTCATTTACGTTTCACTTCGTATTTTATAGTATTTAATTGTTTTTTGTTTAAATACAATTAAATTATTTTTTTGTTCTATTTCTTGTTTTTTTTCTTTATTTAAGACTTTAATTAATATAGTTGCCAGTATATTGTAATTGCAATATATTAAATCAAATTCGCATTTAACAAACACAACGCGGGCACTTTGTTGATGTACTAAGCAAACCACTATCTAACATGTTAATGAAAGCATCGTCATAATCCCCACTCAGACCAACGTGTGTATCTAAACGCCAGTGCTAGTTAAACAACCACTGGTTAAATCTACAACTGTACAGCGTTGTACAGACACGCTCTACGTTCGTAGTATATGTATGTAGTATAATCAAATTCACGCTGTATCCCGCACACAGCAGTGTAGGCAGAGTGAACTTAGTGTTAAGACACTCCGTTTCCCACTTTCCGCCGAAATCTGGAGGCATTGCGTGTTGAGTGGCGAAACTCAACGCCGCGCTTTGCCTCGACACCAGGGCGAAGCAATGTAAATATAAATTTAAATTTTTGATTTTACAGTCACACTTTGTGCCTCTGCACCAACACGTGGCGCAGAGGCACAAAGTGTGACTGTAATATATATATATATATGTACATGCATATATGAAAACAATATTTGTAAATGTCACGAATACAAGCGAAGTTTCTGTATTTGGTGAAAATAATGCTCCGCTCGTACAGTGACCGTGATGGACGACGGTAGTTGCTCCGCTATATTGAATGCTGCGAAAGTTACAGTGGAAACGCCAAACTCGATGTGAGCTCGTATAGAAATAAGGCCGTCACGTCGCCTTCGATGCCGGTTGGTTTTACTCTTATGTTCAACAGTTGAGAGAGCGCTGTGTGGACTTTGTTTTGACGTGAGGTAAGCGGTTTTGTTTCGAGTTGAACGTGTCTTGTAGCAAATTTGTATGTTATAATGCGCTTAATGCTTAAATTGCACGCTATAAAGTTATTTTATTGGTTAATTTCATATATTTGGCAAATAATTAATATATGGAACCGATGGCCGTTGATGCCGAAAGGTTGGCGTAGAAGATAGAAGTTTAAGATTTGGAAGACGCTTAGTGGGCAGAGCGCTTGCCGAGGGGACTGACGGTCTGGTCAAGGTCACCGGAAGCCGATGAACGCAGGAAGTGCAGGACATATTGTCGTAGAAATTCTAAGGGGAGTTTATGTCCAGCAATGGGCTTACAAAAAGCTGGGAAGAAAAAAATATTAATTATAAGTATCTTGTACTACGTCTGTTCCAATAATTATTTTATAAGAAATTGTCTGTTGTGTTAGAATTTATGTTCTCGCGCGAAAATTTTTTTATTATATAGATGCTATATTAGATAAGTTTTACAATGTTCCTCACCAAACATGTCAAGCGGAAGCGAGTTCACCTATTTTAGACTGATTTATGGCTGTTCATAAGATCGAATGTTATAACTCAGGTTGTTGCAGAATGTAAATATTATTATCATAGAAATAGGCTTTTTGTTGAAACGTGATTCCTATACGTAGATAGATATTACGCACAATAGTTATAAGCTGGCTTTTGACGCTTATAAATTATTGAGGTATTTTTTTTGCCAATTAAACAAAGCCTGACAGTGTATTTCAGACCTGGAGAGTGCCCAAGAATTAGGAAAAAAATTGTTAAAAAAATTGACATGAATCTTTTAAAAATTAGGTGCTCGAGTGACTCAAAAACATCGAATTGTAACGTTTGTATTGTTCGTAGCAGAAGAATTGGACGTAGCACAATGTGCTACGATCATGACGCGGATTTATGTATCTTTCATCGAGTTGTGAAAATTTAACTTAATTTTAAAGTAGTAAGGTGTTTTGTATTATCTAAATAAGATAAAGTGGCGGTTTCGGTGCAGGACCACAAACATGCGATTGTTAGTATGACTGTCTAATGTGGGTTCGATTCCGTCTTGGGGGGATGAAATATTTAAAATTTTGATTTCCACAATGTAAACGTAAGTGTAATGAGACTAAAGCGCGGCGGTGAGTTCCGCCACAAGCCGCGCAAAAAATGAGGAACGGAAGGTTTTTAATGAGAATGAAATGTCTTAACAGGTTCTCAGATTCTTTTTTTCTACCCTGCTGTGTGCGAAATACACGGTGAAGCTAAAAAAGGATTGAATCTCTCTATTCTATAATAGACATATAAAAAGTAAATATTTCGTCGTTCATCATAATTATGCACTAACACCACGCCTATAAATACTCTTGTTTAATAGTTAATAACAAACCAACATTACAACTGCACACAGTATTAATAGTTGAATATTTTGACAAATGAAACGAGACGCCTCCAGCGGGTCGAGCCAGATAATGAGCTCTGATCGCTAATGCTATGTGCTAGCCTTTATTGACTTCCATAGTGTGGTGCGCCATAAATCCGTTACGTTTATCGTCCCTATGTAGGTACCGTGTTTTCGACGTTCTCATTTTCGGTAAGAAAAATCTTTTGCCGTATACTTTGGCGGTGGATTTATTTTTGGAAACTACTAACTACTGGTATTGGTAAATACTGAAAATGTTGACAGTTCGGTTGTTGTTGTACTATTTTTTTTTTATAGATTTTTCATCTTGTGGCGTTTTGGTGTTAGATGTTTGAGTCTAACTCAGCAGAATGTGCTTAATTCGGTATTGAGTTTCGCCACACACGCAATGTCAATGGCAGAAAGTAGAGAACGGAGTGTTTTAGCACTAGGCCCCCTTTGCCTACCTTGCTATATGCGGGATACAGCGTGAATCTAAAAAAAAAAGACTTGTAAAGCAGAAGGGAATAAAACACAGTAGTAAATCAGTACTTATTATAATATTCTTATGAAGTTTAGCAGAGATTCGTCTTATAACACACACGATACCAAAACTAAAACTGAAATGCGGTGTACGGCCTATTTAAACAATTTGCTCCCACCCTCCGGCATTAAAACGTGAGCTGTCACTGTCAGTTTTGGCTGGCTCGTCTCTTTGGCGGCATGGCTGGCTTGGCTGGCAGGGCTTTTGGTGGCATATGCGGCTTAGCGTTACAATCGGCCATCCTGTAACAATTGCTCCCGCAATGGGAACACAATAATATGGTTAACTTTCAAGTAAATCGATTAGGTCTTCTGTCTCTACTTGTTCATCAGAACTGCTGGCACTGTCAGATATAGAAGCTACACTACGATATGGCCTTATTGAATCGGCGGACACTAATCCTACGAAATTTTTATACCCTCTTAGCCCCTTGATACTTCTAATTCTATATCTGTCATTGCCAACAACTCTAGTCACGATATAGGGCCCTGAATAGATGTCGTCTAACTTTGAATTAACCCTAGCAGCGCTACTAGTAGGAGCTTGCTTCCACAGGACTAAGTCACCCTTTCGGTAGACGTTACAATTTTTGCGACGTTTATCAAAGTTACGTTTCATTCTAGCACTAGCGGTTTCTATTCGTTGTCTTGCTTTAGTTCGCCTAGCCTGAATCGGCTCTTGTACCCTATCCGAGACTGATACGTCGCACCTGGATTTACCACTGCGTGAAAACATTAAGTCATAAGGCTTGAAACCCGTGGTATCATTTAAAGTATTATTTATGCCCCAGATGATATCTGGAAGACAATTCGGCCAGTTATTAGCGGCTTCACTGGGGTCTGACGCGCGTAACGCATTAAGGATCGTTCTATTAGTGCGCTCAACTTGTCCGTTTGCTCTCGGACAGGCAATCGCGGTTAAAGTATGCTTAAATTGTTTGTCGGTCCCGAATTTTTTGAAATTTCTACTGGTGAAAGCTTTACCGTGATCAGTTACGACTCTATCCGGATAACCAAATAAAGCGAACACTTTTTTAAGACCTTTGACCGTTTCGACCGAATTTACCGTTCGAGTTGGCTCCACAATAACAAATTTCGTAAATGTATCCGTTATAACTAATAAATATTGGTACCCTTTTTTTGTTCTACAAAACGGGCCTAAATGGTCAACGTGGATCACTCTGAAAGGTTCATTTGGTTTAGGGATAGGATGCAACATACCTTCTTTCTTTCCGTGTTCACCCTTACCGTACGCACAATACAAGCAAGCTGTTACATATTTTCGAATAAATTTTGTCATTTTAGGGAACCAAAAATCTTTTTTTATTAAGTCCATTGTACGCTTTAGACCGACGTGACCTATTTCATCGTGATGCATTTGAACTATTTTCCATCTAGCCGGTCCTGGTACGACAAGACGATTTCCATTCAACGTTTTTCGATACAGTCTAGCGTCCACTATTACAAAATCATTTGTTAAATTAGCGGTCGCGGTACCACTTTTCAATTGTTCAATAATATTTTTCAGTTTATCATCCTGCGACTGAACGGTATAAAACCAGTCTGATACTTCTAGACGATTTATATTAACTGCATCAATTGGATTTCTACTAAGTGCATCAACGTGTTTCATACGCTCACCGGGCCTATATTCGACACTAATATCATATTCTTGGATTAATAACCACCATCTTGCAATACGTGGTATCATATCACGTTTTGTAAGGGTGGCACGCACAGCTGTACAATCGGTTATTACTTTAATATGCCGACCTACTACATACACGCGAAATTTACGTAGTGATTCAACCACCGCTAGTGTTTCGAGTTCATAGCTATGATATATACTTTCCTCGGGAGAGGTTACACGACTAAAATACATAACGGGACGTAGGGAGTTATCTATTTGTTTTTGTAATAATATACCTGCTATTCCAACTTTACATGCATCTGTATGTATTTCTGTATGAAGTAAGGGGTCATAAAGTGCTAATACAGGCTTAGAACACAAACACATTTTTAATTTTTCGAAACTAGTAGATTGCTCTATATTCCATACCCAGGGCATATTTTTTTTTGTAAGATCGGTTAACGGCCGGGCTATTTGTGCAAATTTATAAATAAATTTTCGAAAATAACTGCAAAGACCTATAAATTGCCGTATTTCGTGAACGGTTTTAGGCACCGGAAACAGAGAAACTGCAGTTAATTTTGACTCGGATGGTCTGACTCCATCCTCAGAAATTTCATGTCCTAAATAAGTCACTTTATCTTGTAAAAATGCACATTTTCTCATATTTAACTTAAGATTTTCCGCTTGAAACTTAGATAACACCAACTCTAACATTTTTAGTCCAGATTTAATATCAACCGAGGGTAGTAAAATATCATCTAAAAATGCTAAAATCTCATTTGCGGAACTGTCACTGTGAGATAACATACTCTGAATTGAGTTAACGATTTTATTAATTAACCGCATGAAAACGGATGGCGAATTGGCTAAACCAAAAGGAACTCTTAAATACTCAAATTGTCCCTCTTGGCAGATAAAAGCTGTTTTATAAGTGTCTTCCGGGGCTATCATTAATTGGTGGTACCCTTGTGCCATGTCTAAACATGTAAAATATTTTTTACCGGCTAGCTTAGATATATGATCCTCAATATTAGGTAACGGATATTTATCTTTTATTGTTGCAGCATTGAGCGCACGATAATCTATGCATAATCGACTATCACCATTCTTTTTCTTCACTAATACTACCGGGGAAGCATAACTAGATTCGGATTCTTTAATAATACCTGCGTCTAATAACTCCTTAACTTTAGATTTTACTATTCCGCGTTCACTGTGGGATTGCCTATATGGTTGACGATATATAGGCTGATCGTGATTGAGTCTTATTTTCATTTGTATTAAGTTAGTACAGCCAAGATCTTTAGTACTACTCGCAAAACTATCTCGGTATTGAAGCAAAATATTTAATAAATTATGACGTTGGTTATCATTTAAATTCCCTATTTTTATATCGTTCAATAACACGCCGCCTATACAGGTATTGAAATTACTACTATCAAAAGTATTTAAAATATTTATTGATTTATCTGACAAACTAGATACTTTATGCAAACTAGGCATGTGAGATAAAATAGGCAAACTAGAAAATAATGGCATGGCTTTGCAACTCACCTGGTTGGTCGTAGTAGGCTCCTCACACCGTTCTGCCCGGGTCAGAACTTGTCCAGGTTCCCACACGATGTCCTTATCACCGGTATTCATGACTTTGATGTAACCCTGGTTCCCGCGGAGTAAAGTGGCGGGTAATGAATAGCACACACCTTGCAAATCATGATGACGTGCAGCCGTACAGACATTTACATTGTCGTCGTTTCCAGGGACAAGAATTTTTATAATTGAAATTCCGGGTGGTAATGTCTCTTGGCATGATGTCAATACTTTAAACTTCTGCGGATCTTCGTTGACATTTATTTGAGTTGTGAAGTCAGGAACTTGCCTGTGTAGTGTAGCTGTACCGTTGCTTACAATAAGCGATATTTGATCTGCGTTGATCACTGGCTGTCCGATCAATAAACTGATATCTCCCATCTCAATATCTGTTAAGTATGCGCTACATGGTATACGAATATTATCGATCTCAAGATCGAATTTCACTTCACCGTGACTTGTAAGCAGACCTCCAGAAAATCCTTTTAAAATTGTTCTTGAGGGTAAAACTTTAAGAGAGAGCAACATAGCTATTTGATTACGCATAACATTCACTTGGCTTCCGGTGTCTACGTAAGCTTTTACAAATACCCCGTTAATTTTTACTACCTTCTTGTAAGCGTCATCATAATTTTGTAGCAATTTAATGTCTTTAACATTGTTATTACTTTTCAGAGGCTCGCAGTTAGTTTGAAAGCTCTGACAACGAGTAGCAATATGTCCTTGAGCCCCACATTTATAGCAAATACGTCGATCTGGTAGTGTACAATTACGTAATAAGTGGCCTACCTTTTTGCAACGAGGACACGGGTCAATCTCTGGGTTGATTTTCTTCTCTAAAGGTGATACTGGTTTGAGCTCATTGCGGGGAAATCTAACTTCAGATGTCGGTCCACGATAGTCGTCGAGAGCACAAAGAAAAGCTTCATAAAGTTCATCCGGTCGTTCGCATTGGAATGCACGTGCGTTAGGTTGCAACGAAGTGGGTAGACCGCGAATAATACACGAAACACTAGCACTATCCGATAGTTTACACCGAAAACACATAGCCACTTTGTCCTGGTAATATTTGGTCATTGTCTCATTTGGTAATTGCTTCCGTTGCATCATTTCGTCCAATAAAGCACTATAATCACGACGTTTGGGAAATGCTCGTAATAACATTTGCTTCCATTCGCTCCAGGTAAAATTGTATTCGTCGAGTCTATTGTACCATTTCCGAGCCTGACCGCGAAGTTTATCCTGCAGATAAAACGACTTAATATCGTCACTCCAGTTGTGTATATCTCCAAGCTGTTCAATCTTCTTTAGCCACGTTAACACGGTGCAATCTTCTCCTTCGGGATCAAATTCGGGAATAAGCGACGCTGCACGATGATACTTAGCTTGGCTGTACTTTCCACACTCTTGATCAAGATCACGAATCGCCCTGTCGACCTCGTTTACTAGCAGATGTTTTAACATTTTTCTGGCGGGTGGCGGTGACACGTCACGATCGTTATCCGTTTCATATTCTTCTTGATTTGTAGGCGTCCATCCTGCTGGGCGGACGCCTCTGCCATTATTAACAGAATGTTGGCGCTTCATCCCACTTCTGATTAAAGCAGAAGGGAATAAAACACAGTAGTAAATCAGTACTTATTATAATATTCTTATGAAGTTTAGCAGAGATTCGTCTTATAACACACACGATACCAAAACTAAAACTGAAATGCGGTGTACGGCCTATTTAAACAATTTGCTCCCACCCTCCGGCATTAAAACGTGAGCTGTCACTGTCAGTTTTGGCTGGCTCGTCTCTTTGGCGGCATGGCTGGCTTGGCTGGCAGGGCTTTTGGTGGCATATGCGGCTTAGCGTTACACTTGAGTTAAATTAAATTGACATCGCATCGCATCCATAACATATATCTTTTTATATCTATTTTCTAAAATAAATGATAATAAAAAAACAGTAAAATTAATTGATAAGCAGAAATCATATGAACAGGTCGATAGACACCCTGTATAAAACTGAACTGATGTATTTGGGCCAATATACACGAGTGAGCTATACTTAAGACGTGCCCGACCGGTAATGTGATGTGAACTATACCTTATTGACTCGCACGGTGTGGGCGTTATAAATTCGTTATGTTTATAGCTCCTCGGCTTAACAAAGCATGGCGTGTGTGACAGTATGAACATTTATATCCAAGAATTAGGGGTATGATTTGTTTTTTTTATGCTCTTAGTTAAATATTTTATAATTTAGTTTGTATTGGAGGCCGTCGTGGTTCAGTGGTATGACGTGTGACTGTCGATATTGCGGGTGTAGGTTCGATTCGTTGCGTAGAATTAATTATTGGATATTTTCATTTCCTCGATGTGGTAACAAGATTAAACATTGTATTGAGCTCCGCCATTTAACATGTAATGTCTCGCAATTTCGGCGGCAAGAGGCGTAGGGAGTGTTTTAGCACTAGGTTCCCTTTGTCTTTGGAGCCCGTGGGATCCTGGGACCCTGATGTATAAAAAATAATATTTGGATTATTTAAGTAAATATTGATATAATTTTAACTACTGTGTAGTATAACTTATATTAACAAATATAATAAAATGTTGCTCTACCGAGGGGTCAAAGATTATAGCTCAAACTCTATATAACGTGCAATCGCATAAGATGTGAGTATTAAATCCGTACTTTGCTTAAAGATGAGTCACGACCAGAATCTAAATCTGCTCTCAGTATGAAATCTAAATAAATCGATTCTGTACTAGTAGCAACACTTTAAAATATTCACATGGTACTATACAATATTTACATGAAATTGTTTTATAAAACCTAGTGATAAAACACCCCGTCTCCACTTTCCGCTAAATTCTAGAGGCATTACGTGGTGAGTGGCGGAACTCAACGCCGCGCCTTTCTCTACACCAGAGCGAAGGAACGCCAATGTAAATTTAAATAATAATTTTATTTCCTCGAATGGGGATTGAACCCACAGCTAGTCGCTTTTTACAGTCACCCTTTGTGCCCCGATTGATACTATTATTTAATATATATTAGAGTTTTTTATACTGTAAAATTTTATTTTATTTAACTCGACCCAAAATTGGAATTTGCATTATTTAAAAGACGTTTATGTAGAGTTATTTTAAATTCAGTATTGGTCGTTGAATAACCTACGAACGACGCGGCCAAACTAGTGGGACCATAAAACCCGAATTGAACGAGGCTGAAGTCGACCAATCTCTTACATTTATAAGAATTGTGTTGATGCCCACTTAAACATTTTTTATTGACTTCTCTCTAAAAGGGAGAGCTTTTTTAGTGCTGTATATAATGCATAACAAATAAAAATTTGTTGGTGATGTAGTATAATTAAATTACAGAAACATTTTTATGTACAATATAAAAGTATAGCTCTTATGATATGGTTACAAAATTTTACCTTAACTTTTACTTCAGGAAATATAAGTCAAATTTGAATATAATAGGCAAAAAAATATGTACTTTCTGTTTCATCTACGATCCAAATAGATGAATTATGTTTAAAAAATACTCACAAATTTGGCGGAAATTGGGGAACGGAGAGTCTTTAGACTAGGTTCCCTCTGCCTACTTTGCTATGTGCGAGATACAGCGTGAAGCTGATTTATTTATTTACTACCCAAATATGCTCGATCCGCTGCTACAACATTGATGCCTAAACGTACATACTCTGCAAAGGCTGTCCCTGTACATTAAATTTGCAATCAAGGGAAACTTGGTCCGGACATGTATGGTGATTTACGGCTCTTAACGGCTAGGTAAATATATGGTGAATGCGCCTCCCGCACGTACATAGGCACTAGGTGCCTCGTGTGTGGCTACCACAGGCGCGTCACGGAAACGTCCATGTCCAACGGACGCACGACACGCGGCCCACAGTCAGCCAGACGTCACGTCAGCACGCGATGTCACGCTGTTCCTGATGTTTTTATGATGGCTCAATTTTGAACGGTTTGTTTTTGTAGTTGTACTAGTGCAAGCAAAAATATTCATTTTTTTACATAAGTGCTATGTGCCATTTTGACGTTTAACCTCTGTTACTGTAATGTATTATCTAAATCAGCGTAGTAGTTTTTGTGTTAAAGTGGAACAAGCAACTACATATTTGCAAACTGATTCATGATTTTTGAATGATTATAATACAAGTAGACAAGGAGGATAGTAGGATGTCACTATAAAATATTTATAACCTATTTTAATTTTAAAATCATTTCAAATTTTACCTAAAATTCTAATATAAAAAGCCAAAATTACATTGTAAATATCACCAGCGAAGACTCTATCTAACGTCGTACATCACAACCCTATAGGGAAGCCATAAATTTTTCCACCTACCCCCGTTTTAGACGAAATTAAATTATGCCAACTTGGATTTTATATCTATTAGGGAAACGTACGCTCCCCTGGGCTAAGATTTAGAAGGCGGCTTTCTCATTTCCTTGGGGTGACGTCACACTTTACCTTACCTTACCGTAAAACAGGTTCCCGAGCGTCAAAGGGACGTCTGAGGGCATGTTTGGAAAGGCTCTATCGATCTTACACCTGACACCGTTAAAGTGTTTATTGCGTCGTAAACTTTCGTAAATAGACCTACTATCTGATTTAAAGCGATAGCTTGCTGCTGATACTAACTCTTTTATATAAAAATGATGAAGGGAAAATACTTACCATTAAAATGTAGAATAGTGAGGCTGTCGTAGCCCAGGGGCAGAAGGGTGTGTAGGTTCAATTCCCACTCTAAGGACTAAATTGTTATTTTTTTTAATTTTCATTTCTTCGGTCTAGCACCAAGGCGTTGATTTCTCACTTAACACAACATGAAATGCTTCAAAAAAATTGGCGGAAAGTAGAAAACGTAGTGTCTTAACACTAGGTACCTCCTGCTTACCCTGCTGTATGCGGGATACAGCGTGAAGCTGTTTTTTTATTATATAAACAATGACAAAGGCGATAAGCCATACCAAGAATTCTTCATACATTTTAACTCTATGCACAATAAAATAGTAAAAGTAGAATTAAATAAGCGTTTTAGCAGGAAAAATTGTAACTAAATTTATTATGATAATGGAAATTAAATATTAAGGCCAGTGCTCTACGACTACGACTCGCTGCACACGTTCGACCAGAAATTGTTTTTAAAATTTCATTTAATCTATTGAAATAAGTTACATTAATTTTATTTATATATTTTTTTCCGTTATTTGCAGGTACGTTCGTTGAAATTGTAAATAAGCCTGCAAGAAGAGGAGAGAAAAGTAAAAAGTTTGTATGAAATTTGTTAATATTTTATAAAATGCGATGGCTTAAATCTTTTTTAATTATTTTTTTCTTCATGCTGTATCCCGTTTATAGTAGGGTAGGTAGGGAAGAGTGAACATATGTAGTATTAAGACTGTTTTCTTTACACACTGACCAAATTTTACAACAGCAAATACAACTCATTAAAATTTAAAAAAAAAATTCTGTGGAAGGAAATTCTATTGTAGAAATAAATAATCCAGCCAAGAGCGAGTCGGGCCCGCCTTAGAAGGGTTCCGTAGCAGCTAATAAAAACACATATATTACCTTAAACCATCATTATATTATTCTTGATATACTTTTTTTTAAACTATTGCTATTTGAAAATGGAGGTGGCCCTCAATTCGGCCGAATGATATTTTTTTTATGTAAATTATCATATATCTTTTTACCCACAAAATCAATTTTGTTAAAACCAATTCTCGTATAAAGTGCGGCTACAATCAAATAATCAAATAACTTTTTTAAAAACCTCCATAACATTTAAAAGTACCTTTTTGTCATCAAATATAAATAATATTATTATAATAATTATATTATAATATTATAATAATATGTATTTTATAATCTAGAGAGCATTCAGTGTGATGCACTCTCTCTTTTTTTTGTTCTTTCCTCAGTTACATGTATAGATTTCAATCCTAATAATAAGGTTAGGTTAGTGTACGTAATTCACTATTAATAATTTTATAAAATGGACTTACCTTTCAAAATTCCACCTTAAATCACCCATACTTTTACCTATCTTTCAAATAATATTCTGGTGTCGAGGCAAAGCAAAATGGAAGCGTGGCGTTGAGTTCCGCCACTCAGCACGCATTGTGTTCAGGATTCGCCAGATAATTGGGAACAGGGACAGTTTACACTAGGCTCCCTCTGCCTACCCTGCAAGGATACAGCGTGAAGCGAAGAGAAAGTATTATCAAATCTTATCAATTTTCATTTGTGACGCCTTAGGTCTGACTGAGACAGCGCAGCGTGAAATTGGTATTCTGAGCTCAGTCATATGTAGTCTCTTTGAATATCTACGATAACGAAACGCCTTCATGCCAGTATTATTGCTTATAGGTTAGAATAGCACACAAGATATAAAGACTCTATATAAAATTATATTAATTATAAGCGGGTGAAGCCGCGTTTAGGTCGCTAGTTGTGAATAAGCACACCAGGATCGTTGCTTATATTATGCGAAACGAATATGTGAAAGGAAAAGAAAGTATGTGAAACGAATTTCACAAGATAATAAACATAATTTTTATCATTTACCTTATTTACTAGAAAAGATTTGAACCCGATCCTTGTGGAAATCACATAGATCAATGGTTAGAGCGCTTGGATATTTTCGAAATGGCACGGGTTCAAATCCCGCTACGTAAATTATTTTAAACGTTTATAAATAACAATATATTTATTCATTACTAATATTAAAAACGTCCATATGAATTAAAGACGTATCTATAGGGCAGTAAATAGTTGCGGTGCCACCAGCGACGTTGTGAATTTTAATGAATTTAAGCGCAACACGACCCCAACCTCTAATCCAAGGAGCTTCCCTTCGTTTGTATAGTTTTACATTGTTTTAGACTGTGCTACTGAAATATATTAGAATATACAGTTTTGGGAAGTATATATTTTTTAAAATGCATGTTTTATTTCAGTCTTACACTGTATCCCGCATATAGTAAAGAGAGAGTCAAGACACTCCTCTCACAACCTTCCGCCGAATTCTGTAGGTATTGCCTGTTGAGTAGCGGAACTCAACACCGCTTCTTGCCTCGAAACCAGAGCGAAGAAATGAAAATAATAAATATTTAATTTGATCGAATGTTCTACCGCCGTTATAGTCACCCAACAATTGAACACAATATTTTGATATGATATAAAATTACATTAACATATATTTTTTCATATAACAAAATGTAACAATTCATACGAATTCATAATAGAGAGTTGTAAATATTTTCCAGCGGAGGCCGGCGTGAGCGTCGTGAATTTTAATGAAGATAAGCGCAATGCGCCTTAAACCTGTAATCTAAGAAGCTCGCCTGTGTTTGTTGCGTTTATACGGTCCGTGGTTATAATACAGCAGCAGTGAAATGTCTATGTTTTTTCTCTAGTGTATAAAAATCATAATTTTCTTGATTTTTTTATGGTTTTCTTTTGTTTAGTTTCGTGCTGTATTCCGCACATGGCAAGATTGTCGTGACACTTTGTTCTTTTGCTATTAGTGAATAATCGTAAAACTAAAAAAAAACAAGCTTAAACTACCGATAAAGAGTAGAAATGTCATTATACCATATAGTACGGGAGCCAAAATCAGGTAGACTTTTGTTATATTACATAATGTGAAAGTTCCTGTGTGTGTACGAGTACTCCCGACACCGGTGAGTAGAAGAATTTGGTCGGTGCTTACTTTGGCAGTTATTACCTTATTTTTGTTAAGCTATAAGCGTCAAACATATGTTTTCTTCACATTAGTTTTTTAAAATAATAATATAAATATAATTTATAAATTATATTCGTAGGTGCTTGTTGTTTATCAGATTTATGTGGTGTCAGGCAGGGAGTGAAAAACATGATAAGATCTGGCAATGGATAACGTCATTTTTTATATTATAAATGTATATATACCAGAAAAATATTAAAAAAATTAGATATATAATTTAACGATATTTAACTTAACTTAACTTCACGTTTTATCCCTAGCGGGGTAGTCAGAGAGAACGGAGCGCCAAACGCTACGATATTTATATACTATTTTATGCACCTTATGTACCGGAGTTCAGTCGTGGCGCAGAGGCACATATGGGTGAGTTCGATCCCCACTCGAGGAAATAAAATATTTACTTAAATATATATTATCATTTCTTCACTCTGGTATTAAGGCAAAAGCGCGGCATTGGGTTCCGCCACTCAACACCAATGCTTTCAGAATTCAGCGGAAAGTGGGGAACGAAGTGTCTTAACACAAGGTTCCCTCTGCCTACCCCACTGCGTGCGGGTTTTTTTGTTTTTATTTTTTTTTGTTTACCAAAAAGACTGCCAAACTAAACACCATCCAAATTTGAATTTCCACGATAGTAATTGCTGGGGTTAGGAGTATGCACAGAGAAACTTTCAGGGTTTTCAACATAATGAAGGTTTGGCTTGGTTTGACTCTTAATCCAATAGTAAAATTATGTAAGTATTTAATAGATACCCCTTCGAAACGTATTACGACTTCAATAAAATTATACTTATTTTATTTATCTTTTCCACCACGCTAACGTTATACGAGTACTTTAACAATAAATAATTTAAATGTTTCAAGTGTTAATGCTAAATCATTTAAAACTCGATTTTAATATTTAAAAAATCAGCTTCAGGCTCTATCCCGCATACACGAGTAGGCAGAGGGAATCTATTGTTAAGACACTCCATTTCCTCCCTTTTTGCCAAATTTTGAATGGTGGAACTAACCGGAATTTGTGCCTTGATGGCAGAGCGAAGAAATAAAAATATTAATAAATACTAATTCATTCCCTCGAGTGGGGATCGATTACAGTCACCCCCTTGTGCCCCTGTGCCACGACGGTCTCACTCTGTATTTTATATCAAATTCATCGATATTTCAATTTAAATGAAAATTTTTCTGTTACAAAATTTGTATCGTCGTAATTTCGTTATCCAAATGGACAAAATGCTTACTTCCTAGTCACAAATAGTTAGCCTTGTCTTATAATATAAATGTACATTTCTTAGTTATATATTACAATGAATTAAAAAAGGTCTTATATCTCTATGTATTAATAATCAAAACAGTTTCACGTTGTATCCCGCACACAACAGGGTAGGCAGAGGGAACATAGTGTTAAGACACTATGTTCCCTCGTGAACGTGTTTAGCGGCGGAACTCAATGCCGCTTTTTGCCTCGACGCCAGAGCGAAGAAATGGAAATATAAATAAATATACAATTTCCCTCGAGTGAGGATCGAACCCACACCCAGTCGCGCTTACAGTGACACTTCGTGCTCTTAAACCACGACTGGCCTTAACATAGCACAGTATATCCCATCTATTGCAGTACACCAAACACCTTACGTGCACCGGCCATGGAACTAGAACAAATGGGAGACGCTCGGATATCGTAATTGCGACTGTTATTGTAAAGGATGTAGCTTCGGATAAATGTCACCGTCCACGAATTTATTATCGCTGCCACTCGCCTATATTAGCTGCTCTGCATACATTGTTAGGGTTGTTTGTGTTTGTGTATGTTTGTCTTGTGTTTTATTTTATATGTGTGTTTTAATGTTACTTTGTAAATGAACTAAATTATTGGTTTTACGGTTTTTTTTTGTTGTGTCCGGTGTTACTCCATAGATAGGAGCGAATAAAAATATTAAAGGATCTTATTATTGTAATTCTAAATTAGATTTCATATAGATTTTTAAATGATCTACTAAAAGACAGTTAGGGTTGTTACGTTATTTGTAAACCTACCGAGAAACCTGTTTATAATAATATAAATTCTATTGAGATAATATTTCTTTATATATATAATAGAAATATTCTCTCAATAGAATGTGAGTAAAGCAAGTTAACATTTTTAATTTTTCTAATTGTATAAAAGAAAAACTTTTTTTTATATCAGCCTCACTCTGCATCCCGCTCACAGCAGGGTAGGCAGAGGGTTTCATATGATAAGACACTCCGTTCCCCACTCTCCGCCGTGTTCTGGAGACATTGTGTGTCTGTGCCTCGATACAAGAGCGAAAAAAAAATTAAATATAAATGTACATAAATGAAAAACGAAAACATTTTTGCTATATAAAATGTTCCCTAAAATGTGCACAACCCTACTCGAATAAAGATATGCTTCACGTGATATACTGAAGTTGTTCGAAATTATTCTTATCATGAATACACGTCGCTATGTATTAGTGATTCAAAGTAGCATTTTCATAGTTATTGAATTTTCTTACATACCATTTTCACTTTAGTTAGTGAGCTCGACGTTTGCATCGAGTTTTCCTCAGCTTTTGAATGACAATTGTTTCTTACAATTGCAGTTTTGTATTCTTAGTTTTTTCAAATATTTCATTTTATTTTAATTAAATATAAAATAAATTAAATCAGCTTCACGCTGTATCCCGCACACGGTAGGATATTCAGAGGGAATCTTGTGTTAAGACACTCCGTATCTCACTTACCGCCTAATTTTTGAGGCATTGTGGGTTGAGTGGTGGAACTCTACGTCGCGTTTGCCTCGACACCAGAGCAGAGAAATGGAAATATAAACCTAAATAAATATTTCATTTCCTCGAGTGGGGATCGAACCCACAATTTATATAATCCTTATATTATTACAATGTGGCTCGTTTCTCTTATAGGTTAAATAAAAATAATATTATGTTTTTACTGGTGTCGGCTCTTTATTTACCGTAAAATATCCGATACAATCTCTATAAGAAAACTACTGCCTATAATTTAAAACCCTTGCATTTGTTGTCGAGTGGTCAAATAATAGTTGTAAAAGTTATATTATTTATATAGTTCCTATGACCCTTAACTACATAGTTTCTTTCTTCTTTCGTTCTTAGGTATACATTGGTGAGGAGGAAATGCTTAATGTCTTTTTTGAAGTACTACAATGAGGTCGGAGTGAGCCAGGGGCACAAGAGTGTGACTGTAACGCGACGGGTGTGAATTAGATCCCCACTCGAGGAAATAAAGTATTTATATAAATTTCTATTTCCATTTCTTCGCTCTAGTGTCGAGGCAAAGTGTGGCGTTGAGTTCCGCAACTCAACATGCAAAATAATATTTAAAAAAAAAATCCCTCGAAAATTCGGCGGAAAGTGCGTAGGGGAGGGGAACAGTGCGTATTAACACTAGGTTCCTTCTACCTACTCTATTGTGTGCGGGTGTATCCCATGAAGCTGATATAGTGAAATTTTAAACAATTCAAATAGTTTTTATATAGCAATATACGTGCGCAGTTTTAATTATTCAATTACCAATTTCTTCCTTCCAAGACTGTTAACCGAAATGTAATTAAGAAATAACAAACAAAATTAATACCAATTTTTAGTTAAAAAATATATATATTCGTAATCAATAATTTCCCCAGAACGATGGTCACCAGCGCGTGTTGAACTGCAATCTAGTAGTATTTATAATAAAACACCAGCTACGGTTATTAGATTTAAACGCTGTAACAATTTCTAAACTCATTTACTACGCGGCAGGGAACACGCGATGTGGCGAAACTTCGCCCATATTGCTATAATAGCTTGTAATTCAATGGGTTAGTGGGTTGAACAGCGTTGATCGTAACCGACTAAGGTTCAATCCGTTACGGAGGATGTATATTGAAATTTAATATGGAAATTATGAGACCGTCGTGGCGTCGTGTGACTGTAACGTGATGGTTGTGTATTCTATTTCCACTCACGTTTAGCGCTCCATTCTCTCTGACTACCCCGTTAGGGATGCAGCGGTAAAACCAAGATTCCCGATTGTGAATTTCATCTTTAGGCGTAAAGAATGAGAGAGTTACAACGAATACGTCTCCACTTTCTTCTTCAATCTTCTTCAGTTTATGAAATATATATTGTAATACCCATTAAAACAAATAGAACGAAGTTTGTATCACAATAGCAAACATTTAGATATTACTATTTCCCTGCACATTTACTAAGTACCTTTCAACTCAACAAGAAAAGTTCAAACTTGAGAACTCTTTGTTTATTTTACAGTTAGTTTAGAGGAAACCTCGTTATAAGAAAAATGAAGTAAACAATTTGCGAGATGGACTTAATATTTTAAACGCTAAATTATTTTGCCACTTTAATTAAATCATAATTATTATTTATAAAAGGAATGTATTTAAAACAAGTTCATAATTTCGTTTAATAAACGTATAAAACATTCAAAACGGTTTACCTTTTGAAAGTAAATAATTTTTGTATAATTAAAAATGTTACCGCACATTATACAGAATACCTCATCACTGACAAATCTTTTTAATATGGTTATTTGAAATGGTTGGCATTTTTTTTTTGTTTTTTTAATTAGTGACAAAACTGACAACAGTATGGGACGCACCTGGAACATGTATTTCGATCAGGAATTTTTAATTTAACAGCGTATATTTTGGAGGTGACGTTGTCCAGAGTAAATTTTACAGATACTTTTGGTTCGTGAACATTTTTCATTCAATTTTGTCCTGTCCTAGCGACCCACAAGCGGCTTTACCTACATATCGCTATACTGGAGCGAAATTATACAAATTCTCTACGTAAATTGTAATGTATGTGTTATTGTGATGATTAAGCTATGTTACTGTAAAGTTTAATCTAAATTGGTTCAGTAGTTTTTGCGTGAAAGAAGAACAAACATATACATCTTCACAAACTTGCATGTAGCAATGGGTAGGCACAGAGTTTCCATCGAATTCTGGAAGTATTGCGTGTCAAGTGACGGAACTCAATACCGCGCTTTGTCTCGACACCCGAGCGAAGAAATGAAAATATATATTTTTTTCATTTCATCGAGTGGGATTCGAACCCACAACCTGTCGCGTTTTCAGACAAACGCTTGTGCTCCTGCGCCACGACTGGTCCACCATCAGGTATTATATTCTATTAATACGATAATGTATTATAATATATAATAGGTCGTCAAAATTGAGCTTGCATTGCTGCCCAGTATAGAGATTGAGAGAATAGGCAAAGGAGCATGTTGTAATGCAAACACGATATATGATAGAAGCGATATTGCTTTTTATTTGCAGTGGCGATGACAGACCTATTTACGTAGAGCACTTCGTCTTCAAAATTGAAAATATTTCTTTTGTTTCTAGATAATAGAAAACATTTGTTTATGTTTTATATAATGTATTGATGGTGCACAAAGTGTGACTATAAAAACGGCTGGTTGTGGGTTCGATATCCACTCGAGGAGATGAATTATGTATTCAAATTTATATTTCCATTTCTTCGCTCTGGTGTCTGGTTCATCGAGGCAAAGCACGGCTTTAAGTACCGGCACTTAACACGCAATGCCTTCAGAATTTGGCGGAAAGTGGGGAAAGTGTCTTAGCACTAGGTTCCCTTTCTTTCTTTCTTCAGCGTGAAGGTGATGATAGAGGTATAAAAAAATTGTGGTAATAAAATCTGTTCTCTACTGCTTGTGTAGATAAAAAATAGGGACAAATTAAGTAACTTTTATTATTTTCAGTGAAATCTTATTATCATTTGTTTAAACTAAGCTATAGGAGTAAATATATCTTATTTGTTTATTTATAGCTTAGCCTGTTCGTTTAGGTGACGTTAATTGTCTGGTTGACAGAGAGTGACAGAATGACAATATCATATTATTTTTATTTTCCTCGTTTATTTTGTGTACATTTTTTTTTCAGCTACAGCCTCTATTCCGTAAATAGTAGGGTAGGCAGAGGGAACCTAATGTTAAGACACTCTTATTCCAAATTTTTCGAGCCATTGCGTGTTGAGAGGTTGGTATTACAATGCCATAACATTAAATATTTCTTATATATGTATTTTTTTATTATCTTTATGTTACGCCGCTATTTGTCTAGTTACAAGAGTAACAGAATGAAAATATTAAATAATTCATTCCCCCAAATGGGAGTCGGACCCACAACTGTTGCGATTATAGTCACACGCTGTACCACTGCATATTTTTTATATATTAACAAGGAACAAAAAAGAAAAACAATTTAAAAGACACCCTCTTCTTCAAAATTCTCAACGGCATTTACACATAAATCGCACATCAGCTTCACGACTCGGGAAGTACGTAAGGAAGTACCGTGAAACATAATATGAGTCACTCGTACATATACATACATACATACATATGTTATGTAAAGTTGGAGTACTGAGCATAACTGATCAAAGTGATGTTGCAATACATGTTCTGTGATAGTAGCTGAATTTAAATTGAAGAAGCATTTTCTAGTGTTGTTTGTGATGTTATATACTATTCTGATGGTCTCTATTCAGTAGGTTCTTGTTTTATAAAGGAAATAAATAAGTTTTGCTTGAGACTGCCGTGGTGCAGCGGATGATTGTAAACGCGATGGTTGTGGGTTTGTATGGTTTGTTTTTTTATTTTTTTTTTGCTCTAATGTCAGCGTTGCAACGTTGCGTTGAATTCAGCTATTAAATGTTGCGATTTTCGAAAATTGGTCGGTGCCTGGGGAACGGAGTGTTTTAACACTACGTTTCCTCTAACTATCCTATTGTATGTCATTGGTAATAATATTTTTGTGTAAATTAAAAAGATGCAATAATATAATACGAAAAAAACTTCAAGGCCAGTCGTGGCGCAGCGGCACAAAGTGTGACTGTAAAACCGACTGATTGTGGGTTCGATTCTCATTCGAGAAGATGAAATATTTACTTAAAATTTATATTTCCATTTCTTCGCTCTGGTGTTTAGGCAAAGCGCGCCGTTGAGTTATGCCACTTAACACGCTATGTCTCCAGAATTCGGCAGAAAGTGGGGAAAGGAGTTTCATACACTAGGTTCCCTCTGCCTACCCTTCTGTGTTGCGGGATGCAGCGTAAAGCAGATTGAATTTTTTTTTTTAACTTAGTATTAGCAATATGTTGATTTTATAGACTATATTTTGTAAATAATGAAGATTCCTTAATACAAAGTATCACTTTACCTAAATAATTTGCAATTTAAATAATAAAGTTCCTCATTACTTTGTGTGTCTACCTGTTACGTTTTTTATCTCCCAACGTTCACGATGTTTTAATAAAATCACTTGTTTGTGTATTTCGTACAATGGCAACATTGTTACATTTTGTAGCGTCTAAATGCAGCAACATTTATTAAAGGAGATTTTGTTATAGCGAATGGAAATACGTAACGAAATGATATACGAATATAGCTCTTATTGTATGCCGCGCAAAGGCTATTATGCAGAGTTGTTCGTCTCTGAACGTGTTCTGAAAGAAGCGCTTTGCAACCTACGACGTCAGCCACAATCTTGTCAACTCGCGGTGACATAAAAGAACTCGTCAAGTTTGGAATGTAAATCTAAGGATTGTAGTTCGGTTGACCAGAAATAAATGTGCCAGCTTTTGCCTGTAAAATCTTTGTATAAAGGATTTTTTGGTTTTATTTAAAGTATATTTTGATAGCTATAAAGATTTTTTTGGTGGTAAAAGTAGGTATGTTTTGATTGAAATAAATCAAACGCTAAATGTTAAGTGAGCTTTGCCAAAATGAAATAATAAATAATTCATTTGAATCGGCTAATCCTTTTCTGAGATTATAGTGTTGCTAATCCTTTTCTGAGATTATAGTGTGTTAGTGTTTTTGGGGTTGCACGGGGTCGTGGGCGTCGGTAATCACTTACCATCAGGTGACCCGCACGCTCGTTTGCCGTGTCTTTTCCATAAAAAAAAAAAAAAGTGTACAAACACAAGTACAAACTTACAGACAAACCGATAAACAGACAACACTTTTAAAAATAATTGGTTTTGGTTTTGTTACATTATTAATATCCCAAATAATATAATTTTTTTTAGATTTAATGTCTAAGCAAAATCCTCCGCGGGATTACTCTAACCAATATTCAAATGTACTAATCTAAAATGAACCAGAAAATAGAGAGTCTTAACACTAGATTCTTTCTTTTCTAAAAAAAACTGTTAACATCGTAACCATTTAAACTGTGATGATACAAAGAATCTAATCCCTACTACTATAATTTTTTTTTAATATATTATTCGACTAGATTAATTCCAATATAATTCATCATTTTAGTCGAAATATCTGCACAGACGGCTGTCGTTTCGTATTACAATGGATACAGAACATGGTTGCATCATAATTGATATTTCGAACTCTTGGGAAATTGGTGTAGTATCTCGATGTTTGCTTTGTTAAACCGCTTGTTGCTCTTAATTCTTGGTTCAATTCAATTTGGTTTTCATTCTTATACGAGTGTTAAATACGTTTATTTTTTCGAAGTTTCGTACTGTAACCCGTATAGCAGCTTATACGAGTGGGAACTTAGTGTTACGACAATCCGTTCCTCACCATCTGCCTGATTAAAAAACATCTTGCGGGTTGATTTGCAGAATTCTTCACCACATGTCGTTTATACGTTGATAGCTATTACGACAAAATAAAATTTTTATCAACGAAAGTAAATAAAAAAAATTACCTTTATTGTTAGCGTACTCGTGTGGGTGGATTTAGGTGAATTGTGTCAATCGGGGGACAGTTGCGTGTAAGTGACGGTCCCTATTGGAAGGAAACTAGTGTGAAGTATTGTTAGTAGGTGATACATATCACCTATTGCAATTGCGTGGTATTCCAAATAGTTTAAAAACACATAGACGATGTGTGTATTTATCGTGTATTTTAAAAACTATAACCGCTTCCGATTTCTAACATTATGTATTTCTTTTTTGTCGTTCTCGTATTAAAACGACATACGAATACGAAATGAAAATAATTACGGCATGTAATGATACAGCGCTCTTAACTCGATATTGAGATGCCGTTATCATTCGTAAAATATAGTCTAATCATGAAAACCGCATCTCAAAATCGATCTCAGAGATGAGAGCGTCTTAAATGCGGGCTTTTGAGTTGTGTATGACACATAGCTTATTCTAACTAATACTAAATCTGAGGTAACTGTGACCGCGGGAGCAGTAGGTTACACCGAATCAATTAACTTGATATTATATAGCCTACCTTCTTTGATAAATGGATTTTGAACTGAAAGAAAAGAATATTTCAGTTTGTACCAGCAGTTCTTGAGATTGGCACGCTCAAACAAATAAACGTGACGTGACCCGAACGCTCGTTTGCCGTGTCATAAAAAAAAAGATTACTCAACACGCAATGCCTCCAGAATTCGGTAGATAGTGGGGAACGGAGTGTCTGCCTATCTTGTTGTGTGCGGGATACAGCGTGAAACAGTTTTTTTTTTAATAAGTAGATATTACTTCAATTAATTTATACAAAAACAAACAAAACGAAATATACTTGTGATTTAAAATATAATTTTATAGCGTATTTAGTCACGCCTCTGAACAGTACGGAGTGCAGCAACAATAAAACGTCGGCCGCACGCCTTACCGTGCCGCGGCATAATAAGCTGTCTTGGTAATTCCTTTTGTTCTTGAAACCGACCGTCCACTCGGTATAGCTACTTGGTCCCGATAGTTCGATATTTTGATGAGTTACTTATATTATAACGTGTAGTTATCTAGTAGTTTTTTAGTGTATGCAGAGGGAGCCTAGTGTTAAGGCACTCCGCAACCCACTTTCCGCCAGTGAATAGCTGAACACATTGAGAAATGATCGTACCCCCATTAGTGCCGTTTACAGTCACACGCTTTTGTCATAGCACCACGATTGACCTAATATATTTGAAATATTTTATATATTGGAAAATATTATATTTTTTTTCGTAGCGAGACTCGAACCCGCGCCTCTTGAAAATCGTCCAAGCGAGTATTTCTTATATGTTGTAATCGAGCTAAATCAAAATTCTTCATAAACTTTCAAATTTATAATATTAGTAGAATAGGAGATATAAGTCTACATATACATATATATATGTATATATATATATATATATATATATATATATATATATATATATATATATATATATATATATATATATATACATATATACAGTATAAATATTTTTTCTAAACTTAATTAATACAAAGTACTCATACTCCGAAGTTGATTTGTTAAGTAACAAGTAAACTCAAATATTGCGTGTCTCATTAAGTGGATACTCAGCACAGTGGGTACCTTCCCGTTACAATACAATACAATACCTTCCGTTGCAATACAATATATTCGTTCGTTCTCCGCCGCTCTAAACGGCCAAAATAAATATAACTAATGTTGCCAGAATAATTGCATTCCCTTTGCTCTATGTGTGATTTTAAAATTTTAGTTTTTTTTTTACTTAATTAGGAAGATTCAAACGCGGCGTTGAGTTTCGCTACTCGAACTCAACATTTGCCTCCCGAAATAGGCGAGAATCGGAAATGTGTTAATGGGGACGATGTGTTTTAACACTAGGCTTCCAGATTCCCTCCACCTACTCTGCTACGTGCGGGATACAGCGTGAAATTAATAAAAAAAAAATAACAATTTAATTTAACAACATAATTATTACAAAATCGCAACAATTTACACAACAACACACAAAAAAAATTCTAAGTAAATTTTGATTCAACACAAAAATACTTGATTAAAACCGGAGTGTCGTTCAATCGAATACATTTCAGAATTTCCTTTTCTCAACTCTGGAATCAGCGATGTCAGCTAAACATAATTTAGCGCTAAATGTAGCGTCCGCTTTTTCAACTTTTCACTGGTTCCAAATTACGTGATGTTTTTTTTTTCTCTCTATTTATTTGTTACTTGAAAAGATCCCCCGGGAGAGTTTTATTTCAGATGTACACTCGATTTTTATTAACACAAGATACTATGAGTCTATTAGCTTTATTTAGTCTTAAAATGTTCACCAAATGGAATTTGCTTCTCTTGTAAAAGGGTACGGTATCTTTTAGATGTTGTTTTCAATGTCTTCGTTTGTGAATATTGAAGATATATGTTAGTTAATTGGATTTTTCATACGTACATACACATTACATTATGTTGAACTCTTTCACTTTTAAGTTAAAATATTATATCCAACCATTTTATGCTTTTATGTTTTGTTGAAATTTAAGAATAACACCTAATTGATATATCAAATTCCATGGAAATAATATGAAATTTATTATTTTAAATACAACTCAGAACACACAGCCATCTTGAGTCGGCTGCGTCCTCATTACGCGTCGATTGCGTCTGAAAATAATACATTATTCCCAAAATAAATACGAAAGAGAGTTTTTCACAGTAATAACATAATGTATTTGCTTATTTTTCTTTGTCACCCCTCGTATTACAAGTTTCTTTTGAAACTTCCAGACTCATTGAAAATACATTATTTTTCTGTTAGTGCGAGATCGTGGCAATGTTGTCGCCTCTAAGTTCTGCTCAAATGAACACATTGTAATGGCTTTCTTCACAACATTTTTCTTTTATTTTCAACTTTTCCGTCACATTCTTCACTGCGTTTCTGCTTAAGCGTTCTTTTTTTTTGGTTTCCGTAAACGGATGACGTCTTTTGTTCTCATATTATCTTCTTATACGTTGTCAAAGTGTTTATGTGAATTGGGTTGTGTTTTTAAAGGAATCGTCTGTATTTGTTTGATTTTTGTCTATCATTTTTGTTTTGGAATTTATATTAATTGGTCGTAATGCAACGGATGTGTGAAAGGGTTCCCGCTTCAGGATTGAAATATTTACAACAACTAGACCAGAATTGGGCTGACTTAACATTAGGTTTTAATTAACCCTCCGCTTATATAGCGTAAAGTTAAAAAAAAATTCAATTCCATTTACCCTTATATTCTATTTATCTAACCCACACCCTTCGATATGATCTGACGCTTCTGAACTTCACCACGACGTCGTTAAACTTAAATAATCCTATATCCTAATACATAGTGATAATACATAATTTCAATAAAGCCTCCTCGTTAATAATATAATAAGAACGTACCTAATCATTAATCCTATTAAGTTTAGACAATGTTTGCAAGTCGGTCTGTTTGTGTAGGTCTTGTTTATTTTTCGTCTACTGCACACTTGAAGGTGAATTTAGGGCAAAATTGTTTTTAGCTGCTTCTGTACCTTGTTGAGTAAAGTCAGTGTGGGTATAGTCTCAAGTTAGACTGGTCTCATAGGAGAGTTTTCTTCGTAGCGCGGAAATTAATTTGAGTCGTCGTCGCAAGGGCATAAGTGGGTGAATGTTTGTGCGGCAGGTTGTGGGTTTGATTCCCACAGGAAATGAAAAATGAAATAGTTTGGAGGAAATACAATATTTAATATATTCGAGGAGACGAAGTATTTTTTATATTTTTGGGGAATATGAAATATTTAATATTTTTATTTTCTCTCGCGCTGGTAACGCGACACGCAATGTCAGTATTCGGCGGAAAGTAGGGAGCTGAGTGGCTTAACACAACGTGAAACTAAAAAAAAACGACGAATGAAATATGACTTTCAAGTGAACTATTCGTAATTCAATTATTTTAAGAGAAGATCATAATTAATTTTATATAATTTCGGCAACATCGAGTAAGTTACTCGATTGAGAGTTCTTCAGAGTATGGCCTTAATTTATTCATGTGTTAGTAAATGTTAGATTTAATATAACGAAGCTAAATCGTGTTCGTTTAACGCAGAAATCGTATAAACATTACTTCTTTCGTCTCACTTCAAAGTAAATTATAGGATTTATAAAATCTTATATAATATTTACTCAGTTCTCTTTGAGTCCTCATGAAGTTAATTTGACTATTACTATATATATTATATACATTATACATGTTTATATATTTTTTAGGACAAAAACAGTTTTTCTTTAGTTTTATGATATCATTCGATTATCAATTTTATTCCTTGAGTTCCACTACAAACAACACAAATTCAACTAAAAGTAGGGAACGGAGTTTTATTTAACAGTAGTGCTTATAAATAGAGGTACCTTTAATATTGAGGTAAAAATAATAAAAAATAATTAAAATTGAGATACCTACACGGACAACAGTAACTTTTAAACGCATCACTGATTGACCGAGTGCCCTGTTGTTGGTCTAAATCTTAATGCTTACAAATAGACACCCGAGGTCTGACTCCGGCCGTCTCACAACAGGATTACGTGCGTCTCAGACCGGATTTGGTGCTTTACTGTCAGTCACCCATCAATTAAGAACCTATTGGTCTAGAAACGGCTTACGTGGCGGTTTCGGGATTCAGGATGCCGTAATGTCATTCTGATAGGTTGATTAAACATCATTAAGAATTTAAGTGAATTATGGGTAAACTTAAGGTTTGCTTTATTTCTTATATAACAAAAATTGGTAGAAAAAATGTTGTGTCTCACCACTCCATTCTCCCCCTTACTATGCACATGAGATACACTGCATGGTGAGATGCGGAAATTAAAGCCGCGACTGATTGGGAGTTCGATTTCCATTCGAAGAAATTATTAAATTTTTCCATATTTAATATTTTCATTTCTTCGCTCCGGTGTCACGGCTAATCACCACCTAGTGTTAAGATACTACGTTTTCCATTTTCTGCTGAATTCTGGAGACAATTGGTGTCTTGTTCCATGTTAAAAAAAATAATTTAGGATTTTGAAATGTTATGACACCATTTAATAAAACATATATAACTTAAATATATTAAAAATGTTTCTTTACTGATTAATGCTATATAATTAATTACATTCTATTGTCGTTTGACAAACTATTTCTAATGAACGCTACCACGTCTAGCTTAGTAACATTTCAAAGAACGTTCAACCTTCGATCCGAACTATCAATAATTCGTTTAGGGAATCTCTTCCGTCATTCCCAAATGAGACTTCTCTCATGTGAACGGCACTGTTCGTTTCAAGTTAATAAAGCTCAAGTCAAAGATTATATGAGCCAGCCTTCTGTTTTCTGTCTTTCTATTAAACTGCCTTTTGGTTTCACCAAATTAACTAAGACAAGTGAACCAATTCACGCGTAATATAATAAAAAGCGTTGGCGTTGTCATAGCAACGTGTATGGCACTTTATAAATATAAAAGTGTGAATATTCTTTAATGTATGTGTGTTATTGTTTTAGACTTGACTTTTGTAACATCGTCGTTTTTTCTGATAGATGATTGCGAATGTAAAGGTTGAAAGAAGCAATAGGGATACTAAACGAAGCTGCAGAACTTATAATTTTATGAAATTTTTGTGTGGACTCATATTTTTTATCAAACAAAATTCAAATCTATATATATGGAATATTTGTACATACTAACTGTAGACCTGAATTTCCTTTTGCGATTTTTCTCGTTCCCCTATGATTTATGAGAAATCAACTCATAGTGGTATGTTACTATGTACTATGTTCTTTGAGAAGTGTAGGGGACACTTCCCAAAGAACATAGTACTTAGGTATGGAGCATATAGTTTCATCCTATGTAGATAGGATGAAACTATTTGATAGAAAATAAAATATTTTACACTAAATAAATGAAAAACATATTAAACAATAAAGAGGTAAGTACACCTTGGTGGTGCATAAAAATAATAAAGACAAAAACAATAGAAAAATAAAGTATAGTACATTCAAATATATTTATGTACATTTATAAATCTAATCAGCTTCACGCTTTATCCCGTACACAGCAGGGGAAACCTAGTGTTAAGACACTTTGTTCCCCACTTTCAGCTGAATTTTTTGAAGTATTGCGTGTTAAGTGGCGGAACTCTGCGGTGGGCCTCCATGTCTTGGTGCCAGAGCGATGAAATGAAAATATTAATAAATAATAATTAATTCCCTCCAGTGGGGATCAAACCCACAACCGTTGCGCTATAGCCCCTGCGCCACGATGGCCTCAGATACATATACATTTACAAATAACGGTTTCAAAAAATACTTTTACCAGTATGTATCGTTTCAGTAACATATAGTTGACTAGTAAAATAGCGTAGCACAATCTGACCTCGCTAGGCGAGTATTTATACAATAAAATTCTTTTTTACTTCATTCTATTTCGAATTCGATAAACAAATAGATGGCTTTGTTGATTTTTTAGTAAGCCAATTTTTTTTAGTAGATTTTTTTATTTCCTCTTTTTATTAAAAAATATACAATTAGTAACGGTCCTAGAATTTAAATTAAACAAAAAATATTCCCTTAATAGTAATTTTTTCCAGTCACAAAGTTAACATAGAAGCCAGTCATGGCGCTGGAGCACAAACGTATGACTAAACACAACAGTTTCGTGGGTTCGATTCCCACTCGAAGAAAATAATCGTTCTTACATTTTCACACACAGTGTGAAGCTGAAGAAAAAAAGGTTCACACGTTTCATTATTCCGTATTATTCTTAATTCGCACAATGCACTAATTCTAATTTCCACATTTACCAGAGCCCGCCTTATGTCAGCTTAACGGTACGTGCAAGGATACCGTTCGCAGCGAAACATACGTCATGATTAAATACTAAATCCGGTTTTTAGATTAAACAACAAATTCTGTGGGGTTTTCCGTGTTAATCCCGAGTCTGGCCAGTACAGTCTCCTTGTCGTTAGCAATGGTTTAGATTTAAATGGAGATCGGAACGCTCTAACGTTCTAACCTTTTATATTTGTAATCTGGTGTTTAGAAACTCGATATTGTATTTGGCGCGCGGCGTACCACTCGCCAAGCCCCGGTTCCATTTGCCGAAAACAAATGCTAATACAGTGTGTGTAATTTTTATTCGTTGAATTTTTCTTTTTTTTTTTTTGGGCAACTCAATTTTCTAACCTGACTTAATTTTGTGCCCAAAAAAAACGATCAAAGTATAACACTCAGTTGAAAAGGGGTTGCTTTTTCTAATTGAAATTTGGGTGGACGAGAGGAATTTAAAAATGTCCATTACGAATATGTGCCGGGCGGTTATTAAGTCGTAAATATTGGGCTCTTCAGTGCTGCGGCTGTAATATAATTATCCCTTCGATCATTCCGAATTAATTTGGGCATACGTTTAAATTTGAACTCAAACAACGGAGATGATTGAGGCTCACTTTTAGATATTGAAATGGTGTTGTTATTTTTTTTAATTGATGTTTTTATATTGCTTCTACTACTTTTTTTTGGGATTACTAAATGATTTTTCCTAATTTTGTAACTTATTAAAATATGGACTAAAGCTTCACGGCAGAGTGAGCCTGGTGTTAAAACTGGCGAAAACGAATACTGAAGGCATTGCGTTTCGAGTGGCGGAATTTAACGCCGCTCTTTGCTTTGAGACCGTTCAGGTGTGATAAAAAAGAAATAAATATATTAAATATTTAATTTCCCCGAATGGAAAGGGAACCCACACAAAACTGTTAATTTCATTGAAAATATTCTAATATTTTAGTTTTCTAAACACAAGATTATAAAACGCCGGATACTCCGGACGGATAATCCTGATGAACAGGATATTAGAATTCCGCGAACCTCTGGTGGAGACGTCGCGGCTTCGTGTTGTGACATAAACGTTTAACGTAAAGCGCGGAATCTGCAGCGCGCCGCTCACAGCGATATTTCCATCATTTTATGTTCGGAACACCGCATACTTTAGTAGTTTAGCGGGCCCCGTGTGTGCGCACCCATCCCATGTGGTTGCGGGGTGGCTCGAGGTATAAAGTTTATTTTTAATCTCCAACCATACGCTTGTGGGTCTATATTGCCTATTTTTTAGCTTATATGATGCTTTAGTTGAATTCAATTTGGGAATTATTAATAGTTGTAGGTTCCAAGTCGATCTGAAAAAGTTCATGAGTAAAATTTGCCTAGATATGATTAGATAAAGTAGGCTTTACGCGTTGAGTAAGGTTAAATCAGTTGTACTACATTTTTATTATTATTTTTTAATATATTCATTCTTATGTTATGCGAAAACATGTAAAAACATTTATATATTTTAAATTTCATATAACATAAACTAGTTTTCATTTCCACACTCTAAAGACTAACGAATGTTAATGTTGACAATGAGAAAGTCCCGCACATTTATAGACGTAGACAATCTGCGTCCCATTCTCATTCTCGTCTTTTACTGAATTTCTTAGCATGCCAACTTGATATTAAATTCTTAGATACATACCGGGTGCTGGAGACAAATAATACTGGCTGTTGATTATTTTTAATTTGTTAAGTTTTCTCGTAAGTTTACAATTCTTAACATGATTAACTATCCCTTTAAAAATATCTTTTTATTTAAACGGTCATAACCTGCATGTATGATATTTACCTAATTGAATATTTGGGGAAGAAATGTGAATATAGTTTTACGGAACAAAACGTAAGATCGCTCTTGACGACATAACAATCTCGTATGGTTTGAAAGGTTTATGTGACTCAATAATATTCGATGGACTCTTAAGAAGTCCCTGATTATATCAATATTGCTTCGTATATACATCGAAATAACCGAAATATTTCTCGTGAAGAAAACACCACAAAGAGATCCCTCAGAGGACTCCACTGTAGCTGGTCGCGGATGTCGGATAAATTTCTAAATAAAATTTCATAAATATTTTTGATATATTCACGGTCAGGCTTTTCATACTTTGCCCGCGTGGCTTATCTGGATTATCTCGGGATTTCCACCGGATTTTTTTAACTTGTCCGCATTTGTGCGTCCGCTTATTGCGTTTTATCTGGCGCGTGATTTGCCGCACATCGCCCGCCCGCCGCAAATATGTTTATCGTGGCCCAAATTCCTTTTAAATTTATGGAGTGAACGTTAAAAAATAGTCCACGTAAAAGTCCTACAGAAGCAGCCTCTTTATTAAAATTCAATATCCGACACGTCCCACGCGCTCTAGTTGGGAGTTGTATTAAAACTATGTCGTACATTGTTTCAGGTGATCAAGGGATGAGAAAAGTTGGTGCCGTCAGGACTTGCGTGACTTGTTGAGCGCAACCAAGCGTGGCAGTGTTTCGGTTCGTGCGCGTGCTAATGTGATCGTGCGTCACCAAGTTCTCTGTCATGGTGCTATCATGGCGCACGGTAGCCCTGCTAGCCGCGCTGCAACTCTGTGCCGGTGTTCCGGAAACTCTGTATCACAACCATTTCGCCGTTCACGTGCCGGCGGGCGGCAAGCGTGTGGATGACATCGCGGACCGACACGGCTTCGTCAATCACGGACAGGTATGTCAATTTGCTACGTGTTCGGAATCTCGCGTATTTCGCACTGTGGCTCGAATATATTCAATGTGGAAAAATGATCGCTTTTTTTTTATTTGCTCTATCGAAGTATTCGGTAGCGGTGTGTGTGATATAAAAATATGTGTTTTATTTTGTCATATTTCCTTGAAGTAAATCAAGGTACTCCTAAACTATGAGGCGTATAAAAAAATACGAAACAAGTAAAAAATGTCTACAGGAAAATTAGTGCAAAGCTCAAGTTGATTTCTTGGCTCGACCGTCTGTCTGTCGACGGCCGTCCAATTAAGTTCTCTCGGTGATTAATGGCTGCAATACCTAACTCTGTACTACTGCTGGAATTACCTCAGCCGGAAGATTGCTGGTTACGTTTGAATATTTACAAAACAAAATACCGAAAACGATAGCATTAGTATGAGAAATTATTATTAGAAACTAGAGACTCAAACGCGGCTTCGCTCGTTTAAACTTATTTTTATATTATAGCCAAGGATAATATATATATATTTTTAATAACATGTTTTTTTTAAATAAAAAGTGTCCTATGTCCTTTCTAATACCCCTAAGAATATGCGTATAAAGTTTCATGATAATCGGTTACGTAGTTTTGGCGTAAAAGCGTTACAAACAAACTCATATTATCTATATACATAAAAGGACTTGTCATTTATAATATTAATATAATCCACAACTAATGTAAGTCGACATAAGGTAAAACAATATTTCTTTTTATTTTAAATACAAATTAACAAACAATTATAATTGGCGAATTGGTTTAATATTTTTATAAAGAAGTTTTATGATATTGTTTTTATTGAAATGTTCGTTCTTTGGGATCAAATTTATAAATGAATGAACAGAATCGCTGAAGTGATTTCTACTTTCAAGTAAATTTGAATGATCAAATGAATGAAACTAAAGAAAAACTAAAATATTTATGCTACATTTAAACGAACGGTGTATACGGGGATATATAATGCTGCTGCTTTTAACATTTAAATAGGCTACAACCACTTCTTATTCTTCAGCGGCAGCGTAAGCAGAGGGAACTTAGTGTTAGGACTCTCTATTTCTCAATTATCCAGACGGTGCGTACTGCCTTTTCGAAGAAAGTAAATGAAAATAATTAATTCCTGCAATTGGAAATCGAACCCATAACCATCACTTTTACAGACGCTGTTGACTGCCATTCATATGCTTATACCAGGAGTTCTCAAACTATACTGATCAAGGACCACCTTTATATCATTCTTCGTAGCAGGGACCACTATGCATGTAGGTATAATAAAAATTAAACTGTGATAATCAAACAAAAACTTCGCCTCACCATCCCGTCATAAAATTAAAATCACTCGCGGACCATATTTAGGCTTCTGCGGACCTCTGGTGGTCCGCGGACCACTGGTTGGGACCCACTGGCTTATACTATAATTTTATTTTAAAAAATAATGTTCGTATTCACAATTAAAAAACCAAGATTAAAGGATTCTGCGTTGTCAAAGAAACAAAAGACTTCCGGTTTGTAGAAGTTTCCTGTTGTATTTATGTGCTTGTGTGACATATGTATTTGCTCATGTCCTGGTACAGCGTTGCAGCCATACGAGATTGTTAATATATTTTTTGTTTGTATAAAAATATTTTAATATTTTGTGATGATGACGTGATTTTAAGCTTATAATTTATATCATGTTCGTAGAAATGCATTTACATAAAGATAGACTTGGTATGTGAATTTGTCTTACTGTAAACGCGACGGTTGTAGGTTCGATTTCCATTCAAGGAAATTAATCATTTCCATTTCCTAGCTCTGGTTACAAGACAAAATAGAGCGCATTAACACTTGGTTCTTGCTGCTATATGTAGGTTACAGGAAGCTAAAAAAAAATAGAAGAGCATTATTAAAATATTTCACCTTACAACTATCGTTATTTCTATTTGTTTTTTTTTAATGATTAAGCGTCACAAAAGCGAATATTGTTCAATACCGCTTGAAGTAGACTGTCTACGCTTATTCTAAGCCTGTCGCTTACACTAGTATCTAGTGAAGCAGGGACTCAGCATTCCCATCGTCAATGCCCTTGACGTCCTTTGAGGAATCGACTTTTGAGCATTCCGTTCTAGTATTGCGCCTATAGTTTGGATATTTGTCTCTCTTATAAACTATAGAGGTATGTGACAGTGGGCTTCGTTGGTTATTATGCAGGGTTAGTTTTGAATGAGGGTACTGAAATATATATATTTATTCCTTAATGCCTCAATGACGAGGACTGTATGAAGAATTTGGCCTTCTATATTTAGATACATGTCGATTTTATTAAAGTATCTTAATGTTTATAAAATATGTAATTGACAAAAAACAATAACATTATAAGTAAACAAACATAAGTTCTGATTAACGAAAATCGGGCGTTGCTTAGGTAACGGAGTGTATTCACACTAGCTTCTCTCTGCCTGCCCTGCTATATGCGGAATACAACGTGAAACCAATTCTATGATTAGTTGAATCCATTTTACATTCTAAATAGTGGGTTACGATAAATTTTTTAACGTAGTTCACTATTGTAAATTTAAACTAAATTTCTATCTAAAAACATGTTTTTCTTAATAGATCCTTACAAAAAAAGTTCAGTCGTGGCGCAGAGGCACAAGCGTGAGACTGTAAACGCGACTGGTTGTAGGTTCGATTCTCACTCGAGGATACGAAATGCTTATTTAAATTTATATTTTCATTTCTTCGCTCATATGTCGAGGCAAAGCGCGGCGTAGATGTTCGCCACTCAACTCGCCCACAGAATTCAAAGAAAAATGAGTATCTTGATATTAGGTTTCCTTCTGCCTTCCCTGATGTGTGCGGGATACAGCGTGAAATCTTAATTAATTAATTTAATTTTTAATTAAAAAAATAAATCAACATATTCGCTATCGACACCCAATGCAAGTAAAAGTAAGACCGTTACGTTTCATTAAGTAAATTATAACATGATTAACGTAGCCAATTATGCTGTGTTTTAATCGTGTGAATAAACGAACGAGATAGTGTTGCGCGATAAAGTTCGTTCGTTATCTGTAGAATAATTAAAAGTTGCTGATAATTTTCGATACGAGCGCGATTAAAACGGCGCTGGGGTGATTGAGTTTGTCACGGGGAATTACCGGCGTGCACGCCACGCGTGACATGACCATTCTGTGTTCGGTTGAAAGCGGGACATGGGTTTTTTAATTTGCAATTTTAAGGGTCAGATTCACCGGTTACGAATAAAGTTTCAGATAGTAAAAAAAAATTAAACAATATGGAGACAGTCGTGGCGCAGGGGCAAAAAATGTGACTGTAAAATTGACTGGTTGTGGGTTCGATCCCCATTCGAACAAATGATATATTTATTTACATTTATATGTATTTTTATTTCTTCGCTGTGGTGTTGAGGCAAAGCGGCGTATAGTTCCAGCATTCAACACGCAATGCTTCTAGAACTCGGCAGAAAGTGGAGAACATAGTGTCTTAACACCAGGTTCCCTCTGCTTACCCTGTTATGTGTCAGCCAGTGTTGAAACAGGCTCTAAGGGTGGTTTTTGTTTTGATTTTTTTTGACGATTTGAAACGTGATTAGACCGATCAAATTTACGTGTTATTTCGACAAAACATTATTATTACATCCCAGTGCAATGTCTTGAGACACAAAAGCTAAAAACGGGACAGTTCCGTTCAAAACGGAATGTCTGGTCACATTAGCCGTGCATGCCCGTTTACACATGGAAAAAGTAAGTGTGTGGACTGTTTATTGTTGCAATTAACTTATGAATATTTAACGTGTAAGTATGAACATTGTGGTAATTGTTTTTTTGTTTTAAGATATTTCTATGTGATATTGAGTTGTGGGTACATTTATAGGAAATTTATAAAAATTTATTTTATAGCTTGATGCTATATCACGGGGTAGGCAGAGGGAACCTGTGAACCTAATGTTAAGATACTCTGTTATCATAAGGATTTTTGCGTTCCAAATTTATAATTTAACGCCGCGCTTTGCCTCGTTATCAGAGCGAGCAAATGAAAATATTAATTCGAACCCAGAATCGTCGCGTTTATAGTCGCACGATAGCCCCTGCGCCACAACGGCTGCATTGATAATAAAAAAAATGTAATAGACATAATATAAATCTATCTCTGTATTTATATATGTATGCATGTATCAGCAGTTTAATATGTACGTAGCGACTGCACTACTAAGACGTGTGTTAATACCGTTAATAATTGATTAATACGGTACACCCGTTTGATTTGAATTTACACTGCGTTTACACAATAACGAGAATCCGTTACATTATAGCTTAGGACTAATTAACTTAAATGTATCGATCGATTGAATGTTATGTTAGAACTTGATAATTGGTTATATCTATTATATTATGGATTTTTAGCAATTTAGTTTTTTTAAATTCTTGACAAAAAATTACAGTGTATTTTTTAGTTGACCTACCAGCTTGAGCCTACTAGCTTGTTCTTTTGGATTTGGATTCGATTCCCACTCGAAGAAATAAAGTATCGATTATTTTCATTTATTAACGAGGCAAAGCGCGACATAAAGTAAGTTCTGCCATTTGACAGGCAATGCCGCCAGACATCGGCGTAAAGTGAGAAACGGAAAGTGCCTTACCACTAGATTCGCTCTGCCGACCCTGGTATGTTCTGGAAAAATTGTGCTAAAAAAAGTAATTAGTTATTTTAAATATCGCTTATCATAGTAATGCTTATTCATTCAACTTTAATATTTCAACCATTCATCTGGCGAAATTCGAATCAACAACCGCAGTGCTTTGGACAGAGCCCGTATATAGACGACCATGATCGACTTAATTTACCCTTATATATATTGTACATTAAGGTATTTGTTACACCACGTGGACCGTTGTAATCGAATGTTTGAGCGAGTGTGCCACGTGTTTGCTCTCACGATTACCCCATATCGCTTTGAATAAATGATACGGTAACCTGTACGAATAATAGACGGAATTAAACCGTTGCGATCGTGAATAATAAATTTGTTGCCGAAATTCTTTTATTCTTTTCCGTTTTCTAAACCGTTTATTTCCAATGAATACGAATCATATTTCATAATATTTGGAGCGTAATAAATAACGGTTCCGTTGTGGAATGTCTTAGCGTTCAATGAATACGAAAAAGTGGTTTTGTTTAGTGTTTTTTTTTCTTTTTAATATTGGTTCTTATTTAGCTGAACAGTGTTTTCAAAGTGTTATTGAGTCGTAATTAAGTACATCACCACTAAGTGATATTAAGATATTTTTTTTGTATGGAAAAGACAAGGCAAACGAGCGTTCGGGTCACGTGATGGTAAGTGATTACCGCCGCCCATGGCCCCGTGCAACACCAGAGGAGTTACAGGTGCGTTGCCTGCCTTTAAGGTGGATTGGGCGCCGGGGCCCGGCATTACCTGATGCGAAACGCAGTAGCATAAATCCACTACTTTATGCTACTGCGTTGGTAATGATCCGGTCGAGTATGCCCATGCGTGTTGCCTAGTAGTTATGCGTTAGCAGATTTTCATCTGCTAGTCTAGTATTAAAAAACTTCGTTCCCTGAGTGGGAATCGAACCCATTTCTCCAGTCCGGTGGCTGTAGCACTTACAGTCGCCAAATAATAAAATATATAATATTTACTCTTATTTTAATTGTAATCGCTTGATTATTCTAATTTAAAATACATTTCTCAATACATTCCCCTAACAAAAGGCAAACCCCAATATAAATTAATTTGTCTGTATCACACCAACAGATTTCGATTTCATTTCAACAAACTTCAACTTCAGCTGAACTACATCTGAAGATAGTTTCTACCGCATTTCATGGTTCGGGCTTAGGCTTGCTTTAGTATTTACTCGAGCGTATGTTATAACTGAATTGTCAGCGTGGAGGTCTCTCGTGTGTTAGGAATTAATGAAGAAATTGCCGTTTTGATGATGTGGGTAGAAATTGTTTATTAGTGTTAGTACTATGCGTGGCATCGTGGCGTAGTGTGAGTGTGTGACTATATACTAAATACGCGTATTACGTGACAAATAAAATATTTCCATTTCCCCGTTATGAGAACAAAAAACGTGGCGTTGAGCTACGCCACTGAACGCAATGAATCGAGTTCTGGCGGAAAATGGAAAGTAGAATGTCGTAACCTTAAGATTAAGTTTGCCTTTTCTGCTATGAGTATTTAAATATTTAGTTGCTTTTTTATTTTGTTTATAGTTTCACGTTGTATCCCGCTCATAGCAAGGTAGGCTGACGGAACCTGACGTGCCAAAGGTTAAGATTCACATTTTCCTCCCAATTCTTGTGTGTTGATTGGCGGAACTCAACGTCACGGTTTTGACAAAATAATAAATATCTCACTACGACACGTCACTATTTTTTTAAATATTTTTTTACTTGAATTTAAAATAGGAAAAAAAAACTGAAGGAACAATTTTTTATGTTCTCTAATAATTAATAGTTACTTTAAAAGATCCTTAGAACTTTTTTGAGGACTCATCTGGGGAAAAATGGTGAAACAACTTCCTCATTAATACGGATAACGCAGGATGAAAGAGTACCTAAGGGATAATTTTTTTATAATATACAATGTAAAAAAATATATATATTATATTATTCAAAATATAAGGGAACGCAGTCCATGATTATTTGAAGTATGTATTACTATTTAGGCTTAAGTAAACTTCGATAATATATAGCGCTGTGAGCATTATCGATAATATATAGCGCTGTGAGCATTATTAATGTATTAACTAAATTAGTCCGTTAATCTTCGGTTAATTATAAATTAACTACAGTATTAATACGTATTATTTACTGTAAACACTTGAAATGCCTTTATCTTGTAAGAGACTAGTCGTCGTCCGTGATTTTGCTTAAGACGTTAACTGGAAAATTCCGGTTTTTCCTTTTTTTTTTTTGTATA
This sequence comes from Heliconius sara, assembly GCA_917862395.2. Lineage (NCBI taxonomy): Eukaryota > Metazoa > Arthropoda > Insecta > Lepidoptera > Nymphalidae > Heliconius > Heliconius sara. The sequence goes on along the minus strand of OU860783.2, from coordinate 3,116,833 downwards.
ATATAATCTTTTGACTGTTCTTGAATCAAAAGTCGTGGTGGCCAAAAGTCCTTCGGTGAGTTCTGCCACTCAACACCCTACGACTCAGAATTCAGCAGAGAATGCAGAACGGAAGTGTCTCAATGGGAACGGACTGTCTTAACACTAAGTTGCCAGGGTTTCTCTAACCATGTGCAGAATACAGCGAGAAGCTCTTTTGACAGACATCACAAGCTGAAGAAATTGCTGGATTTAGTTTAAATTTGGCTTGTTCATAATTGTCGATTAATGTTGTTTTGAATTAAAAATTTTTTTTTTTTTTTTTTTGTTCCTTGTTGATCCGCAATCAGTGTGAACACTATGAGCGGATGTTTTGATGGTGGATGTCATGCGAGTTTGGCCTTCACCAAGACCACAACTCCTGGAAGAAGGAGTCATGACAGTAACTCCATATATGTGATTAGCTGGAGTATTTCTTATCCAGCTCCAGGATGTGTACCCGTTTTAGACGGGTAGGTGTTTCACTTTGTAATAGCTTTTGGGCTAGCTCATTTGGGTGGTTTTTAAGGCGAAGCTTGTAGTTTGTGCAGTGTTTGGCAATCTCTTCTCTTACAGTGGGAAGATTCGAGTGTTCATGGACCTCGGCATTGGTGATGAACCATGGTGCCTTGAGAATTGTCTTTAGGATTGAATTTTGTGATCTTTGAAGAATTTCAATGTTCGAATGACTTGCACTTCCCCAGAGTTGAATGCCGTATGTCCAGATTGGTTTGATAGCCACCTTATAGACAAGAAGTTTATTCTCAGCCGTTAAGTTTGAAGTCCTTCCCAGCAACCAGAGTAAGTGTCGAAATTTGTGGTTCATGGCATCTCTTTTTGCTTTAAGGTGAATTCTCCAGGTTAGCCGTCGATCCAGATGGAAACCGAGATATTTTATGTGCTCTGCATGTGGTAAGGTTTCATTGGCTAAGGTAACAGATGGGCAGTCACCCCGGCGCAGTGAAAAAGTTATATGTGCAGATTTGGTCGTGCTTACAGCTATACGCCATGTTTTCAGCCATGTAGCGATTTCGTCCAGTTGAGTTTGAAGCTTTTTCGAGGCAGTCTCGGGGTTAGAGTGTCTTGCTAGGATGGCGGTGTCATCCGCATAAGTGGCTGTAATGACCCCATCAGTGTTAGGCAGATCAGCAGTGTATAAGGTATACAGGTATGGCCCCAGGACGGATCCCTGGGGGACACCTGCATTTATCTCATAAAAACCTGAACGAGCATCCTCCTCCTTGACTTGATACATTCTACCTTCCAAGTAAGATTTAAGGATTTGAAAAAAAGTGGCTGGAAGTTGTGATTTTATTTTGTAGAGAAGACCTTTGTGCCATACTCGGTCAAACGCCTGCTGGATATCTAGGAAAACAGCAGAGCAATATTCCTTTTGTTCTAGAGAGTCACGTATTGTATTATAGACTCTATGCACTTGTTCGACGGTGGAGTGGTGTTGACGGAAGCCGAACTGGTGGTCAGGAATAATTTTTAGGTCGTCTAGTACCGGGATCAATCTTGATAGCAAAATTTTCTCGCAGACTTTGGATAACACTGGCAGTAGGCTAATTGGCCGATAGGATGTGGCTAAGTTGGCCGGTTTACCTAGTTTATGGATCATAACTATTTGCGATACTTTCCAGTGGTACGGGTAGTAGGAAATTCGCATGACAGCGTTAATGATCAAAGTAATAAGTACTACTGCTTTTCTAGGAAGTTCTTTTAGAATTCGGGGGGTTATTAAATCATATCCAGGTGCAGACTTGTCTTTTAGATCTTGGATAACTCTATGTACCTCTCGTGGAGTAGCAAGCTTTAATTGGGGGCTTAAACTTGGTAGGTCTTGTTCCAACAGTTGGTCAATTGACTTTTCATCAGTGTCAGGTGCTGCATCGTTTGTGGAAAATACGGTTTCCAAGTGTTTAGCAAAGGTATCAGCTTTTTCTTTACTAGACCGAGCCCAATTGTTGTCCAGAGTTTTTATGGGTGGTTTTGGAACTTGAGGCTGGTTGAGATGTTTAGTAGCCTTCCAAAGAGAGTAGTTGGTCACCTTATGTGCGCTTAGTGATTCTACATGCATTTGAAACTTTTCCTCCTGAGACTCTTTAATTGCTTTCTTTAGTTCTAGGCATGCCTTATTGAAAGCCGTTTTGTCCGACGGATGTCGACTAGTGTGCCATTTACTGCGAAGTCTCCTCTTTTCTTCGATCTGAAGTTTTAGTTCCGTAGTGGGTGTGTTATTGTATGATCTCATATAACTAAGCTCAGGAGTGGATTTCCACGCTGCTTCCTGGATGAGCCATGAAAGATTTTTGGTTGCGTCCTCAACATCATAAGGGGATTTAAGTGGAATTTTTAAGTTTATATTGTCGTTTATGTAGTCTCTAAACGATGCCCAATCAGTTTTCCCATTATGTAGTGTCAAATTGCTTTGCTTGACAAAAGCAGATGTGGCAATTGTTAGAAGAACCGGAGAATGGTCAGAGCTGCTGTCTAGGCACGATCTTATATCAAGGTACGTAGTTGATATTCCCTTTACTACAAAGAAGTCAAGCACATCCGGTATCCTAACACGATCTGTTGGCCAATAAGTCGGTTCGCCTGTGGATATTGTTGTGAGCTTTAGGCCATCAAGGCTCTTTTTGAGCTCCCTCCCTCTAGTTGTAATTAGTCTAGAACCCCATTGAGTATGTTTGCAATTCCAGTCCCCACCAGACACAAATCGGCTGCCCAATGATCCCAGGTAATTCGAGAACATTTCTTCCTTTACAGCATGTTTAGGGGGGCAGTAAACAGCTGATATAGAAAAGTTGCCCATTTTACTCGCAACGGTTACTGTGGTAGCTTGTATGCAGCTAGAGATGAATGCTGGTTCTAAATGGTGGTATATTGACTCCTTTACTATAACAGCAGACCCTCCATGTGCTACGCCATCAGGATGATTGGTTGAGTAAATCGCAAAACCAGGTATATTGACCCTGCTTCTGTCGGTAAAGTGTGTTTCGGATATGAGGACAATGTCAAGTTTATGTAACTCAATAAGCAATTGGAGATCTTGTATACTGGAAGGCAAACCATTTATATTCCACGTGGCTAGACGCAACATGTCCATGAGTTATGGAGAAAGTCTTTCAACGAGCTTTACTATAAGACTCATCATTGAGCTTATTTGTTGAAGGAGAGCGTCGATTTTTTCGGACTGGTTGAACAGCAGTTCTTCGATTGACTTACTGCAAGTCGACGGTTGAGAGTGTTGTCTTTTTGTAACTTCAGCATAGGAGACAGAGTTGCGGGTAGTTTGTGGAGTATTTTGACCAGTTTTCAGAGCATTTTGGTCAGTTTTCGGAGATTTAGGTGTGGTGAATTGGACTTTACCTGTTGTAAGCTTAGGAGTTTGATGTTTAGGTCTCGTGTTAAATTTCCTTTCATGGATTTCTCGGTAGACTTGGCAGCCCTTGAAATTAGCTGGGTGGCTACCCAGGCAAAGGGCACATTTTGCTGGTGTGTTGCGGTCTTTTTTTGGACATTCGCTGGTCTTATGGTTAAGTGCGCATTTCACGCAGCGGAATGGTCTTGAGCAGTTGTTTTTTGTGTGCCCATACTGTTGACACCTAGTGCATTGCGGAACCACCTGTCGTTTTTTTGGATCTTCTATTATTACAGCTGTGTGGTATATGTATTTAATATCCTTTACTTTTCTGTTATTTGGACCCGGCTCTAAGTTAACAAAGAAGGTTGAAGTTGGTATTTTCTCGGGACCTATGCGTGCATTGAGAATTAAAAAATAAACAAAAAAATACTTAACAAATAATATATTATTTGTATGAAACATAGTATTCATTATACTTTTTTTTGTTAAAAATCCTATCTATACAGTTTCATTTTTATTATGTTTAATGACTTTCATGATAATTGAAAAATGATGTTTAAATGGAGGTAGTAAATAGGTCGTGCTTGTGAAAAGATTTTTTTTGTATTATACTTGAAATTGAAAAGCTATAATAATATTTGAATTGTTTTATTCTCTTTAAAAAAATATTTAGTTATTTTTTTTAGCTTCACGCTGTATCCCGCACACAACAGGGAAGGTAGAAAGTACCTGAGGGCCTAGTGTTAAGTAATACATTTGATGCCACTAAGATACTTCTATTCCCCCCCAGTTTCAGTGCCCTTTTGCCCCTTTACCAGAGTCAAAAAATATGAAATATTTGATTTCTTAAAGTAGGAATCGATCCCATAATCTGTAGCATTTACAGACACAAGCTTATACAGCCCCTGCACCGTTTAACAACATAGAAATTCTGGTAAATTTTGAACGTCTCATTATTTCTCAAGCAGGTATCGAATCCACATCCATAGCGTTTACAGTTCTTATTAATTAGGAAGAATGTATTGCCATCTATCCACCGTCTACAACTCACGCGTATATACAGTCATAGGCTTACTTAGCACGTTCTAATGGAGTGCGTAATGGGCTCAACGATAAATTCATTTAGCCGTATTTTAGTCGACGATAATGCAACGATATTGTTCGGATATACATACCTACCGTTGATTTAGAAAACGGAAGTGGGATGGAAGTTGCAAAATTTTTGATTTGGTTTTTGTACTTTTTTACATAGTTGCTGTTCAAATTGAAATGTTAATATAATTATAGAGATTTTATATGTTTTTTTTCGGTCAGTTGTTAAGTAGGTTATTTTCGTTTTGTTTAAAATTAGTATAAGAATTTTGTGTACAATGTATATATGTATGACACCAGGATTGGCGTTTCAACCTTTTTTTTAAGTTTGTCGCTGTATTCCACGCATAGCAGGGTTCGCAAAGGGAATCTGGGGATAGGTGGTGGAACTCAACGCCGTACTTTGCCTCGTCACCAGACTCGCTCGTACAGCTTACCGTCTCATTTCTTATAGCTATAGCACGCCTACGAGATTAACTCGAACGAACAAGCTTCGGCCATTTTGTGGACACCGTTAATACGGTTAATACGATGCCGGGACATAATAACTGCTTTGTAAAACCTTTGTCTCGTACCACCTAATCAGATTGTGCACTTGGCCCTCTTTCTCGTAATTAGTACGGGTTCTAATCCACGGGGACATGCCGTTAATTGAATATTATGCCATATGCGTAAATATTTAGGAACATGGTATGTATGTAGAGATGAGACCATCGTGACGCACTTTAGCGGTTTATGGAGGTTGTCTATTCGATTGTCATTTATGGGTGAGATATTAGTTATTTTAAAACCCCCGCTTTAGTATTGCAAAACACTGGCACATTCGGTACACTATAATAAAAGAACAGAAGACTAAACGCGGTTCGAGGTTCAATGCTTAACATACAATTGAATTCGGCTGGAAGATTTATAAACGGGTATTTTATACCCTACCTTACCCTCTGCCTTACTTTGAGGACCAGGATACAAAGTGAAGCTACACAATACACCCAAGCAGGTATTGAAGCCACACCTGTCACATTTAACTAGGCGTGCACCATCAACTGCGCCACAACGGTGCCACCATCTAAATAAATCTCTAAAATGTTAAATTGCCCAAACAAAAAGATAAAGTTGGTCGCGTAACTCGCAACATGTTTTATCTGAGAACTTGGTAATTAAAAATTACTCTTTGTTCTAACTTTAACGACATCGTGTTAAAAGTATCCAAGCTGCTGCCTCACTCTCGCGTACCTTCGCTTCATTTTTCTGTTTTAATATATATATAACTATAGCTATAGTTTTACTGTTTCTGTGTATTTTCTTATCTATTACATTTTTTTCCACTAAAGGAAAGTTTCATAAAATATATTTTCATGTTTATTGTACTTGTAATATATTGAAGTAAGATTTTCTTAATTTTTTTCTCGCTGTTGCTTCTGTTTGACTGGTAATAAACTGTACAACAGAGTTATGTATCGCAAAATAAAAAAAAATAATTGTGGGTTCGATTTCCACTCGGGAAATGAAATATTTAATATTTTTATTTATTCGCTCTGGTAGGCAAAACGCAGAGTACAGAACGGAGAGTTAAGACACTCCGTTCCCACTAGATTCTCTTTCTCTACACTCCTATATCTAGATACAGCGTAAAGCTAAAAAATAAAAACAATGATACAGATTAGAAAATACAAAAAAGAATCACTTCACGTTTACCGGCCGGCTCATAAATCTCCTACTTTATATTTCAACACATACTTCCAACTCGCGTTCTAACGAACCCCTCTCGTGCGTCCTACATTAATTTTTCCGAGCCTTAAGTCCAGACTGCGTGAAGGGTCCTTCCCCGGGTTGTATTATTAATTTTTTTTTGGTTCATACTGTATCCTGTATATAGCAAGGTGGGCAGAGGGAACCTAGTGTTAAGACACTCCGTTCCTCAATTTCCGCTGAATTTTTGAGACATTGCGTATTGAGTTGCGGAATTTGAAGTCGCGCTCTACCTTGTTACCAGAGCAAAAAAAAGTTAAATGTTAGATATTTCATTTTCCCCGAGTGAAGATTAAACTCATAACCGTCGTGTTTACAGTCATACGCTTGAACTTATACGCTACGGCGGCCTCGCCAACATCTACATAAAGTTAAATAATATTAAAAAAATAAAATAAATAAATCAGCTTCACGCTGTATCCCGCATACAGCAGGATACGCAGAAGGAATAAGACACTCCGTTCCCCACGCTTATTCATGTATTTTTTGATTAGGCAGGAAGAAGTGGACTTTGACGTGTGTTTTGTCTTATGTTCTGTTCTTTTATTTTGGCGTTCTGCATGCGCCAGCACTTTGCTTTACTGGAGCTGGGGCTTAAAATAAATAATACCCTCAAATGAGAATCAAACCAACAACCATCACGTTTACAATCACACACCCTTGTGTCACTGCGCATGATGACTTCATAAAGAATAAATATTACCTACAAACCTACATACGTACTACGGCTGTGATAAATGAAGCGAGCACGGAACATCCGGCGACCATCTGGCACATTCCGTGCTTATTACTCTCACAAAGAATCTGTGTAGAAAACGAAAACTCCATTCGTACCTCTATCCGGTGACACATCCACCCATTAGGTTATTCTCGAGGCGGCGGCATTTTTCATACCGATTCCCGAACACCTGTCACCCTTTGCTTTTCAATGGAATATTACATTAGGTTCGAATCCTAGGAGACGCGACGCGACGCGACGTCTTTGAACTGTATGGGTTGATTCTTGTCGTGTGTTATGTTGCTCACAACTGCTTGTATTGGTAACGTAATCTTATTAAACTTGAGTATGTAAATGTATGGGAATAGGAACATTGATGTGTCCTTTACAGGGACCGGCCAAGTGCGAGTTACACGAAAGATTTCAGTATCTACCGTGATTATATAACAAAAAAACACGTTTAGTGTATGGGGACCCTTGAATATTTATTTTTATTCTGTTTTTTAGCATTTGTTGTAGTAGCTTTTTTATTTATGAGAAACAGCTTGGCGACAGATGGACGGACAGACAGACAGGACGGACAGTAATAGGAGCCCGATTTACCCTTTCGATTTCTAAAAAACAAAAATACAAATAATTAACGAATTCCCATTTCCTTCATTTTTCTTAGTACATAATACATTCGAGTTAATTTCAAGTTATTAGCGTGAACTGCTTCCGTTACACCTCACCGTAAACTCATACCTTTTTATCGCCTTAACAAGTGGTATTTCAGTGAGAAGTTAAACCACATTTAACTCGTCAGAAAAAGTTCCCATTTCCACTAATATACTGCTGAAACTGTAACTTTTAATGTTAATCAAATTAGTTTTTCAATATTCAGAAGATTGGACTATAAATTGAAATATGTTGAAAAAGCTTACATTTTTAAATTAATTTGGTTTTCTTTTTTTTTCTTCTTTATACTGTATCTTGCATTTACATATAAGGGTAGGTAGAGGGAACCTAGTGTTGAGACAGTGCGCACCCCAATTTCAGAAGAATTATATAAGCTTTGCGTGTTAAATGGCGAGAAGAAATGAAATTATTAAATATTTCATTTCTTCGAGCGGGAATCGAAACCACCTGTCGCGTTTACAGTCACACCCTTGTACCCCTGCGTCTCTATCCCTTGCAATTATTTTATTTATTGAGCCTGTATTAATTACATATATTTTACAATGCCTCAAGAGTTCAGCGGATATTGGTGAACGGAAACGTCTTAACGTGGAACGGAGTGTTTTAACTCTAGGTTTCCTCTGCCTACTCTGCTATACCCGGGATACAGCGTTAGTCTAAATCTTATCGATGTAACTACATATGGTCAAAATTACATTGAACCCTGAATGTATCTATCATCTTAGATATTCCAAGTAGGTAACGGGAACAAAACCGCTGACAAGAACTAGTATAGTAAAGCAAACAAATATCCTCAACACCTAAATTTGCCACCAAACTAAGCCCAACCGTTCAAGTACAGGTAACACAATATGTTACCAACTAGCACAATGGTCGTATACAAAACATTCGGCCCCAAATAGGAACGGTTCGACTCCGCAAGGACCATCGACTACGTGAGCTGAATCGTAATTGTGGTGAGTTATCCCCTCTGTTTTTTTTTGTTTCTCTGGTTCCTTTTATTTATTGGGGGCTTTTATTGTTTGTTCAAAATGTTTATTAACCTTGAGTGTTTTGTTTTCTTATAATTTTATCAAGTACGTATTTCGAAATTGCAAATGATTTGTCAATCCGCATCTATGATATTCACAGAATATAAATAATACATTATTATATTATATATATACATACATATATGTGAACTTGTCGCGCTTACATTTACACTCTTTTACTCCTGCGCTGCGAAATCAATCATTTAATATATCAAAATAAATATATAAAACCATTCAGTTGTGAAAGTAAATATAACTAAAATATAAAAATAAACAATATTTATTTGTAATTTATACGTTACTAAGAATTCATTAGAGCCCCAATATGTCACATCGCCCGTATATTAGAAGGCAAACAAACCGACAAGGAGACGCGTCAGTTGACGCGACACCATGATTTATGTATAACGATTTTGATCATTCTGTTACAATATCATTTCCAATTTTGTATTTATTTTTACGATATGATTTTATCTGATTCGATGTTTGAGAAGCTGTGTGTTTATTGGGGTAACTTTTATTTTTTTACGTATTTTGTTTCTGTATTTAGATATTTTTAAAAAGTTTCGTAAAATTATATTTATAAAAGTTTTTAATTAAATCAGTTTTAGGCTGTATCCTACATACAGCTGGGTAGGCAGCGGTAACCTAGTGTTAACACACTCCGTTCACTATTTTTCGCTATATTGATTCTGAAGGCAATGCGTGTTGAATGGTGGAACTAAACACTGCGCTTGGCCTTAAAATATAAATATAAATAAATATATCATTTTCTCGAGCGGGAATCGAATCCACAACCAGCGTTTACAGTCTGACTTTGTGCCCCTGCGACACGACTGGCATGGCACGATAAATTATATTTACTGATACTATAGATAATATTACATAAATATAAATAAAAAAACTAAATAATTTATTAACATTATATTTTTGTTGTATACACATTTGTTATACAAGTTTCATTTTAAACAAGATAAGTCATCCAGAGTTATTACAATATCGACAGATTTATAATAATTATTTACATTTTGAAAGGATCGTACAAAATACATACATACATACATACATACATACATACATACAATTGATGTGCATTTTTGACTATATTTCAATTTGAATGTGTCGGTATTCCAACGTATCAATATTGGACAAGCTGAATATTCAGCAGGGCGAAAAACTGGGTTCAGGAGATCAAAATAAAACTCTGTGTGGTTTTGTGTGCTCGTATATAGTACCAATAGTTTATTTTAGGTTTTTAGCTTTTAATAATGACTTTAGTTTTTGAACTAAAAATGATTGGTGTGAAACTTTTTGGTTTTGTACTCGTATTTTTTTTCTGTGGATCAATGACAGTTAATCACTCATCTAGAAACTCATCTAGAGTAGGCATTTTTATTTTGTGTGTTTTAAAGTAATTTATTATTCGATTTTTAAATTAAATTAAGTTTATTATGCGGCTGTGACAGTGGATAGTAAATTGATTTATCGGTTGTGTAAAATGTTATATAAACAACAAGATAAAAACTACTTTTTCTTAGGATAATTTAAATAGTTCATTTTTGATATATGTATACTTTGCACATTCCGAATTCATATTTCACTTCCAACAATATATTCTATCTACAGTAAACCTTTTTTTTGTATATGGGCAGTGAACCATAAACATCTAGCAGGGTGGGTACGTATGGCACAAAAATGATAATTTTGACCCGATCCCAGTTCCCGTAAACATATTCAATTCGAATAACTGTTCAGAATTTTCAATTCAATTACATGTGTGTTTGACGAGTTCCGGATGTATGTATGTATGTATGTATGTATGTATGTATGTATGTATGTATGTATGTATGTATGTGTGTCGATTCATATTTCAATTTAAACAACTAACCCGAAGATTTCAATTTGCGGTGTATGTAGGTGAGCTGGTGAAATTGTATTCTGACGTTTTATCCAGGGCCGGATGCTGTCGTTGATAATAATAATTATTTTTGTCCTACAAATACATAGATATAGAACACATTTTGTATTTTATTTCTCTCTTGCGTTAAAACTGTAGGCGTGTTTTGGATTTCAAAATCAAAATATTCTTTATTCCAATACGAGCACATGACTTGAATCGTCAAGTTACATAGAAATGTCATTAGTATCAGTCCTACAAGACGGCTCGGAAGGCAGGCCTGCTAATAGCTGGCGAGAAACTCACTGGTTGCTTGAAATTTGGGAACTCAACCATCTTATTCTTGTTACCCCAATCATATTATTATTAATATTATTTTATTACATACTATAAAACAAATAGATTACCGTTGATCGACGTTTAGTTTTTTCAAAGTACGCTACGGAGTTAAATCCGGTTTCCACTCTCAGACACTGTGATTCTAAAGAAAGATTTATATATAGTAAGTACATGCGTTTTATATTGCAGCCGAAAAGCTCACATAGTATATATTCATAATATATTTATAAAAATATATTTTTTGCTCGAGTAAGATTCAAATCTACAGCTATCGTTTACACAAATCAAATATTTTTCAACTCTACTACAATGATATATTCAATAGAATCAATAAAGATCATTATCAAACACCATACAAACTTCCAATTTTAAGTGCTCATCAAAACTAACAAAAAAGTAGTTTTAACTACTATTTAATACATTGTACGGATCAAACAAAGTTGGGTCGTAAACGGCAAATTTACTGTTATTCCGTCACGGCAATCCCCTGTAACTGCGTTATAATAAAGTATTCATGGAAATTACCAATTTCGTGCGAATCCATTATTTTATGTTCACTCTTTTAGTTATAGATGGTAGGTGTAGCGAAGGCCAGTCAGTAAACTCGACTGGTTGTGGGTTCGATCTAAACTCGAGGAAATGAATTATTGATTTAAATTTATATTTTCATTTCTTCGTTCAGTTGAGTTCTGTCAATCAACACACAATGCCTCCAGAATTCGGCAGAAAATGGGGAATGGAGTGTTTTAACACTAAGTTCCCTCTGCCTACCCTGTTGTGTTCGGGATACAGCGTGAAGCTGATACTGATAAAATAATATGTCTTCTCCCTGGTGTCGAGACAAACCGCGGCGTTGAGGTCCGCCACTCAACCACCTAAAAAGGGATGTCTGAACCACAAGGTTTTTATTGCCTATTCTGCGGTGTGGGAGATACAGTGTGAAGCTGATGAAAAGGTATAACATGTTCGTGCAACTTCTTTTTAATTGTACTTTGTTAGTATTGTAGTGACTATGCAGTGTTAGTTGTTAATTATTAAAATGTGCTATTTATTAAAATAAATTTACTATTATTACTACTTATTAAGGCAGAGAGAAGATATCGTAGTGTCAAAACACTCCTTTCCATTTGAATTCGTAGTATTACGTGTTGATTGGCGGAACTGAAATAATTCATTCACTCAAGTCGAACACAAAACCATCGCGTTTATAGTCAAACGGTTGTGCCACTGCGCTACTACGGCGTCATTGACAGTAATATATACATATTCGTTATTGTAATTTATAAATTTGTTTCGAACACCTTATTTTATCAAAATATCAAATTGCCACGATGATATTTATTTTAAAATTTGTTACGTAGAATTGCGGTTAATTTAGATTTTTTTTTATCAGCTTCACGCTTTATCCCACACACAACGGGGTAAACAGAGGGAACCTAGTGTTAAGACACCGCTCCCCAGTTTCCGCCAAGTTTTGGAGGCATTGCATGTTGAGAGTTACGGAACTCAGCGCCGCGCTGTGTCTCGATATAAGAGGGAAGAAATGAAAGTATACATGTATATAAATCTAAAAATAAAAATTTCCTCTGAGGGGGTAAAATTTCCTCTGAGGGGATTGAACCTGAAATCGGTCGATTTTACAGTCACATTTTGTGCCCCTGCGCCACGACTGGCCTCAGATATTTTAATTCAACTTAATAATTAATCGTTTTTTATGAGTATTATATAGCTTATTGGTACGAGCACAACAAAAAGTTGAGTGAGAAGACACTCAGTTTTATGATCGAATTACGTGCCGCTCCAACACGCAACAACAAAGGCAATTAGGCTTTATAACTTAAAAGGTTTCTTATCTAACTTAATTTATCCAAAGTAACTTTCTCGAAGTGAGTTAAGTACGAAACGTAATTCAAAACACCGACACAAATTTTAAGTGAGCTGATACAGAATAAACGTTGCTGTAAATATTTTATCAAAATTGTATGTAGTTTGAACTGTGTATTCGTGAAATTTGTTTTTTTTAGTTGGTACTAGCGGTGGATTTATTTACAAACGGTGCACAAATACATATTTTTTGTTTGGATGAAAATTATTAACTTGGTCTCTAAATCTAAAAGTAATGGATGTATTCTAAATTAATTGAAGAAATATTATTAAGATTAATACTTCATTTACTTTTTTTTAGCTTCACGCTATATTCCGCACATAGCATGGTGACCAAAGGGAACCTGGAAAGTGGGGTTAGTGCTAAGACACTTCCGTTTTTCGCTCACTTTTCGGTAAACTCTATTGCAAGTGTTGAGTGTCAGAACTCTGCGCCACCCTTTTGCCCTATTACCTGAGCGAGGAAAATTAAAAAAATAATTATTTAATTTATTCGAATGGGAATCGAACCCACAACCTGTCGTGTTTACAGTCACACGTTTGTGCATCTGCGCCGTGACTTGCCTACCAAAGATATATGTTAACTATTTTATATTTTTCTAGTGTATTAAAGTCAACTTGTAACAAAGCCTATTCAATTGTTTAATAAACATAAAATGTTTCAATTTATTACTCAACAGACGATCCTTTCTTCTATCTAGATCCTACAAAGTACTAGAATATTAAGAGATTGCGTGTCAGATGGTGCTTTACCACTTATACTCGTACATAGTGATCTATGTAATAAAAGTATTCAGTTTATATTATAATTGAATTCTAGATTTTAAGATTACTATTTTTGATAAGTTGTTCTAAATATCAATCGAATTGAAAACTTGAGGTAATTTATTGTATTTTTTTTTGTGTTTTTGAACTTTTTTTAATGAAAATATATAATTTATATTATCTACTTGTATCTAGACTTAGTTCAGTGAAACTAAAACAGCTTCACGCTGTATCCCGCACACAGCAGGGTAGGCAGAGGGAACCTAAAACAACTAAAGTAAACAATACAAAAACTTATTAATAACTGTATAATTATAAAATTTTAATTAGGTAACCTCAGACTATAATTTTCATAATAATATAATATGTTTTTTCTCAGCCTCAGCTATGTATGTATATACCTAGTTAGTGTAGATTTACTTTATTTCCCGTCGAATGGGTTGCGTTCTCTTCGAAAACAAAGGCGTTTCCTAGTGGCTGCCGGTGACATGCGCGCACGACGTTTGTATGATTTCTACTGTTCAATTCATTGAATTTTATAATTAAATATGATTGTGTTGTGTTAATTAAATTGTAATATATGGATGAAATATGTTTTTTTTAGCTTCACTAGCTTCACGCTTTGTCCCGCATATAGCTTAAGGTTAAGCAAATGGAATTTGGGAACGTAGTGTTAAGTATGTTACTCCGTCTTTATTATGACACTTCCGTTTCGCGTTTCCGCCCAATCCTGGCTTCATTGTCGGAATATTCAACTATTATTTAGAAATATGTAATTATATAGTATGAGATAGCTAGCTAGCTTTTACTTGCGGCTTCGCCTGCGTGCTCTAATGGAAATACTTAAGAGTTGCGTATGAGACAGACAGACATGTACATATACTATGTATACATTATAGCCTTCCCCAATAAATGGACTACCATCAAACAAATAATTCTTCAAATCGAACCGTAGTTACTTATTTAGAAAACGTATAAAAATTTAAACGTAGCGGGACTCAAACCCGCGCCTCCTCGAAACCGATCGTAGTTCCTTAGATTACTGGGTTCAAACAAACAAACCTCTTAGCTCGGAGCACGTTAACTTTAAGAATAGACGAAACTAAATATTTCTCTACAGTTCATTTTTCACGGCGATCGAAGTTTACAGTTTCTGATACAAAAGTATAAATAATCGTTTGTAACAATTATTTATAGTTTTTTGAAAGCTGTAGCTATTAGTAATGAAAAATCTCTTATTTTTATGTTTTATCCCTTTAGGTCTTATGATGTTGTTAAAGATAATTTGTAATAACTTTTGAACGAATGTATGTACTTTAAAGTTATATTATAAAAAAATAAAATTTAAACTTTACTTATATTTTACATAAAGTAGTGAAAATGCGAAATATATTAACTTTTTCTTTAATAAAGGGTAATTGAAAATAAAAGAATGAAGTTGGCTTAGTATAAAATCGACGAGGATGGGATTCGAACCCACGCGTGCAGAGCACATTGGATTAGCAGTCCAACGCCTTAACCTCTCGGCCACCTCGTCTTGTAGTAGACAGTTAAATGTATTATACTATTTTTGTTTTTGATGATTTTCTACTGGACTTACCTGTTATTAAACGCCACCTGCGCCACGACTTCATCAGCCTCAAGTTTATATTCACAAGCGTGTGACAGTAAACGCAACAGGTTGTAGGTTCAATTCTCATTCGAAGAAATTAAATTTTAATATTTTCATTTCTTCGCTCTAGTGTTGAGGCAAGTCGCGGAGCTTAGTTCTACCACTCAACACGAAGTGCCTTGAAAATTTGGCGGAAATTGGGAAACGGAGTGTCTTAACATCAGGTTCCCTCTGCCTACCCTACTACACGTGGGATACAGCGTATAGCTAATAAAAACAACCCTATAATTGGTAAGAGTTGCTCCGTACAAATGTGACGCAAGAACCATCGCATCTCATACATATTCCAAAGAAGCGTAATTATTCACGCGCACAGGGTCATATTATGTAAGTTTTAATGAAAGCACGGCTCCATTAGGAGCGGAATATTCATTCCCTTGATGACCCTCTCGAATAATAAGTGTATTGTTGTAGGTACAACAACCCTATAGGTTC
This sequence comes from Heliconius sara, assembly GCA_917862395.2. NCBI lineage: Eukaryota > Metazoa > Arthropoda > Insecta > Lepidoptera > Nymphalidae > Heliconius > Heliconius sara. The sequence continues at coordinate 3,101,185 of OU860783.2, read as the reverse complement.
CCGGCAAGTGCCGCCCTAGGGTTTCCTTATTGCTAATGATGTGGAAATCTATAGACATGTGACTGGAAAATATTATATTTATCGCATGGCTTTCTAGATAAATAATTAATAGCTGAATGGTATTGAGTTGCATATTTTAATAAGTTTCTCGGATCGCGGCGTTGAGTTCCGCCACTCAACAAGCGTTGCCTCGGCGTAAAATGGGGAACGTGTGGGATACAGCGTTGTTAAAAAACACACTTTTAAGATATTATAGTTGTTGTCCATGTTATACAATGCAGTATTTAGTATAATCGTAAGCGTTGATATATTAGCTTAGTTTCACTAAAATGGGATCTAAATAATAAAGTTCATGTAGTCCCTTGTCGCGACCAATATCTGAGGAAGCGTTAGGAACGTGCTTCGCAAAACAACCAGACTGGATAAAAAGTATCAACATTGTTGTCCGAACTTACCTGAGTACATCGAGAGTAGATAAAAGTTGTTAAACTTATAAGGCTCTTCTACTCTCACAGGAATTTTGTTACATTGAATTTATTACTTCACTATCTGCAGTATTAACTTGGAAAGCTTGAAGAATTCGGCCGAAAGTGGGGAACGGAAATGACTTAATGGGAACATTAGGTTCTCAGGTTCCCTCAGCTTATCCCGCTATGTTCGGGTTGCTGCGTGAAGCTCACTCGAACAATTCGTTCCGAAGTGAAAAATGCGTTTTTCTATTATGTTATTATATTTTAAAATTGAAATAAATTATAGATACGTAGTTTAAGAATGTTAGTCATTTTTCAGTACCTTACTTACGAAATTTAACATATTTTTTTAACCATTTTAATTACTTGAAAGTCAAAACTTGCATTTAAAAAGCACCACTACCTAAAATGTCACAAAGGACCAATATTTATATACTGTTGAAAAGGGATCATGTTCCTACAAAATGGTTGACATCGTCACTAACATATTTACGTAAATCGATTCTGTCCTGTTGTCACGTCACAACCGTTTTACCCTTTACTCAGTACAAAGGGGCAGGGATGTTAAAATATGAAAATAGCACAAGTTGATATTTTGTATAAGTACCTTTCTAAATACTTATAAAATAGCAAGAAAAATTTGATTTAGCGGGTTCGAGTCCAAATTTTTGTACGTTTTTAGAAAATAAGTATTTTTCTTTCTTTAGAGTGGAATAACACTTTAAAAATTGATGGATTGCATTTCAATCACTTGTAATTTGTTTTGTGTTACGAAATATCTACTAAATACATATACATATGGCAGAGTAGGGAACCGTTTTGCCCAATTTTCTTGACATTGCAGGCGTTACTTAACGCCGCGCTCTGTCTACCTAATTTCATGATAGTCATAACTCTGGGAGGAGATGCAACACATAACCATCACATTATCAAACAAACCCTGTTCCACTGTATCACAATCACCTCGTAACATTTGGTACTTGGTTAATCTATGTGAGATTCGAACTTACTTCTACGAAATAATCATCAATAGCCTATTATATGACAAAACACGCCACACCATAATCGATGTATCGTGCATTTAATGTTAAATTGTTATTAATTTTGCATAATTATTGCGGCCGGTCGTGGTGGTTAGGCACAGAGTGTGACTGTAAAATCGACTGGTTGTGGGTTCGAACCTCACTCGCAGAAGTGAAGTATTTATTTACATTTATATTTTCATTCGCTCTGGTGTCAAGGCAAAGCGCGGCGTTGAGTTCTGCCACTCAACACGCCTGCAATCCAGAACTCGGCGGAAAGTGGGGAATGGAGTGTCTACATATTAGGTTCCCTCTGCCTACCCGGCTGTGTGCGGGATGCAGCGTGAAGCTGATTTTTTCTATATAATAATTATTGCAAAAAAAAAACAATATTACAATACATCTGACGCCCCTCCACTGATTGGCCTCTCATTTAGCACATTTGTGCGTCACGAATACATAATTCGTATTCGGAGTTGACGCCATTAAAGATAATCTCCACTGCCTATACGGGTCCTATCATTGATTGCTTCGCTTCAATGGGCTACATGCTGAGACACCCTGTAGGTGGAATTTAGGTCTCTTTAGCTATGTAAATTATTACTATATGTGGCTCGGTCTAGGTATTGTTGAGGTTCCAGGTCTAGACCCTAGATATAGTGTAGACCTATTATGAGCTATCATTGTTAGTCATGTCATATCTAATTGTCTTCAAAATAAATTATAATGTAGCGTTTTTGACTGTGTTTAGATCAGCAGTGTTTATTTTTGTCATGTCACCAGTTGGGTCACTGGTTTGATGTCTGTTTGCCCTTAATTTGACTCCGTATTGCTTATGGCAAAGTAGATGAAAAGAAGAGGTAAAACTTCGAGCTGTGTTATTATTTTTCTTTTTATAAATATAGTAGAGGCCGTCGTGACGCAGAGTACTAGTGTGCAACTGTAAACGCGACAGTTGTGCGTTCGCTTTCCAATTCGCCACTCCACACATAATTCCTTCAGAATTTTACGGTATCTTAATGTAGAACGTAGTGACTTAACACTCTGCCAACACTGCTGTGTGCGGGATACAGCGTGAAGCTGAAAAAGAAATACAATAGTATTAAACGTAATGCATATTCAACGGTGAAATTATCAAGGTTATGATATATAATATGGAAACTATGAAGTTGCTTCGGGGCAATTGCAAGCCATCTAATGGGTGGTACATACATACATATATATATACATACACGTACGAGACTGTAGTACCTACCAATATTGGCGTGTTCGTAATAAACAATCGAATTGGTACCACTTGAAATGCTAATTTTGAATTTTGCCCCGATATAACGGTAATTTTATGTAGGTATTTGTCAATTTTGCTATGTAAAATGGAAACTGGTGGGATTATTGTTGTTAATTTTACAATTATATGTAATGTATATATATATATATATATATATATATATATATATATATATATATATATATATATGTATATATATATATATATATATATATATATATATATATATATATATATATATATATATATATATATATATATATATATATATATATATATATATAGAAGCTTAAATGTTAGAGTTTTATGCATTTAAGGTAAAAGTCAACATAATAAAAGCTATTATGATTTTAATTATAAATGAGTCTTGTGGTTCGTCATGTGTGGTAGATCTTATTTGGATTTCGATTTGGAATTTGGACAAAAATGCCGTGGAAAAGGGCGACCAAAAAAGAGAAAAAAATAAAAGGAATTTATTTAATAAACATCATGCTAATTTATTTAACAAATGTTACCTATATTAAGCAATAATTACCGTTATAAATACGCATGCGTTTGAAATATTTAATAAAATGTATATTTCCATTTCTGCACTCTGGTGTCATGGCAAAGGGCGGCGTTGGGTTCCGCCACTCAACACGCAATACCTCTACAATTCGCCGAAATATGGGGAACGGAGTGTCTTAACACTAGGTTGATGGAAAAATTTATTGCCGCTTAAAACTAAAATATCGTTAGCCCAATCTCTTCTTTTTCCCATTCTGGATTATGCAGATTCCTGTTACCTAGATTTGTCACAGCAATTACTAAACAAGCTCGAACGTCTCCAAAATTTAATAATTAGATTCATTTTTGGATTGAGGAAGTATGACCATATTACTCAATATCGAGTTCAACTTAAATGGTTGACCATCAAGCATCGACGCAATTATCCTTTTATATTCTATCTTGTATATGCCATTAACTCCTTCATGCCTCAAACAAAGATTTACTTTCCTGGGCTCCCACCCTCAGTCTTTCAATCTCCGTTCAAGGTATGACAACGTATTGGAGGTTCCATTATGTCGCACCAAGTGCTACAGTGAATCATTCACAGTAAAAACAGTGAAATTATGGAACGAGCTACCCCGGTTCATCAGGCAGTCGACATCAGTTAATATTCTTAAGCGTCGTCTAAAAGAGTATTACCTTTCGCTATAGTCATTATATCTGTTTTGTACATATATTTAAGTCTACAATTGTATCTCTATGTAAATGTATATATGATATCTATGTATGTATTTATGTATATATGTATGCATGTATGTATTTATGTATGAATAGTGTATGTGTGTATATATGTATGTATTTGTGTATGAATAGTGTATGTGTGTATATATGTATAATATGATTAATAGCAAAAATATTTTTGTGCAGTCACCCGCCAACAATTCTCTTAATATTAGTTTAAATCAATAAAAGGTTGCCTTGTAAGAGATCACTTATAGTGATAAGGCCGCCTTTGCCATGTACTATAATTTAATTTTTTTTTCTGTATTATCTTTATGCAATAAAGTGTTTTTGATTGATTGATTGATAGGTTTCCCACTGCCTATACTTGGTTGCTGGATACAGCGTGAAGCTGATTTATTTTATTATAAATATCCAATATGTTCACATACGTTTATCCCAAAACTCATCATTTAACTTCATTTAACATGTAACAAATGAATTCGGTTTCGTATCGTAAACACTTTTATGTAATTTTGTCGACTTAATGGTATTTACTTTACACATCCAAAAGTAGGTCAGACGAGAGGAGTAATAAAGCGATATGTTTGTTCCATTAAGCTCCACACGTCGAATGCGAGTGGCCATCAAGCCTTCATCTCGATAGCATTATTCGAGGTCCTTTAAGTTTTTCTATGAAAAAACTTTTTATAGCGCGGTCGCATTACCATGTGAACCGTTTACGGCCCACATACCGCCGATAAAACTCTGTTGGCCAGGGCAGGGATGCGGGCTTAAGTCCTGTAAGGGATATACTGTAACTTGACGCGATAATAAGTTTTGGATACGCAACGAAATTATCTACTTTTTCTATTTTAGATAAATGTTCCTCTGACTTGTTATTTAGGGTTTTTTTTATGATATATGTACATACATTTATACATGTACATGTACATGTACATATATGTACATATGTTGGTATGATATATGTACATACATTTGTAAAATAACTGGAAATTTATGAATCATTATTTTCGGAATCCTCAAAGGAGGTATGTGTCCAGCAGTGGGCAGCATAAGGCTCCAATGATGATGATAATCAATCATATCATCCTGGTCCTCCGCATCCAGTCGAAGCCAGTCCGCTGCCTTTCCGGATAACCTCATTTCTGATTTTATCATTCAAATAGACTTTTCTCCGCATAGCTCGCTCCATAGCACGTTGTAAGTTGACTTGAAACTTGTGGTCTAGACCCACTGTTAGTGCTCACGTTTCAGCACCGGACGCCATGATGATAAATTAAATTCTTTAATATACTGAACAGATTGAACAGTACTATGTAAAGTCGTTGCTATAACTACATGAAATCACTTGCCAAGTGGCGTCCAGTGCTAAACTGCACGTGTCATATGGAATAAGTTTATGAATAGTTTTAGCCGTTAAAACTTATTTCAATACTAAACACAACAAGCGTCGAAACGAGCTCATTAAATATATTATGATTTAGTATTATTGAGTGCTTATTACCGTATTGTTTGTTTAATATGATATTAGCCCAATATTCAGTCTAAAATGTTTTGTTTTGAACCAAGTTTTACATACGGTTTCCAATGATGATAATTTCCTGATATACGAAGTATCTAAACTGAAACTCTTAAGATGATTTGTGTGCTGCTGGAACCCAACAAGAAAATTTTATATTTGTAATCTTCTGCGTAATTTTTAGTCCTTTATTTGTTTTTCGATGTTGGAAATGATTTTAATTGAAATGATTTTGATAAATTTACCAAAAATGTCTACTACAAAAAAATAAAATATACTACTATAAATACTTCATAATCAATAATCGCTAAGCCACTCGTGTACCATCACCACGAATTTACAGAAATTTCATCTGCCCAGCAATACTTCCAGAAGCTTATAAATCACCAGTTAATGTCAGAAATAAAATTTGTGATTTACTTCGATAAATAAAGCAGAAGCGGGTCACATTCTAAATCATGGGCAGGCGTCGTCAGCACTATCTGAATACGGCACCTGGCGTCCACGAGATGTATGTTTCTTTTTGTTGTTCAGCCAACGAGTTTTTCACGTACATACTCCTCTCGTCTCGGTACCGACGTGCGCGAACACCTGTGCCTATTCTACGTCTTCCATATTTATTATGCTCATTTTTATGTACAGATAGAAACGATAATGGTCTTTTTTCTGTATTTATATAGCAATTTAGAACTTTTGTGTCAAAAATTTGATATATTTGTATGTTTTTTTTTTGGGGAATATATTGTAATATATTTGTTAGTAATCACTATTTATAGTGTCATCTGTGTAATATGCTTATTATTTTATCGATTTAGAGAATATAGAGAGAAATGGCAAATTTTAATCTTATTTAATAAAAATTATTGAGGATTTCGAAAATTGAGAGCGTTCATGGTGCAGGAGCAAAAGCGTGTTGGATTCCCACTCGAGGAAATGAATTATTTTATTTATATTTTCATTTCTTGGCTCTGGTGTCGCGGCAAACCGCGGCGTTGAATTTTGCCACTCAACACGCAGTGCACATAGAATTCGGCCGAAAGTGAAGAGCGGACAGTTTTAGTACTAGGCTCCCTTTGCCTACCCTGTTACATGCGGAATGCAGAGTGAAGAAATGAACCTCATATGATATACCTATGTAGAGGCTTATCTCACTATTCTACAACAGTCTGACTCTACTCAAAGAAAAATATAAGCAATTTTGCTCCTTTTAAAAACGTTAATATCCCATATATTTTATAGCTCCGACTGTACAATGGTGGAGCGGTTGTGAACTTATCGCGTAATGTTGCGTTATTTTTTTGAACGACGCGTTCCGTCTGATGTTTTTATTATGAAGACGTGTCGGGACTAGGCAAGGGAAATATTTACAGTAGGTACCTATGTTAAGGAAATGTGTCCTCGTGATGTACGACTCACTTGCCTTCGAATGCTATTTGTACGCTTCAATTGTTATGTTGTTACAGCCCTTTTTTAGGGGGACGGCGTGAACGGTAGTTTCCTATTCAAATTTGTGTATTTTATATGCTCCTTTTAATGTTGGTTTGGTATTTTGTTTATAATTTTTTTTACATTAACGGAGTGTGTTAACAGAAGAGTCCATCTGTATTCCACATAGCCGGGAAATTGAGGGACCCTAGTGTTAAGGGTCACTCCGTTTTCTACTTTCAGTAAAATTTTGTATACAGAAGCAGAGAAATGAGAGGCAGAAAACGTTCCCTAATGTGGCAATCGAACTCACGCCCTACTTGTTTACAATCAGTCGTTGCCCCACTGCACGGCATCAATCATTCCCCTATATTTGTTATCTCTCACCGTCTCTTCCAATATTTCATTAAAAGAGCCAAGTTCAACTTAAATATTGTTGTAAAACTGTGCTCATTAACTTAAGTTCCTCTGGACGGAAGTGTGTCTCAAAGTGCTCCTTCTTGACTCGACTTATTGATATAATAAATTAGTATATGCAAAATTTTAAAAGGAAATTATTACATCAGGATATTTTTTTTACCGTGTTCTTGGTTGTATTGTTAGAGTGTGTCGTTTTTATTATTATGTTTGTTGGATTTTTAACCGCACTAGTATTAAATATTTTATTTCCTCGAGTGCAAATCGAACCCGCAACCCGTTCACAATCACATTCGTGTGCCCACGAGCGACGACTGGCCATTAAAAAATAAAACATATATACAAAAAAAAATAACCGGTACATATAAAGCATAGTTTCAAAGACTTTAAACAACTTCTAATATATGCACGCCGTATCTCGCTTTGCAAATTGGAAATTTGGCGTTGTGGCCTCGTTATCGTTTTCATTTCGGTAAGTGTGCCCGAGCAGTTAGTGCAGCGGGAAGTGCAGGGTAAATAAATGAATTTAATGTTTGTGTTTGTGTTTGTGTGACCCAAACGTTGGGTTTGGCTGTACTTAATATGTTTGCTGTATCATGTTATTTTCATTAGTATCGTTTGTATGGTTATAAATGATTTTAGTTTAAAGTGAACTGGTGTATTTGATGTCGTTGTGTTTGTTGGTTGGAAGGTCTTTAAGGTCAGTCATGGTTCAGGTTCAGGGGCGTTCGACTGCAAACGCGACAGGTTGTGGGTTCGTTTGACATTCAGCGTCACGCTGTATCTCGCATATAACATAGGATAGGCAGAGAGGGAACCTAGTGTAAAGGCACTGTTGAACAATTTCCTTCCGATGAAGCAGTGTGGCGTAGCTCAACGCCGCGCTTTGCCTATAATAAATACTAAAATAAAAAACCTAATTCATTAACACATCAAAACTAAAATCCCAACAAAAAATGTAAACCCAGACGCCTCAAAACCAATACAGAAGCAAGTGTCTCCTGCGAAATGACTAAAGTAGCAAGCGAGTCTATAATCCTCACCTGGTACCAACTCGCCGGAGAAGCTCGCAGATTACCGTACGGCTTTATAGACGGTGTATTAAGAACGCTTTGAAACATTCTGAAATGACCCGCTCTGTACGAGACGATGGAATGATGAGAAATTATTAATTTGTGCGCTAAGCTCTTGTATAAGTATGGAAAACTTAGAGATGTAGGTGAAAAAAAAAATGAAAAAATGTTGTGTATTTTCGAGATTAGAAAAAAAACAAAGAATAAAACTATTTAATTGGTTTTGAGGCCGGTCGTGGCGCAGCGGTACAAAGTGTGACTGTAAACCGACTGGTTGTGGGTTCGATCCCCACTCGAGGAGATGAAATATTTACTTAAATTTATATTTCCATTTCTTCGCTCTGGTGTCAAGGCAAAGCGCGGCGTTGAGTTCTGCCACTTAACACGCAATGCCTCCGGAATTCGGCAGAAAGTGGGGAACGGAGTGTCTTTCACTACGTTCCCTCTGCCTACCCTGCAGTGTGTGGGATACAGCGTGAAGCTGATTTTTATTTTTAATTGGTTTTTGTTTACTATTTTCTTTAATAATATTTTGTAAAACGTGGAGGATTATTGTGATGTTAATAAAAGGAAATTGATTTATGTAGTTTAATGATCAATCATGAAATATTTTTAAAATTTAAGGAATAAAATATAAAAAGGAAGGAAAAAATAAAAAAAACATTATGCATCGGCCGGGAATCGAACCCGGGCCGCCCGCGTGGCAGGCGAGCATTCTACCACTGAACCACCGATGCTTGTGATACAATGTTTAAATTAAGCGAATATATTGTGATTCATAAACGTTTATGACCCTAAAAAAATTGTTAAATAACTATTATTAAAATATATTAGCTTATCATATTAAGTACAATGTCATGCAAATACAGTTTTTATTTTATTTTATGAAAATAAACCACCGTTTAAATTATAATATTGGATAATTTAATGTTTGACAAGTACTTTCAATAATTTTATTTTTTATTTAAGTTATTTAGTGACTCATTTCTCCGTTTTACACTTTTTATTTTGAAAAAATACAAATAACGAGATTTCCTCGAGTAGGGATCGAAACCACAACCCGTCGCGTTTACAGTCACATACTTGTGCCCATGCGCCACAATTGGCCTCGAATGTGTTAAAAATATTATTTAAACCTAAAATTATACAGATATTTATATAAAATTCTTTTAATTCACTACCAAACCGAGTCGTTAGTGAGCCATTAAAAATAAATATAGCGGTGAAAAATAAAAACCACTCGGCACTTTTATTTTGAACGAATGAAACGCGTTAAATGCTCTTTTATTTCCGTTTCCACCGAATAGCGATCGGATTCCGGCCGTACAATACTATCACTTTTTTTTTCGTAGCACCTGGTCTTTTATCCGATTACAGAAAAAAGGAGGATTAGACTTTCAAAACTATGTGTAGCTGTGTGTACAAGTGTTCTTCTTCCAGGTGCCTTGTGAAGCCGTTTTATTTTGGTACTAGTACTGTGGGTGAATCGTACTTATTAGATCCTTCGGGAACTGTTCCCGATCTAATTAATAAGTTTTGATTACGAAATACACCAATTTTATAGAAAATACAGTAAAAACTATTTATAAAAGTTAGTTAGTACCTTCTTATTGAGTTAACTTCAAGGGGCCGTTAATCTGAATATTGGACTATTTTATGATAAGTGGTCTTGACAGATAGACAAGTGATCCTACCCAGTCCAAACATTGGCTTAGCCAATTATTTGACATTATTTTTTTAAGATGTTTTCTTTGTAAAAATTGTTAGTAAAACATGAAGGTCGATGAGAAGATCACCAAGGTCGATGAAGAGGTTCACAGCCAAGCCAACAAAACAACAAGTTGAAAACCAAAGCAAACTTTATTATAATTATACTTCTACATACATTCAGATTTATATATGTTTTACATGAAATAGTATTAGTAGAGAAAAAAACCGAGCAATTTTCCATGGCAGTAATTCATCCGTCGGCTAATGCCAAGAGCCCTCCTTCTGAGGACCGCCTTTGAAAATATCCCTCTCACGGCCTCTTTGCAGGCAAAAAGTAAATGACGTGCAGTCAGACGTCAACGCTAAAGGTGCATTCACGCGACCAAGTATCGTTTTGTGAATTCTTTCCAATAGTTCCATTTTGTGTAGGAAATTGTTAATAAATACTGTTGTTGTGTTTGTATTATATACCTACTATTATTTGAAGCTGTCGGTGTGTGGTTAGACAGTTTGGTAAGCGCGATTGTTGTGGGTTCAGTTCCCACACGTGGAAATTATTTATTTTCATTTCCCTGCACTAATGGAGAAAATGTGGCGTGAATTGCATTATTAAATACGTAATGTGTCGAAATATTAGGCAGAAAATGAGGACGTGAGTGGTTTTACACTAGCTTTTCCCCTGCGTGAAAAAGCGTGAAGCTGCTTTTTTACATACTCTATTTTGATATAAATATTGAAAAAGATAGCTACGTAAGCCACCTACTATAACGTGTTAAAAGTTCCTGCACACGGTATATGCATATTTTAATATTTCGATAGGCCGTCCTGAAGTCCACTGTTGACGTTGGTTTTAAGCATGATATATGTATGTATGTATGTATGTATATGGGTGACTTGTTTAACTTTCATCATAAAACATTTTTTACGGCCGCGTACGACGTATTGTACTTTAATGTGGGATACAAATTCAGCTGCGGTACTCTATGTGTATATTTAGATTTTTTTTTTACATTTAAAATAATCAGCTTCACGCTGTATCCCGCACACAACAGGGTAGGCAGAGGGAACCTAATGTTAAGACACTCCGTTCCCCACTGAATTTTGGAGACATTGCGTGTTGAGCGACGAAAGTCAACGCCGCGCTTGTCCTCGACACCAGAGCGTAGATATGGAAATATAAATTTGAGTAAATATTGCATCCTCGAGTGAGGATCGAACCCACAACCAGTCGGTTTTACAATCACTCTTTGTGCCCATGTGCCACGACTGGCCATTCATACAAAAATATATTAAACGATTCTCATAAAGTAAAAGCTATTCTTTATTGCGCCTATTCTTATTTTTGAATACAAAAACGACGCCAAGCTAAACGTATTGTTGGTCCGTGGCGATAAACTAGCTCAGTTATTTAAAAAAAAATAAAAGAATATTTTTTAAAACTTATCTCCTCAGCCTCACCCATTGCTTTGTCTTTCCAAAAAGCTGAGGGACCGATGCGGGCGAAACCGCTTTATGTGAGCTTTCTAAAGTTTTGTTCCAAAAAAAAAAGTTTGTTATTAAATTATGTTAAGCTTAATATGAATAGATTAAATGTTATTTTTAATATGTTTCTTAAGTGTTATTTGTTACAACGGAATAGAGAGAAGAAATAAATATTTTTGTTTAGAATATTAATAAATATTTATAGAAAACGTATATCATATAAATTAACCGGAATCGCACCCGCGCTCGTTGGAAACCGTCCAAGCGCTCTGACCAACAAGCCATACGTTCTTATCTAGCCACGTCGAAACTCTTCTATGTGTATATATTTCTATTTTATCTAATCAATGGCTTATTATTAAAATTTAAATATAGACTTAATTTTTATTATTTGTCCCTGTTATAAAGTTGTATAGTAAAAGTTGTAGTAGTAAATATATACATATATTGAAATGGAAGAGTATATTCACAAAATAAATATTTGATTTTTCATACTGTGTTAATCTTTCCATTGATCGCTGTTTTCATTATTTATTTAAGTTTCGAAATACGCAATGAACGTACAAATGGATTATATGGATTATTTGGCAAAGGTGACTTATTGATATATTACTTCGAATTTGAATTTCTCTTTTGGATATGGAATTAGCAATATAATATTAAAATAAAAATAGTTACATAGGTACATATACATAGAACTGTTAAAAAACAAGAGATATTGCTTGATGGATTGAAAATTTCAATACCAAAAAATATTTGTAGTTTATGGCCATTGTGGTGAAGCATCGCAACGTTTGGCTGTAAATACGTCGGTTGTGTGTTCTATTCAGTTAATTCGAGGAGTTAATTTTTTCCTCACTCTACTAATAAGTCGAAACGTGGCGTTGATCCACCACACAACCCACAATGTCTCTAAAATTGGGCGAAAAGTGAAAAACGAGTGTTTAACTCTTAACCCAAAAGTTTCCTCTGCCTACTCCATTATAAGCGGGATATATCTCGAAGGTATTTTTTACGCTATATCCCGCGCATAGCAGAGTACGCAGAGGGAACCTGGTAAACTAGTGTTAAGACACTCCCTTCCAATTAGGACACTTCCGTTCCCCACCATCTGTCGCGCTTCTTCCAACTGCTCAAAAAAAAATATTTTAGAACTTAAATTCTTAAATCAAAATTCCTTTAGTCCTATATGTTAAATTATACTAGTGGGTACATTGTATATCGCCAACTGTACCTTTTTGTTTTGTTAGTGCAAAGTCTTTCAAAACAAGAGGGGAAAGTACTTTGTGTATGTAACTTATTCACGCTGCGCCCACTATGCGAGATGAGGGCATGAAAATACAGCCTTCAAGTGTCATCAACGAGATGAAAAATACGCTTCGTTAGTTATTTGCTGCAATATAACTTTGTACTTCGTTTTTAGGGTCCCATACCGCGAAAGGCGAAAACGGAAGCCTATAAGGGTATCTTTGTTGACGGCGATTTATGTCGAGATAGCGCGTAGGTATCAATCAAAAGTACCTTGTTAGAAAATTTATAAAAATTTGAACAAAACTGGATTTGAACCTACGCCTCTTGGAGACCGTCCAAGCGCCCTGGCCGCGAAGCCATACGTTCTCATCAAGCACGTCACGTCAAAATTGTAATACGCTTATTACAATTAATTTAGGAGGTTTTTACAAATTTCGGCTACCTTTACAGATCGTAATATATATATAATTAATAAAAAAATTAACCTTTTGTCTGCTTTAATTATATCATCCGCAAAATGGTAATTAGTTTTATAAAAAAGGTTTTTTTATATCTTTACGTATAATAAGCGGCTTTTGTGACATGAAAGCCATTACGTTATAGTCTAATTTAGTCGTTAGTCGAACAAATGAAGCTTAATTATTTTTATTAATATGATGACTTTTTTTCATAAACGAAGTAAAAGCGAAAAAAAAGCTAATTTTTTTTCTATAAAATTATATTTTTTTTCTTACTAATCTTTAACAGAATGAGCTATGAATGCGGTCTTTTCTGTTGAAATAACATAAAAAATAGTGGTCTCTACGACCGGTATTATGTGACTAGTGCAAGCCACGCGAAAGTGGGCTGGGCGCCTTTAGAAAGGTATGAAATAGGTTAACTCGTTAAAATATAATTTTTATTTTTCATTTCGGGAAGTGAACGACAACGTGCATAAGTAAATTAGGAAGTTTGTTAACCTTCCTGTGACTTCATTAACGCCCTGTGCTCTATTGCTTAACAAATCTATTCATTATATACTTATATATATTTTTTTCAACAACGTCGATCTTTAGGTTCTTTTTTGATTGAAGATACGTTGAAAAGGACGTAGAATATAAAGTGCCTATATTTTATTAATACTTTAATTACCTTGAGCTTGCACTATGCTAATTGAGCTTTTTTTTTTAAGAAGAAGTTCTCGCGTAACCTGTTTCGTGGACTATAAAACATAAAATCTCGAATTTTATTGTAGGAATTGTTTCAACACTTGCCAAGAAACCTACAGACCGAATTTCAGCGTTCTACGCCGTGTACAGTCAATCAGTAATGGAATAGTCTTACAGAAGATATACATAGATTAGATGACATAAAACAAAATAAAAAATATTTTTTTACTATATACGATAGTTTTCACAAAATAAAACAATTTGACACTGGCGAAGCCGCAGTCAAAAGCTAATGAATATCACAGTGATGGTCGTAGATTCAAATCTAGTCATGTTTTTTAAATCCGAACCATTTGGTTCGGATTTAAACTATTTAAAAAAATACAACTTCACGCTGTATCCCGCATACAGTACAGTAGACAGGGAGAAGTGTTAAGATACTGTTTCCCCCCACTTTCCGCTCAATTTTCCAAAACATTGCGTATTGAGTGGTGGAACTCAACGCCGGGCTTTTGCCTTGTTGGCAGAGCGAAGAATTGAAAATTTATAAGTAACTATTAATTCCCCCGATTAGGTTGACGTTGACGCAGGCGAAGCCAGAGTCAAAATGCTGTGGTGTGTGAGTTTTTCCATACAAATTTCAAAGCAAAAATGAGCAAGTCTACTAAATAAATAAAATTTTCACACTACAACGTGGCAACCTTTCATTCCGTATATATATTTTGTCGGAGTTTCTGTAGAAGATGAATGGATGTATAATAAAGAAAAAAAATTTATAATATCAAAGCATATCCCGCATTATCCCGGTTGCGTAGTGACAAATCCCAACATCGAGATTGACTGCGTCTTTCATAACAAAATAAAAAAAAAAGCCCACGCGAACGCTCCGCAAGGTGAATTCTTTTCATGTCCAAATACTTCTTTTTATGTCGCTTTGAGCGAGTAACGAATAAATGTTTCCCAGTTTATTACCAACTTAGTACGGGTATTGGATTTGCTATACAATTTTTTATAAGGGCGCTATTTCTTACCTTAAAGAGATTGAACTCTTTACTGCTTTATAATTTATTAAAGAAAATTGGATGATTAGTTTTTATAATTCTGTTAAAAGTTCGGTCGCGCGCGATAATTGTTAACGCGATGGTTGTGAATTCGATTTAAAAAAAAAACTAAAGTATTTAATATTTTCCTGTTCTAGTCTCAAAAATTTGGCGAATAGTGGCAAATAGAAATGTCTTAATGGGAACGAAGTGTCTTAACACTAGTTTCCAGTGAAGTATAAAAGATACAAATTTAGAAATTAATATGTATTTGATGGCGAAATTCAGCGACTCTCTTTGTCTTCCAAAGAGAGGAAAAATTTACTTGTACATAATATAATTATTCTTTTGAGTGCGGAGATCAGATTTTCGATTGCACCAATACGACCAAAACTGTAATAATTAAAATTTAAATAGCAATTTCAATACAATGGAACACTATAAACTATTCTAGTTACGTTATTACAATATAATATAAATGTAAGTAAATACATAACAAAATTATTTTAGTTAAGCAGAATATATATAGTACAACTAATACGTTTAAAGACCGGAAACTGTAAATTGTTTTGTTTCAAGAAGAAAAGCTATAGAATGTTTTTTTTTTATTTATGGTGTATTTCTCACATATCAGAGTAGGCAGAGGTAACTGTTAGGATACGGCTTTATTCTTCAATTTCCACAAATTTTTTGAGGTGTTGATGGTATGGACACTCTGTTTTCTACTCTTCGCATAAAGAAAGAAACGCAAAGAAATTGAGGTAAAATTAAGAAACATTTAAAAGGGAGTCGTAATTCGACTTCCTTTTAGCTGAATACTTACTAAATATGTGCCGACAGAGTATACAAGCACGTAGCACTTCATGCATGGTGACTTTCAGTTAAACACGTCGTGTGGCAGTGGAGTTATGAATTAAAAACACTTAGAGTAAAGTTGAGTACGTGCTCACAAAAAATGAGAATTAAAGACATTTTCTGTAATATGTAGAATAAAATGAATAAATAAAAAAAATAGAAAATTTGCTTCACGCTTTATCCCTGCACGCTGCAGGGTAGGCAGAGGGAACCTAGTATTAAAACACTCCCTTCTCTACTTTCTGCCGAATTTTGGAGGCATTGCGTGTTGAGTGGCAGAACTCAACGCGCTCGAAACACGAGCGAAGAAATGGAAATATAAAATTAAATAAATATTTCATCTCCTCGAGTGGGGATTGAACCCACAAACAGTCGGTTTTACAGTGATGAAATTAGAAAACAGATTAAATAATCGTCTAAATTTTACCATTTTACAGCATACGTATATATAGGTATGCCTAATACCTAGTAATCTAATCTTTGAAACAAAATAAAAAAATGACTTTTATCATGCTTGGTGAAATTGTTCGTAAGTTATGAGAGTACATACAAATCAATGTATTCGTTAGATTTTATAATAAGAAAATGTTTTTTTTATCACACGGTATCCCGCATACAGCTGAGCAGAGAGAGGAAGTCTAGTGTCGAGACACTCCGTTCTCTTTCTCCGTTTCGCTGAGGCATTGCCTATTGACCAGCGGAAATCAACGCCGGTTTTTACCTTGGTGCCATAGCGAAAAAATTAGAAATATTAATAAACAATAATTCATTCCCCCGAGTGGGGATCAAACCCACAGACCGTTGTGTCCCTGCGCCACGACGTCCTTCAACTTAAAACTGTTTTATAGTATTAAAATTGAAACATCCCATCGACAGGGTCCCCAAGCGTATACGAATACATTGAAATGTACGATAAACGTACGATTGTACGACTTTGGCTATCGGGAACCGTTTGAGCGACGCTTCGCTCGATATCTATCCGGGCTTTGAACAATTGAACATGATTCGATATATTGATATTGTATGTATATGTAACAAGTATACTGTCTTATTTTTATTTTTCGCTGTATCCCGCACTAACAGGGAAGGTAGAGGGAATCTGGGAAACTAGTATTAAGACACTCTGTTTCCAATTTGACTTCCGTTTTACACTCTCCGACAAATGCTGAAGGTAATGCGAGTTGAGTGGGGGAACTCAACGCCGTGCTTTGCCTCAATAATAACAAGAACAATAAGTGTACTGTTTATTTTAAATGTTATAACATATTTATAAAACATATTTTCGTTTGAATTATTATCGTATCATTACAAATTTTAAAAAAAGAATCTTCTTAAATCTATTAATATTTATAACATTTACTTCAAATATTTTTGAAATAGTTTGAATAATTAAATCATTTGGCTTTAAAATCTACATATATCGAAAATCTCCCGCTATACATCGATCATGTCCACCATATATTACCCGGTACGTAACGGCGTGATGCATTAGCCAACGATTGAATACCCGACCGAGATCAATATCACGACGCCTCCGAGGAATATTGAAGGATAAATTCAAAAGAGATTTATATTTTTGAAACTCGAACTTCTATAACGAAAGCTTACTAACGAAACAAACTCTCTTTGTTTATTGGTTATTGGAAGATGATGTGCTTGTGTTGTTTTTGTTTTTAATTGGTTAATAGGTCGTTGTGGAGCAGTGGTATGAGCGTGTGTCAGTACACGTGATGTTTGTGGGTTCCCACTAGAGGAATGAATTATTTAATGGTTTGAGCTCCGCCACATGCCCCGCAATGTCTCGAAAAGTCAGTAGTGTATGGGTAACGCAGTGTCTTAACTATAGGTTCCCTCTGACTACCCTGTTGTATGTGGGATACAGCGTGAAGCTAAAAAAAGATAATATAATGTGCGGTAAGTTAAACAGTTACTTTGTAGTTAATTGAATAGCTATTGTTGTTTTTCTATTACTGTAGTTGGCTGTATAAATGTGGTATTTCAGACTTGTATGTAACAAGATTGTAGTGTATTTTTAATTTATTTTCCTTTTCTCTTGCAACTTTGTATTTATCCAGTACTGAGAAAATCTAGATAAATCAAGATAATATATAACCCCATCCTATTTATCTCCTTGTTTAGTTAAACGTGTGTAGTTAAGACCGTCTGTGCCGTATAAATTTTCTAATTCACTTAGAATTCTTGTATTTTTTTTTTACAAAGAAATGGTGAAGGTTTTACTTAATATCTATTGAATAGAGCCCATTGTAAAAAGAAAATGTATTTTTTATACCTAAAAAAATGAATTTATTCTAAAAATATTGAACAATTCACTGAAGGTAATATAATGTCGAAATAATCCTTTATTCAGTTCTGAGTAAATTAATTATTTACTTTCGATAGCTATACATACAAAAAGCGAGACATTCGTTATATTTTCAGAGTAGAAAGGCTTGAGCAGCAAGAGCTGTTCCAAATAACATATTATAATTACATTTTTTGTACCTGGAATTTTTGGTAACTAGTTATTATTATCATATTTTCAATTTTCAAGAAAAATAATCTATTCTAATGAGATTGGTTGAAGGGTAAAAAGTTAGCTGGTACGTACATAGAACCAATTAGTCTAAATATTAAAATAAATTAAATCATTCCTTCGCTCTGGAGTCGAGGTAAAGCGCGGCGTTGAGTTCTGTCACTCAACACGCAATGCCTCCTTTCGGCAGAAAGTGGAGAACGGAGTGTCTTAACACTAGCTTCCGTCTGCCTACCCTGCTGTGTGCGGGATAAAGCGTGAAGCTATCCTAAATATAATTGGAATTTATGAAATATAATTGGATTTCTAGGCGGAAAGTGAAGAGCGGAGTGTCTTAAGACTGTGCTCCCACTGCCTATAATGCTACATGCGGAATACAGCGTAAAGCTGAAGTAGATTAAAACTTTTTCGTTAATATCGGGTTCAAATATGGTAATATTAAGTCTTATAAGTCTTCCTAGTTTAAAGTCTTGGAATGAAGAATGATATTGATAGTTATTAAGTGATATTAAGATTTTGAGTTCTGAATTTTTAAATAGAAAAATATAAAGATATTATATTTTTATCTTTTAGACGTAAGCAATATTAAGCAAATTAAGGGAATCCGATCTCATTGTCTTTTATGTAGTTGTACTTATTGAATGCCATCAAAATTAATGATGGAGAAGCTAAAGATCACAACTTTTTTTTTACCTTATATAATAAAATACTACATATTATAAAAATAAAAAAAATCAAATAAAAACTACGAAGTTTGACAATATAAATAATATAAACATTTGTATTTACATATATATATTTCGTAAAGACTGTTTTAGAGACGAGGTCTTTCCAAGTACCTTAGATGCAAACTCGAGGCTCCCGCGAGATGAACATGTCGTCTTTACTATCACATTAGCGTGTTGAGAATGTTCGCTGCGCATCGCAGTGAAATGGCATACGTTTGTTGCATATGCTTATTTACATAACTGCTGTATAATATTAAAGAAATATCTAAATCTGGTTAAAGATGGTTGCTGTTTAGAAATGTTTGGTGTAATTAATGATTATGTTGTTTATAACTAAAAATAGAATAATTTTGTTTTGCCTCATCCCAACAATTCATTCCCCCCGATTAGAAATCGAACCCCCAACCTTTGCGTCAAACGCTATGTTGCTGCGCTATGCGCTAATAGGTCTAAGATTCAGTAGAATATTACGGGGAGATTTATTTTTTATGTTATAATGGAAATAAAGATCAAATAAAGTACTTTATTACATTATTCAGCGGAAAGTGGGGAACGGAGTGTCTTAACACTAGGTTCCCTCTGCCTACTCTGCGGTGTGCGGGATACAGCGTGAAGCTGATTTTTTTAAAATACTTTAAACGACTAATTTTATCTTCATAACATTATCTTGATGACAAAATCATTTATTTTCATATAGATAAATTCATGTTTGTTCATTAAAAAAATAGCTCAACTACATATCTTATTCATATAAAATTTATTTCTTTCATTTAATAAAGAAAATAGTCTTTGTATTGATTCAAATATAAAAAATAACTATACAGTACCAGAGATTAACATTTTTGATAAACATTGTGTTAGTCTATACCAAACCGTTTATTGACTAAACGCACGCCGGTGAAGCATCATATCTCCCCAATTTCCGCTTACTTGATATAGACAAGCCATTATTTTTCTTTGAACTTTTGATTCAATCATTATAGTCTATAGCACTCCTGAACTGTGTGGCTTTCTGATTGTGCAAGAACTTGCTTAATTTGTTCAGTATTTCCGTAGATTAGTCCTTACAAACAAACAAACAAAGTTAAAAACTTTACCTTCTTATTATATTAGTATAAAAATAAAACAAAATTTTGAGATCTGCTTTCCCTCATTGGGTTAACATTATAATGGCCTAATATTATACCTATATAAATCCATGCTATTGAAACAAAACAAAATATTACCTATTTAATGGGTTTTATCACGCAACCAGGAAGATTTATCCTACCTCATTATATTTGGAGTAGGAAGGTATGAGGTCGATATAGCCTCCTCTACCCCACCGGGAATCGGGTAGGTACTGCGTACGGTGAATACGAATCGAAAAATGATCTCTCTGTAATCCATATGAATATATTATTATGTGGTGTTATTACTGTAAGGCCTCTTTGTAAGTTGTTGTTAAAATCTAATAAAATATGTGCCTACCTGATAGATACTCTAAATGTTGTAATATGTTTGACTGTAAATGCGATGGTTGTAGATTCTATTTCCACTCGGGATAATAAGTTACTATCATTTACCAACTTTGCCGAAACATAGTGTAGTATTGATTTGTGCTACTTATAATGCGAATACCTCGAATCCAGAAAGTAGAGAACGGAGTGTCTTGAAAGTAGGTTTTTTTTGTCTACTTACATTCGGGATATAGTATGAAGCTGAAAAAAATAAATAAATGCATGATATAAACATATGAGTACATTTTGCAGTGCGTATTATCTTAGATTAATTTTGAATTTCGCAATCGTAAATTGATAAGCTATAACTGCACGTGTTGCTCTTGTTCAGTAAAGAAAATAAAAAAAAAATGTTTCATCTTTTTTATATTTTTGTCAATAAATTATGCTGTGATTTCTTTTTATGATATTACCGTAGCACAGTAAATAGTACTGGATGCGACGATCGTAGTTTCAATTCAAGTCAGAATTACCTTTTTTAATATTTCGTACGCAATAATGAAATCATTAAAAATATTTTCCGTTTTTTTTTTCTAAAAAGCCTTGCGTACCAACTAAAATTATAATTTACAGATATAAATCAAATAAAACTGTACCTAATTGTAGTATTTAAAGGTATTTGACATAATGCCATTTCCCTTGAGAGTTACAGAGAGGAATTTCACCTCGCTTTGCCTAGGGTCCCCTATTGGAATGAACTGGACCGCGTCGAATT
The DNA here is from genome assembly GCA_917862395.2 of Heliconius sara. Lineage (NCBI taxonomy): Eukaryota > Metazoa > Arthropoda > Insecta > Lepidoptera > Nymphalidae > Heliconius > Heliconius sara. Next base: position 3,079,777 of record OU860783.2, on the reverse strand, counting down.
TGTATGTTTAATACAAACATGTGCTGCACCGGAGCTCGTTCTAATGTACTTTTGGGCTACAAACGAATGCCAATCGAGTCTAGTACGATATTGACTGAAGAAGTCTTTAGTTATTTAGTTTGATTTATCTGATCATCTTTCATAGTTTTTTTCTCAGCTTTACGATTTTATTCTATACTAGCGGTCCACTTGCGGCTACTTCCGCATACTACCTCTAATTATTTTTTATACTGCATTTGTCATAAGATTCATTACATAATTTATATATTCAATCACTTCTCATAATTTTGAGAAAGTGCAAGCACTACGTGGCGACTTTCGAGCACGAAATCAGCGGCAAGGGCGCCCCCCGCGGGACCCGAGCCTATACTTGCGGCCGTAAACAGAGCGTTGAATTATTTTAATATTACATCCAAATTACACGCTATAAAAGCCAACGCTTATCTTCATAAAATTTCCTTGATGATGAAATAACTTTTTATTAGTTAAGTAAAAAAAAAAATTGAACTATCCCCTTACAATGCTGAATTATTTTTTGTCAAAATGCCTTATTTTGACTTATTTATAAGAGATACATATAGGGTGTCGCGGACTTTATTTTAGGGCTAATGGAACTGGATATTTATGTAGAATAATATACTTGCATCTATTTAACTGATTCTACTATATATATATATATATAATATATAATATATATATATATATATATATATATATATATATATATATATATATATATATATATATATATATATATATATATATATATATATATATATATATATATATATATATATATATATATATATATATATTTATGTGTGTGTGTGTATGCCATAATCAGGTGACCTCAATACCCACGACATTAGTAATATTGTATAGTTTCACAAAAATGGTTAATTTACTCCTATATGTAAATAAATTGAAGAAAGTAATGATATTTAAAACTAGGTTATCTTTGCTCATCCCATTGGGTTGAGTTAACGTCTAAGGGATTTTTGTTATTTAAACTCCTTTGGCAAGCAGCGAAAGGGCAACGGATCTATCACTAAGATCCGTTTCCGTTGGGATGCCACAAATTAAAGGATGAAACTTTAATGAACCAATGATTTAAACTAAAATCCAACAATATTCAATAAGTATTAAATCCGTTCTAACATCAGCCCCCGCGAGACAAAGGATACGTATGACGAGGGTCCAAATCGTAGATATTAATTTGTGAGCATATTAACTAACATTCGCGCAATGGCAACCCTGACGGGACTATAGTAATTTGCTGGGACTAATATCGCAAGGCACCGTACATTATGTCGAAATTAATTAAAGCTGGCTGTGATTTGTCGTCGGAAACGGATATTCTGATCCTTGGAAACCTCTGATATGTAAATATGTATTTTAAGATGAAGTTTAATTTTGTATTGAACGACTACAGAAACTATTTTATTATAAAAAAATCAAAATCATGATGAGATTGAGATGTTATTGATTTTTCAGTTTTAATATCGATTTGTAATATGTGAAACAAATCGATTTATGAGTAGGATAAATAATTTAATTACAATTTTATTATATATAATATTTATTAAATTATAAATAGATGTAATGTTGTTACCGATATATAATATATCGGTATTTTATAAGTTAAATATCATTTTGTATATTACCTACACGTTGTGTCCTGCACATAGCGCGAGTAGGCAGAGGTAACCTAGTGACGAGACACGTCCGTCCCTCACCTTTCGTCGAATTTTCGAATGTCAATTTTCAATACTAGATTATTACTCGACATTATCCATTAGGGCGTACCAAAGAGGTAGAAAAGCGCGGCGTTGGATACCGCCACACACGCAATGCTTCCAGAAAGTGGGGAACGAAGTGTCTCAACACTAGGTTCCCTCTACCTACCCTGCTGTGTGCGCGATAAATCGTGAAGCTGATTTGATTTAATTTAATTTTAAGTCGGACATGAAGCGTTAAGAAGTGTTATTTTTGTTTACTTTCTTGAACCTGTTACCTCAATCACTCTGTTCCTTATATCCTTATATCACTTATTTACAGTGCCACGCTACTTTAATAAAAAATAAAATAAACACATTCATTTCCATTATGAACGATATGAGTTTTTTTGATGTTACATTGGCTTCATTGGTTATCCCGCAAGGAATAATAAGTTAATTATTAAAACCGTTAATACTAACAGAATATTTTATTACATTAAATATAAACATTATGATACAGATGTTACATTATAATAAATTATTATTTATGAATGTTTGTCCAATAATTTAAAGCCGATTAGTTCGCAATTTACAGTAACATTCTATTTATTAATAATTTCATATAATATATGGTTTTACAATAATTTATTTAACAAAATTGTCATTATATTTTAATGTAATGAAAACCGTTAAAGCTATCATGGCTATTACGGGTTTTGATGATTTTGATAGTGATTTAATTTACATTATTTAATACTTTCGTTCTGGTGTCGAGGTAAAGCGGGGCGTTAAGTCCCGCCACTCAACACTTAACGCCTCCAAAATTCAGTTAAAAGTGGGAAACGAAAATGTCTTATTTGGAACGGAGAATTATAACACTAGGTTCCTTCCTAGATTCACTCTATCTAGCGCGTTGAAAACAAAAATAGACAAAACGAAAGCTCCACACTCTATTATCTTAATATAAAACGAATACATATTACTACATTATGGTTTAATCATCCATATTTTAATTCGTTGTTCGCCATAAACTCGGTTAACATCTGTATGTACGTAGTACGTAGACTTTAAGAAATTTGGTATTCAAGTAGAAAGTTTCATTAGTTCCGCTCAACTGACTTATAAAGTGTTCCCCAACTCGGCTATGTATCTTTTACCCGGTTTAATTTAGCGTACGCCTAATATTCGAAAAGTTCATACCACTCGTCTTTGGTATGGGTTTGAAACTTTTGTATTATTTCTTATTTCAATATTGAACGTCGCGGGAGTGCCTGTCTCTCTTGGTGAGGTCGTGTCGTGTTGACATTTTGGGTTTTTTTTCTTTGTTTCGTTTTCGTAAATAAGTTTTCTTTATTGCTGTTGTTAATGTCGCGGTATATTAAAAGGGCTATAGTGGATTTGTTTGTTTTATTATATTGAGAGTTGTGAGTTCGATTTCCTTTACATTAATATTAAACATTTGATTGAATATATGAAATGGCAGTGAGGGGGCAGTTGCTCAACAGGCACTGCCTCCGTCAGAAGTCAGCTGCAAAAGGGAAACGGAAGTGTCTTAATGGGAACGAAGTGTCTTAACACCAGTTCCCAGGTTCCCTCTGCCTACCTTGACATGTGCAGGATGCAGCGTGAGGTTAAATTAAAGAAATTAAATATTTTATATTCACACACTTTCTTCGCGTTAATAATTAATTAAGAAAAAAAAAAATCATTACACACAACACACACATGTTACAATAATAACAGTTTCACAATTAAGGTGCAAATAGGCATATTGATGGCGAGGCTCAATCACGTAAGACTGCACGTAGTCGTTACACGTCGATAAAGCGCAATATTGCATAATGTGTACACACGAATGCATATTGCGTTAGGCTGTTAACGTACGACTGATGTATGTATGTGTGTGTATGTAGGCCAGGTTCGATTTCCATTTGAGGAAATATTTAATGTTTTCCATTTTATCGCTCTGGTAACGAGACAAAGCTTTTGGGTTTCGGTTGCGCCATTTAACACGCAATGCTGGAGGAATTCGACTGAAATTGCTTTCTTTCACTGTCAATGTTGTTTAGTATTGACTTTTATCAGTTTATTAAAAAAGCATTCTATTTGTTAATAAATTTATTTTGCTGCTTAACTAGATATCTCTGTAACAATTGTTTCTGAACAAATAAAATATTTTTTGAATTCTTACATGATCATACATTTATATTTTAACTTACATAACGTATGTTTTAGATATGTACTTGGCGTCTGTTCCGTGCCTTATCAGGTCATATCGGTCTACATGGACTGTGTGTACACTAACTTTACCTTCTGACCTAGTGTGACCTACATATTCGTGTTGATGATTTTTAAATAGAAAAATGTATTATTTTTCACCAGCAAAATTAAAAATGTTAGATTTTTTAACGTTCACTTTTATAATTAAAATCAAATAAAAATCATATTCGTTTATTTAAACTAAAAATCGAGTACTGACATACTTCTACTGATAGAGGCCATCGTGGCACAGGAGCACAAACGTGTGACGGTCACACGTCGGTTGTGGGTTCTGTTCCCACTCGGGAGAATGCATCATTATTTTAATCAATCAATATTTTTCTTTCCTAAGTGTGGAATAACACTTTAAAAATATTGAAAAGAATGAATCATTATTTATCAATATTTTTAATTCTTCGGAGTGCCTTACACTACCCTTAAATGCTATATGCGGGATACAGTGTTGCTGGTAAAAAAATACTGACATTACTATCACATAAAAAGTAATGGAAGCTTCTTTTTGAGTCCATAATGTTTAAAACCTTGCTTAAAACACGACCTTAATACGTTCGTTAGTTACCGCAGTGGGGAAACGAAAAGAAACATAAAACGTGGCGAAGAGTTCTTTTCAAAACATAAATAGGGTATAAATTATTGTAGCGTACATTCGAATACTTTCAAAGACAGTGTTTCGTTGGGGAACCAAGTTGAAGGAAGTTAAAAAAAATACTGCCCAGTGAGCTGATGTTTCAAGCCAATTCCAGTCGACCTTGCTCGGACCTTGGACCGGTGGATATCGATGAAGTATTGTTTATTGTACGAAATATATATTTAAGCTGGAGGACCTTTTGACGCGTACTATACGCGTATTATACTATGCGTTGCCATAGTGATGTGTCAGTATGTGAAACGAAATTGTATATTCGAAACGTATTTTCTTTCAAAAAATATTTAGCTACCTGTTGAGTGAACCAAAAAAGGTTCTAAAAAACTCGAGTTTTCTTCATTCGTGAAATTCCTGCGTGAAGTCTAAATGTAAAGTATCGACTCGTGAAAGCGATCTTTTTAGTAAAACCTCTAGAGGTTTTACATGGTTAAACAGTTTTGGAAGGTACAATAATGTAAATTTGAGAGTTGGGGCTATATTTATTTTATTACAAAATATAGGTCTCTTGAAAAACAGAGTATGGCGTTAAGCACCATCTAATACGATAAATAAGCTTTGTAAGGAAGAGTATGAAGGTGTGACAAAGTTTTCTTTACTCACCTTATATTTTGAACTCTAACAAAATACAAATTAAAAGTAAATAATCAAAATTTCTGGTATTTTTTTTCCGAACTCAAATTCTAAGGGTAAAAGAGACAACATGAAAATTATTTTGAGACGAAAGAGTTCTAAAACTTTATTCCAGATGGTTCCTTATCTAAAACCACAAGAAAAGGCGAAATCTGTTCAAACACAAACTTCGATTCGTTTCCCTGTTTCCCAACAAACGACTCAGCTTAATTAACTTATGTATAAATTCCCCAAAGATTACCGTCGGGTTTAACTCTAAATGCAACTCCTTAAAGCCGTGTACCCATTCGCCTATAGTTTATAATTAATTACGATAGTGGTTTTTCTTTTCATGTAGCAGGGTAGGCCGAGGGGGCTTAGTGTTCAGACACTTCGCTTTTCGTAGTATTCTGTAGGCATTGCGTGTTGAATGGCGGAACTCAACGCCCCGCTTTACCGCAAAAATGTAATCGAACCCATAACCTATCGCGTTTACAATCATACGCTTGTGCCTCAGCGCCACGAGTGTCATCAATCAATAGTGATTTTTAAAGTTATTATGGTTCTTATATGATCTCTATAGTAGCAATAGTTCACCCGAGAGGAAATTGAACGCCCAAATCTCGCGTTGAAAGTCACATACTGTGCCAGACCGGCTCCATTCCAATAATTTAAAAAATCTCAAATATATTAATGAAGCAACTCAAACTATAAAAGTAAGTTTTAATTTTGTCAGTGGAAGTAGGGCTTTAGCCCTAGAAATCTTGATGTTAATTATTAACGAAGACGAAATCCGGCCAATTGACGTAGATTCGTTTACTCTGAATTGAATAATTGACAGCTTTAAGCCGTTTCAAGATCCGTCAATTTCATTATCTCGAGATCAAGTAGATCATCATTTCTCTCATTTTTTAGGATTCCGTGCTTGGTTTTTTTATGAGCTATTTTATGATACTGTTCGCTGCCTATCAAAACTATCAAATATTATTAATAATTAGTAAAAAATTGTATTACAAATAAACAGAAATTGCTGCTAACGTTATCCTATACAAAAAAAACTTACTAACTAATAATGCAGCTTATATTATATTTAGTTTATTCTTCGAATATTGATGTTAAAATTAATAGTTTTACGGAACCATATAGAAGCGAAATCAACTCGCTCTTATAATATTCGATATTCTAACGCCATTTAACTTTGTATCTGTCAAATATGACATTGATTGTACTTTCACCTTGACTTTACTCCAATTAATATTGTCATTCCTTTTAAATGTTCGCTTGTCACTGATCAAAAGTAATTTAAATTTAAGTTTGATGAGCAGTGTTTTTTTTTTAATTTACTATTTAGAAGAAATATATGTTTTTAGCTTCGCTTCGTGCTTAGCAGGGTAGGAAGAGGGAACCTAGTATACAACGTTAACACGCTTCCGTTTTCCATTGTCTGCTGAATTATGTGGGAATTACGTCTTGAGTGGCGAAACTCATGAAAATATCAAATATTTCGTTTCTTACATTTTCTTGTAACCCTGTGGCATGACTTGTCCTAAGATATATTTATTTATAATTATAATATTATAGGAAATAAGTGAAACTTGAAATTAAATTCCATGGAAAACAATAAACAATATAAATAGGTTTACTAATATTTATTTTATTTATTGTTACAGATCGGAGCCCTTAAGGGATATTACCTTTTTTCACACCACAAAGTTCAGAAGAGATCGACAGAACCCAGTTACGAGCATCACCACAAGCTGATCCACGAGCCTGAGGTAAATATGAATATAATATGAATGGCTGCCTATACTTCCTTGTGCGGGATACGGCATGAAGCTGATTTTTGATTTAATATGTACTATATTAAAGTTTCACCTTAATAATCCACGACTCCACGCAATGTTTTGGTACTATTCTCTCGCTGTAAACCCTACGCGAGATAAAGCGTGAACCTAAAGCGGAAATGGAAGATTCATATAAGCATCTTTTTTAATCTTTTCACGCTGCATCCCGCATATGGCATGCTTTTAGACACTCCGTTCCCTAAATAACATCTATTTTTGAGACATTGCGTATTGGTTGGCGGAGTATAACACCACCGATTGGTTGTGGATTCGATCTCCACTCAAAGAGATTAAATATTTACATAAATGTATATTTTCATTTCTTCGTTCTGGTGTCGAGGCAAAGCGAGGCGTTGAGCTCTGCCATTCAACACGCAATGCCTCCAGGATTCGGCAGAAAATGGAGATCGGAGTGTCTTAACACGAGGTTCCCTATGCCTACCCTTCTGTGTGTAGGATATAGCGTGAAGTGGATTTTTTTTATGTTACCTTAAAATGTTAGTCGTAAATTTTAAGAAATATTACGAATAAAAATAGCGTTTGGTCTTACGTCCTCCCTGGCGATACCGATGAGGAGAAAACGATAAGCTAAAAAAGTACATTGCAATTCCATAGGAGCATTAGACCGGATTTGAACGTGCGACTCTCGGATACTTTTAAGCGCATATTACATTCGATGACAACGATTTCTATGAGACTGGCATAAATGAATGGTATAAAGGGGCAAGGAGCAAGTTAAGAAACTAAAAACTTACTCGTGAACCGAATGAAAGTTGTAAAATACTTTCATTGAATAACTTTATTTCATCACTTTTTAACATTTATTAGCGCAGCGCATCACATCGTAGCGCAGCGGCACGAAGTGTGACTGCAAAACCGACTGGTTGTGGGTTCGAACCCCACTCGAAGAGATGAAATATGTACTTAAATTTATATTTCCATTTCTTCGCTCTGGTGCCGAGGCAAAGCGCGGCGTTGAGTTTTGCCACGCAACACGCAATGCCTTCAGAATTAGTGAAGGAAGTGTCTTAATGGGAACGGAGTGTCTTAACACTAGGTTCCCAGGCTTTCCTACTCTATCCTACTATGTGCGCGATACAGCGTAATGCTAATAAAAAAAAACAAATCTACCTTAAATTTCATCTGTTTAAAAGCACTTCTTCTGTTTTCGCGAGGTATTAATTATGATATTGAAACATTATCATGCCAAAATTTAAAAACAAACTGTAACGTCCACATTTTCCCATTATCTCATCTCTTTGAGCAACGAATTTAAAAACAAAACGAAACAAAAGCATATCGACTAATTAATTAGCGCCGCACCAATATCATTTATGCCATCCAAACTAATTCCATTTCGGCCATCATTATCACAGCGTTTATCTCTGTGAGGCATATCGCAAAAGTTATTACTTAGTCAGATTCGGATTATCGTGCGGCGTTCGCTTTGACGCGACAACACACCGGCTAAAATAACTGAGTGCAATCTGGCAGTATATCAAATTGCGATGGGACATAGTTTAGTGTTAGCGAGATATTCGATAGCGGTAATAGCTGGTGCCTAATTGATGCGTGTTTATTTGGCACGTCACGTCAGCCTGTCACGTTGATTGTAGCGATCGTGTGCGGTGTGCTGGTTTTGTGTGTGAACGGTGGTTTTGGGGTTTTTATTTGGGTTGCTAGTTTTAAATTTTGATGTAGTAATGTAAATGTATTCTGAGGCTAGTCGTGGCCCAGAGGCACGATGTGTGACTGTAAATCTGTATGGTTGTGGGTTCGATCCCCATTCGAGGAGATGAAATATTTATTTAAATGTATATTCCCATTTCTATTAAATATTTAATTTCCTTGTTCTGGCAACGAGACAAAGCGCGGCGTTGTGTTCTGGCACTCGCTATGAAATATAGCGAAAATTAAAATCGAAAACTCAAAACGAAATCAATTATTTCCTTCATCCATTTCCTTTTATTGGGAATCGAATCCATATCCATCGCTAACACTACAATACGAATTGCAGTATTACGTAATCATACAAATTTACGTACGTATCAAACGCTGTGTTAATATTTAACTTGGTGCAAGCAGCACACACGAGAACGCCGCGATCTCATGATTGCTCATAAAGTATTGATCTGCTTAATAATCTCTAGATATTCGACTAGCTGCAACTCAATCAGCGATCGCGAATGTAGAATATAGGCTTATGTAAAATTAAGCACAATTTATAGCTTTTGTTCGGTTCATTGAAGTTACGGTTGCAGATTGTGGTTGTGGGTTATCGGTACTTGGGTGGTTTTTTAGTTCTCAAGATGAATTGAACTTTGGAACCTAATGTTAAGTAATTCCGATCCCATTAAGACAAGGCAAGGCTCGTTACCAGAGCAAAGAAATAAATAAATACAATATTTCATTTCCTTAAGTAGGAATCGTACCCATAACCGTTGAGCTTATACTTTTGTGCCCCTGCGCCAAGAAGCCTCATCTTCCACATCACTCATTAAAATAAGTACTAATTTTAATGAGTGATGAACCATGGGAGAAAGGGATACTTAAATTATTTGCGATTTCCCGCTATGGTAGACAAAACACGATGTTCAGTTTCTTTCAACTCAACAAACAATGACATTTGAGCGGAGAGTGGGAAACGATGTGTATAGTGGAATAAATAAAAAATAAACCTCCTCTTTGCCTATCTTAATTAAATAATAAAATGCAAGTGTGTGCTTGGTTTTTGATTTTGTTGCATAATCCATCAAGCAATGCTTAGACTGTTTTACATCAACTCTAAACACGCGAGCGAAGTCGCATTTTTTTATTTTAACAGGGTAGGCTGAGGGAACCCGGGAATATTAAGACACTTCCGTACTGTTCCGTTCCCATTTTCCGTCGAATTCTGGAGTCATTGCACATTGAGTGGCAGAACTCAACGCCGCGCTTTGCTTCGGCACCAGAACGGAGAAATGAAAATTACTATATGTTTCATTTCCCCAAATAGGACTTGAACTCACAAACTTTCGCGCTTACAATCACACTCTTTCTCTCACCATTGGTCGGAAGATAGTATGTAATATAAAAGTAATTCTGATAAGTCCCCTCATTTAATAAACTGTTTTCTTACCAGCATATTTCAATATTCTCTGCAGTTTTCCCATTTGTAAGCCTAACGATAGTATGTATAAGGTATTCCGAATAGTAATTTGCAGATCTATATGATAGACTACCAAAGGCAAGTTTCTATTTCGACTCCTTTGATCATGTAAATAGAATATTGTGATTGTGATATCGATCACTAGTTTATACGTTTGCCTTGAAGCGGCGAAGTAAATTGGTACTTAGAAACAAACTTCTGTCTGTGAATACTTTTCTTATTGTTCTTACTCATTATGTTTATGCTGGTGGAATCTTGATTTGATATATTGTAATGTTCAGCCACAGAGATATTGATGAAAGAATTTGACGTACGTTAAATAATCTAATCTATATAGATTATGTAATCAGCTTTACGCTGTATCCCGCATACAGCAGGGTAGGCAGAGGGAACCTAGTGTTAAGACACTCCGTTCCCCACTTTCTGCCGAATTCTGGAGGCATTGCGTGTTGAGTGGCAGAGCTCAACGCCGCGCTTAGTCTCGACACCAGAGAGAAAAAATTAAAATATAAATTTAAGTAAATATTTCATCTCCTCGAGTGGGGATTAAATCCACAACCAGTCGGTTTTACAGTCACATTTTGTGCCGCTGCGCCACGACTGGCCTCTTACAAACATCTACAGATTATATTAGTCACTTGATGCATGCTGGCATTTGTCGCTTAAGTGGACGTCCCATTAAATCTTAATTAGCTAGTATACAGTGGCTAATCGTGTTTATAACTCAATATCTTTAACTGATTGACGAATTAATGGTTCAATACAATGGAGAAGACTTCACCGGCTAAGTTATCATGCAAACAGTTTATTACCTGTGCATAATCTGCTGGGTGAGTTATTACGGCAGTGTCCTTAATTATAGTCTGTGTATTTATTTCATCTTTTTTTATGTTTTCTTTTTTTTCTGCAGCGTTTAGCTCTGTCACTTTATACGCGATATCTTTTTCGAACTTAAAAATAGGCTTCAAATCTTGTACTTGCATAAGCTGAAACAGTTTTATAACAATAATATATTCACTCGAACAACATTTAAATCATCGCTGCTCGATGAATTCAAAATAAATGAAGAGTAAGAAAGTATATCTAGTGAACTGAACTTCTGACCTAACTCCATTGTTGTAGTATGAAACTTCGATACAATACGTCTACTTGAACAGTTAAACGCGTACTACTTTTTATTGTAAGTAAAATGTTAAATATATTAAAACTTCTAAGACGATCCAAGGAATTGCAATTCTGTTAAAAAGATTTTTATAATGTTGTATTGGAAATGTATTTGTTATGAGAATAATATTTTTTTCTTACAATTTCCTCGACTTACGATTTTATTTGCTTTTGTATTTTTTTTATTTGTATTAGATTCTGCGATCATTTTATTACTGGAAGGTGTCATTCACATTTATAATGCACCTAATTCATGATGTATACGATTTAAGCTTAATGTTTTGCTATGGCCTTGTATAAGAAGCTTCACGCTTTTTCCGTTTAGCAGAGTAGGCGGAGTCCAATTTCGTCCAATTTCGCAAAATATTGTGCGTTAAGTGGCCGAACTCAAAGTCTTGCTTTGTTCACCAGGACCCATTGATATATATAAATATTTAATTTTTTAGTCTTGGCGTGATATTTTTGTGTCTATATATTTTGCATAATTAATTAAATTGATTGAACCATTTTCAAACTATCTACTTACTGGCTTGTATAAATAAAAAAAATCAAGTAAAAATCGAAACAAAGATATCCACGTGTGTTACACGGCCGTCCAAAGTGGACTCTAAGAGTTAATAAAACTCCAGGGCGTGGCATACCCCTACCTTCGATGTTGATGAGCACCCTACATAATAAACAGCCCTCTGTCTGCTCTTTTATGCCGCAAGAAGCTTCATAATGAACTAGTTCCTGACTTGGTATTTTAATTTTCATCGTTTTTTAATGTGAATAAAATTGTCTGTAGCTTCCATGTGAAATTGGAAATGGAGTAAAGTAAATGAAATAAATAATTTTTAATTAGTACTTTATTATAGATTTAAGATTATGTTTACTGCTGAAGGCAGTATGTTCACCTTCCACCTATATTTTAGTGACCGGCACCTGTTCTATGTGTTTCCCACACATAGAACAGGTGTCCCATATAGATCGAGGACATTAATTATTTTATATCCATGGAAAAATTAAAGTTTACATCTCAATTCTATTAACTCAATCAAGTAATTGTGGACCAATGCCTTGGGACAAAGGATTCCTTAATAATTCTACTATTTGTTTACTCCAACAAGAAAGGTCTGAACGTACGGTATGACTTTTTTTTGCGTAAATCTGTTTAAACCCTTTCGGACTCGCCACAGGACCTTCGCTTTATTAGTTTAGGACCCTATTACGTTACGGTGTATAAGCACAAAGAGGCTTTATTAAACCTAATACGTGTCTGCTCGTTTTTACTAACGGCCTAGAGGGCAAAGTGTTGGACTATTTGTTGCCATGACAATATAAGTTTATTTTTAGTTATGTATAGTGACATATATCATGATGTATATCGTAATTACTGTTTTAAATTGTACTAAAAAGTATTTTTGTATTGGGTGCCGGCAAAGTAAAGATTTAATTAATTTTTGAAATGTGATCTCAACCCGCGCCGCCTGGAAACCGACCAGGCGCTCTGACCACTGAGCCATACGTTCTCGCCAAGCTACGTCGAAATTTTTGTACGCTTGTTACAACTTATTTATGTTGTTAGCATCTCTGTAGGGAGATTTTTACAAATTTCCGCTACCCAAAGATGATTGCTAAGAATTATCGTTTTGCAAGAGAGAATACTATTTTTAAATATTTTTTAAACATTTTTAAAGTGTTAATCCACACTTAGGAAAGATAAATACTTAATTAGAAAACGTATAAAAATTTGAACGTAGCGGGACTCGAACCCGCGCCTCCTGGAAACCGACCAGGCGCTCTGACCACTGAGCCATACGTTCTCGCCAAGCTACGTAACAACATAAATAAGTTGTATCAAGCGTATAAGAATTTTGAGGTAGGTCGATGAGACTGTATGGCTCTTAATTTTTTCGCTCTATTGCGAGATAAAGCGCAGCGTCGAGTTCCGCTTCTCAAAAAGCTGAGTGTCTAAAAATTAAGACTCCTTCTGTCTACCCTGCTACATATGGAATACGGAGCGTAAAGATAAAAAATATATACCAAAAAGTCAATCGCGTCAGTCAAATTTCAAAATGATAAACTTAGTTAGATTTTGTCGAGACAACTATGTCAGTGTATTTACACAGCTGAACGTATGCGTGCTAACAAGCGCCGTTAAAACAATACGGGGGCGGGTGTTTGTTCGCAAAAAGTGATTCTATCCGGGTGGGGATTTGGAAAATATTTTCTGCTGGTGGATATCGTTAGGACGCTGCCAGTGATATTTTTCTTTGTTACTTACGTATTTTTCTACCGTGTGTATGTGTGTTATTCGATTTCTGGTAAGGAGAAATGTAGATTTTTGACTTATTTTTGTATGTATGTATGGGAGAATTCTGTTTTTTTTTATGTATTTGGATGGGTCTTGGATGATGAATGATTATGTAGAAGTTTGTTTTTGATAAGATGCCCGTATGTAATACTTTATATATGGTTTTAAGTTGTAATGGCGCAACGGAACTGCGTATGAGTGTAAACACAAAGGTAGTGGGATTCGATTCCCATTACGGCTAATGAATTATTTAATTTCTCTGCTCTGGTATAAAGAGAAAGCGCGAGGTTGAGTTTTGCTACTCCAGAATTCAGAGGAAAGTGGGGAGCTGAGTATCTCAGCTCCGTCCGCTTATCCTGCTGCGTGAAGCTGTAAAAAGTATATTAGGTAATACAGTAGCTCTTTATATTATATGTGTATTAAATAAAATGACGCCCGAAGATTCTTCTACTAGGCTTATATGTACCAATATTGATCATGTTCCTAAGATCTTTCAATCAATCTCAATCTATTAGCTTTTCGATTTTATAATGGGATATAAAAATAGGAATCATGATGTATTTTTAATGGTTATCTAGGTAATTTACTTTTAAAATTAAAAACGGTAAATAAAGCATATATTACATGAATATTTTCGAAGCATTTCGCAAAATAAAGTGGTTTAATGTATCAAAGAGATGTTTGAGAAGCACGAGCAGATGAAACCGAGCAGTGTGGTCGCCGTCTAGTTTTTATTCGATTACAGTATAAACTAACAAGATATAGTTGCTAATGAAAGTTTATCATACATGTTATATTTTTAGGGTACCGTACCCTTTAATAAAAAAAGGAATCCTTATATCACTTCGTTCGTCCATCTCTACCTGCCTGTCTGCCAAGAGCGTTTATCTCATCCCCCATCCCATCTCAGGAACGCTTGGACATATCGAGTTGAAATTCAAACCGTAAACTCATCAACCACCCTTGATTTCTGGAAAAAAAAGTTTTCTACATTTACTTAAAACAAAAATATGGCCGTTTTTATCGCAAGACTAAGATAAAGGGAATCAAAATTAATAGGATACTTCCGGTTGGCCTATAATTATGAAACTTGGCAAGGGAAGTGCAGGAAAATGTCTGAAAACTACATATTTGTTGGTAAATCCTAAAAAATAATTACCTTAAAAGGGAATCAAAATTTGGTATTAAAACCGCTACTTCCAGTGAGGTATCAGATGAAAGGGCTCCGGATAAGTTAACCTGGAATTTCAGAAAAAAGCTCGAAATCTCCTATTCTTGTACCCTCGGCCCGGCGAGCCCGACTCGCGCTTGTCTGGTTTTTTTTTCGACAAATTTTTAGTTTAGTTTAGTTATAGACTAAATTGAATTTATTTAATTTTTAAAGCTTCCTTTGAGATTGTTTGCTTTTGAGATGAATGCGATATAGAGATTGCGCTTGCAAGGACACAAAAATCAACACTAATGTTCTTAGTGATTTTTCTCCTTCCCGTAGAAATTTCAAGAAATTCCTTAGAAGTGCTCCCTATACTTTCTTTTATAGATAAGCTACATACTTTTCAGCTTTCGAATTCTGAATAGAGATGGATTTTATTTTAGCTTATCCTGTATTGAAATATAAATTAATTGCTAAACGAATTTGAAATGGCTCTTTAGAATCGGGTTAATGGGGGTAATAAAAGTAGTATATAATAAGTTAAGTTAAGAGGCCAGTCTTAGTGCAGGAGTACAGACCTGTATGCCTGCACTAAGACTGGCCTGCTGGACGCTACAATTTTTGGGTTCAATTGCCACTCGAGGTAATGAAATATTTAATACCTTTATTTCTTTGTTCTGTTGTCGAAGCAAAGCGCGGCGTTGAGTTTCGCCACTCAACACAGTAATGCCTAGAACTAGAATTCCGCGGAAAATGGATAACGTAGTGTCTTAACTCTGAATTCGCTCTGCCTACCCTGCTGTGTACGAAATGCAGCTTGAAGTTAAATACAATAAGCACTATAAGTTTTAACATACGTGACTGAAATCATATATAATGATAATTTTCTAAATTAAATGTCAATATTTATTTTTATGTTCCATAGAATATACAAGTTCCCAACGTTATATTTAATTTAATACATACAATAGATAACGAACTGCAGCGGGGACGGGAAATATAACGATGCAGCGAGGTTTTTATTCAATTACAGTGGCGCAAGACAAATAGTGTCTTTGTACGGACGCTCTACGCGATTATGGTCTATGGCTCTGTCTGCCAATTAAAATTGTGACTTTTTTTGGGTTTTATATTTAAAATATATTGTGTTGTATACGTATAATTTTATATTATTCTATACTAATGTTATAAAGTTGTAGGGTTTGTTTGGTTTACCGCGCTAATCTCAGGAACTACTTGGCTTAAGTAGATTTTTTTGTCGAAGAAAGAAGGGCGAAATAGCTATAGGCTATGACATTCTATGGATTATTGCGAAAAAACAACTGAATCACAGTTATCTTAGAAATTATCACACACAATAGTAATTTTCCCCTGAACGGAACGGAACGGAATTTCTTGTCACTAAAACAGTGAAGCTGTGAACTTTTGGCTATGAGATCAAATTTTGCATAAGAGTATGCAGAATATTCGAAATTTTGCGAATGTTACCCTAATTTGGTCTACCACTAGACAAAGGTGCTAGCAACAAAGTTATAACAACATAGAAGTTTGGCTGTAGCGAAATGTGAACGTACAGCTTAATTGGGTAGGGCCCTTAAACGAGAGGAGGCTTGTACAGCAGGAGCAGTATCTTGGCATGTCTATAGTTTTATATGTTTAGTCAAATTGTGATTTCATTTAGGTGTCGATATTTTATTGTATTCTATCTAAACAGTCAAAAATAAATAAATAAAATTAAAAATAAAATTAAATCGACGAAGTGCGAATCGGACTATCTATAAATACGGCAAAATAAATCACGTTTGTTGTAAAGGGCTTCCCCACCTTAAATATTTATTTATTTTTTGTATTTGTTGTTATAGCGACCAGAGAAATCCATTATCTTTAGAATTTTATACCGTATCATAGTTTATAATACAGCTTGCTGACACACGGACTGGCAGACGGACGAACGGACATCGGAGTCTTAGTAATAACGTTCCTTTCCGTGACGTTCCAAAGGCTAACTTTGGATCTCCAAAAAACAGCTCTGGATACATTTTATGTCACCTAGATTGTTAGATAAAGTCACTTTAAAATAACCTAAGCCATGCTCCTTGAACGAGTAAAATAAAATAATGTAATATCATAATTTAGGATGATTTTGTAAAATATTACATAAATCTATATATGTGAACATTTTATCCTAGATTCGTCATTGTATATATGTATGTACATAGCTAATTAATAAAGGTAAAGATGTATATATCATTTTGTGAAAAATTTCGCTTTTTAATTATCACTTATATATTTTGACTCAATTTAAATTAAATGTTGAATGCCAATTATCACAAACACCCTTTATTATTTTAATAGAGAGAGAGCCAATAGTAAAACTGTAGGGCCAGACTATCGTTATTCTATAAGGCCTGAAAGTTTAAAACCATGCTTAGTGTCTGGTAATGGACAACGTAATTTCTAATATTGTTAGAAAATATAAAAAAATAAAACGAAAGTTAGGTTAGGTTATATTTGCATCTTATTAACTGATAACTATACCTACCAGTATATAACTATACCAGTACCAGATAGTATACCTACCAGTGTTGGTTGTATGCGCACAGAAACATTCAGACTCTTGAGTACTAATATAATGATATAAAAAAAACTTTTTTTAATACTATATCTTTTTGGGATGAAGTGAAAATTTTTTACTTTATATTTAACTTGTTATTCGGTAACGAACTACGCCGAGTGTTGCGGTGAAGTTTTTATCGAGTTAACCCTGGCACAAGACAAATAATGTCTCGGTCAGTCGCTCAGACATGCATTTGCGGTGCTCCTCAGTGGATCGTAGTTGCCAGTTTATGCTTAAAAAGAGTTTTCTAAATGGAAATATAAAATTTTGTAGTATTTGTCGAAACAAAATATTCAAATTGTTCAGATTCCGTAGGTGCACTGGTTAAATGGTATGAAAAGAACGATATAATTTGTATTTATCAAGCGTGTAGTTTTTTTGTGTTATGCTAAATTATCTTTATTATATTATATTCATCGTATTATATTATATTCATCTAGTGTTTTATCATTACCTTTATTAACAGAAAATATGAGTATATACAGCAAAAAATTGTAAAGCAAATTTTCTTCACGCTTTTTACCCACAATTTGCGTTTAACAAAGACATATTATAATTTGAATATAAATAGGTCATCATATTATATAATAATTACTTGCCTTTTCAACGTTTTGTATTCCTTCAGTTAGAAATTATCCTATTGTGGTGGCACTCGCGAGAGCAATGTAGTACGGACGAACGCGGTCATTCTCATGTTAATACGAGGTTATTTTCTATATAGCTTCCTCTTCAATAGATTATAATGGAAAAGGCGTGTGGTTTGGGCATATTGTAGGGCTATTCTTTGGAAAATATGTTTAATTCAAATTTCTTGATGGAGATTTAATTGACGAATATTATGGTCACGCACTTATAAGAACAAATTTTACATTAGGTACAATATAAGGCAAATAATTCTGTTTCACTTAAAACAAAATGATTTACGTAATCTACTAAATTATCTTTAACATTATTTGAGCTATTTTGTGTAATTTCCAGTGAATCAGGAAACTGGCATCTAAAATTGCCTTGTCTAAACAGAGGATGTCTTGTTTGCTACGCCTTGGGCGCTAAGAATTGGCCCATTGTTCACTGGCATCGCACGTACCAACTCGAGTGCTGTTAAAATTTCATTGTGAATGTAGATTTTATTTTCTTTTAGAATTTGTGGGGTCACACCGTCTTTTTCTTATATACATTGATATTTAATGTCTGAAGAACAAAATAAGTCTGCTTTACGCTGTATCCCGTACACATAAGGGTAGGCAGAGAGAACCTGGTGTTAAGACACTCCGTTTCTTACTTTCTGCCTGTCTTAACAATGTTTTATTAAATTAGTTAATATATGTATTTAGGTGCTAAAAATTAATGATTTAATAACTGAACTTTTGTTTAGGTAAAATGGTTCGAACAGCAACGAGAAAAAAGAAGAATCAAACGGGATTATAATCCCTATGAGGGATCTCTCTGGTCGCAGATTCAACGACGACTGCCTTCTCATCGTACAAGGCACAGGGCTATCAATCCTTCACCCTTCTTTCCGGACCCTTTGTATAAGGAGCAATGGTACTTGGTAAGTGAAGTTAGACCTATTTTTAAAGTGAAATGAAAATCGTATTTAAATTTAATTTAAACAATTGTTTTGGTAACCATTTTATTGCATTAAAAAGTTTAATTTATAAAAAGAACATTAAATATGTGACTGACTACATTCATATGTATGTATTTTAACAATTTTTTATTCTAACAGAATGGTGGTGCAAAAGATGGGCTTGATATGAATGTATCTCCAGCGTGGCAAAAAGGTTATACGGGTAAAGGAGTAGTTGTATCTATTCTTGATGATGGTATACAAACAAATCATCCTGACCTTGCTCAAAATTATGTAAGTAGAGAAAATATTAAAATATTTATGCTTGACACAAAGTAATTTAAAAAATATTTTTATATATTAAAATTGTTCTTTTTTCTGTCATAGGATGCTCTTGCCTCTTACGATATAAATGGAAACGACGATGATCCAATGCCTCAAGACAATGGCGATAATAAACATGGTACACGGTGTGCCGGTGAGGTAGCAGGAGTTGCTTATAATCAATACTGCGGAGTCGGTATCGCATATAATGCTAGTATAGGAGGAGTTAGAATGCTAGATGGCATCGTCAACGATGCGGTTGAAGCTAGAGCACTGGGATTAAATCCTGATCATATAGATATTTATAGCGCTTCATGGGGTCCGGAGGATGATGGGAAAACTGTAGATGGTCCAGGACCACTAGCCAGGAGGTAAGTATTTTTCCGTACTTATCAAATGTTATTCTGGAATTTTATTGCTTCATGTACGAGTATATCTAATATTAAAACAAATTATTGCTTTTAGGGCATTTATCTACGGTGTAACAAGTGGTAGACGAGGCAAGGGTAGTATATTTGTTTGGGCGTCAGGAAATGGTGGAAGACACACTGACTCCTGTAATTGTGATGGTTATACAAATAGTATATTTACATTATCAATATCTAGCGCCACGCAGGGCGGATATAAACCGTGGTATTTAGAAGAGTGTTCTTCTACTTTAGCTTCAACCTACAGTTCTGGAACACCAGGACATGATAAAAGTGTTGCCACAGTTGATATGGATGGCCGATTAAGAGCTGACCACATATGTACAGTAGAGCATACTGGAACTTCAGCATCTGCTCCATTAGCCGCTGGAATTTGTGCACTTGCTTTAGAAGCTAATCCAGATTTGACCTGGAGAGATATGCAATATTTAGTGGTTTTAACTTCAAGGTCACAACCACTAGAAAAGGAAACTGGGTGGATTGTTAATGGCGTTAAGAGAAAAGTTAGTCATAAATTTGGTTATGGTTTGATGGATGCTAGTGAAATGGTTAATTTAGCTGAACAATGGGTGTCTGTTCCTCCTCAACATATATGTAAATCACAAGAAATTAATGAAGATAAACCTATAGATTCTTCGTACGGATATACTTTAAGTGTTCATATGGATGTGAACGGATGTAGTGGTACAGTGAATGAAGTGCGCTATCTTGAGCATGTACAATGTAAGATATCACTAAGATTTTTTCCTCGAGGAAATTTACGTATTTTACTCACTTCTCCAATGGGCACGACATCGTCATTATTATTTGAAAGACCTCGTGATATCATGAGTTCTAACTTCGATGACTGGCCATTCCTAAGTGTTCATTTCTGGGGTGAAAGAGCAGAAGGAAGATGGAGTTTACAAATCGTAAACGCTGGTAATAGACATGTAAACCAACCAGGAATTCTTAAAAAATGGCAATTAATTTTCTATGGTACAGCAACCGATCCTGTAAGATTGCGTTCTAAAAAGCCTTCAGGAGTGGCACCGCCATATGCATTCCCCACCGCCGCTGACGGCTATGATGTCGGGGATTCTTTTTACAATACTGACGCGTTTAACAGTTACCAAAACTTTCCTTTATTTGCCGCCGGCTCAAATCCGGAAAAGGCAGTAGCAAGTCTCGATGGACATAACATTCCCTCGCCGCATGGGGAAAATGTCCTCGCCGATAGTAACGATAAGCGCGTCATGCATGAATGTGATCCCGAATGCGACCCTCAAGGATGCTATGGAAAAGGACCAAGTCAGTGTATCGCCTGCAAGAATTACAGATTAGACGACGCCTGTGTATCTCGATGTCCGCCCCGAAGTTACGCGAATCAGGGTGGCGTTTGTTTTCCGTGCCACGAGTCTTGTGAGACGTGTGTTGGCCCCGGACAGGACTCGTGCCTGACCTGTGCGCCTGCGCACTTATTAGTGGCAGATTTAGGGCTATGCTTACAACAATGCCCTGATGGATATTGGGAAGATACTGAAGCGTCAACTTGTAGGCCTTGTGCAGCACATTGCTCTACATGCTCTGAACGTGATTTGTGTACTTCTTGCGAACATCACTTAGTTCTTTACAATGGAACCTGTTCAGCCTCCTGTCCGCCGTCAACGTATGAAACAGATGATTATACATGCGCCACATGTGATGCATCCTGTGACACTTGCTTCGGTTCAGAATCAACTCAGTGTCTATCTTGTCATCCATCTAACTACGTTCTCGACGGGCGTTGCGTTAATGTTTGTCCAAATGGCTATTATCCAGACAAGAAGAGGAAAGAATGCATGAAGTGAGTGGCTAAATATTTTTTATACTATAAATGTACTATGTATTTTTAAACTTTACATTTAATGCTTAGACGTTATTTAAATTAATTTTTACTATGAATTTAAAATAATCTGATAATTTAAACAATTAGACTGCAATTTTAAATATATAATTTTATTCAATCGTTGTATCATTTTAGGTGCCCAGTTGGCTGTGCGACATGTCTAACCTCGTTTTGCCTGACTTGTAATTCAAACTGGGAACTAAATAAGAAGGGTAAATGCATAGTCGTCGGTAGTGATCGCTGTGCCAACGGCGAGTTTTCTGATGGAGGACAGTGCAGTCCATGCCATGGCGACTGCGAGTCTTGCTTCGGGGAGAATGCGGAGAGCTGCCTAACTTGCCCTTCGCCGAATTTACTGGAAAATCATAAGTGAGTATTGATTATAAATGTATTTTTATTTTATTAAAAATAGTGGTAATACTATGCTTGGTTTTACAAATTGTTGAGTGGCAAAACTCAACGTCGCGCCTAATCTCGTTACTTCAGCGAGGAAATGAAAATATTAATTACTTCATTCCCTCGAGTGGGCATCGAATCTACAACCGTCGCACATACAATTACAAACTTGTGCCCCTATTAAAAGTTCCATATTTATAATTAAATATTTATTTAAATTTAATTAATATTATGAGGCCAGTCGTGGCGCAGAGGCACAAAGTGTGACTATAAAACTGACTGGTTGTGGGTTCGATCCCCACTCGAGGAGATGAAATATTTACTTAAATGTATGTTTCCATTTCTTCTCTCTTCTCTTCTTCAGCGTTGAGATCTGCCACTTAACACACAATGCCTCCAGAATTCGGCAGAAAGTGGGGAACGGAGTGTCTTACACTATGTTCCCCCTGTCTACCCTACTGTGTGCGGGATACAGCGTGAAGCTGTATTGATTTGATATGATTTGATTAATATTTATACTTAACTTACAACACAACACAACCAGTCTATTTGCAGTCAAAAAATTTACATTTAAATTTATATATACGATACTTAACTTATAATACTTAGTTTTATCTTTTATAAATTGAAACATTCGCGTTAAACATCTTAAGCTAGCAACTTTTTAATCAACGCTTTATTGGTAAAGTGTGAAATATAAAAATATATTAAACTCATTAACTGAAAATCACCCGGTCTAAGTAAAATGCAACGGAGCTACTTACGATCGTTTCTGTAATCTTATACGTTGATACTATGTTACGTCGACCTTAATAACTAGTTGGATGCTGCTTAGAGTAGATTATTTTCTCATTATACGTAAGTTGGTATATATAAAGGTAGGAACGGAGTGTCTTGACACTAGATTTCTTATGGACGTCCTGTCGTAGCCGGGATATAGTGTGAAGCAAATGGAAAAAAAAATGCCTTTCCGCTGTATTCCGCACATTGCAGGGTAGACAGGGGGACCCTAGGAACCAAAAGTTAAGACATTTCGTTTCTATTTTCGCCGAATTCTCGAGGCTTTACTTGTTATGTGGCGGAACTCAACGCCATACTTTGCCAAATTGCCAGGGCGAATAAATTAAAATATTAAAAATTTCATTTCCTCCAGTGTGAATTGAACCCGTGGCGTTTTCATTCGCAGGCGTGTGCCCCTGCACCGGAACTGGCCTCGATAAGAATATTGTAGAGAGTCGATTATTTTCTCATTATGTATACTTATGACCCAATAAATACTTTGTGTTGACAATCCCCATAATATGTTATGTAAATAAGAAACTTATTAGGAGAATATTACTAAACTATTGAACTATTTTTTGATTAGGCTATCGGGACGCAGTGAGACAGAAACGCGATGTTTTGGGTTCGGTCCCTATTCGGGGAAATTAATTGTTTTCTTTTTCGCTGTGCAATAAGGCAAAGCGCAACGTTGAGCTCCGCTCCGCTCGGCAGAAAGCGTTTTAACATTAACAATTTTTACCTTGCTTTATATGAGAAAGCCAAAAAGGAGATTTATTATTTCTGAGACTATCGTAGCGCAGCGGCACAAGTGGTCTATTGTAAACACGACGATTAAGTGTTCGAATCCTACTCGGAGAAATGCAATATTATTATTTAGTCATATACTCATTTCTTCGCTCTAGTAACTCAAATCCCGCCTCTCAACCTGCAATGCTTCGACAATTCGGCGGAAAGTGGGATGTTACGCACTGCCCTAACATTAGGTTCCCTCTGTCTACCCTGCTATATATGCGGGATACAGCGTGAAGCGTGAAATATATATTTATTATTACATGATAATCTTCCTTTCTAGGTGTGTAACCGAATGCACCCGCGGCTACTACGCTGAGGCGGGCCGGTGCACTCGCTGTATGCACGGCTGTGCGGATTGCGCGTCGCGTTTGAATTGCACCTCCTGCACTGGTACCTTGAGGTTGCAGTCTGGTGCCTGTAGGACTGTGTGTGCTGATGGGTATGTCTATTTGTGTTTGTATACATTTATATACATTGTGTTTTTTCTTTAGGGAATGTAGATATCGTGTTTTTTTCTTATGAGAATGTATTGATTTTCTGTTGGAATCACTCGTTATTTTTATCACGTATCGTGTCACTAATGCTGATTTAAGTTTAACAATTGACGTGTCAACATTAGTGATACACTAGTAAGAAAAGTAAAGAAATAATGACGTCATATACTTTCCGCCGATTTTTTTTTCGGCATTGCGGCACCACACCAGAGCAAGGAAATGAATATATTAAATATTACATTTCCTTGATTGTGAATCGAACCCATAACCTGCTGCATTTACAGTCGCACGCTAGTGGATTAGACTGGCTTAAAAATTGGGCTGGATGTCCACATCATTAAAATACAGAAGACACCATATGCAGCTACATAAATTTAATAAAACCCCGTGTGATTTTAATTCTATTACATACAATTTAGCATTTTGAATAGAATATTTGGTATGCTTTAATAAAACATTTTTATGTAACCGCAACTAATATTTACTGAGCAAATGCTAATGAACTTCTTTTTATATAATGTGTTTTACAAATTATTCACATTAAATGTGGTGTAACGTTTATTATTTTGTTTAAATGCTCGTGCTCGTTGAGGTCGGTCGTGACGCAGGGGTATATGCGTGTCACTGGTTGTGGATTTGATTCTCGTTCGAGGAAATAAAATATTTAATTATCTTTTTCCTTGTTCCGGTAACAAGGCACTGCGTATGCCAATAGTGCCACGTGTAAAGACACGCAATATCTTTCAGAATTGGGCGTAAAGAGGGGAACGGAGTGTATTAATATTAGTTTCCCAGCCTGCCTTATCTTATCACAGAAACCCTTCTTTTAAATTGGATTTAAAAAATATATTAAATTAAAATTAAATCTTTCAAATAAAAATAAAATACAAGATATAAATATATTCTACATACGTACTTATATACGTTGAATATTAATCTCGTTTCTGCCCAAAACTACAAGACGAAAACGCTCACGTATTCCTATAACGTTATATGAAATTTTTAGATGAAGGATTTATTAGACTTCTGTTTTTGTTTGTTTTGCGATACCGTTACCGCTGCCCGGGTACTTTACTTTGCCCCGGTTACCTTTCCAATAGCGAAGTCTAAATTTTTTCGCAAAGCCCTCGGGACTGACAGACAGATTGGAAACTCTGTTTTCCTTTCCCGTTCTCTATTTTCCCCTCTTTTACTTGTATCTACGATATTGTGAGCTGTATGTAACTATATATACATATATGTATATGTAGTATGGGTATGTATGTCGGTTTGCGTATCTGAAATCACTCGGTTGATTGCTTCTTATACAAATATAGTTGTGGGAAATGTAATGTCGTTAAACGTTATATGCGCAGTGTGTTTGGTAAGCCTTAGGTTAGGAAAAAATTTTGTGTTAAGACACTCCGTTCCGTACTTTCCATTCTATTTTCAACGGCCCCCTTGGCATTGATACCAAAGTGAAGAAATTGAAAATGAAATTGTACATTACAATATTTACTAAATTTTAATTTTTTATAATAATAATTTTCCTTAAAACAGATACTACGCGGACCGCGGCACTTGCTCCAAGTGCTACCTGTCCTGTCGCACGTGCATCGGCCCGCGTCGTGACCAGTGCGCGTCGTGCCCGCAAGGGTGGAAGCTGGCTGCTGGGGAGTGTCACCCTGAGTGTCCGCAAGGTATTTTACTATGCTACTTTACTAAAATTATACATTGGGTCTGTTTGTGAGGGTCAATGGGTGTTTATTTTTTATCTTCACGAACAGATTTAGCTGGAGCTTTGCTGTATTAGTAGTCAGCTTCACGCCGTATCCCGCACACAGCAGAGTAGGCAGAGGGAAATTAGTGTTAGGACACTCCGTTCTCCATTTTCTGCCGAATTCTGGAGGATATATATATATATATATATATATATATATATTAACACAAAAGAAGACAATTTAAGAAATCTCATCCAAATTGACACAATTAAAACAGGTTTCTACCAAACAAGCGACGGTTGCCGTCACTGTCACCATTACTGCCGTGAATGCAACGACTCGGGGCCCCTGCACTGCACGTCGTGCCCGTCGCGCTTCATGCTCGACGGCGGTCTCTGTATGGAATGCTTGGGCTCCCAGTACTTAGAAACCAGCAGTGGATTGTGCAGGGCATGCGACGAAACGTGCAGGAGTTGTTCCGGACCGGGGAAGTACAGCTGTTCGGGATGCTCTAGGCCTTTGAGATTGGATAGGTCAGTTGTTGGTGCTCTTACTTTTTTTCACTTAGTCATTTGCCGGTTGATTTTTGTTTTGATTTTGGCCTTAATTTTGTTTCATAGTAGTGTTTATTATATATTAATTAATATTATTAATATTTTTAACATACGTACAATATTGTCGTAATTGAATATATTTAATTTCTTTATTTTCCTTTAAAATACAGACATCATTCTTTAACTGTGTTGTACACAGGTATTCAACAAAACATTTTACTTAATAATTAGGGGCACCCCCGAAACTCTAAACAACCTAGCCTCTCTAACTGTAGGCCTTATTTAGCTACCGACCTTTTTACACATAAAAAAAAATGGCACGGCACGACCTAGTTACTTTAGAAACTTTTTTAAATTATAACAAACTGGTACTTGTATATAGTTATTTTGTGGTTATCCTAATTTTTATTTAATTTTAATTAAACTGCACAAATGCGAAATGCGGTCGGAGTTTTTCAGTCTCCTAATAATTAAATTATAAATTATGTTTTGTATAAAGCATTATGATTTTTAGTTAGAGTATCCCTAATTAACAGAAGTGGTGGGTTTGGATAATTATGTAGTTGGTGAATTAAATTTGTATTGTGACCTTTTATTATATTATAATATAGAGGTTGTTTCTTTTTTCTAATATTTTTTTTGGATATAGAGAATATTAAGGCGTCTATGCCTAAATGGCTAAATGGAAAAAACGCACGTCTATGCCTAAATGAAAAAAAAAATACAATTTTTTTATAAACAATATACAAATGGAAATTATTTTTACATCTTAGCCATTATCGCTAGTAAAATTTCTTTAGTTTTCACTTAAAATTTAGAAATAGTCGATCAAGTCCCTATTGCTTAAGTCCTTAAGTAAGTAAGTTGCTAAAATCTGTTAAATAGGTTAATGGCACTTAGCGAACTTAGCTCTCAATAGTGACGGGTCAAGAGACCCTAAAGTTGCCAGTTAAGAAACTGGAAAGTCCTTAAGAAAAAGTATTTTATAGTTTTTAAGAATTCCTGCCGATGTAGTGCTCGACTAGTCTTTTTGGATTATTAATTTGTGCTATTAATTTTTCTTAATAAATTGATGATAGTAGTCTTTTCATGCAGGATAAGTATCATTATTCGAGAATAAAATTATATATAAAAAAGGTATAAGAGTATAGCAACAAAATACTAGTTTAATAGTAGTTCTTGAATCATTCAAAGGCCAGTCGTGGTGCAGGGCCACACACTGTGGCTGTAAATAAAACAGGTTCCGAGTTCGATTCTCACTAGATTAAATGGAACATTTAATATTTTCATTTCTTCGTTCTGGTATCGAAGCAAACCGCGGCGTTTCCACCATCTAACACGCAATGCCTCCAGAATTCAGGGTGAAATTGGGGAACGTAGTGTCGCAATACTACGTTCCCTTTGCCTACCCTTCTAGGTGCAGGATACAGCGTGATACTAAAAATAGTTTAATTGAAGTTAACAAGATTTGTAAAAAAATATATAAAAATAATTAATTATATGTAATTATTGTTTGTACCCCTTAGATTGAACAATCAATGCGTGCAATGTTGTTCTGAACGCGGCACGTCCGCTAATTCAACTTCACCCGATTGCTGTCACTGTCATCCTGATACTGGTTAGTATATGTTTATTTTACGTTATTTTTGGAAATTTAAATATAAATTTTCTATTTAAATTTTAAATTGTTGTCTTTTTTCATATTATCTTCTATTGCGTTTTGTTATCTCTGTTTCACGTAACAAACATGCTTCTGTTGTTCTTTATATAACGCAACATTCTCGTAGGATAATTGCTGAACTAGCGCGTTCAGAACGCCTAAATAAATAAAACAACAGAGCAGATCTTTATTTATACAACAGAATAGAAAATATTGAATATATATTAAATATATATTAATTTAATTAAAAT
This sequence comes from Heliconius sara, assembly GCA_917862395.2. Lineage (NCBI taxonomy): Eukaryota > Metazoa > Arthropoda > Insecta > Lepidoptera > Nymphalidae > Heliconius > Heliconius sara. The sequence continues at coordinate 3,051,483 of OU860783.2, read as the reverse complement.
ATTGAATATATATTAATTATATATTAAATAATATATTGATATTAATGTTATTTTCCTCTTTCTATTCGATAAAATTGTCTTAGAACGCTATTTGTTACTGCTTAGATATTATATAGATAATTTCTTTATATTTTAAAGTGATTTTGGTAATTCTATAATAATAGATGAATATATAATATAATTTAAATTCCACCATTATTCTATACAGGTGAATGTATAAACGCATCAGTTGCGGGTAAGCGTCGTATAACAGAGTGGAATGCGGTACGAGCGCCGAGCCAGCAAGCCTCCTCCTCCGTAGCCCTCATCGCCCTTGTAGCCGCTTTGGCAGTCACCGTGCTGGTTGCCGGTTTATTTGTTTCGCAGGTTAGTGTCGATTAATTATATTTAGGTAAAGTTTGAAAATATATAAATTTTTGTATAAAAAAAATAGTTAAAAATATTTTTTGTATTATATTTTTTCATAAATATGTTAAAAGCAGAAGCAAATTTTTAAATTATATTAATAATTAATCCTCTAATAGTGTATTTCCAAAAAATAAGCCTATAATGCTTTATTTCTTTACAGGGCCGCAAAACGCGAAAATTAAAAATCAAATCTAAAAATGGTCCCCTCTACTCTCCATTGGCATGTACCGATGATGACGTCACTATCCTAAGTTCCAACACCGCGTTCCCAGTTTACGAACAAACAGACAAACATATAGATACAGAAAGTGAACCATTTTTAAGCCATTACACTGAGACGTAGCATTCTGACACTGTGATGTAGACGTAAGTAAATACAATTGTGTTTAGATAGTCCTGTTTTTTGTCTGTGGCAGGACGGGTTTTTAACATTTGAAATATCAATTATTGACAAGTGACAGCTTGGTATATTTTTAATCTGTATCACACAGATTAAATTGTTTTAACTCGAATAATGAAGAGGTCAACCTAGGAAATATAATAATTATAATAACATATTGTTACAAAATAGCGAATTTTCTTATAATCTAATTGATAAAATTTATGTTTGGCATTAATCACAAATTCTATTAATTAATTTTAATTTATTGCATAATGTTTTTGTATGTTTGGTACGTGTCTAAAAATCCGTCCTACCCAGGTTGTTAGTAATATTCAAATTGAGGAAAGTTTCATATGTCATATTTCCAATATTTTTGTATTTGTGCGTAATACTGTTAATATCGATGTAATATGAACTCTATATACATTATTATTATCGACTTCATGCTTAAATCAATCCTTAGTACTGTGTCCGAATTTGAAATACTAACATATATTATAATTTTATAATATTAAATAACTATCACAGACGGAATTTGATAATGAATGATTAATATTATAGAACAATTTCCAAAAATTTTACTGTTTTTTTTATTTTGAGAATATCTCTAAAAACATTTGTGATTTGTCACTTTCTATACTTTACCTAGGGACTATCGCTTTATTTAATAAAATATCAATAAGATATAAATTATATATATAGCTTATCCCAGATACCTATTCATAGCGAATCATTTCGTAATTCGATTTATTCGATGATTATAATTATATATTTTAATAATAATTTATTGAAAATTTCATAATAATGGGATAATATTAATTATTCATAATCAATTTGGTATAATGGGATGTGTTGTTTCGAGGACCACTCGTTAGTAAGGTTATATTTGTATAATGAAGCTCAGGGGATATGATAAAAATATAATAAAATACATATAAATTTACGTATGTATCTGTTTATACAATACGAATATATGAAAATCTTGTAAATATTTTTTTCTCTTTTATTGATTTTTTTATTCGATTTAACTCGGATTGGACAATTGCTAGTATACTGTGATTTAACATTTTTTTTTTAAATATAATTGACTGCCATAATATTTGTACAAAAAATCGATATAGGAACTCTTTTTCATTTCAAAAATTTAAGTTTTAATAAAAAAAATATCTACCTATTTCTTTTTTGTAACCCGCTGTATAAGTCATATATACATTTTTTCCATTTATAAGCTTTCCATTTCACTCCCCTGAGCTATTGAATCGTCACAAATATGTATTTAGGAATATTTAATAATTAATTGTTCAATATATCTTCTCATAATTTTACATTTAAAATAAATAATTAATATATGTACATATGTAGAACAAAAATGTTCGCTCGGGCGACACGCCTTAATGTGATAAGTGGTGGTTCATACTTTATATTGTTTATTGATTATTTTTTATTATATTCATTCGAATTTGGTAAAAGTTATATAAATTTTTTTGAAGCTATTGAAAATTCTTAGGTAAAAATTATTAAGGCGGTTGTAGTGGATTCAAATTTAGCTTGTTACAATTTTTTCATTTTAGTTACAAAAATGTCTTATTCTATCGACACGTAATGCGTCTATATACAGTAATTTTTTTGCTTGATTTTCACTCTTTCCACTATAAAATAGATGACGATACGAAATAAATAAACGAAATGGTCCAGAATCTCCAACATTATGTTCCAGAGCATATTGTTTTCCTATAAATAATCCTATAAAATTCGAAACGTACAGTACGTATTTAGCTGAAACTTTAGCGAGCTTTCAATACGTCATTCGCTTTTTGATTACACGATAAAAGATTTCTCCTCTCAAAATAGGTTATCGGCCAAAGGACTTTGATCTTCGCTACAATAAGCTCTGAGATCAGCCGAAGCTCCCCTCATCCCGGTCAAGAGCAAATATTACCTTATTAACCGATTTTGTTTACTGATCGTAAAACGAAAATTTGCTTGCCTTTCCATATTAGAGATACTTACAAATTTGTTTTTTTTTGTATATACTTCATCTCGACACCTCTAGAGCGTAAATGGTCTATTCGCTTCACGCTGCAATCCGCATTTTGCTGGGTAGGCAAACGGAACCTTGTTCTAAGACACTCCGCCCCCCAATTCTGGAGGGATTGCCTGTTGGAATATAGGTGTAACACTAGGTTGTTAGGTACCCTCTGCCTATCCTGCTCTGTACGGGATACAGCGTGAAGTTAATAAAAAATATATTTAAGAACACACGTCCACTTCTTACACAAAATTCTTTGGTCAGTAAGTAAAACACAGGGAGTTAGTTATCGTATCAATAGCCACGTGGCTCTCGGACGAACTTTTTACCATTTCGTCCGCGAGGCAGCCAAGTTTTAATTGATATTTGCATAGAGTCTTTGGTACAACTTCAAATTGATTTTATAAGGCAATTTCTCTTAAAGAATTATAATCGTATGAATGATTTTTGTTTGTTTTTTTTGTACGATATTGTTGTAAGAAGTGCGTGTGGAATATATAGGTAATGAGGAATTTGCAAGATTTTATTACAAATGGTTTATTAGAGTACTGGTTGTTGGAATTCAAATACTGTTTTACATATGTGGGTGCTGCGCTAAGATCCGCATTTCAATCTTTAATGTTTCTAAAAGGTAAAAAAATAAAACAACTCTTAGGTCCCTGAGAGAGGTTATTTGTATAATAAGCTCAAATATACAGCAGACAGTTTTTATGTATTAATATAAAAAAAAATATTGAGAAGATTTCTTTAAAGAAAATTTTATTAAATAAAAACATAAAATTCAAATATATTGGAAGCATTTGTGTGCTTATTGACTTCATTTCGTGAAATTTCGTTAGATAACTGTTGCACTGAGACTTTCTTTACAATAAAACGTAAGATTCTTTCTATTTAATATTACTTTTTTTTAACTTTATCAAAATTTTTAGAACTTTTACGAAATAGATTGAAAATTTACTTCTTAAATTTTGGTTTCATAAAAACAATAAACAATGTACAGTATGAATTTAACGAATATGTATAAAAAATATTTAACCTACAGATTGCGAAGCCATAGTGTCACAGAGTGATACAGCTCTCTCTTTATTACGTCACAATATTTTTCATAAAGTTAATTTTTATAACTAGAATAGGCCCAAAAGTTACCATAGATAATTATTATTGTACAATATAATTTTTAATGCTGGCAAATAAAACGATTTTTAAAAGTCATTTAATTTAATAGATTTCACAAATATTAAATAATATATTTGTTTAGTGAACTATTGTCATTTCTTGTCTTTTTTTTATTATTTAAGTCGAAATATGTCGTCACTGTTTAGTAGACGCCTTATTTTATTAGTTTTTTTAAAACTGGTATCAATAGCCACGTGGCTCTCGAACGAACTTTTTACCATTTCGTCCACGAGGCAGCCAAGTTTTAATTGATATTTGCATAGAGTCTTTGGTACAGCTACAAATTGATTTTATAAGGCAATTTCTCTTAAAGAATTATAATCGTATGAATGATTTTTGTTTGTTTTTTTTTGTACGATATTGTTGTAAGAAGTGCGTGTGGAATATGTAGGTAATGAGGAATTTGCAAGATTTTATTACAAATGGTTTATTAGAGTACTGGTTGTTGGAATTCAAATACTGTTTTACATATGTGGGTGCTGCGCTAAGATCCGCATTTCAATCTGTAATGTTTCTAAAAGATAAAAAAATAAAACAACTCTTAGGTCCCTGAGAGAGGTTATTTATAATAAGATCAAATATACAGCAGACAGTTTTTATGTATTAATATAAAAAAAATATTGAGAAGATTTCTTTAAAGAAAATTTTATTAAATAAAAACATAAAATTCAAATATATTGGAAGCATTTGTGTGCTTATTGACTTCATTTCGTGAAATTTCGTTAGATAACTGTTGCACTGAGACTTTCTTTACAATAAAACGTAAGATTCTTTCTATTTAATATTACTTTTTTTTAACTTTTTCAAATTTTTTAGAACTTTTACGAAATAGATTGAAAATTTACTTCTTAAATTTTGGTTTCATAAAAAACAATAAACAATGTACAGTATGAATTTAACGAATATGTATAAAAAATATTTAACCTACAGATTGCGAAGCCATAGTGTCACATAGTGATACAGCTCTCTCTTTATTACGTCACAATATTTTTCATAAAGTTAATTTTTATAACTAGAATAGGCCCAAAAGTTACCATAGATAATTATTATTGTACAATATAATTTTTAATGCTGGCAAATAAAACGATTTTTAAAAGTCATTTAATTTAATAGATTTCACAAATATTAAATAATATATTTGTTTAGTGAACTATTGTCATTTCTTGTCTTTTTTGTTTATTATTTAAGTCGAAATATGTCGTCACTGTTTAGTAGACGCCTTATTTTATTAGTTTTTTTAAAACTGACATGCCTTTTTCAAGCAACTAAGTTGGCTCTCTATCGCTATGTGTTTTTGGTGATTCATAAAATGTAATAATAATGATAATATTTCTTATGAAAATGAAAGTAAAAATGACTCTGAAACTTTTGAATTAGAATAGTTATTAGAAACTGTCAAAAAGAAATGTCAATTAGCGTTTAATTGACGTTAATCAATATAACTAAGGCATTATGCATTTTAAGAAAACGTATAAATATTCGTGGCACGAAGTGTGACTGTAAAAACGACTGGTTGTGGGTTCGATCCCCACTCGAGGAGATGAAATATTTACTTAAATTTATATTTCCATTTCTTCGCTCTGGTGTCACGGCAAAACGCGGCGTTGAGTTCTGCCACTCAACACGCAATGCCTCCAAAACTCGGCAGAAAGTGGGGAACGGAGTGTCTTAACACTAGGTTCCCTCTGCCTACCCTGCTGTGGGCGGGATATAGCGTGAAGCTAATTTTTTTTTTTTTTTTTGTATAAATATTTGAGCGTTGCGGGATTTTTTATACGTTTTTTAAAAAGTATTTTTTTTACTAAATGTGGAATAATACTTTAAAATTGTTAAAAATAACTAAGGCTTATCATTGAGGCTGAGTAAATATAAATTGTCTTATTTTTTTAAAAAAGAAACGGTATTTGAACTAGTTCCCGTAAACTTAATGATTTTTAATGATAAAACAATCATGAATGAAGTAAAAAAATCACATAGCGATCGTTTTTTTTAATACAAAAATACAACTTGTACCAATATTGTTTAATAATAATAATAATTTATTCGTTTCAAATCCTCTTATCTTTATTACGTTCCACTCGAACGTCTTGTTTATATTTAGAATATAATTAGGAAAAATATACTTTACATTGGTTATTAAGGTTTTTTAAAATATATATAATATAAAATATATATTATATTATATTTCTTTAATAGTATTTTTTTATTTAATAACTAATCTGACGTATTGTTACCATTGACATCACAAATGTATGATATAATAGCAATGTATAGTTAGGTATGTTGAATAGTTGAAGTAAATTATAATATATATATATATATACATATATATATATATATATATATATACATATACATATATATATATATATATATATATATATATATATATATATATATATATATATATATATATATATATATATAATATAGCTGCATCCCTTTCTTTCCTTCTATATTAGAAAAGGACGCCTATATATGTACACACCTTTAAATTTGTGTATGAAAAAAACAATAACTTGGCTTGTATTATTGTCAATTATATTTATATTTCTTTATATATTTTTATTGTGTATGTATAATTTTGTATAATTGTAATATTGATATATAATAAAAGTTTTCATCTCTACGTACTTAGTTTTATGTCTTGACATCTGATCTAGTTAGGTTCGTTCACACTGTCAATTTTATGCATAATTATGATGTTTTTTTTTATAAAAAATTATATTGTTTTGATCTGTCTGTTTAGCCTTTTATATTTTGTTTTAGTGGAAATGTTTTTAATTGAAATTGTATTTTTGTATGAACTATTATTATGTGCAATTAATATTTATAATAAAATATTTTTTTGTGTCAGTTTTGTTTTATTTTTTGTGTTGTGGGAAACGGAGTGTCTTATACACAGCGTGAAAGTGATAAAAAAATACGAGTGATTTAAAACAGCCTCTATTAATGACTCAATAGATTTAATAGACTTTTTTTTGTTTAAAAGGTGACTCTTTTAAACAAGAAAACAGAGATATCAAAATCTCTCCATCCGTCAGGCTCTAACCTCTATATATTGTAAATTATACCGAAAATCAAATCAGTCCGTCCCTACAGGACCGACCCTATTATAGTGGGCAATATTGGGTCCGTTATTTGCATAGTATTGTACTGCATTAACATTTAGACAATCGGTGGACGACCGTCCGCACTAATACTACATTTTAATAGAAATACAATATGTCGTTTTGGGTCTCCTGAGCTTGTATTGAAGTTTTAGATTATTATTTTTTTATTTTATTTAGGTGTTTGAGGACGATCGTGGCGCAAGGGCACAAAGTGTGACTGTAACATCGACTGGATGTGGTTCGACCCCCACTCGAGGAGATTAAATATTTATTTAAATTTATATTTTTATTTTTTCTCACTGGATTCGAGGCAAAGCGAAGCGTTCAATTTGACCCGCAATGCCTTCAGAATTCGGCGAAAAGTGGCGAACAGAGTGTCTTAACTCTACATACCTTCTAAAAAGTAATGAGTGTGGGATTTCTTCTAGTGGAGAACTTAACGTCGTGTCGTTGTTTACGGAAAAGGTTAGTTGTTTTCAGATTCACGCTGTATCCCGCATACAGCAGAGTAATCGGAGTGATTGTAGTTTTAACTCCCTTCTCCACTCCCGCTCAACAATTGTTGAAACATTACATGTCGATTGGCGAAACTAAACGCCGCAGTTTGTCTTGTTATCGAAGCGAAGAAATGAAAATGTAAAATAAAATTACAAGTATAAATAAATTACATTTATTTTTATGTGCCATATTTTAAATACAAATTACTTTATAATGAAAACAGAAAATGTAAACAATTTTGCTTCATTTAAAGATTTTATTAATTCTAAGCTTCTTATCGCTAATTACTGTATACATGACTGCGTCTTTAAATGTTAATTTAAGTATATAATAAATAAATTTATTTATGGTTGTATGCGTTAATTTTATAATTAATTTGGAATTTTGTTTACAGTTCTTTTTACACTAGCTTTTGCCTGCGGTTTTACCCGCAAGGTCAAATAAAAAACAGTAAGAGTTTTACATCATATTTACATAAAATTCTCCCGTGTTTGCAATATTGTAAACCGGTACTCACCTATTGATTGTAACCTATAATATATATAGCCAAATATAGCCTATAACTTTCATCACATAAATTAACTATCATCTCTGAATAATACCTTTTTTATATTATAAAAAATATTATTTAGATTGAGGCCACTCGATCCCCACTCGAGGAGATGAAATATTTACTTAAATTTATATTTCCATTTCTTCGCTCTGGTGTCGAGGCAAAGCGCGGCGTTGAGTTCTGCCACTCAACACGCAATACCTCCAAAATTCGGCAGAAAGTGGGGAACGAAGTGTCTTAACACTAGGTTCCCTCTGCCTACCCTGCTGTGTGCGGGATACAGCGTGAAGCTACTTTACTTTACTTTACTTTACTTTACTTTACTTACTACTACTTTATATTATTTAGTTATGGTTGTTTTAATAGCGCGTCAATTTAGCAATAATAAATGGTTTTTTTTTATTTTCAGCAACAATTTTATTTTAAAATATGATTTTGTAAACTATATAGAGAAGAGCAAGAGAGAGAGAAAAGAGCAAGAAATGTTTGAAAATAAATTAATGCTTGAATTCTTTTATTCGCTTATAGCAATCCAAACAGTCCAACTCTTCTGCTTCTTCTTCTTCTCTCTCTCGTTTTTGCTGCACGCTGCATCCCGCACATAGCAAGTTAGAGGGCACCTAGTGTTAAGACACTCCGTTGGCGTACGGTTGAGTAGCGGAACTAATTAATTTTTTTTATATTTACGACGCAAACCAGAGCGAGGACTCGAAAATATTAAATATTTAATGTCCTCGAGTAGACATCGAACCCTACAATTTGTTGCGTTTACAGTCGGACGTTTGTGTCCATGTGCCACGGCTGGTCTCAACCTGTACTTACATATATGGATTTATATTAGATAATGAACTGTATATATATAAAAAACCTAGTGATAAAACACATCCATCTCCGTTTCCCGCCCTAATTTGAGGCACTATGCGTTGAATGGCGCAAGTCAAAACCGGATTTCATAATGTAAGGTGGGAAATGAAAATAAGTCATTTCCCCGAGTGGGGATCGAGCCTAACAGCACTACTTTATGGGTCTTTTTTTCAGCTTTATTGTACATTCCGCATATAGCAGGAAAGACAGAGGGAAGGGAACCAAGTGTTAAGACACTCTGTGCCCCACTTTTCATCGAAATATCGATTCATTGTGTGTTAAGTGGCGGAACTCAATGCCGCACTTTGCCTCGAAACCAGAGCGAAGAAATAAAAAAAATATAAAAGTAAATGATTTTCTTTTTCTCGAGTGGAGATCGAACCCACGACCCGCGTTTACAGGCACACTTTGTGCCCCTTGCGCCACGACTTACCATTTTTTATTTTGATCCCACGAATAACACTTTCAGCTGAAGCGTTCCTAGTCCACCACAAAAGCCTCGACGACGATTGTATAAATAACTAATGAAATGACACACGACCGTATGACAGTTTTACCCAATGAGTAGGTATAGGCTTAATTGAGTCAAAGTATAATTCTATAGAGATAACTTGGAATATATGTATGTACATTTGTACGCTTAAATATGTATTTATATTCACGCTTCACGCTGTTTCCCGCATATAGAGGGGTGGGGAGAGGGTACCTAGTGTTAAAACACTCCGAGAGGAGCAAACAAGAAAGAACTTTCCGAAATCCCTATGGGAATTTAGCAAACCGAAATTTTTAACTTTTTGTCTTCAATTCCAAACAAAGAAAGTTATAAATGACAATATATATAGGAAAAAGAATATAGCTAAATAAATATAAGAAAGTATAACAAAATAATGTATTAAATTTAATAGGCCATTTTAAGATCAACTGGACTCACATTCTGTGTTCGGTGGAATGTATGAAACGGAAGTGTATTAACACTAGGTTCCCTCTGTTTACTCGGCTCTGTGCGAGATACAGCGTAAAGCTGTTAAAAAATCTATGTAGTATATGATTAATGTATGTGATATATGGAGATTAGTACTTTTAAAGTTGTGAGTTCCGACTAGGGACAATGAATATTTTTTAGTTTCTCGCTCTGTTAATAAAATATAAAGAGTAAAGTGAGAAACGGAGTGTCTTAACACTAGATTCCCTTTGACTTTTCTACTGCGGGGAAAATGTTTTAAATTTTTAAAAAATCTAACAATAACAATACGAAGAACCATTCAAAAATAGAACTCCCAATTCCACTATACACACATACCTAATATTCAAAGCAACAAACCTTTTTATTGGTAAAATTTCCTTACACAATACATACCTGTACGTTTTCTTTTGCCCTTTTATTATTGCAATTTGATCCACCGCTATTATCATATAGACAGGGTTCAAAAGTCCTCTATTACAGAGGACTGTTGTTCCTTGGGAACCTTCGACTTTCTAAATTAGGTCCTTTTTTGTTCTCAACCACTGACTCGAATAATCGTCTACAGGGCTGTATATTTTGAGAATTTTGAAAATGTTTTGAATTCATTTCGAGGGTAATTGCGAATTAAAACGTTCCTTTCATACTTTTTGTAGCTTAATGGCCACTTAAAAGAATAAAAACAATTAGGCGCGTGTTACGGTGTTTTTTTGAGGTGCTTCCCTGTCTATTGTTCGTGATTTTTTTAATTATTAAATAAAAGAAAATATAAACAAAAGGTAAAAATATAAAAATAAGACACGTGATTGAACTTAGCTTTTGAGTAACAATTTTGTAAAAACTTTATAATTGTTATAAAGTTATATATTTTTTGTATGAAAGACAAATGGATTGAACAGGACGACTACGGAACAACAACATGTTTTAGAATTAAAATATATTATAAAGCTGTTTTCTTTCTCAATTTATATTTCTTAAATTTTATTTATTTAAATTTATATTTCCATTTCTTTGCTCTGGTGTCGAGGCAAAGCGCGGCGTTGAATTCTGCCACTAAACACGCAATGCCTCCAGAATTCGGCAGAAAGTGAAGCTGATTTATTTTTTATTTTTCAATATATTTTCCAATACAGCTTATTAACTTAATTATTAATAGTATGTGTATGCATAAAATAAAAAACACAACATTTAATTCTGACACATTATTTAGTCAACCTCTCAATCGTAATACCGATGTAGCGCTAAATTCATTTGCCACCGCGCACTAAATTAAGACGTAAATTACCTTCTAAAGCGAGTTCTATTTAGTTAATTTTGTACAGATTTGTCTTATTTAATTAAAATCTAAACAGAAAGATATAATGAAAGATAATTTGTTGTAAAGAAAGTGACTTGGGGTTGTGAGTTCGATTCCAGGTCATTGAATTTCCGATTTTGGTTAAAAACATAGAAAGACTTATTAATAATAAAAAATATTAATGAAGACATGATCTGCCTAATCTCTGTCTCAGTGTCCGACATCGTATAACTGTAAACGTTCAATGTATGTTTGGATACAAATTTGGCGAGCGGAAAATGTAGAAACTTAGACATTTTTCAGGATGTCGTATAAAGAAAACCTACATTTATAAGAAAATATTGACGAATCATCAGTTAAATCGTATTTTTTAGCTTCACGATGTTTCTCGAAGACAGCATTGTAGGCTACGGAACGGACGGAATCTAGTATTGAGACATTCCATTACCCACTTATTTGCCGAATTCTGTAGACATTGAGTGTTAAGTAGCGGAACTTAACGCCGCGCTGCATCGATACCATAAGTAATGAAAATGAAAATATAAATATTTCATTTCCTGCAGTGTGAAATCCACATACGCACGTTTGTGCGTCTGCACTATGACTGGTCCCAAATAATTTATAACTTCTTTTTCTATTAAGTGATACAGTTCTTTTAATATGCGAATAAAAGAATTTAGGTCACTAAAAAGTTTTTCTAATAAATTCTTTGATTTTTTAATCATTAAGTTTTTGGATTCGTCCGCGTATGGTAGTAAATTTATAGTCGTCACGTATGTCAAAAATTTAAACCAAGCCAATAGCGATATTTTCTAGGTGACGTTTTTTTCATGGAAAATCCACGTCGTGTGTTCTCTTTCTTTCTACACCTGTACAATATTGAAAATGAAAGCAGTTTTTTATTAGATGGCAATTATTTAATTAAATAGACAACAATATACGGCTTGAAGCGAGAAGTAGAAAAAAAACATTTGCAAGATTTTTTTTCTTTTTTACACTGCATTGTATATACAGCAGGGTTGGGAGAGGGAAACTACGTCACGACAATCCGTCCAATTTCCTAGATTTTTCGTGTTAAGTGTCAGGACGCCGCGCTTAATCAGAGCGAGGACATGAAAATAATTCATTGCCCCAAATAAGAATCGAATCCAGAACCATCACGATTACATTAGTAACACGCTGAGCCGTAGCACCACGAAGTCCACAAATTATACATAAATATGAGGATTTACGAAAATGTAACGCAAAATTCGTGTAGTATTTCAAATAACCTACAGGAAAACCACATCGACACCTTATCGCGCGATATATTGCTTACCTTTTGTTCTGGACCTTTTCACATGTAAATAAATTCAATAACACGGTCCGTCTATCCATCGTGTATTAGCTACGGTATTCAATTTTATGTAAAAAAAATGTAAAATGATAGTTTCGTCGCTTTTATTGCAAAAAACATCAAATATATTTCAATAAAATATATTTTAACCTCGTTTATAAGATATATAAAATAAATGTGTGAGGATAGATAGAGTTTATATTTGCTCTTCACTATCCGCGCATTATATATATATATATATATATATATATATATATATATATATATATATATATAGAATCGCATAGAAAGTAATTTATACTAAATTTCAAGAAATTATACTGTAATACGGGGGGGTGAATTATAGGAGCCTCCACGTGGTGTGCACCCTGCAGCTAGTTCTGGTAACATATAGTCCAGGCAGACTGATTCCTTCCCCGTATTATCCCGGGCCATATCAGGCTAAACTGGTGACAGCGTTGATTTTGACCAATCCAATCGTAAGCAACCTTTATCGTATAATTTTCATGGCGGTATCAATGAAAATCAAAGAGTTTTCCTTCAAAAGTCATGGATATTTTTGTATTCCAATACATAGCAATAGGCGATCAATTTTAAATGTATTAATGTATTGTAACAAAAATCTTATTTAGATTAATAAACATATTACTTATTATACATAAATAAATTCTTATCTTGCCAATCGTTGCGCCAAGGCACAAAGTGTGAATGTACGACAAGTTGTTAGTTCGATCTCACTCGAGGAAACGAAATACCTATTATTTTCATCTCTCTTGAAGCGCTACGTTAAGTTCCACCACTTAACTTGCAATCGGTGGAAAATGGGAAACAAAGTATTTATTTATTTATTTATTTATTTATTGACACATCAACAATACATGTAACTTATAATATTCAAAGAAAATTCATATATAGGTCTGGTTCTGTTACAAATATCAATTACAGATATGTACAGCATTCACAAACTAATCCCGATTAATCACCAGTCATAATTAAATTACAATAGTTAAATTACAATTACAAATAATTACAATTACAAATAAATTACAATAACAAATAAATTACAATAACAAATAAATTACAATAACAAATAAATTACAATAACAAATAATTTAAATTACAATTTAGACAATACAGTTGGACATGACAATTAAAAACAGTGAAAAGATATAATTATTAAAATAAAATAAAAACAGTAGTTATTAAGAAAAGACAATTCATACAATTAGAATAGTACGATAAGCCACATAATAAATTACAATTAGAATTCATGCAGTTAAAAAATATTTAATTATGCAATAACTACTACGTTGTATTATATGTATGTATATCTCAATTTGTGGTTAATTTTTTTTTTAAAATCAATAAGTGTATCATAGAAGATATCGATATCATGGTCGGATAGATTGTTATATAGATTAATAATTCGGTTAATAGGTGAAAATTTGCCAAGATTACTTTTAGAAGTGTTGGTTAAAAATATATTTTTAAGGGGATGTCTGGGAGCGAGGCGAGGTACGACTAAGTTAACCTGCGATAGTAAGTCTGAGCAATCCAATTTACTGTGACAAATTTTGTACAGTGTCACCGAATCAGCCACATGCCTACGATTTTCTAGGGACTGTAGATGAAAATGACTCAGGCGTTGTTGATAGTCCGCTCTAAATGGGCAAGATTTGTCTTTAAAAGCCAGGTACCTTGTTAAAGAACGTTGCACTTTTTCTATTCTATTGATATGGGACTTATAACAAGGATTCCATACCGGGGCCGCGTATTCTAAAACACTCCTTACCAACGCGTTAAAAATAGCTATGATAGAGTCGGGTCTCTTGAACTCCAAAGTGCTGCGCTTGATCAGGCCCAGCAGTGCCAAAGCTTTAGAGATCATATGATTATAGTGAACAGTGTAAGTGAGCTTACTGTCCATGAAAACACCGAGATCTCTTATCACCGACACTTCTTGGAGCTCTTGATTATGTATGAAGTATTTGGAACTGACCACTCTCTTTTTCCGGGTGAACTTAATGTGTGAGCATTTCGATGCATTAAGGGACATTCTATTGTTAGTACACCATTCTTGGATGGAGTTAAGATCCTCCTGGAGTAAAAAACTATCTTCGATAGAGCATATTGTGCGGTACAGTTTGAGATCGTCCGCAAACAACGAACAGAAACTGTGTCGCACGTTGCGTGTTACGTCGTTTATGAATAGAGAGAAAAGGATGGGTCCCAGGTGAGATCCTTGAGGTACTCCTGACGTAGCAATGTACGGGTCCGAAGTATGCCCCTTGACTATTACCTGCTGAACTCTATTTGCAAGATATGAGCGGAACCAAGATAGTAATGGGTTACAAATTCCATACGCACATAGCTTTAGAATCAAGATTTCATGGTCCACTTTATCGAAGGCACTAGTAAAGTCAGTATATACAGTGTCGATCTGTTTCCCGCTATCCACCTGTCCAGATAAGTAAGAAGTATAAGTAACTAAATTGGACACTGTAGACCTACCAGAGACAAAGCCATGTTGATCAAGTGAAATTATATTTTTGGAATAGAGAGAGAGAATAGGACACACTACACTTTCAAGGACTTTGGAAAATGTATTTAATATGGATATAGGTCGGTAATTACAGACATTATCTTTATTTCCTTTTTTATAAATAGGAAGAACATTAGCGAACTTCCAAGCTCTGGGAAAGGTAGAAGTTTCCAAAGACTTATTAAAAATTATTTTTAACGGTAAAGTTAGGTATTTTTGGGTCATCTTAACAAATAGTGGCGGTATACCATCCGGTCCCGCACCTTTGCTAGAGTCCAAAGACTTTAATACTTTAGCGATGTCACGCTCAGTTGTGTGAATCTTTGATAGAGACATTTGTGGGTAGGAATCCTTTGGCGATACTTTTTGGCGAGGTGTTGGAAGATTAAATATCGAAGAGAACTGTTTCGCAAAAAGATTACTAATATCAATTCCGGAAGTAGCCTTTGTGTTATCAAGTATCATTTCGGAAGGAATTTCACATGGTAAAGCTTTACACTTTTTCATATGAGACCAGAACTTCTTTGGTGTACGTACTAGGGATTCTTCAGTGTGTAAAATATATTGAGAGTAACACCGCTTTAATAATGATTCAACTCTACTTTTTGTGAGCGTATATTCCAATAGATCTCTAGGATTGTTGTAAAGCTTTAGCTTACTTCTAAGTTTTTCTTTTTCAGCAAGTAATTTTAACAGGTTTTGTGTAAATCAGACCGGATATTTTAAGTTTTTTTGCTTTATTTTTGGAACTAAAGTATTTATAACTGTGCGAAGAATACTGTAAAATTTTTCGACCATACTGTCAACATCAGAACATGCTCGAAGTTCGAAATCCCAATCGACTTTATGCAATTCGGAGTTGACTCTATTATAGTCCGCTTTTTTAAAACAATGAGTGGCAAATGTATTACTATTTAAGTTGGGTTTGCTCTGGACAATTTCAATTTCCAGCACTGGGTGATGGGGATCTAATTTGCTTAAAGTATCGAGGGCTTCAGTTACCTTAATATTATTAAAATTTGATAATACTAAATCAAGAACGCGACCGTTGTGATTTCGTATGCAGTTGTGCTGATTTATATTATTCAATGAGAGAAAGTCCAACAATGCGTATCCCAAAGAATTATAAATATTATTAGGAGTGGTCACATGGGAGTTGTTAACATCTCGAGTCCAATTTATGAAGCTCAAGTTAAAGTCACCTAGGATTAGGATGTCTCCACTATAGGATTGTATAACGGAGCCTATATTATCTAAGATAGAGCTTAAGAGGTCACAAGATACAGGTGGTGGTAAGTATACGACACAAATTAGAATGTTTTTATGAATACCACTGCTTTTAAATTTCACATTAATCCATAAGTCTTCATAAACACTTTCATAATGACTTATTCGACGTGATTCAAATTTTTTAGACACAGCAAATAGTACTCCACCGCCCGTTTTATGGGATAATGACGTGGTTTTACGATCTCTTCTGTATATGTTAAAACAGTTAGAAAATAATTCAAAAGTATCTTAACACTAGGTTACTTCTGTCTACCCTGCTGTCTATCTGCCTACTTACATCAAGAAAATAAAAAACTACGAAACTGGAACTACGTGCAAACTAAATAGACATTGAAAAGATAGAGCACTAAAAGTGATTTTAATTAAAATAACGTAAGTTACCGGTACAGGCTGCACTTATTCATTTATTTATTAAGTAGTACTTTAGGATTTGATCAAAGCAACTTGCAGCATTTTAAGCCCCGGTCCCCCGTCCAGGACCAGAGACCCAGGGCGTACCACAAGTCCGCCACTTAATAATGAAAAAAAAAAGTCATTGAACTTTCTCTCTTTCTGGACTATTTGGAGTAATTTTTGTCGTTAAAATAAATATTCTCTCTCTATTTAAAACATCAACAAATCTTAACTTTATTATGTTAGTGGATAGTCAGCCTAAAGGGTTTACAACAACCGCTGTCAACGGTCTCTAAGGACAATAATTTAATTTATAATATAAATACTACAGTTGTATGCGGTTCTTACGATATTATAGTTAAGCCTATAATTAATATCAAATTTGGAAAGTTTCATTATAATTAAGAGTTATTTGTAGACCAAATAAAGTAAAAACTATCGTAGTTTATGGTATATATATACTTCTATGAAAAGTCAGAATATCGTGAACGTTACACTTTCATTAATTAATAGTAATATAGATATAAGAAATTGTGCATTTACGCCCGGTTTCCAAGTCCATTAAAAGATCCCCGGAAAGGCCGCCACTAAATGAACAAAGTCATTAACTTCCACGTAAACAACAATCGCTATTTTCAATATTAAATGGTTGACATTAAGTTAAATATTTTTTATTTCACAAGTGGCGCAGTGGCATGTGGCGCCTCCAGTATAAGGCCGTATCTACCGCTTGTATAAGACCAACTCTGCATTTTCCTTTTCGAGTGCAATAGTTCTTCTTGCTTTCTTTTTTATCTCTTAGTACTCTTGTTAATCCTTCTTTGAACCACCATTTTTTACCATTTTTAAACAAACGTTTCTATTTCATTAAAGTGTTTTAATATTGTCGTTGCACCAAATTGAATCCATTTTGTCATGAAGGGGATAAGAGGTACCCTTATATATACCTAATAATGCCTTTACATGGCTAACATCTGTATTGGATTAACTTAACTTAACTTACCTTCACGCTTTATCCCTAGCGGGGTAGTCAGAGAGAACGGAGCGCCAAACGCTACGGTCTCTACATACCTCTTTCGCCTCGTCCACTGTCATCAACCTCTTCATACATGCCCTCCGGGGGACCCTCATGCTTTTTACGTGACCTTCCTCCAGTATCTTTGATACTGTGTTTTCGAAGGTCAACCGAGGTCTCCCCCTACCTCTCTTACCACTCACTTTTCCATCATAAATCTTTTTTGCCATTCTTTCCTCGCTCATTCGTTCGACGTGCCCAAACCAGCTGAGCACGTTCTTCTTCATTCTCACCGTGACATCCTCGCTGGTACCTGCCATTCTGTGTACCTCTTCATTGCGGATTCGATCAGCTAGGCTGACTCCGCATATCCTACGAAGAGATCGCATCTCCACAGCATTCATCTTTCTTTCATTCTTCTTCTGTAATACCCACGTTTCGCTGCCGTATAACAGGGTCGGTACCAAAACTGCATTGTGTACGGCCAAACGCGCAGCTGTGCTGACGTTTCGCCGTCTCATCAATGCAGCCAAGGCTCCGTTAACCTTGTTACCGGCAGCAATACGCCTTTCCACATCCATCTCGTATCTTCCATCTCTACTGAACATACTTCCCAAATATACCACTTCATTCACCTGTTCTAATATTGGATTATAAGATGTCTGCATTCTTCAAAGTTAACTTTTGGTGTGTTAAGTACGTTAATCTTTCTTTGTTTTGTGTTCCATAGCCAAAGTAGCCATGGTAGCTTTTGAATCTGCGCATTTCCATGCCCATATGGTCTTTATGATATTCACAGATAACTCTTTGCTCATTGTATTGCATTTATGTGTGAATATAATTCATCCCAAAAGTTTTGTTTATCAATCTCAGGAAGTCTCTTTTATGACGCGTAGACACAAATAAGGCAGGGTTGGTTTTCCAAAACTAGTTTTACTGACATGATACGGTCACGCGTTCTAACTATCTCTACAATTTTTTGACTCAAAATTTGATCTATAATTTTCCCAATCCAATTTTTTCCATCCTCTGATATATCAACCATACCGTGATATATCAACTTAAATCCTTTCTCAATTAGTCGTGATTTTGAACCTCTCCATTTAGTTTTTTGCACACAACAGATGTTCAGTTCAGTCAATGTTCCAATGATCCAGCTAGCAATAGTAGCTCGGACATTCGGACTTTAGCTTTGCCATCGATTTGGGGGAAGCCCTAACATGTTTCATATTGCCACCACCAGCATCGCTTAAGTAGCAAGCCTTAGTATTCCTCATTTTCTTTGGTTGTGCTTTCATGATGAGTTTATACTCATATTATAATATTGGCTTTCTACGATCGGTTCGATCTTCCTAGAAGACTCAAGTGGCGCCGTTAACACCTATAGGGTTTGTCGCTATCTCTAATATGCACTTCAACTTTCAACCTCAGCTCTACCCTTCTACTCCGCCTATATCGAAGAAGTTTGAGAGTTGGGTTATATGACGGAGTTTTCTTTCTGGTCCACGGAGGGTTTTTATTTCTCTTTTGCTCATCCAGCAGCAGCTAGCGACCAGCATTCCCCTGTCCGCGTCCCTGGGGACGAGATTGAATTATAATGAACGTATAACCAGAGTCTTATAAAATTTAGTACCAAAAATAGTAATGTATTATTAATAAATTTTTGAAGTATTCTGAACGACATATTTAGCTAAAAACCAATAGGTATTGCTAGTTATAACACGTAAATCATTACAAATTGCCAATATTTATTGAATTCCTATAACGTAAGACCAAGACCAAAGGCCTCGAAACAAGATGTTTTTATTGCGTTTCGCTCGAGCACTATTAATCACGCAGACATTGACCTATCTCTTATCTGCGACCCTCGCGTCACGACCGCGCCCACTTACGTACTATCCAAGATTCCTGGATAAAAATAATATTGTGTTCCACTGGTTACGAGAAGCTATATAAATAAATATATCTTAGGTTATTTTGGATTGCTCTTATCTCTTTTACATTATTTATAATAGGATAGCTCCATAAAAATTATAATAACAAGATTGTTATATTGATATTAACTATATTGTGGATTCGCCTATCAGTTGTATGAAATTGTATGAAACGTTAGTTTAGCTAGGTATTTTTTGGAATATGCTACACACACGCTAGCTCCCGATGACGCAGTCCAGACCGCTTTTACCAAAATCAGATTTAGTCACTTTGAAACAAAACTTCACACAACATGGCTCTCTTTAAATAGCCTATGGATCGATAATATAGTGACCTATCACTATGTGGACTCTATCAACCTCAATAAATAAGTGAAATAAAGGATTTTTGATATGGTTATGTATAGCGCCGTGGCGCAGGGGCAAAAGCGACCGTAAACGCGATAACTATAGATTCGATTAACATGCAAAGGAAAGAAATAATTAAAATTTTACTTTCCTCACTCTGGAAATAAGGCAAAGCGCACGCAATGCCTCAACAATTCGATAAAAAGTTGGCAGTGTCTAAATGGTAACAAAGTGACTCAACAGTGGATTCTCAATTTCCCTCTGCCTACCCTGCCAAATGCGGGAAACTGCGTGTAGCTAAAATATATATAGCATCAGAATAGTGAAGCTAACAACTATATATAATTATTTATAGCTTTATCTTTAATGTAGGTGTGTTAAAGGTCTTAAGATAAGCATTAATTACGCTACAAGACCTTTAAATAGAATTACATATAAGTATATAATATAATTGTAATATTGTTAGAAAGTGGAAACAATTAACGTTTTTTAAGCAATAAGTGATATGTATAACCTAATAACAAATCATGCGAGCTTCTTTTCATAAGAACCGTTGCCTACAAGCCACTGCCCCCGATGTACACAATTCCACTGCTTTTATGGCATTTTTCACCTACAGCTACTTACACTAGTAAGATAACAATATGATATTTTCAAAATCAAAAATTGACTGACATATAACACTTAGACGAAACTATAGAAAATTGAAATTTCACATGTAGCCAACACGCCAAATAGAAATTTGGCGCCAGTAAGTAGAAACTTAGGACTTATAGAAAAGCACTAACATAAGATGTTCCAAATTTCCTTTCGTGATACTTAATTACTTAAATTATTCTTATCATAGAATGTCGTAATTGATATACAGTATTGCCACAATTAAAGAAGATAAAAAATGATAACAATATTTTTTTAATAATAAACATTAATATACATATATATCTATACTTTGTAAAATAAGTAATTTGTTAATAAAATTAACTTTGTTAATAAAATTAACAAATTATTTATTTTAAAAAAGTATTAAAATCAGCTTCACGCTGTATCCCACACACAGCAGGGTAGGCAGAGGAAGCCTAGGGTTAAGACCCTCCGTACCGCCGAATTTAGGAGGTAATGCGTGTTGAGTGGTGGAACTCTATGCCGCGCTTTGGAGTGTGGGTCTTATTATGAATAGGGATCGAACCTACAACCCGTCGTGTTTCAGTTATAGCTTGTGCCCCTGCATTACGACTGCCCTTCGTGTATAGTTATTTCATGTACGAGTATACTCACAGAAATTCATGCATTTGGACACAGATCTCTAGATACGAATTATATTTTTAGCATAATTTGATAAGCCGTTTTATTTTTATGACGGAAAAAATATTTCATGTACGAGTATACTCACAGAAATTCATGCATTTGGACACAGATCTCTAGATACGAATTATATTTTTAGCATAATTTGATAAGCCGTTTTATTTTTATGACGGAAAAAATAAATCAATGTTGCAAAGTTTACGTTTCATAAAATAAATATTATGTTTGTCGTTCACCACTTTTAATAGGTATAGATAGTAATATCCGTGTGGAATTTTTCGATAATACTATTTCATCATCTTGACGACTGACATTTGTAGGTATTAAGACCGTTGTGGCGCAGAGTCACAATAGTGAATTATTATTTATTAATAACTAATGTCCGTCTGAAAGTGGAAAAAGTCTTTGCCTTGGTGGCAGAGCGAAGGAACGTATAATCACAGTACAAACAAAACAAACCGCTTATAATTAATTAATAAATCCATATAATTTTTTGCCGATGATCCCGGTCTAGAATAGGATCATCCTGGTACTGGTGGTGTCGTAAGAGGCGACTAAAGTACGTGTGGTAGAGTCCATAAAAGAATTTTCCATAAAAAAAAAAACTTATGTAAATTTACTATTCTATTTTTCTAGCTACTGATGCTTAAAATATACTTCTTTTAGTATTTTTTTTATTTTTTGTTAATTAGTTTTAAAAGTAAATTATAAATGGGACGATGAAATATTTAATATTTTCCTTTCCTCACTCTGGTAACGAGGTAAAGCGTTGAGTTCAGCCACTCAACACGCAATGTTTCAAGTGGGAAAACGAAATGTCCTAATGGGGAACAGAGGGTCTTAACATTGTGTTTTGATTCTCTCTGTCTACCCTGCGGGATACAGCGTGAAGCTAAGAAAATAATTTCAGTACAATTTTTAGTCGAACACAAGACATGCGACGAAAATAAATTTTATTTTCCTAAAGACTTGATAGAATTTCATCAGATTGAAATTCATCAATCGTGATAAACGATTGATGAATTTTTATAGTTGCTTACATCAACGATACCGAGTAATTAATGCTTATAACTTAACAATTTATTGCAATTTCCAATAAAAGAGAATCTTATGGTATGAGTCTTAGGCTGTCTTTTATACATTTTCAGTAATACTGTTATGACTATTTGAGTCTGTGGCAATTGCAAATGTCATTTCGCTGACGTTTCTCTTGGTTGTTTTGCTACTTTTAGGTATTAGAAGTTTTAGTAGAAAGTTTCTTTTATAATTTAGTTTTACACACAGAGGAATTACATTTTTAATAGTAAACACGTATATTTGTGTGTCATCCTATATATTTATCTCATAACTTGGTTTTCAATAAACTTTAAGTCGAGTGTTTTTCTTAAACCATAGAAAATCATATAAAAACTGACATCAATTATATCACTGTAAGTATATTTGTTCGTATTCTAACAGCAATACATATGAAAGTTTAATAGAAATACACATGTAATAAAAAAACAAGACTAAAATATAATGATAACCTACAAACCTTATATTCACATGTAAAGGCTACGTTATACACTTAACCTCTAATATGAAGTATTGGTATGGAATATATTTTATTTTAATTAATAGTCCATAGTATATTCATGATATTTTATTATGAATATATGAGGATAGGCACAATCAATGCTTAGGGTGTATGTTTTGTTTTACCACCGTGTGTTCTTGTGCAGGGCTATTGTTGATAAAATAGATTACTTTTACAAGTCCCTTTGTTATTATAAAAATCATAGTATGCACTGTCATGTTCTCTGCTCGTACTATAATATAATAAAGACCAAATTGGCTGTATATTGTCAATTCTTTTGTTGATTTTCCTATTTAATTTTATTGTTGCATTTAAAAAACAGATAAATGTTATTAATTTTTATGTTGTTAGTTATATCACATGATCCAATTATAATTTTAATTGGTCCCATTTTATGATGAATTCCATCATTATTATCATTAGTACTGGTTTACACCGGAATTATTTCTTGATATTATGTGAATTTGATAACCTTTTTTAGATCTGGGACAATTTATTCCAAAATCTGCATAAAAGTAGAATCATCTTAATTTTAAGGGTTAACAGAACAAAGTCTGGCTTTTTCATTTCTATATCACATGCTAGTAAATCCTTATCTCTTACAAATTTGAACTAATGACCTATGTACGTCAACAGTAAGTGATGAGGCAGAGAATATGTGCATGTATACTCAGTTCATTACTGAAAACCACAATGAGAAGTCACACATATTTTGATTCTATGGGCGTGCCCAGGTAAAAAAAATATTACCTAGGTTTTTCATTTGTGTTTTATAACTAATGATTGTTTGCAAGTTTTGGCTTTAATTGTTTTTTTTTTTAATATTTTCCATTTATTTATATCTCAATTTGATTTCTTTTCCAAAACAGAATAATGGCACGGATTCTCGACGGCAAAGCTTTAGCCAAAGAAATTCGAGATGAATTGAAAATTAAAATTGGCAATTGGGTCAGCAATGGATACAGACCCCCATCAATTTGCTGTATAATCGTCGGTGATGATTCAGCCAGTCATACTTATGTAAGAAACAAAATCTTAGCTGCTACGGAAGTGGGTATTAAAGCAGAAACTATCAAATATGACCAGAGTTTCACAGAAAATGAACTCTTAGAAGCTATTCAAATGTTAAATGAGAATAGAGATGTTGATGGTATATTAGTTCAATTACCTTTACCAAACGGTATAAATGAAAGGAAAATATGTAATGCTATAGCTCCTGAGAAGGATATTGATGGCTTCCATATAACAAATATTGGACAATTGAGTTTGGATATGCCAACAATTGTTCCCGCAACTGCGCTTGCTGTTATTGAAATGCTTAAAAGGTAAGATGATTATAGTTTGTTTTATATTATAATGTTACTTATACACTTAAAATATTATAATTACTATTTTCTGATAAATATTGTCTTAAATATCTGTCTGTGATTAATAACTCTTAAAATATCTAATTTTCATTCTTTGTTTTTTGTCTTTTTTTACTATCAGTGCCACATCAATACTGCCAAAGATTTGGCAGCATTGGAATCCAATAATATAATAATAATAATGCCTTTTATTCCAAATCTTAGTTTACATTTCAAATGTTGTTAGCACTGGTAGTAGTATTTATATAACATTAATTATTGAAGTTAACTAATTAAATATAGTATTATTTTATTTGGACTCCTCTTTGTGTGTAGGCCTCCACCAATTTGTGCCATTCAACTCTGTTCTTCCCCTGCTACCTGTATGGTCAACCAACTTTGCATTTTCTTATTGTAATTTCTTCCACATTATTTTACTTCAATAAAAAGTGGAGAGTCGTCCACTTCTTCACTATTGTTTCTCTATAAATAAATCTATTTTCCTAGATAATCATAATGATAAAAATATTGTATATTCTTATGTTGATTGGTGTTTATTAACTATTTATCTGCATTCATATATGAATCTGGGATATGGTATCTATATAGATCCCCTTTTGTACTTTCTTTGTCTAGCTTATCATCTCTAATTATAATAATATCTGTATAGGGGCTATATAGTCTGTATAGTATTGTAATTTGCTTTTGTCACTTCAAGAATTTAACTTGATTTTTTAAAGTTTTAATTGAATTTCAACTTGATTATTAAGAATACAAATAAATATGAAATCATATAATAAATTAGGAAATATTGAAATAAAAAACAAAATTGTTTTAGCGATTCTACAAATACGCGCAATCGTATTTGTAAACCTTTGTTTTGACAAATATTATTATTTTATCTATACACACAATTTCAATGAAATGTCGTCAGTTACATTTCTTATGTAGATAATAAAAAAAAACAAAGTCATATTATAAACAGCCTCTATCAATTAATTATATAAATGACATAATAATATACGAATGACGTAACATAATGTGTATTACGCTTTAAATGCATGTCAAGTGACGCGTATTTGTCAGTTTATATTTATATCAATCAATTAAACTGTAATAATGGATTCCCTATAGATTTTATTGCTGTTGAAATAACTATAGTAATAAATTTATTGAACTGTGTTATTGATTTGGAATGTAAACTATAGATGCTACCTTTTCTAAATAAAGATCTAGTAGATTCAAAATGTCTATAGAAATATCGATATTTGTAGATTCGATTCGAAATCGATAGTTGTAGATTCTGTACTCCACGACATGATTTCATATTTTTTTTAACGACTTGATATTACTATTATTATTTTTAGGAGGCGCTGTTTCTATCAATCCAATATATTTAGCTTCACGCTTTTTTCCACATATAACTAAGTAGATAGAAAAAACTTAGTAGTTAAAAAATTTCGATCCCCACTTTACATTCTGTTTTCGAGAAATGAGTTCAGAACTCAACGCCGCGCTTTGTCTTGTTACCAAAGATGAAAAAAATTATGTTTCACGGGTAAACCGTTGAAAAATCAATCCCTCAACCGTCACACTTAAAGACAGATGCTGCACCAATGCGCCTCGACGACTCCAAAATATTTATTAAACACACATACGAGTATTGTTTGCTAATAAAATAGTTTTAAAATCATTGGTATCTTCTCGCTTAGATTCAAAATCCAAACGTTCGGTCGCAACGCGGTAGTGGTGGGCAGGTCCAAGAACGTGGGCATGCCGATAGCAATGATGCTACACAGCGATGGGCACCACGACAGCGGGCTGGGCATGGACGCGACGGTCACCGTGTGCCACAGGTACACGCCGGCGGAGCAGCTGGAGATGCACTGTCGCAATGCTGATATTATTGTGACGGCCACTGGTGAGTTGTCAATCTTTCTGACACAAACTTGCAAACACACACACACAGACACATAGGTATATGCACTCACTCATACAAACTCGTCCGTCGTACATTCAATAAGTCATGGCTGCCCTAAAGTTATGATTACTGAACATTTGCACTGGTCACTTGAAAGAGTTCTACTACTCACTTCAGGGCTACCACGTCAATTCGACCGTATAACCGTCAAATTTACTCTACATAACAAGCATATACATTAATTAATTTATTTAAATTGCTATATTCTTTGAAATGCTTGAAGCATTTGGTTATAATTTTGTTATTTCGGTTTTTCGTTTTATTATTCGTTATAAATTACTATTTTTTCATTTACGTTTACCGTCTTACTCAGGTATACCAAAACTTATAAAAGCTAACATGATAAAGCCTGGTGCTACAGTTATCGATGTTGGTATAACACGCGTCAACGAAGATGGAAAATCCAAGTTAGTTGGTGATGTTGATTTTGATGGTAAGTCGAAATTTTATCCTTTTTAACATTTTATAGATCTACGTATAAGACCTACTTCTAAGTAGGTCTAAGTATAAGACCTACTTCTGTCCAGATTTACTTCAAATAATCCGAACTTGATGACAATATTATTTTTTCATAGCATCATGTGACGTGCGTATCGACCACAGTAAAGATAGTACTATATTTTTTTTGTTAAGTATTAATAATGATAATACTATTACGTAAAGTTGAGAAGTGTGATTGTATACGAAATGATTTTGGGTTCAATCCCCTATCATAAAAATGTATGTAAGTGCATTTTTAATTATATTCATTTCCGAGGTCTAGTGAGTCAAAAACTCGGAGTTGAACTTCCTTTATTCAGAAACAATTATCCCTAATTTGTGTAAATTATTTTTGTTCGTATATTCTCTGCAAAAACACATCAAAATAAAGCAAAATATTTTTTTTCTCTCAGAGGTCGTAAAAGTGGCCGGTGCCATCACACCAGTGCCGGGTGGAGTCGGTCCAATGACAGTTGCTATGCTGATGTATAATACATTCCAAGTCGCTCAAAATCGACAAAAAATATAATAAGAAAATTATAATAGAGTTAGATTTTATTTATATTATTTTTATCATTTTCTTATGTACAACATTGACATAATTGCATTTAAAAATAGAACTTAAATATGTCATTATATGCGAAAAACGTCATTGTCGCACCAAAATGACAGATATTGCTTTTGTGATTATTTAAATGTAAAATGGAAGTTGTTCTAACGGATACATCGAGTATCATTTAGATAGAAATAGATATAACTTAGATATTCGGCTTTTTGAATTTTTGCGCGTTGTTTACTAAATAACATAATAATAAAAAAAATAGCAGAGTAAATAACAAAGTGTTTGTTATTTACGATGATCTGCTATTTTGTTATTATTATCACTCTTATTAATCTCTAAATATATAAATGTTCAATGTTAATATCTTTTATATACTAATTATATAATCTAAGTAAAAGACATTTTTATTTTTCCCTTGAGAAAACGAATAACTTGTGTTAGTAACGAGTGATAAGAATGAGTTATTATTTGAAAATAATTTCATTTCGAACGTATACTCTCAAAACTATTCATAGAATAATATTCTATGAATGTTAATTTAGTTTTATATTTTTGGCCTGGAATATATTCGATATAATTGTATTTAATAATATATCAGTTAATATATGTTTTTACAAATGGCACCCTTAAAATAAATGTGGCATAACTTAAAATACATCTTCTGAACTTGTTAAAAACGTATAGTAAGTCAATTCTAATATTTTATGTCGATTTTCTACAAATTTTTACTTTATGAGTTATGTCGCTTTCATTCTTAGGCTGTCATTTATAAACCATTTCAAAAAAAAAAGTCACATATAACCTTAATATTATTTGAAATGAATTCTATAATCTATCTATAGTTCTTATTACAATGACATTCTGATAAATAACAATAGTAATTAGCTTTTGAATTGATACTAAATCCAAATGAAAATGCCGTTTTTGGCAATTTTGTTCAGTTTCCCCAGCGAACATATTAATTATTTAATAATAATATGTTTTACCTTTTTGATTATAAAATTTTCCTTATTTAGTAGAAATAAAAAAAAACGAAGACCTTTGCTGGGGTTCTCTGTTTACTTATTATTATGTATGTGTTAAAATTAAAATATTTATACATAAATTTTCTATTATAACTTGTGAGTTTCATATTTGTGTTTCTAATCAGAAACGTATTGTGCCTTTATTTATTAAGTAGACGTAAGTAAATACAAGTATTATAAATGTTTAAGAGTAATTCTTTTATTTTAATAGTGTTTAATGTTTTTTTTAATTATTGTTTTATCGATTTTCAATATCGATTTTATATGATCGATTTTGCATTTTTTTATTGCTGTGTTAATATTTTCTGTCTAATTAATATGATGCATTTTATTGTTAATTATAAATTTATTATTAATATTAAGGTGACTAGCTCAACATATTTTTATATTTTTTAAGGAGATATAATAAAGAAAATATTAATTAAAAATGTTTTTGATTTTCCTTACACCTTTTAATTTTTCCTGTTTTGTTTGACATTAAGAACGGCAGTGACAGTGTGAGTGGTTTTTCTTCCTGTAAGCTAAATAAGCTAGGCCAATCTGGTATTAGTCCAATCTGCAGATTCGTGTAAATTTTATTAAAATTTAGTGAGCTAGTATGGTACTTTAGTATGGTAGCGTGAAACTGAATAAATTATAATAATAAGTAAATCAATACAAACAATAGCACTTGATTGATGTATTTAATCAAACAACGTGAGTGCCACTGCACCGTGAGCGCGACACATTTAAATTAATTAACCGTAATGAATTTATAATGTTCTGAACTCAAATATCACAGCGAGTTTTATTTTAAACGAGGCAACAGGTGCCATTTTGTTATCGAAATAAAATAAAATGGCGGCACGTTTGAAAATCAACTTGTTGATGAACGTGGTGGTTCAAAAAATTTTATTTAGCTATATTTGAATTTAGCCACTAGGTTAAATGCTATTTAAACCTAGTGGTAACACGATAAGATAATAAATATAGATGACAATTGTAGATCGCGGAGAGTTTTAACACTATGTTCTCTCTGTTCACTTAAAAAAAAAACTATTTACTTTCAGTTCAGTAAAGTAAAGCTAAAAAGCTACCAATACAATATTTTTATCCCTACACTGTAATAGACTTCCTTCGCAAAGCTGGCATTAATGTAATAATATTTACATACGCTCTTCCACGCCATATGCTCCACCAATATATGTAGTAGTATTGTTATGGAAATTGAAAAGAAATTGGAATAGGATATAAATAGATGGATTTTATTCATTTACATCTTCAAACAGTGGTTTCTGGTATTAAATAACTTGATTTGTTTCTTTATTGTATACGTAATCTTATTAAAAGGTTATCTATATAATTTTTGAGACCGCTGTGGCGCAGGGGTGTAAGGGTGTGACTGTAACACGACTGTTGTGATTTCGATCCCCATTCGGGGAATGGCTTATTATTTATTAATATTTTCATTTTTTCGCTCTGGCACCTAGGCAAAACGCCCGGCTTTGAGTACCGCCACTTAACATGCAAAGCCTCGTGCTTGATGTGTGAAGCTGATTAAAAAAATTATAGAATCTGTTATATTATTATCGGTATGCATATATCTATTGTATCGATATTATATGTTGGATGGTAAAGTCAAGGCTACACTTTATTTAGTTAGACGAGAATTGAACCCACAACCTGAGTGAGAATTATATTATACAAAAGCTGAATAACCCACTTGAACTCGACATTTATTGATTTCCTAATATGAATGATTATTATGTTCTAATAACATAATCATTTTAAAGTCAATATCCAGATATTAAAAATTAAAGTTGCAGCCAATTTTATTAAACAACTAGCAACCGCTTGCGGCTTCGCCCGCTTTAACTATGCAACCCACATTTTCGTAGTTCCAATAAAGATGTTCCAATTGTTTTAAAAAAACAAAGAACTTACTATTCTCTTACTCAAATATACTTAAACGAAAGATGTAAACAACTATGTCGCGTTGAAATACATTATAATTATTGGATAACACCAAAATACGTGCAATCGCTTCTAAATTAACTTTGCTATAGAGCCAGGCGCAGAATTGAAGCATTCTCTCGTCCATCTCCGCAGTAGCTCGGAACGACATCTGGACGTTGACACAGTATGGAATTGGAAACATTATCAAATGCCATCTAGGCGGTCAACTCAGTCAGGAGAAACCCTTGGTTTCATGAATCGGATTTGGAGGAGGATAGAAAGTCCCTTGGAAGTAGTTCTTTGAGAAATATTATCGCATACTTTTTCAATTGATTTTTTAAAGGACAGTATTTTTATAAAACATTATTTTTATATTATGTCTCTTAAGGTTGAGTCAGCGCACGTAAGCATTAAAACAACAAAGTTCCTTGTTGCTTAGCAACGGTTGCTTAGCGACGGTTGTTATTAATATGGCAGAATAAATTGCTTGTCAAATTGAAATATAATTTAATATTAATATATACTAATGTATATATCGAGAAAATGAAAATTATGACAAAAATAAAGTAACCTATGTTCATCCCGAGACCCTCAAGAATCTCTATATGTGTATTTTATCACAATTGAATTAGCGGTTTTGCCCTGATTGCGTAAAAGACAGACAGAAAAACAGGCAGATAGACAGACAGACAGAGTTACTTTCGAATTTATAATATAGGTATGGATAGAGATCATGTCATAGATTTTTTTTTATCAAAACAATTTATATTAATATAACTATTTTATTTATGAAGCAATATCAAAAAATACCAAAAACTAAAATGTAAGGAGAGGTTTACAAAAATACAATAATAAAGACTGAATTTAAATCGAGTAAGCTGTTTCTGAGACTAGCGTGCACACACACACGTACGAACAGATTAAAAAATAAAAATAATTGTTTTGAGTTTTATTATATTATTTCCCATTTATCTTTTATATACAGACAGCTATCAGTTACAATTTTATTATACGAATAGATATGTATGATTAATATTTTTTAACTAACAGATTGTACACAAATAATATTTATTAGGCACTTTTATGGTAAGAATTTCTATACCTACAAATCGGAATTTTGTTTAGCTTCACGCTGAATTCCACATATCGCTGGGCAGGCGACGGGAACTTAGTGTTAAGACTTACCGCCGATTTTTTAAGGCATCGCGTGTTGAGTGGCGGTACTCAACGCCGTGCATTTGCTTCGGTACCAAAGCAAAGAAATGAAAATATAAATAAATAATAATTTAAAATATATATAAAAACAGAACAAACAAGACAAAACACGGTGTCGCACATAAATCCAGAGTAATACAAGATCTTATTAGAGTCGGCCTCACGTATAAATGAAGGGCCGCTACGTGGTCGCATTCCGTAACAAAATAATTACGTTATTTTGTCTCAAATTGTCCTTACGGCCCTGCACGCTTCGAGGTTTTTACGACTACCCACAAACTTTACATATTCAAACGAAAATCAACCATATTTTAATTTAATAAGACATATAATTATATATTAAGTGGAATTTAGTTAAATAGTATTATCATAAGGACTTTAAGTTGGTTAATTATTGTAGTTAAAGTTATTATTATATACATTTGTATATAAGTTGAACCAAAACTACTTTTAATTTAGCTAATGTGTTATAATTAAAATTAACTTATTCATGTTATTGTTATAGCCCTCTATAGGATTTAGTTTGTTCCATACAACTGTTTATTATTAATTTATGATATAAAATAGTTTATAAAGTTGTGTGTGTGTTTTTTAAGTACTTATGAACGATTAACCATATTGTGGCATTATTTAAAATGATTATTTAAAACAATGGATTTCGGTTCGAATCCTATTCTTGGGAATAATTAAATAGTAATGTGATCTTATTGAATTTGTCGACAGGTAGAAAACCTTAGTACCTATCCATTCCACTCTCTACAGGCAAAGAGAACCTTGTATTAGGGCACTCTGTTACCCAATTTTCATCAAATCTTCAAGACATTGCATGTAGAATGGCGGAACTCAATTCTGCGCTTTATCTAGGTACATTAATAGTAGAATATCTCTTGGGACGCTTTCCCGCTGAGCCACGATGGCTTCAAATTAAACATATATATTACGCAAATGAACTTTCACACTTTAGAATTGTCAAATGACCATAAAGCCATCACTCCCTTGGAAAACAGAAAACAAATATGCTGAGGAAACCGGTTGGAAATTTCTATATATAATTTTAGACAAGGTTTCTTTTAAGGTTCCCCTAAGTAACGCCAGGTATTACAGCAGACCATGCATCAGCAGTTATGCATCTCAACATAAACTGGAGTGTGCTGAAATAGCATCCATCAAACTATTATATTCTAGACTCGAGTAATCCTAGTGTCATCGCTGGTTGTTCGTAAATATAGTACCTAGGCACCGGTGAAACGTGTATGTTATATGGCTGCTAGATAAAAGGCGTTTGTTGTTTATAATATATTTAATTTTTTTTGTTATATTTGTTTTGAGGCCAGTCGTGGCGCAGTGGCATAAAGTGTCACTGTAAAACCGACTGGTTGGGGGTTCGATCCCCACGCGAAGAGATGAAATATTTACTTAAATTTCTATTTCTTCGCTCTGGTGTTGAAGTAAAGTGCGAAGTTGAGTTCTGCAATTCAACACGCAATGCCTCTAGAATTCGGCAGGAAGAGAGGAACGGAGTGTCTTAACATTAGGTTCCCTCTGCCTACCATGCAGTGTGTGGGATACAGCGTAAAGCCACTTCATACTTATTGAGAATTATGATATGTTTAAATATTATTTGAATTATGTATATATATTCAATAAGCGTCGGTTATTGGGAGGGAACCTAGTGTTAAGGCGCTGTTCTCCTTTTTCAGCCGAATTATATATATATTTTATTATAATAATTATTGTTTCGGTTTTTGAAAATTCCAGTCTCCACTTTCTGCCTCTTGAAAAGAAAATATAGTTTGGCTGATAAATTTAAACATCGCTTAGTCCTACATAATGTGATTTTGTTTTAAATAGTAAAATTTTCACCTAGTAAAGGTAGACTCAATCGTCATATTAACAACCATACCAAAGCCTTGCAAGTATTTTTTTTTAAGAAACTATAAACGCCGCGTATGTAATTTCGTGTGAAGAGCCATAACTGTCGCAGCGTGCATAGACAGCAAGATTGATTGCTTCTTTCTAGCAAACTGTTTTAACGCTTTTAGCTAAACAAACATTTGAAGTATAATGCATAAATTCTATGAAATCTTAGTTTTTGTTTTATTTTTCAAATAAAAATTTGCATGATTTAGTAGAGTGTTTCACTTTAACCACGTTAAATTACGAGTTTGATTGAAAAAATATAAAATATCGTATTCGTAGAGGCAGTTTTTTCGCAGGGGCACAAGCGTGCGATTGGAATCGTGATATAGATTCAATTTCCACTCGGGAAAATGTAATGTAAAATATTTTCATTT
This sequence comes from Heliconius sara, assembly GCA_917862395.2. Classification (NCBI taxonomy): domain Eukaryota; kingdom Metazoa; phylum Arthropoda; class Insecta; order Lepidoptera; family Nymphalidae; genus Heliconius; species Heliconius sara. The sequence goes on along the minus strand of OU860783.2, from coordinate 3,017,628 downwards.
ATTGGCTCTTATAGTTAGAAGCGCGGAGTTGAGTTCCACCACTCAACACGCGATGCCTCCAGAATTCCGAAGAGAATTTTAGAGGCAATCAAAGCGCAATGCGACAACGTTTGCCGTCACCGACGGTTGTGGGTTCGTTTTCCACTAGAGGTGACAAGATTTAATTTATTTTCATTTCCCCACTCTGGTAGACGAAACGCTACTTTAAGTTCCACCACAATCCGCAATATTACGAATATTTGTCAGAAAGAAGTAAACGGAGTGTCTCATCACTAGGTTCTCTCTGATATCCTACTATGCGGGAAAAGGCGTGAAGTTTGTTTAAAAAAAAATAGAAGAATAAAAAAAAATTGTAATACTCAGACAGTTACCAAAACTCAGTAAATTAAATCATTAAGCCGGTTAATTTCACGTTACTGTGTCGGCTAATGTGCGGAAATGGGGGTGCATACGAAATAAGAACAGCAAAGCCCTTGCAAATTTTTTCTTTCCCACAAACCGCTTTATCGGTTTAAAGGCGAAATGTATTTGTATTTTGGTCTGTTTTAAAAATGCAATAGTTTTATCACGTATATAGGTATGTATGGATGTATGTATTTATTTATGTATGTATGTATGTATGTATGTATGTATGTACGAGTACGAGTATGTATGTATGTAGGTATCGTATATCTCAACTTAATAATTAAACTTTTGGTACCTACGCTTTATATGGGGCAATGTGAGATATGAGTGAGCAAAATTGTGATTTATTTGCTATAAAATATAGTTTTTTGCTTCACGTCATATTCCGCATATAGAGTCGAGGTGTAGCCGCTAGTCGTGGTGTAGAAGTATAAAGTGTGAATGTAAACATGACTGGTTGTGGATTCGATCACCACTCGAGGAAATGAAATATTTATGAGATATTTATTTGTAAGCGCAGTGGTTATAGGTTGAATACCCACTCGTGGGAATATTTTAATATATAAATAAAAAAATTAAATAATTTTCATTTCCTCGCTCTGACCAAAACAGGCAATGTCTCGAAAATTGGAGTGGCTTAACACATCGTAATATTAAAAATATTAAGTTATAACGTTAAAAAAAACATTCAAATACTGAACGCGAAATGTCTTGAATGAAATATGGCGCACAACACCGTGACATCGAACGAAATTATTGCTAGCAATGTTACTTGACACAAGGAACTGGCAGCGACGTAATGCAATATGCTCTCAGATCGGACACTAGGTTCAGAGGAGACAGCTTCCAATTTATTGCAAGACAGCCCCTAGTATTCCATATTGAATTTTATATTTACTAAAGATTTGCAAATCTGAAATGGCAAATGGTTACATATGTATTTCTAGTTTGTCTGACTTTTGTGGATTTGATTCTCGACTCAACTCGACGATTATGAATGAATTATTTAAATTCTCACGCGACGGAAAGAGATTACAGCGCGGTGTTGAGATCCGTCATCCAACACGCAATGTCTGGAAATTTAAGGGGGTGAGGAATAGAGTGTTTTAATATCATTATTTTTTAACTCCCTGCAAGCCTCCCTTTAGTATGAGCCGAGACTTAGTATGAACGTCTAGTATTCATCGTAGCATAAATAGAAACTAGAAATCAAGATAATTGTATTGAATTGATGCTGGAAGATATATTAATTAACGTATTGCAATGCTCTACACCTACCATTCGATCAAAGAATATATCGTAGGTCGAGACAATATTATATTAGATACATACACTATTATATTATATACATTTATATTATAGCATACACATTTCTATTTAAGATTAATGGAGATACAAGCTTAAAAAAAAAATATTAACAAAGTATGTTGTACTGGGTTACTTTTTTATTATAATATAACCTTCTCGTGGCTTCGTTCGCAAGAAGTGCCCATTTATTATTTTACTAATGACCTAAGATCGCATTGCATAAATATGCAGGTTTCTGTTTTTTTAATTAGATTTATTTTTAAGAATGATACATGATAGTAGAATAGTTTAGGTACACTAGGGTTGTCTAGAAAAATCTTGCCCAAATCAGCTTAAATTAAATTTATGGCAATGTGCTTTTGCGGAAGAAGTGCACTCATATAAATTCAACATTTGAAAGAAAATCGCATATAGAATTTAAAAAAAATGGTTGCCACCTCTTAGTCTGCAACTCCTGGGTTGCCAGGCTTAAACAGGTTACTTAATGTTGATAATTTGTAAGCAGAGGTTGCCATCATTTGAATGATGTTATTTCGGTTCCGGTTGACTATAAAGCTAAATATAATGTAGTATAACGTCAATCTTTAATTCTATCTTTCATAAAATCTTAACAAAGTCTTTTCTAAAATATCTTTATTCTTATTGTCCAAAAACTTTTAACCTTTAACACCTACAAAAAAAATTGGCATCACGAAGTAAGTAAGCGTACTAAACTTATACATGCATACATATATTAGAGAGCAGATGGATGGAGTATCGCGACAATGGCACGAACCAGCGGTACCCGATACGTAACGGCATTCTGTAGGATTGCTGCCTCGGGGATGTATGACGCAGGATTCATGTTATACGATGTAGCGATTGGCGGGAATTGGTAATTAGAGAGCCTTGACGCTTGACACTCTTTCATTTTATGGCCAAATCTGAAAAATGTTAAAAGCTGAAAATACCAATATCAAATTTTTATATGTTTTCTGAAAAGTATTTTAAAATTTGTAAAAAAATATTTCAAAAATTGCATTCGCTCTCGCCAAAAAGATAATTCAATACTAAGAATTGAATATCTTTTGGTAGCGGTAAATTTGTAAAAATGTCCTTACAGAGATGCTGCTAGCAACAATATTTTGTAACAAGCATATAAGAATTTCGATGTACCCGATAAGAACGTATGGCTTAGTTGGTTAGAGCGCTTGGTTTCCAAGAGGCGCGGATTCAAATCTCGCTACGTTCAAATTTTTATATGATTTCTAAAAACTATTAGAATAATATGTGTGATTTTTTTCTGTGAATCCAGGGACTGACACTCGAATATTTGATATTAATTTTCAACTTGGAACCTCTACGTGATCTCAGGGATTGGTCTTGACTGTATTAATCTTACTCTTATTATTTATTGACTGTATTAAGTCTTTTGTGAAAAAATCGATTCTGAATATATCCTACATTATTATAAGCATGAAGAAAAGATGAATATAATTGATACTAAGTAAAATATTTTGATTGCTCCTTACAAAATTGATTTTTTTTTAACTTTATGCTGCTTCCCGCACACAGCAGGATAGGCAGAGGGAACGTAGTGTAAAGAAACTACGTTTCTCACTTTCCGCCGAAATCTGGAGGCATTGCGTGTTGAGTGGAACTCAACTCCTTGATTTGCTTCGACACCAGAGCGAAGAAAATGAAAATATACATTTTAATAAACATTTTATTTCCTCGAATAGGACTCGAACCAACAACCAGTCTCGTTGCCCCTACGCCACGACTCGCCTCTCTATAAACTTGTACCAAACACCGATATGTAGCTAAGCTGATACCTAACATGCATTACGAATGCAATAAGCTACCAAACAGAGTGTACGGCAGTTTTTAAAGTAGAAACAAAGTGCACTCTCACCTCACTGGAAAAAAAACTGTCTCAATATATTAAAGAGTAAGTTCAATTTTGCTTTATGAGGATATTGCGGCGCAGTGGTACAAGCGGGTGGGTTCCATTCCTGTTCAAGACAATGAAATATTTATTATTTCCATTTCCTCGCTCTGGTAACAAGGCGAAGTAAAGCGCGACGTTGAGTTCCGCCCCTTATTACGGTATGATAACGTAATATGAATGAAACACTTTAACTAGCTTCTAGCTTAAAGGAATCGAAAACGAAAAGATGGAACTTATAACCATTGTTAAAAAATCAGAAATTGTGTTACGTTCTTTAAAGAGCTTTGTTGCAATTTGTTGTGTATATCGAAACGACTTCCGGACGGTCTTAATATTTCATTCTCCGACCGGGAATCGAACCCAAAACCGTCACGTTTAAAGTCACGCGCTGGTGCTTCTGCGCCATGACGGCCTCTTATATAAAAATAAAAAAAATATCTTTCTTTGAAAACATAACAAAAATAGAACAAAAAACATTTGAACATAGTTAGTTCTAACGCCATTGCAAAATTATACTTTTATTTTAAAGTATATCAATATTTTGAAACAGCTCTTAGTTCTGAAGACACCAATATAATAAACTATAAAGTTCGCGGAGTCGAAGCGATACTAACTTTCATTGCATAGAACATAAACTTGTCACTTTCTAAAATACTATATATTTCCAACTGTTAGGTATATTAGATGAGAAATTTCTATGATTTTATATGATTTTCTATATGTATGTGTTAAAATTTAAGTACTTATAGTAGGGGAGGTGAATATGCTAAATTTGCAGTAACAGAAGCGATTTCTGTAAGTTTGTTATCAACAAACTAAGTCGGCCCTAATTTTCACTTACATCACTGATTATTGTATACAATATATATAAAACTTATTGCTCTAAACTACTAAAATTGATTTAACACACAACAAGAAGCAGACGGTAATGTTAAATGTAAGGACGTTGCGAGAGAGTGAGAGATTGAGAAAGAGTGAGAAGGAAAGAGAAACGCAGAGTAGAAACTACCCTCCCTCTGCCTACCTTTCCATATGAGGGATACAGCGTGAAGATAAGAATGGCCACTACTATCTCAAACCACATTAATTGAACTATTCCAAATGGAATTAACAGCGTTTTCGTACATTTAACATTAAACGTCACTTCAACAGCAATTTGTCGTAAATCCAGGTTGAAAGATCAGTTGAAATATGTTCGGATTCAAAAGATTGCAGGATTTTTGTGTGAGCCACGACCTTACATTATCAACACCTCACCGGCTTGTGCGCTCAGGAGATCCGTAGACTTTTTACTGATTTATATGAATTCAATTTTATTTTCTAATAAGAAAGTTCATATGTTTTTATTTTAAAAAATATTTTAAATTAGTGAGATTTAAATGTTATTTATTTATATAATTTTTTTTTTTGATTATAAGGAGGTTTTAGCAATATATGAAAAATAAAGAAAAAAAAATCGCTTAATTTCAATATATTACATGTTGAGCGGCGGTACTCAACGCCGCGTCATCTTAAATCGAAGCGGGAGCTTTATCAGCCATCGTGTCTTTATTCAAACGCCGTTCCATTGCGCCTCATTGTTGATAATGATGCCCATTAATTTCTTTACACGTGTGTGTAAGCAAAATGGTGCCATGGCTCCATATACAATACTCGCTGTAAAATTTTCATTCACTCTATAAAATTCCGGAACATTCCGCTCCCGGTGAAAAGATAATTTGGTGAAGTAACAGTTTTAACACAATGAAATCGTAAAGCAGCTTTCGAGGAACGCGTCGTTTAAATGTTGTAGATTTTGTGTGACGTAACAGGTATATTGCAATTAGTTACTATTTTCTGCCGAATTCTAAAGGTATTGCGTGTTGAGTTGCAGAATTCAACGCCGTGTTTTGCCTCGATACTAGAGCGAAGATATGGAAATATAAATTTAAATAAATAATCCTCCAGTGTGGATCGAACCCACATCCAATCGGTTTTAAAGTCACACTTTTTGCCCCTGCGCCACGACTGGCCTCTCTACATAGATAGTATTATTTACAATATTATATTGTTGTAGGAATAATAGGATAACAGATAAAATTTAACAAACTCCCCCAGCACAGCACTGCAATGTTAAAGAACGTAACTAGATAATTGTTCGTTTTTACAATTAAATCGAACCGAGAGAGACTTGGACGCGGATCGTTGGAGCAAAAAAATCCGTTGTTTATATACCATTTCAAGTAGTCTAGTTTCCAGCACTATGAGCTCGAAAGTTTTTTTATGAAAAAAGCGATAGCGTCGATAACAGCACGGTAGGTACGTTCAAAATTTGGACTCTTCTATTGGGCGGAGTAATATTTTTGAACTAATAGTCGCGTAGTCGTAAACTCAAAATTGTTTCTGCAACAAAGTTGGTCCATTGTACGGCGTTGCTATTGGAAATCGGTGGCCTGATTTAAGTTTCATGGCGTATTCGGTACAACGCCTCGTATTAGAAATGCCGTTTTTTATTGGTAACCTATGGTAAAATCGAAATATGGATCGACAGGTTAGGAATGTAAATAGATAATTGACTAAATTGACGCCAAAGTTAATAAGAAAAATTATATATTCGGATGATTGAGTGGATGTTAAACATTTTGAACTCGCGCCTCTTGAAAACCGTCCAAGCGTTTTGACCACTAAGCTGTACGTTCTCATCAAGCTTCTTCGAAATTCTTATACGCTTGTTACAACTTATTTATATTGTTAGTAAATCTGTGGGAAGATTTTCACGAATTTTTGCTACTCAAAAATAATTACTTAGAATTATCATTTGACAAGAAAGATTTTAAAACCTTAAAGTATTTCAAATATAGCATAAATTTGAAATACTTTAAGGTTTTAAAATTAATAGAATTTTTTAACACTATTTTCTCAGATTTCCTCCGTCTGTCTTGCTATGTGGAGGATAAAGAGTGAAGCCAAAAAGTAAAAAAAAAGGTAAACACTAATTGACAAATCTGAGTGCGACTGTAATAGTTATGGAGCCGAAGAGGGGGACCATATAGGAACCCTTCATATAGAGTAATGCGTTGAAGGCAGCTCATCAGATTAGTAAAAAAAATCGATCCTCAGAACTACTCGAGTGCGTCAGTTTAAGGCAAGGTAAACTATTTACATTCAGTAGTAGCAGTGTATATTTAAAAAATCAGACAATTTGAGTTGTTATTGTTCCTTGTAATTGATGTGTATAATTTAAGTAAAAAATATTTAAACGAGTACAAATATATATGTAATTGAAACTATTTTAACCGGATTAATCGCGTATATTTAGTATTTTATACATTTTGGGAAACCCGACGTTTTGAACACTGCAGTAGTCCGTGGTTACGGGTAGACTCGACCCAAAATGTACAAAAATACTAAATATACGCGATTAATCCGGTTAAAATAGTTTCATTTAAAATGTGTAATAATCGTGAAAATCAAAGAACTTTATGTAATTATTTGAAAAAGATATCATTTTGGATTATTTACTGCTTTGTATTATAAAGAAAAATTATAATTTAATAATAAAAATAACAATAACAGTATACTGTTTTTCAATGCTTTCTTTTGAAATTATCACATAAAATTACCGCCCATAGTCAGATTTTACAACTTTGTTTTTTTTTTACAAATTCTCAAAAAATTATAACCTATAGTAGATGATTTATAACTATAAGCATATATTAACATAGACACATGTCTATATTTACCAATCACATTTACGTGTACTTAAACTCATTTTTTCGACTGAAACTGCTGCACCCTCGTCTAATATATACCAAAAAAAAAAATATAGAGAAAAATAGTATTTTATTATTCAAATCAGAATCAAAATAACAAAAGCTAAATAACACAGTCAACACAGCCGCCACTCCCAATTTACAAGCAATAATTTCGGTTACTATTCATATACAATGTAATTACGCCATCAATTATACGTAGATTATAGGTTATGGTGATCGAGATCATATCAGATGACAGCCTTGAGTCAATAATGTTTGGCAATTATATGCTTAGTTTGGTATCGTGTTGATTTATAATGTACCAACTTTGTAATATAGGGTCAGAGTGGTAAAGGGTTTGTTTATTATTGTGTAAGATATAGTTTAAATTTGTATAGCGAAATTGTGGCGTATTGAATATGTTAGGGGTATTCGTGAAAATAAATATTTTCTTTTTCCTCGCTCTTTGGTAACGAGGCTAAACGCTGCGTGCAGTCCAGAGAGGAATTACTAATAAATCACTTTACAACAAAATTAAATTTTAACGATCAAAATCCAATGCTGAAATAACTACAAAACAGGCCAATACACATTGATTCCAACAAAAATACTATTACAATATTCTTGTCAAAAATCAAATATTCCAACTTGGCAACTAGGAAATTCGGACTGGAGCAAACGGTTGGGAGCGGTGTTGTTAGATTTAACCGGAACAGAAGCAAAAAGGGCGCATTAATGGAATTCTCATGTCCAATTGCAAGGTAGATTTGTAGCATGCAGCTACGAATTGGCGTCCGCCAATTACCTAATTGATTACCGTAAATAAACGTGGCTAAAATACCAAATTGGAAATTTCTGGTTTAACTTTTGATATATTTTCTTTGTTTTTAGTCCTTTGTTTGTAATTTTACTAAAAAAAAGGTTTTAGTGAAAAATATACTGATGATATAAATTAATAATGTCTTTGAGTTGCACAATATAAGGCTTGTTTCAAAATAAAAATCAAGCATTTTCAAATTTCTATAACAGCTTTGTTTTAAACACTTTTTCTTTTAAAATGTATAATTCGAAACGATTCTGTATTAGAACAAATATAAAAAAAAAACGATTAGCCCTAGTAGGTGCAATTAGTAATATACATAAAAAATATGTATATTATTAATATTACTAATAAAGCAAACTAAGGATTAAAAAAAAACTCAAAGTTAAATTTAAACCATATCCAACACTAAAAACAAAACTAAATATTAAATCCATTCAAACACAATCACAACGAACCATAATAAACAAAAACAGACAGAATTCCACAAATAATAAAACAGAAACCTTCTGGACAACAACGATTCCATCATTACAAACTTAAAAAGGAATAACTAATTCAAAACAAAATTCTGAACAATGTCTATCTACATTCGCAGTTCAAACAAGTTAGACACTTGGAGGCCTGCTTTCTGAAAGTTACAGACGTCGCCTTATCATTTTGAGTAAGACTTGAGACCCCCGTTACTTAGGAAATGGTAATTGCCGACGAAGTGATTTATTTGAAGAAGCACTGATAGTACAACTTGACGTCTTTGAAGAGTGTAAATTAGATTTTAATGTAGTATTCTGTCTTTTGAAATTTAATGTCATTTTGATCTTTGGCTTTGGTTTCGAGTTTGTTCGCTCCGGATTGTTGCAATTGTTTGTTGAATGGCCAAAGAATGGTTTTTGGTTAGATGGTCTTTGTATTCATGTAAATATTGAGTATTTATTAGTATAGTTTACTATGTATTTATATTTATTTATGAAGTTCATTCGTATCCTTTAGTTTATTTTTTGAGCAGAGTAGGTAGAGGGAACCTGGGAACCTGGTGTTAGTGGGACATTTTGTTACCATCAAAACCTTTTGGTCCCCATATGAACACTGCGCCTCGCTTTGCTTGCTACTAGAACGAAAAAACGAAAGTATTATATGTATTATTTTCCCAAGTGGAAGTCGAACCCAGAACCGTTGCGCTTAGATTCACTCGCTTGTGCCCCTGAGCCATGACGACGTCATTAGTAAATTAATATATTAAATTAGCTAAACGCGCGTCAACTTGCTAAAAATGCAAAGATTGGTAATAAAAGGGTAAATATTTTTTATACGTTTTTAAAATAAGTATAAAATAACAAAATATTCCCTATATAATAAAAAAAATACAAAATAAGCATACACCAATACCGTTCTATACACAAAAATAAAAATACTCAATCGAAAAACCAGAACTAAATTACTATCTAACTAGAATTGCATCAAAACAAAAAATCTGACTTTCAAATCATATTTTTGAAACAAATACAAAACATTTATAGCATTTTCTAAATAACACCTCAGTATAGAATCTCATTTGAGAATACCGTCGAAACTTGAGCGCCAGTCGTGGGGCAGGGACACAAAGTGGACGGGTTATGGGTTCGATTCCCACTAGGGGAATACAAACAACTAATATTTTCATTTCCTCGCTCTTGTTAATTCAATTAAATAAATAGTTAAAGTTAATTTACTAATGAGACTATCGTGGCGTAGGTGTGGGACAAGTGTGTGACTCGATGGTTGTGGGTTCGATTCCCACTTGTATAAATTAAATATTTAATATTTTCATTCTATGGTATCGAGGCAAAGCGCGAATTTATCCGCCACTAAGCACGAAATGCCCCCAAAATTCGGTGGAAAATGGGAAACGTAGAGTTTTAACACTCTGTTCCCTCCGTCTAACCCGGTGAGCGGGATACAGTGTAATGCTAAAAAAAAATCAAATAGCCATCCCGAATTATCGTTTCTCCCAACAATTTGTAGGATCGGACCGGAATTACGACCCAGAACACCGTATATTAAGCAGCGGGTGTTCATCTGTAACGTTAAGCTCACATCCGGATATAAATTCGCCCTCCGCTGCTATCAGATTCTTTAAGATTGTTGCCACATTTAGCTACAGTTTGGGCAATATTTTGTTGGTGTTACTATTACTAGACTAACGTTAGAAGAAGACTATTTATTTCTTAATTTTTTTTGAATTTTATATATTCTTTTATATTCTTTAATATTCTTTTTGATGTCTTTGTAGAAAAATTTTACAAAGACTTTATTTTTTTAAGGCCGTCGTAACGAAGCATAACAAAAAAAATCTATTCAAATCAGCTTCACGCTGTATCCCGCACACAACAGGGTAGGCAGAGGGAACCTAGTGTTAAGACACTCCGTTCCACACTTTCTGCGGGATTCTGGAGGCATTACGTGTTGAGCGGCAGAACTCAACGCCGCGCTTTGCCTTGACACCAGAGCGAAGAAATGAAAATATAAATTTAACTAATATTCAATCTATAATATAAATTTAAGTAATATTTCATCTCCTGGAGTGGGGATCGAACCCACAACCAGTTGGTTTACAGTCACACTTTGTGCCCCTGCGCCACGACCGGCCTCAACAGTAAACACGACGACCACGGCAAAGCACTTAACTGTAAATAGGCTGTTCCGTTTAGGGACTCGATTCCCACTCACATGAAGGAATAAAATATTTTAAATTCTTTGCTCTGGTATTACATTTATCTTACCTGCTACACAAACTTTTTAATATAAGAAAAAAAATTTTCATCACGTCAGTCATCAACTGTATTAACATGGGTAATTAATGGGTATGTTTAGTTGCATGGGTAGTTTATAAATTTCATTTTCGTCGATTTACCTATTATTGTGATTAAAATTAATTAAAATTTTACAAGCTTTTCTAATTATATATACGAGTCTATACTCGTGTATGTCTCTATAGATAGAATTTACTCTAACTCCTTGTTACTTAAAATTGAATTTATTATTTTGCTGTTACTTACTATTTAAAAGGTATCGACCCTTAAAAGGTTGACAGGGGTAGCAGTAACAGAATATTGTTGACAGTTTGTGGGTATTGGGTACTGAACCCTACTATTATAGCCCTAATCAATAAATAGACGAAATTTCAAACTAAATTATTAATTAAAACAAATCTTACATTGCCCATTGAGCAATTGTTAAAAAAATATGTATAAAAAATGTATGTACAAAAAATATGTTAAAAAAAAATATATAAATTTTATTTTTATTAACATTAAAGTTTTTTTTTACTTTCACTAACTTAAGTTAGTTGCACTTCTTTTTAATTACCAAGATTAAATGCTTAATCTTTTAATCCCTCTCTTTAAATAATAGGCTAACAGTGTAAAATTGTTCAGTGGGTACTAGGTGACTTTTTTCTTAAGTAAGATATCACTGGTATAGTTCTAGGGGAGAGATCAGTCAGGAGAGATATCAAATCAAAATAAGTAAATTATTTTTCTGGGTCAGGTAATAAAAAATACGGCGATGAGTTCCGCCACTCTTCAATGTCTCTGCATACTTAGCTATGTGAAGAAAATTATAAATCTAATGCAAAATAATATAAATCTGTAATGCAAAATTTAACTTACAATAAAGTTCTTTTTTTTAGTATTTCACGTTATATCTTGCACGTAGCAGGGTAGGCAGTGGGAACCTGGGAACCTAGTTTTAAGACACTCGTTCACATTGAGACACGTCTGTTCTCCACTTTGTGCATTGTGTGCTGAGTGGGGAAACTCAACGCAGCGCTTTGCTTCCTTACCATAGCCCAGAAACGAAAATATTAATTATTTTATTTCCTCGAATGGGAATCGAACCCATAACCGTTTACAGTCAGAATCAAAGTAGGTTTCAGAATTTTTTTTCTATACATACAATATTTCTTACTACATAAAAACACTCAATAGCCCGTTCCCTAACAGCATGAGATCTCTCGTTAAGCAGTTCTTTATTGTTGGAACATTTTTCACAACTTCCACGGAACCCCACTGGGGGCATCTTAAGTGGTTTTTCAGATTGCGCTTGAAGTGACTTGTTTCCTGTAATGCAAAATCGTTATAAATATATTTTTATTAAATATATAGGTTACAATATTATTGATAATTCTGTAAATATTCAACGCTGTTTGTTTTATAACCTGAAAGTAAAGTAATAATAAATTGGGTGGCAATTTCTGATACATTGAGTGTTGAGTAGCGCAGCATAACACCGCGCTTCGTCTTATGATAGCGACGAGATGAAAACAAGTCATTCTCGTTTGCAACCCCGTGGCTGTGAGACCGTAAATAACGTTTTTTTAATTAAATAATTCATATTTTTCTATATGCTCCTTTTTACTAAGACTTAAGACAATTTTTCCAGTCAAGCATAAAAAACAAGAGTTATAGTTAAGTCAATTAAAAAAAATATAAAAAATTTTCTTTCCGAACAGTAGAATAACACTTATATACATTAATAAATATTAAAAGTTATTTATTATAAGAAATTATCCCACCGTACGCATCCCTCGAAGCTTGGTACTTTCTCCCACTTAGTGGGGCAGAGGGAACCTAGTGCTAAGACACTCCGTTCTCCTTTTCCGCATAATTTCAGAGACATTGCTATGGATGTTATTATAAGGATATATAAGCAATATAAATATTTCTAAAAGAAATATTTCCCATAAGTTCTAAATAGTGTTTCTCAGTAGGTTATAAATTAGATGACTACACGCTGTGATGGGAATTGCGAGATTTTTATTTCGTTTTTTTTTCATCAAAAATACCATAGAATATATATATATATATATATATATATATATATATATACATATATACATATAAATGTATAATACAAACAGCAGAAAAATATTATTTAACTCAAAATATTTTAACTCAAAATTTTGAGTAGGGTGCGCCATGCAACGAGTAATATAAGTTAATGTTTTGTTTTATCGTACAAATTTCGCAAAAAGTATTCAATTATACGCTTTACAAAGTAAAACTATTGAATATTATTTCAGGAATTCTGTCCACAAAGTAGTTGAACAGACAGATATTTTTTATTAATAAAAATATCGCAAATTCGTATTTGAACCCAAGACCTATGTTCATATTAACTTAAGTACAAATCTCGCCACGGTAGCGTCTAGTAATAAGTAATTGTTTATATTACAGACTTTATTTACGAATTTTAATAATTACTGCGGAAAAACTTCGACAGGGACTCGAAACTTTTATCAATGTTTCTCATTACAATGTTGTATACGATACATAATAATACTGTCTTAAAACAATATAGAAAAAAAAATATGATTTCAGTTAGTTGGATTGCATTATTTTCATAACCTCGCTGTGGTAACAATACAAATCGCAGCGTTGCGTTACAACACACGTCACGTAATGTCTTAAAAATTGAGTGCGTTGAAACTAGGTTCCCTCAGCCAGCATGCTGATGAATATTTATAAATACGCCAAGGGAAACAAATCTGTTGTCATTGCTTTATAATACGTGTTCCATTCAACCACTCAAATTGCCAACACAGCTACAATGTTTGTGTACAGGATTATTACCACCGCGGAACATTGTTAAATACCACCGCTGAATGATGGAATTATAGAACGGAATTATTATATATCGTTTTATAATAATGCCGTTATTATATGACAATATATATTTATAATATATTTATATACTGTTTGAGAAAGCTCTTATAAATGTAAAAAGATCAATTCGTTTTTTATACGTAATTCGTTTTTTATATATATGATATTTTCGTTATTTTTTAAACAAAATAACGTAATTTTAACAAAAAACGCAAAAGTACGTGTATAAATATGGAAATGTAAGGAAATGTTATTATTTACTAACATATTTTTTTGTGGATTATGAAATATATATAGTTTATTTTTATTTACAATTATCAGCTTCACGCTGTATCCCGCACACAGCAGGGTAGGCAGAGGGAACCTAGTGTTAAAACACTCCGTTCCCCACTTTCAGCCGAATTCTGGAGGCATTGAGTGGCAGAAACCAGAGCAAAGAAATGGAAATATAAATTTAAGTAAATATTTCATCTCGTCGAGTGGGAGGATCGAACACACAACCAGTCGGTTTTACAGTCACACTTCGTGCCGCTGCGCCACGACCGGCCTCTATTATCAATTTTAAAATACAAAGGAATATGATTAATGGAAAGATTCCGTTTTATTGTCAAGCATTTACGTATTGTTTATTGAGGTTATAGACGGTTGTGGGTTTGATTTCTCGGGGAAATGAAATATTTGATATTTTCGTTATTTTGTCTCTGGCTGCTCTCGTCCGGCATTCCTCTTAATTAACACGTACATAATATATGTATATATGAATATAATCTAAAGCATGAACATTAAGTACTCATATATGTTTCACGCGTAGAGCTATCGGTGTATTTAAGCCGAGCCAAATTGCATAATGATGAAGTAAATGTGAGGTAAAGCCAGTCGTGGCGCAGGGGCTGTAAACGCGACAGGTTATGGATTCGATTCCTACTCAAGAAGATAAAATATTTAAAATAATCAGCTTCACACTGTATCCCGCATACAGCAGGTTAGGCAACGGGAACCTAGTAATAAGACACTCTGTTCCCCACTTTCTGCTTCCGATGTTTGAAATATAAAATAAAATATTTAATATTTCAAATTTTTTCGCTCTGGTGTCGATGTAAAGCGGGGCTTTGAGTTCAGACACTCGACACGCAATTTGTCCAGAATTCGACGATAAGTGGGGAAAGGAGTGTCTTAACACTACCCTTCCTAAATGCGGGATACAAGCGTGAAACTACAAAAAAAAGGACACTATGTACTTATACATGTTTCACGCGTAGAGCTGTCAACCCTAGCCAAATTGCATAATTACGTAGTTAATGTGAGGTATAACCGTTAATGAAACTGAAAACGAGTTAAACTTTTAAATACCGCCATAAGTGCAAGCTGTTTCTCAATTTGCGTAATTTGGCACAATTTTTGCTGGAATTGCGCGATAGTCCCCTTATTAATGAGGATATAAAATTAGTTGTAAATAATGACTGGGGCTAATTGTTCTTTTGTTTTGTAAATTTAAATATATTTTTTGAATATAACTGGATTAATTCCACGGAAACTTGACGATTTGGCACTTTACAGTAGTCCGTCCGTCTTAAAATGAACCAGAAAAATATATAAACACCGTGATAATCAAACATCTTGTTATTTTTTTTTGAAATATGATAAGAATTTTATATTATTATTCACTCGCAACCCTAGAATTATCTTTTGAGAAGAAGAAAACCTTTCTTCTTCTCAAAAGATAATTCTACGGTTGCGAGTGAATAATAAGTTAACTTTACAACAGACTGAATAGATAATTCGGTAATAATCAAATCAATTTAAAGTATTATTTTTATTGAAATAACCACGTACTTTTTTATACATATGTATAAAGCATATGTCCCATCTAAAATTGTTTTTTTATACAATTTACCGAAAGCGGAAATTGAATTCCAAGCTACTATTTGTCCAACTATATTATTACTAAAGCCCTTATGAATTTCCGATTTAATAATACTTATTAATGATCCATAAATAGAAAAATGGTAAACGCAGTGTCTTAATGGGAACAAGGTGCCTTAATACTAAGTTCTCAGGTTCGCTCTGCATACCCAGCTACATGCGGGATACATCGTACGGGATACAGCGTGATAGTAACCCTTACAAAAATTAATTTGGAAACACCATCAATATCTACAACTCCACTACCAGATAACGTGAGAAACATACACTTGCCGTACATTCAATATTTAGATGATAAAATTGAATGCTTCCCTGTTACGTGACTCGAGCCACTAGCATTAGATAACATACGATACGCCGTAGCGAATGCATAAGATATTTATATAACAAATTCTTACTTGCTTATTTAAGAAGTTTCTATTTAAATAGAATTGATTTAGTAGTCAGTATAGTGAGTATTAAATATGGAAACCAGTCGTGGTGCAGGGGCACAACCGTGGGTTCGATTCCCACTCTCATTCGGGGAACGAAATAAGTAATGGTTTTATTATCTTCGTTTTGGTAATAAGGCAAAGTAAGGTGAAATCGGAACGTGGCGATCGGAAGTGGGAACGGATTGTCCGTAACAGCAGTATACTTCCGTCACTTACTTTCTGCTGAATTCTGGAGATATAGCGTTTGTGTGGCAGAACTCAACGCCGCGGGGCTTTGCGTTGCTACCAGAGCGAGAGATTGAAAATATAATTTTTTTTTCATTTCATATCTTTCTCTTATATTTGGGGAATCGAAGTTTGTGGAGAATTAAAAATTCAATTCTCAAAAACCAGAACTTGTATCTACGACATTTAAATTCACCATGCACATACTCCCAGAAAATGTGCATCATATAATATACATAATTTATTAAATAGAACATGTTATATACCTGTTCTAGGTAAATATCGTGGAAGACGTTCAGAGTGAAGGACTATGTTTGCCCATCCACAAGATATTTGCTTTCTACTATGAGGTAGTGCAATTACTGACACAAGTGGATTTGTAAGGTGTTTGTTAAGTATCTAGTGTAGAACTTTATGTAATAAAGCTTATATGTATGCTATATGTTAATTTATTAAGCGACGGTTGTCAGTTTGATTCCCGCTTGGGGGAATTTGAGCTCCGCCGCTAAGCAATGTCTTGAGAATTCACCGAAAAGTGAGGAATGGAAGTATATTAATGGGGAACGGAGCGTCTTAATGCTAAATTTCCAGGTTCACTCTGCCTACCGTGCTATATGCGGGATACAGCGTGAACCAAAAAAACGTTTAGTTATTTCATTATTATTAGCTATAGAAAATCCTGTATAGTGGAGGACTAAACGACGTATTCTTTTTACCTATTTTGATAGGCGAGATAAAGTGTGAAGCCGAATAAGATGTAGCCAGACGGCTTTTGATATTTTCTTAAAATATATCATAGTATTATACACGACTCTTAGCTATTATTATTTGAACAAGTACGAAATATTTGAAAAGCAGCAGGTAAAAGCTAGCACAATATATAACAAACTAAAAATTCCAAGTTATAGACAAACACAAATCGACAGTATCCAAGTTAAACTGTGTTTCATAATCCGAAACAACTTTTATTCGATGATCAATCTCTTTGAAATTGTTTTATTTAAGATATAGCTAGCGCTCCGCAGGCTTTTCCCGGACGGGAAAGTTTCAATGGGATTGTATTGGCTACCTACCAAGTTTGGAACTAAATCTGATGAGTTCTAGTTTCGACTGGCGAGGTATGATTGGCGATATAATAATATTTTTTTGTTGATATCTTCAATCAAAAGTTGGATTTTGATGTTAAAACTATTAAAAAATATTTTAATGTTATTCATAAGTTATTCATTTGTACTTTTGAAAAGCTCATTATTGACAATACGGACTGTTTATTGTGCATACTATCACACATGTAGCGACTTAACACACATATAGCGGCGTGGCGCAGTGGCACAAAGAGAGTATTTAATATTTTCATATTTTCGCTCTGGTATTGAGGCAAAGCACGGCGTTAAATTTCACCATTAACCACGCAAAACCTCCAGAATTGATAAGAAAATAGGGAACGTACTGTCGTATGTCTGTGCGCGAGATAGAGCGTAATAAAAATAAAATTATTATTAACTAGTTTATAACAAGATGTTATTTTACAAACTTAAAATTAGTTTTTCATATTGTATATCGAAACTCCCTACGGAATGGTTGAACAGTTCTAAGTCACTTACTCGAGTGTTAGATACTGTACTTAGAATATATTAAAAATAAGAATAATTACTCAAGCAACAACTTAGACTGTAAGTTTCAAACAACTTAGAAACGATACTGTAGTGAAGTACCTACACGTATTTACAGTACAAGTTCATTTGTAGTTTTTTTTTTTATTTTTATACTTGTTAAAAGATGTATGGAATATATATATATATATATATATATATTATATATATATATATATATATATATATATATATATATATATATATATATATATATATATATATACATACATATATATATAGAATATATATATATATATATATATATACAGTTTTTTTTCAAATATACGGTTTTTTCCGTATGTAGCAGACAGGACAAAAGGAACCTTGCCTTGCTTGCAAAAGGAAGGAACGGCCGTTTTTAATTAAGAAAATGTATTAAGTAGAGTAATTAGTCACCAAATTAGATGAAGAAACACATGCTGCACTTAAATGCAGTACAACAGTAATTTCAAAAAACCTACTCTCCTGTCATAAATATTATAATTTTATTTCTTGATGATTGCAAGATCACAATGTCTTCCCAAATGCCCCCTAGTACTAGTCCACTGTCCGTTGATCCACCGTCCGCCTCTCCGTCTGTCACCAGGCTGTAGCTCATGAACCGTGTCAGTTAGATAAACTTAATTTTCACACAAGATATATTTCTGTTGCCGTTATAACAAAGATTGAAAAACCAAATGAAATATATATTTAAGTGGGCTTCTATACAACAAACGTGATTTATTTGCCATTTCTATAAATAATGGTACACAACCCCTAATTCTATGTATAATATCTTATACATCATAATACGTCGTCCACTGCATCTGACGTCAGAGTTATTTCAAGGACTTTAAATGTGTCAACCGTGGTCAAATGTAAATAACTACTTAGTTCTTTCTATTTGACACAAAATTGGAAGTAAAAGCTAGTATATAATATATATTTTTTAGCTTCACGCTGTATCCCGCACTTAGCATGATAGATAGAAGAAACCTCGTATTAAGATATTCTGTTCTCAATAAGACACTTCCGTTCCCTACTTTGCTCTAAATTCTTGAGGTTACCAGAGCGGGGAAAAGAAACATATATTAAATATTTCATTTCCCCGAATAAAATCGAACCCACCAAAAATTTTATTCGTGAACCAACAACCTAAGAAACTGATATTTTGTTAGAGCCGTTCCGTTAGCGAAGTTTCACAGAGTTCATTTGACCAAAATTAGTTTATAGCCGTTAAACCTATTACTGACGGGTTGCGCCATGCTTTTGTTTTCCTTTATTATTTGATTAACGCCCCTTCGTGTTGTCGTTAGGCGTAGTACAGTTTGGTTATACGGTAATATATACCGGGTTCGAAGACGGTGAATACTGTAGTTAGTTCTAGGTAGATAACGATACAACTAATATTAGAATATATACGAACGATATAAATAATATTAGATTTGACATTTGAGATCATGTAATTATCATTTAGCTTTACTGTTTTAGCCAAATGTGATAGGTTATGAGTTTGGTTCCCACTCGAGGAAGTGGAATATTAAACATTGAATTAGTAGATTAATTAGTGGGAAAGTGTGGAACGGAAGTGTTTAATGGGAACAGAGCTTCTTAACACTAGGTTCCCAGGTTCCCTCGGCATACCCTGCTATGCTGGAAAGCGTGAAGCTAAATTTTGATATTTATTTTTATTTTATTTTAATTTATTTAATTAAGACTTGGTCCACTTGTTAGTTACATTTAAAACTTACATTATATTAGTACATATTGATTTATAACAGCAATCTATTTTTTCTTACAAGTCTTTAATATCATTTTTCATAACATAAGTATGAACTACTTCCACAATGCAATCATAAATTTTAATTAAAATAAATAAGTAAGGTATCCCGCACATAACAGTGTAGACAGAGGAAACTTAATGTTAAGACACTCGGTTCCCCATTATGCGCCGAATACTGAAGCCATTGCGTGTGAATGGCGGAACTCAACTCCGCGCTTTTCCTCGACACTAAATGAAAATATAAATTTAAATATATATTTCGTTTCCCCGAGTGCAAAACCACGCACGACGGCCTCTTTACAAATCTATATGCTTTCATAATATATAAAGGGTGAACTATAGAACAAGTTCAATTTTAGACGACAAAGCAGTTCCTAGGCAAGTAAGGCGTTTGGCCTTTATAACGTAATCGAACTAACTAAACAATAATTTTCCTGAAATCCTGAAAGTTCCACTTCACCGGCACTTTGTACCTTTGAGAAGCGAAAGTTGATTCGGTGTTTTAGCTTTTGCACGTGTAAACTTGTTTTATATAGTTTATAGAGTTATTATTTTTTTATTGTTAAGTTTATATAAAGAAAGGCAGAAATAAATGTTAATTTTTAGGATTGTATTTCTTTTTTTTAATACATTTTTCTTTCTTTTTAGCTTAACGTAACAGAATAGGCAGAGGGAACTCGGTATTAAGATACTCCGTCTCCTAATTTCCGTGTAATTTTCAAGATATTGTGTGGTAAGTGGTGGAACTTAGCGCCAATTTTGTAAAGAACGAGGAAATGAAAATATTAAACATTTTATTTTCCCAAGTGAAAATTGAACTCACAAAACTGCAGGGTAGGCAAAGGGAACCTAATGTTACCGCCAAATTCTGGAGGCATTTGCGTGTAGAATGACGGATCTCAACGCTTTGCTGAACTCAGTGCTTTGCCTCATCTCTCTCACCTCTCAGAGCGAAGAAATGAAAATGTTTAACATTTAATTTCCTCCGATGGGCATCGAACCCACAACCATACTAGTGCCCACACTAGTGCCCCTGCGCCACGACTGGCGTCATAGAGGAATATATTGTTATCATTTCTCCACCCTGGTAAAATAAACGGTGTTAAGTTCTGTCGCTAAGCCTGCAATATTTGAATTCCAATAGATATTGGAGCAAATGCAAGATAAAGCTTAATATGAACAGTATCCATGTCTTTGTAATCGGACGATAGTTTCTAATTCCTATCAAAGGCTATTCGGTTTTATTTCAAGTTTGCTGCTCATATATGAGACCATATTAGAAGAATTTCTTTGAGTTACTTGACACCGTCTTCTTCAAGGCATTAATTATTTAGTATAAAGATGAAATCTATTAGATTTATTCAGTAGAGATGGAAGATACGAGGTGAATGCGGAACGGCATATTGCTGTCAGTAACAGGGTTAACCCGGGGTTTGTCGCTAGGGGGTAAAAAATATCACATTATTCATAGTTTCCTATGTTAAAAACCTGGATAAAATGTTTTTTTTTAAATTTTTTATGTTATAGAGATGTGATATCTTCGTCTACTTCGACTAGCGAGGATGTCGCGGTGAGAATGAAGAACAACGTGCTCAGCTGGTTCGGGCACGTCGAAGGAATGAGTGAAGAAAGAATTGCAAAAAAGATTCATAAAGTAACAGTGAGCGCTAAGAGAGGTCGGGGGACCTTCAAAACACAACATTTCGTATATTTAATTGTTATATTTACAGTAAAATAAATATTTTATAACAGTAATTTGTCATTTATATCGTTTCTATAACGACTTCGAACCCACAACTTACATCTTAGTACAATTTTTATCTTATAGTATAGGTATATGTTATCTATAATTAAATTAAAAACGTTAAATCAGCCCTACGCTGTATCTGCACATAGCAGGGTAGACAGAGATAACCTAATATTAAGACACTCCGTTCTCCACTTTTCGCCGAATTCTGGAGACATTGCGCGAGTGGAGGAACTCAGCACTTCGATACTCGAAAAATGACCATATAAATTTAAATAAATATTTAATTTCCGCGAGTAGGGATCGACAAACAACCAGTCCCGCTTCTAGTCCCAATTGTCTCCCTCCACTCCCTCCCGACGCCACTACGCGCCTCTATGTTATCTTTGTTTCTATATTTGAACATTATATGCCTTTGGCGATGTGAACCGTTCACTTTAACTAGATTAGCGCAACTACAAACGCTTGACGGAGCCATCTAGATTGTATTCGACGTTGAGCTTTGACGTTTCTCATAAAATCATAATATTTAATATAATTAATCACATTGTTTGTTTGTTTGTTCCCGCTATATTTTTCTTATGAACATTGGTTTCAGATACATCGTTCCCTCCGTAAAAATTCTGTCAGTTTTGGCAATCTGAGCCCGAGTTATTAGAGATTTGGTAAAAGTGAGGCTATCGTACAATTAACAAAGCAATCCATATCCATAGCGTGGCGGTTGTTAGATCCAAAAGATGTCGGTGTCCAGTAGCGAAGCAAGGATCGAAAAAAGTAAGCAAAGTCAAAATCCGTGAAAAACAAAGCAGTGGTCATTGAAAATATCAAACAAACGAGAAAGCACTCAAAACGTTCTTCGTTTCGATAAGAACGAAACGAGTGAAGCAAAAAATGCAATAATCATTAGACAATGTGTCAATGTCAATCAGCTGTGGGATCTGTCACTTAAACTATAATTGATTTTAATCGATTCAAAATGAATTTGTTTTTGTTTTTTTTTTTCAGTAATTTATTATATATATTATTTTTTTATATTTTCTTTATTTATACTGTAATTATACGTATGAATTAATAAGGGCGTTAAAATACTTAATATTTTATGTAGTAGTGTAAAGGATTATTTATATGGATCAAGGAATTAAAACTATCTCTCTCCGGTTCTAGATTACAACTGAGGTAATTTTTGGTATTCTAAAACTGAAAAAAAAACATAACCAATATCTCAATTCTTTCCATTTGGGCTCAACATTTATAGTCTCCTTTCGGTGTGTTTTTTGTTGTATTTATTATTTGTAATGTCATAATGGTAACAAATGATTCTGTTTCATAATTTCATAAAAATATTGGCAAAGAAAAATTCATTTTACACTTAGGAAAGAAAAAAGCTTTTTTAGAAAACCGATTTTTTTTAACGTAGCGGGATTTGAAATGGCGCGTCTTGGAAACCGTCCAAGCGATCAGACCACTAAACCATACGTTTTCATCAAGCTACGTCGAAATTCTTATATGCTTGTTACAATTTATTTATATTGTTAGAATCTCTGTAGGTGTGTACTTAACATTGCTCAATGTCAGAAAATGGGGGATATTTATAAAAAAATATATATATTTTTTCATTATTTATGTATTTTGTTAAAGAGAATACTATAAAAAAATATTTTTTTAGAAAATATATAGAAATACTATTTTCTGTAGCCAAATGATAAATAATAAAATAATAAAAAAAAATAACCTACGCAATTTTAGCACCTTTAAAAAATCTCAAATAAAAAAATAGATATATAAGCGGGTGAAATAATATTTGAGAGCATATTAATATATACGAGTGCAAAGGGTTAAAATTCCTATCACGAATGAATTTTAAATATCAACAACATTTTTAAGTGCCTCTCCAGTTATCAAAAGATTGCACTCAGTGCATCTGAAATTGTTTTTTATTTTTCATTACGATTGCAACTCATCCATATTCCTTCTATAGACTGTGTGACAAGTATGAATATTATGTTTTATTTTTATACAGCTTTCAAAATTTAAAAGAAGATATAAGACACAGTTCAAATATTAAAAATATATAATAGAGGTCAGTCGTGGCTCAGGGGCACAAAGAGTGACTGTAAAATCTACTGGATGTGGGTTCGATGCCCACTCGAGCAGATGAAATATTTATTTAAATAATTTATATTTCCATTTCTTCGCTCTGGTGTCGAGGCAAAGCGCGGCGCTGAGTTCCGTCACTCAAGACGCAATGCCTCGAGAATTCAGCAGAAAGTGGTAAATGGAGTGTCTTAACTGTAGGTTCTCTCTGCCTACTCGGCTGTGTGCGGGATATAGCGTGAAGTTTATAAAAAAAATAATAGATGATTGATTAGTATTTTGTGAGTCGTTATAGACTAGAGATGAACTTTACTATAATTTAACATAGTAAAGTACTTTATTTATAGGCAAAAATATATGAAAATTAAAAATCTATTAAAATTTTAATTTCCAAATTGTTATATTCTATATTGTCATATATTTTAGGACTTATGACGCATACTTTTACCTACTTCCTTACAGCATAAAAATCGAACCTGTAAATCAAAAACAACCCCACACCTCCACCAATCCATATCCCCCAAACACCAAATATCCAATATACCCACCAAAAGAAAGAAATAAGCAACATTTCCTTTTAATCTAGCCAAAGCTAGCCAATAAACTATTCTGTAAATATAAAACAAAATGTCCACTTTATTCCATTGCACCCAGCGACTGTAATTATTCAGAAAGACGAATACTGTGTAAGATAATTCATAGCACGTACCCTCCTATCTTAGTGACAAATTGTAGCCGACGTGACGCTATAACTCAGGTATTTTAATGAAGGTTCTAACTTAAATTTGAACTTAAGCATAGATAGCGGAAACATTTCGAAACTCTCCAATTCTTTCTGGAATTCCTACACTTGATTGATTTCAGTTCAATTTTGTGAAGTATCTTTAAAATGTTTGGTGTGAATTAGTTAGTGTTGCCATTATGCGACCTGCATACCATACCTTTTTCAATATCCTTCAAATGAGGGGTTTTTTTTATTTTATAATGTATCTATATATCTACGTAGCGTTACAAGGCTCGGCTTAGATTCTAACAGCAACAAAAAAGTTGGCCAAGTGCGAGTCGGACTCGCTCACGTAGGTTTTCGTATCTATAAAAATGGGTTTTATTATCTATAAAAACGACATTTTAGTATAGGGGCCCTCTCAAATGTGTAGATTCTTCTATTTTTACTATCTGTTGTTGTAGCAGAAATAGAAACACATCATCTGTAAATATTTATTTCCAGTGTTAACGGTTCTTGAGATTCATCCTGCTGTCAGACGGACGGACAGTCCTAATAATATTATTTTACCCTTATAGAATATTATTTTACCCTTTGGGCAAAATTTTATTTTTTTAAATAAACATCTTTAATGGAACTTAGAAAAATTATATATTAACATAAAAAAAAGTTCGATAATGTTTACTATAATTCAAAATTACTTTATAGTCTTTAATCCTAATCAAGAGTGATCAAATAATTCTGAAAATATGAATAACATGAATATTTTTTTAGTTTCATATTGTATCCCATATGTAACAGCGTAGGCAGAATCTAGTGTTAAAATACTTCTGGCCCACCATTTTCTGCCAAATTAGGAGACATTAAGTGTTTAGTGGTGGAACGCCACCCATTGCCTCAAAACAAAATAAAATAAAGTAATGAAAATATAAAATATTTCATTCCTCGAGTTGGAATCGAATCCACAACCTATCGCTTTTAAAGTCACACACTTGTGCCCCTGCGTCTGGCCCTGGACTGGTCTGGCCACAAAAAATATCTATTACACACATAAAAATATTAAAATAGAAATTACTAATTAAATTTAACACTAAGTTTTAATTATATTAAAACAGAAATTACTTTTGATTATTTAATCGCGTAAAATTATAAAGACAAATAGCACAATTTGCTAAATTGTTGGAAATTAATAAACAACAATGATCAACAGCCGCGCCTGTTATTAAGTTATGCGTCAAAATTTATGTAAGTGTACGAACGAACTCTAGTCCGTACTTCTGATATTGCTATATTATTATTATTATTTTTAAAAACATTGGTGCTAAGACTCTCCGCTTTCCACGTTCTGCCATATTCTGGAGGCATTTCGTGTTGAGTGGCGAAACTAGACACCAGAGCGAGGAAATTAAAATGTTCAATATTTCCTGAATGAGAATTGAACCCATAACCTCCACGACTAGCCTCTTATTTCATTAAATATTTTTTATCTCCATAGTCTAATATCAAAAGCTTTTGATTAACTTTAGATTTTATTTATTTTTTAATACGAAAAGATGGGGCGTTAAAAACAAGAATTGAAGTGAAGGAAATAAATGAGTATTCAGAGTGCTTCTCGTGTTTCGCTGTTTTATAATAGCATTTTTTATTTGTTTTAGGTATTCTTCTTTGATTGCTTTACAAATCATTTACTATTCTGCTTTATTGACCTAATGTCTTGTTTTCTTTCACTTATCATAAGATGTTAATAATAAAAACTTTGTAAAAACAAGGTTCTATTTCTAGATTTTTAGGTGTTCCGTATCTTGATAGGAATAAGAGAATCCTTATAGTAATACTTTGGTGTCTGTCTGTCAAAATCATTTTTCTCAGGAACGCATGGAGGTATTAAGCTGTAATTGAAACACGCATTAGTTGATAGTGCAAACATTTGTAATCAGCCATTTTATTGCGGAGACCATTATGGATTCACAATAATATTGATTATATATATTTTAACTGAAGTAGTGATCCAAATTTCAGCTCAATCTGGAACTGGGAAGTGTATAAAACTGAGTTTACAAGATTTCACATACATAATATGTGTATGTCCCACACTCGAGGAGATGAAATATTTACTAAAATTTATATTTCCATTTCTTCGCTCTGGTGTCGAGGTAAAGCGCGGCGTTGAGTTCTGCCACTCAACACGCAATGCTTTCAAAATTAGGCAGAAAGTGGGGAACGGAGTGTCTTAACACTAGGTTCCCTCTGCCTACCCTGCTGTGTGCGGAATACAGCGTGAAGCTATTTTTTTTTATCATATGTGTAAGACACATACTAACACGATAAGTTACATAAACGCTTGTAATAATGCAATAAGTACTGACTAGGCCGTATGAAGTCGTGGATTCGATTTCTACTCAAGAGAATAAATACAGTAGTCAGTTTCTATATTTAACAAGCTGTAGTATTGAAATTTTAAATCTTTTAATCTATTATAATCACGTTATAAAAAATAACTGAAGTATTCGTTAATAGTTTATTAAAAAAAATGAAAATGCAACAAAAGTATATAGTAATTAATAGATAAATCAAGCTATATTTTAAAATAACTACACAAGAAAGTCTAGGCAAGGACCAAACGCTATAGTCTCTTACCTCTTTCGCCTGTCAACGTCTCCACCTCTCAACCTCATTATACGAGTAAATGCCTTATGGGCAGTTTTAAAATAACCATCCTTCAATTGAGGTCTCCTTTACCTCTCTTACCACTCACTCTTGTTTACTATACTCACTCTTTCATCTACATATTCACAATGACGTCAACACAAATAGAATTAGTACCTGTGATTATCTAGGCAAGTATATTTCATATTTATTTATTTAATATATTTCATACAATCGTACGCCAACTAATAATGATTTACCATTATGCCCCGAAACATCATTTAAACGGACGTCATTAAACGAGCGTGTTATGTAAAGTGAAATAGCTCGATTTACACAAAACAAAATTATTGGTCATTCCTATAAATAACTGTTAATTGCGTTATTGTTTTTATTGAAATGTGTTGTTCAATATTTATATATAATAAATGTTACAAACTGGTGCTTACAAATGTACATAGCTTTGTTAGTGATGGAAAGCCAGTCGTGGCGCAGGGGTATAAAGTGTGACTGTAAAATCGACTGGTTGTGGGTTCGATCTTCACTCGAGGAAATGAAATATTTATTCATATTTATATTTTCATTTCTTCGCTCTGGTGTCGAGGGAAAAACGCGGCGTTGAGTTCCGCCATTCAACACGCAATGAGGTGTGGGGAACGGAGTGCCTTAACTCTACCCTCTGCCTATCATGCTGTGTGCGGGATACAGCGTGAAGCTGATTTTTTAACTTTATTTTGGAAATGTTTTGCACACTAGTCGTTTTGCACTTTGTTAGCGTGAATTTCCAGATGCAAAATCTCTCTCGTTCGTTGTCGTTTTTTCCCGTTTCGTTCCAGTGGAATTTTCTGGAAATTGTTTCTGATTTTTACTTCTTTATTCCAGTAGATGTCTTTGCCTTGTATCTCAGATACTCTAAAACTAAAAAGTTTCATCCACATCGATCGAACCTACAACCAGTCACGTTTACAGACGCTTATGCTCCTGCGCCAAAATTGACTTTATTACTGACTTTTATCAAAATTGGATTTTATAAAATATTTTTAGATTTTTTATCAATTATGACGATACCGTCATAATGGATAAAAAATCTAAAAATATTTTATAAAATCCAATTTTGGTAAAATCCAACTTATAATAACAGTCATGTCCATCCATAACAGTTCCAGCGTAATTGACATCATGATATGAACTGATTCTGCTATTAATGGTTCACCTTAAATAGTCCTTCTATTTAAAATTTTGCTAACTTTATAAAATGAATATGATTTTAAGTTAGAATATGCTATAATAGTCTAATTAAGACGTCCCAATTGATATAGAAGGATAGTGATAGTGTGTTAAATCACATAGTGATTTAAGTCATATTCATGGGAGTCTTTTTATTTATATTATTATAATTTCAGAATATATGGTCTAGCTTTTGAAATTTTGTATTTGTAATAACTTTTTTGCATACAGTGCTAAAAATAAATAAATAAATAAATTAGCTTCACACTGTATCCCACACACTACAGAGTAGGCAGAGGGAACCTAGTGTTAAGACACTCTGTTCCTCACTCTCTGCCGAATTCTGCAAGCATTGCGTGTTAAGTGGCGGAACTCAACGCCGCGCGTATCCTCGACACCAGAGCGAAGAAATGGAAATATAAATTTAAGTAAATATTTCATCTCCTCGAGTGGGGATCGAACCCACAACCAGTCGGTTTTACAGTCACACTTTGTGCCGCTGCGCCACGACCGGCCTCAAGTAAACAAACATTTTGTATGTATTTTAGTATATATTTACTATTTTCAAAATAACAACAATAAAGTATTTGTATGAACAAATTTAAAAATACATAAACCTAAACAAAGTCTTACGAAACCTGCCATTACGGATGGCCGACCAGAGAAAATACAAGGCGACTGAAATGACCCGTACACCGCAATCCTATAATGCAGTGCATTTGAGCGCTACTGTTTTCATTTTTCTTTAACTTAATAAATTCTACTATCAATATTGTTGCAAACTCCTTTTCAAAATATATATTGTGATGTTTGTTATAAATCCAATTTAGATTTCTGATATACAGGGTAGATACAGAGAACCCAGATACTCCGTTCTCGTCTTTTCGCACAATTTTTGCGCTAGAAAATTTATTAATTAAAAAAACGTAGTACGTTGAATGTAGCGGGACTCTAACTTTACACCAACAACACTGCTTAAAACTTAAGTCAGTCAGTCAGTCAACCAGCACTCTAAGGCAAAAATGCCCTGCCCCCTACTTCCCGCCGATAGAAAAAATCTCTAGATACGCCTACATTTTTCTGTTGCGAAACTCAACGCCGCGGTTTGTGTTGTTATCATGGCGTTATACTCGGACTCAATAACGCTGACAACTACTGCTACCTGACTAGTTTTTTTATTTTAGTTAGGTAAGTTACTTAAAAACCCCTAATCTGTAGCTGATGTAGCGTTAGTACGTTTGGATATGAATTAAATTTTTGTCTACTGTAGTAGTTTTTAAACTAGGGCTAACTAGGTAAAATGCGTTCTATTTAAAAACGGGTTTCAATTGTAACATATATAATTAAATAAAAAAATATTTATTTAAATTTCTTTCTTAAAACTAAATTAAATTTAAAAAAAAATATACATAAAAAAATATCACATTGCATGATCGTCAATATTAATTTAAAACAATGTTTGGGCTATTAATTTATATTAAATGTGATTTATTAAATATTTATTCATAAAATATAACAAAATTACTTTGTGGCGACCTCAAATTAAATATAATAATACACATATTTTATCAAAGCACAATTAGTCCTTTCATGTCGATAATTATAGAAAACTCTTGATTGTTATTGCCATTAAATATAAATAATCGTGGGTGAGTTGAACAGCGTGTTTGGCTGTAAACACGATGGTTCACGCTATTTTTTGTATTGTTTCACTCTTTATCTCGTGTATAGCAGCGTAGATAGAAGGAATTTTGTGTGAAGGTAATTTGTTGCCCACGAACCGTCTAACTTTCGAGGCATTGTAAAGAGTAGCGGAACTCAACGCCACTCTTTGTTTTGTTACCAGAACCAGTAAATAAAAATAATATTTGCCCCAAATTGGAATTGAAAACACAACTATCGTGTTTACAATCAGATGCTGTGCCACGACGAAACGATTTACTTAATGAATAATATATATTTTAATTATAATTTTGAATTAATATCCAAATAATTTTCATATTCAAATTCATGAAAGAATTGAGGAACGGATTATTTTGACACTATTATAATTTAGAGTACTTTTGAATTTTATGTTTGAAGTTTATGTTTAGTACGCGTGCAGAAATAAAGGTTATTTATTTCCTAGAGTGAACTATCTCTTTATCTTTTAACAAAGTGTAAGTATCAAGGAAATTTGAAAAAAAGATTTGGAAAAATTATTATAAAACACGTGCCAAAATTATGAAGCCGTGGTGGCGCAGGGGCTCCCTCAGGGGGGAAGGCTGAAGTTGAGTTCCGCTCTCAACACGCAATGCATCGAAAAATTCGGCGCATACACAATTTTATTATGATCGGGATTCAGCGTGAAGCAGATTTTTTAAAATATCATGAATTATCAACTACGCTGATAGGTACAAAATATAGCTTAGGTAAAAATATTCACAAGAAATTAAAAAAAATATGTTAAAATAAAACATTTCATATAAAACCCTGCCATCCATAGCCCATCCATAGCCCATCCATCATGGATATCCATCCATATCCCTTTGTACACCAAGCAGCGCATCACCAACAATATTGAATCCAAAAACATTATTATTTAATTTAACACTTTCATTGAGCCATCATCTCACGTACGATAATCCATTGCAGCTATCAGATTTTACATTACAAAGTAGTGAACAAAGGTAGGTTGATTTTAATTTTGGTGATAACACCAATCCGGAAGGGGAAGCCAGTCAGATATTTCATACGGTTGGATTTAATATTGCCGCAATCAAAAACAATGAACGCCGTATTGTTTGTGTACATTTATAGCGGTTATGAGGAGTTTTTATGGCGTATGAAAGATTGATCTCGGACAATTAAAATTCGTGTGGATTTGGTTTTTGTTTACATTGTAGGTTTTGGGTTGAATGTAGGTTTTAGATAAATGAGGTCTGCTGAAGTGCTGAATTTGGACTTTTGTTTCGTTGTAAAAATCCATGATTGTTTCCAACAAATAATAGTTACATAAAAGGAAAGAAATATTAATAACACAAAGCAGCAGACAATAGCAACAAACGCTGGGATTAATGCCAGATGTAGAAAGAATAATGATATAAAGCGTGCTTGTGTTAAAACACTATTCCCAGTTGAAGGAATATGGCATACATAGTGATTGAACACTAATGGTGGGAAAGAAGATAATTTTAAACTGATTGAATCTGCTTTATGTTTCAAGAGATTGAATTTATGTTTCAACAGAGTTTGCCTTGCATACATTTTAAATAAGCAAGATTCCATGCCTTTGCATTTCTGAACGCGTTCCTGTGTGGAATAATGTGTTCGCCAAACAATATTTCCGTACTCCAATATATGTACTTTTTCCCAGGCTATTGTGTAACAATATTTTTGTTGACGGCTCAAGGCACTTGACGGCACTTTCTTTCTTTCTTTGTACTACGAATGAAAAGGGCATTTGATCTTTGAAGATTTTTTTTATAATTCTGTGTCCAAAATTATGCCCAAAAATCTTTAATTGTATTAAATTCTTGAAGTTTTATGCCCTTTAGATAAATTAATATATTAAAGAGAAAAGGGCCGTGATGAGGCCATTGCGGTACCCCAGATGAAATGAGTAAATTTTGGAGTTGGATGATTGTTTAACAACAATCCTCCATGAAACATCAGAGGAGCTACAGGTGTGTTGCCGGCCTGTAAAGTGAGATAGACGCGCTTCTTGAAGATGCCCATGTTGTGTCAATGTGGAAATACTGTCACATATAGGCGGCAATAACTGGTCACACAATTCCTCAGAACATTCCCAATGATAAATGCTGCGCCCAGTAAGAAAGCTGGCAATCCACTTGCATAAATTCTCGGGAAACCCGTAAGACAGAAATTTTGCAAGAAGCGCTCCAGGCTTACTCGATCAGAGGCCTTTACTAACGTCAGTTTATACTGTATCAAAATGACAGAGTTGGTTAACATTCCCTTTATATTGTGATGGTAAACGTATGTATCGAGATTTGTTGTATTCGATCTACCTTACATGAACCCATGTTGGTTGGTACTTATAATTGTTTTCATGTGATAATTTTAAAAAGAAACTATAGGTTTAATAAAATATTTAACAAGCCTAACGCTTTTGACGATCCCTATTTTAAGCCAAATTTTTAAGACAAAATATATTAAATAGCGACACCCAATTCCACGATTCGATCAGTGTTGGAAAAAGTAATATAATTGAAATATAAATTGAAACATTTATAACGATCGAACCAACAACCATAACTTACAAACAGACGCTATCCCACAGCATTACAACCATCACCAATAAAAATACCCAAACACCACATTTCGTAAAGCAAAACCAGCAAAAAATATATGCGCAAGTCCAAAAGGTTTTCAATTAAGCATTTCAAGAGGCCATCTATTTCGGAATACTGTTGTGCGAAGATTAACTGACACGTCGACACGATCGCAATAATTCCACCAAATAAATCATTCCCCGACACCGTATATTGATGAAAATAGCTATAAATTGGAGCCTTATGTGCGCTACATTAATCAGTTGCAAGAGTTACGGACTTGTAGTACGTAAATTAAGTATAATGAAATTAAAATTGACTAAGTTCGTACGCGCTGGTTGATGGAAGGTTATGTATAGTTTTATGTTTCTTTTTTTCGCTACACGCTGTATCAAACATATATAGGGTAGGTAGAGGGAACGTTATATTAAAACACTCCGTTCTGAATAAGGCATTTCCGTTTGACACTTTCCGTCTAATCCTCGAGGCATTGCGTACTGAGTGATTTGTCACTCAAGATGTATCAAAAAAAGTCTTGTTCCCCGCCCTAGCTAGGGAGAAATGCAATATAACATATTCGAAATTAAACATAGATTGACATAATAAAAAACATAGATGTGCCCAAATTCAATTTTTCTTTTTTATTTTATTTAGTTTCCCATTATAACTCACATATAAGGCAACCTAAGTTAACGCACTCCGTTTCTTACTTTACGCCCAATTTTCGACATTAAAGCTTGGAAATAACGATATCTTTGCCGGCAATTGAATCGGTTGTGGGTTCGATTCTTAGCCTCTACGACGGTGTCCATACAAAATAATTACATAAAAAACATGAGTAATATAACAAATTACCAAATTGTATTGGGAGTTAACAAGTTGTAGACAATCGATCTTTGTTAACTTAAAATTATTAGCTACTCTGCGTCAGGCGATGGTGATTGATTTATGTAAGATGCCTCATACAGAAGAATTTTTGACTTTCCGCGCAAAATTTTCTACTACAAAATTTTAAATTAACTAATACTAATTGATATACTACGAGTGTCTTAACACTAGTTTCCCTCTAAGGGATTTTTTTATAGAAAATTCGTTTTTTTCTCCGTTCTCTCTGGCTACCCGTCAGTGATAATGAGTGAAGCAAAAATATCATAATATATTTTTTTACATAAAATTGGGTAAATGACCACTTTTACCGTTTTCTGCAAAATATAACTGATTTGATAAGTGTGTCAATTTATGTAACTCAAATATATATGTGATCTTCATACGTTTTTTTTAGTTTCACGCTGGATCCCTCACGCAGCAGGCTATACAAAGGGAACCTAGTGGTAATTCATTCCGTTTCCTACTTTCCACCTAATTTTATAAACATTTCAAGCCGAATGACGGAATTTAACGCCGCGCTATGTCTTGTTACCAGAGGAAATAAAATTAAAATAATGTATTCCCCGAGTACAACCATTACGTTGCTCAACGACAATTTTATCTTTCTATATCTTATATAAGATATTTTATTTTTAGCGTCACACTTCATACTGCACATCCACACCTAGCGGAGTAAGCCGAGGGAACCTGGAAGCATAATGTAAAGAGACACCGTTCCCATTAAGACACTTCCGTTCCCCGTTCTGGACACCACAGCGAAGTAATAAAAATAATAATATTTCGTTTCCTCGAGTGGCAATCGAATACACATTCTGTCACGTCACAATTACTCCTGAGCCTGGCCTCAAATGATTTTTTAATATGTAGGAGTCGTGTTATATTCCGATTTTTTGCTCAGATTCAACACAAAAATAAGCTTAACTTATCGACTTCATGAGATAAAATTTGAAACACTAGTTAGGCTCTTTATGAAAATAAGCAAATTTTATAAGCAAAGTTTCCTTCATTAATGAATTCCATCTTGGCAGGTAAGTAATTACGTAACTTGGCTCCGTTATAACGATCGCCGGCATCTTTGGAACACGCGCCGCTTAATAAATCATCCCGCTGTCTTCAACATGTCTATACTATACTAGAATTGGACTACAGCTTTGCTTTTTAAAAAAATATATACTCTTAACAAATTTTTAGGCCAGTCGTGGTGCAGGGGCACAAAGTGTGAGTGTAGAATCGACTGGTTGTGAGTTCGATTCCCACTCGAGGAAGTTATTATTTTTTATTTATTAGCTCTGGTGTCGAGACAAAGTGCGGCAAAAGCGTTGAGTTTCGCCACTCAATGCGCAATGCCTCCAGAACTCGGCGGAAAGTGGAGAAAGGAATGTCTAAGCACTAGGTTCCCTCTGCCTACCCTGCTGTGTGCGGGATACAGTGTGAAGCTGAAAAAAAAGAAACAAATTTTTAGTCCACAGTAACTGACATGGACCCGAGGCACAGGCGTATGTACAGAATCGCGACGTTGGGTTTGATTTCCGCTCAGGGAAATTTTCATTACATGCTTTCGTTTCTCGTAATTCTATTTCCAAAATTATAATATAAGTAAAACTATGTAAAATAAAGACAACCAATTTCAGTTCTCGACACACAGTCGAAAAATAACTCCAGAATATTAACCTGGTGTTACCTACATCTACAAGATATTGGAACAAGTATCGCAGGTTTCCTCCTAATTATATATACTGTGGTATAATAGCCGGTTATTATTTTTTACGACAGGACCCTAATGAACGTCGGCATAATGTTTACGATATTTACATTATATTTCCTTGTAGCTGAGTAAATAAGTTGATGGACCTCGCCCTTACAAGAAAGGAAAGTGATTAATAAATAAGAAGTGAGTAGATGCCAGTCGTGGCGCAGGAGCGCAAAGTGTGGTTGTAAACGCGATAGGTTATGGGTTTGATCCCAATCGAGGAAGATTATTAAGGTAATTATTATTATTAAGTTAATTAAATATTTCTATTCCACCACTCAACACGCGTTGCCTCCAGAATCCGGCGGAAAGTGAGGAACGGGAACTGAGATTCTTAACACTGGGTTCCTAGTACCTTCTGGGTAACCGGCTAAGTGCGGGATACAGCGTGATGCAAACAAAAGCTGTGAGTCTTCCCTGCTCTGCACTCTTAGTACTTTTGACACTTCAACACTCGATTCTTGGTATCCTTGATAGTAGTCAATACGTGCTATATCTATTTTCACTTCTTTAAACTAACACTTAATATTTATGTAGGTTTACTTTAAATTTAATATTTTGTGATGTAATTATTAAGGTAGTGGTAGCATCTAATTAAATTTTCTATTCTTGTACGATTGATTCAATCTTTTAAGTGGTGCTGCGTTTATATTAACTCATCAATTTTCATCCTATCGTCTACATTCTACTCAACTGGCACGCTTATTAGCCATAACATATGAAAAAAAAATACTTGTACGTATGTATATATCTTTACATATATTTGTATATTTTTACGAATTTATTAGTTTTTTAGGAACAAAAAGGTAACAAAAGCAGTTTGATGCAAAATTATCAAACACTCCGTTTCCTAATATTCGAGACATTGCGTGTTAATTGAACTCAACGCTGCGCTTTGTCTTTCAGAGTAATAGAATTAAAATAACTTAAATATAAATAATTCCCTCGAATGGGTGTCGAATCCACATATATCAAGTTTACATCCAAACGTTTTCTCTTACTGCAAAACAATGGCCTTTAAAATATGTGCTTTAAATTGAGGAGGCAAGACACTCCATTCCCTACAGAATTTGACATCTCATGTTGAGTATAAAAACACTCCGTTTGTTCTCCGTACCAGTAAAAAATTGAAATGAAAAATGAAAAGAAATATCTCTCCGAGTGGAAATCGAACTTGCAAGCCCCGCTTTTACTGGCAAAAATCGTGACCTACTTTGCCAACATGACATAACATTAGCCTAAAATTCGTAAATGGTTATATTTACAACTAAAAGTTAAATATTAACTTGTAAAAAACGAACTAGCCTGTCAAAATATCCAAATAAGTTTAAAATAAATTTGACATTTGTATAAAAAAATGTTTGGATAGTGTGAATTTTCATTTCGCTAAAATGTAATTGAAAAGTTTCACGCTGCATAGTTCGAACTGAATGAAATACGGCTTTATCGATATTATAGTTTAATATCCGAAATTTTATTCATTACATCGATATTTAAATCTATATTCCATAAAATTTAAATGCTTCATAATAAAATAATCGTATAATCTCTTATGACTTTATACAAAAACGGGATCGATTTACATGAATGTTTTATTTACAGATATGTCCTTCTATATTTCCAATAAATATGGTGCAGTGAGTGGCTGTAAACGCGACGGTGATGAAAGCATTCTATTCCTATTTCGCAGAAATTAATAATTTTCTTTTTCTAGCTCTAGCAAAATGACAAAGTGAAGCGTTGAGTTCCACTTAACATACAATGTCTCGAAAATTAAGCAACAATGCAATATCACGCAAAACCACGACACCAGAACGAAGAAATGTTAATATTTAATATTTCATTTCCTCGAATGGGAAATGAACTGACAACCATACGCATACAGTTGTACATTTGTGCCCTGCGCCACGACTGGCCCCGTATAATTCAACATAAGCAGATCTAATTTCATAAGTGAAGCGAAGTGTTTCAGGTCAGAACTCTTTTAACCCCCACGTGACAAGAATATAACCCGTAACTATATCAAGTAAATAATTTCATGAGCAGTAAGGGATTCTTCTGATTCCTAAAAAGCATACGTGGTGTTAGGGGTTCCAGCCCCCAGCAAGAATTTGGGACGTCGCGTCGTCGCGGAAACTGGAAAATCGGTACAACGTGCCTCGAATACACGACAGAGAACTTGTTCGGGAAAAAAAAACTCTGTGAAAATTTTGCTGTCTGACCCGAATGCCTACCTGAATTTTGATGGCCATTGATGAAGGATGGCTGTGTGCGGTCTTATTTCGAATTCTGTGGGTGGAAACGTGTTCATCTCGTGTGTTTTGCGTGTGGAATCTTGTTTGGGAGGCTTATTGGCTAGCGTTTGCTATCAGCTATTTTATATCACTGTATAGTGAATTGGTGGATTGTAACTCAATTGCATTAGAAAATATGTTTTATATGTAATTAAAAATGGAAA
This sequence comes from Heliconius sara, assembly GCA_917862395.2. NCBI lineage: Eukaryota > Metazoa > Arthropoda > Insecta > Lepidoptera > Nymphalidae > Heliconius > Heliconius sara. Next base: position 2,979,982 of record OU860783.2, on the reverse strand, counting down.
TAATCATGTTAAAATTAGTATGGAAATATTTGCCAAAATAATTCGACTTTTGTGTTTTGAACAAAGGAACTAAGAGATACAAGCAAGCTATCGAATTCCAACACAAAACAATACGATACATTGCAACGGTACGGTATTCATAAAAAAATGAATATGATTAACTGGGGTAGTCAAATTAAAATATACTAAACTAGATCAATTCTTCTCACTTGCGAATAAATGCTTTTTCAGTTGGGGCTTAAAGTATATTAAAGAAGGGCGTTTCTGTTTAAATGATTTTGCCTTTTCTAGTCTTTTGAAAGATTAAGGTACAGATTTTAATAGGTTCATAGGTTATATAAATATATATTAACACGCGTTATTTTTTTTTAAGCTTGACGCTGTATCTCGCTGCTGGAATCAGGATAGACACATAGAACCTAGTGTTAAGACACTCAATATCTTACTTTCGGCCGAATTTTCGAGGTATTGCGTGTTGAGTGACGGAAATTATTCCGCTCTTTTCTTTCTCCGTCGTGGCGTAGTCGCATAATTGACTGTAAACGCGACGTTTGTGGGTTTGATTCCCACTCGCAGAAATGAATTATTATTTAGTAAAAAGACAAAATATTAATTATCATATCTAAACGATTACTTATTTAATTTTCTAACCTTGTAAACAAAAAATTAGTTTCTTGAATCGTTGTGAGTCATTTAAATAATACCAGTATGTAATATATAATAAATAGACACTTATATAGAAAACCACACAATTTCAAAAGGGGAGGTTAAAATAATTAAATCTTGATATAATATAATATAATATAAGGCCACGTTCGCACGTGAATTATGAAAATTTTCCAATTAACATCCGTCGCTCATTAACTTCAAAGGATTTTGCCGTCTAATTTCACCGCCTTTACGGCCGCCTTTCTCTCATATTAATGCGTTTTTACTGTTACTAAAAACACCTTATGCCACGTTTCATACATTAGTCAAATTATAATTTGCACACCTTTTAAAATGCGCTGCAGGAGAAGCGATTTTGTAAGTACATTTTTGGTATCTGTAGGCACTTTAAAATATTTTGTTTTGCCTTTTCAGACTCGTTAACAGAGAGAAGAAATGATAATGTTTTATACATATTTCATATTTACTTAAATTTATATTTCAATTCTTCGTTCTGGTGTCGAGGCAAAGCGCGGCGTTGACCTCTGCCACTCAATACACAACGCCTCCAGAATTCGGCAGAAAGTGGGGAACGGAGTGTCTTAACACTAGATTCCCTCTACCCACTCTGCTGTGTGCGAGTATCTCGCGAGATACTCGCACACAGCAGGGTGGGTAGAGCATGAAACTGATAAAAAAAATAATCATATTTAATTTCTTCGAGTGGGAATGGAATGGAATCTTGACATACTTACAGTCGCACGTATACACCCCTGTGCCACAATGTACCTACATAGAATGTTTTTAGTGGTAACTTAATATATTAAAAATTGCATTTCCTTTTTAATTATCAATAAGTATCATAAATTAAGATATCGAAACACAAGCGAAACCACTAATCAAAACTAGTATAAATACACATAAATTGCAAAAAATTTCGTTCTTAGACACAATCATACATAAATCGGCAACAACTCAACGTTTTCAGGAACGAATTGACCGAAAATTTTACTTTCATTCCCTCCTTGCTCCTTTACGGATGCGTGCTCTGAATAGTATGTGAATTGAACCTTTATGTGTGTAAGTCATTATTGCGGAAAGGAAGGCAGTAGTTTTTTTTATTATTTGTAACGAATTTTATTGTACGTGTTCGATTTTGTTGAGGCCAGTCGTGGCGAAGGAATACAGGTTGTGGGTTTGATTCCCGTGGAAATTAAATACGGAATATTTTAATTTCTTCGTTCAATAGGCAGTCGTCGTAAATATAGGGCGGGTAGTGTCAAGCTCAGTGTATTAGAGCTATTCACACAAATATTGACAGTATGGTAAAGACTACAAGACTTTTAAATTTAAATTATTAAAATCCATTTCTCCAAATTTAGTCATACCTAATTGATTTTCTACTAAAGTGGTATATAATTTAGTTTAATTCTTAAAAAAACAGCGTCACGCTGTATTCCGTACTCAACAGGGTGGGCAGAGGGAACCTAATATTAAGACAATCCGTTACCCATTTTCAGTCTCATTGTGGACGCGATTACGTGTTAAGTAAGTAGCGGCACTTAACGCACCAGAGCACATAAATGAAAATATTAATTTAAAGAAATCCCTTAATTGAGAGTCGAACCTGCAACGAGTAGCGTTTACACTCACACTTGTGCCCCTGCGCCACGAAAGTCTAAATACTTTCTGAACTTATGTAGGTACTTACGATGCAAAACGATGTTACTTGAAACAGTTTCAAATTAATATGGTAATTGACTTAATTATATGAAGCAACTCGGTACTCAGATATTATTGTAGCTATTAACATCTTTAAATATTATAAACATTAAGAAGTTTAGCATTCTGTATATAATAATCAGAACGAGAACGTTTCACTTTTTTTGTATGAAATAATTAAAAAAACAAATCAGCTTCACGCTTTATCCCGCACACAGCAGAGTGATGGAACCAAACATGGAGTGTTAAGGCACTCCGTTCCCCACTTTCCACTGAGTTCTGGAGGCATTGCGTGTTGAGTGGCAGAACTCAACGCCGCGCTTTGCCTTGACACCAGAGTAAAGAAATGAAAATATAAATTTTTATATGTTTCGTTTCCTCGAGTGGAAATCGAATCCAGAAACAATCGCTTCTACAGTCACACTATATGTATTGTGATTATTAAGATTCAAGTCGTGGCGCAGAAGTAGAACCGTATGATTTTGAAGGTGACTGGGTGTGGGATTCGATTATAACTTGAGAAAATGAAACATTTAATATTTATTTTTGCTCTAGTAACGAGGGAAAGCGCGGCTTTGAATTCAGGGAAAAATGGGAAATAGTGGGGACCCAACATTTGTTTTCCCCGTTCCCATTGCCAATATTGCTACGTACAGTATACAGCATGTAACTATTATAAAAATTATAATTTTTATAATTTTTATAATAATAAAATAAAATTGTTAATTTAAACGTGAAAAAAAAGTATCTAAATACTAGCATTTTGTTGGTACATTCAGGAATTTCAACTCTGAGCTTCGGCATTCGACTCGCGTCTAACGCCAAGCTTAGAAAGATTTGTTACAAATAATTTAGGTGATTGCCAAGAAAAAAGTTTATCCGACATTAGCTTTAGCATTAACTTGTACTGATTGTAGTTCCCAATTCATTCTTAGTAATGTACGCCTAATATACACATTGTACGTATAGTACTGTTTTATTTTACGATTACTTTATTATTTTTTTTGTTTGAAAAAAAAATAACAGTTGAACTCCGCTACTCAACAAGCAATGCCTCCAGAATTCGGCGGAAAATAGGAAACAGAGAGTCTTAACACTAAGATAACTCTGCGTCTGTTGTGTGTGTGCTATACATTTTGAAGCTAAAAATATATATAAAAATTCAAGGTTAAGTAAGACATTTTGTCCGTACACACTCAATTTTCCCGCGAGCAGGTGTAAGAGATTCATTCATCATATTCACTTTGACACGCACATGTGTTAGCGAATTGAACAGTTTCTCTTCAACGCGCCGACTGAATGGGACAGGGATTTCTGGCTGTATCAAGATTTTGGTTATAATTTATATGACACTTTTTTTAGTAATATGAGGTTTTTTTGTCATGATTTATTATTTTTATATTATGTCATTTTAAATTGTTTTTTCTTCCTTATAATAGCACGAGGCCGGTCATGACTCAGAAACACACGCGGGCGATTGTAAACGCAACAGGTTGTGTGGTCGATTCTCATTTGAAGATATTTTCATTTTCTCGCTCTGGTAACGAGGCAAAGCGTGTAATGTCTTCAGAATCCAGCGGAAAGTATGAAATGGGAGTGCTTAAATGATAATGGACACTCTGTTCCTAGGTTCTCACAAGTTTGCACATCCCGCTATGTGTCAGATACAGCCTGAAGCTAAAAAATGTATTAGTATACTATTCTTTTAAAAAAATCGTAGAAACAGAATTATATTATATTAGAATTTCAATTTAAATGTAAAAAAGAACCCAAAACATTATTAAAGTAATTATTAAAGTATTATTATTATTAACTTAAAGGCTACACCGAACCCAGTTTCTCCTGTTGTATTTTGTAATACATCCCTTAACATTTAGTGTTTGATTTATTTAAATCGATTCATAAATTAAAAAAAAAAATCAATGAAAAGTATTGCATGCGACAATATTGCTACAAAATGAATGTTTTATTGAAAATTGAAACTAGTTTAATGTCTAAATATTATCTTTAAAACGATAAAGTAATTCAGACGATAAAATACATAATTTTGTATGATACTTGAGTGAAACTGCGAGCGGTACCCTAGTATTTAAATCTAACGTTCAACTAAATACAACCAGTACTACGTAGAGGCTGTCGTGGTGCAGTGGCATGAACAGTCGCGGAACAGTTGTGAGTTCGATTCATACTCGAGGAAATTAATTCTTAAATTAAATGAAAAATCAGCTTTACGCTGTATCCCGCACACAACAGGGTAGGCAGAGGGAACCTAGTGATAAGACACTTCGTTCCCCACTTTTTGCTGGATTCTGGAGGCATTGCTTGTTGAGTGGCAGAAATCAACGCCACATTTTGCCTCGACCCCAGAGCGAAAAAATGGAAATATAAATTTAACTAAATATTTCATCTCCTCGAGTGGGGATCGAACCCACAACCAGTCGGTTTTACAGCACACTTTGTGCCCCTGCACCACGACCGGCCTCAAGAATTAATTATTATATATCAATATTTTCTTTTGTGTTATCAAAAAATCGGTGGATAGCGGGGAGCGGAGTGACTTAACAATAGGTTCCCTCTGCTTACCATGCTATATGCGGAATTCAGCTTGAAGCTGAAAAAATAAATTTGTAAAAACTTATAAGAAATCCGTAGAGCTAAGTAGAACGGGGATTTTAATTTTCATCGTACGACTTCTGTGTCGGTAAGATACCAACATCGCCTTCTGCATGCTTAAAACATTATATTAACATCTAACTTGCATAACAAAATGTATGTTAATTTTCTTTGTTACACGGTATACGCGAAAATACATAAATTGAAGATAAAAGTATTAGTATCAGTAGTTTTTGCAGATTTTAAAAGTAAACGAATGTTCGCTTCGTTGCCAAATCGGTAATTCTTTGGAGTTTTTCATAAATTAGTAAAAAAACGGCGGCGTTGAGTTCTGCCACTCAATACGCAATGCCTCCAAAATTCGGCAGAAAGTGGGGAACGGAGTGTCTTAACACTAGGTTCCCTCTGCCTACCCTGCTGTGCGGGATACAGCGTGAAGCTATTTTTTTTTTATTTAGTAAAAAAACTGTCATGTGCCTCATAAGCCAGTAGTGGTATCCCCCTGTATCACTACTCAAGCATGCGACTGTGAACGCGACAGGTAGTGAGTTCGATTACCACTCGAGAAAATTAGATATTTAATACTTCCAATTCCTTCTGGTCCTGGTAACCAGCGTTCTTCCACTCAAAATGCAATGCCAACAGAAGTGAAATATCTAAATGGGAACGGAGTGTTTTAGCACTAAGTTCCCAGGTTCCTTCTCCTTAAGCTACACGTATCCCACAGTGCGGAGTAGGCAGATGAAATCTAGTATTAAGACCACTAAGTCACTCCGTTCTCCCTTTCCGCCGAATTTTCGAGACATTTCTTGTTAAAGGCTTTGCCTTTTTACCAAAACGTGGAAATGAAGATAATAATAATAATATCGTAACGTAAAATGAAATAATTAATTGTTTGAAGCTTAACAAAACATTTTCAATTTAAAGTGAAAACATAAATAAGTAAATCGTTAACAATTTTACTCGAAGAATACTTTAAACAACTCTGTTACACTATTAGTCCACGTCGGAGCGGACACTGCGATTCTTTAATTTTACTTTAAAGAACTCTATTTTAAACAGTCATATTATTTGTTTTGGTAATGAGTTAGTACTACCTACCTTTTTATAGGCCGTCGTTGCGTACGGGGTGAGACTGTAACGGGAGGATTGTGGATTCGATCCCTAATGAATGAATGGGATTTGGGAATAAATTATTATATACCAATTTTATTTTCGCTGTGGCACCGAAGTTGAGTCGAAAGCCCAGCGTTGAGTTCCGCCACTCAACATGTCATGCCTCGAAAAATTCAGCCTAAAGCGTGGAATGGATTGCCTGCCCTACGCCACCACTAGCATCACAGACAATTAACAATTTATAATAGGTACCACGGATTCTACTTTTTAATTTGTACATATATTGTACATTAGGTTAATTAACTTTAACTTTGTTTAAAAAGATCATAACCCAATACTCCGTTCTCCATGCAATGTCTGATTACTAGACCGTGTAATAAGTGGCGTAAGTTAACGCCGTTATACTTTCAAGTAGACATTAAACTTACAACCAAGGAGCTTACAAGCAGATTGTTTCATCAACTTACGTAACGTAGACCTTATTTACCAAACGAAACCTGACTAAATCATTATATATATATATATATATATACATATATACATATATAACTAACAAGCCACAGCTTATGAAGTCATAGAAACTTATCACATGTGTCCAGAACCAGCCCCCACTAAAGGGGTGTGAAATAAATCTCTTTCTGCGGACTCAACCCGTCGGTTGACAGAATCGGCGACGCGCACTCTCAATTTTATGTAATATTTTATTTTAAATGTTCTTATTTGTGCTCTACTATTTATATTCATTAAATTTACTTAATTTTTTATTGTATAGATTGTGAAAATAAAAATAATAATATATTTAGGTTGTTATTTGTCGTATTAAATGGTACGCAGAGGGAACCTGATGTTTAGATACCTTTCTCCGCCCTATTTTCAAAATATTACGTGTGGAGTGGCAGAATACAGCACCGTGCATGCAGTGATTCTCAACCACTGTGCCGCGGCACATTTGTGTCCCGTCAAAAGTAGTATGTTGAGTTCGTTTTAAGGGAACGATGAGACTGACATTTTTATATTTTATTAACTTAAAAAGACCCTTAATAAAAACAGATTAAAAAATTTAAAAAAAAATCAAAAAAGTGCCACAAAATTTTGCAAATGTATTAAATTTTTTGTCATAAATTATTTATGCAGTGTGTTGTAGGAAGTAAATCATTTTTATCTTTTTCTTTGTGTGCCGCAAAATTTTGAAATCGTTAAATAAAACAAAAGAAAAGACTATAGTTGTTCGTTCGGTAAAAATGAAAACATACTGTTCAATTTTCCCTACGCTAAGGTGCGAAAGGGTATTTATTAAAGGAAACGGAAGTATCTTAACAATAGATTCCCAGGTTCACTCTGCCTAACCTGCTATGTGCAGGATACAGTGTAAAGGTAAAAAAGTACTTTTTATTTCGTGAACTTTCAAAGGCACTTATTACTATTTTATTATAATACATAATACAGAGGTCAGTCGTGGCGCAGCGGCACGAAGTGTGACTGTAAAACCGACTGATTGTGGGTTCGATTCCCACTCGAAGAGATGAAATATTTACTTAAATTTATATTTCAATTTCTTCGCTCTGGTGTCGAGGTTAAGCGCGGCGTTGAGTTCTGCCACTCAACACGCAATGCCACCAGAATTCGGCAGAAAGTGGGGAACGGAGTGTATTAACACAAGGTTCCCTATGCCTACCTTGCTGTGTGCGGGGTAAAGCGTGAAGCTGATTTTTTTTTACATAATACAACTTTCCCGTCGTCTTTCTAACTACTTTATAATATTTTATAAGTATAACTTGTATACTTATTTGATTTTCAACAGAAAACGAGCAGCGTTTCTTGAATTGGTGGAGATTCTCTTTATTTGTAGAAAACGGCGCTACGACAGGATTGCCTGATATTTTGCTATCAACTAGTTTCGTACAAATATTACTGTATTTCCTGAAAATTCGCGTAAGCTGTTATTTTACGTGAATTTCGAGATTTTAAAAATGAAAAGGAATAGAAAATAAAATAAATGTATTTAAAAGTTGCAAAAAAATCTAAAAGATGATGAATAATTAGTATTATTAATATTAATCCATATATCCAATAATGAGACCAATCGTGGCGCAGCGGCACAAAGTGTCACTGTCAAATCGACTGGTTGTGGGTTCGATCCCCTCTCGAGTAGATGAAATATTTACTCCGGTATCGAGGCAAAAACGCGGCGTTGAGTTCTACCACTCAACACGCAATGCCTCCAGAATATTTTTTTTTTTTTTTTTTTTTTTTTTTTTTTTTTTTTTTTTTTTTTTTTTTTTTTTTTTTTTTATGGAAGAGACACGGCAAACGAGCGTGCGGGTCACCTGATGGTGAGTGATTACCGCCGCCCACGGCCCCGTGCAACCCCAGAGGAGCTACAGGTGCGTTGCCGGCCTATTAAGATGGGTTGGGCGCCGGGGCCCGGCATTACCTGATGCGAAACGCAGTGGCATAATAAAGCCACTACTTCACGCCGGTTTTAAATGCCAGGGGTGGTAATGATCCGGTCGAGTCTGCCCATGCGTGTTGCCATTGCTGGCGACGTGACTCTACCACACGTACTTTAGTCGCCTCTTACGACACCACCAGTATCAGGATGATCCTATTCTAGGCCGGGATCACACGGCTCCAGAATATTGTAGAAAGTGGGGAACGGAGTGTCTTAACACTAGGTTTCTTCTGTCTACCCTGCTGTGTGCGGGATACAGCGTGAAGCTGATACAATTTGGTATAAAATTTCAAACCTACTGTACATTAATACCAGTTAAACTTATATCAATTGTAGTATACAGTAACAGTAACAGTAGTGACAAATATAAAAAAAATCTTATGAACTACGTAGAACCGCTACGATGCTACCAAACGTTCCAAGTATTAATTTTTTATTACAATTTTAATAGACCGTAGACAGTATATATATTGACAGTATACTTAAGCTTAACTGGTTTGAATATAGGTGTAGGTTCAAAAATTTTATACTTAATTGTATAATTTTAAAATATTCTCAGAAAACGTAGCTTATTAGTACTAGTACTTAAGTGCACACCAGAGTTAGCCAAGAAACAAAGTTGAACGAAATTGGAAAATAATGCCTTTAGTTCGTTTGTAGCTAAAAATTATTCAAATTTAAACTTTTGAATCTTTATAGCAGTTAATGTATTTATAACACAAAATAGCTTGTTACGTGGATATTCTTTTTAGAATGTAAACGAAAATAGGTATAAAGATTTGGCATTTTGTAATTATTATTATTTATTATTACATATAAAAGTTTGAGTCGGTCGTGGCGCAGGGGCGCAAGTGTGTGATTGTAAACGCGACGGTTGTGGGTTCGATTTTAGTCGAGGAAATGTAATATAGAATATATTATTTTTTCTCCGGTAAGGGGATAAATATAAGATCTAGGTCGATAAGGATAATTTTGAAATTTTTCTAGGGTTTTAATGAATCATTATTTTTTTTTGTCTTTAACCTTTAAAGTACCATATACTCCCTGTATATGAGAATCACAACCCTTTACCCAAGGTTACTGACCTGCCGTTAAGAAGCTTATTGCTAAACTTCGTCGTTTCTACTGTGATACATACAAAAGAAGTGTGTAAGTTTAATTAAATCCATCCATTATTAATATATTTCTTTTTATTACATAAAAAGTAGTTATGTATTTTATTATCTTAAAATATAAAAAACTCAAATATAAATAAAATGATAATATTAATGTAAAATCAAAAATAAAAAAATATTTATTAAATAATTAAATTAAATAAACACTTGAGCTATGTAAATTCAAGTAAAGACCCACCTCTCTTATTCAAAAAGCGATTTTTTTCACTCGATACGGTCAGTCATTCTTCGCTTTGCCTAAAACGCATCCTTCTTTTCTCATCTTTTAATTCACTTTAGTGTTAGTTCACTAATTCAACTTCAAAAGCCTCCGTCCCCATTCAGACACTTCCGTTCCCCAATTTCCGTCGAAATCCGAAGGCATTGATTAGCGGAATTCAACACCGTGATTTGCCTTGTTACCAGAGCAAGGAAATGAAAATATTAAATATTTAATTTCCTCGAGTGGGAATAGAACCTGCAATCTGTCGCGTTTACAGTCCCACATTTATGCCCTGTACCACGACTAGCCTCTGGGTCTTTTCTTTTGTTAAGTAATGATACAACCGCATTTTGGTCAATTTCAGTTGTACATTAGCTTCACGCTGTATCCCACACACAGCAGGGTAGGCAGAGGGAACCTAGTGTTAAGACACGCCATTCCCCACTTTCCGCTGAGTTCTGGAGGCATTGCGTGTTGAGCGGCGGAACTCAACCTCACTCAGCCGCGCCTTGCCTCGACACCAGAGCGAAGACACGAAAATATAAATGTAAATAAATATTTCAATTTCTCGAGATCTGTTCGAGTCCACAACCAGTCGACTTTACAGTCATACTTTGTGCCCTTGCGCCACGAAGAGCCTCTAAAGGGGACTAAACATATTAATTTTAAAAATTAAATACAGCCTAATTTATATTGTAGAGTATTTGATTCTTAAACTAAAGTCCCTAAATATGTCTCCTAAGCTCCATCAATTATTATTTAACCAAAAGCGTAAAGACTAATACTATAAAACGGTGACCTATTTCAGGGTTCCTTTCGGAACCCCTCTTTCGGACCATTGCCTCCCTTAGCATCACCGCTTTACAAATCAAGGTACTATTAGCGATACTGCTCAATAAAATTCACTCTTCCATACAAATTGAAGGTATTCCCAATTTAATTACAAAATACGATGCTAAAATTACGGGCATCGTTGAGTCTTCGTGATTTAATATTTGATAATTATATATTTCTGTTATTTTAATGAAGTATTTCATTAAAGCATGGTGTTATAAATTATATTGTTTATAATATATTTATATGTATGGATGTTTGTGGAAATTTCTGACTATGGATTTGATAGTTGGGGGTTCGATTTCTACTTGGGGTAATGAATTATAATAGAAAAAATCATAACATTTTCTATTTGTGGCGTATTCTATATGTGTACGTACGTATATATATATATATATATATATATATATATATATATATATATATATATATATATTTATATTTATTAATATACTTAAAACTATACATCATCTATTTTCCGAACATAAGTAGACCCAATCTGCATATAAAACTCTTCCGTTGCTGAGTGACTGACAGACAACGCACAGCCGGAAGTACGCGACGTAGAACACGGAAGGCTCCATAGGGAGTGAAGGAATGATTTAGTAAAATTTCTACGGGAATCGGAGAATAGGTTCCAGATCAAAATTTGTATTTTGTATGGAAATATAAAACTAAATAAAATTACGTACGGATAGTACGGAGTAACGGTGTAATTACTAACATGGCAAGGTAAAAAGCGGAAGCCATGAGTATTACCTAATTTTGGAAATAATTTTTTTAATTATTAAATATTGTCATATCAATAAGAAGTAAAATCATATCAAATTTTTCACTTTATTATTAGAATTTAAATTATTTTATCAGGCCATCGTTAGTTTACGCGGCTTAGTCAATCACACCAGCGCCTATCTATGAACATGTTATGGGTTCTATTCTCACCAAGGGCCCAATAACTTCCTTTTCCCACCTCTGGCACGATAAAACGTAGTAGATAGTTTCCTACATTAAAAACGCGAAGATATTTTTTAAATTATATTATATTTAAGTTAAATTCGTCGTCTTTTATACTAAACCAAGGAATCCGTCTCAAAATGATTATACTAAAACTGGTACGTCTTGCATTTAATTAATCAGAAATGTTTTATTACAAACTCCATCTCAACTTCGGCCACTCGGGAGTAATCACAATACCTTAAAATCTGTCTTCAAGTTTTAATTCTACCTTCACTTTCAGTTGTAACGTCGACACCCAATAAAAAGTAACTGTTCGCAATTAAAGTTTTAAAGAGAGCCGTTTTAAGTAAGACCAATCTTATCTCAGGGATTTGGTTAAAGCGAATTATTTTTTATTGATATACTTAGTGGACAGGCAGAGGGAACCTGGGAATCTAGTTTTAAGACACTTGTTTCCCATTAAGTTACGTTTCGCCGAATTCTGGAGGCGTTGTGTTTTGAGTGGTGTAACTCAACAACGCGCTCACTCTCGTTAGCAGAGCGAAGAATAAAAATAAAAATATACATAAATATAATTTCCTCGAGTAAAAATCGAACTCACAACCTTCTTTATATATATTATGTATCCTTGTAAATAAAGAAAACAAAAGTCATTACACTTTAGTTATTTGTCTGTTTCCTATTAACCTACTTTTAACAATAAATTGAAAATCCGCGTTGAGTTTTGCCACTCAACACCCTGTGTCTTAACACTAGGTTCCTTCTGCCTACCCTGATATGTGCGGGATACAGCGTGAAGTTGATTTATCTTTTTTAAAACAAAAACTTACCTCCATAATTATTGTATATTTATATATATATATATATATATATATATATATATATATATATATATATATATATATATATATATATATATAGGCATGTGTTTCATACTTAAAAAAATTCAATGAAATACACAAATCTATTTCTTTGATGCTCTGCGACGCTGTATGAATATATTAGATGGATCTCTTTTAATACTGCTTAAAAGGCGGGTTGCTTGTGCACTCACTCACCAAATCACTAAAACACTGTAATTTCAAAAAGTAAACCTTATTCTCATACAAATAAGAATATTTCAATTGAAAATATATCGTGGCAATGAGGTTCTTACAAGAATTTTCTCGGAGGAACATTTTGTTTGTAGTTTTATCTTAAGAATGAGCGTATATTCAATGCAAGATGCAGGTATTTGCGTCTTACCATAGGCATTAAATGTCAAAGAATTAGAAAATGGCTGCCTTCAGTGACGTTTTTCAACTTTTATTTATTTAATTTATAAAAGAGATGAGATTTAAATATATAGTATTAAAGTGTATTACAATTTTATTCTGTAGTAGTTAGGTTTCTTGATGTAATGTCATTTAGGATTTTTTTCGGAGATTAGTAACGATTTTGCAGTCGGTGGAAACGAGGAAATAAAAGTATTAAATATTTCATTTTCTCGTGGCGTGTATCGAACCCACAACCTTTGCAGGGTCAATAACGAAAGCGTAAGGTTAACAGTCACACGCCTGAGCCACTGCGCCACGACTGGCATTTGATATATATTATAAAATATTATAAATTATAAATTTTTACTGAAACGGAGGGGAACGGAGTGTCTCACTACTAATCTCTCTCGCTACCTTATAAAAAATAATCAATATATAGTTTAGAATTTAGAAAAATCATATATTAATAATTTACTATAACATATCATAGATATAGCCCGCATACGAGTATAGTGACATACTCTGAAACCACTATAGACTATTGTACTCACTAACAATGGGACCATATCGCACTAAGATAAACATTTCCCTTATGAAGCTGACGTGGGCTAATGTCAAAGTGATTAGGATAAGCCGTATTCGATAAAACTTTATACTATAATAGTTAAATTATTAAATATAATTTGTTAGTTAATTGTTAAGTGTAGAGGTTAATTTCTTGAGATCGGGGTGGTGCAGCGTGACTGTAAACGCGATGGTTGTGGGTTTGATTTCGATGTAGAGAATTAGTTATTTTTATTTTCTCTCTCTGTGACAATAAGATAAAGAGCGACGTTGAGTTCCGCCACTCAGAACGTAACTGTAAAAAATGCAGAGTTGAGTGTCTTAACACGTTTCCTTTATCTTCCTTGCTACAAGCGGGATACAACCTAATTCTGGAAGCATTGCGTGTCGAGTGATGGCACTCAAAGACGCGTCTTGCCTCTACATCATCACAATGTAATATTTTAATTCCCAAGTCGTTCCCCGTGAGTATCGAGCCTACAACAGTGTCGCGTTTACAGTCAATCGCTTGTACCGCTGCGCCACAACCGCCTCGCTTTAATACATTCATTTCGTATACATATGTGTGTATGTATGTATGTTTACAACTTAACTCCTAACTCTCACGTGTCACTATGAATTGTTCAAGTTTTCACGCTGAAGTTAAGAATTAAAGTGCTGTAATTATATGGGGAGTTCGCATTTCTTGGCCGTAGTTTACTCTTTGTGCTTACTTGCTTAATTTGTTGCTGCGACTGCATGCAAGAATAAATGAAAGCTACTGAGTTAAGAACTTTGTGTAGTTTTAATTGCAGGGTAGGTAAAGGGAACCTAGTGTTAAGACACTCCGTTCATATCTTCTTGTACAATTTTCGAGGTATTGAATTTTGAGTAATAGAACTGAATGCGCCTTGTCTAGTTACTAGAGCGAAGAAGCGAAAATAATTCATTGCACCAACTAGGAATTGAACCTATAAGGGCGACAGGCGTTTACAATCAAACAATGAACCATTGTCCCACGTCGACGGCTGTATGTAAAATGTTAAAATAGTTATTAAAAATTCGATTCCGTCATACTGCGATGCGATGCGAAGAGCTCAAGATAGAGCTCAGTGGAGTGCCATTGAAGAGGCCTATGTCCAGCAGTGGACTAGGACAGGTTGATGATGATGATGATGATGATGATGATGATGATGATGATGATGATGATGATGATGATGATACTGATATAAATGACAAAAAATAATATAAACATTTCAACTTTATTTGCATTAATATTATCGTAAATTCTTTAATTTACTTCAATTATGTAATATTTTTAATGGCGAAATATCTTTATATAAAAATTTGTATATGTAATATGAGTTTGTATAATTGTAATTATAATAAGCAGTTGGAAAAATTGATTACATTTAATTTGTTTCTTTCGTATGAAGCCGCCATTGAAGCCGCCACTCACGACTAAATATCTTGAAAAGTGAGTAGAATGTGGGGAATAGTGTGTTTTAACCACTAGGTTCCCTATGTCTACCCCGCTATGAGAAGAGATTTTTTTTTTTGCTTTATGACAATAACAAGAGGCCACAGAGGTTTTCAAGGCAAAGCGCGGCGTTAAATTCTGCCACTAAACACGCAATGCATGTAGGATTGAGCGGAAAATGGGAAACGGATTGACTTAACACTAGGTTTCCTCTGTCCACCTTGCTATGCCATTCTTTGTACTTACATAAATCAATAATTATTTTAATCTTATTATATTTTCCTCTCCTCACATTGTTATCTATAATTATATTGTAATTGTAATTAATATATAATCTAGAACATCTCCGAAACAAAATTCCAAATGGCAATACAAAAGGCGAGTTATTTTAACGTAATTTAGACAAATGTCAGCCATTTCTTGTCATTTGGGAGAAATTTCTTAAAGGTTGTCCCCAAGTAGCGTAAGATAAGGGACCCAACTCTATGAACGCTAATTTGAATTAAATTCATAAGATTATGGGCTTTCGGTGAAGATTGTGTTAATATTGTCTTTCTTTTATATATAGTTTGTATTAATAATTTAGTTTATAGTAGTGGTTGTATTTTTGTGGTTAGAAAATAGTTCTTTTTAATAATGTATCCAATGTATTATAGATATATTTTATACAGTAAGAGGCAGTAAAATGCAAATTTATTGTATTGTACAGTCACGACTGGCCTTGTGGCGTAGAGGATTGGTTGTGGGTTCGATCCCCACTCGAAGAAATGAAATATTTATTGAAACTGAAATAAATATTGAAACGGATATATCGAAACGGGTAACTGAAACGGAAAGTGGAGAAAGGAGCGGAACTTAACACTAGGTTCCTTGTGCCTACCCTGCCGTGTGCGAGACACAGCGTGGAGTTGATTTTGATATTATAAATTATATTAGTGACCCGCCGTTTAAACTACACGAATATTTATTTAATATACTGAATTAATAAACAGACAGACATACAAAAAATCTACCGAGTGGTTTTGTAGCTTCTGTCATCGATATAATAATGTCAATCAATACAGTAGAACTCCATCAATACATTTTTTTTTTACAGAATCGACTTTCTGTCCTATGTTTTTATTATATATTATAGATATCAAGATAGCGTTCAAAATAAATTGAACTAGGCCCAAGTAACTTCTAAAGCGAAAGTCAAAAAACTACTCAGCGTCGTGTAGCGGTCACAATGCAATCTATCCTCACTTCTTATACAATCTAAGTTTACAAAACAGTTGTATTACAGTCCCAAAGCGGCTTGAGAACTTGTTAAGAGGTTTACATACTTCTGAAACGTTTATATAGAAAGAAATACGACATTAAATGATGACGTCGTCTTAACGTAAAGGTTTGGTTGAGAACTAGTTTTCTAGGCGTTGGATACTATATCTTTTTTTCAGCATCACGAAATTTTTATCGAAATCCGTTAACGGGATATTGAGTTATTCATCCATTTACAAATATAATATTTATGTTATTTTCTCATGGTTATCATTATCAAAAATGGACCAAATTAAAATGTGATTACACGGGAAGCATTAGCTGTCAAATAAAAGAAAGGAAGAACCATCAAAATCGGCTCACCCAGTCACAAGTTCTGAAATAACAAACATAAAAAAATACAGTCGAATTGATAACCTGCCGTGCTGTGCCGTTTGCCGTGTGATCCCGGCCTAGAACAGGATCATCCTGGTACTGGTGGTGACGTAAGAGGCGACTAAAGTACGTGTGGTAGAGTCACGTCGTCAGCAATGGCAACACACATGGGCAGACTCAACCGAATCATTACCACCACCGGCATTTAAAACCGGTGTGAAGTAGTGACTTTATGCCACTGCGTTTCGCATCAGGTAATGCCGGGCCCCGGCGTCCAAGACACCTTAAAGGCCGGCAACGCACCTGTAACTCCTCTGGTGTTGCACGGGGCCGTGGGCGGCGGTAATCACTTACCATCAGGTGACTCGAACGCTCGTTAGCCGTGTCTTTTCCATAAAAAAAACCTTCTCCTTTTAGGAAGTCGGTTAAAATCACTTTTTTCCCCGAGTGGGATTGAACCCACAACCACCGCGTTACAATCACACGGTTGTACCCTGGCGCTACGACCGCTACAAATTCTGTATTCCTATATAATTTATAATTCCTATATAATCTACATGGCATACCTACTATAAACAAACGGCTTAGTAATTCGATATTGTAGTTAGGCTGTTGTAGCATTAGCTTGACACCGACTTCAGATTTATAAAATCTTTTTTTATATTATTTTTGCTTAACAAAATCAAAGTACGTTTTACATTATGATTTTTTTTTACTTTTCAGTTCGTTATTTGAAGTCGTTTTTTTCTTTTTGTTAAAAATTAATTTATTTTACGATTTTAAGTGATGATGGGTGGCCTTCAAAAGGATGCTTCTCAAGTTAGTGGCTTGAAACTTCAAACTTCATTAGGCATTATTTGCATGCTAACATTATGACATATTGACAAGAACATACATGAAAAAATATACGGGTGAACTGGGAATCTCCCCCTTTTTTGACATCGGTTGAAAATGAGAACATACTCTTTTTTTAAAGTTGCTTGAAAAGAAATGCAATGATGAGGAGTCTTACTTCTGACACCAATTTTAACATTTTGTTCTTTGTAACTATTACAGATTAGTTTATACTTGTCCATTATCAACCGGTTCCATAGACAGAACTTAACAAAATTTTTGTCAAATTATCCTTGAAGTGTATCTTTTAAAATAAAAAACGAATCATCGAAATCGGTTATCGTGATATTGAGTTATACGTCCAATTGTCGCTCACATACCTAATGCAAATTTAAGACTTATGTGATTTTCTCATAGATACCATTGTCAGAAATGGACCACATGGAAAGTACTAGCTATCAAATAAAAAATAATCATCAAAATTGGTTCACCTAGTCAAAAGCTCTGAGGTAACAAAAAAAATCCAGTCGAATTGATAACCTCCTTTTCTTACAGAAGTTGGTTAAAAAGGATAATATTTTTCTAATTTGCATGAAATAATATTTCTTTGAAATAGCTTTGACGCCAGCATGTTGCGGTTAGGATGTGCCATTTTTATTTAGCTCGACTTAATCTTCTTAGTGTAAATCTAGAAAAATAGTCATAAGAAACTCTAGAGGCTAGAGGATTGTAGACCCGATTATTTATTTTTATTTGTGGGTTCGATTCTCATTCGGGGAAATATTTAATATTAATTTCCTCTGCTTACTGCGAGACACAAAGTAAAGCAAAAAAAAAAGTCTAAAAGTCTGAAAATAAACGTGATAGTTGTGGGTTTGGGCAGAAAGTGAATAACGGTCCCTACTTCCTACTACCAATTTTTCAATTTTTCAATGTCAAATTGCCCAATTTTTCAGACATTGCGGATTGTTCATCAGTCATAAGAGAAATAAAAAAATACGAAATCACATAAAATTATGGTCGTTATTACTATCCAAGACCTATTCCGGATTGAGGTCACATGTATAATAAAGGCTACAATAACCGTAATTACTGAGAAGATAAGAAATATTTATGTTTTATCTATAGGTAATGGCCGCTTAATATTTGTTTCGGTTGAGTAATGGTTTGTTTACAGGTTAACGGGAATATATTTCGTAATTTCGTTTCTATGGACATACATACATTATAATAATATCATTTGTGTATATTGGGCTTCGCCTCACTGAAAACGTGACGGATGTAGGTTCAATTACCATCGAGAAGAATAATATAATAATATTCAAGTAATTTAATTTCTCTATACCAGTAAGCGTTAAGTTCCGCCGTCTCATATGCAATGCGAAAACCAGCCGAGCCAACCCAGGTAAGAAATGCAGCATTTTTGCAGAAACGCAAAACTGCCTATAAAAACTAAAGACAAGGTGTATAAGACCAAATAAGTCATAAGAAGGGCAGTAAGTTCGGTGTTATTTTACGGTAGCGAAGTTTGCAATTATAATTAAATGTTTTGCCAATTAAAGCAGAATCCACGAGAAAGACAAAAGATCCACGAGCAGCAGCTTTACACCATTGAAATGCGTATACCTAGACGAGATGGAGGAGTTACTTTCAAAGACTGAGTACGCAATAACTATATAAGAGGTAGCCTCAAGGTTGCACCTACAAATGATAAATTATCAGAATCAAGACTCAGATGGTACGGACACGTCGGAAGAAATCCGAGGATTATGTTGTGCAAAAATGCCTTTCTATGGCTGTGAACAAAAGGATTAAGGACAGACCTCACACTACTTTGTTGAAATGTGTCCAAAATGGCAGGAAAAATTTGGTATTAAATCTAAAGATACATATCAACGAAATACTATAGGCGTCACATAACATGGAAAGTGGACACCGTGTAACGAAATTAAGCGAGCAGTTTTCGGGTTCAATTCCTACTCGAGTCATAGAATTATTTAATATATTTATTTCAATCCGTGGCAACTAGGATCTGCCTACATGTTGCTACGTGCGAATACAGCGTGAAGCTGAAAAACATGCCCACCTAATTTTGTAACGTACTCTAGGTACATCGATAACTTATAACTTTGTATGGAGCCATCAATGGATTGGAAAATTTCACTTTAATTCAGTACTATTTTCATTTCTAATTGCAGCGGTCTTGGCGGTCTAGCCTGATATCATGGCGAACGAAACGTTTCTACCAGAGACCGCAACTTTGCGGTGATGGATGGCGTAAAAGCTAGGCCGTAATGGTACATCATAGTTTTTAATTCAATCAAACACAGTTTATGTTTTAAAAGTTCTAAAATAGATGTTTCATTTATATGCCAAAAATTTTAATGACTACTGTTATATTATTTCTGTTTTTATTATATCTGTGTACGTAATAATTATAGGTTAAAATGTTATGTGAAAAATATTCAGAGTATTGGTCAATATGATATCAGAAATTAAGAAATCGGTCTCACGCTTTGTCCCGCACTCACCGATAGGCAGAGGACTGGATTCCATTTTGACTTGGTATCAGAAATGATTTTGATAATTGTATTTTGCTGAATATAATATATACAATTACATTCTGTTTTATAGTGGTGTAATCTGTTACTGAGGCCTGGTCGTGGCGCAGCGGCACGAAGTGTGACTGTAAAACCGACTGGTTGTGGGTTCGATCCCCACTCGAGGAGATGAAATATTTACTTGAGTTTATATTTCCATTTCTTCGCTCTGGTGTCGAGGCTAAGCGCGGCGTTGAGTTCTGCCACTCAACACGCAATGCCTCCAGAATTCGGCAGAAAGTGGGGAACGGAGTGTCTTAACACTAGGTTCCCTCTGCCTATCCTGCTGTATGCGGGATACAGCGTGAAGCTGATTTAATTTTTAATCTGTTAATATAAATCTGTCAATATAAAATACTTCCTTTTTTTAGCTTCACTCTGTGTTCCGCGCATAGCAGTGAAGGCAAAGAAAACATGGTAATCTAGTGTTAAAAAACTTCATTCTAGGTGCCCCGGGCCTTAAGTCCCCGACTTCTATTAATTTAAAAAAAAAAAAAATTGCCTTTATGAATGCGTTTTATAACTCATATTAAGTTAAAGGAGTACCCACCCCAAGGAGGCAACTTGGCACCACCGCTCAGCTGGATAATATTCAATTAAAACTTTATAATTTCTCGCGGACCGTTAGCAATATTTTCTGTTTACATCGAGCAATCGCAAATAACAATTTAGGCGTAATGCTCAACAGATGCCATTGATTGAGGGCTGTGCCCATTACCACGCCGCGGCTGAATTTATAATCTTAATTTTTGAACTTTCCTCCATAACTTTCATAATATTTCAAAACACGAGCCAAGTGACGTTTTGTTGGGTTAATATAATTTATGATACAATATTTATGTTTTAATAACCTCGAAGTTTTCTTTATCTTATTGCATTATTATTATTAACAGCTTCACACTGTGTCCCGCACACAGTAGGATAGGCAGAAGGAACTTAGTTTTAAGACACTTTGTTCTCTATTTTCCGCCAAAGTCTGGAGGCATTGAGTGCCGGACCTCAACGCCGCGTCGTCTTTAGCCTTGACACCTAAGCGTAAAAATGAAAATATATATTTAAATAAATTAATTTATTGGATTGGGGATCAAAACCACAACAAGTCGCGGTTACAGTCACACACTTGTGCCCCTGTGTCACGAATGGCCTCACATAAGAATATGAGATTTCTAGATATTTAAAAATATGTTTTTGTACATGTATTATAAATATAAAATAAATAAATCAGCTTCACGCTGTATCCCGCACACAGTAGGGTAGGCACAGGGAACCTAGTGTTTTAGACACGCCTTTCCCCACTTTCTGCCGAATTCTGGGGGCATTGCGTGTTGAGTGGCAGAACTCAACGCCGCGCTTTGCCTCGGCACCAGAGCGAAGAAATGGAAATATAAATTTAAGTAAATATTTCACTTCCTCGATGTGTTTAAGATAAGTATATTATATTCCAAATTTCTGGACTTCTGGAATTAGGCACATTTGGGAGAGTATATACATTGAAATTGTTGCTTAGAAATTTCGATAACGAAATTTCTATGGAACAATTTCAAGGTATATACATATATTGCTTGTGTAATTAAATAAAAAATTTAACCTTTGTGTAATTTTTATGATCTAGTATAGAATAGTAACATAAGGAGGGTGTACAAAGAAAATTGAAATGGAGTCTTTAATAATCTTGACTTGTTTTTATAAGAGATTATTGTCCCACACTTATACTCACTCATACGTTAAAAATCTACAACTGTTTAACCGCCATATAAAAGTAAATTGCTGTCTGTTGGTCATGGACCAGATCCATATATATTCTCGTAAATAAAGAAATACATCAATGAAACATTGAAGCTATATTTCATATAAATTTATTTATAAAATTCTTAATTATAAAAATATTGGTAGTAAAAAGTCTTTTAAAATTACTATTAAGACTAGATAAAATCTAGTTTTGTATAAATAATTATAAATAAATTAAAAAATCTCAGTTAAATAATTAAATAACCAAAATTTAGTAATATTTCTCAAAAATATATGACTCGACGTGATTTGAACTCGCAACTTTCTGGAGAATTGAAATAAAAATAGGAAAAAGTGAGATTTACCATTTTATTTCTGAAATTCCACGCAAACAAAATTGTAAGCCAAATCTAGTGTCGAGTTTTGACACGATTGCAATGATAAAGATATATGTATGCTATTTTACTATAATAGTATTTACTGTATTTATTGCGCGTATTCGTGCAAATAATAGTAGTTTTTGTTTCATCAAAATCGGGTCAGGATTTCCAAAGTTACGGCGGTGTAAAGTTTCCCTACTTTTTTAAATTTGCACTCCTTCGCCCAGTTGCTGCGTGACGACATGCGAAACAGTGATGTCCCATTTCAAGTGATACTAAGTATTTTTTTTAAACGTTTTATTTAATTACTATAAATAATAATTGAACTTACAGCAAAATCCAGAGAGTCATTCTAGGGTAAAATCTGGATACATTTCGCTGCTGAGGCCGTGCTTTAAGATTAAGATTCTTTTTTCACGAACTACCTATTTTTTATATATGCTGATAACAAAAAACATTGGTATGAATCATTAAAACTACATACATTATTTTTAATAAAATAAAATTATTAACTTTGCAAGCACTAAATCTTTTGAAATTATTTTTAAAATTTTAAAGTGTTATTTCACATTTAGGAAAGGACAACAATTATTTGGAGTATGTATAGAAAAAATTAAAACTATTTTATTTATATACATAAGCCAAAACTGAATTTCCTACACGATGAGAGAATTTCAATTAAAACTTGATATGATATTCTCTACCCTACCTCGTTAATAATACAATATAAGGCCCCAAAGACACAAATCAGTACAGCTCCGAAGATTCTCATTTTGTGAACGCACAAAGAGTATAAAGGTAAATTAATCACCTGCGCGGTCAATCGATCGCTGTTATTGTTAAAGTACAATTATCTAAGAAAGAATATGAAAATCTAAAGTACTGTACATTTTTTTTTCTTTACAATTCTTTTGTATTAAGTCAATTTTTATATTCATTTACAATTTGAGGTTTGAGGCCTTTTGTGAGACCGCTGTGGTGCAGGGGCACAAGCGAGTGAATGTAAATGCGACGGTTGCGGGTTCGATTCCCTCTCGAGGGAGGGTTTAATATTTTCATTTTCCTCGCTTTGGTAACGAGGCAAAGCGCGCAGAGTTGAGTTCCACCACCATTCAGCAGGCAGTCTTCGAAAACTGGAGGTCGGAAATGCCTTAGTTGCAATGGAGTGTCTTAGCATGTGGTTCCCAAGTTCCCTTCGCCTATACTAAGTATGAGATACAGCGTGTAGCTAATAAAACACTATGTTACTTATTTTTTGATTATATGCAAGGACTTAGCTATATAGTCTGGAGATTCAAGTCATAACATAGGCTTAAGTCTAAAATAGCTCATTTCAAAGAAATTTTTCTTTCTATTATTTGTGATATACGTTTGTTTAAGTTATTGAGCAAATAGTTATATTTTTTTTTACTAGTGCATTCGGTGTAAACTTAATTAGAATCGCTCTATCAAAGTCACAACATGGATAAATGAGTTTTAATATAATAGGAAAAGAGAAAAAGAAACCAAATGACTCATTGCCTTATAAAATCATATTCTTTTAGGTTCTCGTATACCAGTATGTAGCATGATAGGTAGATACAGAAACATGTGTTAAGACACTCCTAAAAGCTTCCTCGGGTATTTTAAATAACAGAAAAACAGCTCTTCAGTTCTATCACGTATATTTTTGCTTCTTATACACCACTGAATCTTAATATAGAATTGTACTTGTCAAGGCACAAGCAAAGAATGAATCCACACTGCTAATGTAATGCCTTTTATATTTTTAAAATTAGTCAAATCAAAAACTATCTTGACAAGTACAATTATAACAAAATTGGTGTCATTTGACTTCACAAAATATTATTTAAAAATCAAAAGTCAAGGAGAGAATTATAAAGTTTATCAATAAAATATTAGTCAAACAACTTTACATTATAAAATTACAAACGCTAACAGCTCGGCCTTCCTTTACATTCGGGTCCCCTAGAAAGGAGAAAAAAAAAAATACAACCAAAATTAAATAGATATGTATATAAAACTTAATCTTCTCGGCCATCTTACAATTAATTGTTCCTACAATTACATTAAGACTAAAACAAAACTTAAATATATCTGTTGCACTCATCATTTGACTTATCAGTCTAATGTACACTCAACTACAATCGTATCAATTTCTTAATAACATCAATTTCTTAATTACTAAATTATCCTAGAATCATTATCATTATCATATTCAATTCAATATCTGTTACACTCCTTAGTTGGCTTATCGGCCTCATGTGTGTACAGACTATGATTTAAGCTAAGTGTACTCATCATTTGACTTATCGGTCTCATGTACACTCAGACTACAATCATATCAATTTCTTACTCACTAAATTATCCTAGAATCATTATCATTATCATATTCAATTCAATATCTGTTACACTCCTTAGTTGGCTTATCGGCCTCATGTGTACAGATTATGATTTAAGCTAAGTGTACTCATCATTTGACTTATCGGTCTCATGTACACTCAGACTCCAATCATATCAATTTCTTACTCACTAAATTATCCTAGAATCATTATCATTATCATATTCAATTCAATATCTGTTACACTCCTTAGTTGGCTTATCGGCCTCATGTGTGTACAGATTATGATTTAAGCTAAGTGTACTCATCATTTGACTTATCGGTCTCATGTACACTCAGACTCCAATCATATCAATTTCTTACTCACTAAATTATCCTAGAATCATTATCATTATCATATTCAATTCAATATCTGTTACACTCCTTAGTTGGCTTATCGGCCTCATGTGTGTACAGATTATGATTTAAGCTAAGTGTACTCATCATTTGACTTATCGGTCTCATGTACACTCAGACTCCAATCTTATCAATTTCTTACTCACTAAATTATCCTAGAATCATTATCATTATCATAATTCAATTCAATATCTGTTACACTCCTTAGTTGGCTTATCGGCCTCATGTGTGTACAGATTATCATGTAAGCTAGATGCACTCATCATTTGACTTATCGGTCTCATGTGCACCTATGCTTAATCATCATCATTTAACATATGTTTTAATTAACTATTATCGTTATCAATTCCGCTAGACTCATTTAACTTAACATTAATACAATAAATAATCAATTTCTTTACAATTATCTATCCTACCACTGAAAATACTACAAATTTTCCTTACACTATCAATTTCATTATAATCATTGAAACTTTAGCATTAATTTCGAAAGTTGCTGGATTACTTTGTTATTATGGTTAATTTCATTACTTTCACATGAATCAACTATATCAAAAGTGATTTTGATAAGACGTCCAAGGGAACATTTTATTAACCGAAAATACTCCTTTATATTTTCTATTATTTTTTTCTAGTAATTGGGGTATCCTCTACAATATATCTATCATTTTCTAAAACTTTTTTTAATTCTATACGGTCCTTGAAATTTCGCTACAAGTTTTTTTGATTTGCCATTTTTATTATTAATATCGCGTTGAACCCTAACTAAGTCGCCTACTTTATAGTTATTAGCCTTCCTACGTTTTTGATCAAATCTATTTATTCCCATGTTTATCTAATAATGAACTTACTATACCATCGTTTTTAGTACGTAATCGTGAACCAAACAGTACTTCTGAAGGTTTTATTAACTGTCGTATTTAACCCCAACTGAATATCTTCTAAATGGTTATCCCATTCGTTTTCTCGATAATTATGATTTTTTTATAGCCAATGACTCTAAAATCGTGCGATTATAGCGCTCTACTTGCCCATTTGCTCGGGGTGTAGCAACTGTATTTAATACATGACGGATCCCATGTTTTACAATAAATTCTTTAAAGCTTTTACTCGTGACCGACGTACGTCTATTACTTATTATACGAAAAGGAACTCCAAATAAACTAAAATATTGATTTAGTAATTGTAAAGTTGTTTTAGTATTTTTAACAGCATTAATAGTAATATATTTAGTATAAGCGTCTATTATAACTAATATATAGGAGTTTCTTAATTTGCTTTTAACAAAGGGTCCAATATGGTCTATATGAATGGTGTGAAAAGGTTCATCAACTTTTGGAATAGTGTGGAGCATACCCTGCTTTTTCCAGTGGGGGTCTTGTGATAACTACATTCAAGACAAGATTGAACATACTTTTTTACGAATTTTCTCAATTTAGCAAAACAATATAAGGATTTTAGTTTTTCTAAAGTTTTATCAACTCCAATATGTCCTAAATCATCACGATTTTTCTTCAATAATTGCCAGCTAACACCTTTTGGAACTACACATTTCAATTCATTATCAACAACTCTATATACTTTTCCATTTTTAATTTTAAAATTTTTGTAAATATCAATTGCTTTTTCTATTTCACTGTCTTCTAATATACGTTTTATATTTAAAATCTCGTCATCTGTCTTTTGCATTGTTGTTAGCCAATTCTGTTTCTACTGACAAAATATATAATATGTTCTACGTTCCACTACATACATTACTATGTTCCTATGTTCTACTACATTACTATGTTCCTGTAATAAAATTTCCGCTATACCTTTACTGCAAGCGTCCGTATGAACTTGCGTTTTAGCTTTCGGATTATATAGTGCTAATATTGGTCTATTGATCAACTCTTTTTTTTTTAGTTTGTTAAGCGCCTCTATCTGACAAGGACCCCATTCACATTTAACATTTTTCTTCAATAGTTTGGTTAGTGGACTAGCAATAATAGCAAAATCTTTTACAAATTTTCTAAAAAAAACTAGCGAGGCCTAAAAATTGGCGCACTTCATGTAGGTTAGTAGGTGTTTGAATTTTTTTTACACGGCTTCAATTTTACTTTTACCCGGACAAACTCCCTTTTTCCGAAATCTCGAAACCCAGCTAATCTATTTTACTAAACAAAAATCTACATTTTGAAAGTTTCAGAGTGAGCCCAGCCTTTAACGTTAATTTTAAAAATTAATACCAACTTAATCATCCCATCCTTAACATTTGCTGGTATTATTATGTCATCCATAAAAGCGTAAGCAATATTTTTAGATTCGTGCAACATTTTGTTTATTGTCTTTTGAAACACTGATGATGCATTAGCCAAGCCAAACGGCATTCGCGAGAATTAATATTGACCGTCGGGTGTCACAAACGCAGTTTTATCTTGAGATAATGGAGAAATAGGTATTTGATAATAACCCGAGGCCAAATCTTATGTAATAAAATATTTATATCCACCTAAACTGTCAATTTGGCCCTCGATTCTTGGTAAAGGGAAGTTCTTTTACAGTTTTGGCATTTAATGCTCGATAGTCAATGCATAATCACTGATCAATAGTTTTCTTTTTCACTAAAAGGATTAGACTCGCGTAAGCTGAAGATGACTCTGTAATAATTCGGCAATTTAACATTTCCTGTATCATATCCTTTACTTTTCCTTCTCCGAGTAAGCTAATCTGTATGGTCTATATACGACTGGTGAAGAATCTTTTAAGTTGATAGTCATTTTCGTTAAACGAGTTAAACCTAAGTCCAAGAAACTAAATGAAAAACATCTACTGTATTTAAATAATAATTCTTCAAGTTTCATTTTATCGCCTGAATTCACTACATCGCCAACGACTCATTTTCCTTCAAAATTTTGCTCTACGGTTTCTTCTATCTTATTAATATTTACTATATTTTTGTCCTCCATTACTTAAATTTATTTACGTAAATCTTTCTTGTTCACTTACGTTTAATATAATTACACAACCTATTCCTTTGTTAATTGTATATATTCCAGTAAATTCCAATAAACACACCCTATTCCTTTGTTAATTGTATATATTCCAGGTAATACATAATATTTCAAATATTTTGTTACTCTTATAGACTCTTTTACACGACTATATTTTTTCCGGTTTCTATTGGTACTGAAGATATAGTATCAAATATTAAATTTTGACTTATGATTAATTTAATTTTTTCACCACGTGTTTCACAACATATTTTTTTTTGTGTAAAATTAATTCTTTATCCGTTTTAATAAGTACAATGCCATTTTGCTCTGTAAAATTGTGACCTAATAATACTGGATATTTTAATAAATTATCTTGTACTATAAGAACTTCAATATTTGTTGAAACATTTTGAATTTCTAAATGAACTGTAGCTTTACCGATTGGTTTTATTAAGTAATTACCAAAACCTTTTAGCGAAATGTCATGTACCGGTTCATATTTTATATGTATATTTCTAAAATCAGATTGTCTCATTAGAGTAGATTGACTGCCTAAATCTACATAGTATAAAGTAGTCACGTTTCGATTTAAAACAATAGGTATTATAAATTTATTTTCTAAAGTGCCAGCAAACTTAACTTCAGAAATATTTTTATTGTCAGCATTTCTTTGTAACCGTTTACACTGGGAAACAGAATGTTCTAAACGTTAACAACAGTACAAGTTTTTAATGATTTTAAACATTTAATACTAGGATGTACTTCTTCTCCGCAATTAAAACACTTAATTGGAGATGATCGCGGTGTATTACTGTTATACGCAAAACTTTTACGCATACCAATTTTTTTCCGACTCGTAGGCTACGGTCCTCTAAAGCAGAAATAATACAATTAATAGCCTTTT
Source organism: Heliconius sara (assembly GCA_917862395.2). Taxonomy (NCBI): domain Eukaryota; kingdom Metazoa; phylum Arthropoda; class Insecta; order Lepidoptera; family Nymphalidae; genus Heliconius; species Heliconius sara. The sequence continues at coordinate 2,951,191 of OU860783.2, read as the reverse complement.
TACCGTATATTTCACATCTATTTAATAAATTTACTTTATGATAAAAATATGTTTTAAGGGTTCATTATATCTAGGTTTACGATAAAGCATTTCATGTAAAAGCTGCACATAGTTTTGGATAGTTGGAAAAGTTTTGCTTAATTTTTCGTAAAATTAACTGAAGGAAGTCTCTCATACAATAATTTACCAACTCACATAAGTTTAGGCAATGTATAATGGAGTAATTTAGTTTTGACCATTTATATAACTTTGAACATTCCTCTACTTTCGTTAAGCAAATATCTATAGTTTGTTCTTTATTTGCCGGGTTAAATTTGGGTATCGCGTTAGAAATCATTGAAAAATGATTTTGGTTTTGGGACGATGTAGATGGTATTGCTTTAAGTAGGTTAATTACTTATCGCGTTTTAAACGTAGGTACTTCTTTATCATCGTTAACATTATTTCGTAACGAACGGGGTCTATCTTCTATTCCACAATCACTATCAGAATTAGAAGATTCACTCACCAGTATTCTTCTTCGTCGCTTGGGACTGCGACGTTGCCCTAATCAATGTTGATAACTGGAATCTGCACGAGAAGATAACCTCGAAGTTCGATGATCCGATTTGGATAAACATCTGCTAGATGGGCGCGAACTCAGCTCACGACCCAAGACTGGCCGACGTTCATGTTTGCGTCTTCTTACACCTTGATGGTGATTTCCATTTACATTCATGACTCAAATCTGAAACTTACACCCAGTTGTATTAGTTTACGGACTAAAAAAATAAAAAAAACTAAATATATAACAAATATTCATACCTTTGTATATAGGTATCGTAATGCAAACTATTATTTTAAACAATACAAAAATAATAAAAAAAATAAAAAATATTTTATACTGGCCTTAATATATCCTTTTGACGTGTTAACGTGGAAATACATCCCACTTCTGAACTAAAAGCTTCCTCGGGTATTTTAAATAACAGAAAAACAGCTCTTCAGTTCTATCACGTATATATTTGCTTCTTATACACCACTGAATCTTAATATAGAATTATACTTGTCAAGGCACAAGCAAAGAATGAATCCACACTGCTAATGTAATGCCTTTTATATTTTTAAAATTAGTCAAATCAAAAACTATCTTGACAAGTACAATTATAACAAAATTGGTGTCATTTGACTTCACAAAATATTATTTAAAAATCAAAAGTCAAGGAGAGAATTATAAAGTTTATCAATAAAATATTAGTCAAACAACTTTACATTATAAAATTACAAACGCTAACACTCCGTTCCTTCGTTTATTATTTTACGTCAATAGTGCTTTTGTCCTTTTATTATTTGTTTATACTTATTTTATTATTAGCCTATTTTGGCTCAAAAAAAAGTTAAGGGGTACTAAAATGTTATATTTATAAAGTATATTTTTGATATTAATTAATATAAAAAATACACGTAATAATATAAATACTTACTCTTCCGATGAGGATCCAGGTCATCGGTGAGAAGAGGAACCTAATAACAAGCGCTCCGTCTCAAGTAATACTGCCTTCGCCACCAGGTTCTTGATTCAACAGTTAAGCGATAACCTCTTAAGATGTTGGTCGAGGTTTTCTAATATTAAATCGTGAACTAAAACCACTGTCGGCTAAATGATAGGCATATCTTATTCTTGTGCTTAACCTATATAAACGTACAGTACTCGGAGAAAAAACATTTTAGTAGTTTTAAAAAAACATTAAAAAAAAAATTCTTAAAGTTGAAGAATTTATAGAAATTTCAATCTACATTTAACACACTATAATACATAACTAACAAACTTTTTCTTAAGCTGCTGTTTCACGAAAATAGATAGACGAAAGGAACCTAGTGTTAAGACACTCTGTTCGCCGTAGTGGTGGAATAAACTTCGTAGCCCTTTCTTTTATTAACAAAGCGTAGAACAAATAATACAATTTATTCTCCCGATCGGGAATCCAACCCACAACCCTCTCGTTTACAGTCGGATGCTGTTGAACGTTGAACTTAAAACGCTTAAGTTTACGCAATTCACCGAATGAACTTAACAAATCAAACAGAAAACTCTTAAAAGAAATACGTTGCACAAGTAGAAAATCTTTTTGTTTCTTTTATCTGAGTGTCGACTGTATTTATGTACAACCAAAATACTAGACAGGCTAAAGTACTGCAATTTATCTATCTATGATTATAGATAGCCCAAAATATAGGCAACACTGAAAGACTTATTTGTTTACTACAACATTTTTGAATTTTCCTCGTGACCCAAATTGTCGGTGATATTTTGTCGGCTAGTGCTAAGCCATTTTTAATATCATCCATCCACGGAGGACTTACGTGTTACTACTAGCTTTTGGCTGCGGCTTTGCCTTTGTGATTTATAATTTTAAACTGAAGTTGTTGTGGGTTCGATCCTGCTGCAGCCTTTAACTGATATCCCAAATCCCTTTAGACCTATTATTTAATGCATTGATTCGTCATGTGTCCAGTAGTTAGAACCGTTGATAGTTGTGATCGTGAATCTTTAGAGATTCAGGGGTTCAGTGTTTAGAATTTTATATTATGCCATCAGAAGCTATTACTCTAGTTAGATATTTGCCATCAGAAGATTTAGATAAATGGAAATTAAATTATATTATATTTATAACATATTTAGTACGAATCTTTATGTGCATCGTATATATCAGTACCGTAGAACTTCACAGTTTGACTCGACCGCTAGCTTCCGTCTGCTACCCACTATACAAATTAAATGACGGTTGCGACACTCGGGACGCCAATACATGAACTAGTCCAGATTAGTGTGATATAAAAAATACGTAGATGTATTTTTATAATTAACTATGTTATTTACGTGTATTGCCATGTATATATTATTATTATCTATTTATTTTACAACTTATATACAAGGAACGTACAGTTATAGGCCTCAATCCTCATAATACTCTACTCATTAATTTGACAAATGAGCAGACAGATCAGTTGAATTATTAAATTAGCACACTAAAGCTCTCCCTTTTCTCATTTTAACTGTCAGAGATAATATTTCAGAACAGAATGAAAATAAATGTTAGTACTTTATATTTTATCTGCAAGCATCTGCTTACGATTATAGGGTAAATAATATTAAGAATTCACTAGGGAAATATTTGTGTTTTTTAACGGAACCCAACACCGTGCTTTGTCTAATACGTTGCTTATTCAAACTCATTCAATAGACAGCAAAATTTCATTAAACTCTTAAAAGGGTCCCGTTAAAATTTTAAGCAAAAAAAAAAAAAGAATCACAAAGTTATTTAAAAGAAAAAAAAGCAATGACAAAAAACGTGAGTATTTTAAAATTAATTCATCGACTTCGTTCCAATTCGACTTCGTTACAAGTTTTTTTAATTAGTTAGTTCCCGGCCCCTTTAGGAGAGGTGCGCTTTTTAATTGTTACTGTATTTATTAAGGCCAGTTTGAAACTTGTTGATCTTCAATATTGCCCTTTTTTAATAACGAAAGCTTATTGTCTTTGAATTTTTATAGATTTTTTAAAAGTGGGATTTCTGATTTGAGTGATTAATAATTGAAGGTCTGAAGTGGTACAAGCATGTGACTGTAGACGCAACAGCTGTGGGCTCGATTTTCCCATGGGGGAATGAAATATTTAACCTTTTCACTTTAACGCTTTTGTAACACGGCTAAGCGCATTGTCGATCTCCACCACTCAACACGCAGTGCTTCGAGAATTCGGTAGAAAAAGGAACCTCCTTTTGCCTTTCCTGTTATATGCGGGATACAGCGTGAAGCTAAAAAAAAAAATGAAATGAGGCTGCCGTGGCGCAGTGACATATTGTGGGATTAGCAGAGCGTTGAATTCCGCCACTAACTCAAAATTTCTTGAAAATTGGAATCTCTCTTTCAGAAGGTTTCAGAGCAAGGAACTGAAAATAATCCATGCTCCCGAGTGAAAATTGAACCCACAACCATTGCGACATTCATATACCGTACTTCAACGCTGTGATGGCTGTTTAAAACAATATCTTAAACTAAAAATAAACTTCATAATCGAACATCTCACACCTCTGGCAAGGTTTAAAATGCTTTATGCCGTATATCGACAAAATATGGATAGGCAATACTTTTAAGTCAACTTCAAAACTCAACAAAATAAGATTTGCAATAAAAATTTATATACAAACGGAAATTTTTATATAAACGGAAAACGGAATGTAATTGAGGCAAATAAAACCATAAAATAAAGTATTTAATATAAAGTAAAGGTTTACTTTAAAATAAGGTTATTTACCAGCTCATTTTCAGTAACACTGGCTTGTAACTGGGCAAAGTTTCTCGAATTAAATGCTGCTGCCGCGATTTCGCAGACAGCGTTCATATTCTGCCGAACTCGAAGAGCGAAAAGGCGAGTTCGGATAATGTAAAGTTTATGAATGAAACTACTTTATAACGGATTTATTTTCCGTTCCATTTTTACTTTTATTATTTCCGTTACGTTTGAATGGCTGGGAGTGGGAAATTCAAAATAATTAGTGATTTCTTTGATTCTTAAAAATTGTATGTTAAATCTTGGTAGTTAAGTATGTATTTAATTTAATTATAAATTCAAAACCATATAGCAGGCTCTGGTTCTGAATATATATATAATCATGCCTGCTAAAGAAATAAAATAACTACAACTCAAAGAGCTATGGTTCTTTCCATAGCTCTTGCTCTAGCATGTTGGGAGTCAGAAAAAGAGACAAAATAAGGCACAGAAAAATTAGGGACAGAACTAAAGTTACAGATGCCCTGGAGCGTGCCCTAAAATTCAAATGGAAGTGGGCCGGGCATGTGGCTCGGCTCAAGGACAATAGGTGGACCCGTAGAGCTACCGCCTGGAAAGGGCCGCCCGGGAAAAGAAGCGTAGGGAGACCTTTCAAAAGATGGGCAGATGAGATAGCCCAGGTAGCGGGTGGGCAGTGGATGAAAGCGGCAAGGGACAGGGAGCGATGGAAGGAGTTGGAGGAGGCCTTCACCCAAAGAGGGGCCCTAGATAACTAGGCTTCTATAAATGTTTATGTATTATATTGACTATGTAGTTTTAAGTAAAGTTATAAAACAGGAGGAATTGTAAACTGGTGTTAGGGAATAAAGAGGCTTTGTATTTTTTTTATTTTATTTTATAAGTACAGAAGGCAGATATATCTTACTGTCAGGACACTCCTTCCGGTTTTTTCCCGGACGTGAGACGAGACCACAAGAAACAGATACCAAAATATCTATACAAAGATTTATAAAAGACAGGACAGGAATAATTTACATAAAATAATCAATATAACTCTATGTGTCATACCCACAGTTCAAAGTTTATCAACTAAAAACCGTTCACCCAGCATATTTGTAACAACACTAACAATTACACTACAGCTGATACGGGTATTAATTCAAATTTCTAGTACAAAGTGCCAGTTACTTTAGGTAAGTTCGTGCCTAGTTCGCGCATGTATGAATATTTAATGATGTTTGTAGGTTGTATGTAAAGCTAAAAGTGCATGGAATTAATGTTGACAATATTATGTAATTAAGTGTTTTACTATCTTAAGCCCTTGTTTTTGAGATTGCAGAAGCACATACGTGTGACTGTACATGTTGGATTTAGTTCGATTCCCACTCGGGGGAATTAAATATTTTAATTTCCTCGCGCTGGTAGCGAGCAACTGAAAATGGGGAATGTAAGTATCTTACTTAGGTTTCTTGGTTCCTTCTTAGATGATGCTAATCCTATAAATTTTACATTATGGAAAAACTTAAATGTATACCCATAGATAAATCAAGTAAAATATCTGGACTTTTTATCCAAGAGTTCATTTGTAGGTTCCTTTCTCACTAGAGAATATAAAACATTTTATATTTTCATTTCTCCGCTTTGGTGTTGTGACAAAGCGCGGCGATGAGTTCCGCCAATCAACACGAAATAACTCAAAGATCCACCGGAGCGGTCTTAACAGAAGTCTTCCTCTTCTTACCCTGCTATACGCGGGATACAGCGTGATGCTGTAAAAAAAAATATAAATACTATGAATAGTAATTGTGTTTCTCAAACTTTACTATAAATTCTCCAGACAATGCTAAGTTATTGCGCTGTTTGTGACTACTGACTATAAATGTGTGTGGCGTGGACAAATAAAGTTTTAAATTCAGTTAGTACGAACATGTCCTCTCGGTCGCGTAAATTTTTAAAAGCTTAGAGAAGTTCGTGTGTGCAAATTACATATGTTTTTTTCTGTTTAAATGTACTGTAGGTAATAAAGAGTTTAGACATAAAGGTCTATTCCATTATTGAAATATTATTCTAGTTTAGCGGTTCTTAAATTTGTTTTATAAAATAATCAAACATTTTCTCTTTATAATCATTTATAACAACGAGTTTCTTGCTTTGCTCGTTTTCGCGTGTTCGCTTATATGAATTCGCTACGCTTATATAGTAAAATATATATACGCTTATATAGTAAATTATGAGGCCGGTCGTGGCGCAGCGGCACAAAGTGTGACTGTAAACCGACTGGTTGTAGGTTCGATCCCCACTCGAGGAGATGAAATATTTACTTAAATTTATATTTCCATTTCTTCGCTCTGGTGTCGAGGCAAAAGCGCGGCGTTGAGTTCTGCCACTTAACACGCAATGCCTCCGAAATTCGGCAGAAAGTAGGGAACGGAGTGTCTTCCACTACGTTCCCTCTGCCTACCCTGCAGTGTGCGGGATACAGCGTGAAGCTGATTTATATAGTAAAAAAAATTGAAATAGCATGGATATTTGTTTCTGTATTAGAGCACTTATAGTACTTAATATATCACACAATTTTTTTCTTAAATTTGTATAGAATTTTAAAGTACTAAAACACACAACTGTGAGATAGATAGCTATCGACCGATTATACCGTTCTAGATAAAATCCTATTCATTCCAAAATAGTAAAAATCTGCTATATCTTAAACAAAATCTACAAAGGTTACGATAAGCTTCATGTTCATTCGAGTGTTGTATGAATTTATACTAATAATTAATACGTTTTTCATTTTTTGCATGTTATATACTTACTAATAATGATTCTTTGGTTTGAATTGAATTCTTTGGCTTATTTCAACTATAACTTTGGCTTTCAACCATTCTCACTGTTGACTTTAATTTAAATCTAAAGTGAACGTTCTGTGATGAAAAAAAATTTAGTTTGTTGAAATTAAGGTGCGGTTTGTTAACAAAAATATATATATGTTTTTGTGGCTTCACGCCCATATCAGGACAGGCAAAGGAAATCTGGAAATTATTCTCCATTTTTTTTTAAATTAGAATCATAGTGAGTTTTAAATGACATAACTCTACATCACTCTTTAGTTTTCTAGAAGCTTTTGACTGTTTCATGATCGCTTCTTCTACTTTATTTTTATTATTATATGATATATATGTATATTATTACCCAATTGCAGCGAAGCCGCTAAGGAGAGTTATGTTTTTGGCACGCTTGTATGTATGTATGTATATATGTCTGTTCCGTCCGTTCCGTTCCTTTGTTCTTTTGTTACAATTATATTAGTGTACCGACTGATACATCCTTTTGGATCTTGATTGGATATATTAATTTAGTTCGCAGTTAGGTGTTTGTTGTATTTATTATTCACTTGTGGGTGATTCAGTATCATTATATCACACACATTTATTTAGAATAGGCATTTATACCTATTTAATAAAATAAAATAATAAATATAAGCACACATACACATTCTAACTTCATTTATCTAAAATAACACAACAAACTTAAATAAACATTAGTAAAAATTAATAAAAATTATAAATTAAATAATACTTATCGATCGCTGCAGCTGTGCCATAGGGACAATATGTATGACCTGCCGGAACGGCTCGCGCGATCGCCTCCTTCAATATATGCACCAGTCGCAATTTACGTTCTGACGCAAAAACCTTGTAACTTTGTTTAAGCTCCTCCTTATATAATTAACGGGGAAAATCACTATAATCTATATCTTACTTTTTTCCCATTACGATTACACCCATACACTTGTTTTATAATTATATACATTTTATGTTAGTTTCAAAAGTAAGTCATATCTTACTTTAGCGAGACCAAAATTTATTAACAAATAAATTTCAAATTAAAATTCAAATTTGAATCCACTACCATTGCGTGTCTCTACTACAACACATAAATTTCACATGACCTATGGAAGTCACCTAAAATTACCTGAAAGGGTACCAATTTTGTTGAGACCGTACGTAATTCGATGTTCAGACACGCAAAGGGCATCGAGTAGCTTTACATCGTTACCAGTAGTAGTAATATTATAAAAGAAGCAAATTCACGATTAAAAATGTATCTTTAGTAAAAACATTGTTTTAAGTTTTTGAATATCTACTAATATAAGGCAGGTAGGGCCTAGGCCTTGGCCGTTTTTTGAATTTTAGGGCCTGCAAGGTTTATTATCTCAGAATCAATGGAATAATGGTCCTATAACTAGCTGCATGCAAATGAGACGTAACTCTTTTGAAATTTATAAAATTAAGTAGCTCCAAACAACCGGAAAGTACAGAATAATTCAGTGAATACTTAATTATTTTTCACAAAAAAGAGACGCAATAGCAAAAGTCAATTAGAAAATTTTATATACATAGGTACTTACTATTTCCTATTATTACATTCAAATTTGAATACTGTACAGTTATTTGATACAACAAAGAAGTAAACAGACAGGAATTACAACAGTCAATATTATAAACTAAACTAACAGCCACAATAATTTTCTATTCAAATACTCAATGATTCTCGAGAGATGTCTGCCAAAACATTATCTTAAGGACGGCTGTCAAGTTTAGGCATCGAGAGTTCAGTAGTATTTGATCTTAAGTTATACTTCTGAGGATTGTCGGTAGCATGGATAGTTGGCTGAATTTGTTTTATTGCGGTTTGGTTTATTTGTATATGTATTCTATGTTCTGAGGCCAGTTGTGGCGCAGGGGCACAAACGTGTGACTGTAAATAACCGTTTTCCATTCGAGGAAATGGAATATCTTATAGTTGCATTCCTTCGTTGTGATGTCGAGGCTTTGCCTTTGCGGCAGTGTATTATGCTATTCAGCACACAATGCTTTCAGAATTTGACGGAAAGTGGAGAGCGGAGTGTCTTAACAGTAAGCTCCATCTACCTATGATGTTACATGCGGGATACATGGATAGGGATGCCGTCGTGGCGCAGTGGGACAGCGCATGATTGTAAATACGATCGTTGTTGGCCCGTGCCACTTCGTGAAATTATTACATATGTATATAATATTCATTATTTCCTGTTCCGGAATACAAAGAGCGGTGGTTAACTCCGCCACTCAACTCAATATCTAAAATTCTACGAAAAAATAAAGAATAGAGTGTCTTGACACTAATTTTCCTCAACCAATCTTGCTAATAGCGTGGAGCTGACAAAGACAAATTAAAAATGAATCCCACTACGTTGTAAGGAAATGCAATTTGGTATAACAAAACGCTTAATCAAGAAAAAGTTTCCAAATAAAATTGGGAATCTCATGATCTCCCCTCCATCTGATAAATCCCACATTTGTAGGTATTGCCAAAAGCAAATTGCCTGTCTCATTAAGCATTTAAGGCTGATTTATCTTTTTTCTTTTTCTTATTCTTTTCCATTATACTTAAATATTTTCACTATCCTTGCTTTTTGAGGCCCTAGTGGTGATATTTTTGGGGCCCTAGTGGCCCTCAATTTGGGCATAAAGCGGACAAGTTTCATTTTTTTTAACAGAAAAGGACAAAGCAAACGAGCGTTCGGGTCACCTGAAGTAAGTGATTACCGCGGCCCACGCCCCGGGCAACACCAGACGGGCTACAGGTGCGTTGCCGGCCTTTATATTACACTTACCATGTATTTTTTTACATTATACTTACCTTGCTGTAAAATAAAGAAAAACTAGCTTTTTAGAAGTCGTTCTCTTTGGTAATTCAAACGCGGCTTGTCGGACGGTCCAGCGTTCTAAAACCTATGAAATTTATATGAAGCTCTGAAAGCTATTTCAGGTAATCCTTAGACATATCACGCAACTAATACATTTTTCTTTTCTGTTGTCACGACTTTGTGTGATTTTTAAATACGTATATTTATTTGACACTACTCAATTTTCGCGTAGTAAACTAGTTAAAGCCCGTCAGTTTGCTTTCATAAACTTAGGAATTTCAAGACATCTTTCCTTTGATGCTCCATTATATTTTGCTACATGCTAATTTCTGCCTGCTATATTGCGTAGTTGGGCGCAGTCTCAACGTTGTCTATCGGTCAGTTTCTAACGAAACAGTTTTATATGCATAATTGTAAAAGAGAGGATTTATTGATAAAATTTATACCAGCCTTCATTTTTGCAGCTTGGGTTGGATTTCATCAAAAAAAAATCGAATGGGAATTTTGAAACACTTTTATCATTGATGTTTGTTGTCGTGGCGTAGCAGCTCAGCGTCTAGCTGTAAGCGAAATGGTTATGGCTGCGACTCCCATTTAGGAGAATGAGCTAGTTTCATTTTTTTGCTATGAAAAAAAGACAGTACGCGTTGAATTCCGCCACTTAACACGTAATGTCTCGAAAATTGAGCGATACTTGGATATCTGAGTGCCTTTGTTAAGATACACTAGGTTCCATTTGCCTACCGCGCTAATGATTTCCCTTAAACTCTTCTTTACAAACAGTTAATTATAGAATCGAACATTTTTTCTGTAGTACTATTATAACCAATGTATAAATTTGCCTAACAATGAAACTTCGCCCCAAATGAAGAAAATCTTTGTGTCCTCTGTGAATTTATACTCTTTGGAAATATTTAAAGTCTCAAATAAGTACTTGCTTTTATTCATCTTCGAACTAAAACTGTTTAATGGACTTTCGTTACTTAGTTGTAATAAAAAGTAAAACGGACGGACGGACGCTAAATTTAATTTTAGTAAAGTATTGACTTATTATTTGTTTTTTCTTATGAACCTTTCATAGTTGGAGGCAATCAAAGAGCGGCGGTACAGCGACTGAATGAACGCGAAGGCGACGAACGCGACATTTGCTGGTTTGATACCCACCAGGGGAATAAATATATTTTCATTTTCTCGCTCTGGTAACAAGACAAAATGTAGTATTGACGGAAAGCGAAATGGAGTGTCTTAACACTAGATTCCCTCGTCCTACACCGCTGTGTGCTGAATACAGCGTGACTTCATGTTTAAATTATAGTTAAAAATTCTAGTAAAATTCGAAAATTCGAAATTCTGTAATTAACAAAAAAAAATATTTAATTTTTTTTTTGTTAATTACAGAATTTCGGTTACAACTTACATGATATTCTCTACTCTACCTCGTTAGTACTACAAAAGAAGGCCCCAAAGTCACAAGTCAATACAAGAAGAGAGCTCCGAAGACTCTCATTCTGTGAGCGTACAAAGAGTACAAAGGCAAATTAATCACCTGCGCGGTCAATCGATCGCTGTTATTGTTAAAGTACAATTATCTAAGAAAGAATATGAAAATCTGAAGTACTGTACATTTTTTTCTTTAGCTTTCTTTTGTATGAAGTTTATTTGTATATTCATTTACTATTTTAGGCATTTTGTTATTGTGGCGGAGGGGCACAAGGGGTGTGTAACTCAAAGCACTACGGTAGTGTACGCCGTAGTAGCGCCGTAGTAGTACGGGTAGCGCCGCCCTTTGCCTCGAAAGCAGAAAGAAAATATAACTTTAAATAAATATTTCATTTCTTCTAGTGGGAATCGAACTCACAACCAGTCCTTTTTACAGGTACACATTTTTTCCCCTGTGCCACGACTGACGTCTCTACTTATTAACTTTATTACCTCACTGTATATTATTATTTCAAATTTATTCGTTTATTTAAATACTTGAGATAATATTTATATCAGTCTTATAGAACATTTAATATGAACAAAAACTAACTTAATTAGAATCACTCTATCAAAGTCACAATATGGCTAAATGAGCCTTATAAAGATGTATTATGAAAAGACAAAATGAAAGCAAGGCAGCCTGCTTAATCGATTTGCTTATAAAATAATATTCTTTTATCTTCTGTATGTAGCAGAATAGGTAAACAGAACGCAGTGTTAAGACAATTCATTCACAGTGTTAAGATCAGACAGTTAAGATTTTGTCCTCTATTAATTTTGTCTCTACAGCCAACTATTCAAGGTGAACGATATAATAATTTATTCTTTTGTTGAAACCACAGTTACCCACAGTATCCGGAGTAAAAATATTTTAGTAATTGTTAAAAAAAAGTATAAAAAAAGGCAAGAAATGAAGAAAATTATTATTCAGAAGACTCTTTTAGTCGAGTGTCCACTGTTCATGTACAACCAATACACTAGTCAGGCTAAAGTTCTGCAATTTATGTATCTATGATTATAGATAGCCCAAAATATAGACAACACTGAAAGATGTATTTGTTTACGTAAACCATTTTTGAATTTTCCTCGTGACCCAAATTTTCGATTTTGTCAGGTAGTGCTAAACCATTTTTAATATCCACGGAGGACTTATATATTATGTTATGTTACTACTATCCTTTACCTGCGGCTTTGCTTCTGTGTTTTAAAATTTTAAACTGGTTGGTTAACTTTAATAAGGAAGATTTGCTATAGTAAAAATATTGGCAAATGAAGGCAGCGATCTTGATTAACTTTCGTAAACAGTGTCGAATTGTAAGAAGATCGTCGTATATTTAAATTACGAGTATGTTCGATTTAATATGAATTATATGAGAAAGTCAGGGTTCTCCAACTTATCAGTTAATTTAGAAACATAAAAATTCTGTGTTTCAACTTGTAACGCGAAAGTGTAACTTGTAGCAGGACAGCAACACATAACAATAAAATTTTAGTAAATTTGATATCCACTCACAAAGGAGCATTTGCGTATGAACACGACGGTTGCTGATTCGATCCATAATCGGAGAAATTGACAATTTCACTTTCCTAGCTCTACTAACAAGACAAAGTGTGGCTTCTAGTTCCACCACTCCTCCTCTGCCTACCATGCCGGATAGGTATAACGTGGTGCTCACTCGACAAGAGGAAAATTCGGTGGCTTTTACCCCTCTCTTTCTAACAAAAACAGAAATTAACACAATAACTAAAAGTCTTACCAACAACCCTCTTTGTCTGGTTACTAGAGGGAAGAAATAAAAATAGTAAATATTTAATTCACCGCACGCTGTCACAAAAAATCACAAAGTTATTTAAAAGAAAAAAAAGCAATGACAAAAAACGTGAGTATTTTAAAATTAATTCATCGACTTCGTTCCAATTCGACTTCGTTACAAGTTTTTTTTAATTAGTTAGTTCCCGGCCCCTTTAGGAGAGGTGCGCTTTTTAATTGTTACCGTATTTATCAAGGCCAGTTTGAAACTTGTTGATCTTCAATGTTGCCCTTTTTTAATAACGATAGCTTATTGTTTTTGATTTTTTAAAGTGGTATTTCTGATTTGAGTGATTAATAATTGAAGGTCGTCACGGCGCAGTGGCGCAAGCGTGTAGACGCAACGATTGTTGGTTTCGCTTTTGTTATACGGCAAAACCCGTAGTTGATTTCCACCACTAAACAGGCAATGCTTTGAGCATTCGGCAGAATGATTCCTTCTGCCTATTCATTATATGCGGGATAGAGCGTGAACCTAAAAAAATAAGAGAAATGAGGCCACCGTGACGTAGTGACATATCTTTTGAATAGCGTAACGTTTTGTGAATTCCGCCAATGTCTTAAAAATTGAGGTCTCTCTTTCAGATGATTTCAGAGCAAGGAACTGAAAATACTCCATGCTCCGAAGTGAAAATTGAACCCACAACCTTTACGATATTTATATACTGTGCCATAGCACTACGATGGCTGTTTAAAACGATGTCTTCAATTAAAAAAAAATCCATAATTGAACATATCACTCACACCTCTGGTAAGATTTAAAATGCTTTATGCCATATATTGACAAAAGATGGATAGGCAATACTTTTAAATCAACTTCAAAACTGACGAAAATAAGATTTGCAATAATAATTTATATACATAAACGGAAAACGGAAAGTAATTGAGGCTAATGAAACCATGAAATAAAGTATTTAATATAAAGTAAAAGTTTACTTTAAAATAAGTTTATTTACCAGCTCATTTTCAGTAACACTGGCTTGTAACTGGACCAAGTTTCTCGAATTAAATGCTGCTGCCGCGATTTCGCAGACAGCGTTCATATTCTGCCGAACTCAAAGAGCGGAAAGGCGAGTTCGGATAATGTAAAGTTTATGAATGAAACTACTTTATAACGGATTTATTTTCCGTTCCATTTTTACTTTTATTATTTCCGTTACGTTTAAATGGCTGGGAGTGGGAAATTCAAAATAACTAGTGTTTTCTTTGATTCTTAAAAATTGTATGTTAAATCTTGATCGTTAAGTAGATGTTTATTTTGATTATAAGTACAGAAGGCTGATATATTTTAGTGTCAGGACACTCCTTCCGGTTTTTTCCTGGATGTCAGGCGAGACCACAAGAAACAGATACCAGAATATCTATAAAAATATTTTTAAAAAGAGACACATACCGAGACAGGCTTAAAAAACAATAATTGTTATAAAACAATCAACATAACTCCATGTGATACACCCGTAAAGTAAATAAAATGTAATTTAGTATTTTAGTATCTTAACACCTTGTTTTTGAGGTCGTAGTGGTGCACACCCGTGAGACTTTTAATTGTGACTACAAAAAAAATGTGGCTTATTGACATTGGGTTCTCGTGGAATTTACTGCGACACAGCTCTCGTTACCATAAAATAAACAATACTACTAACAAAAAGCTACATTCTAGAACCAAGCCACATTATGGAATGTGGAGAGCAAAGACTCCCTCTCCGTACCCTACTACATGCAGGATACAGCGTGATGCTGTAAAAAAAGAAAAAATTAAAAATGCTATGAATAGTAATTGTGTTTCTCAAAGTTTACTATAAATTCTCCAGACAATGCTAAGTTATTGCGCTGTTTGTGACTACTGACTATAAATGTGTGTGGCGTGGACAAATAAAGTTTTAAATTCGGTTAGAACTAACATGTCCTCTCGGTCGCGTAAATTTTTAAAAGCTTAGAGAAGCTTGTGTGTGCAAATTACATATGTTTTTTTCTGTTTAAATGTACTGTGTAATAAAAAGTTTAGACATAAAGGTCTATTCCATTATTGAAATATTATTCTAGTTTAGCGGTCCTTTAATTTGTTTTATAAAATAATCAAACATTTTCTCTTTATAATCATTTATAACAACGAGTTTCTTACTTTGCTCGTTTTCGCTTATATGTATTCAAAATCAAAATTAAAATTGAATCAGCTTTACGCTGTATCCCGCACAGAACAGGGTAGGCAGAGGGAACCTATTGTCAAGACACTCCGTTCCCCACTTTACACTATTACATGTAAGTGTTTTCACTATCCTGGCTCTTTGAGGCCATAGTGGTGAAATGGATCATTGTATGAAAGCGATTATTATGAGTTCAATCCCTATTCGGAGAAGTGAATTGAATTGATCTCTCTTTTCTTAACGCAATGACTTCAATTCGGGCATAAAGCGGGCAACTTAGTTTCTCGACATCAGTTTTACTTACCTTGCTGTAAAATAAATAAAAACTCACTTTTTAGAAGTCAACACTCAAAGCCTATCGAACACTCCAGCGTTCTAAAACTTATGAAACTTATATGAAGCTCTGTAAACTATTTTAAGTAATCCTTAGGCATATCACGCAACTAAATATTTTTCTTTACTATTGTCACGACTTTATGTGATTTGTAAATATGTTTATTTTAGTTTACGCAAATTTCGCGTATTTCGAAGAATTAAAGAAAGTGAATACTGTGAAGATGCAGAGATGCAGCTTAGCTGATCGAATCCACTACGAAGAGGTACACAGAATGGCAGGTATTAGCGAGGATGTCATGGTGAGAATGAAGAAGGACGTGCTCAGCTGGCTTGGGTACGTCGAACAAAATGAGTGATGAAAGAATGATAAAAAAGATTTATGATGGAAAAATGAGTGGCAAGAGAGGTAGGGTGAGACCTCGGTTGTACTTCGAAAACACAGTATCAAAGATACTGGAGGAAGGTCACGTAAAAAGCATGAGGATCCCCCAGACGGCGTATATGAAGAGGTTAATGACAGTGGACAAGGCAAAAGAGGTAAGTAGAGACTGTAGCGTTTGGCGCTCCGTTCTTTGTGACTACTCCGCTAGGGATAAGCGTGAAGCTACTTTAGTTTAGAGTTTTACTGATAAAATTCACACCAGCCTTAATTTTTACGACATGGGCCAACCCATGGGCCACTCATTTCAACAATAAATAATTTTAAGTTAAGTTCTGCGTTAAGTTCTGCCGCTCAACACGCAATACCTCCAGAATTCGGCAGAAAGGCGGAGTGTCTTAACACTAGGTGTCCCCTTACTATCCTGCTGTGTGCGGGATACAACGTGAAGCTGATTATTATTACTTATTATTAACAATTTCGAATGGGAATTGTACACGTAATGTCTCGAAAATTGGGCCCTACTTGGGTAACCGAGTGTCTTAACACTAAGTTCTAGCTGCCTACCTTCTGATATCTATGCTTTTGATATCTCTTAAATCCTTCTTTATAAACAATTATTTATATAATCGAACATTTTTTAATGTAGTACTATTTTTGAGCACTGTATAAATTTGCCTTACAATGAAACTTCACCCCAAGTTAAGCGATCTTTGTGATACCTCTGCGAACTTATACTCTTTGGAAATATTTTAAGTCTCAAATAAGAACTTGCTTTTATTCATCTTGAAAATAAAATCGTTCAATGGACTTTCGCTACTTAGTTTTAATAAAAATGAAAAGGCGCGAAATTTAATTTTAGTAAAGTAATAATTTTTATTTGTTGACATTTATAAAATAATATTATATTAATTATAAATAATAATCAGAGGCAGTCATGGCGCAGCGGTAAAGCATCTGAATGTAAACGCCACGATTGCTGGTTCGATTCTTAGTCGGGGTAATGAATTATTTTTATTGGTAACAAACAAAACGAGCTGGCGGAAAGTGACAAACGCAGTGTCTTAACACTAGGTTTCCTCTGTCTACCTTACTATAAGGCGGAATACAGCGTGAAGTTACAAAAATCAAAAAATATTATTACATTAGGTACATTATACGTTTGCAAAGCAATTTTTACTTTTCAATACACTAGCTATAGGTGATATATGGGTGTAGGTCCGGTAATACAAGTAAGCAGAGAAAATCTAATTTTAAAAAACTCCGTTCTCCACTCCCATATATTACATGTTGAATCAAAAGTCGTTATTGTTCTTTCTTTTACAAGAGTATGTGAGGCTCAAACTCACCTATCGCTTATGAGACCAAAGGTATCACAATCACAACCAGCTATAACTAATAAATATATATTTTAAATTGTCTAGAGGCCAGTCGTGGCGCAGGGAAACAAAGTCAAACGATTCCCACTCGAGGAGATGAAATATTTATTTACATGTGTATTGTCATTTCTTCGCTCTGGAGCAAACCACGCTCTTTCGCGTGGAGGCAAAGAGCGGTGTTGAGGTCCGCCCCTCGACACGCAATGTCTCCAAAATTCGGTGAAAAGTAGGGAACGGAGTGTCTTAAGACTAGTTTCCCTCAGCCTACTCTGTTGTGTGCGGGATGCAGCGTGAAGCTGATTAATTTTTTTTAATTGTCTATATTATAAATACACGCTGTTCTTTTAAAAAAAACATTTATTTTGAAATCTCAATCGACCACTTATATAAGCATTCAAAACTGTACCTAGATGGTATTTCTGTCAAGGAAACTTTCGCATATTTTGAACGGAACGGAACAGATATTGGAATTCTTCGGCGATAGCTATTTAATTTCCTCTTTATTTTAATATCTCCAACTTTAAAATAACCATTTTGAAATTTTGAAACGTGTCACTTTCAAAGCGGGGAGTTGGAGCTTGCATGTTGAAATTTATCCAGAAATTATAAATGGTTGTATGGACGGCTATGTTACGCTTTGTCGTCTATAAAAAGCTTATTATTTAAAGGATTTTTGGTTATAAATGAAATTGAAAATTATACAAATTGACTTAAGATAAATAACATCATTTAGGAAAAGTGAGTGGTAAGAGAAGTAGGGGAGACTTCGGTTGATCTTCGAAAACTCAGTATTAAAGATACTGGAGGAAGGTCCCGTAAAAAGCACGAGGGCATGTATGAAGAGGTTGACAACAGTGGACGAGGCGAAAGAGGTGTGTAGAGACCGTAGCGTTTGGCGCTTCGTTATCTCTGACCACCTCGTTTTAGATGGTCGTGTATCTGATCAACAGGCTATAAATGCCGGAGTTCCTCAAGGTTCTGTTCTGTCCGCAACCCTATTCCTGCGGCACATCAACGATATGTTAACACCCGGTATCGTTGGGTACGCTGATGACAGCACGGTTGTTGACAAATATATGTCCAATGCAAAGGCTAGCCGGAACGAAATCCGGTCTTGTCGAGAGTCTATGATCGATCGTCTGAACCTGGCACTTCAGGGCGTCTCCGAATGGGGCGATGCCAATCTTGTCAGGTTTAACGCTACCAAGACTCAGGCCTGTTTATTTTCTGCAAAACGGAGCCCCTTCGATCTTGCTCCGACTTTCCGAGATGTACCCGTGCCGATAGCTGATCATCTTGAGCTTCTTGGCATAAACATTACGTCAGATTTGAACTTTGGACGTTACATCGAGTCTTTGGCTACAACTGCAGCTAAAAAACTAGGTGTCCTCTCAAAGGTTAGGCAGTATTTCACTCCGGGACAGCTTCTCCAACTTTATCAAGCTCAAGTCCGATCGTGTATGGAGTACTGTTGTCACCTCTGGGACGGATCTGCTAAATATCAACTAGCAACCCTAAACTCAATTGAAAATCGCGCCAAGAAGCTCATTGGCGACACAGCGATTGTTGAGGGAAAGCTGCAGAGCCTTGAACATCGTCGAAAGGTAGCCTGCCTGTCGATATTTTATAGGATACATTTCGGAGAGTGTGCAGCAGCGCTGCATGACTTAGTACCCTCTTCTCCTTTCCATCTGCGAGGCACTAGACGCAGGCAGGGATTTCACCCATATGTTGTCGATATACCACCTTTTCGCACGCAGCGCTTCGCCTCCACTTTCATAATGCGTACTGCTAAAGAGTGGAACTCCCTGCCTGCTGAACTGTTCCCCGACAGGTATAACTTGGCCCTTTTCAAGGCAAGAGTGAATAGGCATTACCTAGGTAAGCATGCTCCACCATCGTTCGCATCGTCACTTAACACCAGGTGAGATAGCGGACAAATGCTTGCCTATCTACAATAAAAAAAAAAAAAAAAACCTCACCAGAGATAAATCATGAAACTGCTGAAGTAGTAGTAATAGTAGTAGTAGTAGTAGCAGTATAATTTTGGACAAATTGTGAATATGAAATTCTTCTATTCACCCATCGGTCATAGTTGAGAAGAGTATCCATCTTCGGATGTATTACAACAATTGTAATTTACCCATTCCACAAATCGGACATCATGCTCGCAGCGTGACGTCATCGCAGTAGCGAGAGAAAAAACGCAATTTTAAAGGAGTGGTGAAGTTTTACAGTGCTTTAACTTAAGAAATCCTGACCCGATTTTGATTAAAGAAAAACTATTACTATTTGCATGAGAAAGCGCATTAACTGCAGTAGTTTTATTAGCATCAGGCTCACTCTGCCAACCTACTATAAAGAGAGAATCTGAAAAAAAAAATTTTAAAAGTCACTTGATAGAAATTGTTTTTGATTTTATGTATAAAAGTTGTAAAAATATTGAAAAGAGCCGTCGAGATCCACGATGGCTTCCGTGCAGAGTCTATATTAAATTGTTCCTCCAATTTTTTATAAAGCTTATTAAAAAGTTCGTAATGTATTATATAGCATTGACATAAATGAAAGTCACGTGACCTTTTCAGTATCTCATTGTCATATTGTATTTTAAGGCCTTTGTTAAATGAAATCTTTGAATTTAATATTGAAATGAATTTTGTATATTAATTGAATAAATAAAAACATTTATTAAAAAATTTACTATCTTAAATCAAAATTCCTTAGAATAGATTGATACCATCATGGCACAGCGGCACAGTGTTTGACTGTAAGCGCGATGGCTGTGGGCACGATTTCCACTTTGGGGATATCGCGGCGTTGATTTCGCAAAGTCATGAAAATTCAGTTTCCCTTGCCCACCCTACATTACTCTATGTGGCAGGCATGAAGTTATAAAAATCATAATACATTTTAGAAGACGAAACTGTAGGATTTGGTTTTCTATTTTCATATATCCAATTCTGTAATAAAACAATCAATATCATAAAATTAATAAGCAATACCAAATTGGGATACAATATATACGTATAAACAAATAAAATCGAATTGTTTCCAGATAAAAGTAAGGTAACATTCGAAGTAAAACAAAAAAAGCATCCAACCCTCAAAGTGAACAGGAACGGTATCGATACGAGTACATTCATTCATTCATATATTCACATTTGAATGGGTATTCATCGCTTATTCGTTCATTAAATCGGTTTCATATCGAGTATGGTTGATCAGACATAATTGAAAAGAACTTTCTTTTTCAATGGTACTTTAACTTTTTAATATTTTTTTGTTCAGACTTTTTTAATTTTATATTTTAAGTTCATTTCTGTACAATACAGATCTCTTCAAATAAGGGGATGAATATTGAGTATTGTGTTGTTAGGTTTATTATATATTTTTTTATTAGTAATTAATACAAATCTGATGATGATGATGATGACATTTATATAGATAAAAGTAGATTCAAGCATATACAAAGAAATATATTATGATAAATTTCGTTTCACTAGTTATAAAAAATATGATGTGGGCTACTACTAAATAATTCAACATTTGGCAAGTTGAATTTTGTCGCTGAATCTATAAGTTTTTGAAGTTGGCTAACAATGAAAAACTAGCACTAAGCTTTCTGCCTGATTACGTATACTGAATATTAAGCTCAAGGAATTTAGTGCTAATACACTCAATTACAGTCTTTTCGCCTAATTTACGAGAGTTTGCTTGTTGAATGGCGGAGCTCAACGCCGAGTTTCTTCTTCTTAAAACTGGGTCGAAATGATAATAATCCATTCCCACGAATAGATCTACGAATCGAACCCATAACCGTAGTGTTTACGGTCAGACGCGTTTCCGCAATTATTTATAAGTATAGACAATACGTCTATACTTATAAATTATATATATTCACGAAAAATACGATCTTAAGCCAGATAACGAAGTACGAACGGAGTTTCTAAACATATTCTGTTATGAAAATATTGATTTACAAAGTAATATGAAATATTTTTGGTTAAAGTGGAATTTATTCGGAAATCATTACCCAGCCTGGGGGAGTCTAAAAGTATAACAAAAGAACTCCAGTACAAGGGAAAGGGTAGAAACTTTGCAAAATGGATTAGTACCGCCTTTTTATGTAACATTCCTTTATTGTAACTTGGAGATTTTGACGTAAACAATAGCTGTGTCTCGTTTAAGTATATTACTTATTTTTAATACATTTTCATTATCTAATGTCTAATTCTACTCTTATAAATATATAACTGTGTAATAAAATCTAAGGAACTAAATTTGAGTGACTAGTAATGACTGTATCGTCATCAACCTTGGCAGTTATAAGTAGTAGTAGTATTTAGGTAGCAATACAATAATATAGTATAATCGAGCTGAACTGATGATGGAGCCAGGACCTGGATAGTGGAGATAAGCTAATCGGGTTCAGGTTCGGGGCTCATCAAATCTATAGCTCCTAGCACATTCTATAACACTTGCAGCACTCGGTGTAGAAAAAGGTTTTTTGCTCGACTGCGGCGAAGCTTTAAAGAAGGGTTAGGTATTTAGCCCGTGTGTGTGTGTATACATATGTCCGTTGTAACGTCCTTTGTTCCGGTGTAAATGTTAAACCATGATCTAATTTTGATAAATGCTACGCCGCTACATTTATCTTGCTGGCGCTAGTGGTACTGGATATATTTATTTAATTTATATATTTATTTAAATAAAAACAGAGTGATGTGCCACTAGAATCTACAGAAAATAAATAAAAAATCATCACAAGTGATGACTTCATCACATAATACATTATGCAAATAATTTTAATTAGAAAAAAAAAACGCTAACTCATTTAAAATTGTGATACAAAACATATCAGAAACCAAAAACGAAGAATACAACGTCAACTTAACAAAAATATTCTCAATTCCTTAGAAAATTTTATAGCCAGCGAAGTTTTGCATTTATATCGTGCGGCCATTGCGGTGTAGTGTCGTGCACCTTCAACAATGTGTTATGACGAGATGTTTCTCGATGGTAGTAGTGAGATTGCTTGGGGCGTTTTACACTTCACGATTGGAGTTTTTTGTTTATTTATTAAAGTATTTTTTTGTTTTGTTTTGTGATAGAATATACTGGATTGTGGTTTTTTTAAATTTCATTTAAAAACGATTGTACTATTCGTTTACTGAATAGATAACGCAGAGCTGAAAAGTACGCGTTGCAAAACGCTGAAGTTTGTCATGCAGGTTCCTTGGGTAGTTTGGGGAAGGACTAATAAGACAGGATTGTTAAATGTTAAAGCTACGTAAAAATCCTGTAATAGGTTATATTTACGTTTTATACTTAACACCAGCGAAGTTACGGATAGAAACTAGTATTTATATATTAAAATGCAGAAATACATACATATAAATATTAAAGTACTAACTGCTATTGGAACACAGTAATTGTTTCGTGTTCAACGTTTTCCTTATATAAAGCGAAGATGAAGTAGAGGAAATATTAGACTCATTAAAGCAAATAATAATAATTCCTCTTAATACGCGATACCTCGAAAATTGGTCGCTGTGTGGGATACGGAGAGTGTTAACAGTAGGTTCCCATTTGCCTACCTTTTTAGATTCACGCTGTACCCTGTACGTATTGGACATACGGGATACAGCGTGAAACTAAAAGAATACATATTATATACTTGTATATCTTATTTGAAATTTCCAACAAGAACAAGACAATGACTCGTAAGGCATCTTAGTCGTCTAATGAAAAGTGGCCCTGACGTCCTTTTTACGCTCCCTTCTAAGCCGTTTTGTTTGCCAACTTTTAAGAGAATTGCTTAGCCCTGGTCAAATAAAACATATTGGACGCCACACAGCTGAAAATTCTGGCTGTAGAATGCAATTGTACTGAAAATATATGTGTGTTTACATGAATATTTTATATTGAACTCTATAATTATGTGGATTTTTGTTTTATGAAGCTGTGTATATGTTTTCTTGTCTCTTGTGACGGTACACAAATTACTACCGTAAATAATTATCGTATTTTCATATTTGAATAAGGATTTTTTTTTCTATAATTTTTATGTAAAACTGATGTTTGTTAGGTTGAATGCCCTAATCTTAGAAACTACTACTGTTTAGAATTAAAAAAAAAATAGTATTGACTAAATTTTTCTCAAGGATAGGCGATAGGCTATATTATTTAATCAAAATCCTGTGAGGAAACACTACGTTCTTGATTTTCCGCCGAATTCTAGAGGCATTGTTAGTAGAGTGGCGGAGTTCGAAGCGGAGTTCAATGCCGCGCTTTACTTCGACACCAGAGCGAAGATGTGAAAATATTAAATATTTTATTTCCTCCAGTGGAAATCGAACCCACAACCTGTTTATCTGCATACTTTGTGTTCCCGCGCCACGACTGATCTTAATACACTACTGCTTATGTTATAAGGCATTACAACCAAATGCGGCTTGAACTACTGAATATAAGTTTAAGCGGACGAAGCGGTATGTGGGCTGCTAGTATAATATAATTCGAATTTCCTTTAACACGTATCAACTGCCACGTCCCAGCGTAATATACTCGTAAAGACCAAGCGCCATAATTAGTGATGGCGATCCTAAGTAAATTAATTTAATAAAAAAATATATTTTTAATCATTTTTAAAGTGTTAATCCACACTTAGGAAATATAAATACTTATTTAGAAAACGTATAAAAATTTGAACGTAGCGGGACTCGAACCCGCGCCTCCTGGAAACCGACCAGGCGCTCTGACCACTGAGCCATACGTTCTCGCCAAGCTACGTTGAAATTTTTATACGCTTGTTATAACTTATATACGTTGTTATTGTATTGTAGGAAATTTGTAAAAATCTCCCTACAGAGATGCTAACAACATAAGTTGTAACAAGCGTATAAAAATTTCGACGTAGCTTGGCGAGAACGTATGGTTCAGTGGTCAGAGCGCCTGGTCGGTTTCCAGGAGGCGCGGGTTCGAGTCCCGCTACGTTCACATTTTTATACGTTTTCTAAATAAGTAAAAAAATATATTTTTTATTTGTGATATTACCACTTTTTTACTTGTTATATGGATATATTGTATACGTTGTTAATTCGTATTTGATCTGGTCGTTGTGGCATAGCAGCACACCGTCTAAATGTTATAAGCAAGACAGTTGTGAATTCGATTATCATTTGGGAACTGAATTATTTTCATTTCCTCGCTCTGATAACAATACATAGTCTTAGCCACTAGGTTCTACAGTTAAAGTGGAAAACTATGGAATTATAATAGTGATTATTATTCAATTTTAATGATATACGTATAGAGGTCAGATATGTGTGAGTGTAAATACGAATGGTTGCGGGTTCATTCCCCACTTGAGAAAATAAAAACTTCTTACTTTCGTTCTCACACACTTTACTTCCGTAGCGCGGCGTTGGGTTCCACCGTGAGATACAGCGTGAAGGTGATTTGATATGATTTGAATTATATATAGATTAATATACGAATGTAACTATCGAAATTTAGGCTATAATTTCTAATAACATGACGCAACTGTAATTTGTATTCTATTTACCATGAGAACTACATCATTTTCGATAATTCAAAACATTTTCTGTTAATAGCATTCTGTAATATTTAATAACAACTTGATTAATATCGGTTCAGCAATTTCATTTTCACGAAACAGATAGGAATAAATACTGATATACAGTGCCAGCTTTAGTTCGCCAGCGCTCTAGATAAGATCTTTGTGTATACCTTTATTGCAATCTAATATAAAATCGAATGAAAAAGAGACAGTCGTAGCGCAATGGGCGTTTCTTTTCTTTGGTAGATGAAGCTCGGCGATATATTCCACTTGCTGTCTCGAAAATTTGAAGGAAATTCGACTGAAACATTTATAGTGTTAGGTTCATCATAACCTATAAGTTGGAAGAGCGTTCATAAATATTCTTGGTTTCGTGCTATATTACAAAACCAATAACTCTTTTAGTTATGTAAAAAGGACGTTATAGTATAGTAATAATACCTTAAACGTATGCAATATAAAGACGTTTCTTATAACACTAAAATATAAATAGTGAAATAGCATATATAAATATTAAATAATATTTTCAAATAGAAGCTTCATTAATTAGAATTCGAACCGGTGTACCACGTACCAGTATAACGATCTTCATAAACACTGAATCTCGGGGGAAGTGCAGCGAGTGGTGTCGAATAATTAATTGAGTATTACAGAAGATAGTAGTCGTTTTAATGAACTTAGAGTGATATTTTGATATTGTTACAAGATATTTTGTAATGCTTTTGATGAAAATGTTAGTATTATAGGTTGTGAATTCGATTCTTTAAATTTTTTTATTATGTTAAATGTAAAGGATATATGAGGTTTACTATTTTTTTGAAACTGGAATGGTGTGACTTAAAACTTGGATTTCTTGGTAGAATTTACTTACTGGAAATAAGAAAATACAATTATAAATATATTTATATTATATACAATCACAGTATTTAATATTTTAAATTTTTTTCACCTGTAAGAGAGAAAAACATTTTTTGAGACAACATAAATATATATTTTTTTTCAATTTTAGGTCGCATAAAGCAGGAATAATAATAAAGTAGGGTGTGCAGTTCGAACGCAGTATTACCTAGTTGGAACACTCCGTTTCTCACTTTCCGTCGAACTTTTGAGAGCCGCCAGAAACAGAAAGTTACCAGAGTAAAGAAATGAAAATATGAATAAATAAAAATTAATTAGGAATAAAACTTACAAATGTCGCGTTTCAATCACACGCTACCGCCACTGCGCCACAACGGCCTCCAATAATTATTTGTGCGAAAATAAAATCAGTGATATTGTGTAATATTTTAAAGAGTATCCACACATTTTAAATGGTTTATTTTCAACAAAACATATGATCCAAGCGTCGGCACAGACTGACAGAACATTCATCTTGTCGTTGTTCGCTGATTTTCTTTCTACCGCAGTACATCAAAACGCCTCCATTAGCGACAAGTTTCTCTGTAGATAGCTAATATTTTTGAAGTGCTTTAACAGATATGATACGAGATGAACGTTTACTTGAGTTTGTATGATGGATTTATTTTTTGGTATATATATTTTTGTATGTATGTGTTAAATAATACCAAGAGCATATGTTAAGGTTTTTTTTAAGAAATAAAAAAAAATCGGACAAGCGCGAGTTGGGCTCGTACATCGAGGTTTCCGTACACAAATCTGAACTAGCGGCTTTAATACCCTTTGACCCTTTTTAAGGCTATTATTTTTCAGGATTTAATAACAAATGTATAGATTTCATATTTTTTTTCTTAACTATACTAGTAGATGCTAGCTGCCAAATTTCATAATTCTAGGTCAACCGGAAGTACCCTATTAGTTTTGATTTTCTTCATAGCGTCGAAGTACGCCTTTATGTGATATACACGGCCATATATTTTTTTTAAAGTAAATGTCGAAATATATTTTTATAGGAAATCATGAGGCTGTAGATCTGATGGTGGATAGATTTGAATTTTAACTAGATATCTTCAAGCGTTTTTGAGATAAAGGCTCTCGAAAGAGAAATAGACAGACAAACGGACGGACAACAAAGTGATCCTATAATGGTTCATTTTTTCCTTAAAATGGTAGGGAATCCTAAAATCAACACAAGCAAAAGTACAAAAGTGTCCATAAAGTTGAATGAATATTCTCTAGAAATTTATAAATATTTTTAAAATTGTATTGCATTATTTATATTAAATTAATATATATTTTTTATTGTTGTATAAATTATTGCAGTATATATTATTGGTAGTTATATTATTATCAATATAAAATGGGATCGTACACGCTTATTATAATATTACAAATGTATTGTGATATAGCCATTGAAGCCAGGCCAAGGGTACAAAAATGCGAATGCAAGCGAATGACAGGTTATGGGTTTGATTCCTACTCGATTCATTTACTCGTTCCCATAATGAAGCAAAGAGCGACAGTGTGTTGTGTTCTAGATGCGTGTGTTGTTTCAACACACGCATCTAGAAATAGAAAAGTGGAAACTAAGTGCCTTAATGGGAACGAAATGACTTAACATTAAGTTCCCTATGCCTACACTCGTATGAGAGGAATACAGCGTGAAGCTAAAACATGTATAGCGACAAAAATTTTTAAAAAGAAATTATTAAAAAAATCCTTTATCCATATATTAAAAAGAACCGGTCATTTGCGAGTTGAACTTGCAACCAGCTAGGATTACGTACCACTTTCATTGATTATAGATCAACGGGAAGTAACTACAATTTATAAAAATTGGGAAAATTAAGTTGCGGGTGCGTGCATTCATTTTGTAGGAAATGAAGCAGTCAGTATAAACATAAATTTGTAATGGTTTCTGTCTGCAATATAGTTATAAATTATATTTTATTTACTATTAGTTATAAATTTTCCCTTCATTTGTAAGCCCAAAAACTCATATTTCTTGTTTACCTTAATTTGGAAGCTTAATTTTCCTGTTCTCTATGAGACTGTGAACCGGAATGATATTTGATGTTAATTTCAACTTGTTACCCTAACGTGTTTTTGAGAAAAACGGTCTTGACAAGCGGACAGGCGTGCTGTTAGTGCAGAACTACGAATAAGCGATGAGCAACAAAGTGATCATATAACAATTCTGTTGTTTCGTTTGAGGTACATAACCATAAAAATGTATGTCTCCCATTTCATTTTAATCCATTTGTTTTTTAATTTTTACTAAAGCTCAATAATGGGAGCAAAATTTAGAATTTAGGCGCCGACAGACGGATCTGTGCCAAGAAATTGAATGAATTTTAACATTTCGTGCAATATATATTTTGACGTTATATTTCATTAATTTTTTTACTGTACTATAAATTCAATATAATATTGTTTTGCTACCTATCAAATAGCAGGATGCGTATTAAGTCTGAAGTCTAACTTTTATTAACTATTAGTTTCCTAATTAGTAAGTTGAATAAAGATGGTTGTTTTTAATATTTTTCACTATAAGAAAATATTTAATATTCTCATTTCCTCGCTCTGATAACGAGTCAAAGCACAGCGTTGAGTTCCGCCATTTGACGTGCCCAATGCTCAAAACGCCTCCAAATTTCAACGAAAATTGAGGATGGGAGTTATTTTCACTCAGTTCGTCACTTAACACGCAAGTTCTCCAAAATTTGGCGGTAAATGGAGAGCGATGGGAAGTGTCTTAACACCAGGTTCCATTTACTTGCACTTCTATGTACAGGATACGGAATGAAGCTAAATAAATCTACTATATTTAAATAAGCGTCAAGCTCTTAAGTGACGAAATGGTAACGTGACCGTATAAGTAATAAGAGATTTACACCGTCGCCGCTTCGGGTTGACAGGAGAAGCCGGAGAGGTGCCAACGTAACATATATTTTGTATTTATTTCGTTATTTACAGTCTTTTCTCGAAAATCATTCATTATTTGAGTTAAATAAATCTCTTGTCTTTTTAGTGATGTCTCCCTCATATCACTTAGGAGATAATTCGTGTGGAGTGGCGGAACTCAACGCTGTATTTTTTATTACATAAGTACTTAATGTTGAGACATTCCGTTCTTCACTGTCTCCGTTGTATCTCTGTGTTCTGACTAAATTCGAGACATAGCGTATTTAATAGCGCAACCAAACGCCTCACCAAAAGGGTAAGAAAATATATTTAAGATCATTATAAATACAAAAACTATTTGAGTAATTTAAAAAAAAAACTTCTTTCACTGCTTCCTTTTTGAAATTCTTTAGTTTATTTTTTTTTTTGAAAACAACCACCATTTTAAAATGTATATTGTAATTATATTCTGTTTAAATTGCTGATATACTAGGTGTCTAAATATTATTTTTTTTTTAGTCTAACTAATGTTTTTAGGGTCTCTCCGTTTTAATTTAGTTTCAATATTAAAAACCAATCTAGTCCTATGCAAGTGAAATAAGAGCCATCTAGAACCACTTAACTTTATACAAGAGTTCATTAAGTGTTCGGATTTTTCTCCAGCAGATACTAAGATGAGACAAAGAGTAGTATAATAAGAACTTAAGTTCCACTTTCAGAGATTGGATCTTAGGAAATCGATGGAAACAGATAAAATTAGTAAAGGATTCGTGTTGAGAATTTTGAACGCAGTATTGATGTAAATACTTAATGTAAAAATTATTGAGTACTAGTGATCCGCTCGCGGCTTCGCTCAGTTAAACTTATTTTTTTTTTTTAGTCAAAGCATAATATTTATTTCTTAAATATGTTTCTTTAAATAAAAATTTTCATATGTGACTACTACTACTGACTATTAAAAATATGTGTACAAAGTACTTATTTAGAAAACGTATAAAAATTTGAACGTCGCGGGACTCGAACCCGCTCCTATTGGAAACCGACAAGGCGCTGTAACCACTAAGAAATACATTTTCATCAAGCTACGTCGAAATTATTATACGTTGTCGAAATTTTTTACTATTAATTTTTTTATCATAAATATCAGTAGAAAATTTAACCGAAAATATAAAATTAACGAAAGTGTAAGAATATCCTTTAAATTCAATTTTCCATCGCGTGTTCATACAAAATCGTGTGAAAAACATATAACGCTAACATTAAGTTAGTGAGTGTTACTTCAGACCTTATACGCATCTAATAATTATAATGTAATTTAATGTAGGAGACAGTTTTTAACGACGCTTTCACATGCAAACGGTGGATGTTGTAGGCTGTATGTAAGTTATAAGCGATAGCGTCTTCAACTGTTTTAATAAATAATAATGATTTTTATGTTTGTTTCACTCCCTCCCTCTAATTATACGAGAAATACGAGGCAATTATACGAGACTCGTACATATATTGAATTTGTTTAGTATACAAAATTAATATACTTAATAATCTCTCACATAATGAACAGATTCAAAAAATAAAAAATGCACTGTTCCCTTTATTTAAAAAAAATAGAAGCCCACTCGCGGCTTTGCCCGCATACCACTTATAATTATTTTATTATGCCAGAAGAAAATCAATATAAATTATATAATCAATATAATTTATACATATAATTTTCAGAAAGTGCAAGCATTACATGGTTGCTTGCGAGGACGAAATCGGCGGCAAGGGCACCCCCGCAGGACTCATGCCCATGCTTGCGGCCGTAAACAGAGCGTTGAATTATTACATGCTATTACATGCTATAAAAGTACAGTATGCACCATGTCATAAAAGGACAGTAATAAGTAACGTAGCGAAGAAATAAAATAAAATTTCATACCGTGTCCAAATTGCATTAACTAAGAGTTGTTATAGCACATGACACATTCCAAGCGCCTGAGTACGTAATATATATAGCCTTCTACTTTTTCCCAGCCTTTTAAATTTGAAGAACTAGTTCTTGATGAGATTAGAGTTATTAAGCAAACAATCTCTTTAACTTCATAATATTAGTATATCTATACTGCTATCTAGCAGAAGTAGGACTAAAGTTATTGAGGACCGCAAGTGTCTTAATGGAAAAGGAATGTCATAACACTAGATTCCCAGGTTCCCTCTGCCTACTCTGCTATGTGAGTTATAATAGCGTGAAGTTAAAAAATGAAAACTGACTACAAACGCTTTTCTCTCACAACTCCGAACAAATTCTCATAATTGGATCAAGCCGGCCACGGCTAAGGCCGGCTTTAATTGCGGAAGCCAAGCCAAGATTTCCTCCGAATCACCAGTGGCTGCCGCGTAATTACTATGTACTAATTACATTTTATATATAAACAGCGTCTATTGGTTTCAGAGTTCAATTATGCACGATATTCTTTTACTTTAAGTTGAAATGATTTTCAAATAAAAATGTTAGTTTCTCTTCATGTTGAATGTCGGAATAAAAAAGGCAGATATAAAGCTATAGGTGATGTTGATATCTGTCAATATTATAATAGTTTTTTTTCCTAGCGTCTCACTATATACTGCGTAATGCAGAGTAGGTAGCGAGGACAAGAGAATCTAGTAGTTAGACATTCCGTTCCTATTAAGACACTTCCGTTACCAACTTTCCGTTGAATTTCGGAGGCATTGCATATTGAGTGTAACGAAACGTCGCACTTTGTCTCGTTATCAAAGCAATATTTGTTTTCCTCGAGTGAAAACCGAACCCACAACATGTCGTACAGTTTAGAGTCACACTAGTCTCTATTATTAATGGTAAAAAGGCAAAAAAATGGTAAAATTGTACACACATTGTTTCGAATTCGAGAGGAAGTGGTGACAACACTCTCCGTTAATACTTGGTTCCCCCACCCTCCTCTATGACATGGCAAAAACGTTAAGCTTTTGTGTATCATATTATAAAACTTAATAAATTTTACTATACATACCTATAGATTTTCTTTAAATATATTCCAATAAAAAAAGATCGATCGATCGAACGATTTTTTATGAAAACGAGTCCAAAATTTTTTTTATTTAAAATATATAAACACATGATTATACAAGAGAAGTTACTACAAAGATTTATTCATCGAGGCATTAATAACATACTTTAAAAGAAGATTACATCAGCTGCTGGAAAAAAACTTGTAGCGGATTAAAAAACTTTAAAACAGTTTTAATTAACTTTTAACCTACATTCGCTTCGTAGCAACGTGACTTAACGCTGAGAAGCAGTTTCAAGTCATATTGGGTGTTTAAGATTTTTCATTAAACCCATACCGTTTTAGGTTCTTATAGAAAAGTTAATAATGTAGTAAAGAAAAAATGTTTATAAATTATAAAATTTTCTATTATTAATATAATTTTATTTGATGCCGTCGTGGCGCAGTGGAACATCATCTAGTCATTTGCTATAGTAAAATATAATTTCCTTTTCTATTATAATAATAGTATAAACATAACAATTTGTGAAGATGGACGTTTATTATACTTTGACGCAAAAACTATTAAAACGGATTTAGAGGAAATTTTACAATAATGTAACTCTTACATCAGAATAAAATGTATGCTACGATTTATGTTAAAAAATGTGTTTTGGAGACTGCTCGTGGCGGAGCAGCACAATGTGTAAACGCGACATGTTGTAGGTTCAATTCCTATTCGAGAAAATTAAATATTTAATACTTCTATTTTCATCGCTCTGGTATCGAGTCAATGCGCAGCGTTAAATTCCACTCAACACGCGTAAAAACTATGCCTCGAGAATTCGGCAAAAAACGGAGTGTCTTAACATGAGGATAACTTAAGGTTTACTTTACTTACGCTTCTGTGTACGGGATACAGTATAAAAATACAATAATCTAACAAAACTAGTGAATATGCATAATTTTATTTCTTATTATTTTTACTATTTTTTAAGCTAAAATCACAGAATTTTTAATCACTATAGCAAGACAAATTTTAAAATTATTTTTTTTAAGAGAGTAGAGAGAGAGAGAGAGAGTGCTGCCGCTTTTACAATCATATAAAATTTTGATAGTCTTTAACTACGCTGTGAGGGCGTCATAAACTATTTTATCAAATTTAATTGTTCGATATGCACTATAACGAAATTATTGAAATAATTTGATATAGATTAACGATTAAACACTTGTTATCATGCTATTGTTATGAAAATTTCATATTTTTAGAACGTTTGGTCGTGTTTTTATGAATAAATAAAGCCTTTGATATAGGTATCTATTTTGAACAACGCAAATTATCATCAGACTACAATGTTAATTAATAAAGATCTCGGGGGAAAGAAGGCAATGGAAGTACCTTAATGGAAACATAGTGTTTTAATACTAAGTTTTCAGGTTAATTCTGTCTAAATACTCTGCCTTGCGTGAGTTAAATAAAACGAAATAGAAAACATGAGGGCAGTCGTGGCGCTGCGGCACGAAGTGTGACTGTAAAACCGACTGGTTGTGGGTTCGATTTATATATCCATTTCTTCGCTCTGGTATCGAGCCTAAGCGCGGCGTTGAGTTCTGCCACTCAACACGCAGTGCCTCCAGAATTCGGCAGAAAGTGGGGAACGGAGTATCTAAAAACACAACAGGTTCCCTCTGCCTACCCTGCAGTGTGCGGGATACAGCGTGAAGGTGATAATAATAATAATAATAAATACAAAACATAAAAGTACAACCGCTAAAAAGCACTGTTAGAAGTATTTGGCTCTAAACATAATCGTACTTATACGGGACTAAGCGCGGCTCCGTAACGGTAGAAAAGTGAAACTTTCTGCCTACTCCAAAGATATGTTTTTTTTATTTTTATTTTTTTTTATGAAAAAGACACGGCAAACGAGCGTGCGGGTCACCTGATGGTGAGTGTTGCCATTGCTGGCGACGTGACTCTACCACATGTAAAAATATATATAGAGATTTTTTAAACAAGGCACTGTTTCGATTCTATTTCACCTATTCTAACCAAATTTGCGCTAGCGAAATCCTCTTCTCTTCCAAGTCAAGCTAACTTCATTTGTTGGACCACCTTAATGTACTTGACCCATTTTAGAATGTTGCTATTCAATTTCAGTTTATTTCATTGAAGTAAACAATGAACAATGTATATAGTAAATTTTTGAGTGGAGACCTGACTAACCATTTGTCTATATTGAAAAATATTGTATGAAGAGTATACGGAAAAGAAACTATCTAATAATTTAAAATTATTAAGTAACTCATAAATTTTAATTAATATTTACTTATTTTTGTACTATATTAATGCTCGTGCAAAGCGCGGCGTTGAGTTTTGCGATTTAACACGCAATGCCCCCAGAATCTGGAAGAAAGTGGGGAACGGAGTGTGTTAACACTAAGTTTCCTCTGCCTACCCTCCTGATCGGGGCCTATTAAGTAAATAGTATTAGTAAATAGTATTAGGTTTTATCTTTATTCGTCTCTATAAATTTATTTATGGCACACGGACAGATTTTTACTATAATACTTTGTACCGCTGTGGGAATTCGTCTGGCGAACACTACTAGTGTGGGTTCGATTCCCATTCAGGAGAATATTATAACTGTATCGAAAAAGAAAACACTAGATTTTGTCTCCCCGCCCGCTGACCAGGAAACAGCGTGGATCTGTAATATGCTTTTACTTCTTCTACTTAACATATATCTATATACTCAAATTACAAAGTAAAATTCAAGGCAAAAGAGTGTGAGAGTCAGTAGTATCCATAATTGGGATGATCGTGGGTACGACCAAAGAGTGATCTCCTTGGTCAAAAGACAACGGAAAAATAACTTTTAAGAATGTAAAATGAGGCCAATCGTGGCGCAGCGGCACAAAGTGTGACTGCAAACAGACTGGTTGTGGGTTCGATCCCCACTCGAGGAGATGAAATATTAACTTAAATTTATATTTCCATTTCTTCACTCTGGTGTCGAGGCAAAGCGCGGCGTTGAGTTCTACCACTTAACACGCAATGCCTCCGGAATTCGGCAGAAAGTGGAGAACGGAGTGTCTTTCACTACGTTCCCTCTGCCTACCCTGCAGTGGGTGGGATACAGCGTGAAGCTGATTTATTTTTTTAAGAATGTAAAATGTGGTCAAAGTACATATATACATTATATGTATGTTATATAGTTTGTAACAGCTTAGTTGTTTTTGCTCTCAGGAAACCGTAGCGTTTCATATAATAAAATTGTAGTAAAGTCACACCGTGCGCACAATAAACAAGTTCTGACGAAACTTCGTAATTTAAACTGGGGCTGTTTATTTTATATTTTGTAGTTTGTGGTTTTATTTGCATTATAATTTGACCTAGTTATATATGTAATATGTATAGAGGGAATACATGGAAAGGGGGCAATGAGGGAATTTATTTTAAATTCAGAAGTTTGCTAGCTGTAATTTGGTTTTATGTAAAAAGTTTTTTTATATATATATATATATAGATATATTATTTTAATAAAAAAGAACAGCATTGGGCACAAATCGCTTTGCCAGTGCCAGTTTGAGTTATTTTTTTAGCTTCATATTTTAATTAATTCAAATATTACGTGATAGGCAGATATAACCTTATGTTAAGACACTCCGTTCTGTACACATAAGAAGAAAAGGAGCGTTGAGTGGACAGTGATGGTCATGATATTAATAAACTATATATATATATATATATATATATGTATATACAAGTAAATATAGCGTTAAATTCTGTTACCTAGAACGATAAGGTCTCAAATCCAGATCTTTTAAAATGCAAAAAAATTATGAAGATTTTTAAAATTTAAAAAAAACTCAGCGTTGCGTGAAAATATTTCGTTAAATAATATTCGAAAGTGAGTTATCAAAGGAACGGGAATAAAAAGGGGCCTCCTTTTAAATTTCTGAGTAATTGTAAATCGAGATGAAACCTTGTACTTGACGTTTCAATTTTCGATCTGTTGGAATGATGTTAATTAATGGAACTTATTTTCAATTTCATTTTCTATATGACGAGGGCTGTTCTTTTTGTACAAAATAATTATATATCATAACTTTTAATTACTTTTGTATGGTATTTTATATAAGGAAACAACAAACAAGAACAGTAAAATATGGTTTTGTATAATGAAAATAATTGCAACTTAGTTAACAACATACTTAGTAGGCAAAAACAAACCAGTAGGTATTATAGTAATATGTGAATAGCGGAGTTTAACGCTGTGCCATGTTTTAAAGATTGGGGAATTTAATATTGATATATAATATTGCCCCAGAGTAGAAATAGATCCCACAGCCAGATTTGCAGTAGAAGGGTTCTAATGCGCCTCGATGGCCTTTATGTAATGAAACAAGTATGTAAAAAAATATTATAGAAGAGACCATCGTGACGCAGCGGCACAGTATGTGATTGTAACAGAATGTTTTTTGGTTCAATTCCTAATCTCGCTTTTATAACAAGAGAAAGCGCAACGGTGAGTTCCTCCTCTAAACACACAATGCATTGAAAATTGGGCAGAGAGGGGGAACGGAGTGTGTTAACAATAGATTCCCTTTGTTCTCTACCCAGTATTATGCGTGATACAGAGTAAAGTTAAAAAGAATTAAAAAAAAATGTATAGATATTCCTCTTAAGCGCCACAACCATATAATGCAGCTAATACTAAATTCCGATCAAATAACTGAA
The DNA here is from genome assembly GCA_917862395.2 of Heliconius sara. NCBI lineage: Eukaryota > Metazoa > Arthropoda > Insecta > Lepidoptera > Nymphalidae > Heliconius > Heliconius sara. The sequence continues at coordinate 2,914,585 of OU860783.2, read as the reverse complement.
TTTTATTATGTATAATATTGATACAAGAATCTGGTTATATCATGAATATTTCATCCATATAATATGTATGGTGAATTCGAAATATGCAAAATTTATAATTTAACCAGGATTCAAATTGTTAAATGATTTAATCAGTTTGTTAAAACCACTTTGAATGAATTCGTTGGTTTTAGATATCGAGTTAGCATTATGTCTTTTATTAATTACTAGCGATCCGCTCGCGGCTTTGCCCGTAAAAATTATGCGATTATTAATTTGATGATTTGAATTATTTGTGTTCTAATAATATTATTAGATTAAAGGCAATATCTATAAATCAAAAATAAGGCTTCGCCAGTTCGTTAAAAAAATTTTGAAATTTTATTAAACTAAATAGTTTATATATTGATATAAATTTAACATTAAGGGAAATAAAATAGCGAAATCTGTACTGAAATCAATTAGCGTGAACAAACGTACGGACAAACAGATAAAAAAATTAAAATTGTTTCGAATTCTAATACATCGATAAATGCTTCAAATAATCGATTTTCTCATATGTCTTCGAATACGATAACGATTAGTTACAATTTTATTTTAAGTACAAATTTTCTAGTTACTTTTATATTTATGAGGCCAGTCGTGGTGCAGCGGCACGAATTGTGACTGTAAAACCGACTGGTTGTGGGTTCGATCCCCACTCGAGGAGATGAAAAATGTACTTTAATGTATATTTCCATTTCTTCGCTCTGGCGTCGAGGCTAAGCGCGGCGTTGAGTTCTGCCACTGATTACGCAACGCTTCCAGAATTCGGCAGAAAGTAGGGAACGGAGTGTCTTAACACTAGGTTCCCTCTGCCTACCCTGCTGTGTGCGGGATACAGCGTGAAGCTGATTATATTATTCATTAATGCGGTAAGCTCTGTGTTGAATTTTCAGGGATATATCTTCTTCCCTTCCCATCCGCTATCGCTTTTAAAGCCAATAGGCCTAACAGCGTTAGCCTCACGTTCGAAAAAATATAGTGCTTCCATTACTAAGTGACTGACAGAAACGGACATTCAAAAATTCTGGACGTAGAAAACTTGGTATGTTCGTGGCGTAGCACAAGTGTTCCTTTTCCATTTGAGGAAATGAAATATTTAATATTCATTTTCTCACTCAAGAAAGAAAGCAAAGCGCGGCGTTGAGCTCCGCCACTCAATACGGAATGCCTCGATAAACCAGCGGAAAGCAGAGAACGGAAGTGTCTTAATGGGTACAGAGTATCCTAATAGGGCACCTAGTGCCCAGGTGCCTTGTCTGCCTATTTTGCTATATTGATATAAAAGAGACAATGTATTAGAGAACTCGAATCTGGAATGAGTCTTTTGGAGAAACACGCCAACATTGTTTATTCTTTAACAAACGACAGTACAAATATAAATAAAACGGACACTATGCACTCAAAAGCTTCCATTCCAAACTCACTATAGGACAGTTAGTTCGAATTCGTAGAACGATTCACTGTGAGACAAAGGAAACGATAAATTTCCTGTACCGATGGCCGATACAGTACAGTTTTATGCACATTCTCGTATAAAAATTTCCTTTATAAATCGCGTAACGGATACCACGGTCGGGACGCCGGACGACGACATTTTACTGTGGAATGGAAGCTTATCGGGCTATATGTTCTAGTCCGTTCATTCAAATGACGTGTTATAGTAATGCTTTAGATAATTTTATTTTTAAACGACTTCTGTAAAATGAGCAGGTTATCAATTCGACAGTATTTTGTTATGTTTGTTACCGATTTGGATCATTCTGTTTTTATTATATTTTACGCTACGATAGCAATATGAAAATAAAATAATATTTTTATAACTAACAAATAGATCATTTATTTTAAGTTCATTCCTTCTTTCAATCTTAAGAAAACTTCAAGCTCACTCATCCGAACAGACTACCCTCTAAAAACAAATAGAAATTCTTAATTGGCCAAGTTAATCCGGAGAATATACTTCCGTCACTGTTCTCAAATCCATTTCAAGCCATTTATTCAAGTTACTCGGAACCTAGAAAGTCTGAGTACAAAGTTTACCTGCAGACGGCTAGTTCTGGACAACTTAGCAGTTAGACATTGGAAGGCTTTTACTGCAACACTTCGATATCTTTGACATAAATCGACAATAAACTGACAGATCCAAGTCTTGCTAATGTCGTGATTTTTTTCTGTTTTGTTAAATTAATAAAAAAATTATTTAATAAATCAGCTTCACCCTGTATCCCGCACACAGCACGGTAGGTGAGACAACCTAGTGGTAAGATACTCTGTTCCCCATTTTTTGAGTTTTGGAGGCATTGCGTGTTGAGTAGCAGGACTCAAAACTTAAAAAAGTATAAAACATTGCATATTTATTTTCCCTTTTTACAAAATCAGCTTACAATTTTGTTTTAATTTAACTTTTGTTGGTTGAAATTTTCTTTTGTTTTACCCATTCTTATTATTTCTAAAATAACGGAGAAAAATATTAATGATTTCCCGATGAGTCCGAGAATGTTCTCCGACTGTATGTTGTTTCAGGAGGCCTAATATATTTGCTCGTTTCCGTATAAAATACACAAATGATCCTCGATAGAAACTTTTACGCTTAATATGCGGAACGTAAAGTTATTTTGAAAGAAACGCAATTGCTTACTAAGTGGTAACATCATGAATTGAGGCGAGAGTGGGAATTACCTGCAACTTCAAACAAAATCTGATGAAACTCGAAACTCGCTTGAATAGCGTACTGTTGGAATAAGTTATCTGTTTTACAGTTTTGTTCGAGCTTTAGAAGTTTCTTTTTTTTTCTAGTTTTTTTTTTTTTCGAAAGTTAATAATGTTTTGAGCTTGTTTTGTATTTTCTTTTATAGGTGTCTCATAAACCACAGATAGTTACAGCTAAATATATCAAAGATTGCGTCGTTATTATTTTTCATTTTCTGTGCTTCTGTATTATATCTATTCTAGTATTTATAATATATTCTTTTTTTGGAGATGATACTCGAGATAATCAGACCACGCTATGTATATCTTTACTTTAGTTCTTATCCAAATAAACAATAATTTATTTGAATGTTATTTGGATGATTAAAATCGGATATTTTATTTAAAAAATATACTTCTCTCGAGTAGGATTACCGGAAAATTTATATATTTTGTAGGTACTTTTTTTGAGTTTGATCCTCTATCCTGCACATTTCAGGGTACTTCGGAACCTAGTGCTAAGGCATCCCCGTCCCTATCAAGATACTTCTTGAGGCGTTGCGTGTTGAGTAGCAGAATTCAACAGCGAAGTTTATCTCGTTACCAGGGCGAATAAATGAAAATATTAAATATTTAATTTATTGAAGTGGGAATTGAACCCACAACCTGTCACGCTTACAGTCGCACGCTTATGACTTGTGAAGACTGGTCTTGATTAATAAGCATTTTTTAAAACGTTACTCCACATTTAGGAGATAAAAATATTTTCCTTTACAATATATGTAAAAAAAATGACGTGGCGAAATGTAAAAGAGGCGTAGGTTCGAATTCTGCTATATTTTAATTTTTATACATTTTCTATAGAAAAATATCCATAGCATTGTATTCTGGTGAGATGTACATATATGCTCGTATATTTTATAAAGTAAAGAAAAATAAAATGTTTTTAGTACAACATAAAGTTTTAGACGAGTGTCTATAAAGTTTGAAATGGTAGTTGAAGAACCTTAGTGTAAGCAAAAAATATAAAAGTATTGTATTTTTTTAAGATTATCAAATATACGTTCTACTCTATTCTGAAATTTTCACTTTAAATTTCCAAATTTGTAAAGATTTTATAGAATTTATATATTCAAAGAGATCATTTTAAGTTTTACCATCGTATTATAATTTATTCCCATTTATAGACGTAGAAAACATTTTTTGATAATATAGCACCACATAGGACACATATTTTGCGTGTTTGGGTAAACGTTCACATTTTCTCGTGTCGTAGCAAGAGACCTTAGACTGTAAAACGCGGCAATTCTAGGTTATTTTCCTACTCGAGGGAATAAATTACTTTCATTTTCTTCCATTAATAAGATAAATCGCATCGTTGAGTTGCAGCACTCAACGCACAGTGCTTATAAAGTTGAGCGGAAAGTGAAGAACGGAAAGCCTTAATGCTAGGTTCCTATTCCCTACTATGTGGGGTATAATCTCCCCTATAAAAAGGGGAATCGAAAAGTATAAAATGTGACGTTCAGTTATGAAATGCGAGTTAACTGTTGAAGGTGTAAGCTCTAAGTAGAAACTAGCCATAAAATATATTATACTATTTATTTTTTCGTTCTGAACATAAAAACATTACTTTTGAAGTAACGAAGCTGATGATGGCAGTCATTTTAAAATCTGTATTCTTGTATAATAACATTAATTATATTTCATAAAATACCTTCAACCGCAAACTGTCGCACAGTAATTGTGCATGGACGATTGCATATATTCGGAGCAATCGCGCAAAAGGCAACTGTTTTATTCAATTCAATATTATTTTAACTTGTTTGATTGTAAAATTATTCATAAATGGAGAAAACATTTTTTTTCAATCTATATGAACATCTAGGTAACGAATACCATCTTAAGGTTGTTCGTAAAGTATTAAGTTTTATCAAATAGAGGGCATTATTATGAAAATACACATACAAATTTCAAAACTATAGGTTCACTGGAAGTACCCTATAGATGATTCATAAATGGTCGTATCTTTCGATTGTGTTGACTTAGAAGGTTTATTTTTTCTGTGGTCTTAGGGAAAAAAGATCTGAATATTTGATATTAATTTTAGCTTGATACCTCCACGCGCTCTCTAAATATATAGACGTGACAGACGGACAACAAAGTAATACTATAAAAGTTCCGATTTTATCTTTTGAAGTAAGGGTCCCGCACACAGTTGGGTAGGTAGAGGGAACCTAGTGTTAAGACACTCCGTTCTCCACTTTCTGTCGAATTTCGGAGGCATTGCGTGTTAAGTGGCAGAACTTAGTTTAGCCTCGACTCCAGAGCGAATAAATGGAAATATAAATTTAAGTAAATATTTCATTTCCTCGCGTCGAACCCACAACCAGTCGAATTACAGTCACTTTTTATGCCCCTTTTCCACACAATAAACAAATAAAAAAAGGTTTTTTACAAATCCTCGTTTTTTCATCTTGACACTTAAATTCGACATTGTGCATGCAAATATATATGTATATTCTCGTTTGCATCTAAAATATATTTTAGAATTATTTTGAATTAGAACTTAGTTTCAAAAACGTTATTTAACTTTATCATGACAATATGAGTCTCTAAATTTCCGTGTCAACAGAGTGTACAAAGGAACATCTGTTTTCAAATGCGAAAATATAAAACCACAAGTATAAATTTAAAATTATAGGACTTTTAATTTATAACACATACATAGCAGGGATATATCGCTTACAGGCTAGGCAGAGAGACTTGGGAACCTAGTGTTAAGACACTTCGTTCCTATTTAGACACTTCCATTCCGTTCTTTGCGCTGAATTCTAGAGACGTGCGTTTCTCTAGGTTTGCGTGTTGAGTGGCGAAACTTAACACCACGCTTTGCCTCGTTACTAGAGCTAATAAATAAACATATAAAATATTTCATTTCCTTGAGTAGAAAGTTCATCATACTTTGAACCATTCATACTACTGCCTAAACTGGTCTATATATATATATATATATGTATATATATATATATATATATATGTGTATATATATATATATATATATATATATATATATATATATATATATATATATATATATATATATATATATATATATATATATATATATATATATATATATATATATATATATATATACATATATATATATATATATATATAATGTGTAGTAAAAAAAGTAAAACGAAACGTACACATAGTTCACGTATGTACTTAACTATCTACAGATATCTAGAAACGAAAGCTTCCACCGGCCTCGGCAGTCCATTACCATCCTCGTGCAGCGGGCAATCGGGCGGAAAGCCTCTAATACTATTGAATTAATTAAAACTAGAAGGTACGATATGCAAAATGTGTTTCAGTTGAACAAGTGTATTAGATCGATCCTTTGTTTATTTGGAAAACGCTATAAATATTCAATTGTGAAGATACTTTTGAATTTGGTGCGGCTTTTGTGCTGTCCGAGATTATGGATAAGTACCTTTTGAGGCTGCGTTGTTAGAATTCGGAGTACTGTTGAGAATGTACTTTTTATCTATGGATGGTGAAAAAAAAAAAAATTAAATGTTGTAGAACATTGAAGCTTTCCAAAGTTAGTTCAGTTATTCGGCGTTCAAATCTTTGTGGAGTGGAAATTTGTAAAATCTACCTACAGGGATGCTAACAACATTAATAAGTTATAACAAGCGTAAAAAAATTTCGATGTAGCTTGATGAGAATGTATGGATTGGAGCACCTGGACGGTTTCCAGGAGGCGTAGGTTCGAGACCCGCTACGTTTAAATTTTAATACGTTTTCTAAATAAATATAAATCTTTACTATTTTACGCAGTTTTAGGCTTAAGGATCACATACTATAAAATATATTTTTCTTAAAATATACTGGATTTCAAGGAAAATTTCAAAAGACTTTACTAACGAGACCTACGGATGAGAGCTTCAGTTTACTATCAAACACACCAATATTCTTGGATATCTAAGCTATTACCGTGAAACACGAATAGATTTTACGATAACTAAAGCAATCCTTATGTTTAGCAAGTGTTCTTGTTTTTTGTAACTTTTTATTATGATTTTGTAGACGTTTGAAATATTTACAATATATTAATATTCCATTTAAAAAATAATAATTAAATTAAAATAAAACAAACAGGACAATTTTATTTTTTACCATTTTATGTATAATGTTACGGAACGCTTCACTTGTGATTACGACTCGCACGATGCCGTTTCTTTATATTTTTAATATTTTTTTAGAGCTTCGTATTTGTTAAGAAAAAAGGGAATTCTTATACGACCACTTTCTTGTCCATTTGATTGTCTGTCTGTGTGTTTGTTAAAAGCCTTTACATCGGCCCCACGATTTTTTGATAAATATATGTATATGTATTTCTACATTTAGTCAAAAAAAATATCAGTTTCACGCTGTATCCCGCACACAGCAGGGTAGGCAGAGGTAACCCAGTGTTAAGACACTCCGTTCCCCACTTTCTGCCGCAGTCCGGAGGCATTGCGTGTTGAGAGGCGACACCAGAGTGAAGAAATGAAAAATATAAATTTAAGTAAATATTTCATCTCCTCCAGTGGGGATCGAACCCACAAACAGTCGGTTTTACAGTCAGACGTCGTGCCGCTGCGGCACGATTGGCTAAAAAAAGATATGGCCGTTTATGTCGCAAGAACGCGTATTTCAACGCTATGAAGGAAATCAAAATTAAAAGGATACTTCTGGTTGACCTAGAATTATGAAATTTGGCAGCTAGCATCTACAGATAGTACTTAGGAAAATAAGCTGAAGGCTATACATTTTTTTGCTGAATTCTGAAAAACAATAACATGGTATTAAAGCCACTAGTTCAAGTGAGGTTTCAGATAAAAGGGCTCTGGCTAATCTAAGTTTGAATTTTAGAAAAAGCTCGATATCTCCTATTTTTGTACAGACCCCTTAGTATACGGGCCCGATTCGCGCTTGTCTTGTCGCGGTGTTTTTATTATGAAAAGAATGATGTTTTGTAAATAAAACTATTTTAACCGGATTAATCGCGTATATTTTGTATTTTATACATTTTTGTTGTTGACTGTGGGACTGTCTACCCGTGACCACGGACTGCTGTAAAGTGTTCGAAACGTCGGGTTCCCCAAAAATGTATAAAATACAAAATATATGCGATTAATCCGGTTAAAATAGTTTTATTTACAATGTGTAATAATCGTGAAAATCAAAGAATTTATTAGAATGATGTTTTTTTATTATGAAAAGAATGATGATGCTTAGTTACGTATTTCTTACTTGAATAATTAATGAATACATGCTGAATTCGACGCGTCGTCATAGCGCGCATCAATCACTGGACAAAATTAATTACCTTTCTAATCACGAATACGATAGCTTTCAGCGCAATGTTTACTCGTTTTATTTAATCGGTCAATCTGAATATAATTTCTGGATTTTGGCTAATAGTTTAGTGGGAAAATCTAATTTGTATTTTAGTTATAGCGTCTAGGTTCAAAGTCCATTTAATAGTGTCTTTGTTATGAACATGTAATATAGATAAATATTAATTATTTATGAATACAACACCATCACTCGACGCTAAACACTTACAGAATTCAGTAGAAAATGGGGAACGGAAATGTCTTTAAATACGATCAAAGTGTCTTTACAAGAGGTTCCCAGGTTTCGTTTGCTTAAAACTAAAAGTTACATAGCTTACATAGCTTAAAGCTACATTTAATAGTAAAATTGTAGATATTTTTCGAGTAGTTTTCATCAAAATAACCAAATCATAAGTAAAATCTCTTCAAAGCATATCTTATTAAAAATATGCAATAAAAAAAAATTATAATCTCTACATTTAATGCAACTAATGAAGACCAATAAATATTCCACTTTTATTCGCGATAGTAACCACTGAAACCAAACAACTTAATAACCACTATGTTGAGTAATTAAATAATAAATTTCTAGATTAACAATAGTCTCGATACAAATTCGTTAGAGCATAAACGAAATTATATGCCAATAATACATAATTACAAAGCAACTCGCGAACAATAGGCAACTGTGGACAACTACTTTGTACCAAGTTTGTTGCATTCCATTGTACTCGAGGGCCCCAATTTATATATTTCATATAGACATCTAGATATTCTCAAGCCGTTTCTGGAGTGGTCTCCTTTTGTATTCACACAGCGCTCAGTCGGTATAAGAATGCGAATCTAATACAAAATGGAATTTTGTTGTGAATTTCACAATTTGCTTAGGCTTATCGCAGGTAGCTTCTAAGAATGTGCCGGCGCGCCAGTAAGCAATTATTTGGGGATTACGTTAACTATGTGGGTGTTGTCGTTGGTTAGCCTAATTATGCGCGAGAGGGTGAGAAATAGAGAGAAAAAAGAAACAACTTAGGTTAGGTTAGAGACAATCTAGTGTTACAGCACTCTATGTTTCACTTTTGTCAGAATTTTCAAAACATTCCATGATGTAGGAGCGCACTAAGAGTGGATTTCCCAAAATACCTTTACAGCGTCAAAAAATTAGTATTTATATTTTATAGTCCACGCAAACGGGCTTACGAGCTGCGACTCTTACATAATTTGGTATATTTTAATTCATCCTATACATAAAAATATAAATTTCTAAGTATTTTTGCTGTATAAACAAATAAAATTAAATATTTTTTGCATGAAACATACATTATATGAGTTAATTAATTTATAGTTAATAGTGCACTCAACGCCGAGTTGAAACCGACTCGTGTTTGACAAAGTGCCATAGCCGCAGGACATCCGTGTTTACTTCCCAGCGTCTTGCTGGGGGTAAATATAGGAAATCTTATCGGAAATGCGCTTGTGTCCATTTGACCATGGAAAATTGAGTTTGCTGGACTAGTATTAAAAGGGAGTCGTCGTGCCACAGCAGCTAAGCATCTGACTGTTGTAGGTTTGAATCCCATTTGAACGAATGAATTTTCTTTTTTTCTGTCTGGAAAAATGTCAAGCGCGGCGTTGAGTTCTACCACTCAACATTCAATGTTTCGAAATTCAACAGAAAGGAGGGAACGGAAGTGTCCTAGTCGTCTTAAGCGGAGTTCCTCATTAAGATTTTTAGGTTCCTCTGCCTATGTGGGAAAAAGCTTGAAGCTAAAAAACTTATATTCTTATCCACGTGTATTTCTTCTCTTTTTTTGATTGTAGAGAAAGGAGTAACATTTTTATTTTACTTAACAAGCACCATCGCGAGGGTGTTCATTCCCACTGTAGGGAATCGAACTCACATCATCGTCGCGTTCATACTGCAACGTGTGTACCGTTAAACAAGTAAAATTAACGAATAAAAAGAAATACTGATATATTGACAGCAAAAAAGGAAAATATAAGTATTTTTTGAGCTTTAATTTTTTTTAATAAGCATGACTTTATCTTTTTATTCCTTATGAAATTAAAATTCTCCAATTCACGATGAAACATCGAATTAAGTGCTAAAGGACATCAAAAAGCGACTATTTAAACCAAATTCTTTTCTTGATACAGACTGACAGGAACTTTTACATTTTACATTTGAAATGGAAAAAGAGGTTAAATACTGTCTCGACATATTCATTGTTGGAATTCATTTGAAAAGCTTTCGAAATTCCTTAGTATTTTGCTCCAATTGGCTTGCATGCCTCCTTGCACCAATTGTTGGAATCCTTATTTTATTTTATAAGACATTTTATAATAGCCGCTTTACTGGATGTGTCTTAAAGGCTCATTCTTGTGAACTTTCATAGAATGTAACTCAATGAATTGTTATAATACTTGCATACTCTTCGTATGTTTGACTTGTTTTAAAGAAATTTTGTTAATTTATTAATTATTTGTGATACTTTTTCGATTTGATTTGTAAGTCTGATTGTCCGGTTATTATAAAAATGAAAATTAAATTTGAGAATAAAACAAACAAATCGATTCGCAATAATAACATTATTTTAATAGACAAAAACACATAAACTCAACTAAAATATTTTCTTATTATATTTAATCCACTTTAAGAGCCGTCACCGTCATTTTGAAATAAAATGTTCTATAAAATGTGAGCCAAAAGTTATTATTGAGAAATTTCTCTGTCTGCCCATTACATTAGTTAAAAGCGTTCGCGTGTACTGTAATTGATTGGTTGGCTGTATTGGACACAATAGGAAGGTTAAAGACTGTGAAACTATGTCATTTGCTCTTAACACAATAGTGGAAATCGTTTAGCTTATTTGCCATATCAAGTCTTTCTTATATTTGAAAGAAGGTAATAATGTTTACTTATATGTATTAGATGGGATGAGAAAATTTAATCTATTTCGGTTTTTGATACATGTATTTTGAAAAAAATGTGTACGGAACGATCGACCTTCATTTCCACCACTCAACACAATTCTTTCAGAATTAGGTGGAGTGGGAACGATGTGTCGTACCACTAGGTTCCCAGGATCCCTCTACCAACCTTGCTTCATGTGGTATACAGCGTAAAACCGAGAGACAAAAATGTGTACAGCTTCACGCTGTGTCCCGCACACAGCAGGGTAGACAGAGCTAATTCTGGAGGCATTGCGTGTTAAGTAGTAGAACTCAACGCCGCGCTTGCCTCGACACCACAGCAAAGAAATAGAAATATAAATTTAAATAAATAATTCATTGCCTCGAATGGAGATAGAACCCACAACCAGTCGGTTTTACAGTCACACTTTGTACCCCTGCACCACGACTGTCCTCAAATTGATTGACATGTATACAATATATATTTTTTAAGATTTATCGTAAGTAATACAAAAATGGCCGATATTTCGAAAATGGTGCAACTTCTTATCATGTTATATGGTATAAAAATAGTAAATAAAAATAACAAATATTAACGATCAGTCTATTCACATATAAACAAAACGTTTTACAAAACCAACCAAGTATCAAATTTCGACATTCCCCATCCTTCACGAGCTGTGAAGAAAATCCCGAATGGAATCCGCAATATGCCACAAGAAAATATATATACTCCGAAACGCGGCCAAGTAAATACGGATGTGGGTATGTTTGTAAAGAACTCAGCGGACCTGAGTGTGGTACAATCAGACGTATGCATAATGCATGAGACCACCCTGAGGCGGCATATGCTTAGAAAGTTCCCGTAGATTATTAATATTTGTACGACGGCATTAAGCTCACGAACTGCTGAGGTGCTCTGGCATCAAATTTTGATTAGGAAAAGTTTTGGTAATGAATTTGAGTTGTGTATTTGTTACTGTTCGTCTCTTGATATAGTAGTGAGGTGAGTTTTGGCGTGATTGAAGTTGTAAATTGAAGCTTTACTTGATTTTGTATGGTAATGCTGTGAACGTTATATAAATAACAAGTTAGACACGAATATAATTAATTATATATCCCTGTATGCTAATATTAAGTTACTATAAATATATTAATTCAAAATTTAAAAAAATAAACTGCTACAAACGTTAAAAAAGTCATTTTCAATAATTTTTATTCCATAAACCCTAGCCCAAACTTTTACCGTTTTTGCGATATAAGCCACATTTATTTTACTTTATATAAACCTTAAGAATCGATTTATCATAATCTGAGACCAGTGGCGCATAGCATGTAAATATAACAGGTTGTGGGTTTGATCCCCATTCGATAAATATTAAATAAAATATCTAATATTTTCATTTCTTTGCTCTAGGGTCGAGGCAAAGTGGGGCGTTGAGTTCCGCCACTCAATACGCAATGCCTCCAGAATTCAATGAAAAGTCAATGAGTGGAATGTCTTAACACTATGAATTCCTCTGCCTACATATGTACATTCGAGATACGATAGCGTGAAGCTAAAAAATAATCATAATTTGATAAAATCTATTGGTTGTAATCTCAAATAATACGTATAAGTTAATATTATTACTTGAGGCCAGTCGTGGTGCAGCGGCTCGAAGTGTGACTGTAAAACTGACTAGTTGTGGGTTCAATCCCCACTCGAGGAGACGAAATATTTACTAAAATTTATATTTTCATTTCTTTGCTCTGGTGTCGAGGCTAAGCGTGACGTTAAGTTCTGCCACTCAACACGCAATGCCTCCAGAATTCGGTAGAAAATGGGGAACGAACTGTCTTTACACTAGGTTCCCTGTGCATACCTTGCTGTGTGCGGGATACAGCGTGAAGCTGATTTGTTTTTAATATTATTACCACCATTTAAATATAAGCAAAACGAGACAATAATTTCCACTATTGTGGAAATCAGCCAATCAATTACTTCAATGTTAATTCAATGGACAAACAGACATATTTCTCAATAATAACTTTTGGCCCACGTATCATAGAACATTTTATGACGGAACAACGGTGACGGCTCTTAAACTGGATTAAATCTGGGATAAGCAAAAAAGTTTGTTTTTATCTTATTTATTGAAATTATATTATTATGGAATATTAAAAAGAGGCCGTCGTGGCTTAGGAGCACAGGGGTGTGATTGTAAAGCGATGGTTGTGGGTTCGTTCCCCACTCGAAGAAATGTAATATTTATCTAAATTTCTGTTTCCATTTCTTCACTCTGGTGGTCTTTTTCCATTTCAAATGTAACAGCAGCGCTGAGTTCCACCACTCACGCAATGCCTGCAAAATTCGGCAGAAAGTGGGGAACGGAGTAGTCTTAACACTAGGTTCCCTCTGCCTACGCTGCTGTGTGCACGATACAGCGTGAAGCTGTATTTATTTAAATGTTTCTTTCAAAATAAAATCAAACATACAATAAGTCCTATAACATTTCATTAAGTTACATTATATGAAAGTTCACAAGAATGAGCCTTTAAGAGACATCCAGTAAAGCGGCTATTATAAAATGTCTTATAAAATAAAATAAGGATTCCAACAATTGGTGCAAGGAGGCATGCAAGCCAATTGGAGCAAAATACTAAGGAATTTCGAAAGCTTTTCAAATGAATTCCAACAATGAATATGTCGAGACAGTATTTAACCTCTTTTTCCATTTCAAATGTAAAATGTTAAAGTTCATGTCAGTCTGTATCAAGAAAAGAATTTGGTTTAAATAGTCGCTTTTTGATATCCTTTAGCACTTAATTCGATGTTTCATCGTGAATTGGAAAATTTTAATTTCATAAGGAATGAGAAGATAAAGATGTTCTTGTTAAAAATAATTTGAAAGCTTTAAAAATAATTCATTTTTCGTTTCTTGCTGTGAATAAATATGCCGTGTGGCTTTATGCCACTGCGTTTCGCATCAGGTAATGCCGGGCCCCGGCGCCCAACCCATCTTAAAGGCCGGCAACGCACCTGTAGCTCCTCTGGGGTTGCACGGGGTCGTGGGCGGCGGTAATCACTTACCATCAGGTGACCCGCACGCTCGTTTGCCGTGTCTTTTCCATAAAATATATATATATATATATATATATATATATCAATTATTTATTGTTTTTTATTCATGAACTTCAATTGTACACGGACAGCACAAACGTTGGACTGTGAACGCTACGGTTGTGAGTTCGATTCTCACTCGCGGACATGAAATATTTTATATGGGAACTTGGGAACCTAGTGAGAGATTCCATTTCCAGTTTTCACACTGTCAACCAAATTTTGAAATATTGCGGATTGAGTAGTGGAAGTCCACGCCGCGCTTTGCCTCCTTACTAGAGAGAAAAATGGAAATTTATTTCTTCAAATGGGATTCAACCCACAACCGCTGCATATACAGTCAGACACGTAACCGCTGCACCACGACGGCCCTCTTTATTACTTATCAACAGCAAACTCAATTTTCCATGGTCAAATGGATACAAGCGCATTTCCGATAAGATTTCCTATATTTACCCCCAGCAAGACGTTGGGAAGTAAACACGGATGTCCTGCGGCTATGGCACTTTGTCAAACACGAGTCGGTTTCAACTCGGCGTATAGTGCACCATAAATTGATTAACTCATATAATGTAAGTTTCAATGAAAATTATTTCATTCTTTTTTGGTTGTGGATAGTAAGTACTATCTACAACCAAGATACATGCTTTTATTATGTATAGGCTGTTTAAAAATATGTCAAATTAAAGACAAATCGCAACACGCGAGGCCGTTTGCGTGGACTATAAAATGTAAAATCCTTTTATTTTACGTTTCTGGAGGAATTTCAGAAAATCCTCTCTTAGTGCTATCTCACATCATGGAATGTCTTGATAACTATATGGAAAGTGAAATATAAGGTATCCTAACACTAAATTTCCGCTGTTTAGCCTGTTTTATTCGAGACAACGCTTCAAAATTGTTCAATTTTTATTTATGTCTCACCTTCTCACGTACAATCAGGCTTATCAACGCCCACATAGTTAACGTAATCCCCAAATAATTGCTTACGGCGCGCCGTCACATTCTTGGAAGCTACCTGCGATAAGCCTAAGTAAATTGTGAAATTCACAACAAAATTCCACTCTACATTAGATTCGCATTCTTATACTGACTGAGCGCTGTGTGAATACAAAAGGAGACCACTCCAGAAACTGCTTGAGAATATCTAGATGTCTATATGAAATATATAAATTGGGGCCCTCGAGTACAATGGAGTGCAACAAACTTGGTACAAAGTAGTTGTCCACAGTTGCCTATTGTTCGCGAGTTGCTTTGTAATTATGTATTATTGGCATATAATTTCGTTTATGCTCTAACGAATTTGCTTCCGGAGTATTGTTAATATACTAATTTGTTATTTGATTACTCAAAATAGTGGTTATTATGTTGTTTTATGTCAGGTTCCTACTAGGAATCAAAGTAGTATATTCTTTGGCTTTGTCTATTGCATTAAAGATGAAGACTGTATTCTATCGGTCTTATTCATAAAAAGTTATGGAACAGATAAAGTGTTCTATAAGCCCACTATAAGGAAAACGTCAAAAAATGGTATTCATAACAGCATTTTAGCGCTAAACAGTTCTATAAGCCTATTATAAAGTTATAGAGGCCAAGACCCTACTATAAGCGTTCTATAAAATAAAAAATGGCCGATTCTCAACAGCTGATCATCGAAAATGACATTTGATGTAAACAAAATATTGTAAATATTCAATTCCTGTCAATTTAGTTAATACTCAAGCTGTGTTAATTTGCCACTTTTATGATTAAAATGGAAGCGTTACAAAGCAGAGATGCTTCGGAAACGATGGTAGGAATTGAAAACACAACAGTTCACATCGAAGAAGGATGTATAGAAGGGTAATCCATTACCAAGTAGGGGTAATCCATTTTCCTTGAACAAAGAAATCTACTGTGAATTTTATAATAAACTTGGTGTGTGATCTCTGATTAGATTATAGAGGTTCTAGTACCTTATATGAAATCAAACTAATAGCTACTTGAATTGAAGATGATGGAGTCGTCGAGAGGTAAGTATTTTTATCTTACTTGACTTGAATATACTATTCATACAACATATACTCATAAAGTGACACGTATTCGTGTACAAGTACTTACAAAATTATCTTTTTCCTTACAGTATTAAGAGGATGCTGAAGAACACCATGGGTTGTCTCAAACAACCACTAGCCGGATCTGTGCCCGAGTTGCATGTGCACTTGCTCAATACTCAGCTTCTCTTATTAAAATGCCCAGTACTTTTTCTAAAGAAGAGCATATTATGACAGAATTTAGTTCGTTCTGTTCTGTACCCTCAAAACCAAAGCGAGAAAAAAATATAATGCAGCACATATGGCAAACAGAAATACTGTAGAAAAATGCTTTGGAGTGACATTCCATAGTTCTTAGGGGTACAGTAGTATAAATGCATATATGCTGTTTTACAAATTTTTTTTAGGATGAATTTTTGTAAGTCAGTTAATAAAAAGAAAATATACATTTCTATAATTTTTATTTGGTCTTCTAATATAATTTTATTTTTAAAGATTTCTTCTAAAAGTGTTTTGTTTTTCATTGTCCATCTGGGCCTCATACGGCTCTTTTCTGTAGGCAATTTCATTGTCTGCAATTTGCTGAGCAGCACTGTTTTTATTGTCATGCTGTAAACAAAAATGTAATATATATATTATCCTTTTTAATATAAGTTTTCCAAACCAGTATGTATTAATTATGTCAAAATATATCTTATTTACAAATCTGTTATACAAATTATAATATAGCTTGTAGATTGTACTGATTAATTTTTGAAAATTTGTTTCAACTTATTAATATGTTATATTATTACATAATTATAATTAGTTATTGTAGTTATAGTAATAATAATAAAACTGAATTCATTCAACATCCATGTTTATTTTTTAATCTACAAAGATTCTTGTTTGCCGGTGTGGTATGCGAGGTGTGTAAGTGCTAGTATCTAAAAAATATAATCAGAATTTCTTTCTGAGCATTGTTTAGGTAGTGTAAGTTATTTAATGTATTATGATGCAAAATAAAGTCAAATAAGACTCGTACAAGAATAACTGGTTGATAAATATACTAACAAATTATTTGTTTTTGACATTTTTAAAGTGTTATTCCACACTTAGGTATTAACAAAATTGTGGCTGAGTTGCTTTGTATAGATTGTACAGAAGGGCTTGGCTGCAAAATCTTAAATAATTAAATTGAAATTAATTTCTGGGTATTGTGGTATATATACAGTTATTTTATTCATGCAGCACAGTTAATTATGTTTAATATGTCTAATAAGTATGAATAAAACACATAAAATAAGATAGGATGGGATAGTATTTGTGTGCATCATTTCAATACATCTTTAATACAATACACATACCATTTCTTTTTCTGCTCCGGAATTGTCATATGGAAGCGATGAATTTTGTGGTATATAACATTTTATTTGTGGTTTTTTTTCTATCCTGTAATATTCCTATATCATACTTTGTTATATACTGAAACAAGAAATAATATAATTACATAATTATTTATTTACTCAAAATGAAATACTATTTGACAAAATATTCATATTTTTATGTAAATCAGATTCAAATTAATTTGAGTCTCACATGAGGGAGCCACACCGCAAGGTCACCATCACTATTTGCTGGTAGGTGGTGGACCACCATCTGTTTTTAACATCTGCTTTCTCTCAATGTACTTGTACTTCTTTAGATATTTTTCATTTTAATAATACCCCCATTGGACTTAAAATTGTAGCAGTTCCGAGTGTGAACTGAAACATTAATTGCTTTGATAAAATAAGTAACTATATACACGAAATACTCAATTATATTATTCAAATTTATCTCATTAAGTAGCTATAGTGTAAATCTTGCCATGCGGCCAGCTTTTCGCGTTTTATTTTCATTAATTGAAAACTCTGTTTCTGACCAAATCATTCAAGATCATCTATGGAATAAAAGCATAAGCATTAAAGTATAATAAGCGTATGAATGTCTCCAAAACAAAACTTACGTCGTCCAATCAGCTGTATCAGTAAAACCAACTTTATCATCCTCCAACCAATTCTCACTCATTTGCCTTTTTTACTTTCTACAATTTTCGATTCTGATGCTATTTTACAATACAAATACAATGATAATTATGTAATATTTAAAATAAAATAAACGAGGGGCACAGAACACAATGTAAACAAATATGACTGAGCGGTAACTTGTCATACCACAAACAACAAAATATGATTATAATCCGTAATAATGTCTATGATTAGACGTATTTGGTAAATCGATACACATTATCTGTAGTCAATTCGGTACAATTTCATCGTAGTGGCAACATTTTAGCTTATTAACCGCATATTAGTTATAGAAGGTTTATAGAACTGTTATGAATACGCAAAGTTATCGAACGTTTCATAAACTTATAGAGCATTTTAACTAATGAACGTTTTAAGCGTTCTATAAGGGTTTTTTTATGAATAAGACCGTATATCTTTACGTATTGTAAATTTTAAATAAAGTATATTTTGAAGAATTTATATTTATAGTTCTTTTGATCAAAACTACATAAAAAATCATCAAATTTAAATGTATATTTTGTTTATGAAAAAATATATATTTTGTAGCTTCTTGCTGTATCCTGCACATAGCAGGATAAGCAGAGAAAACCTGGGACACTAGTAATAAGACACTTCGCTCAAATTAAGACAATTCCGCATTCTGGAGGCATTTCGTGTTCAATATCGGTGTTGTTACCAAAAATATTTAATTAACATCTATATATCTAGATAACAAAATTTCAAATAAATTGACTTTGAACCCAGAATCTATAGATGCTCTAAGTAAACTTCAAATAAGACTTTCCCACTAAGCTATTAGCTAAAATCCATTAAATGTATTCAGATTGACCGATTAAATAAAGCGAGTAAACATTGCACTGAAAGCTATCGTATTCGTGATTAGAAAGGTAATTAATTTTGTCCAGTGATTGATGCGCGCTTCGACGACGCGTCGAATTCAGCATGTATTCATTAATTATTCAAGTAAGAAATACGTAACTAAGCATATCATTCTTTTCATAATAAAATATTTTTTTAAAATAAAAACTAGGCAAGTGCAAGTCGGCATCATGCACAAAGGATTCTCTATAAAAACTTCACCGTACTATCCATAAAAAAAAATATTTTAACTAAATGATCTGAGGTATTTTAAGAGACCTCTTAAAATATCTCAGATCATTTATATTATCTTCCATTATCAACATTTAGAAAAATTATGTTTGTTGTATCGAATCACCCCTAAATATTTATTTTATTCTGTTTTTAATATTAGTATATTCTCTTATAGTGGCAATAGAAATATATAATCTGTAAAAAAATTCAACTGCCTATTACCAGCAAACCAGTAACATCTGATACAGCCTGGCGACAGTCGGACTGAGAGACGGACGAAAGAGCTATTCTTTTGTCCGTCTCTCAGTCCGATATCTAAGTCATAATATCTCGTTTAACTCTTTGTACGGAACCCCAAAAATGGCACAGGAATGGAGGAATTTGCCGTGTCTTTCCATAAAAAAAATTACATTTCTTCGCTCCGGTAGAAAAAACGTAGCACCGCCACTCAATATGCAATGTCTTGAATTTGGGCTGAAAGCGGAGAACGTAGTGTTATGACATTAGTTTTTGTCTCTATACCCGACCACTACATGCAGAAGAAAATGTTGAGCTAAGCAAAACATAATCTCTAGCTTTATTTTTATTTCAATTTGGATTAGTTATTTTGCCAGGCCAGTCATGGTCATCAGTCGCGGCACGAAGTGTGACTGTAAAACCAACTGGTTGTGGGTTCGATCCTCGCTCGAGGAGATAAAAAAATTACTTAAATTGATATTACCATTTCTTCGCTCCGGTGTCGAGGCTAAGCGCGGCAGAATTCGGCAGAAAAGAGTGTCTTAACACTAAGTTCCCTCTGCCTACCCTGCTGTGTGCGGGGTACAGTGTGAAGCTGATATTTATATTTCTCTGGTCTAGAAAAAGCTTGGCGATGTGTATCGTCACAAGCAATATCACGATTTTTTGCCCCCAAATATCGACGATACAAGAAAGTTAATAGAAACATTCATAAATGGAATATTTACAACCAAAAAATATCAAAACAAAATTTGAAAAATAAGTTTTAGTATTTTAGGCAAAGTGGCGTACGCAACATTATTATCATCCATTCAATTACTAAGTCTCTAAGTGAAAGTTTTATAAAATAATAATAAAAAGTATATCTCAAAGTGAAAGTTTTATAAAATAATAATAAAAAGTTACAAAAAACAAGAACACCTGTTGAACTTCAGGATTTCCTTGGATGGCGTGAAATTTATTCGTGTTTCACAGAAATGGTCTAGATACCCAAGAATATTGGTGTGTTTGATAGTAAGCTGAAGCGTACATCCGTAGGTCTTGTTAGTAAAGTCTTTCGAGTATTTTCTTAAAAATCCAGTATAATTTTAGGCTTTTTTTTAAATTTATACTACCTATAATCTTAGAGATCAATTGTTAAATAAGTATTATTTATTTAATATGCTTATACAAGATTATGAGATCGGACCGAAAACGAATTGTGACCGGCTTACCGGATTTAACGATACAGAACTATGGGGCTATTGACATTTGAACAAAATGTCGTCCTTAATATTGGTTTTATTTCTATTCTTAAAATACCGTATAATATTATTTATCAATAAAAACACAATGTATTGTAGAATATTATTTCTGAAACATCTAAAAATAAAGAGATACCTTAAAGTTAATATTGAGGCCAGTCGTGACGGTTGACTGTATACGCGACAGATATAGATTCGGTTCCCACTCGAGGAAATTACATATTTAATATTTTCATTTCTTCACGTTGTCGTTGCAAAAGCGCGGCGTTGAATTCCGCCACTCAAGTAGCCTTCAGAATCCAGCAGTGGTTGAGTGAAAGTTCCTTATAATAGGTTACCCTGCTACAGCGGGTTACAATGTAAGGCTGAAAAAAAAGGGAATAACATACTAGGGATACACAAATAAAAGGGAGAACATAAAAGGGAATAACACTCGAAACACATAAAAACATACATTCAGTGCAACAGAACTACGTGTTTAATACAGCAAATTGCTCCTCCGCTCATAGTCAACCAGCCAGATCTATCAGTAGATTCCGGAAATAAATTCACAAAATAAAAATAATGTTTGGTCGGTCACGTAGCACAAATAAACATTTCTTAACGGCTTCTCGAGCTCGGTTAAGGTCTTAAACCACCGTTTAACGTCGCCTCAGACAGTTTAGTGCGAATTCTTCGCCGGTCAACCTACTGAGCTGAACAGAGGAATTCTTATTGACTATTAGGCCTATTTTATTGCGTAGTTAGAGTTATTAGATCTATATAACAGAGTCTGTTATATCAAAGTGGAAATGTGTTTTGGTACACATGATGATTGTGAGTTCAATCCTTTTATAGTGATTTATTTAAGTTACGCTTATTTACGGCTTCCTCCGGTTGGTCAAATGGGTAAAAATATTAGCTAACGGGTTATGCATGTCACAAACACATTCTGAGGTTTATATTTAAATCGCTTACAACTTTCAGAGCGATCTTCAGATGTAGTTCTCATTCACAGATTATTGAAACGGCGTCTCAAGGTCGATCTCAGAGTTGAGGTTTGTTAAATACGCGGTATAAATACGGGCCTGAATATGGCAGGTATCTCTAAGAGCTGGTGGGTTACATCGAAACGTAACCGTGACGTATTATATTTCAACACTTTCTGGTGAATTCTGGAAGTTTAATTGCGGAGATCAACGCCACGCTTTGCCTCGAAATACTTTCCTAAAACTAAGAATTATTTTTACATTCTACATTGTTCAATATGCAGATAAAATACAAAAAAATACATATTTATAATGATAGAGTAATTTGATAAAATGTTTATATTAAATAACTTTAGTATAGGTCAATGACTGGCGACTGCTAGTTTGTGAATTTCATTAATTTGTTTAGACTTCGATAGTCTCTAGTTGTTTCTTATAATTTGTTTTTCTTAACAACTTGTCCTCTGTTCTTTATTATATTTTTATAGCAAAAAAAATCAGCTTCACGCTGTATCCCGCACATAGCAGGGTAGGCAGAGGGAATCTAGTGTTAAGACACTCCGTTCCCCACTTTCTGCCGAGTTCTGGAGGTACTGCGAGTTGAGTGGCAGAAACTCAACGCCGCGCTTAGCCTCGATACCAGAGCGAAGAAATGGAAATATAAATTTAAGTAACTATTTCATCTCGTCGAGCAGGTATCGAACCTACAACCAGTCGGTTTTACAGTCACACCTCATGCCGAAAATTTTATAGACTTTATAGTAAAAAATACATTTAAATATTTTTTCTGATTACAGTAAAACATGCCACTATGACTACTAAATAGCTTTTACTACCGACAACACTAAATCTCAGAACATTTCATTCAAATAGGATCTTCGGAGTCCAAAGGCTAATTTTCAAACAAATCGACGTTCGAAGGTAACCTCAGATTGTTTGCGTTGCCCTCCCAATACTCTGCCAGTTTACCTCTATTCAAGCTTTAATAAACTGAATGGTCAGGTTGATCACAATCTTTACAATTGAAGGGTCGAACCATACCTTAACCAACCTTAATTTTATGTAAGGCCAGTAGTGAATTCGATTCTTACTAGGGAATTTCTTATTTACTTACTTCTTGCGTACTTCTCGCTCTGGTGACGCGACAAAGCGCAGGGTTGAGTTCCGACACACAACAGGCAATGCATCCAGTGTTGGGAATTTGAATGAAATGTTTTATCATAATTTTCCAAGGTTCAGTTTTAGAAGTATGAACCCACGACTCTTGGAAGCGTTCTAATTTCCATATATTTTCACTAAAATTAGTATTTATATTTAGATTTATATTAAAGAAATTTACATTTGAAATCTTCAATATTGTCGATCCATCCATTGATAAAAAGCGCATTCTACACAGTACTTTTACTCCGAATTCTAACAACGCAGCCTCAAAAGGTACTTATCCATAATCTCGGACAGCACAAAAGCCGCACAAAACGCAAAAGTATCTTCACAATTGAATATTTATAGCATTTTCCAAATAAACCAAGGATCGATCTAATACACTTGTTCAACTCAAACACATTTTGCATATCGTACCTTCTCGTTTTAATTAATTCAATAGTATTAGAGGCTTTCCACCCGATTGCCCGCTGCACGAGGATGGTAATGGACTGCCAAGGCCGGTGGAAGCTTTCGTTTCTGGATATCTGTAGATAGTTACATGCGCAACGTACGTTTTACTGAATATTTATTGTTTTTATAATTTAGGCTAGTTTGGCTCAGGGGCACAACTGCGAGACTATGAACGTGGTTCAATTTCTATTCGAGAAATAAAATATTTTGTGTGTTTATTTATTTGCCCTGGTGACGAGGTAGAGCGTGGCGTTAAGTACCGTCACTCAACTTGCAGTATTTCAATTTTTTTCGGAAAGAATGGAAATGTAGCTTTATATTCATTTAAAAACAGATGTTCCTTTTTAGATTGTTGGTCGACGATTGTTGAAACAGAAATTTAGACTAACATTGTCATGCTACTGTTAAATAACGTTTTAGAAATTAAGTTCTAATACGAAATAATTTTATAATATATTATAGATGCAAATGAGAATATACATATATTTGTAATATCCAATTTGTTGCAAGAAGAAAAAAGAAGAAAAAAAATTATTATAAATTTTATATTTCATTACTTTTTTTTCTTTATTTATTTTAAGGGTTCCTTAGCTCAAAAGATAAATTCTGGACTTTTATAGAATTACTTTGTTGTCTGTCGGTGCGTCATTCCCGACTATTTATCTCGAGAGCGTATGCTTACCAAGCTTTTCTTTGGTCCTTAGGAACATAGAAAAAGTCAAAGTCAAGAATCAAAAAATACGAGCATTTGTGCATCATCTATAAGGTACTTCCCGTGAACCTATAATTTTGAAATTGGACCTATAGTTTTTACATTTGATATTTTCATAATAATGTCTAATATAACACCTTTCAAAAATCTTATTTTATAAATAATGCGTTCTGAGTTCTGCACTCACTATATATACAGAACGACGGTCGTGACACTCGGGATGACAATACATGAACTCGTCTAGATTAATATAGTATTAAAAATATATAAATTGTATTATTTATAATTAACTATGTTATTTATGTGTATTGCCATGCATATTTTATTTTATTTATTTACTTACTTTTGACTTATATCCAAGGTCATACTGTTACAACACGTTACATAACCTTAAGAGGGGATTTGATAGCTATAGGTACATATAGATCTATTAAACAGTTAAAAGAAATTTTAACTGTTTTCTCAATTTATAAATAATTTTGCAATCAAACAAGTTAAAATAATATCGAATTGAATAAAACAGTTGCTTTTTGCGCGATTGCTCCGAATATATGCAATCGTCCATGCACAATTACTGTGCGACAGTTTGCGGTTGAAGGTATTTTATGAAATATAATTAATGTTATTATACAAGAATACAGATTTTAAAATGACTGCCATCATCAGCTTCGTTACTCCAAAAGTTTTTCGTAAACTCGTTCAAAAATTATTTTATTCTTAAAAACAATGTTTTTGTGTTTTTAAAAAAATACATAATTATGGCTTATACTTTCCACATTTAACGCCTATTTCAGAGATGCTCTGCAGAGTATAGAAACTCAACGTTCCAT
This sequence comes from Heliconius sara, assembly GCA_917862395.2. Taxonomy (NCBI): domain Eukaryota; kingdom Metazoa; phylum Arthropoda; class Insecta; order Lepidoptera; family Nymphalidae; genus Heliconius; species Heliconius sara. Next base: position 2,889,683 of record OU860783.2, on the reverse strand, counting down.
TTAGCATTTTTTCATTCTTCTTCACGTTGTAGTACCTGCAGGGTAGATAGAGGGAACCTAGCATTAAGCCATTCTATTCTTTACTTGCCGCTCAACTCTCTGTCCGTTGAGTGTCAACGCGATTGTCTTTTTACCAAGGTGATAAAATGATAAAACATATTTCCCGAGTGGGAAAAGAACTCCTACGATAATTCCTTTTATATTTTACAAATATTTGGCAAATAAAGTTAAGCTGAGACATTATGACATTATTTTACTAATTTATTGTTATAATTTTTTCAATTACTAAATGGATTATAATTTAATACACAAATACACTCGTATGGTCTTGTTGTAATATGTATAACGTTCACAGCATTACCATACAAAATCAAATAAAACTTCAATTCACAACTTCATTCACGCCACAACTCAACTCCCTACTATATCAAGAGACGAAACAGTAACAAGTACACAACTCAAATTCATTACCAAAACTTTTCCTAATCAAAATTTGATGCCAGAGCACCTCAGCAGTTCGTGAGCTTAATGCCGTCGTACAAATATTAATAATCTACGGGAACTTTCTAAGCATATGTCGCCTCAGGGTGGTCTCATGCATTATGCATACGTCTGATTGTACCACACTCAGGTCCGCTGAGTTCTTTACAAACATACCCACATCCGTATTTACTTGGCCGCGTTTCGGAGTATATATATTTTCTTGTGGCATATTGCGGATTCCATTCGGGATTTTCTTCACAGCTCGTGAAGGATGGGGAATGTCGAAATTTGATAATTGGTTGGTTTTGTAAAACGTTTTGTTTATATGTTAATAGATTGATCTTTAATATTTGTTTTGATTTGTATTTGTATAAAGATTCATTATATTTTAGTATCATTACATCATAGGATACAGCGTGAACCTAAAAAAGTATTTCACATATACTTTTAGGAACCCGAAGTGGTGAATGGCCTCTGTTACAATCATTTTAATTGTGAAATAAACAAAAAAATAATCAAATAAATCAGCTTCACGCTGTATCCCGTATACAGCAGGAGGGAACCTAGTGTTAAGACACTCAACGTTCCACACTTTCCGCCCATTTTTTTGAGGCATTGCGTGTTGAGTGGCGAAACTCAACGCATTTCCCTTGGTGCCAGTGCGAAAAAATTAAAATATAAAGATATAATAATTCATTCTCTCAAGTGGGAATCGAACACATGGGACAGCCATCGCGCTTGTGCCCCAAATATAATTATCAAATAAGAAATTATTACAATATAAGTACATATAATTAACACGGCGATACGTCAGCATAGCTAAATGTTATCCGCAAGGTAAACGTTTACACATATGTGTGTTAATAAAAAGAATTTAAAAAAATGTAAATGCTGTGGAAATGTGACCGCTTTGTAAAATATGTGCAATCAGTTCAGCTGACCGAATCTAAAATAAAAAGATACTCAGAACGACAGGCTTATACCAACGATGTCACATTAAATTAAGAAGAATATGGTTAGGTTGTTTGGGCATGGCGAGTAGCATGTAAGAATGGGAAAGAGGATTTACGAATCAAATGTGAGTGATAAGAAAGGCGGGTTGCTTGATCTTCAAAACTACAGTTTTGATGGTACTAGGGAAAGGTCCCGTACAGCATGAGACTCCCCGGAAGGCTTTTATTAACAGCTAATGTCGGTGAACGAGGCGGAAGAGATTCCTCTATCAGAAATTAGAGTTCGGTGATTCGTTCTCCTTGGCTATTCCGTTAGGGATAAAGCTTGAAGGTAGAAAAAAATCTACGTTAAGAGTACACTCCTATAATAAACCTTTGCTTTCTCTAATATGCCTTAAAAATAAGCGGAAAGAGGGCACGGAGTGTCTTAAGATTAGGTAGCCCTTTCGGGCTGATATGGTGATACGGCTTGAACCTGATACAATAAACCTTAATATAATTCTATATGACACCCTACATCGCTTTTCGGGTATTATAAGCCTTATATACATTTACATCAAAAGATATAACATTTTGTTGTAACATGAAAACTAAGAGCTTCATTCGCCCTCCAAAAGGAAAATAAGTATATAATAAATTGTAATGGCGTGCTAACAATGGAGTTTGATAAGAAAAGCATTCCCATGTTCAGAATCAGTCACGTTCGATAACACACTTTCGCTACCGTGATTTACAGCCGCAAAGGAAATTGTAGCTGTAAAATGAATTACTGAATGAGTTTCGTATTCACTATTGGTCTCTAAAATGAAATCAGTTAAAGCTATAGCGTGTATTAGAAAATGTGAAATCAATTGAAATTGAAAATAACGATAAAGAAAGCAGCTTTACGCTTTTTTCGTATACCAAGACCGTTCTCGGTATACGTAATGCAGGTTATCTCCTAAGAGAACTTAGGTTTATGACACTCCGGTCCCAACTTTCCGTCGGATTTTCGAGGCAATGCGTGTTGAGTAGCGGAACTCAACGCCGTGCTTTTCCTTTTATTAGAGTGAGCACTTTGTTCACGACCATTTTGCTCTGCTATTGTTTAAAATGCGAGATACAGTACAACGCAAGTTATTTTAGTATTTTTTTCTTTTCTTGGTGTCCACGACCCGAATCCTCAAGTAATACCAACATTATATGATTTTGGGATATTATAAAAAATGCTAAGAAATAAACTCTCAATAGGAAGCTAATGATATATTATGAAAGATGATCTAAGATGCCGGTCGTGTCGTGCAGCGCCACGAATGACTGTAAAACCGACTGGTTGTGGGTTCGATCCCCACTCGAGGAGATGAAATATTTACTTAAATTTATATTTCCATTTCTTCGCTCTGGTGTCGAGGCTAGGCGCGGCGTTGAGTTCTGCCACTCAACACGCAATGCCTCCAGAATTTGGCAGAGAGTGGGGAACGGAGTGTCTTAACACTAGGTTCCCTCTGCCTATCCTGCTGTGTGCGGGATATAGCGTGAAGCTGATTTTTAATTTTTTGATCTAAAATAATGAACCGACCAAGTGCGAGTAAGACTTGATCACGAAGAGTTTCTCACTATTACTCATATCTATAAAAACGACAAAAATATAATGTCCGTTCTGAGGAAGTTTTTTTTGTTATAGTTATATAAGTACATAATAAATTGTAATATGAAGATCTAAACTGTAACTATTTCGGTTCATGATATACAGCACGCTTATAAAGAACCACAAATAAACAGACACACAAGACAATCTGACTTAAGGTTGGAAGCCTAAATTGGAAGACGGAATGATCTCTGATATAAATAAATATATTAAACTTACAACTATACTTACATTTAAACGTAGAATTTGAACCTGTGAAAATATAAATATCATAAAATAGTTTAGTTTTCTTACAACTACGAGAGAACAATGTTCCGTGAACAAAGATATATTGAAAGTTTGAGTTTAAAAGTATTATAACCGTTCTGTTTCTCGGTGAATTTTGTCGACAAATCTAACCTTTTGAGAAAGTGACTCTCTCTAAATCGAATATGGACGTTTTAAAAGAACTTTATAAGAAAGAATCGACGCCATCTTCGATAGTCGTGCAGTTGAAATGTGTTATATAAACGTTGTCTATTCTACATACTTTCTTTTTCATTCCAGAGATGTATAATATTAAAAATTTAATGAAATTAAGTCAGCTTCACGCTGTATCCTGCGCACAGGCAGAGGGAACATAGTGTTATGACATATCGTTTCCCTCTTTCCGCCGAGTTCTGGAAGCGTTGCGAGTTGAGTGGCGGAACTCAACGCCGCGCTTTGCACAAAACATTTTAATATTTCATTTCATTGGGGATCAAACCCACGACTTGGGTGTGTGAAACGAATCGAATTATGTGTATCCTTAGTTTGCCACTACCACAATTTAAAGTGACCTTGAAAAAAATACTAACAAGTAAAGCTTATTACACTGTTCAAGAATATTTAGAAGATAAACATATATGGAATTAATGTCTATTGAATGTAATGCAGGATATCTGTAAGTTTATGTAATACAATTATATATTATGCCAATGACTTTGAAAAGAGCAACTGTTGAGTTTCTTGCCGGCTCTTCTCAGCAGAACTGCCTTCCGAACCGGTGGTAGCTTTTTTTTTGTCTATATTTTCATTTGACGATTCAAAAGTGCTTACAAAAGTTTATTTGAATAAAGAATATTTTGAATTTGAATTTGAATTTGAATTTATGTTTTAAAGATGAATTGATGATAGTTCTAGAAGATTGAGACCTTATTACAAACTATGGTGCTATTTATTTCCTATTCCTACGCGCCTACTTCTTACTGCGTACAAAAAAAAACGAAGCCAAATTCTTGGCCAGTTTATCTTCTGCCATTATTTATTTTTCATGAAATATATAGTTGTATTACAATATGAAGAAAATGGAGAGTTAATTTCGTAAAGACGTATTTCAGAAATGACCGAAGCCCAAAATATGGACGAAATGCCAATTAATAGTTAATTTCACGATAAAATAATATTATTCATTATTAAAATACTATTATTACTTTCAGATCCTTTTGTAATTAGCTCATTAAAATTTATTAGTCCATGAGCACGGCTTATAAAGTTAATTTTGTTAAGTATGAATTAATGTTCATTTGGGACTACAGAATATTTTTATCGTACTTTTTTTATTTAGGAGCTTCACGTTTTTTTTTTCACTTAGGTTAGGCATAGAGAACCTAATATCAAGACGACTTTATTCCTCACGCACCATCCACGTGTGAAATATTTTATAATATTCATTTTCTCACTCCGGTTACGAGGCAAACAGGTACTGAGTTCTGCCACGCAATGCTTTGAGAATACGGCGGGAATTAGAGAATGGAGTGTTTTGACACTAGATGTCCCTCTGTCTTCTGTTATGTGTGGGATACAGGTTACTTCTCAATTATTACGCTATTAATAAAGACTATATCGTAATAGAATATAGCTTATCACAAGTATTTATACGAATTGTAGCCCGCAACGTCGCTTCCGTGGACTAAAAAACGTAAAATCCAGTTTTTACAGCTCCCACAGAAATTTCGACAATTTCTCTTTGTGTTTCTCTCTTTTTGTCTGTTTTACTTTTCGAGGGCACGACATAACATCGACAACATGTCAAATTGCAGTGTTTTGCGGGTAGTCGTTTTGGCTACATACATAGGGGAGAGGGGGGCACATTCGAACGATTTTTAAACTTTGTGTCATATCTAAAAATTCTAGTTTTTAACTTCTTTACTATTTCACAATACTTAGTCAAACTATTGTGCCACAAAATCGTAGCATCATATGTAGGAGAATGTATAAGTTAAAAGTGCAATATCAATTTTAGTAGCAGTAGTCAAATGTCCAAAACTGCCCCCCTTCCGGGGTAGCTTTGAATATATAGGCAGGGGCAGTTATGAACTATCATTGAATTTAATAAAATTTAAAGGCTTATCAAACTTTTAAGTCATTTTATTAATAAACTTAATACTAGAAACGATGGAGATCAAATATCAGTATCATGTTAAAACTTAAAAAATAATATAACTAGTTTAATACAGCGATTGTATTAGTACTAGTGTTAAATAACATAACATTAATAGACTTTAGAAAACGAACAAACAAAAAAGTAACTTTGGCTTCGTAGAAGTAATTAGAATTAGAGGATTAAGCATATATACATACATCTAATATATTTAATCTAATTATTATTATGGAAATAAAACAAAATATTCTTTAAATAAACAGCTTAGTACCCTAATGTGAACTTAGAGAAATTAAATTTAAAGGAAAACATGGATGTAGTACGTGACGTAACCAGCATCTGAAACTGAGGGAGGTAGTCTACGTAAGAAAAAAATATCAGCTTCACGCTGTATCCCGCACACAGCAGGGTAGGCAGAGGGAAACTAGTGTTAAGACACTCCATTCGCCACTTTCTGCCGAATTCTGGAGGCATTGCGTGTTCAGTGGCAGAACTCAACGTCACGCTTAGCCTCGACACCAGAGCGAAGAAATTGAAATATAAATTTAAGTAAATATTTCATCTCCTCGAGTGGGGATCGAACCCACAACCAGTCGGTTCTACAGTCACACTTCATGCTGCTGCGCCACGACTGGCCTCAAGTCTAGTCTACGTAAGACTTTTGAAAAACTAACGTAGCACTTGTCCTCTTTCTCAGGAAAGATAAAAATTACACAAACTACTTTTTTACTATTCACAGATGATGAAACATTCGCTAAAACGGAGTCTTCAATATTTGTAGTGTAATTCCATTTCGTAGTCTTCATACGCACAGGTAACAGTATCTTCATTCTTTTCACAGTTTTTCTTGACACGGCAAACGAGCATGCGGGTCACCTGATGGTAAGTGACTACCGCCGCCCACGACCCCGTGCAACCCTAAAGGAGCTACAGGTGCGTTGCCGGCCTTTACGATGGGTTGGGCGCCGGAGCCCGGCATTACCTGATGCGAAACGCAGTGGCATAAAGCCACTACTTTACGCCGGTTTTAAATGCCGGGGGTGGTAATGATCCGGTCGAGTCTGCCCATGCGTGTTGCCATTGCTCGCGACGTGACTCTACCACACGTACTTTAGTCGCCTCCTACGACGCCACCAGTACCGGGATGATCCTATTCTAGGCGGGGATCACACGGCACCGTAAATTGTCATTTCCTATTCTGATTCCAAATGCATTTTTGAGTCAGTTTCTTGTGAAGAAAAGTTGAGTATAGTTTTGTTTTCCTTTCGTTATTTTTTTCGGTATTTTTTTATATATAATAATAAGTTTACAATGCCCCCTTTATTTTATTCAAAGTTGCCTCAGTGGTATTTGAAAAATTACAAACTTTTTTTTTTAGTAAAAGTTTAAAAATTGTAGTAATCTCTAGTTTATTGCATGATATATGAAACATTCTAAGCAAAAAAGGAAAATAAAACCCTGTACATTGAATTGGATCCCTGCGATTGTTACGCGTTTATTTAAAAATGCATAAAATTTATACTCAAAATCAAGTAGTCAACGGTCACTCCTCTCCTCCTTCTCTCCTCACTAGTCACTCGTCGTAGCTTAACGGCTGGCTCTCCTTCATATATCAGCGGTGACAAGTGACACGTGTGCAAGTTAGTGCTGCCACTACTAAAAAAAATCTACTAAAATTTCTTTTTAAAGTAGCTCAGTTAACACATATTTTCAAAGATGCCCCTGTACTGAGCTACCCCCCTCTCCCCTAGGTAGTCGAAGATTACATTGGACATTCAGTACAAAAGGTCAATTATTCCCGAGTCCGCTATAAAAGATAATAATCTAATAAATATTTAATGTTTAATGAATATTAAGCTGTTTGCTGTCAAGAGGGTTCGGTTTCGATGTCTCATCAATACGATACCGGGTGAAATTTGACCAAATTGTCAAATAATAATGTAAATGGAATTCAATATTTGTGAAGTGTAGCGGAGATTCTTATAATATAGGTAGAGCTAGTAGAGTATAAGTTCTAATGTGATTCGATTCTATCTTTCATTATTATAAAGATACTTATTTTGAAAGATTGTAATTACATAAAAAAATATATTTTCTAATTCTTTATCATGCATAGCAAGGAAGCTAATCAGAAGCCAGAACAGAAATAGTGTTAAGATACTCTGGTGTTCGCTATGAATGACAGAAATGAACGCCGCGCATTGTCTTATTAGTGGAAAAGGGGGATCCCCCTTTTCCACTAATAAGACCTACTACAATCTACAGATTATGTCTTATATAAAATAAAAATCGGTCCAGTGTTAGTTGGACTCATACTCCGATGGTTCCATGGTAATTTCAGGACGACGGAAAGTATAATTTATAAAAGTTGACAAACTCAAATATGTGGAAATAATATTATTTGAAATAAAAATTAAATTAAATTAAATTAAATTAAATTAGCTTCACGCTATATCCCGCACACAGCAGGGTAGGCAGAGGGAACCTAGTGTTAAGACACTCCGTTCCCCACTTTCTGCCGAATTTTGAAGGCCTTGCGTGTTGAGTGGCAGAACTCAACGCCGCGCTTTGCCTTGACACCAGAGCGAAGAAATGGAAATATAAATGTAAGTAAATATTTCATCTCGTCGAGTGGGGATCGAACCCACAACCAGTCGGTTTTACAGTCACACTTCGTGCCACTGCGCCACGGCCGGCCGTAGATTTATAAATCACAAACTTATAATAGTACTTTATTTGAAATAAAGTACTATTATAAGTTTGTGATTTATAAATCTACGTAAGTACTTAAAAAAACAGAACAAATAAAATCACTTTTTTTTTATGGAAAAGACACGGCAAACGAACGTTCGGGTCACCTGATGGTGAGTGATTACCGCCGCCCACGACCCCACCAGAGGAGCTGCAGGTGCGTTGTCGGCCTTTAAGGTGGGTTGGGCGCCGGGGCCCGGCATTACCTGATGCGGAACGCAGTGGCATAAAGGCACTACTTCACACCGGTTTTAAATGCCGGGGGTGGTAATGATCCGTTCGAGTCTGCCCATGCGTGTTGACATTGCTGGTGATGTGACTCTACCACACGTACTTTATTCACCTCTTACGACACCACCAGTACCAGGATGATCCTACTTAATACTACTTAAAATATAGTTATAAAATTATCTTATATAATAAATATAAAATTATCCTACATTTCGAGCCATCCAGCGATACTTATTTTATTTATATTGAAGCAGAAATGTATAATTCAATTTACAATTTATTTGCTCTAATATTTTTGTTATGTTAGTTTTATTTCTCTCAAGAATCAAGGTATAAAATGTACGATTTTGATAAAATATCCAATATTTTTTGCGGTTTGAAATACTAAAATTACCATAAATAAAATGTGTAGGTGAAAAGTATAATAAATTAAAATAATTCAATTCTGAATATAAATAATCGCTATATTTTGTAATTTGAAGGAAATAATAACGTAATTAATATTTTTAATATTGCGAAATATAATGTTGGCTGAGTAAGTTACTGTCAACGTCAAAGTTAAAAAAAAGAAAGAAGATGGCGGACGCGTCGTACGTCGGTCGCGGTGAAGAAGAAGAAGTTTTAATTTATAATTTATATATATTTCGTTATATTTTATATTTACAAAGCTTGAGAAACATACGTTATAAGTGCTTTCACAATTTACGATTGTTTGTTTAGGAATACTTCGTCGGTAAGTTTGTAATAAATTAATATAAAAATAAATAATATTAATGCATGTAATGCCATTAATATATTAATATACATATTATTTTATTATTAAACGGAAATAAATGAATATGTTTTGTAAGGTATGTAAAATTTTTAATAATGTACGTAAAATGCTTGCCGCCATATTTGTTAGATATATGTCAATTGTGAAATTAAAGTTATATAGGTTTAATGAATTATAATTATAAATGTAATGCTTATATATATATTCATAAATATATAAATTTAAAAATATCACTTATAATATGATACATACATATTTTTTTATATCAAATAAAATTATTTTTAAATATTATTTATAATATTCAATGTCTGACAAAAAAGGCAATCTGTCAATATATTTAATTAAATATTGTAAAGACAGTAGATGGTAACAAATTATAAATTATTAACTCTTTAATACGATCATTGGAGTTCATTGACCCTGTGTTTTAGTAATAATTGATGTTGAGTAACACAAGACTGTTTCTTGGCGTCACTGGTACTAATATGCTTGGCTAGGTATATTGCTATGGCATTTAATTATTATATAGTGTTTATTTCAATCTTGCGGTGCGCTTAAATAAGTAAGTAATGCTTGAAGAAAGTTATGGTTATGACACTACGTTTTCCATTTTCTTGCTTATGTTACGAGGCGTTGCATATTGAGTGCCGCCACTCAAATTAACGCTGAGTTTTTGCCTTGATTTCAGAGCGAAGAAATGAAAATATTAATAAATAATAATAACATCTTCTGTAGTGGAGGTGGGTTAAAACCCATAGCCGTTGCGTTACTTTCACACTCTTACGCCCTTGCGCCACGACGGCCTCAAAATGCTAGAAATATTGTCTTTACATCAAAAATTATAAAATTTTAAAAAAATCTACGTCGACGTTATAATTTTATACCATGCAAATATGTAAATGCACTTGTGATCGCTGATGTAAGGTGAACTTGTAATTTTATACATTTTAAACATAATTTTTCTATAATGTGAGGCTTTTTTTTGTAACATTTTGTTTCTTATTTTAGCTTCACGCTGTTTTGTGTATATAAGAGCACCGCATAGTACCGTATATAACTAACTCAATAGCCCTCAAACTCCGTCGTGCTTTATTTCACGTAAGTGGAGTAATGCATATATAATCTAATACATTCATTATTTTCCTTTCCTCGCTATGGGTTAACAAACTGCGGCGTTGAGGTCACTAAATACGTGGTAAGTGGAAAGTGGGAAAACAGTGTCTAAAACCAGGTTCGCTCTGCCTAGGTTGCTATACAGGTTGTAACGCGATCGTTGTCCATGGGTAGAGGATCTCAGTCCTATCCATTCAACCCCATGTATGTTCGAATATTCTTAGTCTTTCGGTAGAGATTTGAGAAACTGTGATGTTTTGGAAAAAAGTTGGTAATAATAATTCTTGAAAAAAAGACAAATACAATCCGATTGTTGAGTTGTCTGAGCTCGTAATTTTTTTTCTCATAGAGCTTTTGTTTCTATCTTAAAAATAACATACACACACAAACACATACCTACACCCACACGCGCACACACACAACACTAAAGGGCAATAGCGAATATGATTACTTCTGATTTTTTCCAGAACTTTCAGATATACCATTCAGATATCACTTTTTTTATAGGTGAAGCATTCCCATATTATCGAACTTGGCAGTCTTTCACATTTTTGTTTTGGGTGGGATTTCATTTATTTTTGTAAGATTGTTTATTTTATTTTTTTCTTATGATTAAGTTAGTTAAGGAAATGTCTCATTTATCCTATCTTTTAGATTTTTTAATATGCACTATGCTTCTTACAAAGAAATTAACTAGATTAACTAAATGGACTAGATTAACCAACAGACTGACATGACATGTTATCATATAATATTATGTTCATTCCACTATGTACTTTATACTACGAGTCTAATTCTTTTTTCTACGCTTGCGTGGCACTGTTTGAATATGATCTTGATGTTGATATTATAATCCTATTTTACAATTAATTTTTAAGTAATTTATACGTATACAATAAATAATCTCCGTACACCTATAAAATGTACCTACTTACAAATAGTTAAAACAACAACGTCTTTAGTTGTTACCTAAGTAAGTATGCTACCTACCAGCATTATAATTGGTGGTCTATTGTGTAGCCTAGAATAGGCAGTGCAGCGCAGTGGCATCTTCATTATTAGCTGATCTTTTACCACACTATGATCGTGAAATCGCCTCGTCTGTCCAGCAGTGGACGTCTGCCGAGCTGACGAATGGCTGATTAAAATATCTGAATCCGACCGACCACCTTTATTTCTTGAATTCTAACCGTGGGATTCTAGCGCATAGGTATTGGTTTGGTAGTGACACCTGCTTTGCACGCCGTATGTCGTCGGCGGGTTTGAATTCCGCCGACAGACAACACAGAGGTTTGTCTTTGTGTCGGGCGCATTTATCAATAATCTAGATGAGTATACATGTAGGTACCAACTTAAATAAGTACTCACTTATTATATATTCATTTTCGCTCCATACTTATAGTGGATCAAAGTTACACATTCGTTATTTTCGAAAGTGACCCACACTTGGCCTTTTCAGATTTTTACTTTACTTTGATTAAATACAAACCTTCGTAACGAATTTCAGGTCACTACGACCATTCGAATATATATATATATATATATATATATATATATATATATATATATATATATATATATATATATATATAGATAAATTTAGTTCGTTTTAGTTCCTTAGAGGTATAAATTTACACCTTCATTATTTTTAAAACTAACTCACACTTGGCCATTTTCAGATTTTTCCCTTTACCTTGACTTAAAGACCTACCTCCATGCTAAATTTCAAGTCAATACGACCATTGGAAGTGGTCTAGGTTTTTGATGAGTGAGTCAGTCAGTGAGTGTATAGTAAAAATAGCGATTTTCTGACATCAATATCTCAAGACTTACAATAGATATATTAATGAAATTTTGTATTTTAGATTAGTAACGGAGTCTCAACAGATACTAGATTTTAAATAGGCGTAAATAAAATAGATTTTGAGTTATAGGGGAGTCAAAATTGGCCCGAATAAATTCGAGTAATATAACCGACGGCCGGCTTGTCGCTTTTTTGCTAGAACTTGGCGGACACACTGTCGTGTGTCTAGATTGTCATTAGCCATAGATGAGCCATAGATAGGCACCTTCTTTAAATATAATATAAAAAAAATTAATGTCTACATAAAATCAAATAAATGTTTAGCAATGTCTACATAAAATCAAATAAATGTTAGCATAGAATTATATATTTTTAAAATCTATCTATAGTTTTTATTGAGCGACCCATTTTTTCAAACGTGATTTATATTATAAATAAAATAACGTCTATTAATCCACAATTCAACTAGTAACTGGAATATTTTAACATTTATTTTACTAATCACCTGGACGGTTTATATAGGATTATTGAGTGTGAACTTTCAAAATGGAGGTGCCCTTATACTAGGCTCTCTCTCTCTCTCTCTGCCCTTCTTTATGCAAATTACAAGCAATCTATAAAGAAGAAATGTTTCCTTGGAATCTCTTCTAAACTCTATTTAAGTTCCTTCTTAAGTAAAACTAACTAAGCACTAAGGTTAAAAGAAAATAAGTGATCCATATATTATTCTTTATCCCGAACAAAACAAGAAGCTCACGCACTTGGAAGGTAGTATAACGAAAATTTCATTTAAGCCCGACAAGTACTTTTTACGTGACTCACATGTTAAAGAAGTGATGAAACTATTTCAACAACTGTCTGTGGCTTCTCATATAATTTAAGTTTACGACGTTCATATTATAGGGCTTTTAACATACGAATAAAATAAAAGAATAAAATATTAATAAAAGTAAATTATTTATTGTTTAATAATTTTTCAGCTTCACGCTGTATCCCGCATATAGGAGGGTAGGCAGCGGCAACTCCGTTTTACACTGTCCACCGAATTTTCGAAGCATTGCTTGTTGAGTCAAATTCAACGCCGTACTTTGCCTTGTTACAATAGCGAAGAAATTAAGATATTAATTAATAATAGTTCATCCCTCCAAGTGGGAATCGAACCTACAAGCTACGCGTGCCCAGTCACATGCCACGATGGACTTTACGAATGGACACGATTAAAATAAAAAATATATATTTAAGAAAATTATATTTGGTTGAAACGTGTATCCTCTTCTTTATGTATATTATTAGACTTTAGAGTATATATCGTAATATTTCTTTGATTCATTTTCATTTACAAAAGTACGAGTGACAACGTCCTAGCTTGTGTAGATCTTTCTCTCTGTCTGTCTGTGTCTGTGTATATTAAAAAATATATTAAATATATGTAATTCATTTAGATAGAAAGATCAGTTTTAGCTTTGATTTCCGCCTCTCAACGCACAATGCCTCCAAAATTCGATGAAAAGTGGGGACCGGAAATGTTGTCAATTAAAACGGACTGTCTTAACACTAGGTTCCCAGATTCCCTCTGCTCACCCTGCTATAAATAGGATACAGGCAAATCTAAAAAATAAAATACGCTAGTAAAATTTTCATTTCAATCGGACAAAAACTACTAAACTAGTTTCCCAGGTTCCCTCTGCCTACCCCGCTATATACGGGACACAGCGTAAATCTAATAATAAATTTATAGCTTAATAAAATTCACATTTCAGTCAAATAAATTCCAAATACCACCACAATGGCGACTACAAAACCTACCAAAAGACCTAATATTGCTTTCAAACTATTAAGTAAAAGTACCAACATTAACTTAATACAGTCTAGACTAGACCAATATATTCCGATGGCATTTTACAGTGGCATTTAGCATAAACCATAAAAAACAGAAGGTACCTCAAAGGTATCTGGCACGGTCGAACACTTAAGCGGGTTGGAGCACTCGGTTGATTAGACTGGGGCAAATTATGCGAATTAACAATTGCGCTCGCATTCGTCTTCTTACATACAATGTGAATTGGGTCGTGTACAGTGGGAATGGGATTAGATCTTTAATGGATGTATTGGGATATTTTTAATTGTTATTATATTAAAATGGATTGGGGCTATGAAGATAACAGGGTAGGCAGAGGGAACCTGGGAACCTAGTGTAGATATATTTTCAATACAAATATTGAAAGCTAGCTTACGGTTTTATTTTGCTTTTAGCAGGGTGGGGAAATGACATCAGTTACTACCAATTAAATATTCTATTATTAAAATATAGTTACAGAGGTGAAACTTTCGTGGCTTATAGGCACCAGCGTGCGACTGTAAACGTGACGGTTGCAGGTTAGTTTAATATTTTCCTTCCCTTGCTCTCTCTAGTAACGAGGTAAATCGTTGTGTTGGTGTCACGAATGGAGTGTCTTAATACTAGGTTCCTAGATTATCTCCGGCTGTTATATGCGGGATACAATGTGAAGCTAAAAAAACAGAGCTATATTTCCCTGCTTATTCAAAAAATATATGTAAATTCATAGATAAAATTATAAAACTCCTCGTCTTACCTACTCTGTGTAAGTATCCAAAGACGCCTTACTTATAATTCCGCTCAACGGGCGCCTAACTGATTACTCTTGCACCTTCATTCCTTTTACCATAACCGCACGCTCTTATAAAGTGCTTCCCTCAAGCGAATTATAATATGATTATTTAGTGGCAAATCGTGGTTGTGGGTTCGTTTTCAACTTGACAAAATGAAATATGTAATAGGTTTATTCATTTCTTCGCTCTTTTGTCGTATAGTTTAGGCAGAATAGATTATAAAGATTTTTTTGCAGATACCCCTTTTTTTCGGATAGCAGGATAGGCATAGATAACCTTATGTAAAAACACTCCGTTCTCCTCCTGAATTCGGGGCATTACCTACGTGTTCTTACATGGATTTTATTTTTTCAAAAGATTCCTTTTAAATAATGAAATGTAAAATTTATCTCAGAGTTTTCTTAAACGAGTAGCAATATAATATCTTGGTATTGGATGTACTCGTCTGAAACTTCGAAGTAGTAATTGTCATTTTTTCCAGTGTTTTAAATATTTTAAACGTGTATGTTTTGGATTTTTTTTCACATTGTATTGTAAAATTGTTAGTTCTTCCAATTTAAGGTCAATCAATCATCTTTGATTATTGCCCATTTGGCGCCGACAAATAATATTATATTAGAAAAAAAAAACATGTTAGTAGTTTAATAAATTAGTTATTATGATTATTATTTCCAATTTTTCATTTTCATTTTGTTGTATAAAAAATTACAGAGGTTCTCGTGATACCGTTGGACGTGATACGTTTTGTAACACAACTGTAGTGGATCTGACTCCCACTCAGGGGAGACAACAAAGGAAAGCTCAGCGTTGATGTCCACCACTCAACACGCAACGCTTCAAAAATTCGGCGGAAAGACAGAAATGTCTTGGCAAAGGCAATCATTCACTCTGCCTACCATGCATGATACGAATGGAAAACTAAAAAAAATATATTTACTATGAATCAAAATAGAAAAAAATATATATAATTCATTCAAAATTAAACACAATACATAAATATGTCATACTAAAGTTACATTTCGACCAAAGAATTGCAGAACCGACCACAACAATGATCAATCAGTTCACACAATATAGGGACCACAGAACCGCAGAAAGTAACATGCTGATGCCCATTAAGCCACATTTACAACGTCAGCGTGGTATGAGGCGTTTTTTTCACTCAATTTTTTATTTATTTTTTTGTTACGATTTTTATATTATTAGCGACAGAGTCCTGTCGTGGTGCACATAGGGACTGTAAACGCGACTGATTGTGGATTCAAATCCACTCAAGGAAATTAAATATTTATTTAAATGTATATATTTCATCACTCTGGTGTCTAGTGTCTCCTAAATTCCGCGAAATTGGGGAACGGAGTGTCTTAAAAATAGGTTTCCTCAGTCTACCATGTCGTGTACAGAATACAGTTCTGTATTTTTATTTTATTTATTTTTTTATTTTTCTCTTTTTTTATTATTATTAGAGTATCTTAATTTATTACTTCCACGATGCTTATAGTACAGGCAAGCTTATATTAAAGACACATCTCAGTTCCTTCTGATTGCCTCGGCAAGGATTTGCATGTTATTCACTAATAATAATATATTTTTTTATATAGATTTAGCTACAAACTAATTATATTGATATATACTATCATAGAGGAAAATTTGAAAATTTTAAGTTTAAAATGTATATATGTATATACTTTCTGAAGACGGCCGGACAAGGGTTCGACTCATCGGTGGCTATTGCTTCAGAGTGAGGAGTCTCAAGCAATACATTTGGCATCCGGTTTTTGATCCAACAGCTGAGCGATTACCTCTCAAAAGGTTGGTGGTGAGGCCAGTCGTGGCGCAGCGGCACGAAGCGTGACTGTAAAACCGACTGATTGTGGGTTCGATCTCCACTCAAGGAGATCAAATATTTACTTACATGTATATTTCATTTAGTCGCTCTGGTGTCGAGGCTAAGCGCGGCGTTGAGTTCTGCCACTCAACACGCAATGTGTTAACACTAGGTTTTCTCTGCCTACCCTACTGTATGCGGGATACAGCGTGAAGCTGTTAACTGAAATCACCATCGGCACAGTAATAGTCACATTAACATGGAAGTAATCTCATTAGAAAGTTTTTCTTTTTCTGCCTTCACTAGATTATCATCTGTGGAATAGCAATGGATTTATTATTATTATTATCGTAACACAATCTGACTGTAGGATGAAGGTTTTTTTATTTTTGTTTTGCTTCTCAATATTAAAATTTAAATTTAAGCAGTAGAAGCTGCCTAAATTCCATATTATATGTAATATGAAACTTAAAAAAAAATACTTAATTGTTTTGTGTAGTCACCGCTTTAGGTCGTATGTCGATTTAATTTCCGCACTTGCGTAAAACGTAATCGAAGCGGTATTTGTTAGTGATGGCTGGTGTTTCGTTCCGATTGAGCTTTTGTTGCGGTTGTTTTAATTGATCGTGATCACTCAAATGTAAGACACTGATTGAAATAGATTTTCTATTGAAATATCTATCTATGAGTATATTTTCGTTGTTAATCGCGACGGTCGTGAGTTTTTTGATTTTTGTTTAATTTCCACTCGGTGGGGTAACATATTATATATTTTCATTTTCTCATTTTTGCAGCAAGGGAAAAATACGACTTATAAATTATCAATTTTCGGATTTCTCCTTTATTACAAATAAATTTGGCACAAAATGTTACTTCTAATTTCGTGCCAATTTTGTAACTCTAGGTCTACCAGAAGTGCCCTATAGATTTTGAACGAAAAACAATGCATAAATGTTGTTTTTTTTCTGAGTCGCAAGGGTCCGTGGATCTGGATATTTGATATTAATTTTATCTTTAGACCATTTATTCGGGATTAATATGCTTGATGGAAGAAGAAGAAGAAGTTTTTAACATTCGAGACACGGAACCCTAAAAAATAATATCAAACGTACATATAAATTTCAATGTATGTACATATATATAAATGCCAACACCGCGCTCGTGCAATCCAATTAAGAACGATTTTGTTAGTACAATACCTTTGCTACAATAGTTTAAAGTTTGTTTCCATTGTAATTTTTTTTCATTTAATTCATCACTAAACTATGCCACTCGCAACACGCAATGCATCCAGAATTCGGCAGAAAGTGGGGAACGCAGTGTCTTAACACAAGATTCCCTCTGCCTACCCTGATGTGTGCGGGAATACAGCGTGAAGCTGATTTATTTTAATTTATTTTAATTAATAAATATTATTTTGAATCCAAGATGGCCGCAGTAACAAAATGGCGGGTTGCAAAATTTTGCACAGTATACTAAATATAAATATCTAATGAAAGGGCTTGATTTATAATAAAAAACATCTAGAGACTGGATAGTATTATTGAAATTTTGAATAAAACCTTGTTTAAATCAATTCAATTCAATTGTTTATGAACAGCATCAAGCTACTCAAATAGGAATCGAATTCATACTTATCACGAAATATCTTTCTAGCTATTGGGTATTATTACTGTAACTTAGAAGTAATAACGAAAAATGGGCCAATTGTAATTAATAATAGATAAATAATCTTTTCAAGCGATAAAGATCACGTAAATTACTCGTTCGCATGTCGATGTAATTACAGACAATTCAATTACTACGGACATCACTATCAATAATATACGCTATATTCTGATGAATATTTTTTTTGCCTTGTAAACTTTAGTACTTAAAAAAAGCGGCACAATATAAATATATTCTTATAGATATATTGTTTATTATATTTATAACATGTTTAACTGTAATTATACACTTAGTGATGAAAAATTATATTTGTTTTAACATAAATTTCTTTAAAAATATACTTTTTAACTATAAACTGTATGCTTGTATATAGCTGGGTAGGCAGAGGCAACTTGGAAACCCTAGTATTAAGACATTCTGTACCTATTTAGACACTGTTTCCCATTTTCCGTCGACTTTTGGAGGTATTGAATATTGAGTAGTGGAACTCAACGCTATGCCTTGTTATCAGAGAGTAATTATTTTTCATTTACGGCCTTACAAACAGTGGGATGGCTTAAAAATATAATAACTTATAGAACTCTTATCCGGATATTACAAACAAACAGACTAACGACAAATAAATATCGCCACCTTTTTTTTTCGTGAGGAAAAAAACAAACAAATTAACGAAAAATAAATATCAGCACTCAACCTAACCCAATTATAGTTCTCATTACGACAAAACCAATACGACCCTATCAGAAATTATTACAAAGTTTAGTTTCAAGAAGCAAGGAGCAAGAGCAAGAGAAACCTCAAGTTAATAATAAGTAATAATATTATTAAACTAGTCCATTCGGCATAGTTTTATGTAGCGGTCGGGCGCTGGACCGAATTTAATTAACCGGTTGCAGTTGGTTGGTAGTACTGTAGACCTGTCCGTTGGGACATGAAATGTGTGGTCCAAGTGTATGGTAGAATAATGTGTATGAAATTTAAGTAAGATAATTTCGAGAAAGTATTTTTTTAGGTTCACGCTGTATCCCAGTTATAGCAGGGAATTTGGGAACCTAGTATTAAGTAAGTTGCAGGTTTAAACCTAATACAATGTAACATTTGAGTGTCTAATTAGGTAAGTTCAGTATTCGTTTATTTCATTTTTTTGTTTCACGCTGCATCCTACACGTAGCAGTATAGACTGAAGGAATCTGGGAATCTAATGTTAGTACACTCCGTTGTCATTAGGATACTTCCATACCTTACTTTCCGACGAATTTTGGAGGCATTGTGTGTTGAGTGAAATAAAAATATTAATTATTTCATTCTCTTAAGTGGAATCGATACAACCGTCGCGTTTACAGTCGCACACCTGTACCGCAGTACCACGACTGGCCTCAAGATTAAATTTAGTTAGAAAAAAAAAGGGATTTTTATAAAAAAATCCTCTCATAACTTATACCATTAAAAGTCCTTACAATGCTCGCTCCTTACATAAGTTATTTCTCCCCCATAGTTGAGTTACAACTTGAATTGTGGGTCAGCAACGTCTAGTGATAAATATTGTAGGGCGAGTGATTTTATTGGTACAGCAAAATATATGGTAGACTAGTCGTCGCCCGCCATTTCGTTTGCGTGAAATTTAAGAGGTCAACTAGGAAATCGACAACCACAATCCGTGGTTAGAGAACCGTCAATATAAAAAATTAACAGTGTGCTGAGCGAAACGACTCGACTTTTTGGGCAAACTCGACCGGATCATTACCACGCCCGGCAATTAAAACCGGCGTTAAGTAGTGGCTTTATGCCACTGCGTTTCGCATCAGGTAATGCCGGGCTCCGGCGCCCAACCTATTTTAAAGGCCGGCAACGCACCTGGACGGCACGGTGATCCCGGCGAAATAGTTTGCAGTTAGTTTTTGAGTAAATGGTCAAAATGTGTCCCATAAAATTAAGCTGTGGAACGTTTTGAAATTATACATGTCAGTTTTAAAGATTCATTTTATTATAAGTACTTCTTAGTTTTTTAATTAACATTGCGCACCATGTATAGCTTCGCTCAGCTGCACCCGCCGTGCACAGCATGTGGCGGATCCTAGTTGGGTAGGTATTGGTTTCGTCGTGGCTTAGAGCAAAAGCGGCAATGAGAGCAATGTGACGGTTATGGGTTCCATTCTCCTTCGGGGAATGAAATATTTAATATTTTCATTCCCTCGCTCATAGTTTTATAGTTTCACGTGTTTGTGTGTATGTATCTGTAAATATGTCAAAACATAAATTTTGTTATTTAAAAGTCACAACTAACGAGAGTGTTCTTAGCTTGATGGTTCAGGAAAATATCTTCAGTTGTTTGAAGATAATCAGCTCTTTTCTAATCGTTTTTTTTTTATTTTTTACAGCATTTTGTGTCAGAAGTTTTCAATTATTATAAATAATATTTTTTGGAGTTTGTTTTATATATTTCTATAGTTTTTATATGTATTTTCTTGTCCATCTTTATGGAATTCCATCCATCTTTATGGAAAGCACCTCGTCAGGATACTTTTCCATAAAGAGTGCTTATCTATTAATATAAAATTTCTGAGTGTCTGGAAGACAACGCCTATACAAAACTACTAGTCTTAGAAAATTTGAAATACTCGTACATGTGGTTTATTGAGTTTAAGAGGGCTATAGCAGTAAATTTGTTTAAATTTCTTCTTCTACTATAGCCTGAAACGACAGGATCTTAATCTACGCAAACGTAGATTAAGATCCTGTCGTTTCAGGTTATAGTATTGTAATATGTAAAATTGTTAAATATATATATAAATATAAACACTCGCTTAACCTTAGATCTAAGTAAAATTTTGTAAAATAATGTAAAGATAAAAATATAATTTGCTTATTATAGATATTGATTGTATGTAAACGACAATGTAATTAATATATATGATAAGGATATTAGATATAATAATAAATTTAAAAAGTGTACGGACCAAGTGTCTGTAGTGTTAAGAAATAAAATATAAAAAAAAAAAAAAAAATCGACGCAAACAATTTCAATGGATGTAACTAGTACAATATAATATTATAAATACTTATATAAGATTTAGTTAAAATTATTACAGTACTAAACTCGGCTGTACTCCCGTAGCACGTACAAGTAAGCTCGAGAGGATAGTTAGAGCGCTCTTATCTTAAAAGTTTAAAACTAAAATTTCATTTAAACCCGTAAGTGGAACAACGATGAGTTAACCTTTGCCGTCATTCTTTATGTGTGGTCTATATTAGCTTTCTTAACTAGACTACTGTAGATCAGTAGCAAGCAACTTAATTCTTTTTATATTGTGGATATGGTTGAGGATTGCATTCTAAAAGTTATTTATAATTTGACACCATTTGATAATTAGATAGTGGAAACCTTCTGACGTTGTAAATTTGGTTTCTGTTCTGGGAATTATATTTAAATTATTTTTTCCACTCTGATAAGATAAAGTATGGCGTTGGATTCCGCCAATGCATTATCTTAAATTCGGGTTAAAATGGTAGAGAACGGGGTGTAAATTTATAAATGTTTTGTTTAACTCTATCCTAAAAGTAGCAGAGTAGGCAGAGGTAACCTGGGAACCTAGAGCTGTAGTTGGACACTTCGTTGCTATTTGGATATTTGCGTTCCCAACCTACTGCCAAATTCTCAAGGTATTTCGTGAGGCGTGGTAGAACTTAACGCCGCGCTCTACCTCGCTACGAGAGCGAGAAAATTAAAATATTAACGCAACTCGCAACACGTAATGTCTCGAGATTTCGGCAGAAAATGAAAAACGGAATGTTTTAACACTAGACTCTCCCTGATTACTCTGCTTTATATGGGATTCAGTGTGAATCTAAAAAAACAATAAATCTTTAGCTTTACAATACGATAGTGTACCTAGATATAGATTAGATCACTCAAGCACGTATACGATGAATACACGCTTTACTACTGCCTTTAGATACATGAATAAAACGCTTCACTAAATTTCTACAAATAAATATTGCTTCGTAGCACAAGATCATCCAGCGTTTAGATTGTTTTGTTTCTTTTTCTATACATTTTTATTGTAAACTCTTCCGTCACTAAGTAACTGTCAGACAATACACAGTGGTTATTACATGGTGTTGAACGCTGAAATTTGACATGTAGTCTCTTTGAGGAGTATAGATAAAAACAAATTAAATGAGCTTCACGCTGTATCCTGCTCACACCAGGGCAGGGAGAGAAAATCTAATATTAAGACACTTCGTTCTCGAGGCTAGTCGTGGGATCGATCGCCACTCGAGGAGACGAAGATATTTACTTAAATCTATACTTCATCCATTCCAACTATAATACATTTCTTCACTCTGGTGTAAAAGCGAAATACGGAGTTGAGTTCCGATACTCAACAAGCAATGCCTCCAGAATTCGGTGGGCAATAAAAGAAGGTCTGTTAAAATTTCGGCGTTGAGTTCCGCCACTTACCGCCTCTTTGTCTACATTGCCATACGAAACAAAGAATGAAAATGAAAAATATTATGATATTGATTTAGACCCGCAATTATCAAAACGTTGTGGCCATATTTGCATTTTCTTCGTTTGCTCGCTCGAAGAGAGGCTTTTATATCCGCTACTTAACACGCAATATCTCAATAAGGCCGAGGAAAGTTGGATACGAAAGTGTCTTAATACTAGGTTTCTAAATTGCATTTGCTTATCCTGGGATAAGATAAGTGGGATACAAAAAGAGTGAAGCTTCAAAAAAATACAAACCATATACTCATACAGACACAACTCAACAAAGTTAAAATTAATTAAATATTTTCCGTATTATTTGATTTTAATGAAGGAATTAAATAAGAAGTACGTAAAATTGAGCATGATAAAGTTGACGGAACACAAATTGGATTAATTACGCACGTCAATTGAACTGACGTAAGAATAAATAAGTTGATACATTCAAAAACACGAGACAACTCTGTTGTTTTACCGTATATGTGGCATATTTGCATAAGTATTGTGTTCCATAAAATATTATGTAAATTAATAAATGGAGTCGTTTTGTACTTGTATCATATTATTAAAGCATAATTCATTTTGGTTATATTCACGGTGTATCCCGCACATTGCAGAGTAGGGAGAGGGAAGCCGAGAACTTAGTTCTAAGATATCCTTTTCCCCATAAGGACACTTCCGTTCTCTGTTTTTTGGTGATTTCTAAAGTTATTGCGTGTTGAGTGGCGAAATAAAATCAACGCCGCCCTTTGTATCATTAACAGTTAGGAATAATTATTTCATTCCTCAAAAGAGGAATCGAACTCAAACATATTACATTTACACAGCGGGATGGACATATAAAAGAATGGATAAATATTCCATCCTGGAAGAGTAGAAAAAAATACAAATTTCACTGGAACTAAAATCACATTGAGATAATTATTTTGACTTCTTCTTCTTCTTTGGGTACCTCTTCAATCCTGAAGCTTAGCCAGCTTTTCGAACTCTAGTCTATTCAATGCTAGATGGAAATTTGTTCCACGTATATATTTGATACCAGTCCAATCCCTGATACTACTCAGTCACAAATTTTTTCTTCTTCCAGCACTCCTTCTACTTTACCCATCACAATAAACTGAAGCAATCTACATTCTCATCCAATTTAAGAACAGTCCTAAGTCTTACTAAAATCTGTTCAGTAGCTTACTAAATTACTTCCACCGCTTAAGCATTTAGTTTTCCATATATTTTATAACGCCATTCGTTTAAATGTACCAAAAGACGGTCTTCACAAACCGACGAAAAATACTTTTAATAACATTAGCGTCAGCCAAGCGGTATTTCAGCAGTTCTCAAGAAGATTCGCCCGAATTTCATTCCATACGACCATTCATGCGACAGGCTGTCTAAAAGAACATTTATATTTAATACAGTTATTTCATTTTTGGAGACGCGCCAGGTTACTTAGGCTAAACTAGCTACCTGAGCTATTGCTAAGTGTGGTCTTGGGACGCATTACTGCAACTTTTATGTATATTGTAAGTTTTATGGCTTATCGTGTGGCGCAGTGGATTGGTTCTAATTTTCTTATTTAATTAGAGTAAATTACTGTTCATGTGTACTTTCGATTCAATTTCTATGTTTCGGTTCGACGTAAAATGGAAAATCTCGTTCCCATTTCTGTAGGAATTAGGAGAATCGCTTTGTGCTCCTCCACACTTACTAATACATTTAATTTCATCTTTCCAAGTCGAGTTATTTCATTTCTTTTTGGTCTATTAGTTACTGAGTAACGGACGTAAATTAAAAATAAAGATAGAAAATCGGCCAAGTGTAATAATTAGTTTATATAAGTTATTAGTAATTAACTCAAAAAAATAAGCGTGTATACTACAATATTTTTACCTTTTTTACTATGAAATGTCTATAACATAAAACACACGAAAAAATATAACAAGATATTACCGTATAGTACCAACATAAAAGTAATACGTTCTTTACGACTGTATTCGTATCCGACGTTAGGACGAATAAACATATGGTATAGAAAACAGCTGAAAAGAACTAAATTCTAAGTGGTAAGAAATATAATAAAAATCATAATATTATTTTACCATGTTGTAATTTTTTTCTTAATCAAAATTAAATATATATATATAATTGGCGCCAAACTCAATGCCACGCTTTGCCTCGATACCAGAGCGATGAAATGAAAATATTAAATATTTTATTTCATCGAGTGAGGATCGAACCCACAACCAATCGCGTTTACATTTGAGCTCCTGTTCCACGACTGGCCTAGACGCGCAATTCCTCCAGAATTCAGCGGAAAATGAGATACGGAGTATTTTAACACTAGGTTTCCTCTTCCGATGTGAAAAAATAATATAGTAGAAGTTCCACTTAATTATTATTTGCTTGAAAATGGAAGTTTCATGTCTATTTAATAATTAAAATTATATGAAATATTCTCGCATGTCACATATTGTATATGAGATTCAGCAAATCCTTGGGACAATGATATATTGGGCAATCATAAGATACTATAAACGTGCAAAATTTTCTTCAGCTTTATAATGTTTCTCTATTATTGGATGTAGAAACTTTATTCTGTTATTTTTTGTACAAAAGTAGGAGCGGGGAGGGCTACACTGTACAGAGTGAAACTAATCATTGCATTTACAATGAGGTTTTGTCCACCACGATGGAAACGACAATATTTACACAAATTTCATACATTTGCAAAATTCAAATTGAAGTATTAATTAAATAGCTACATATTTCTTAAATTTCTTAATGTCTATGTATTTCTTAATCTAATCAAAGATCTTTTTCTTAAATTCATTAACTACCTTGTGTTTTTGAAATCGGTAAAAATAGGTGAAACTCAGTAATAGTGTCATTCCAAGAAGCAACCCCGGCCAGGAAGTGCTTCCGTAGGCTGACTACCAAAGAAATCAGTACATTTCTATTCAAATGATTATTGTGAGGCCACGATTACATTTATTTTTGTGATTCGACTATCGTTTGTTAGGATACTTGGCCGCCACGGCTGGTTTCTGCATAATATTCACATGACATTAAAATGAATATTGCGTGACATTGACCGTTGTTTTCTATTTTATATCTTCCCTATTCTAATGGGTTGGTTTTTTTAGCGTATAATAGCAATATTAGGGATGAGTTACAGATGGGGACCACTTTTATTATTGGCTAGAAGTGCAAATGGAGATGATATTAGCTAATAGTAATAATGTTTTATTGATTCGTGTTATGCTGTATATTTTAACTTGGACTGAGATTGGAGGAGTACAATTTTTTTCTTTTAGATTTTTTTTTTAAATATTTAGAGAGAATTAAAATTGTTTTTTGGAGAGCCCATAATTAGGTCTTTTGGAGAATACCTATTTATTTGGAAGCAAGTAATGTCTAAAGGCTTTAATTTCTCGCTAGCGTTGCCACAAAACAGTCATCTCAATTTTTTGTTGAGTATTCAATTCATGTATATTTCTTTGCTTTGGTGTCGAGCGTGGCCTTGAGTTCTACCACTTAATACGCAATGCCTCCAGAAATCGGCGTGTCTTACCACTTGGTGTGTAGTAAGTAAGTAAGTGAGGAACGGAACGGAGTGTCTTAACACTTGGTTCCTTCTGTCTTTCCTGTTGTGTGCGGAACACAGCGTGAAGATTATTTAGATGATAAGAAGCAGGCCAAACTAAATCGACTAAAGAAATTTTGCAATTAATTTAACAAATGAGTGTTCAAGGTGTACCCACTCAAGTGATGAAAGAATTCAAGAGAAAGAAGAAGACCGTCCGGTCTTAGCACTTGGTTCCATCTACCTATCAATCTATGCAGGAAAACATAATGGTGATTAATTTTGTTACAAAACACAATAAAGGTCCATATGATTTAATCTTATATGACAAACATATTATATACGTGTTTGCATAAGAATAAAACAAACGTTATATCCAGATAAAATATATTATCATTATAATGAAGTGCGCTAGGCTTAATTACCATCTTTGGTGTGTTTTGTTAGAATTCCAACAAAGTAAGTCATATCTTACAGCGGCCGTAATATTATATGGCTGCTGAAGAGCCGACTCAAACACAGTAATTTATTAAAATATATTCGTTAGTAAATATGTATTAATTAATATTTCAATTTTGTTTTTAGGGTTCCATATCATTATCTCGAGATTGCGTTGATGTATTGATTTGAATTAATTAGAAGTATTTAAGTTCACGGTTTCTTGGAGAAAAGAAAAGATCTAATTCCTATATGAACGCAATTAACAGGTACAAGTTCTTATGCTTCGTTTTTGTTGCATTTTGTATGAAATTCGCAGCGTAATCAAAACCTAACTTTGTTCAAAAAGTGAAAAGATATATATATTTCAAAGAAATAAAGTAAAAATAAACTTATTGCTTTTTTATAAATTGTAATTCCCGTTGACATACTATTCTGAAATTAGTACGGAACCCTCGGTAAGCGGGCGTAAGTGGTATTTTTATTTGTTTCGCGCTGAATTTGCATAAAGCAGGTTAGGGAACCTAATGCTATGCACTCCTCCCCCACACCACCCAATACTTGAGACATTGCGTGTTGAGTGACAGAATTCAACACCGCGCTTTATCTTTTTCGTTTATCTAACTATAAACTACTTAACGATGATATGACAATAATTATTATAACTTTACATGATGCTCACATTTACGCATCAAACAAATATAATAAACTGAACTAAAGCTTTTTCAAAAATCATGTCACATTCATATTTTATGTCACGTCACGTGACAGCGAATTGTCTCTACCGGGGAATTACCTGTACGCCGCGTGTAATTGGCGCCATTACCGTTTTCCTTGCGTGTTTATGATTTCTGAACTATATTTAAATTCAGAGTCGCTCGCGTAATTATATAAGAAGCTGACGTGCGCAGGAAGTTTAAATGAAATATTGCAATTTTAATGTAATTATGTTTTCCCACCTTTCTTTTATCGCGCTATTAAAAAACTGAAATGTAAAATTCGTTACTTTTAAGTAGCTTTTAATGGGAAGGTATCTGAATATTTGATAATTTTAAAATGGATGAGCGTATTGTAGCTTAATTTCTTTACGAAATTGTTTTTTTTTTTGTTTTTTATTGTTTTTATAAATAGGTATACACTAATATTTTGTATAAGAAATTTGAACTGTTTTGATCAAGCACATTTTTATTAGCTAAATCATTTGTTATTTTGAAATAAAACAGCATTAGGGTTTCGTATCTCAAAAAGTGTTAACGAAATCTTTATAAGATATTTTTTTTTACGTCTATCAAGATCATTTATATCAAGATCGCATGGAGCTATTGATCTGAAATTTATATGACGTAGACGATATATCTATTATTATATATCTATGGTATACATATTTAAATTTATGTTCCCTTGAAGCCCAGAAAAGTATAAGATTTTAAGTCAACGCAATCAAATCATGTTTAATTTTGTATGAAATTCGCCGTTATCAAAACCCATAGCGTAATTCACGTGGATCTCCAATTATTCATAAATTTTGGCACTGAGTGAGAACTTACATTATAAAGGAAAAATCTGACAAATGAAATTTTATCCATTTATGTCATAAAAAAAAATACGCAAACTTATATATGTAGTTTATTTATTTCGTACAAATTGCATATATATGCCAGCAAATTAAAATTTCTCAACTTTTATAAATTATTCTTCCCTTTGACCCAAAATTCTAAAATTTGTACGGAACGGATGGGCGAGTCACACTTAAACTTAACTGGCTTTTTATATTTTTGTTACTTCACGATTTATCCCTAACAGGGAAGCCGGTAAAAAAATATATAGTAAGCATAGTAGTATATCGTTTTAGTTTTGTCTTTTCGTACATATCGAGATACTGCGTGGTGGGTGGCGTAACTTAACGGCACGCATTATTTTAAGAGACTGGATCGTTATTGTTGCGCTCGGGCACAAATGTACGACTGTAAAACGTGACGTGACGTGGCTCTAGTAACAAGACAAAGGTCGGTGTTGAGTTCCGCTAAATGGAAATGGTATGTTTGAATAGATTCCCAGGTTCCTTCTGCCCATTCTGTTATGAGCGGAATACACCGTGAATGTGATAAATTTATTAAAAAAATGGCCCATATACATAATGTTTGTGTGAATGAAGACCTCAGTACCTATCCCCCATGTATGTTAGCCGATTTTCAGCGGCTCGGTAGATATTTGAAAATTTGTGATTTTTTGGAAAAAGATGGATTCTTAAAGAAAATTGGCTAATACAGTCTGACTGTTGAGTCTGCGTTTAATAGATTACTATAGAATTATTATGTTATTATTAAATAAAAATAATAAATATAAAAACATGTTATTTACAATGAAAATAATTATGGATATAAAAATATTTTATGTCCAATATATTTTATAACTTATTTACTCCTATAAATTCTTATTAATAGTTAAATTTCTAAGCTCTATGTTTTAACTTTAATTCTCACACGCTCGTGATATTTTTTCTCATTATAGCTCAAAAGTAGGCCTTTAGTATAATGTAATATTTCAAAATAATCGGCTTATAAATCTTGGAAATGATATGGAAGCAAAAAACTGGGATGTGGCTGTGTCATGGACGTGGCCTTTTTTGTACGTGAATATGTTTATGTAACTGATTATATTATTGAAATAAAATAATTATTGGTACAATATAACTTTATTGATTATGGATCTGTGACACGAAAACTATGAAATTTATTGAAATTTCTGGTAAAAGCTAAATCAATACAGATATTACCTATCCTTTTGAGAGATTTTCAATTTAAAGAGAAATTGAACTCGCTGAGCATGAGGTCGGACAATGAGCCGTTTTGTGAGACATCAACGTTAAAGTATTTTATCGTTCTAATTACTGGTGTAGTAAGATCAGACTCGTAAGTATGCATCATTATAGCGATGTCCTGGAATATCTTAACAACGATCATAACATAATGAGTTATTTTTGCTAACGCTGTCCCGGGATATACACACACCCAATACAAATTAGAAGATGCCATTGGACTTATGTTTACTAAACACATAACAACAGTTTTTACGTTTTTAAAATTTCAACTAGATATCCGACATCAATTCCCATGTCAATGTTAACCTTATTACAATCAGTGAAGATGAAGATGATACCTCTACTGATGATGTAGTTGCAATTTATCTGTCCTTAGCGGTATTACAATATAATCAGAGATCAAAACCAGGCACATTCACTGGTATGGAATTTTTGATTCAAATTTCGCTAATTGCCATTTGGCAAATTCTGAGTGCGGACCAAATTTTGTGGCGGTAATAAGTATAATACAATGTTGATCAGGAACACATTTACATTACTTTTTTACTTTGACGACTAGTGCCAGCAACGGATGTTCGGCCAATCTCTGGTACTCATCTCGTATTTCCCTAATTGTAGGAGACGCCTGACCAAATCCGTGATCAAACTGGAAGTCTTCTCGAATATTGATTATATAAAAGCCATCTATCTATCTGCGCAGCTTATAGTTCTCTACTGGCTCTTCAGGGAAAGTATTTTTAAGCAGCGCTAAGAGTTTATCTTTTGTTGGTGCAAAATTTGATTTTTTGGCTATCCAGTATTATAATTTAATTTTAGATGTAGAGAATAATTTTGAAACTACAAGGCCAAACTGTATGCCCGATTTTGTTATTATTAGATTTGTTGGATTGCCGTGTAGTAGCAATTTATAGACGTATTCACGTCAACGTCGTTTTTAAATAAGCGAAATTTTATCAATAACTTTAATCTCTAAAAGTTTCATAGGCGCAGCTCAATGACAATCTGGATAGACGATCGTTGATCTGTCATGCGTTACACCCTGTATGTATTTTTATATTTATTAATGTTATTTACAAATCTATAATAAAAAGAAGGCCGGCCGGTCGTGGCGCAGCGGCACGAAGTGTGACTGCAAAACCGACTGGTTGTGGGTTCGATCCCCACTCGAGGAGATGAAATATTTACTTAAATTTATATTTCCATTTCTTCGCTCTGGTGTCGAGGTTAAGCGCGGCGTTGAGTTCTGCCACTCAACACGCAATGCCTCCAGAATTCGGCAGAAAGTGGGGAACGGAGTGTCTTAACACAAGGTTCCCTCTGCCTACCCTGCTGTGTTCGGGATACAGCGTGAAGCTGATTTTATTTATTTTTTAATAAAAAGAAAACAAAAAAAAAATTGAATGTAGTACTTATATAATAAAATAAGCTCCTAAACAATTCTCTTTGTTTTATTTAAGTAACAGCAATTCCTCTAACAATTCCCATCACCCGGATGTTTTCGCAGGTTATGTGTTTTCCTTTACAATGTAAACTGGGGACTGTCGAAAATGTCATTGTTTTCATACTAAACACGTTTCAACTTTTACTACACCACAGTTAAAAGCCCACAATGCATTATACATTTTTCATATATTTCTACTCTTACGACCCACGTAATAAGGACTACATCGTAAATTCAAAGTAATATATATTTCGAGATCTGTTTGCAAAGAAATTTGTGCCTTATTTTTAATGAGATAGAGCCTAAATCGTTTCTGCGCGATTTGCATTGAAGTCGATTCTAAGGTTTTTTTGTGTTTATACAGGCTTTGAATTGTTATGTTTATTAAGAAAGGCACAAATGTCGTTTGTTCAAATATAGCGAATTGTTTTATAAACTATTGTAGTACTTTTTACGTTTGTGGCGACTGTTTAACTTTTTAGTTTTAATTTGGGTAGTCCAGTCTTAGTGGATACAAGCGTACGACTGTAAACACAATAGATTGCGCGTTCGATTCCTACTAGAGGAAATGAAACATTGGGAACCTTGTATCTAATTTCTTTTTAAGATTTAATTAATTTATTTTATGTTTTATTTCACACAATACAAATTCAACCTATTAGTTTACGTGACCTATATAATTAAATATATGATTTTTTATTTATTTTCAGTGAAATTTTATCCCGTATAAGAGGGTAGCTAAAGAAAATCTAATTTAAAGGCATCCAGTTTCTCGTATTTCATATTGAGTGGCAAAACTTGACAAAAGATTTTGTCTTATTAGCGAATAAAATTTTTTTTTAGCTGCATACTATATCATATCTATAGTATGGTAGGCAGAGGGAACCTAGTATTAGTTAACTCCGTTCTCATTGATGAAGTCCCGTTTCCCACTTGTCGCCCAATTCTGCGGAAATTGCGAGTTAATTGGCGGAACTCAATGCTGGACTTACAAAATATTTGATACCACTCGAGAGTGGTAATTGAACCCACAACCTGTCACGTTTACAATAGCATCCTTGTGCCCTTGCGGTATCTATCAATTTTAAGAATTAAAATTAAATCAAATCAGCTTCACGCTGTATCCCGCACACAGCAGGATAGGCAGAGGGAACCTAGTGTTAAGACACTCCGTTCCCCACTATTAGCCAAGTTCTGGAGGCATTGCGTGTTGAATGGCGGAACTTAACTCCGAGCTAAGCCTCGACACCAGAGCGAAGAAATGAAAATATAAATGTAAATAAATATTTTATTTCCTCGAGTGGGGATCGAACCCACAACCGATTTTACAATTACATTTTGTGCCCCCGCGCTACGACTGGCCTCTTTTTCTATTTTAAGAATTGAAGCTATAATATCCTAATAGACCTTCATAGCAGTTAGAAATTACAAATTATTTTAATCAAACTCTACTTTAATTTCGCAACGGAATTAAAATTGCATAATCAAATGAAACTGTTCATTTCGTTAAAAAAAAATACCCAGTTTATTAAAACTATTAAGATCGTCGTTTTACTTTCATACTCCCAAGTCTTGTTACTTTGTCAGCTGTCTTTTCCCGCCTTAGGAATTAGCGCATTTTTAATGTTCCGTAGACTGTAGAGGCACTGTAGGGAATAGTCACCTGATACCTCGGTGTGGTGTGTGTTTCAACGGCGCGGACGCTTGTTAAAATGATTTTTATTAATTATAAAATATATTGATTTCATTTCTTTTGTGTTAATATATAAAATGGGGTTATAATAAATATTATTAAAAATTTATACAAATATCATTACTCGGTATAATCAGCTTCACGCTATATCCCGCATACAGCGGAACAAGAGAACAAACCCAGTGTTTAGACACTCCGTTCCCCATTTTCCGCCAAATTCTGGAGACATTATGTGTTGAGTGATAGGATTCAACGCCCCGGTTTGCTTCGAAGAAATAATAATAAAAATTTAAATAAATATTTTATGTCCTCGAGTGGAGATTGAACCCACAACCAATCGCGTTTAAAATCACAGTTTGTGCTCCTGCTCCACGACTGACCCCATATGTAATATTATTAAAATATAAAATATAAAAATTCCAATATAATATAAATTTTATTCTATTTCTAAATAGAATTGCATCCGGTAAACACTACACTAAACTAACAGAATAGACTTTATCCAACAAAGTAAGACCGGCTTGCGGTTGTCACCTGACAGGTTCTTTTTAAGCGCGTCTTTCATAATTTTCTTTATTATCATCCTACGCTTCGAAGATATTATCTTTTATCTATTTGGTGAATTAAAACCTGCATTATAAAGAACCTTTTACGTACAGAATACGTTATCTCGAGATAATTGATAATGACGTGATGTTTTGTAATGAATAAATTGGGGATATATTTAGTTTTAAATATTGATTTAGTGACGTTGTGGTGCAAAAAATGTCTTGCAATCGAGAGCTTTAAGTTGAAAGAAAAGTTGTATCCTTTTTAGAAAAGGGAACCTTATTTATCGTTATTATTAAAATAAAAATAAAATAAATCAGCTTCACGCTGTATCCCGCACACATCAGGGTAGGCAGAGGGAACCTAGTGTTAAGACACTCCGTTCCCCACTTTTCGCCGAATTGTGGAATAATTACGTGCTGAATGGCGGAACTCAACATCGCGCTTTGCCTCCACATCAAAGCGAAGAAATGGAAATTTACGTTAAATAAATATTTCATTTCCTTGAGTGGGGTCGAACCCACAACTCCAGATATTCGATAGATACTCCGATAAAAACCGAAATTAAAAAAGCAATGTTTGTTTGTTTATACATAATATATACTTATATTATATTTTTCATTATATAATAGCCCTCAACACCATAATTATGCGCATAATTAAAAAATATTGCCCTCAACTACATAAACCAACAACAATATTGCTCTCAAAAATTATAATATAATAGTAAAACAATAAATACATCTACAAGGGTCATTCAACGTTCATATTGACTTTGGACAAGGCATGTTCAATTTATCAGTAGCAATTGTCAATTATAGCCGATACGATTAATTAATCTGTTTATTGACAGTCACAATGAGGTTATTTGTTGATGTCGAACAAAAGGTACTTCGTTGAAGGCTTTTTGAGTTTATTTTTAAGCTACGTGACGTATCCCGTGGTGAGTGGTGAGTGCTTTTGCTAATCAAGTGACTCGCTCTCATTAACTTTACAATTACAAATTTACTATAACGAATTCATTTTATCTACGTGGAAATTTGGCTTTTGGTGGTGAATTATACAGAAATATAAGTATGATTTTTTTTTGTTTCAAGTTGTATCACGCACACAGCAAAGTAGGTAAGGGGGAACATAGTTATACATTTTGTTTTCCATTTTCCACCGAATTCTGAAAGTATTGCAGAACTGAACGCCGCTATTTGCCTTGACACTCGAGCGAAAAGAAATGAAAATTTGATATTGAATTGATATATTGACATATTGGATTGAAAATTATTTCAAACAAATTTTATAATCAGAGAATATTCAAATAACCTTTAACCAATCTGTATTACAAAATACGTGTAGCACCACAATTTCATCTTTACATATAAAATTTTTCCGTTACCTAGCGACCGCAGTGGAAGAGAACGCATAAACGACGCTATGCGGTGTAGAACGCTGACATTTGACGTGTAGGTCTTTTTGCCAGTGAAAAGGAACACACGTATTTACAAGCCGCCTTTACTCTAAAAGCGGAGTCTTGAGATGCCGTTTTAGAATTACTTTCGAGGACTAGAAAAGACGGGTTTATATTTTATAATTCAAGAGAACGAAGCTACCGACAGCCACTACTAGTGCTTATAAGTAATGAGAAAACATACCAACATATTTTCAGCTTAATTTGAAATCATTGAAAAAATATAGTAAGCCACATTGCCAAAGGTTCATATCGTGAAACGTTTTTACTTTTACTCTTTTCCTGGCTTTTGAATACATAGTTTTTAATCTCTCGTATGAACATTTTCTCGTGCAGTTCGATGTTTTTAAATAAACAATGGAGGAATCATTCATTTCGATATTGGCAGAGATATTTTACATTAAATATTAAGTAGTTCAAGTTTTTTTTTATATTATATAAATGTAATCATGAATATTTTGCTAGAAAATATTCTCAATTATCGAAGAGAAGAATGATGTGGAAAAGAACGGATCAGTACTCTTTTCATTTCGATTTGAGATGTCTGTCGGTAACAATAGGCACTGTATTGTATATTAAAATAAAATTCTTCAAGTATCGATTACTGTTCACTCGTTCGAGTGTTAACAAATTATGATTATTATTTATTTTTTTATTTTTTATTTTTAGCTTCACGCTGTATCCCGCATAAAGCAGGGTAGGTAGAGGGAACCTAGAATTAAGACACTCCATTCTCCGCCTACTCCGCCTCCGCACTCCACTTTCCGCCGAGTTCTGGATAATATGATTTTCAATATAATCAATATCGTGCTAGATGGTCAGTTAAAATTTTAAAAATAATATTTGTATGATTTTTCGCTAATCCATATATATGATTTACATAGTTATTTAAAAGAATTATTAGTATATCACGTAGCCTCATTATAGTGTTATAGAGTAGAGTGTGAATTTGATTCCTATTTATTATTTATACGCGCAATACCTTCATAATTTGCCGAAAAATGAGCAACGGAATTTTTACCAACTTTCATCTAAATGGTAACGGAGTGCTTTAGTTTAACATTAGGTTCTCAGTTTCCATCTGTCTACCCATTGACATTGACTTTTATCACTAAACGCGCAATGATATAAAATAGGGCGGAGAGTTTGAACTGAGTGTCTGAACATTAGGTTCTACATTATCTGGTGAACGTAATATCTCATGCGCGTATTTACAGATATTTTGGGGGATCTTTCACTTGAATTTAATAAGTTATAATTCTCCCTATATATAAAATAAGAGAAAAAAAATGATATTTTGTATAATATTAATTTCTAGCAACTAATTAAAAATATTAAAGCAAAAATGCCTAAATTTCGTCCAAGGTGACATTCCTCTCTCACTTTGTAGGTAAGACGTAGTCACTCGTAGAGTACTCGGTCGGTGTTTGTTCTAATTGCCGTAGACAGCTGCCACTCTGACTCAGCGTGATGAACTTAACCTGAATTTGTTTTAGCCAAATAGGTTTTAGTTTGTTAGCATTAAGAGCCTTCGTTGGATTTAAATGGCTACTATTTTTGTCTTAGAATTTTAGTAAGATTTTGAAGATTTCAAATTTAGATGTTTTAGAATTTTCGAGGCCAGTCATGGCGAGTCGAGCACGGACATGAGCGTGTGATATGTATGTTGTTTATGCGATGGAACTCCGATCAAATAAAATATTTACTTTGCCCCGAACAAAGCGCTGCGTTTAGTTGCGCCACTTAACATACGATGCCTCCAGAATTTGGTGGAAAATGGGGAGCTGAGTGTTAACACTAAGATCCCTTTGCCTATCCTGCCACTTTGAAAGAAATATAGGCATAAGCGTTGATTTCTTTCAAAGGAATTAGAATAATTACTTTAAAATAAATCAAGTAAAGAATGAAATGATTTCTATATGCTAGATTTTTACGCTCCCGCTCTACCTCTGTGGGAAAACTTTACCACCTATTTGTAAAGGTGAAAAAATATATATTTTTTATTGAAATGATATATTGAAGATGAGGTCGTCGTGGAATAGGGGACACGCATGTGACTTTAAACGAGACGGTCATGGGTTCGATTCCATTTTAGAGTTTATCCATTTTATGCATCTATTTTAGATGTATTTCATATTTTAATTGACTCGCTTCGGTAACAACGCAAAACACAACGTTGAGTTTCATTCTTCAACAAACATTGTATCGAGAATTCAGCGGAGTGTTTTAACACTAGGTTTCCCGGCTCCCTCTACTTACTCTCCTAAGTTCGGGATACATAATAGTTGTAATATTTATCAGTGGCGTAGAGCTTTTCAAATTAATTAATATAATTTAAGCTAGCAATCCTTAATTCAATAACATATTAAACCTAAAACTAAATGTTAAAATACTAACTAAAAGCAGAATCGAGTGTAATTGCAATAATTTAAAGGTGCTTTCCTGAAACGCAAACCTCTTAATTGTCAGAATTGCACTGAAACTTCCAAGGAGTGCTGAAACTGTACGTTATTAAAACCACATTATTTAGACACTTAGTTTAATTCAACTTTTCTGATTGCACAAATAAAACTTAATGAGGCTACATCCGTGTTTTGATTGGGTAAAATAAGATTATGTAGTTATATGTATACGTACTCGTATAAAGAAAGTAGTTATGACGCTTCGATTCCCACTCGAGAAAATGAAATATTTAATATTTTCATTTCTCTGCTTCGATATCGAGGCAAAGCGTGGCGTTCAGTTACGCTACTGTACACGCAATACCTTAGTATTCGGCAGAAATTTGATTCGGCAAATGTATCTTAAAAATCTACTTTTAAATTTTTGCCGTCAATTTAGTTGTAAGAAATAAAAACTTTTTTTCAGCTTTACGCGGTTTCCCACGTGTAGTAGGGTAGACAAGAAATAAAAACTTTTTTTCAGCTTTACGCGGTTTCCCACGTGTAGTAGGGTAGACATAGGGAGTTTACCGTTAAGACACTGAATCGCCGATTTTAGGGCATTGCTTGTTGAGTAGCGGAACTCAACACCACGTCATTGCCTCGGCATCAAGGCGAAGTAATGAAAATATTAAACATTTAATTACCTCGAGCGGGAGTCAAATCCACAATCTGTCGTGTTGACAGTCACACACTTGTTGACAGTCACACACTTGTGATAAAACGCCACGATTGAATCTCTATCTCTATCTCTAAAACTTCAAATACGGTCAGATACATTCCAAGTACACTACAACGCCTAATTCGTTTGTGGTGTACTCATGTACATGACACAATATGATGTTACTGATGCAAGTCTGAGTAATATCGAAACGACAGCGTGAAGAAGAATACCCAGAACAAAAAGAAATTTTCAAATCGATCCAGTAGTTCTTGAGATTAACGCATTCAATCATCAAACTCTTCAACTTTATAATATTAGTATAGACAATTTAAAATTTTAAAAATATAAATTAAAACTAATATATCTTAATTTGTTAAAATCAAAAATAAATTCAATATTTTGTTTAGAAAAACTTTAAGTAAAATAAATGAGAATTCCAGCGATTTTCTAAGCGTGAAGAAGGTATGCCTGGAGTGTTGACCCTTACGTTCAACGATCGGATCTTATTACAATTAACGAGATATAGTATGACATGTATGAGTTCATTCCTTATTTTGTTAATTTAAAGAGTATTTTTAAGACAATTTAGAAAAAAATATGGAAAAATATAGATTCCTACTGAAAGTACCTTTTAAAATGTAATGTATGGTAAACAATGTTTTAAATTATTAAATATCTGATATAGCATCGTTATTTAAAATTGAACAATATATAAATGTTTATTTGTGCATTTTATTTTATATTTTTTATAGCTTATGAAATTAATTTCAATATAAAATTAAGGATTAGATATAAAAATTAAAATTAAATTAATGTTATTTTCAATAACAGGTTTCAAAATTTTAATGAATGTCGGCGGCTAGTTGTGGGTTTGATTCCAACTCAAGAAAATAAAACATTTAATATTACATTACTTACAACAGTGTAAAGAGGGGAACAGAAGTATAATGGGGAACAGAATGTCTTAAAAGTAGGTTCCTAGGTTTTTTGTGTACATTGCTATGTGCGCAGTATATAAATAATGGTATTTTTTTCATTTTGTTTTCATCTGCTTCGTTTTGTAGTACTAGTAGAGAGAATGTAGTGATAAATCCCATTATCTCGATCTCTCGATGAAATTACAGAATGAAGTGTCTTGGAATTTTTATGTGATTTTAGTTATGTGAAGTTAGTGTTTTCTCTACTTACAATACTATGCGGAATAAAACGTAAATAATACATTGCGCTTAAAAGATATTTCCAAATAAAAATTGTAAATTTTTTTAAATCCACTTGGAACATATCTACATAATATGTGCTATATGTAGTATATACATTATACGTATATTGCAGAAATATTTAAAAAAATAATAAATCAGCTTCACGGAGTGTCGTGTGCACGCAGCAGAGTAGGCTGAGGGAACCGAGTGTTAAGACACTCCGTTCCCAACTTTTTGTCAAATTCTGGAGGCCGCTGTGATTTGTCTTGACACCAGAGCGAATAAATAAAAATATAAATTAAAATAAATAAAGTAAAATATAGTAGAATTAGATTTTTTTACATATTTCTCATAATAAAGCTACTCAAATAATTTACATTTCAACGACTATTTAATTGTATTCTTTGTATTCCAAGGGTGAATAGGTTGTGACCTTAAAGGTCAAACAATTAATTTCTTAAAGTCTAAAAATGTATTTAAAGTCTTTTTTTAAGTGAAAAAGAAATTATGTAAGAAATATATATATATTTTGGCATCAACTTCTTTGATAATAAACTGTTTTAAGCAGGGTCAAAGGAATCGTTCCAATTTTTCCATCCAATTGACATCTAGAATTCACTAATCCCAGTTAATTTGTAGTAAAATTATGCACAGCCAAAGTTAAACAGAGCTTGAAATTAA
This sequence comes from Heliconius sara, assembly GCA_917862395.2. Taxonomy (NCBI): domain Eukaryota; kingdom Metazoa; phylum Arthropoda; class Insecta; order Lepidoptera; family Nymphalidae; genus Heliconius; species Heliconius sara. Next base: position 2,849,957 of record OU860783.2, on the reverse strand, counting down.
GTCACTAATTTCTCGTGACAAATAGACTACAATCTATGACCCTTCGATTAAAGGCAATTGGTTCAGATAACCCTCGACTTGATCAGCTTATCGCTTACAAAACGATCTTGGAGGGGTCTGGTGCTGAATTGGGTAAATTACTTTGAATATAAACACGTATTAATCAAAGATTAGCAAGTGTTCTTGTTGTAGCCTAAGCAGTAATGGAGGGTGAGAGTGGCCTATATAGAGTTCTAAGTGGTTGGCTCTATCCCTATATTACTGTTCTTTTCTTTTGTTCATAGCATTGTTATGTTTTATTTTGAGCCCCTACAGTCCTTTTCCATAAAAAAAATGCATGCCCTCTAAAAGATTAGGTTTTTTTAATCGATATCCTCAAGAAAAAAGAATTATGATTATAATCATTACTATTATGTCTATTTATTTAAAAAAAATGTGTTAATAGCACAGAAAAATAAATTTTATGATAATCTATTCGAGAATATTTTATACATACTATTTTGTCTATAAGTTTCAAATATTTACCAGGTTTCTGCGTGTCTCAATATAAAATAAATTAAAAAGGAAGTAATAAACGCTTCTATTTAGTTTCATAGAATGCGAATATAGAGGTCAGTCGTGGCTCAGTGGCACGAAGTGTGACCGTAAAACCGACTGGTTGTGAGTTCGATCCTTACTCGAGGAGATGAAATATTTACATAAATTTACATTTCCATTTCTTCGCTCTGGTGTCGAGACTAAGCGCGGCGTTGAGTTCTGCTACTCAACACGCAACGCCTCCAGAATTCGGCAGAAATTGGAGAACGGAGTGTCTTAACACTAGGTTCCCTCTGCCCACCCTGCTGTGTGCGGAATACAGCGAGAAGCTTAAAAAAAAAAAAAGAATGTGAATATACATTAATATGAAAAAAAAAGTTAGTCATTACTTCCAAAAGCCTATCTGATGAGAAGAACCAACAAAACTTACGAAAATTGTAATCGTAAAGTGAACGGATATATAGTTCCACTCTCGACTAAGATTGCGCAAATGTCTTTAAAAGGAAAGTTTTCCGATTCATTACAAGTTCGGCACCTCGTTCTGTTAAAACAAACTTACGTATTACTTTATCTAACTCGGTACTACAAGTAGCAATACTAGCAAACTCAATTCAAAAATAACTCCGGATCCGATAATTTTCCAGTAATTAATTGTTTTGAGGTAGTCGTGGCGGAGCTGCAGCTGCTTCTCAGTTTATTGCGACGGTCGTGGATTCTATGCCTAGTTGGGGGAATAAGTTATTTTTGTTACGAAAATTTTGCGGAAACTGAGGATCTCTTAACCAAGTTCCTTTATGTTTTAACACTAGGTTCTCTATGCCTATCCTGCTATAAGAAGCTGATATGATGTTATTTATTTTGCTATATAACAATCAATAGATTATCTGTTAAAGGGGCAAAGCGCTGCGTTTAGCTCCGACTTTCAACACGCAATTTGGCTAAAAATGGGGAACGGAAGTGACTTAATGGGAACAGAGAACTAAACCTCAACCTTATATATAATCTTTATGCCACTTAATAGGCATTTCTACATTATGCCTTTCATTCTTTTGCTCCTACCAATATATTTTATATACAGGAATTCATTTTGTTTGTTTATTTTTATTACGTTAGTAGTTAATTTACGTCACTCAACACGCAATGTCTCGAATATTTGACTGTTCATAGGGAACGGACTGTCTTAATGCTATGGTTCCTTCTGCTTACTCTACAATATATAGGATATACCATAAAGATAAAAAAACGTATCCTATTAAATGATAAATACAAATATAAATATATATATCAGAGGCCAGTCGTGGCGCAGCGGCACGAAGTGGAACTGTAAAACCGACTGGTTCGATCCCCACTCGAAGTGGTAACCCACTCTGGTGTCGAGGCTAAGCGCGGCGTTGAGTTCTGCCACTCAACACGCAATGACTCTAGAATTCGACAAAAAGTGGGGAATGGAGTGTCTCAACACTAGGTTGCCTCTGCCTACCCTGCTGTGTGCGGGATACAGCGTGAAGCTGATTTATTTTATAAATATATAAAGATGAAATAAATACCAAATTTCTTTTGACATTGAAAAACATTGTTTTCGATATATAAATCAAAACACGCCATACACACCATTACATCCAAATAATCTGCCTTGAATCCCCCGTTTTCAACACGCCGTGGACCGTTATGGTTCTCCTCCCATTTTTTGTATAAAGACATCAATCTAATAGTAAACCCATTTGGCTCAGGCCCAAGCAAAAACAATAAAAGTATAGCCGTTGGAAAAATAAAAGGAAATTTGAAAATTCATTTAGAGGGCCATAGCGATGTTTGGCTAAGGTTGAGCTTCTATTTGTATGTGAGATTTTATTATGATGACATATTGGAGATTGTGGTTTGGAAAATATATTTTATTTTTAGTTAAAGAAAATGAACTTTTGAGCTGAATAGCTGTTAAGTATTAATTATACATATATTTTGTGTCACAATACAATAATAGAGATTTCTTTAGCTCACAATAAAAAAGGTATAGCGAAAATCGTTGTCATAAATAAGCAAAAATAGCAAAATTAAAAGTTTTACTGATACTAAGATATCGTTCCAAAACGGAATTGCGTCAGATATATACATATATATATATATATATATATATATATATATATATTCTAATATATATAATATTTATATATTCACGAGAAATATGATCAAAATATTTCTTGTCTGTAACTGTAAAATCGATTGGTTGTGGGTTCGATCCCTACTCGAGGAAATGAAATATAATTTAAATTTATATTTTCATTTCTTCGCTCTGACATCTAGGCGTTGAGTTCCGCCACTCAACTCGCAATGCTGCCTGAACTTGGTGTAAAGTGGGGAACGGGTGTCTTAACACTAGGTTCCCTCTGCCTACCCTGCTGTGTGCGGGACACATCGTGGAGCTGATTTTATTTTATTTTATTTTTTGATATTTGTAGACACTGACAGTGTCTGGCCTGCCAGTCGTGGCTAGGGGCAAGAAGCGGCGATAACACACAATGCACCAAGAACTCGACGAAGAGTGCCGAGCGGAGTGTCTTAGGTTCCTTCTGCCTACGTTGCTGTGTGCGGGATACGACGTGAAGCTGATATTATTCATGTAAATATAGGAAAATAGAATATAAAAAGCAACACAAGCATAATTAACTTCAGTATTTTAAATGTGAAACCCTAAAAAGCTATTAGTCATTATTGTATTAACCTTCATAAATAGTCACATAACTTCATAGTATAATTTAGTGAAGGCTTTTAACTAACACTTTTTACACAAATTCATCTGGAAAGAGCTTACGGAAAATGTACTCTTAGAATTAAGAAATAAAGCTCATATTTCAAAAATGAATTATTAACATCTACGCTTTCATTTCCAGACTCGAGTTGTTATGTTCATAAAACAGTGAGTTGTATGGAAAAGACGTGTGTGCATTTAGGTGTTTAAATTATTTATTTTGACTATATATATATATATATATATATATATATATGTGTGTGTGTGTGTGTGTGTGTGTGGATTCGATTTCCACTTGGAGGACTGAAATATTTGGTTTTTTTTCATTTTGGTAAACGATCAACACGAAATGCTTTAAGAACTCAGCGAGATGTGAAGAAATGAAAGCGGGACAACATTTGAGTTTTTGACGTTGAGTTTTGCCGTTGGTAACATAGTTTCTTAACACTATACAAACCTCTGCCAACCCTGCTATATGCGGGATAGAGAGTGAAACCAAAAAAACAATACAAGCTACTTCTATAACCTGTTCTTAGTCCACATCAGCCTAATACAATTTCCCGCTCCAGCAGTGACCGTCCCTTGGTCTCTAAACAATTAGTACGGCGACATTCATTTTTGTGCCACTCTTAATCCCCATTTTACTTGACATAACCCAAGTTAAAAATCTACCTATAAATAAAAAATAAATAAAATAAAAAGTATTTTTATTGACAATATTCATAATAATACATTTTATGGGCTACTAACTCCTAAATAAGTGAAAACTGTGTTTTAGAAGCTAGTGACTTCCCTGTTTAAAATATAAGCTTGTGATTATTGTCGCGAGCCAAAAAAAAAGAATATATGATAAAAATAATGAAATAAAAACTAAGAATGTAATAACTAAAAGGTATGTATTTTTTTGTGTGTGTGGGTGTGTGTATGTGTGTGTGTGCATGCGTGTATGTGTGCGTGCGTGTGTGTGCGTGCGCGTGTGTGTGTATATGTGTAATATATTATATATATTTGTTGTCTCATTTTTGTATCATCATCAAATCTTCAGTGTATGTGTAATCTAGTGTCATTAGCCATTCTATAATTTTCATCTTGGCAGAGTATTTATTGCATGTTTTTATAGATAAAATTTTGTCAACCGCACTATATAATATTGGGGCTATAAATTCATAACTACGACGTGCCAATGTAGATTTTACCCTAGGGAATTTATATTTATTTAATCTTTTTGGTGTTGTTGGGGTTTTGGTAATAGTAGTGCAATGGTATCTTAAAATGCATTTACTTATAAATAATTGTCGGACGTTCAATGTTTTAGCCATATTGTAGACTAAGACCGTTGGATGACGAAACGATAAGCCCATAGCCACTTTAAGTACAGCGCGTTGTGCTCGTTCTAAGGTAACAATAATGGATTTGGCAGCTCCCCCCCATGCACTTATACAGTAAGTCAAAATACATTCACAAAGGGATTTGTATATTAGTAATATGTGTTTCATATTTAGGACTTGTCTAAGACTTTTGAAAAGTATTATTAATCTTCTTATTTTTTGTGCCATGTTAGACACATGTGCTTTCCAATTTAAACGATTGTCTATTGTTATGCCGAGGTATTTTATAGTGCTTACTGTGTTTAATCCCTCACAGTCACATTGGTTGCTTATTTTATGTTTTAGTTTACGACACGAGTGGGAGTGGATTTTAATTTTTAAATGCTCCATTGCTTCTCCAGCTGGACTGTTAGAAAAACACATAATATAACTTTTATTAGTGTTGAGGGTTAAAAGATGATTTTGAAGCCATGTTGCAATCAGAGATAAACCAATCTCTGCGGTAGTTTTAACATCATCCCAAGTTCTGTCGTGGAACACAATGACAGTATCATCAGCATACATTATCAAAGAAGATCTGTCAAATTTGAGTTGACATAGTTGGTTGATGTAAATTAAAAATAACAGCGGGCCCAGGGTGCTGCCTTGTGGCACCCCGTATTCACAGGGCAGGTTGTCACTGAATTGACCTAAAACTCGTACGCACTGCACGCGATCGGTCAGATAGTTCTTAAACCACTGCTTTGTTATACCACGAATACCATTATCATCTAAAATAGAAATAAGTTTGGGAATTGGTACAGTGTCAAACGCCTTTTTTAAATCGAGGAATACTCCGAGACATTTATCTCCTTTATCTAGGTGAGAAGTTACAGTGGTGGTGAGCTTGAGCACCGCGTCCTCTGTCGAGTGATTAGGTCTAAACCCATACTGATTGGGAGCCAGTACTTGGTGTTTATCCAAAAATGACAAAAGTCTTTTGTGTACAATTTTTTCTAGAATTTTTGAAAGCGTTGATAATAATGATATGGGTCTATAGTTCGAAGGAATAAAGTCATCTCCACTTTTAAAGACAGGAATGACCACTGCTTGTTTAAATATGTCAGGAAATATTCCTGTCTCCATAGATAAATTGCACAAATGAACAATAGGCTCAATTAATACCTCATGCAATGTTTTTACCGTTATTCCACTAATATTATCATTACCTGAGGATCCCTTCTTTAGTGAGAATATAATTTTCTTAACTTCCTTACAATCAGTAGGAGACATAAACATTGAGTCGACAATATGTTGCTTTTTTTCAAATATAAATCTTTTATCGTCACAATACTCGGGCCGACTATAAATTTCGCTTGCCAAATCTCGACCAACAGACGTAAAATAGTGATTAACATGATTTAACGAATTTTTAGGTGTATCTTTAATATTGATTAATTCAGATGAGTTATTTTTATTTTTTATATTGTAGCCGATTTCTTTAAGAATATTCCACAATTGCTTAGAGTTATTTGAATTAAGTTTTAGTTTGACTTGATAGTACTGTTTTTTCTGATATTTAATTATGTAATTACATTTATTTCTATAACTAATAAACTGTCTTTTAAGTTCTTCATTATTAGGTTCTTTTTTAATTTTTATATACATTTTATTACGTTTACGTATCGATTTTAAAATTCCTGTCGTTATCCAAGGTTTCAGAATTCGATGTTTCTTAGGAGTAATTTTCTTAATTGTATTTTTACTTAAAATATTTTTTAGGTTATTTACTAAAAAGTATGCCGCCTCATTAGGGTCAGTAATCTTGAAATATTCTTTCCAATTCAATACTTTTAAGGAATCCTTAACTTTATCATCATCTATTTTTAAAGTTTCTTGAACCGCAGCAGGTTTTGATGTTAATATATTTTCGATTACTAACATAATAGGTGAGTGATCGGTGAATTCATCGAAGATAAAAGTATTCCAATTACATTTTGTTTTAATCATGTAATGATCAATACACGTATATTTGTGGGTTGGTTTGTCAATACCTTGCTGAAGACCGTGCGACGCCATAAGATTTAAATAGATGTCTGAATGATTTGTGTAAGTAGTTCCCTCTATAATATTAACATTAATATCTCCTGTAAATATTATATTTTTATATTTGAGATCACGTAGTAATAAATCAATTGAATCAAAGTATTGTGATGGGTTAGTAAAGCACGGGGGCCTATAGGAGCAGATTAATGCAAGATCAAATTTGTTAATCTCTAAAGTTAAGCAGCTACCACCAGTTAATTTAGGTTCTTTATATTTTACTTGAAAACTGTTTTTGATATATATTATTATACCATCATTTTGATTGATACTTTTTTTGGTAGAAAACGACAAATAGTTGGGTATTGTAGGTATAATACTACTTTCGTTGATCCAGCATTCAGTCAGGACTAAAATATCACAGTTTGTTAATCCAAGGGAAGTTAAATACGCAATAAATGCATCAAAGTTTGCATTTACGCTTCTTATATTTATGGTTATAATACGTAAGGACTGGTTATTATAAATAATATTTTGCTTCTGCGATAGTTCCAAGGGATCGTTTATCCTCATGCAAGGTATTTTATCTAGTTTATTTAAATCTTTAATTATATTTTTATTATAATCCACTTTATTTTATAGAAAAAAGTCATTTATACAAACAAAACTATTCGGAATATCACCCCAAAAATACAAAATAAAATATGTAGGTAGGAAGAGATTATTAAGAAAAAATCACTTACCGCGGCGAATCTTTCTAGTTTTAAACGCAAATGCCAGTTGACGTGTGGTCCAATGTAAAAATAAACATTATTAATATTATTTTTCGTAATTATACAATTGTGGTTATTTGTTAAAGATAAATAGTGATTTAAGACTTTAACTAAGATAATATATAAATATATAAGAACATATAAGTGTTTAAGAATAGTATATATATTTTTTCTTAAATATATTATAGTATGTAGTATAATATATAAGTATGGGATCTGATATGTAGAATTAAACATGTGGTGTATTTGACAAGTAATTATGTGTAGTGTGTTGGCAGAATATACACTAATAAAAACATATAACAACAATAAAAGTTTTCCTATTAGTCACTGTTCACTGTTGAAAGATTTCAAATTTAAGTCTTCTTCCATTTTGATAGTGATGTGGCGCATGCCATCTGTCTTTCTCATAAATATTTTACCATTAGCTGTCCAGCAGTACTTTATACCGTTCTCTTTTGCAAATTTTCTAGATATGAAAAATAGTTTTTTTGTTTTTTGGTTTAACAGTTCCGATATGTAAACAGGCATTTGATTAGTAGCACCAATAAGGGAGGAATTGAATTTGTTTCCAGGATTTCGTTTATTGTATTTTTTTACCTCGCTTAAAACTTGATTTTTTGTAATGGAGGATGAAAAACGTACTATGATGGGACCATTATTGGTTTTGTTTTCAGTGCGGTAAATTTCTTTGGGTTCAAAAGCCTGTAATTCTATATTTAACGCCTTGCATGTAGCTTGTAGTATATTTTTTAGGTCGTCCGTTGTTTCCTTGTCCTTTTTATATAGATTTCTTATTTCTATCGCCGGTGAGTTTAAAGTTCTTTCCAGATATTCAATTCTTTCTTCTAATTTTTGGATAATGACATTTTTTTCGCAGGATTTTTTTTCTAATATTTCAACCCTTGATATCATATCATCATAATTCTTCGACATAAATTCAAGTGCTTTCTCTATTTCTATATTGGTTTTGTGAATTTTATTTGTTTGTGTTTTTAATTCTCCTATACTGTTACTCAATTTTGTGAGAACGTTGTCTTGCTCAGTTTTCCAGTCTGACAACATCTTCTTAATTTCTTCTTTGAAAGATTCATTGAAGTTCATTTTGGAATCATGTGCATTTAGCCGGCGTTTAGTTTTTCTTGTTTTGAGATTTGCATCCTCTTCATCGATGCATTCCGCCATTTCAGGGTCCGAAATGCAGGATAGTTGTTTCGACATTTTGTTTTAATGTTGTACGCAACCGCTTGTGACTTGTACCATAAGACGTATACTATGTACGAGGATGCGTCGACGCACGAAGATACTTCTCGTTGTCTCAGCTTGCTGTCCTTTTCTTATAACGATAATAATTAAAAAATATGATATTGAGGCGACACGTCCACTCGACACTGCGGTCCGCCCGGGAAGTGACTGCGGTCCGCCCGGGAAGTGACTGCGGTCCGCCCGGGAAGTGAACCTATATTTTATATATAATTTAAAATTAACAAATGTTATATGGTATTCCAATGGGAATATTTATAATTCTATGTAATAACACGTCTAGATCTAGGCTAGAATTGTTGAAAATATATTTTTGTTTTTTATATATAAAACTCTTCCGTTGAGTGACTGACTGACTGCTTAAAACGTTGTAATTTAAGATGTAGGTTAGGGAACGGTAAGAGAGAATTTGTCAATATTTCTACAAAACCGTAAACAAGAAAAGGGATTTTACGTTTTAAAATTCACGCAAACATAGGTGTGCGGGCAACGATAAGTATTAGTTATTATGGGATCTTAACCGGGCATTCTATTCTAACTCTAGAGAAAATAAAGATACCTGGGAAACCTAGTGTTAAAACACTTTGTTACCATTAAGACACTTTCGTTCCCTACTTTTCGTCCTGGAAGAATTGCATATTTTGTGGCTGCACATTACCTCGCCACTAGAGCGAAGAAATTGAAATATTAAATATTTCATTTTCTCAAGTGGTTATCGAACCCACAACCAGTCGCGCATAATCGCATTCTTTAGCCCCTGCGCCACATTTAACAAAAACACTATGCACATATATGTAGCTGAAAAAAAAAGAAATACGCTATAACACACTAGACTCTCTCAATATGAATAAAAAAGTAACCACATACTTCGGTGGTTAGAACCCATAGCCATTCATTGTTTTATATTTTTTTATATATTCAATGTTTTATAGAATTTTTATTGTAAATTTGAAATTTCATCACTTTGTTATGTTCCCTTTGACAGTTGATTTTTTTTAGAAATCTCAAAATTTTCATGCAAGATAAAAATATTTTTGAATATACATACATATGTAGGTACTGACCCACTTTGTCAACTAGTTTTAATTTACCTTCGAAGTTCAATCGTTTGTTGATATAATATCAGTATAAAAAATTAAACGTAATTTTTTTGTATTTTTTGTATTTCTTGTAGACATTACGTCTCTATAAATGCACTAGGGATATTTACCGAATTCTGGAAACATTGGACGTTGAATGGCGGAGCACATCGCCGAGCTTTGCGTCCTTACCAGAGCAAGGAAATGAAAATATTAAATATTTATTTCGAATATCGAACCCATAGCCTATTGCGCTTACAATTGAACGCTTGTACCCTTGCGCCATAGCGGCCCTAGAGGCCGCTATATTATATTTAAAATAAAAATACATTTTTAATATATACATTTTGCAGTTTTAAGCTTTTCTCAGGTAGAATAAGCCCAGATATCCTTTCTTCACTTTTTCCCAATTTACGAGTTTCAGAAAAAAAATATAATTACTTATTTGATATCCGTGTAATCGAACCCACAATCGTCATGTTTGCAGTCAGAAATTTTGCTACCACCCTCGACGATCATTTCGGCTTGTAATATTGTAAAAGTCTAAGAGATTTCTTCTTTTAAGTTTTTTCAATATTTTATTTCATACGAAAAGAAATTAAAAAAAATCTTTCGAACACGAATTGAATCGACAATCATCAAGTTATACTTAAAAAAAAATCCAAGTTTTGAAATCGTACATTTTTTTATTTTGTAACAATTTTAATGACTTATATACACTCAACTTACATATATCTAAAAAAATAGTGTATATAAACTTAATTCCTTTTGTAATCGTTTTTAAAGAAAAATGTTTTTTACACATTTCGTTTGTTTTCCCGTATTTTTGTATCCGATCGGAATTCTTAAGAAGTTTTTATGAACGTTTCTTGAATAATTTATTTTCACTTAAAGAGCTTTAAGAAACTTTTTCAAAACTTCTTGGCACTGTGGCAAAAACGTGTGAATTACGTGAGCACTACAGGAGTAGGTTCGATTTCCACTCGGGGAAATAAATTATTATTTATTAGTAATTTAATTTCTTTGCTCTGGTATTTACTCTCAACTCCATCGTATAATCCATACTAATACGAAAATCCGGAAACAGAGTGCCTTAACATTAGGTTCCCTCTATAGGCAAATTCTCACATATATCAGGATAGGCCCCGATATATGTGAGAATTAAAAAAAAAACTTTTGGCATATCCTGATATTTACAGGTCGTCAGGACTTGCCGTCGTCAAGACTGTAAACACGGAGACGGGAGAGAATTCCATGAGGGGAATTTGTATGTTTAGAAACGCCACTCAGCATACTAGGACACAAAAATCAAAAATAAAAAAAATATCCAAAACACCTGACATACTTTTCTCATTAAATATAAAAATATCATTATAACCTTAAAAAATCTAAACTGTTTTTATATCTTTAATGTTAACTGAAGTATCGAAAATCTTTTCATTATGGTTTTTCTGTATAAAATAAATGTTAATTTTTAAATATAAATCTTTCTAGTAGATAATTTTTGTCATATTTTTTTAACATAAATCTGTATTCCGCATATTGTAGGGTAGACAGAGGGAACCTAGTGTTAAAATATTCCGTTCTCCATGCAATTTTCGAGACATTGAGAATTGAGTTGGGGAACGAAGTGTCTAGTTTCCCTCTGCCTACCCTGCTGTGTGCGGGATACAGAGTGAAACTGAGATCAACATATTCTTCTTCTTCACTCAATACCTAAATAGTTTAGAAATTCCCAAATTTTATTACACACGTCAGTGGCGTCGTAATAATTAAACTTTTGTCCCTTGGGATGGACCTACATTTAATTACTTATTTGGGGACAAACTTACTTCAGATAGAACAATAGGGGCATACCCACATTTGTTGATGTGGAAACCATCAGATACCCATAAGCTATTGTAAATTAGAATTATAACACCAAAGCTATGTCATTATATTATTAAGTACATCGAAATTTCTCAATTTTAAGTCAAATTTACATTTCAAGAATAAATATGTCGAATGAAAATAAAGTGTCTGAGTGTAGAGTCTTCGTATCAAATTTAAAATAAGGTGGCCAAGTTCCGATATAGAGCTAATTTTAAGCATTAGGCGTTGAACAGAGTTAAGCGGAGAAATTACTCACTAATCCTGCGATTGGTAATCGAACTTATAACCATCGCATTTATTGTAAGAAGCTGAACCAACATAGACTCTCACGGTACTTTTGGGCAAAGCTATTTTTAACAAGTAGAGGCTACTGCACTCATTAATGGACTTAAATAATTTGATTCGCTCTTTATATTAAACAATTATATATTATGTAACAGTGGTAACGAGATAAAGCGTGGCGTTGATTTCCATCATTCAATACGCAAAACCTCCAAAATTCTGCTTAAAGTGGAAAACGGAAGTGATTTAATGATACTGGGTGTAAAAAACACTAGTACTTCCCAGGTTCCGTATGCCTAACCATATATATGCAGAATAAAAAAAAAAAATTACAGAGTGATCTTGATTGCGGCGACCGACGCCGATAATAATCACATTTTTCATGGGGCGTGAATTTTTGTATAAGTAATTTGCTTTCTATTTTTCATAAGTTAAGGTTATGTTAAGGTCAAGGCTTTCACGCTAATATAACGGAGGTCGTATAAAATCACAGCTTAATGCTATGAACATAATGAAATCACGAATATTTTTCATTATGTAGTATAATATTTCTGCTATTTCAATAAATTATGCCTCCTACGTAATATGAACTTTGTCCTGTTAGTTGAAGTGTTTTTTAATAAATTATCCAAGTGTTACAAAACTAAATGTCACACGCTTTTTAGGGCTTCGTACCTCAAAAGTAAACTGGGACCCTTGGAGGATGACTTTATTGTACGTCTGTTCGTCCGTTAAGAGCGTTCATGTCAAGATTGTAAAAACGTAATATATTCAGGTTCACGGTCACGGTCCTTTGGAGCACTGAAAAATCAAGCTTCTACGTGAAGGCAATAAAAAATATGAGCGTTTCCGTTTTCGTTTTTGCTACATTTTGTAAAAATATCGCCAAGCAAACAAAACCTATATATATTATAACTTCCGGAGTTATGAAATATTTCACCACTTAAATAAATAAAGTGAAATTGCTTAATATTTTATAGAAAAAATATTACAAACTTATAATTGTAGTTCGTTTTATACGAAATGAGTGCACACGTTTGCAAACTTATGGTTGTCAACTTTTATAAATTGTAGTTCCCGTTAACACATAATCCTGAAATGGGAACGAAACCCTCGTATTTATTTTTGCCTATTTAGACTTTACATTAAAATTAACAAAAAAAGAAAATTATGAATTTTCATTAAATTCAACACGCAATGTCTCGAAAATTGATCAGAAAGTGGAGAATGGTGTGTCTTAATAATATGTTTAATAAATAATAAATTTTCAATAAAAGTTACTAATTTTTTTTCTTTTTACAGTATGGACATAGAAAGAAGAAAATTTTAAATATTATACGAATATTTAAAATTTCTAAAAAGTCTATAAAAAGGAAAAATATCATTTTAAAACAATATTTTCAACGCATCTCAACTTAACTTAGCGTTCAAAGTTACATGGTGCTAGTATGAATCTTAGAAAGCTCAACATTCTTAAGATCCTCTCCCTTTCACTTCCACTTAGAAGCTGCCTGAACTTTTAGCTTTTTCCTTTTGCTCTAACACTTCTGCATACTGAAAGTTCAAAAACATGTTTTTTTTAATCTTACACCTGGCCATTTTTAATAAAGAGTACGTTGAGGCTAGTCGTGGTGCAGAGGCACAAAGTGTGACGGTAAACGCAACTGGTTGTGGGTTCGATCCCCATTCGAAGATATTGAAATATTTTTAAACATTTTTAAAGTGTTAATCCACACACACACATCCAAAAATTTCGACGTAGCTTGGCGAGAACGTATGGCTCAGTGGTCAGAGCGCCTGGTCGGTTCCTAGGAGGCGCGGGTTCGAGTCCCGCTACGTTCAAATTTTTGTACATTTTCTAAATAAGTATTGACATTGAAATATTTACTTAAAATTTATATTGCTATTTCTTCGCTCTGGTGTCGAGGCAAAGCGCGGCGTTGAGTTCCACCACTCAATACGCAATGTCTCCAACGTTCATCGGAAAGTGGGAAATGGAGTGTCTTAATGATAGGTTTCCTCTGCATGCTGCGTGCGGGACACAGCGTGAAGCTGTTTTGATTTAATTTTTTTTGCTCTTTTGGCTTGGGGGTGAACGATATTGCGATTTAGTAGCTATAATGGTAAATTATGACAAAATTAATATGAGATGAATAAACGGTTTTAAAGGGTATGGCGACGATAAGTTCAGTTGATAAGTTAGTAAATTGAATTTAATAAAGTGCTCGGGATAGTTATATATTAAAAATTTTTTCAAAAAAAAATTAATATTAAAATGTTTATAATACCTAAAACTATTAATTATTATTTTACATAGTTGGCTGTAATGTTTGAACAATTTTAATCTTCTAAAATAGAAAGATTCTTAAAAAAAAATGTTTTTCTCTATATTCTATTTTTTTCGATATGTTTTTGAAATATAAGCCCTGAGAAGAATTAATAAGGATCCCTTAAACCTACACTTAGATTAAAAGGGATCACGAGGGCATTATTAATAAATAAATGAAATGCTCAAGAATTTCTTCTCATTTTTCTTAACTTAAAGAATTTGTTACCAATACAATATGTATACATTCCGTTTCTATTAAGAAATATTAAAGGGAATTCTGGAGCAAGAAAGCAAAGAAATATAAATATAAAATGTTTCCTCTACCGAAAATCGAATTCACGACCTGTCGCGATCACAACCACACATTTTGAACTGTTCAGCGACTTGCGTCTCATCTAATTAATATTTTTATTTTCTAAAAACATTCCAACCACTTAAAAATGAGACCTTCACAAGGCAGCATATTGGAGTGTATAAGAAAGAACCACGAGCAACTATATCACCAATATATTACAATAGCTATATAAATAATACTCCGATTGCGTCTGGCACCAGCTATTTATTCACAAAATTGAATGAAGGGGCGTGCCAGCCAAATAATTTATCAGCCAAATGTGTTACATTACATTGCTTTTGTAAAAAATTGCAACCGTTTTGGTCGAGGCGGGGGTAGGTGTTTGGTGTTCTTTTTTTATGTAAATTTACTTTAGATTCAATCGTTTGTGTTCAATGGTGCTGTGGTGGTGTGTTTTGTTTTTTTACAATATATATATTGTTTTGGATTATATTTTTTTAGTTTTATTCTGTATCCTGCATATAGCAGGCAGCATTGTAAGCAGAGGGAACCTGAGAATATAGTGTTAAGATACCGTTCCCATTACGAAGCTTGGGTTTCCAACTTTGCGCCGATTTCTGGGAACCCTACGTGTTGAGTAACGGAGCTCAACGTTGGGCTTTTGCTTCGCCACTATGGTGAAGAATTGAAAATATTTAATTTACCATTCACCGTAGTAGAAATCGAACCCTCAACCGTCATGTTTAGAGTCGCTAAATTGTGCCCCTGCGTTACAGCAGCCTGTAGACACTTATATATTTGAATTTCTCAATTAAGTCTTAAGGTTTTAGATTAGGTATTCTTTTATTTATTACTGGTTTATCCTTAAATTATCAATTTCACACGATATTATTTATTAAAATTAAATCTTTATATGCATGCAGTCTTTTCCAGTTGTGTTTAAAATAAGAAGCATCCCGAAAAGCGCAGTGATGGAACTACCACCACTTCTAACATATAAGACCCTCCACATATGTACAGGTTAAATGATAATTTAAATAAATATTACACATTAGAACCTGCAACAGCAGAGTAGGCAGAGGGAACCTGATAAGACACTCCGTTCACCACGTTCCGCCGATCTATCAATGCATTGCGTGTCAATTGGCGCTACTTAACGGGCTTTAGCCTTGGTGCCAGAGCGAAGAAATAAATATATACATAAATATCAATTCATTCCTTCGCGTCGAACACACAACCATCACGTTAAAAGTCATACTTGTGCCCCTGCGCCACGACGGCCTCATATATTAAACCTACATAATATATTAAACCTAGTACATCTCTCAGTTACATACTATTGACTATACAACCAATATGCATTATTGACGTAATGAGAGACGTAACTACTGTGCACGGGTGACTGCATAAATTAATTTGCTCTGGTTCACTCACCATAAATCTTGGCTGAGTGACCGTGTCACTTGTAGGGTATTTGTACGATATTTACTGGGTTTAAAATATTCTATATCGTTTTAAATTTAAATTTCGTTTCCTTTATATATATATTTTTTCGTCACGCTGTATCCCGCACACAGCAGAAATTCTGGAAATTCTGGAATTTATATTCTGGAGACCAAAGCGTCTCCAGAATATATTCTAAATTGATTATAAAATTTGACAATTTTGGAGCTTTCAATATTTTTTTTTTGGATCCGAATAAAGTAATTGTCTGAATTTTAATCGGACTCCGCGGATCAAACTTCTAAGAGGGAGAAACAGTATTAAGAGGCCCTTTAACGGATTTTTTATGCAAGAAAATTGTCTTGGCATAGTGGAAAAGTGTCTGTATAAGTTATGAGTTCGATCTGCACTCGGTGGAATGACTATGAATATTTAATATATTTTTATTTCGCCTTTTCGAGACATTCAACACGCAATGTCTTGAAAATACGACGGGAAATGGCGAACGGGGTGTCCTTACACTAGATTTCTTCTTGGCTATACGTATGATTTGCTTCAATTTATACACGTCTTTGCTTTCGATAATAATACATTTTTATAACATGTACTTAATTCCATGACCAGAAAGAACAGGATACAGAAAAGTAAATAGTTTCAAGCTTATTTTTTTATAGATTATTTAAGAATGTAACTTAAATTTTATATGAGATTCAGCCTTTAGAAACAAAAGTTTTATATAATAAATGGATATAATTTGAAAGCCTATATATTATTCATTTGTAATTTGATGTTTATGCGCTTACCCACCAAATCAAGAAATAGCTAAAGCAACCAAGCGAGCGGAACCGCGAGCAAAACATTAGTAAAAAAAAATTTTGATCGTACCACTAGGATTTTAACACCATTTTATTCAATAGTCCCTAACAAATACTTGACTGTGTGAGGGAAACTTTTAGTGTGGCACGATCTTAAATTAGCCACGTTCTAATCTGTCTGAACTACTCTGATTGCATTCCTAAAACAAACCAACTACCGAACTGTGTGGAATTTACTTAACTTTAATCTATCATTAATAACAATGGTAATTTCATTTATATGTACGGATAATAATATATACTTATAAAGATATATATGTATGTATGTGCGTATGTTTGTATATATGTATATAATCAATATTGAAAAAGGAGCAAAACAAGCAGCTTCACACTTTTTTCATGTCATCGTAGGTAGAGGGCCTAATGTTATTTTTTTTTATTTTCAGGATTCTGCTCAATTTTCAAGGCATTTGCAAGGCAAGGTGATTTGAATGATGGAAGTGAACGCTAAATTTTTGCTTATTACAGTGAAGAAAAGAAAATAAGATAGGATAGGATAGGATTTTGAGAGTAGCTCTACAAAAATATGGTTCAGTGACGTTTGGTTTCGTACTATTAAATTTTGTATTTTTTTTTTGAAACTTTAAAGATGTCCTTCTGTAGAAAAGACGTTGCCAGATTTTTCCATTTCTGATTTACCTCATATTATTTTAAATATTTATTTATTCGTTCTGGTGTCAAGGCAAAAGCGTAGCGTTGAGATCCACTAATCAACACAAAATGCCTCGAAAGCTCGGCGGAAAGTGGGGAACGGAGTGTCTTAACACTATTTTCCCACTGCCATATGCGGTTACAATTGCAAAAAAATCTACCATATTATACGACAAAAAAAATCCTTAATACTAAGTACAATTAAAACATATTTAATTCACTACATTCCAAAAAATAAACACCTAATCGAAACAACCAGAAACAAGAAGCGAAAAGTGAAACCGCCCACCACCAAACGCGCTCGATGTAGGAAATTAAGACGCCTCCCGCCCTATTTTATTTCATAGACATTTGTAGCGGAACACGTAGCGTGCAGGAAAAATGCACAGCCAGCTTTGTACGAAAGAATTGAATTAAAAATGGCAACGAGATTTTTTTCTGTTTTGCACGACACGCGCGACTGCCCGCAAATGGACGATTACCCGGCGGGGCGCGGGAGTAAAAAGTTCGTTGCGGGTTTCAGTGAAAACACTGTAACTTGTGACGTCTCTAAGCTGGTTCATTATTGTATGACCCATATTTCTTTGTTGTACATTTTTTGTTGTTACCGGATGTCTTGATGAAGGTTAGGTAATGGGAAATGACGAGTTGATTGAGTTTTAATAATTGATCTAAATCATGTCAAAACACAGTACTATTTTAGATGATAGTGATTGTGATCAAGTAATGATAGTGATCAGGTGACCCGTACGCTCGTTTGCCTTGTCTTTTTCCATTCAAATAAAATAAAATTTCGATTCAAATAAAATTTTATGTATTTCTTCTATAAATAGTATTAGGCAACTTGTGTTTTATATAAAATTGAGGAATTAAAAAAAAACGTAATAAAAACTTTTTAAAATTAACATAATAATAAAAAAAACAACATTTTTGTTTATGGTAACAGAATACATTATATATGTAGATTTGGGTAATTTCCTAAGCGCACGCACATCGGACGAACGGCTCAACTTTCAACACAAAGGAAAAAAACACGTTTTCCCAATGCCTATATCTACACGCGTTATCAAATATGCTCAGAATTTCGCTTGCAAGGTATATTATTAAATAAGAAACTCCCGTTAAACTCGACGCGAGTAACTTTCTTATTTAAAATCTCACTCAGGTATACCAACTCCGCTTTTTATTTTCGTATGGAAAGCCGAGGAAGCCGGAACAACGAGAAAATAAATTATTAAAAGTGTAAGAGTTTTCGCGTCACCCAAATTTTCAGGAGGCAGTAAACAACTAACGTTGCGGAGATGACTCCCACGCTACAGATTTGGAGGCTGTAATCATTGGGTTGATGCCGCAAATACAGGATTTTTCTTTTATACCGGTTATTTTTAGGTGCAAAAAAACGTCGTTTCTCTTTTGAACTGATTTCTTCAAGTACTTTCAACAATTATTGTAAGGAAAGTTTCATTGAATTGTATTTAGCTATATATAGCTGTTGTTATTATATATGCTTCGAAATTTTATATGCTTATATGTGAATAAAGGTGGGCGTAGACTAAAATATAATGATTTCTTTATTATAGATGATTTTTTAAAAATCTAGTGACTCATTTCTCTATTTTTTATTACTTTAATGTAATAAATATCAGGTATTATTTTAACGTCTTCTATGGTTAACCTTATAATATCACATAATATTCTACTTCAGAACAACGTTAGTTGTTTTAATGGTAGTTGCTTTAGTGGAAACTCTGGTATATCTTAAGACTACGTCCTGTACTAGACGACTCTTCTCTATAATTATTTTAAATAGTATCTATTTAATAGAATTGAGTTACATAGGAATCACCATATATTTATAATACGTTAAAAACGTAAGCAAACTCTTAGCATGTATCACGTATAGAAATAGAAACTGATAGAATTAATTATAAAATACTCTACTTACTACTTATTTTTTAACATTTTTAGAGTGATAATCCACACTTAGGAAAAAACACTTATTAATAAAACGTATAAATACTTGAGGCCAGTCGCGGCGCAGCGGCACGAGGTGTGACTGTAAAACCGACTGGTTGTGGGTTTGATCCCCACTCGCAGAGATGAAATGTTTATTTAAATTTATATTTCCATTTATTCGCTCAGGTGTCGGGGTTAAGCGCGGCGTTGAGTTCTGCCACTCAACACGCAATGCCTCCAGAATTCGGCGGAAAGTGGGGAACGGAGTGTCTTCACTGCTGTGTGCGGAATACAGCGTGAAACTGATTTGATTTTTTTTTTATTTGTATAAATACTTATTAAGAAAGCGCCAGGAGGTGCGTTCGAGTCCCGCTACGTTAAAACTTGTATACGTCTTCTTAATAAAGTATTACTCTACCTCTTTTGGACACTATTGAATTTAATAGTTCTTCGAGACAGAATCAAACTCACCACCATCGTGCACTAACAATTCACAAACAAGATCTCTAAACCATAATGGCATTACAACGGATTTTCTAATAACAAGCTAGTGTAAGAGCTTAAAAAAAATATTACAATATACACAACAAAATATATATAAGATATAAATAACAAAGTCCCTTACAAAAGGAACCCTGGATCCGTTTAAAGCGAATACCTATTTTACATATAAAAGACGAAAGAAGATGATGCGAAAATTTATTTTTCAGAAACATTTTACGTGGAAAGCGGTATATAAAGTTTGTTTATAAAATTTCGTTTACTTAACCCGCCGCTAACGCCACTTCGTTCCCAATTCTAGCTACTCCACACAAAAATGATATAATGTCAGATCACTTAATTTTTAATGCAATATTATGGAGAAGACAAATATGGAGAGATTTATTGTTTAGTGACCCCAGTGTGTTACTTTTTGATTTATTTTTGGATTTTGGTGCCAGTATATTTGTTCTGACCTAGGTGCACTATAAAATGTATTTAATTATTTTTAACTTGATACCATATTCTGCAAAGAGTATAGATACTAATAGAATATAATGTTGAAACCGCCATACTTTCCGCTTTTGCTGCAAAAGCTTCTCCCACTTAGTTGGTAAGTAAAGAGAATTAAGTGACACATTTCTTATCTATTCTGTGGCCATTCGTTGCACAGGGGCACAAGCGTGTAACTGTACAAGACAAACACACGCGAGAGACGGAGAGTTCAACTCCTATTCGAGAAAATTGAATATTTAATATTTTAATATCATCATGGCAAAGTCCAGCGATAAGTTTTGCTACTCAACACACAGTTAAAGAGGAACGGAGTTAAGCTCCGCAATATGCTGAGTTACAGCGTGAAGATATACAAAAAAATCTACATCCATCACAATTCAACTAAATCTAAATTTTGATCATTGTACTAAAACATAATAATTATAGCAACAAAAACTAGGTTTTTATCAATATTTTTACATAATAAAAGGATAATATAGTCCATCACAGCCCTATAGTAATACGACAGGCATCAATAAAAAGGTTGGCCCAAGCCACTTATGTCACACGATTGATATTACCACATATATTGCTATTCAGAATCGAGTTTTCTCTCTATCACACTACGCCTACGGATTTGCATAAGTTGAAAGGATATTATGGCAAGGCCAGAATAGAATGGAATATTTTTTTGTTATTTTTGTGCATTTTCAAGATTCACGCTGTATCCTCATATAGCAAGGCTGGGGAACATAGTGTCAAGACACTCCGTTTCCCAAACACAGTACAATCGCTGTTTGTATTGCGTCCAGAGCAAAAAAATAAAAAAAATATTCCATTCTATACTGGCCTTGCCATAATATCCTCGTGAGATTCAAGCCCGTAATCGTTACGTTTACAGTATCACTCTTTGCCACTGCGTCACGATAGCATTAATCAAAATTGATAATAATAGTAAGTAAAAATTTCGTTCGAAACTTCAAATATCCCGGGGCTCTTGCATTGTGCATGCCTTAACCTGGTTAACCTGGTCGCGGCCATTTGTGTCGTTTTTGAATATTTTGTACGATATTGAAAATGAAACATGATTACTTACCTACACTTGGGTTTGCATATAGACAGCTAGTTAAAATCTAAATAGAAATTACGTTCAATTTCTTGTAATAAATTCTATTAATTTACTGAAGCAAATGTTGAATGTGAATTTAAAATATATATATAATTTAGGTGACCCCAACTGACTGTAGACCCGATAGTTGTGAGTTCGATACCTGATCTGTGAAATTTTATATTTAATTTATTTTCTTTTTTTCCCCGATCTGGCTTGAAACTTTGGTGAAAAGATCAACCCTCAAAACTCAACACACAATGTCTCGATACGTAATGTGGGTAACGGGATCTGAACACTGGGTTCCCACTGCCTTCTCTGATATATGCGGGATACAGCGTAAATACATTTATGGGTAAAATTTACAAAATACGTTTCATAAAATTCACTTGTTAACGTCATTAACATAGTATAATTTGTGGGAGTACTGGGATAATTGTGTCCAAATCCCGCTGGAATAAATTTCATTATAAAAAAATATGGAGGTCCCACCATATAGACTAGAGGTTCTAAAATGAAAAATATATTTTGAAGTCCTTCGATATTCTATTGAGAGGACAACCTTTCTTTCTTCATTATATTAAACGAAAGTAATAAATCTATAGAGCGTAAAAACAGCTGTTTAAAATATAAGAGCTCTCAAGCATTTCCATACAGAACATACACAGAACAAACCAAAAGCGTTCACCTACTTGCAACTTGTATGAAAAACACAAGAGTGTGACCTCGAAAAATAAGATGAGACAAAACAAAGCATTTTAAAATTCACAAAGTTGCGTCGTAAGAAATAAAGACTGGCCCCTTAAAGAAGCAAGTACGGGCTGAATTTTAAACGCCGCCAACTGCACAGCGAGACAATTGAAACTATGCATTATGCATGGACGCCGCCCCCAGGCTCCTTCCGATACCGACTGGCTAAATATTTCCTGTAAAAAAATATTTTTAGTTATCTTATCTTATCTCAGTTTTGTTTTGCTTTTCAGTATTAAAGACTGGTGATTTAATATGTGTGAATTACATATTTTTTTTGGGTCCCAAAGGGTAAAATGGGATTCTGTTCGGTCGGTTCGTCTGTCGCCAGTTTGTATCTCACGAACTGTGATAGTTAGATAGGCAGGTAAAATTTTCACAGATGATGTATATATGTAACTGCTATTACAACAAATACTAATACAATAAATTTAATAATTAAGAGTGCGTTCATACAAAAATTGAGCTCTTGTGTTGCTATAATGACGTAGGTGTGGGGGCCCTGATATCTCAGTCTATAACCTTCCTTCAGTATAATCGATACTATGTTACCGCATGTTAACCGGAGTCTCTCCCATATCTCTTACCAGTAATAAATACGTTAAATCAAAGAGTGAGAAACATTTAGCGTTAAAAATATTGGAATTCAATAAAATTTAAGCAACCGTAAATATTGCGCACCTTGTAAGAATATTATTTAAAGATATTTTCACCCTTATTTATTGCAGTAGAGGTTCTATTATTCGTTTTTATTTTCTTTAATTTAATGAACAAGGTAGTTATGTGATTGATTAGCAATGGAACTCAACGCCGTGTTTTGTCTTGTGCGACCAGTGCGACCGACAAAAAATTAACACGATTTCATTCTCCAAAAGCGGACTCGGACCAATATAAGTTGCGTTTACAGTCAAACGCGAAAATAATTATCTATCATTAACATTATTTGCAAAAAAGTTGTATTTTCTGAATAATTAAAATCACGTATTTTATTAAACGTACTATGAAATAGAATTGTAAACGAAATTGTCTTACACAGACTTGAAAGTTCCAAGTTATAAGAAAAAGTCAAAGCGACTAACTTCCTTAAACTTTTCCTTGGGGAAAAAGGCTCTACGTATATAGTAAAATTCAAGTATGACATTTAAATATTACGCGTAGTAAAAAATATAAAACCAAGTAGTTTTTGATTTAGTAGTAATATTAATATTAGATACGAAATCAAAAGTCAAAATCTAGATATTGTTATTGATATTCAATGATTGAGTCTTCAATTTATATAATAGTATTAAAGACAGAAGACTTAGGTAGTTCTGTTGAGAAGAGTCGGCAAGATTTATGGAAGACCACTAAAATGAAATAACATTGTTTTGAATGTAGAACTAGATTTATGAAGTTTGTACAGATTTGGACGAGAAGAATTTATGGCTTCTACACTTTTTATGGTTAAGGGGTAAAATCGGGCTTAAGATTTGGATAAGAAAGAATAAGAATATGGAAAAAGAAGATGACGAAAAGTGAGAAAGAAAAAAATGTTTTTTGGCGCTCTTGTGGATTGTTATTATCTCACATGTAACGATTTGTCTTTGTTTAAAAGACCTGTTGTATACACATATCAGCAACATTAACGTAAATGCATTTATGTTAGTTAAAATATGTTTTTTGTGGTAAATCTTAAAGAATTTAGAACCTCACCTTAGCAAAATCTTAAATTTGGAAAATTATGGTTAGATCGATTTCATTTTATGGTATTTGTGTTATATACACACATAGAATAAAAATATTTATTTCGATTTACACCTACACGTATCGCACACACTAACGCCATTCTATCTTATTTTTGTCAGAAACAAAACTCGCTCTTAGAAAAGGAAAGATGTCACTTCACTAATGGGAAACTTCACGACAGCTGACATGGAATCCCGTAAGGTTACTTGTCTGCAAAGTTCAAACGTGTATAATATAAATAAAACTATAATATGAATTTCTTTAGCTTTATGGCATATGGCATGCCAAATAAAAACCTAGTGTTACGCTCTTCCGTAGCGTAATACTCCGTTTTCTATTTTAAGTCCATTTTAGAATTTTACATTGTTAGGCGGATCTTAACGCCATTATTTGGAACTCCATTAATTGTTTGAGTTCCACGCTATCTCCGGCACATAGTAGGGCAGGCAGACGGAGCCTAGTGTTAAGACACTCCGTTTTCATTAATACACTTATGTTGCCTCCTCTAGTTGAGTTGCAAAACTAAATGACGCGCTTTGCCTTGTTACTGAAGCGAGAAAATGAAAATGAAAAAACATGTCGCGGTCACACGCTCGTGCCCCTGCACCACTTGCCATTATTGGTATGATTAAAAGTAAATCAGCTTCACACTGTATCACACACAGCAGGGTAGGCAAAAGGAACCTAATGTTAAGATACTCCGTTCCCCACTTTCCGTCGAATCCTAAAGGCATTGCGTATTTCTGTAGTTCCGTAATATAAGACATATACATTAAGAAAATATTGATGGTCGTTATATCGGCGTTAGATAAGGAAGCAGTAGCAATAGTTTTAATGGAAATGTTATTATGATCTTCAAATTTAACACATTGTTTTGCCATTCTTTTTTGTTTTTTTTTAAAGGTTTAAATATCTTCTTTTTTTTTGATAACATAATTTTCATTAGGGTTGTAGCTGTGTACTTAGTAATAGTGTTATAAGTGGATGGAAACTGTAATTGGCTTTATTTTGTTATACAAGTTTTTTTGTTTGTTACTATAAAAAGAACCCTTTACTAGAAATGTTTTTTTTTCGAGCCCCATCTAGAACCGTGACCGTAATATGGAGTTAGGTTTCGTATTTTTCAGTTACTAGATAAGAATTATAAAAAAATTCATTTGAATTAACTAATAGCTTATCTATAGATAAGGTTACCCTTACATCCCGAACATACACAGTATTTTATTTAAAAAAACTAACATCATTTATCACAAGCAAAATGATAAATGTGTCTCCCTATAACTTTTATGTATCATTAAAGACTTGAGACAAATCAATCTAATCACAAGTACTCGTACTCGTGGCACTCAAGGAAAATCATCTATCTTAATTCTTTATGAACAAAAGGCATAAACGGAAAAACTTTGGAGTTATTCCTTTAGCGACGGCCTAATTCGGGGTCGTCGAGCCAAGATTTCCTTCTATTATTAGTCTGTACAAAATTCCCAGTGGCACAGAACAAAGACAACACCGTAATCCCAATTCATACAATTGTAGGGATTGCTTTGCAAGAATATTGATATTTTTGAATTATAGTTACTATTTTTTTGTATTCGATATGTTTTTCTTTTTTGAGTATATTAATTTTATTATTTTCGTTGAAGATTTAATGCCAAAATCCACTATGTGATAAGCTAAATAAAATTTTCCATTATTTCTAAAAGTGTCATTAAGGCTCTAACTACAGAAAAATTTTAAGAAACGTATGAAAATTTGACCATATCAGGATTCAAACTAGCACCTCTTAGAAAACACCAAAGAGCTTTATCCAATTAAGCCATATGTTCTCATCGAGGACATATTGGATTACCTAAACGCTTGTTTCAGTTTATTTTTTGTTGTTAGCATCTATGTAGGGAGATTTTTACGATTTTCTTCTTTAACAATTTTTTCGGCTTCAGGCTGTATCCCGCATATGGCAGAGTATTCAAAGGGAACTTAGTGTTAAAACACTCAGTTCCCCAATTTCTGACGATTTTTTCGAGGCATTGTGTGTTGAGTGGTGAAAATCAACGTCGGACTTTTGACGTTATACCAGAGCAAAGAAATGGAAATATTAATAAATAGAAATTATGATGATTAGTGATGAAATAATGGCAAAAAAGATTTATGAAAGAAAAGCGGTATGGGAGGTAGATGGAGACCTCAGTTGGCTTTCGAAAACATAATTTGAAAAATACTGAGGGAAGGTCACGTAAAAAGCATGACGGACCCCCGGAGGGCATGTGTGAAGAGGTTGATGACTGAAGTATGTACGGTCTATTCGTAGCGTTTGGCTCCCTGTTCTTTCTGACTAACCGCTTAGGGATACAGCTTGAAGAAAAGTTATAAAAAATTAGTAGTGAATAATCATTGCAGTGATTATTCATCCCTACATGCTTTTAGCTACTGCACCACGACGGCCTCAAATACTTTCAAAATGTGACACTTAAAAAAGACAAACTGAGAGCTAAGTATGTAAGTACTTATATAAGTAAATGTAAAGTATATGGAAAAAAAAGTGTAAAGTGTAACGTTTAATGTTTTTATTTTTGTTTATAATATAAACTTTAATATTAATAGCTTTATTTATACTATATAAAACATTCGCCCCAGCAAATCTACGGGTTAAGTTAATCTACTTTCCATATCTACCGGATTAATAGTTTATAGTATTTTTATAATAAACTTAATCTGACCTCTTTGTGTTTAAGTTAATCTTTAATTACAGACGTGGCCTAGACTGCTACGTTTTTAATAAAAAAAAATTTTTTAATGAATAATGATAAATATAATAAAAAGAATGTATTATTATTTAAATTAATTTTCATTGTATCACTTAGCTGAAAACAACCGTTTTCACATATACAAAAAAAAAATTAAACACAACAGTATGATCGTGTTGTGTGATAAATTGTATAGCATTAATTAACACACAATTATACATAGAATTATAAAATTTTATATAGCAATAAATATTTTTTTCTCGTAAAAAAAACTAATACTTTCAAAAGTCTTTCAAAACCACTCAACCTTATGTTATTGTACCAAAAAAAAGGACCCAAAAGAAAATTTCCTTCAAAACATTAACAAAAAGAAGTAAAACAAATAAATGTACTTATTTATAAGTTTTTATTATATCCTTCACGTAAACTCGTGTTGAATGTATGAACATGCTTTTACAATATTGGCATACGTGCTCGCGTTCCGCCGTACAGCCACTTAGTTGTTAGGCTTTAAGTATACTATCAATATTATCATATCCAATAATATTATTTACGCTTTTCATAATTTTCAAAAAAATATATAAGTATTTTATAATTCTATTTGCAATATAGAAAATTAATTTAAATATTTATTGCTTTACGACTGTTTCAAAAGGAAATGTTTTGATTGGTTAGTTTGATATGAGCCTTACAAAGTGCGAGTGTTACTGTATTCGTGTTTCTGTACAATTTTCTGTTTAAGAAAATATTAAAATATCTCATAGTGTTGCTCTATGTGATATTTTATTCTTTTGTTTGCAATATTATTAAAAAAATATTTATTCACTCTGGTAGGTATAAAACGCGGCGTTTAGTTTCGCCAATCAAATAAACACACGATTTGTCGGAAATTTGGTGGTGCGTGGGGAACACATTTTTGCTCTTGGTTACTGTCTACTCTACTATAGTATAGAGTGACATTGTATGAAGCCAGAAGAAAATTGTGTTTTTTTTTGTCGTTTCCTCTTACAATATTACTTATTTACTTACTCTAGTAGAAAACGAACCCACAATCATCATAGCCTGATACTTTTCAAATAGGGCTGTATTCACCACAGACAACAAGGTAAACGTTACCACAGAGAGGAATGAAAATATTAAATATTTAATTCTCCCAAACGGAATCGAACCCACAACCGTTCCACTGCGTCCTCATCCTCATTTCTTGCACCACAATGGCGCTAATCTCTATTTATATGTAATTAGAATGTCTTATTAATAATATACAGTGTAATTAAATATTAATAGATACAAATTATATTTAGACATCTTGTAAGAATATGACACAGCTTAAAGAAAAACTCGAAGCAAGTTCTACTAAGTTCTCGTCGCATTCAAAATGGAAGTTATGGAGGGTTCGTTCACGCATAAAATGTAATATCAATATATCCTTTTAATTGAATTGTGTTTCGATTAAATTTTTTTATAAAATTATTGTAGGATAAATTAATAAAGCGGGTTTAAATGAGGTAAGATAAAGACACGCCGTTTCCCTAGTCAGATCTCAACGCCGCGCTATATCTACCAGGGCAAGGAAACGAAAACAATTTAAATGTTATTAAATCATTCGCTCAAGTGGAATCGAACCACAGCCACATGTGACTATGAAATCATTCATTTATTTAAGATAATTTGGTTTAAATGATTATCTATTTGGACGTTCGATATCTAGACCTAAGTCAATTGCTGTGGACGAAGAACGTGTAAAAAAATATTTAAAAGAAAAATGTTTTTCTTTGAAAGCATCTAAAAGTTAAACAACCTCTCAAAATTCTAAAAACAGTCCACCAAAAATAAAATTTTAAGAAATCAGTACTATTTACGTACTTTTTAACGATAATATTTTCTTTTTATATGAATTCTAAGCGTGTATTCGACACTGAAGAACGAATCAATTTGCAGGACTGAAAACTTCTTAGACTTTCAAACTTGAGAATTTTGCTTTTTGAAACTTTGCAGACAACTTAGTATAATCTTATCTTCATAATATTTGTTTAGTTCTAACATACTCTAGTATATATAAAATTCAAGTATTTTGATATATTTTGGGGTTAGGTTATATCAAATTTTATTATATAAAGAAATGAAATTATAAGCTACAAAATTTATCATAGTTCCGAATAAAGTAAACACAAAGGTTGTGGGTTCAATCCCATGTTAGTGTTAATTATTTACATATTTTCATTTCCCTCCTCAGACCCACAATGTGGCGAAAATTTTGTGTTTTTTAACACCATGCCTGCTTTTGCACTTACAAAAAAGTATATTTTGTAGCTTCACGCAGTATCTTGTATATTGCAGAGTAGGCAGAGAGAACCTAGTGTTAAGACACTCCGTTCTCAATTATCCGCTGAATTCGGAAAGCATTGCTTGTTGAATCGCAAAACAATGACAATAATAAATATTTCAGTTCCTCGAGTAGGAATCGCACTCACAACCTGCCGCGTGTGACAAGCATTCTCGTGCCGCTGCGCCACTGCTGGCCTTCAAGTCAAATAATGAAGTTTTTTTTCTTTCTTCTATATTTCTATAAGCAAAAGGAAAATATTATTTGGTTACTAGTTTTCAAAGTTATCCGTCATAGGTCGGTCGACGGCATCCATCATTAGTCTTCGAGAGAATAATCATTTAGATGCCAAATGGTAAATGTCGCATGCTCACTGCTCACGCACAGTGTCGAGTGTGCTTGAAGCAGTATTTGTTATGATTCGTGATTTTCTTTATATGTTTTTTGATTGTTTTTTTTTTAAGATTTTCAGGCCGTCGTGGCGCAGTGTGAGTTTCAATTCCTATCCAAGGAATAACCTTTATTAATTTCTCGCTCTGGTAACAAGACAAAGCCCAGCGTTGAGTTTCACCCCCCAACGCACCATCGTCACCAGCCAATTACCGAGACATTCTCGGTTTTAGCAATACCTACATTCCCGCTGCAGGAAAGGCACGGACGTGCTTTATGTTCGTTTGTTTTTTCTTTCTTTTTCGAAAAAATGTTCTTTATCTATCGTTATCTTGGTCATACACATTGTATTTAAGAATGTCTAAAATGGACTGATTGATACCTAGGTTGTCTTATTGATTTTTTTATAGCTTCACGTTTTGTTCTTCATATAGCAGGAAAGACTAGGATCTAATCGATTCTCTGTTCTCCGCTTTTCGTTTCACTAAACTTTTTAAGTACGAGAGCGATGAAAAAAAAAAGGAACAGTCCTCCGAGTAGTGATTGAATCCACTATTTGTAGACAGGCGCTGTCCCATTTTTTTAAATTTAGAAATACAATTTAAAAAAAAATTTGGTAATTCTTGGTAAAAACGGTGTTGGGTTTCCGTCACCGAAGAATGAAATGAAATATTTCTTTACTCCGAGTGGAACTAGAGCCAGCAACCGTCGCGTTGGCAGACACACGCTAGCGCCACTGGGCCACGACGTCCTCAATGTAAAGTAAAAAAGTGTAAAGTTACAGTTATGAATATAATTTATATTTTTAGAAGTAAAAATATCAAATTACAAATTATAATATGTATTTTATGAATTCTTGAGTATTGAGTTGCGAAACTCAACACCGCACTTTGTCTAACCGACAAACCGGGGAAAAGGAAATAATTTATATATTACAATATAATATTACGTTATAACGTCTCCGTTACAAAATTTTATCAATATTTTTTCTTAATAATTTTATTTAGTAAACAGTGAATAAATAAGCATTAAAACTATTAGAAAGTTTCGCGGACTGGATCAAATGCTTTAGTTTATATTTGCCAAGCGCCGATAAGATTAGAGAAAGTTTACAAAGGTACTTATAGATTTCCTTTTAGATCAACCGGTAGATTTAGGTATAGCATGATTTTATTTAATATCGTTCGTATAGAACGTAATCGTAAATATATGTTCTAAAGAAAGAAAAGAAACATGTTATTTAAAATAAAAACGCGAGATACTATAACTACCAAATTATTACAAAGTAAATTATTAATAATAATTGAATGAATAAATAATTTCAAAGAAAATAAAACATATTACATTAAGACGTCCCCTCGATGGGAAATGAACTAGCACTAGTCTCGGTTAGTTAGTTAGATGCCTTCATTTAGATAGATTTTTCTAGCTTCACGCTGTACCCGCATGAAAGAGGGAACCTAGAGGGAACCTAGTGATTAGATATCCGTTTCCCTCTTTTGGCCCAAACATCAAGACATTGCATATTGAGTGTTGGAACTCAATGCCGTGCTTTGTCTTGTTACCAGAGCGAGTAAATTACCAAAATTCATTCCCCTGACTGGGAACTAAATCTATCGGATTAAAAATTCGATACTTTATGTTTTTTTTTAGCTTCACGCTTTATCCCTCATTTAGCCATTTTGCGCTGAATTGCGTTTTGAGCGGCAGAACTCTACGCAGCGCTTTTTATACCCCCGAGTGGGAATAGAACCCATAACTGTCACATCTACAGTCACACGTTTATGTCACTGCGCCACAACTACTTCAAATTGCTTTATTCGCGTAACATTAAATTTTTAAATTATATTTATATTTTATTATTATTGTTTAAGTAAGATTTTAAAACAATAAATAAAATCGAGTAACCTAAACGTGATATACTTGGATTGTAAGACGAAGACAAATACGTTAGAACTAAAAATGGATAAGACACCGAAAAATAGAATTTATAGTAGACTTTTAGGATTTAGCAGGTGCAAGAGAAAATAGATTTCGCCCGAGCTAGTATTGATAATGTTCGGAATACTTGATAGTATCTGATAGGGTGCTACTTTAAAAGGAATTTATTTATATATCTATATAATATATCATACTCAACACGCAATGCCTCCAGAATTCGGCAGAAAGTGGGGAACGGAGTGTCTTAACACTAGGTTCCCTCTGCCTACCTTGCTGTGTGCGGGATACAGCGTGAAGCTGATTTATTTTATTTTATATCAGTTGAAAATCAAGTATTTAATTTTTTTTATTGTGAACACCAGAACGCAGCGGTTGTTGAATTATAATTAGTTTATTAAGATTTCTCCGCGCTGGTTGAATTTCGCAACCCAACACTCAATATAAAAGAAATTGGGCAGAGAGTAGCGAACGGAGTGTCTTATCGTTAGGTTCCCTCTACTTTCCCATTAAACCGGTATATTTCATCAATTCCAGCTTGCACGAAGTGTGACTGTAAAGCCGACTGGTTGTTGATTCGATCCCCACTCGAGGAGATGAAATATTTACTTAAATTTATATTTCCATTACTTCGCTCTGGTGTCGAGGCTAAGCGCGGCGTTGAGTTCTGCCACACAACACGCAATGCCTCCAGAATACGGCAGAAAGTGGGGAACGGAGTGTCTTAAAACTAGGTTCCCTCTGCCTACCCTGCTGTGTGCGAGATACAGCGTGAAGCTGATTTAATTTTATTTTAATTCCAGCTTGAAATTTCCACGCGATCTCAAGATAAAAATTCAAACGGGTAATAACGTGATCTTATACGTGTTCGGTTTTAACCTCTTGAGGCACAGAACTCTAAAAATTACAAATTTTAACTCAAAGAAATATTCACTTGAGTTAAAATCAAATTAAAAAAGTCTACTCTCACTTAAGAAGTACAATGCACACAGCAAAATTAATAATTTATTTTTTACATATACAAAACATAACCACACCCAGAATATCGAATTATCGATACAAAAAAAATATTATATAATTTATAATAAATAATAAATTTATGTCAATTTCACAGTTGACTTCGTCCGGAAAACCATTAATTACGACGGAACCGCAGTCCATTTTGGTCGTGTATCGATCAAGTATATAAGCAAGATCTGTTTTTGTCCGGAATCCATTGTGTTAATTTCCCAGGAGCAATGCTATCAATCAACGTCAATGTCGCCTTTAACGGATTCGAGGTTCACTTTTACCAATCTCGAAAACTATTTTGGATTTAAATCGTTATAGTTCATTTGATAAAAATGTGGATTTCCACGGTAATACGAATGGGGGACACTTTCTGGTTTGGTTGGAAGGTTATGGCGCCAGTGATCGCTATCGATCATTTTGCTTTGATGATTGTGGGTTCAATTGCCTATCGACAAATTTCAATTAGGATATTTAATTTATTGGTATTATTGGTATTCTTGAGGTCATCATGACTCAGAGGCACAAGCATGCGGACTGTAACGACGGCAAGTTGTGGATTTTTTCCCCCTTGAGGAAATGACATATTTAATATTTAATTTTTTCGCTCTTGTAAAAAATAAAGCGCGGCGTTGGTTTTCACCGCGCTTTATTTTGTTACGCAATATGGAAGAACGTGGGTATCACATGTGTTTTAATATGAACCTCTTAACGTATTAGTAGTTGGGTCCTAGGAACCTCCGTATTAGCTCCACGCTGTATATCTCACATAGCAAGAAGGAACCTGGGAGCCTAGTCTAACACTCCGTTCTAATTAAGACATTTTCGTTCCCCACCGTTCCCAAATTCTGCAGGCATTACCAATTGGGTAGTGGAAGTCAACGCAGTGCTTGGCCTCGTAGTGAGAAAATGAAAAACACATTCCCCTGAGTAGGAATCGATCCCACAGCCTGTCGCGTTTACAGACATACGCTTACGCAATCATGTCCTCAAATGACATTAAATTTAGTTTTAAATACAAATAATATAATATTTAAAATAAATAATATATTAGAACACGTTGAACGTTTAAACAGAACTATTTGGCAAGACGCCCAGCCAGAAACGCGGTTTCGCGATAATTGCAGACGCTAAGATTTTAGTTAGTAACTATTAAAAAGATATTATCCAGTTTCAGTTCCGCGTTCGTACCTATATTAATAGTTTTAATTCTATTAACTTAAATGAAAAGTATAATTAAATAAATGCAAGTTATACAGAGATTTAAACGACGACTTGGCTTCATTTGGATTCGTTTTATCAGTCATTTAAATCTAGGTTAACAAAATTGTTACCTAAATTGAAAATAAAGTTATTTCGCGAAATAGTTCTCTTAGTTATATTATATATCGCTGTATGGTCTATCTGTAACGATGGTTGTAAGTTCAATACCTACGCAGTACAGTAGTTACATATATATATAAGTTTCTAAATCATTCCCTCCGTTACTTCCAACCCCATCACTTCTCAAAAGCACAAAGGTACTTTAGCTCCACCAAAACTTATTTGAAATTTTTAATGTAATAATTCCAAATAAACGACTGGTCGTGGCGCACTGAACACGCAAAGCCTTAAAAATTCGTTAAAAAGGGAGAGTGGAGTGTCGGAACACTAGGTTCCCTCTACCTATCCCGCTATATGTAAGATATAGCGTGAACCTAACAAACAAAAAAAATACATTTGAAGACATTGACAAACCCTCGTTACCGCGTCTAGTCATATTCCTAAGCCATCTTAGAAATTCATAACAGGACAAACAAATCAAATCAATCCTTTAATTTTGAAGACTTCAACAAGCCAATTTAAATAATAAAGTTACTTCGCTCCGTCGTTTTTGATTGAATAAAACTTGAACGATTTAATAAAAATTCAAATATTCTTGTTATTTAATTAAGCACCCTTATAAAGAAAACTTCCTTAACTCATCATGAAATGTAAGATTTTAAGTTCAATTAGATTACAACATTAATATTATCGTAACAGTCGTGGAGTCCCATCTCGTGTTTTCTCTTTATATTTCATGGCATCTAACTGAAAACGCTACAGTTGTGGGTTCGATTCCTACTTGAAGATATTAACAGTTTTCATGTCCTTGTTTCTTTAGTAGAATACCGCGCGTTGAGTTCCGTCATTCAACGTGGGAGAATATAGTGGAGAACGGAGTACACTAAGTGTCCCGTTCCTACCAGACTATATTGCTATTTGCATTATAGAGCGTTAAAATAAAAAAAAATATTGTCTTAGATCATTTTTACACAGTATCCTGCACACAGCGGAGTATTCAGTATTAAGACCCTCCGTTTCCCATTTTCAGCCGAATTCTAGCGGCATTGCGTGAATGGTGAAACTTAACGCCGCGCTTTGCCTCTGAACAAAAGTAAAGAAAAAAATAATTTAAATAAACATTTTATTTCCTCAAGTTGGGCCACGGCCACGAGTGGCCTTAATGTCTTAAATATAAAAAAAACAATTTTATTTAATAAAATTGAAATTTATTAATATAATAATTTATTAATTATTAAAAGTCTGCAGCTTTATAACTTTCGTTATATTTTAGATACAATATTCACATGAAAATTTTGCCTTCGTTTGAGCCTTTTTTTTTTTTTTTTTTTTTTTTTTTTTTTTTTTTTTTTTTTTTTTAACGTGAGGAAATCCTGTTACGGATACCGGCCCGAGTGGGGACTCGAGCGGGTTATGTGGGGCTCGCGGACTGGCAGATGTAGGCCGTCCGAATACCCACTAAAACCTCACGGTGCTCCTCCTCGACCGCCACTGGCCGCGAGACGCGGGGACAATAGTCTTCCGCGAGACGCGGCGGCGGGAGCCAGCAAAGGCACGTCGCGGAGTCAAGGGTGTGTGGGCACCCTCGACGGCCTGCTCGGAGTAGCGCGCGGGAGCAACCTGCGCGCGACTACTCGGGCCAGGTTAGTAGGCGGCCAGCTTCCCCAAGCTGACCGCCCTCTGGCACAACCTTCGTTTGAGCCTAGTCTTTTGAAGTGGGAAGCTACTGATCCTGTAACATGTTAACATTTTAATATGATATTCTATATGGTAATTATTTAGGTTTTAAAATTGATTATTATTATTTTATTTTGTTACAACTATTTTTAGCTTCAAATTCTTTAAATGAAAATTTTTGGGTATATAGAAAAAAATATTACAAACTTATATTTGTAGTTTATTCCATACAAGATTAGTGTAAACGCCCGAATACTTGCTGAGTGAACAATAATGAAATGGTAACTCCCTCCCTCCTCCCTAAGTAAGGAACCATCGGTGAGGGAGATTGATTCACACTTTACCGAAGCTTTTTGTTTTAAATCTTTAAAATAAGGAAAAAAGAATAAATAAACGAATTATTTATTTTATAGCGTGAAAGCGTGTGATTGTAAACGTGACAGGCTGTGGGTTAAATTTTTTTTTTATTGCTCTGATACCTCCATGCCTCCAGAATTCGAAGGAAAATTAGGAACGTAGTATCAAAATACTAGGTTCCCTCTGTCTACCCTGCTATATGCGGATTACAGCGTGAAACTCCTAAAAACATGGCACAAATCCATAAAAAACCACTTGTTAAAACAACAAGGAACGCCGGTATCCGGGTACCCATCTTAAAAATTGCCATCAGATGATTGCAAGCGGTTTCTGGATGCTGGGGATATGTAGATGGATGGTACAAACGAGTTTCGATTACCGCAGCTATTTCACACGCGTCGTACGGAAGATAGATTGCGGGGGCGCTTATCTCTGTCGTTTGATGGCTCTTAAATACATTTTTGCATACAGTAATGTGCTTGGATTCTTTAATTTTATGATTTTTTTTGTAATTTTTAAGGAAAAGAAGGCTTTTGTTGTTTGTTTTTAGGGTTCCGTGAAAAAAACACGATACCCTTATATGATCACTTTATTGACAGTCTGTATGTCTGCCTGTCTGTTAAGGCCATTTATGTTTATATATTTATTTCAAGTTGATTGATTTTCAACAAAAAAAAACCGATTTCAAATAATAAATTAAAAAGAAAAAATATTTTTATTTAACATAAAGTAAAACGTACTTTGATTTTGTTAAATAAATAATAATGAAAGAAAAATTTTATAAGTTTTAAGTCGCTGTTAAGCTAATGTAAACAACAACGTTACTAAATTTACAATATTAAATTACTAAGCCTGTTTGTTTGACGTGACACCGGCTTCAGAATAAAAAAAACTCTCTTTAAATATTTTTGTTTAACAAAATCAAAGTAGATTTTACTTTATGTTAACTGAGTTCATTTTTTTTTTTTTTTTACTATTTTTGGTAATGGATAGGCTTTAAAAGGATGCTTCTCAAGCAAGTAGGTAGTGATTGTCCGGTGTAAAACTTCAATTTTAATTAGGTATTAATTTGTGCAACCTAACATTTTGGCATTTTAACAAGATAATGTTTTAATTTACTTCTCTTTTGAAGCCGCTGTGATCACGATCAGTCCTGCGTTGCTCGCATTAAATGAATGAAAACAACATACAACCACACATTGAACTTATCTTAACTAAGAAAAAAAAAACCTAAATATTAAAAAAAATAATAGAAAATCCGTTCATATAACTAGGTAGCATAACACAATACTAAAGACATCCTACTACAGTATTGGCTCACTGAAACAACTTTTACGCCAGTGTCACAAAAAGATTCAATGCATTTTCAATGTACCAGCATACGTGAAAGTGCTGCAATTACTAGTATGTGATACGAGAGTAACTAGGTAGGTATAAAATGTATGATTTTCAATTTTTCTATATTTTATTGAAAATTTTTCTTTAATGATACCATGTATCGTATTTTCTTTATTTTTTTTGTTTTAAAACGAAACATAGAAAATATAAAATTAGTAACTTTATTGAAAAGTAAAAAACTAAACATTATTTTAAAGAACACAGCCAAATCATAAAAATGGAAAAAATATATAGAAAAATATTTATTACTAGCGGCCCGCTCGCGGCTTCGCCCGCTTAAACCACAGAATTATTTGCTTAATACACTAAAATTATGTTCGTGTTTTAATATACCTATAATGTATGTTTGCAACGCAGTCGCATTTTCGTACCACCCATAAGAGAGATGCAACTGTCAATATATTAATTTCTTTAAACTTTTGCCTTAAGGAGTCTTTAGGACCTAAGTTATAGTTATAGATATATAGTTATAGTAATATCGCTACTTACAATAAAATCCTAACTCATCGGTGTCTGTACGTGGAAGATATATTAGAAAAAATATTATTACGGACATTTAACAATGTAATAGAACTTGGTCAATTTGTCTGTTTATCTGTGCGTTCAGGATAATCTCAGAAAGGGCTTAACCGATTTAAGTAACTTAACCTAACTTAAACGTAATAAATAATGTATGCTTGCAGTGCACTTATGATT
This sequence comes from Heliconius sara, assembly GCA_917862395.2. NCBI lineage: Eukaryota > Metazoa > Arthropoda > Insecta > Lepidoptera > Nymphalidae > Heliconius > Heliconius sara. Next base: position 2,812,091 of record OU860783.2, on the reverse strand, counting down.
TCTAATGTGAAAATTATTAAAACCATGACATTTTCGATTTTCATTAAACAAATTATTATTGGATTTATTAACAAAGTAATAGAACCAGCAACAATAATATTTATAAATTTTGTCGGTTTCTTGGTTTTTCTGTTAGTCGACGCTTATCTCAGAAACGACTTAAGCGACTTAAAGAGCTAAGACGTGAGCGCGGTGCGGGAGCGGTACAATCGGCTTAATTGTTTTTATTGTAATGAATGTAGGAATGGTGTAATGATTAAATAACTGACCTTTATAACTATTTATTTATATCTTCATAGAGAAATGATAGCTTTGTTGGGCACTCCTAATTTTTAAGAAAATAAATTTGATCAAAATACATTTAATTATTTTAAGATAATAATTAAAGTAACATATAAAATCTTATATATTATGTTGTAATTATTCAACGCATGCAAGGAAAAATCATTTTATAAAGTTGTTTAATTCTATTAGAATTAGAAAACTTACTAAAAATATTTAATTTATTAAATATATAGATATCACATTAGTATCGATACTTTACTGGTAATAATAATTGAAAAAAATATAACCTACATCCATACATCCATACATCCACACATCCACACATTCATACATCCATACATCCATACATCCATACATTCATACATTCATACATCCATACATCCATACATCCATACATCCATACATCCATACATCCATACATCCATACATCCATACATCCATACATCCATACATCCATACATCCATACATCCATACATCCATACATCCATACATCCATACATCCATACATCCATACCTACCTACCTACCTACCGACCTACCTACCTACCTATCTACTTACCTACCCACCTACCCACCTACCCACCTACCCACCTACCTACCTACCCACCTACCCACCTACCTACCTACCCACCTACCTACCTACCTACCTACCTACCTACCTACCCACCCACCTACCCACCTACCCACCTACCCACCTACCTACCTACCCTACCTACCCACCTACCTACCTACCTACCTACCTACCTACCTACCTACCTACCCACCTACCTACCTACCTACCTACCTACCTACCTACCCACCCACCTACCTACCTACCTACCTACCTACCTACCTACCTACCTACCTACCCACCTACCCACCTACCCACCTACCTACCCACCTACCTACTTAAAATATAAAATAGATAGCGTTTCTAGTATCGAGTTCTACTATCTCAAATATAAGCTTCTTGGAAACTTAAATACTTATATCTTTTGATAGAGTGAAGCTATTACAATGAAATAAACACTAAATGTTACTTTGATTTACTGGTAATTTTTACTTATAAAACTTGCTTAAATATATTGTGTACTTTTGACGTGATGCGTGTTCACATAAACAGGAAAACAGACAAACAGACAAACAGACAAACAGACAAAAATTCTAAAAATGTTGGAAATGGATTTTGTTAGTTATCCTTTAACACCCTAGCTAATTTTTTTTTAAATATTTTCAATGTACAGAAACGACTTTTCTACAGATTTATTATAAGTATAGACTAGCTGCTTAGCTTAGCTGCAACGTAACAATGTCTCTCTGTTGTATGTGTGATAAATTAAAGTACTAATTTCCTGTAATTTTGTTACAAACTATTCAAATTATAATTACATTTTTATTTTCCTTCGCTCTGATGTCGAGGCAAAGCGCGGCGTTGAATTTCGCCACTCAACACACGATGCCTCCAGATCTCGGCGGAAAGCGGGGAACGGTGTGTCTTAAGACTAGGTCCCCTCTGCCTACTCAGCTGTGTGCGGGCTACAGTGTGAAGATGATTTAATAGAGTTTTTTTATTTAATTTTATATTTTCATATAATATAATAATGAAAATTTCATATACTTAATTATAATTTTATATTCTTATTTCTTGTCTCTGGTGTCGAGGCAAAGCGCGGCGTTCAGTCCCGTCGCTCAACACGCAGCGCCTTCAAAATTCAGTCAAAAACGAGGTTTTTTATTTATAATGGAATTACACTAGGTTCCCTCTGCGTACCCTGTTGTGTGCGGGATACAGCGTGAAACTGATTTTTTTATTTACGAACTACGTAAAATTCAATTCGGTTTCCATTGCCTTTGAACTATATAAAACGCTTCTATTTTCACTACAAATCTGGATATGCACCCAAATTGGTTTAATTAAATCGAATCCGTAAATGGTGAGCCCAAATATAAATTTCAGTAGGGTCGTATTTAAATTGGTTTTTCGAAATAAAATAAATTAAGTCAGCTATGTTTGTAAGAGACGTGGATGTATCGATGAGTTACGTGCAAAAGAAGAAAAAAAGTTGGTGTTATATATTAGAATTTATATGTGTATAAAAAAACCGTAACCAAAATTGACAAATAAAAAGCTCTTACTGAGCCAGTCATGGCGCAGGGGCACAAAGTGTAACTGTAAAACCGACTGGTTGTGGGTACGATCCCCAGTCAAGGAGTAAATATTTCATATATTTATTTAAATTTATATTTCATTTTTTCGCTCTGGTGTCGAGTAAAGCGCAGCGTTGAGTTTTGCCAATACGCAATACCTTCAGAATTAGGCAGAACGTGGGGAATGGAGTGTCTTAACACTAGGTTCCTCTGCCTACCCTGCTGCTGCTGCCGGATACAGCGTGAAGTTGATTTTTTGATTTAAAAGCTTTCACTATAATCTATTATAGTGGCAAAGCAATACGGCACGGCAGAGTATGACTAGAAACACGATATTTATGGGTTCGAAAGCGAAGTCGAAGCGCATCATTGAGGTCCACCAATTGACGCAACAGGCAATTTCTCAAAAATGAGGATGCGTAGGGTACGGAGTGTGTTACAACAGCATATATGCGAGCTACAGCGTGAAACTAAAACAGATATTTACTTAAATTAACTTTTTTAGATGATTCAAATATATCTTTATTTTATACTAACTTATCTTTTAGCAAAACGAACTTTGATTTATCACTATTTTCATTTTGCCTTCCATTTGCTATGAGATATAAAAAAGAATTACGATCGCAACCTCACACGTACTTATATATGTTAAATAAACACAAACATAACAGTAAAACGGTTTAATGATCATATTAATTAGACCATGTTATTGTAAGTATAAAATAACATGCAACTACACTACAGGTGCCGCAAATGAGCACAATTTTACTGTTTTAATTAAAAACAAAAGAAATAAAATTAAAAAATCGATGAGGTTTCGTACCACAATCGACATGTGTATGTTAAATTAACTTTTAACTAACGGCTTGATGTTCACTCGGAAGAAAAAAAATTATAGCTTCAGTCTGTATTCCTGCATATAACAGGGTAGAGAGAAGGGAACCTGGAATACTAGTGCTAAAATATCCGAATATCCGTCCTAATTAAAACACTATCGTTCTCCAATTTTCACTTGATTCTGGAAGTATTGTATGTTGAGTGATGGAATTCAACGCCGCGTTAAGCCTCGTTATTCTTATAACGAGGCTAAGTGCGAAGAAATTAAAAAAATAAATATTTCACTTTCACAAGAGGGAGTCCAACCCACAACCCGTTTACTTTCACACGTTCGTGCTCCAGTGCAACATTTTTTTTTTTTATGGAAAAGACACGGCAAACGAGCGTGCGGGTCACCTGATGGTAAGTGATTACCGCCGCCCACGGCCCCGTGCAACCCCAGAGGAGCTACAGGTGCGTTGCCGGAAGATTAAGATGGGTTGGGCGCCGGGGCTCGGCATTACCTGATGCGAAACGCAGTGGCATAAAGCCACTACTTCACGCCGGTTTTAAATGCCGGGGGTGGTAATGATCCGGTCGAGTCTGCCCATGCGTGTTGCCATTGCTGGCGACGTGACTCTACACGTACTTTAGTCGCCTCTTACGACACCACCAGTACCAGGATGATCCTATTCTAGGCCGGGATCACACGGCACAAACAATGACTTCAACAGAGAAGAAAAGAAAAACATTACATTTAAAAAATTAAAAAATAAATGAAAACTAATGTGAAACCAGTGTTAAAACACCACGTTTCCTACTTTCTTTCGAATTCTGGAGACATTGAGTGTTGAGTGGCGCTTTTACTCGTTACCAAAACGAAGAAAATGAAAATATTAAGTAATTCATCTCCCCCGAGTAGGAATCGAACTTACAACCGTCGCATTTACAGTGGCAGTTTTCCCTACGACTAAGGAAGGCCTCTAGGATCCCAAAAATATGTATATAAATTGAAAATCTTGATGCAATACGTTAATTGATCTCTTGAAACTCACGTCCTCAAGCGTTCATTTCAATTAAGCACTATTTTACATAATTGATATTATTACTATCTTGCTTTTCAGACTATTAGTATATTGGGAGTCGATAGTAATAATAAATGGTATTTTAATAGCTAGCTATTTTCACACAAAACAATAAGGGATTTACTTTAGCGTCAAGGAAAAACGCGGCGTTGAGTTCCGCCACTCAACACGCAATGTTTCAAGAATTCATCGGAAATTGGGAACTGAGTGTCTTAACACAAGATTCTCTCCATCTACCCTGCCATAAGCGGAATACAGCGTAAAGTTGAAACAGTCCCCCAATGGAGATTGAACTCACTATCACACACATCATTCCACTGAACCATTTCAGGCAATTTGCCTTTTGTTGGCAAAAAGTATATACATAAAGTTTCGTAGTTTTGGTTGACCTACCTTTATTTGCCATTCTGCTCGAGTGAGCGTGACACTTTAATAATCATATATAGTTTAAAGTCACAATTAAAACAACTTTATTTTTCGCGTACATTCAGAGAGTAATATAAATATATGAAAGTTAAAGATCAGGAGGCTTTTTGCAATGTGGAAATAATAAATTTTTGCAATATTGTTATTTAATGATTTTTTCACTCTTTATTTGTTTTATGGAGTGATTAAAATGACTGTATTGGATTGTGTCGTTTTGGGCCGTCTGTATTGTATTTAATCTGGACTTAAGCTCATATTTACTAAAGATGATTTTGTATTAAAAATTATTTTTTGTTCTTTAGTTTAGTTACAGGAAATTAGAATAAGGAGAATCTTAACACTATATTTTATATGTACACGTAAATGTTTTCTTTTTATAATAATGAAAAAAATATACAGACAAAATTAACGAAATAGATACGCGTTAGAAAATAAAAAAATATTAATAAAAAAAACGCTTTGCTAAGAAAACAGAATCAAAAAAGCACAAATTATGGGCACCTAATTGCATTGACAGGTCCTCGTGGTCAATAGAAATGAATAAAATACATCACGAATATACCGAGATCAAATTTTATTGTTATACTAGGATCGTATTCCACTTTCAGGTTTTATTACCACATCAGCTCGATGGTACCATATTATTGTATTGATCTACGAAATAATTAGAATTGAGTGAAAATTAAGTTTCTTAAAGAAGCCTGTCACGACGCAGTAGTACAAGTGTGCGACTGTAAACGTGATAGGTTGTGGATACGATTCCCACTGAAGGAAATAAAATATATATTATATTCATTTCTTCGCTCTGATAACAAAGCAAAGCGCGGCGTTGAGTTCTATCGCTCAAAACGAAATGTCTCTAGAATTTGGTGGAAAGTTGCGACGGAAGTGCATTAATGGGAACAACGTATCTTAACACTCTTTTCCAGGTTCCCTCTGCCTACTCCGCAATGTGGGTGATAGGAGCCAAATCAGAGCGTATAGCTAAAAAAAATAAAGTCTCTTTTTAACATAATCACAGCTCGGCTTAATAAATGCTTGTTAGAAAATATTTATGCGAAGGAAAAATAAATAACCTCATTTCAATAACTTATTTATCTTTTGAGCATCGTGTTATACGATGATCATTATAGATTTTTGAGTAAACTCTTCATTATCGGTATGTCTAGCCGTGTAATGAGTGAACTAAAAAGAATATTTTATTTTTTTATTTTTCTTAGGTCTTTTTTGATAACGCTTTAATTATATTATATAAAATTTTCCAAACCAATCTATTTAGTTCTCAGCTTTACGCTGTTAATGATGAATATCAGGGAAGGCATAGAGAACCTTGAATCTTTTTTTTTTAGCTTCACGCCGTATCCCGCACACTGCAGGATAGGCAGAGGGAACCTAGTGTTAACATACTCCGTTCCACACTTTCTGCTGAATTCTGGAGGTATTGCGTGTTGAGTGGCAGAACTCAATGCTGCGCTTCTCCTCGATACCAGAGCGAAGAAATGGAAATATAAATTTAAGTAAATATTTCATCTCCTCGAGTTTGGATCGAACTCACCACCAGACTGTTTAACAGTCACATTTTGTGCCCCTGCGCGACGACTGGCCTTATTATCATCAACCTTGTATCGAAATACATAATACCCACATAAGGTATGTTATTTAGGCCATTGTAGCACGGTTACTGTAATCGCGACGCGACGCGACGTAACGTGTTGTGCCTTCGATTCCTACTCGGTGTTATAACAACTCATTTAATTGAGAAAAAAAAATCAAATTACATATTAAATTACAGTAATCTAAAGTCTGAACTGCACCAAATTACAGTTTTACCAAAATCTTTATAATTTAGCAAATAACCGTAAAAAGTAGGAGTGCAGTCAATAATAATGTTATCTTGCTTTACTGAGCGTGGCTGAAACTTGCTAGTTCAGAGTTTCAAACACTTGATGCCACGCCATGTGAAAATTCTATATAGCCACTTAAAATACTGCATATGAAGTGAATCTAAGGGAAGTACGCCTTTGTGGTTCAATTCCTGATTGTGACGGTTTAAACGGATTCTATCTTCGACAACGGGAATTATTTTTCTTTAGTCTCACATTGTGCTCTCGCATACCGATGTAGGCAGACTGACTCTAATATTGAAATTATTGGACACATCGCTCCTAATAATTAATAAATTTAACGTCAATAAAATAATAATAAAATATCAAAAATACAAAATACAATTATTAATAAATATTATAAAAAATACAATCGAGGTCAATCGTGGCTCAGGGGCACAATGTGTGACTGTAAAACTGACTGGTCGTGGGATCGATCTCCACTCGGAAGAAATGAAAATACAAATATGAATAAATATATCAAAATATGAAATATTTATTCATATTTGTATTTTCATCTCTTTGCTCTGTGGTGTCGAGGCAAAACACTGCGTTGTTCCGCCACTCAACATGCAATGTCCCCAGAACTCGGCCAAAAGTAGGTAACAGAGTGTCTTAACACTATGTTGCCTCTGCTTACACTGCAGTGCGGGATACAGCGTGATAAAAAAGCAAAAATACAAAATTACTAAATACTCTGTGTTTTTTTTAGTTTGACTCTGTAATCATGTGTATGTAGGGAACTATTATTTACATTCATAATTTATTTAATATGTGTCATTTATGTATTTCAATATTGTAATTTATTTATTTAAATATGAATGGCAAGCATCGACTGTCAGAATTATTATGCCGTCGACACGGAAGTAAATGTGAAAACGACAACTCCTTAGCGGTTCGGTCGACGGCAGCGAGTTATTATAAATAAATAAATTACAATATTGAAATATAAAAATGACACATATTATATGAATATAAATAATAGTTCCTTACATGTATAACAGAATAAAGATGGGTTAAAGAGGATTAAAGAGGAAAGGAGGATTAAACTGTCCGTTCTATATTTTCCACCCAATTATCGATAAATGGCGAAACAGAGATCAAGGCAAGAGAATAAAAGCAATTTCTCTCTCGGAGCGGGAATCAAACTCACCACTATCATATTAGCAGCCAGTAAACACTGTGCCGCTGCGATGAAACAGTCTTCTTTTGTTTTTTCCAAAATATAATACTCAATAAATACAAGTGCTCACATGTTGAATAATAGAATATAAATAATGAATAAAAAAACTTCACGTAAAATATAAAAAAAACATAAATTTCTGTATATAATATTGGAAATATTATATTTTCAATATTAAACGCAAGCATAAGTCATTCGCAAGGTTAAACCCATCGTTTAGATACGTTCCAAATGTAAATATTTTTCCATTTTTTATTCGGAGCGAAATTTGTATGAGTTACCTGGCTGAATAAATTGTGATTTCAGGTAAGTGAAGTCGATTTTATGTTTACTCAATCATGACAAAAATAAGGAAAGAGCGAATTGAGGAGGACTGTGATTGTTTATGTAAAGAAATATTCGTTGTATGTTAGTTTATATATATTTTTAACAAAAAAAATTATAATGTATTAAAAATTGTAAAATTAAAATGTTTTCTTTTAACCTTTTTGCGTAGTAAAACTTCGGATATTCTTTTGCAAATTACACACTAGAATCCATTATGGTTCAGTCGTTACATAGTCCACATTGACTTAACGAAGCAATCCTATAATATAAGGATTGCTTATTTCAAGCTTCCAATACTATTAAAAGCGCCAGGGCCGTTCTTTCTTCTTGGCGATCATTACTTTTACTACAGCTTCTTTTCTTCCTTTTACATTCTTCCATTTCCAAAGTGTGCTGTCTATAGATCTCTTCTACAAGAGCTGCAAATTTTCGTATATGGAACCAGATATGACTATATCTAGTACCAGCAGAAAAAAATAAAGAGACAGAGATTTCTGTCTCTTTATTTTTTTCTGTTGGTTCTTTTATGTTATGATATCATCGACCATATCATTGCATTAGTGCTGATTCTGGACCTTAGCTTTTACAATGGATAGTGAGATGTCAACGCTGGAACGATAGGATATATATATGTACTTGTGTCCTATGCAAAGACTCATATCAGTATAATATAAGGTACAGGTGTTCCACATTCATGACGCCGCATCGATATTTCCTATTGTGCAACGTTGCATAAGCGTCCCGAAATAACCAGGATTTAATTGATGTAAAGTTTAACTAGCCAAAAGGCCGGGCCATTAAGGTTCCATACCTCAAGAGTAAAGTTCAACTCGAACTTGATCGATTGTTTGAGTTCAACCACTTTCGTTGTCAAAATATGAAAATAATTTCAAATATTTCAGGGATTTCATATTCAGTCGTGGCACAGGGGCACAAAGTGTGACTGTAAAATCGACTGGTTGTATGTAGGTTTGATCCCCACTCGAGGAGATGAAATATTTATTTATATTTATATGAGGCCGGCCGTGGCGCATTGGCACGAAGTGTGACTGTAAAATCGACTGGTTGTGGGTTCGATCCCCACTCGAGGAGATGAAATATTTACTTAAATTTATATTTCCATTTCTTCGCTCTGGTGTCAAGGCAAAGCGCGGCGTTAAATTCTGCTACTCAACACGCAATGCCTCCAAAATTCGGCAGAAAGTGGGGAACGGAGTGTCTTAGGTTCCCTCTGCCTATCCTGCTGTGTGCGGGATATAGCGTGAAGCTAATTTAATTTTTTAAATTTTAAATCTATATTTCCATTTCTTTGGTCTAGTGCTGAGGCAAAGCGTAGAGTTCCGCCGCTCAACGCGCAATGTTCAACATAGAATGCTCCACAAATTGGCGGAAAGTGGGGAACGGAGTGTCTTAACACTAGGTTCCCTCTGCCTATTCTGCTGTATGCAGTATACAGCGTGAAGTTGTACCGTATAATTAATTTTTAAAACCAAGAGAAAGGAGATTGACAGTCTTTCTTTACGATGCTGCTCTTTACTGATGTTTTACTTGTAAAATTCGAGACTCGATATAAATACGAGAATATTAATTATATTATGGTTTACAATAGCAAATATTAACTTGAATGGCCTCGTAAGAGTTAAAGTTAAGCCGACGTAGTTAAATTTGAACTGAAAAATTTATTGTTGACGCAATTTTAATCGTCATTTAATCTTCTTTACTGAAAGACGGCAACTAATTTAATAACTCTTAATAATAAAGCTGTTGAGGCCTTGCCCGAAGGTCAGTTAAAATTTATTTTGATTTATGAAACAAAATGATTTAATAACCAGGTCATTTTTCAATTTAAATTATATATTAGATGCATTTCTAAAGAAGCGGTCGTGGCGCAGCGGCACGAAGTGTGACTGTAAAACCGACTGGTTGTGGGTTCGATCCCCACTCGAGGAGATGAAATATTTACTTTAATTTATATTTCCATTTCTTCGCTCTGGTGTCGAGGCTAAGCGCGGCGTTGAGTTCTGCCACTCAACACGCAATGCCTCCGGAATTCGGCAGAAAGCGGGGAGCGGAGTGTCTTAAGACTAGGTTCCCTCTGCCTACCCTGCTGTGTTCGGGATACAGCATGAAGCTGATTTAATTTTTCATTTTAATTTCTAAAGAAGAAAATTAGTTACGCCTTGTTAGATTAGGTGAAATTCAATTGTATGTTTTATCTAGTGTTAAATTCTGGTGTCAAAATACTCCTTTTCTCTATTTCCGCAAAAGACATAACGTAAGCGCTGAAATTTGTCTTAATAAAGCAAGGAAATAAAGGAAACAAATTTTACAAACAGAGATCGAATTCGCAACAAACACACTCCGGTCAGACGATGTCCAACTGCGCCACAAAGACCAATGTTCATAATGGAATATAGTAATCAATTTATAAAAGTACAAGTAAAATTTTAAGTATTTTATATAAAACTTGTGGGAGCGCGCAGCTTATTTGCACCCTTAGGGGTGAATTCTAAGAAAACCACGAAACACGTTTTCAACGACTTTTAAGAATCTGAATATCAAGTCTTATAAAAATCGTAGCCGATTTGTTAAATAAATCCATACAAACTTTCAACCCCTATTTCATCCCTTTAGGGTAAAAATTTTTCAAAATCCCCTCTTAGTGCATGTTCAGACTATGAAAATAAACATCTGTCCATATTTCACGTTTCTACGCACAACGGTTACGGCTGTGCGTGCGTCTTACCTCAGTCAGTCAGGTATATGTCCTTTTATACATATAGATAGATAGATAAACCTATTACATACATATATACTGCTTAAGAATAACACAATAGTCTTATAAATATCCAATCCCTAATTTACCTTAAAAAAATCCATTTACAAGCCAAATTAATATGAATAATACAACACTATTTATTCCATCAGCCAACAACGTGGTCTTCAACTAATGTTTAAAATGAGCATAAAACAGAAGCTCCCGGCGGGCCGGCGAGGGATGGAGCGGGTTTTAATGCCGCGCCGCTAAGCCGTCATAAACGTGTTTCGAATATGGTCGACGGTAATGTTTTTGTAGCTTGCGAGTTTTTGATAAAAATAGTTGATTATTTTGTTGTTTGGTTATCTTTGGTGGTAGTGGACAACGTATAATTGTAATTGGTGGACGGTCATAGGTTTGATGCCAATCGAAAGAATATATTCCGGCTTTGGTAAGGCAAATTGATGAACGATTGATTGAGTTCCAACGGTTCTGGTCTTAACCCTGTTATAGGCAGGAGCGTGAAGGTGAAGAAAAATAGAATATATTTTATAGTTTTACGCTGTACTTCGCATATAATAGCAGAGCAGGCAGAGGGAACTGATTCCCACTTTCTAAGCGGCGGAACTCAACGCCGCGTTTTGCCGCGTTACGAAAGCTTGGAAATGAAAATATTAAATATTCTTTTCAACACGCAATACCTCCAAAATTCAGCGGAAAGTGATAATCGGAGTATCTTAACACCATCCTTCCCTTGCCTACCCTGCTACATGCGGGAAACGACGTAAAAATAAAAAATCTATTAACTACAACATAACAACTAGATACCTTGAAGAAAAAAACCTACAATAGTGATCACCTGAATTTGTTTACAGAAACATTTCTGGGCGGACCTATTCGGCCACGTTTACGGCCTTTGCGGCAAAGTGACATCAAAAACCGCTTAGCGGGCCTAAAATACTACCTCGGGGACCGCGTTTTACGTTACATACGTTGGCGTAGGTTTTGTTCAAAAATGGATATATTAGTAGTAGAGCTACTTGTTTGTATGGAAGTAAAATATGTTTTGTATTCTTATATTTTATATTTACGAGTAGAGGAGTGGCCGTGCTGTATTGTTATAGTGGATTCGATTTCCGCTTCGTGGATTTTTGTATTGTTAAAATTATATTTTTTCGGCCTGGTAAGCCTATGTAAATATATGCATTATTTTCAGTTCAGTTACATTTTGAAATTGTAAAACAGTTAAATTCATCACTTGTTAAAATGGATATCCCATCTCGTTATATCCCATCCTTTATAGTTTTTTTATTAACAATTTGGAGCATCCCGCTTGAATAAAAATAAAATCTTAAATATATTGTTTTATTTTATTTAAAAGTAAAAGGACAAACACATACATATATATCTCAAATACTTCCAAGTATAGTAAAGTTACAACTATTCTCGTTTTAAAAAAAATATTTCATTTCTTTGTCACTGTCTGTGTTGAAATGAGATAGCCAGAAAAAGTACGTTGGACGAACGTCGGAGTGGCATTTGCATGATTGCTGCATAGCAACTCGCGTCGCTGTGGCAGAAAACAATGTAATTTTGTAGTGAAATTGCTTTTATTTCTTTAAATATATTATGTATATTTGGATATTTTATTTAAACTTCATTTTAAATATCTAAAAAAACGCCACTTTCCGCCGATTTCTAAAGTTGGCATTTCATATTGAGTCTCGTAACTCAACGCCGCCCGTAACCTCGTTACGATTAAATAAATAAAACCGAAAAAAATGAAGAAATTAAAAAAAAAACAAAAACACGAAAACCAATCGAATCGCCGCCATAAACGTATTTATAAATTCCATAAAAGACATAGCGTGTTAAGGGTTAATAGAATGAATGGTAAACTACGTTAAGGGGTCCGCAAACGTTGCAAATTAACAGGGGGACAGATCAGATTTCCCGAATCAATGGACTTTGGGGACCATCGCAATGCCAATCAGGGGGTCGACCCCTAGTTCTGTAATTTGCTATTTGCGTGTTGAAAATTATATGTTTTCGATAGAAATAAAGGGATTGGAGCCATTATGTTTCTTGTTTTGTATTTTTTTTTTTGGTCATTTATTGTGTTATTTTCTGTTATCTATTATCTTTAGTTATTTAATGTGATAAATTGTAGTTTTCATATCATTTCTGTGTATAAATAACTTTTTTTAAATATACATAATGATAGCATATAGTTACTAACTATGGTGTAAATATCGTTATAGCATTTGGATGACATTGTTGGCATTCTGATTGCGCTTGCTTTGTTGGGTGTGCGTTTGATTCCCGCTCGGATTTTTTTTAGTTTTACATCTTACCCTACATGTAGGAGTGTCTTAACAGTAGTTTCTAAAGGTGTCAAAGATAAACTAGTGTCAACGCACTCCTTTGCTGCTTGCTTGCTTGCTTCTTTGCTGTATTTTTTTAAATAGATAATACGCAACAAACACTATATATATATAGCTAATGTTTTAATTCATATAATAGCAGATTAATTGACCAAATAACATTTTAAATACAAAAAACCCGCCATATTATCCACTGCCCGAAAATAAGCACAAAATTTGAAAAGATGAACTAAAGATGCTGCAAAATCTTAAAAAACAATACAATCTCTAGTCTAAAATACAGACAAAATGTGTACTAAGCCCCACTTTTTGCCTTTTTACGTTGAAACGTACAGTTACAACATAAAAGGTGAGCACTACGCACCGCCATACAATAGTTATCAAGGAGCGTACTTAGCGTACGTTGCTCTTACCGAGTAGTACCAAAATATATGATTTTTGAGGCAAATATTGTCACAGTGTTCGAGACATATATGTTGGATTTTTTGTGTAATCTATGGATCAGATAGTTTGTTTGTTAAAACGAGTTAATCTCAGGAATTATAGACACAAAGGACGAAATAAGTTTGTATGGAATAGAGCAGCAACAAATTGAGCTGCAATAAAAATCGAAAATTATTATATCCAGAATTTCTTTTTTTAACTTCTATTTTAAGGCCGTCGTTGCGCAGGGCCCAAGAGTGTGACTGTAACGCAATAGTTGTGCGTTCGATCCCAAATCGAGGGAATGAATTATTATTATTAATATTTGCATGTCCTCGCTCTGGCATTAAGGCAAAATTCCGGCGTTGAGTTCCGCCACTCAACACACAATACCTAAAAAAATGGGAAATGGAGTGTCTTAACACTAGATTCTCTTTGCCTACCTGCAGATATAAATCCAACATTATCAAATCCAAATTCCATGTAGAAACTACTGTTTAGGTCTTTTTTTATTAAAAAAAACAGTATATTCAACATTTAACTATGAATTAATACATTACTTTTACTTTATGAACGCCAGTTTCCGTTCTCTAGAACATTTGTAGGATGCCTGCCAAGATTCTTGGCCTGTCGGGTTACACTCAACGCAGTAGTTTTAACAATTGCTATACGAAAGATGAGAACTCAACGGAAATTGTTGAAGTTTTTGAGACCGTTATCGATATAACAATCTGAATGAAATTTATATTTGTTATGGTATTCTACTTTTTGTAATTTATATATATTTTATACAGCGGGGCAGGCAAAGGAAACCTAATGTTAAGACACTCCGTTCCCCATTTACCACCGAATTTTGGAGACATTGCGTGTTGAGTAGCGGAACTCTACGCCGCGCTTTGTCTCGACACCAGAGCGACGAAATAGAAATATAAATATATAATAGAGAAAAATATTAAGAATAATTATTCACTTCTCAAGACGGCCTCATACTTAATATTATTGTTTAATTTAAATAACTACGAATAGAAAACTGTAAAGATAAAAAAAACAACACTGTCGGGTATCTCTAAGATGACATTAAGATCTAACCCACTAAAAGTTTAGCTACAATAGTTAAATAGCTCATCGTAACTAAGATATTTCGAGAGTCATACAAACATACGGGAGACGTGAGCTGGCATAACGTCCCTCGATACGCCTCGTTGAAGGCATTAAGGATTTGGTCCAAGATGTCGGAAATATTTTTCTGAAACAATTTCTATGAAAAAATTAATGAAAATAAAAACTTGTTGTTAAAAATTTTATTATGTCTTATTTAAATTCGACTGTGAGTATAATTATTTACATTTTTATAAAAAAACTGTGCTTATTTTATATACAAACTTATTTAAGTAAATATATACTGAAAATTAAGGAGATGCTCTCATTTCATTTTTCAAATAACACATTCGCTAATATCCACCCAATTTCTTAAGACAATGCATGTTTGTGGCGTAACTCAACGCCGCGTTTGCTTCTTAAATGTACGAGCATGTACAAAATTGTTATCTCTTATAAATGAACCTCAATACAAACTTTTACGAAGGTAGCTATATCGTTAAGCTTGTAGTGGCGTCAACGTGGACGTGATATGTCACATTTATATCATAGATTTATGATGCCAATAACTGCAATGTCTTTGTCGCTTTACCATCCATAGTTATAAAACAAAAACATTTTTTTTATTTACATATACATATGTATGTGGAAACATTTTATTTCGATACATTTGTATGTCGACGCTAATGTGACACGGTACAAAATTATTGATTGTACAGGCGATGGGTGTTGGTTCGATTTCCGCTCGAGGGCAATGTTCGGGTATCATAAAATTATATATAAACACTTTGCTATATCTTAAAAAAATGTATTACATAGTTTCTTAATTTTATCTCGATAAAAAAAGATATACATAAATCAAAATAGAAAAATATATTTTTAATAAATATACAATGTATGTAGCAATATTTGGTTAAATAAAGAATATAATGCATCCAAGAGTATCGTGGTGCAGCGACATAGTGTCTGACTTATGGTTAGACACGTGGGCTGGGGGTTCGAGTCTTTTTGAAGGGAATTCATTTCCTTGCTCTGATAACAAGACAAAACCCGCGGCGTTGAATATGTAGTGCGTGTGAACATTAGATATGCGTCAACCCGATGTGCTGCAAGCATTAGTTGTGTCTAGCTATAACCAAGATCTTTAAAGGTTCGATTTCCGCTTGAGGCACTATTGACACGATCTAGCAATTGCTTTTTAATACTCTGAAATGAGAGGACGGTGTGTTTTAAAACTATATCGCGCTGAAAGTAGAGATTTATGAAGCAAAAAACACTGTTATAATATGTTTATGTAAAAAATATGTATGTATGTAAAACATTTTATTTCCTACTACCGAAGTCAATTTTATTTGATACATAATACGAATATGACGACTATAAAACGTGTTGAAATATATTGTACGTGTTTCGTAGAATCTGTTTTATATTTATTTTTCCTTTACAAAAAAATTGGTGATGAGGTAAGTTGGTTAGAATTATAACTTTCTATCACAAAACTTTATCAGGTGTAACTCTTATATTCTGGTGTTTATTTTACTTTCAGTTATTTTTGGTTGATATTTAAAAAAAAATCAATCAGCTTCACGCTGTATCCCGCACACAGCAGGGTAGGCCGAGGGAACCTAGTGTTAAGACACTCCGTTCTCCACTTTCTGCCGAATTCTAGGAGCATTTTGTTGAATGGCAGAACCCAACGCCGCGCTTTGCTCGACACCAGAGCGAAGAAATGGAAATATACATATAAATAAATTTTTCATCTCGTCGAGTGGAGATCGAACCCCAACCAGTCGGTTTTACAGTCACATTTTGTACCCCTGCACCACGATTGACCTCAGTCTGGCCTTACTATTTTATATAACTGGCTTATTATTTTATATACTTACTATTTTATATACTGTATCTATTATTTAAAAAAATTAAACAAATAAGTAGCTTTAACCAGCTAAATAAATATTATTTGTGTGTACAAAAAGTAGGTATTACAGTAGGTAACATATGCTGCGCTTTGTCTTCTTGCCTGAGCAATCAAATAAAAGGATTTCTTCCCACGAGTGAGATCGAACCCACAAACGTTTTGTTTATAGCCACTACGCTACAAATATCTCTTATTGTAGAAGTATAACCTATATGAAAGCGTAAATGAATAACAAATTTCATAAAAAAAATATGTTTTGTTACAACGAAAACCATTGTTTTTCTTTGACTAAAAAATACAACAAAATTTTTAACTAGTAATTTTACTAAAATCTAGCTTAAAATCAAACAATTTCACCATCACGTTCAACGTGAAGCAATAAAGCGTTAGGTCATCTCCTTTTGTTGACTGTGCTTGGTGAAACTTGGTCGAAGTTAGCAACTTTCGCGCTTTGACTCCGCTACTCTATGAAGTTAATATAGTATTGTAACTAAGTTTATTTTAGGGTAACTGTTACTGCTTAGGTGGTTAACGGTTGGGAAATTCTAATTATATAATACTATTTTATAATAAAATAATATTTCAGCTTCACGCTGTATCCCGCACACAGCAGGGCAGGCAGAAGGGACCTAGCATTTGTATCCACACGCAATGCCTCCATACTTCGGCGGTATGTTGGACACGGAGGTGTCTGAGTTGAGTCAATGAAAATATTAAATTTCATTCTTCGAGTGGGAATCAATCCCACCACCGTTTATAGTAACATACTGTGGCCCTGTACCACAGCGACCTTTAATTAGTTAAAATATAATAATTTTCCATAATATGAATGATTATTACAAAAGAATTAAATAATAACCATAGTTAAAACTTATCATTATTCATGAGTCTTGTAAAGTAAAATTGTATTCTAAATATGTTTATACTATTATTGTAAAGCCAATGAATTTGTTTTTTTGAACGCACTAACCCCAAGAACTAATTGTTTCGAATTTAAAAAATCCTCAAATTTAGATAATCTTTTATACGTGTTTCTTTAATATTATTATAAGTTTATATGACATTACAAGGCCAGTCGTGGCGCAGCGGCACAAAGTGTGACTGTAAAATCGACTGCTTGTGGCTTCGATTCCCACTCGAGGAAATGAAATATTTACTTAAATTTATATTTCTATTTCTTCGCTCTGGTGTCGAGGCAAAGCGCGGCGTTAAGTTCTGCCACTCAACACGAAATGCCTCCAGAATTCAGCAGAAAGTGGGGAACGGAGTGTCTTAACAATAGGTTCCCTCTGCCTACCCTGCTGTGTGCGGGATACAGCGTAAAGATGATTTTATGACATATTTTTTAGTTAGTTCCATTTAACTATGCGGATAATGCCGTAGACGAAAACTAGTTCTAATATAAAATAAAAAAGTGTACCATTTCAGATCAAACATATTCAAAGAAACAACGTACATACAATTTTTATTTCATTTCACATCAAAAGAATGATACAAAAGAATACTCCACTCTTACATTCAAAACATTAGTTTCTGTATATCCCAGAATATGTCACTTTACAACGTGACGTCGCATAAAACATATGAAAATTGTTGAGAAATGGGACTTATTCTGAATATCGATATAAACCTTATTATGGGAAACAAAGCGGCATTATATCGAAATATTGTCACAGCCGATATAAATGGGGTAGTGGTATATAAATTTTGATGGCGAATAATAAAATCTTTTGAAGAGTATCAATAACAATGTGATTTTCGGGCTATTTGTCTGTAGATGGTTTTTCTTTTATTAAACTTTATAGCGAGGCAGTGACTTTAAAGGCAACGGTTGTGGATTCGGTTTTTCGGTTCACTTGGATTTTTTTTTATTTTCTCGTTCTATGTCTAAAAAAATGGACGGTGCCGGGGGAACGGGGAGTCTTACCACTCCCTCCCCTTTGTAGACACACCACAACAACGTAAAGCTATAAAGCGTAAACATACAAATCCATCAAAACACAATATATTATATAAAATTATCATTATTTTAATATAAATTATCTAATTTGAACACATGTGTTTTCCAATTTAAATAACGTTTTCAATAAGTCTTTACTACCACTATCATAATAAAGATGAAAAAAATAAAACAACCAAAATATTCACCTCACATCCAAACAGGCAACAAGTTACACTTATATTTATCACAAAATGGAATCGAACCCACACCATTATACCTAATAGTGAATACCTCACTGTCAAATAAACTCTTTTCTCACGAGTGTCGAGCTTAAACATTCATAGTATAGAGAGAACAGGAAATCGAAAATTTCATTTGGCAACATCATATCAACGCAATTTTGTTGTCTCCCTCAAATTCGATAACGCCACACGTCGCAAACCGTATTACACTGTATAGACATCAAACGCGATAAGCGACCTGGCTGGAACCTGCGAGTTACCTAGTATTTTTTACGTTTGACAATTGTGGATGGTATGTACAATATGAGGATTCATATTTTTTTGTTAAAAAGAAGTAGCTTTTCGTCTTTTCTTTGTTAAGACACCCCTTCCATTTTTCGAGATATTGTAAAAATTAACATAAATATGATAATTGTCCTGTGACTAAAAATTGAACCCACGATTTTAGATTTTACAGTAAGACACTGTACCACTGATAGAAAGAATGATAGAAAAGAAGCGTTGGTTTCCTTATAAAATGATTATGGCTTACGAGATCTACTTAAAAAAATGATGACAACATATAACCAGTGGACTACCATGCCTTATTCAATATCATTGTTGTCCAAACATACTCATATTCTTTAACTAGGCTTAATTTGAAGCCGATTTTTTTAGAAAACTTGCTTTTATATGTCCATATTGCAAAAACACATTTTTGATAATTTGGAGATGGTCTTTGGCAATGCTATGCTGAGCCTAAACCTTGTTATAAAAGACTAAAACAGTTATTACAGCAAAAGTCCAGAAACATCCAAATTTCGAATGATATCAAAGCATATCTTCAAATTTTGAAATATTGATGAAATACATGTTTTCTCATTTTTGTTGCTAGATGGACGAAATTCTTGAAAAGAAACCCTTTTTACAATTCCAACATCGTTCCATATTTGCTCACAGCTGGTTCGACTACGCCAGTATGAGGGCACAGAATAAAACTAAGCGTGTAATTTTTTCTTCCCACAGGCCTAAAGCCTAAAAAGAAAAAAAAAAATCTATTTCGATACCTAGTGAGTGATACATAAATATGAAAGGATTTTTAGCCTCACTTTTTTTATCGCGAGGTTTTTTCTTTACAGAGCAGGAAATGAAAACAATTTTCAAACTATTACTAGACAATTTTGTGACTTTTTTTGTTTCATTATAATACCAAAAAATAATTAAATTACTGTTTTTTTTTAATTATTAACAAAACGAATATAATATTAAATATATGATTGCGTTGTTGCTAAAATTAGTCTATCAATAAATTATTTTAAGTTACATTATATACCTAAAAATGAATTTGGCAATATTGTATACTATTTCCACCTACTGTTAATAAGTGCGACAAATGTAGGTTTGAGTCCCGGTCAGAAGAATAACCGATTTTCAATTACTCACTGATATCAGATAGCATAATATCAAGACCAAGTGCAGCATGGAGCTCTACCACTCAACATACAATATCTTAAAAATTGAGGAGAACGTGAGAAACGGAGTGTTTGACACTAGCTTCCCTCTACCTATCCTGCAAGGTGCAAGATACACTGTAAAATTACATAAAGTAAGAAAAAATTAGCATCACGCAGTATCCTGCACTTAGCAGACTAGACAGAGGGAATCTAGTATTAAGACACACCTTTCTCCACTTTCCGCCGTGTTCTGGAGGCGTTGCGTGTTGAGTGGTGGGAGGACACCAGAGCGAAGAAATGAAAATATAAATGTAAATAAATATTTAATTTCCTCGAGTGGGGATCGAACCCACAACCAGTCGGTTTTACAGTCACACTTTGTGCCACTGCGCCACGACTGGCCTCGTATAAATATAAATGTAATTAAATATTTCATTTCCCCGAGTGGGGACCGAGCCCACAACCAGTCGATTTTACAGTCACACTGTGTGCCCCTGCACAACGACTGGCCTTAGTAAAAATATAATTTTATATATTTTATACCCTCTATCTTGGTTCTCATTACCTTGCAGTTTGTTCGCGGTATAGATAATGGTGGCTCTCTTGCCAACTTGTAAATATTGGTCGAGAGGACATTATGTATATGAGATAAGACAATCCACATTAGTACAGCAGTAGTTTATTTTTGGACCAACTACCGCCTTCGTCGTCTCTCGTTTAATATTTTTAGTGTTTTTAAATGTTCTATATATTTTTTTAGGTTCACATTTTGTCCGATTTTATACTAAGACGTACGTATAATATGATAATTCGTAGTCCGTTTTCAGCCTAAATTTACATTTGTAGCGCGCTAGGTTCGATCTCCACAGATCTAACAATTTTGTTTTACATTTTCTTTTTTTTTTCAGCTACAAGATAGGCTGAGGGAGGTAGGCCTAGTGCTAAGACACTCCGTTCCCCATTGCGTGTTGAGCGCTTTGTCTTGTTACTAGAGCGAAGAAATGTAACTATTAATAAATAACTCCGAGGCCGGTCGTGGCGCAGCGGCACAAGGTGTTACTGTAAGCCGACTGGTTGTGGGTTCGATCCCCACTCGAGGAGATGAAATATTTACTTAAATTTATATTTCCATTGAGGCAAAGCGCGGCGTTGAGTTCTGCCACTTAACACGCAATGCCTCCGGAATTCGACAGAAAGTGGGGAACGGAGTTTCTTTCACTACGTTCCCTCTGCCTACCCTGCAGTGTGCGGGATACAGCGTGAAGCTGATAATAAATAACTCAAGTGTCAAACGTCATCAAATTGACGTAAAAAAATGACTAAATATAAGCACAAAACTCGTTTCAATAATGATGCTATGTATTCAGTGCCAATAAGCTAACAGATGTTTGTTGAATAAATAATACGAATAATATACTCCTTTACGAAATTGACTATGAAATATTGCATTTACATATTAAAGACTGTAAACCAACGAATAATTCATTCACAAAGGGAGAATTAATGTTAAATTGTTATATTTTTACCAATTAATGTTATATATATAATAATGATGAATTTATAACATGGGAATGACATGATGAAATATTTAATATTTTCTTTTTTTCTCTGGTAAACAAGTCAAAGCGCGGTGCTGATTACCGTCTCTTAACACGCAATGTCTCGAAAATTTTTAGGAAGTGAGGAGCGGAAGTGACTTAATGTGGGCGAAGTGTCTTAACACTAGGTTCCTACGTTCGCTCTGCCTATCGATTCCTATCAGATTTTTCATGCTTTTAGTTAATATGAGGTTTTTCATGTTTTAGGATTCTGTACCCAATTGGTAGAAAGCAACCAATATTACTAATACTCCACTGTCCGTGACTCCGTGTTTCTGTCCATCTGTCACCACACTATTACATCTCATGAATATACGGTTCATGTAATGACGTAATAGACGTCTACGTCTACGTAATAGACAGTAGAATTTTTTACAGATTATTTTTTTGTAGTGCCGCTCTAACAATAAATCAAATAAATATATAAGGTGCTCCCATAAAACAAACGGAATTTTATGCTCATTTTTGCTCAATATTGACAACAGATCAATGCTTGAAATTTTTACAGAATATTTAGTTACATATTTACTTTAAAAATAAATTATTAAAAAAAGTCAGCTTCACGCTGTATCCTGCACACAGAAGGGTAGGCAGAGGGAACCTGATGTTAAAATACTCCGTTTCCCACTTTCTACCGAATTCTGGAGGCATTGCATGTTGAGTGGCAGAACTCAAAGCCGCGCTTAGTCTCGACACCAGAGCGAAGAAATGGAACTATGAGCTTAAGTAAATATTTCAACTCCTCGAGTGGTGATCGAACCCACAACCAGTCGGTTTAACAGTCGCACTTCATGCCGCTGCGCCACGACTGGCCTTAAAGTTAAAATAAAATGAATATTTAAAGAAGACTCTCTGGCAAGTGACATATCATTTTACATTTTTAAGCACCATTGTGCTTAAAAATGTAAAAAGATATGTCACTTGTCAGTATGGAATTCTTCTTGTGTGGTTTTTATATGAGATTTTATCAAAACCATAATCAATTATCTGTGCCTATCGCAATATGCTGAAGAAACACGACGAAATTGTAGTTAATAATTAAACATAAATTAGATTTAAAAAATATTTTTTATTATACACCACAAAAATTGTAAGTGAATATTTTTTTTTATTTTGATATAATATATATAATAGAACTTTATTTATTTCTTTTTTACAATATTTTATCAAAAACAAGACAAAAAAGACCATAAAAAATAATAAATTAACGTTAGGTAGGCTAGACCCAGCCGTAGACAGTTAATAGCGCGACAAAAACTGAAATATAGTAATATTTATTTTGGCCCCTACATTAGCCCGTTCTATTTGGCAACATCGACGCTGGAAACATTTACATGAATTTATCTAAATTATGAATATGTACGTCTAAAATATAGTTGTTAATGAAAATGTATGATGTTTATACTATTTCTTTCTATTTACATCCTTATTAATAATAATGTTTATTATATTATATAGTGTTGAGGCTAATTGTGGCGCTAGTAAAAACGCGTCAGATTGTGGGTTCGATTTCCACTTGAGGATATGTCTTATATAATAGTTTCATTTCCTCTTTCTGGTAACGAGATAAAGCATATTTATGAATTCTGCCACTCAACACGCAATGCCTCCAGAATTCGGCAGAAAGTGGGGAACGAAGTATCTTAACACTAGGTTCCCTCTAGGCGGGATACAGCGTGAAGCTAAAATTAACAATATTAATAAATAAAAACAAAAAATATATTGTCTTAAGTTTTATATTAACTACAATACAGTTACTAGAGCGTATAAATAAAAATAATTGAAATATAATCACTTCCACGATCGAGAATCGAACCCAAGCACGCTGACCATATACATATGTATATCGATTCTCGATCGTGGAAGTGATTATATTTCAATTATTTTTATTTATACGCTCTAGTAACTATATTGTAGTTAATATAAAACTTAAGACAATATATTTTTTGTTTTTATTTATTAATATTGTTAATTTTAGCTTCACGCTGTATCCCGCCTAGAGGGAATATATATATATATATATATATATATATATATATATATATATATATATATATATATATATATATATATATATATATATATATATATTGTCAAATTTATTATTTCAAGTAATTTTATAAAGTTTATGCTAAAGTTTTAGCGAGAAGAATGCAAGAGAGATCTGAAAGGCTGTTGTGGGAGGCCCAAGGAGGCTTTAGACCTGGAAGAGGGTGTATGGATCAGATCTTTTCTCTCCGCATGATCACGGAAAAATTTTTGGCCGTTAACCAAAAAGTTTTCTGTGCTTTTGTGGACTTGGAAAAGGCGTTTGATAGAGTTGTTAGAGCGAAATTATGGGAGATACTACCCCGGTACAATGTGAGTGGACCCTTGTTGCAGGCTGTACAGTCTCTTTATAGAGACCACTCAGCCTGCGTGTGAGTAGGAGCTGGCATGTCGCCCTGGTTTGACATCCGATCGGGTGTTAAACAGGGTTGCGCCATGTCAGCTTGGTTGTTCAATTTGTATTTGGATAGCTGTCTCCAAGGAGTGAAACAAAGTGATATGGGAGTGAAAGTAGGTGATCTGAATGTGAATTGCCTGCTGTACGCAGATGATGCAGTGCTTATTGCATCATCAGAGTGCGAGTTGCAGGCATTGGTCACCACTCTGAAAGAAGAGTGTGAATATAATGGTCTAAGCCTCAATGTGAGTAAGACAAAGGTTCTGATTTTTGAACGAGACGAAGAAAGGACGGAATGCAAGATCAGTGTAAATGATAAGATATTAGAACAGGTGAATGAAGTGGTATATTTGGGAAGTATGTTCAGTAGAGATGGAAGATACGAGATGGATGTGGAAAGGCGTATTGCTGCCGGTAACAAGGTTAACGGGGCCTTGGCTGCATTGATGAGACGGCGAAACGTCAGCATAGCTGCGCGTTTGGCCGTACACAATGCAGTTTTGGTACCGACCCTGTTATACGGCAGCGAAACGTGGGTATTACAGAAGAAGAATGAAAGAAAGATGAATGCTGTGGAGATGCGATCTCTTCGTAGGATATGCGGAGTCAGCCTAGCTGATCGAATCCGCAATGAAGAGGTACACAGAATGGCAGGTACCAGCGAGGATGTCACGGTGAGAATGAAGAAGAACGTGCTCAGCTGGTTTGGGCACGTCGAACGAATGAGCGAGGAAAGAATGGCAAAAAAGATTTATGATGGAAAAGTGAGTGGTAAGAGAGGTAGGGGGAGACCTCGGTTGACCTTCGAAAACACAGTATCAAAGATACTGGAGGAAGGTCACGTAAAAAGCATGAGGATCCCCCAGAGGGCATGTATGAAGAGGTTGATGACAGTGGACGAGGCGAAAGAGGTATGTAGAGACCGTAGCGTTTGGCGCTCCGTTCTCTCTGACTACCCCGCTAGGGATAAAGCGTGAAGTTAAGTTAAGTTAAGTTAAGTTAAGTTAAGTTAAGTTAAGTTAAGTTAATTTTATAATATTTTCCTCATATTCTTTTCTTATAGTCTATTTATTCTATATTTATATATCATAAAAATACTACTGTATAATTTACTGTTCTCATTTAAATCATGAAATTTGTATAATAAAAAAAACAAGATTTTCTCTCACATTCGTACGAAACCAGGACGAGAGGAAATCGAGTATTCTGCGAATTACTATGACACCTCTCTATAACATCAAAGTTAGGAGATCATTATTTTGACTCGCATCGATCAGTAATTAAAAACAGTACGGCCCAGTACTGAAATTAATGAATGCTGTCTGTCTGTACTTGACATTTTTTAATTGTAACATACTATATTTTTATATATAGGACAGTGTATGTATGTTTCAAGTAAGTGTATACTCTTTTTAACTATGACTTTTTATAAAATAGATTTGAGAGGTTATCTTGAATATTGCTATAATGGTTTCTCCATATTTGATTTTTTTTTCGTGTTTTAAGTTTTATTCCACTCTCAAGAAAGAAAAAATGAAATTATTTGATTTTTGTTTTAGGTAATTCCTTGTGCACTGGCATAAGCGTGTGATTGTAAACGCGACGTTGGCTTTGAGTTCTGTTACTCAATACGTATGCTATGTGTCGGATACAGCGTGAAGCTTAATTAATTACTAGTAGTTTATATGAATAGTCCATTTCAGGATGGTGCATCAGGAAGTGCAATTTAGTAAATTTCTTAAACTTAAGTTGGTGGGCTCATGCACTCATTTTTTTTGGATAGTTTTTTCAACATTATGGAATGAACTACATGTATGAAATGTCTGTAATTTTTTTGTGTAGTTCTCACTTCCTGACAAATTTTTATTACGCGTTATAGTTTATTACGCGTTGAATTGCATACAAAATGCAGAAAAACGATACATGAATGACCGTATCTTTGAATTTATTGGTTAGTGGGCGTAGACTTAGAAACTTGATTTTCTCTTGATTTTCTGATCTGTGCTTCAAGATATCATAATTTGAATATTTGATATTAATTCTAGCTTCATACCTTTACTCCATCTCGAGATAAATAGTCTTGACAGACGAGCAACAAAGTGATGATATAAGGGTTCCGTTTTTACCTTTCGAGGTACGGAAACTTAAAAAGGAAATTCATCATAAGATCCGTGAAGGCGAAAGGTTAGGTTAAAGATCATCGCAGAGCAATCGGATAGCGTTAAGTCAACACACAGTAGAAAGATACTAGGATCTTGTGGTGCTATATTTAGTAAAAATACAACTAGAATAATAAAAAACATAGCATTGGTATACAAATTCAAATCCAAATTATTCGACGATCGACGATCAAAAATAGTGTATTTCAATAATCAAATAGACTATTTTTGATTGTCCAACACATAAGTGGGGAACGGAGTGTCTTAAAACTAGGTTCCCTCTGCCTACACTGCAGTGTGCGCGATACAGCGTGAAGCTGATTTTTTTTTATTAACTGGAAGCTATCTTGCATGACATTCAAAAGATAATAACTCCATACCTGTTTATCCTGTAAATATTCTTGAACAGTGTAACAAGCTTTACTTGTTAGTATTCTTTTTACAGATATTTTAAATGGTTGTAGTGACAAACTTAGACTACAGAGTAAGTAAAAGATTTATATACGTTTTGAAGGCGAAAGTTTTATTTCTCGTTCCTATCGTATGTCAGTCACTATTTTTACTATGACAATGTATATGCTGTCCGACAAACAGAATATTACAGTATACAGATTGTGAAGCAACTGTAATAATACCTACACCTTTAAAAACGTCTCGCAAAGAATCTCAATTAGAAAGAAAACTAAGAAATTATATTGAGGCCAGTCGTGGCACTGACTGACTGGTTGTGGGTTCGATCTCCATTGGAGGAAATGAAATATTTGTTTAAATTTATATTTCCATTATTGAGGTATCGAGTTAAAGCGCGGCGTTGAGTTCTGCCACTCAACACGCAGAAAGCGGAGAACGAAGCGTCTTAACATAAGGTTCCCTCTGCCTACCATGCTGTGTGCAATATACAGCGTGAAGCTGACTTATTTAAGAAAATATTTGATTTATTTAAGAAATTATATAAGTTAAGTACAATAAGCCATGAAACAACTCTGGCAACTCCGGTCAGTTGGAATAGCTGTTAAAACGATGTAAGCATCCACCGGGACAGTTCCGAAGTCCAGGCTTTGAGATATGTATAGAAATGATAGTTATAAAATATTTTAACTTCAATACCATTGTGTTGAAATGAAATGGAACAAAAAGTTCCTTAACGACACTACACGTATGTCCATTCCAATGGCGGCTGTAACTTTTATTGGCTTTATATTTGTATCAGACTTTTCTTTTCCACAGATCTATTGGGCTTTGTAAGAATTGTCCGAGTTGGATTGTCCTTAAATAGCTTCTTGCGTGGAAACATCGAGTTTTATTTTATTTTATTATTTCTTATATAAACTTTGGTGATTTCTTTAGGGCAGAATATAGTTATTAGATGAAACAACTGACTAAAACTTTTGGTAGTTAACGAAATGGGCATGGAAACTTAGAAGAAAATCATCTCTATATATGAAAATGTAGGTACAGGATAGTTTATTTTTCAAATTCTTCATTTACATTTAGTTACAAAACTAATTAATAACTTACTTAATAAAAATAAAGAATTTAAGAAATAAGCACTTGAGAAATTGGGATTCAAATAATTACAATAAAATTTTTATTCTCATATTCGAGCGGCGAAAGCTTAATTTTAATGTTCCATTATTAAAGTGAGTGCGTATGAACTGAACGAGTAACATTTAATTATGTAAAATGACACTGTGAATATGAAATTTATCTGTAGTTATTTCACTTCATTTTTTATTTATATAAATATGTATGGCCTCGGTTAAAGTACTTGGAAATATAATGTATAATTTATATTAAATTTCTCAATTTATTAAAATTTTGTGTAGCAGTGGCACATTCCCTGATTGTAAAAGCGACGGTTGCGGATTCGTTTCCCACACGGAGAAATGGATTACTTTAATTTTTTCTTATAAGAGTACAAAGGATGACGGGTCTTAAATTCGGGCGGACAGTGAAATTCGGAGTGCCTTGACGCAAAATTTTCTCGTCGTTGAGCGTCGTCGAGCTATAAGAAATATTAGCAAAGTAGTTTTTTTCAGCTTCGCGCCGTAACAAAGAAGAACGAAGTAGACAGAAGGAACCTAAACTTAAGACACTCCGTTTCCATTAAGACACTTTCGTGCCCGACTTTCCGCCTTATAATATGAAAATCTTCAAAATTCTTCTAAATACCACAAATTCAGTAGCCCAAGAAGCACTAAGAATAAGTAACCACTAAGTAAAAAAGCCCAAAAGAAACGTAAATGAAATGCCAATATTTACTTATCAAAATCTTTCGTTCCTATTACTCGATAAGAGACGTTTTACAGTATCGTCAGCTTTTCAGTATTTTAAGATGAAGTTTCGAACAAAATTGATTTTATATCACCAATGATTGATAGCAATCTACGTATAAAATTCTATTACAAGCTAGCATCAAAGGATTGACATGATTAATGACTGAGGATGTCCGTTAAAACTCCAATTGTTGCAGAATTGTTAGCAATTTGTCCTTGATAAATTATGAATACCCCCCGTTTATATAAAGAGTCCGGGACCCATCAATCATGTCGGGTTTTAGTGAAGAATTAAGCTTAAATTAAGTTAGTGCCGTTAAGGGTTATTTTCTTTTGTGTATGGGTGGTATGTGATCAGTTTTTTTTCACGCTTTAGCATGGAAGGCAGAGGGAACCTATTGTTAGGACACTCCGTTCACCACTTTCCGCCAAATTCTCGAGGCATAATGCTACGGTTTGCCTTGTTACGAGAGCGAAGAAATTAAAATATTGAAATAATTGATTTTTGCGGGATGGATTCGAATTCACAACCATCGAATTTATAATCGGACGCTCTCCTCGTCATATCAAATTTAAAGTTATTTTGTTACAAATATTCCGAACATTTAACATTTCAATCATACAATTGTAATGTCAGCGTAAACAGAAAGGAAATGTCTGTTGCATTTTATTTATATTGCGAAAGTTATGAGCGTTCGTCGTAAAAAAGACAATAGCCCTAGAAAAAATCTTGAATGCCTGAAAATACCTACAGCGATTCAATACAATGTTTTTTACTTGATGCTTTATTTTCGTGTTGTTCAATGTAGGTTTTTTATTCTTCAGATTTAAGCTTTATCCCGCGTGTAGCGGAGTAAACGGAGGGAATCTAGAATTAAGACACTCCGTTCCCCATTTTCCGACAAGTTTTCGTTAGTTGAATATTTGCGTTTAACTGAATGGTGGAACTCAACGCTACGCTTTTGCTTCGGGACCAGAGCGAGAAAATAAAAATATTACATTTGCCTGAGTGGGAATCGAACCCACAACCGTCGCGTTTACAGTACAGGAGGATATTTAATGTTTTTATTTTATCGCTCTGGCATCGAGGAAAACCACGGCGTTGGTTCCGTGACTAATCACGCGATGCAAATTTTAGCGGAAAATATGGAGTGTCCTAACACTAGGCTCCATCTGCCTACCCTGCTACAAGCGGGATACTGCGTGAAGCTGAAAAAAAAAAGAAATGATACATATCGCAGTGCTATTAGAAGTATATTTGAAATTATACACTAATAAATCGTTCACAAAAATTATTCAAGGAGAAACCATTTAGAAGAAGCTAAGCACATCTAATCCAATAAGAGGCCTATAAATTTCTGCCTTCTTATTTGAATAATAAATGGGTATTAAGTATGTATAATTAATTCGTAGTAATCACCAGATCACGGCAGGAAAGAGATTATCTATCGAAGTGGATTCAATACCGCAATTTAGAGCTCTAACGGTATCGATTATATGTTAAAATCGCGCAACGTTGAATAGGTATTTGGTAATCACTGTAAAAATGTATATTGTTAAAGGTATTTGGCCAATTAATGTTTTTTCAGCTTCACGCTGTATCCCGTATTTGTTCGAATAGGCTGAGGGAATCTACTGTCCATTAAATTTTTGAGATATTGCGTGTTGAGTGGCGGAACTCTACGCCGCTTAGTTCATTTATTGAACTGTTAAGTGTAGGAAAATTTATGACAGAGTATCGTAAATTGGTTTTTTCTCATTATTATGTTATATGTGATAAATGATAGAAATTATAAAACCAAAAAACTTTTTTAGCTTCACTGTACAGCATGATAGGCCCTGAAAACCCAGCGTCCTAAGACACGTTTTCCGCTTTCAGTTCAATTTTCAAATCATTGAGTTTTGGACGAAGTTAACGCCTTCTTTCTAGAGCGAAGAAAAGAAAACAATTCATTCCTCTGAATGGAAATTGAACCCATAAACATCAGGTTTATAGTCACATTCTGCACCATCACGCCACGATAAAAGAATAAGAAAAATTATAATAGGTCCTTGATAATAAATGACCGTTATAGAAAAAATTAAAAATATTTCTTTCAAATTCGCTAAGTATTAGTCAATGGACGAATTATGTTAACAGTAGATTAATTATAATAGATAGATATAAAATTCTAATTAAGGAAAAGACTTAATTATAAGAGATTTAAGAATTATAATCATTTTGAATCTATATATATATTCTGCATAGGAAAATTTCCAGTCCGGTTCCAGAGGCCAATTGTAGCGCAAGGGCACAAAGTGTGACTATAAAATCAACTGGTTGTGTGAACCCACAACTGTGTGAACTCTGGTGTCGAGGCAAAGCACGGCATTGAGTTCCGCCACTCATCACGCAATAGCTCCAAAACTTGGCGGAAAGTAGAAAACAGTGTGTCTTAACATTGGATTCCCTCTGCCTACCCCGATGTGTACGGGATACAGCGTAAAGCTGAAAATTTCTAATAACAAAAAATATTTTTTTCACTGATGTACTCTACATACGATTCGTAAGCGGTTGTACAATTTAGATGTTAAAACTGTCAGTGGCTAAAACCATACTGAGTGTCTGCCAATGGACGACGTCATTTCTTATATAACTTTTATTTAAAAAAATGAGCTTTATAATTTAATAAAAATTACGTACTATTTGCATCTTAATTAACTAATAGCCGCTAAATAAAGCACCATCCAAACTCCATATTCTGCAGAGTATACTCACAGAAACTTTCATCCTTTACGGTTGGCTCTCTCTCTATAAGTTGTGATTAAAATTTGTTTATTATTACATTAAAATTATATTGAACTATAATAGGAGCAAACCAATACCTAAATAAAAATACGCTTATCAGTTGTCATTGAAATGAAACATTTCGAATGTTATTGCAAAATATATCACAAAATATATAACAATAAGGAAAATATATCCAAATTGACAATTTACAACATTCGCCTTAACCATTTAATTAAACAGGTTTAAAGTTTAATAGTAACCCTCTGGAGTTAGACAAAAATGTTCCGAACCCAGACCCAACTCAAAATTGATAGCGCGACCCTTTTCCGGAGTATGATGTATGAGAGGCGTATTATTTAACTAGTATAAGTTTCTATATACTTTATAAGTTTCTCAGGGTTCCCTCAAGGGTCAGTTTTCAGTTCTAACTTTTATATATTAGTTATGGATCCTATTCGAGATTTATAGGTTTTTATTATAACTAAGTCTCGTCTGGTACCAGATAATTTAAAATTATTCTGTTTCGTAATTTTCTTTTTAAATTTTAAATGCAATTTATAATAAAGTTGACATCCTTACTTTGATGTTTTATAAATTAACATGAAATAAAAGTTAAATAAATCAAAAAAAGGTTATTTTATAGGTCACGATTGATGAAACTTAAAATAGTATATTAAATAATAAAAATATCTATGGATTTATGGATGCAAATAATATTATTGAACGAAGTATATAAAACTTATTAGTTAATCATTATGAATTAAATTTATCGATTTCAGCGATGATGAAATAATTTATAAGTTTAAATTTTATAAAATTGCACTTGTACAATGTTGTCATGATATTTTCAAATATCATGACAACATTGTACAAGTGCAATTTTATAAAATTTAAAGTAAGAACAAACGAATAAAACAATCAGAAATAAAGATTTTTTTCATATTTAAAACCAGGAACGTAATAAAAATCTAATTTCAAATCATACATTTTTTTATTTGCCATATTTTTGCGGTGTCATAAATGTCATAAAATATTTTCTTATTTTTTTATAACAATTCTTAAATATTTGACTTACAAAAACGACCAATTGTCAACTTCTTGTCCAACTTGAGATGCAATTTAATACTATAAAAATAAACTACTGTAATAAATTATAGAGCACAGCTACTGCGGACGTTTTACTTTAAAATGTGATGTTTTGACGTCGGCCAGATTATAGCCGCCATTTTTACTACCGGTTAACCTGTTGATAAGATAGTACTGTTGTTGTTCCGTAGTTAATTTTGTTGTTTTTATTAGGTTTCTTGTTTTGTTTTGGTGTGCAAGGAAACGAGCGTGTGTTGTGGGTTCGATTCCCACTCGATTAAATGAATTATTTACTTCCTTCGCTCCGGTAACCAGGCAGCCCCACGTTGAACACTCAATTCCTCCGGAACTCGGCGGAAAGAGAAATAATTTACTATGTTAATGAGAACGAAATGTCCTAACAGTACGTTCCCAAGTTCGATCTGCCTATCCTATGAAAAACTCTCTGTTATTTACACTCGTACATATACAACTAAACAACTAAATACTAATTTAGAAAACGTATAAAAATTTGAACGTAGCGGGACTCGAACCCGCGCCTCCTGGAAACCGACCAGGCGCTCTGACCACTGAGCCTAACAACTTATGCTAACAACATAAATAAGTTGTAACAAGCGTATAAGAATTTCGACGTAGCTTGGCGAGAACATATGGCTTTATAGTATTTATCTCTTTCCTAAGTGTGGATTAACACTTTAAAAATGTTTAAAAATAATATATTAAAATACTAATATTATGACATAATATACTGAAATTTTAAATTAATTCTATTGAACTCTATTTATAGTTCAATAGTATTACTTTAACATTTCAGCTTATATTATAATGAAAAAAAATGCACTTAAAATTAACATAATTTCTTACTTCAGAGTAAAGCAATTCTATTAAAGAATGCATCTTAGAAAGTTTTCCCAAAGAGATCCAGTTTAATTTTTTTTTAATAATGTTGAACTAACAAGACATTTCAAGATCTCTTGGAGTATCATCAACGTTGTGCCCATCGAAGCTTTCATTAATTACAGACGGAACTTCCGTCCCAATTTAATTAATACAGTATTGATATCTATCTTTAGCTATAACAAGTTGCCCTCTAGTTAGTAATATGATATTGAATGATCCAATATAAAACAAAGTTTAAACTAAATGTCTTGTTATTTTGATTTTTTTTTGCCTTACTTGAGACTAGTCGTGGCGCAGGGACACAAAGTGTGAGTTTAACACCGACTGGTTGTGGGTTCGATGCCTACTCTGCTGTGCACTTTATATTTGAAGATTTTCCATCAACATACACTTACACATTAATACACTTTTCCCCTTTTTTCCTTCAAATTCTAAAGGTATTGTGTATTTAATGGCGTAACTCAACGACGCGCTTTGCCTCGTTACCAGATCATAGTCATATAATCATAGATTTATGTATAATTAAATAATGTTTAAGAAACTGAGTCTTATCTCATTCGACAGCTTGGATGTTGTCAAATCAGACTGACGAAACCAAAATATATTTAGATCTACATTCTGACCTGAACTGTGCCACGTCATATAAAATAATCTAGCACTTATTTATGCAAAAACCACTTGGACAGTGGAGCCGTTACTCAACCTACAACCCCCGATTCCATATCCATATCCATGAATATTAACCAAGAGGGTATTACGGTTAATTACAGCAATTACGTATCTTCATATTTGGCGAGACGTGCTTAAATAAAACACGGGCAACATAAAACTATGCAAACGGAAGAAATTTGCACCACAAACGGCCAATTTAGCGCTATTTGGCATAAATAATTGGCGTATAGCGGCTTAAAACAGGTCCTCGTGCTATTTCAAAGATTAATTTGTGAATGGTCCCATCAGATTATAAATTTTTGGCAATGTATTGTTAACGATTTGGGCGAAAAGATGACCTATATTGAGTAAGTCGTTTAAATTAAATACACTACTTTAGTGGGATTGAGTTTTTGAATCAATTTTATTCACATTCAAAGAGAATTCTTGTTTATGTTTAAAATATACTACAATTTCGATATATTCGTGGGTTTTCAGAAAATCCCTATCCTTCCATTAGGTTTAGTTGGGTCATAATTTATTTCAGTGATTTAATATCACCAAACATAATTTTCATGTGATATGAATATAATTCTAAGAAAAATCTAATTATCCGAAAACTTAAAGGCTAATCCCTCTTAGCAGCGTCTCGCTAAATCACAACGTATATGAGCTGAGTAGTAGGTATATTCGAGTGAGATTAAGCCCGAGTTATTAAACCTGACTAGGATTCGGTTCGTGCAAAGAACAGAAAAGTATTTTTTTTTATAAGGCCAAAAAATAATAATAAGAATTTCATAATTAAATTACTATTAAAACTTGTGCAACAATAAATTCATTTTCTTTAAATATTAGTTCTTATTAAGTTGTTAAAGATTATATTCTTGCTCTGGCATATTCTCATTTTTTTGTTTATAATTTAATCTTTAATGTAATAACTCATTATTTGTTAACACCAGTTGTCAGGCTAGTGTCACGAAGTGTGACTGTAAAATCGACTGGTTCTGGGTTCGACCCCCACTCGAGGAGATGAAATATTTACTTAAATGTATATTTCCATTTCTTCACTCTAGTGTCGAGGCTAAGCGAGGCGTTGAGTTCTGCCACTTAATCACGCAGTGCTTCCAGAATTCGGCAGAAAAGTGGGGAACGGAGTGTCTTAACACTAGGTTCCCTCTCCCTACGCTGTTGTGCGCGGGATACAGCGTGAAGCTGAATAATAATGATAAATAATATTTGTTAACATCTCATGCTATTTACTCGCATAATAAGTTAACTTTTCTGTATAGTGATAAGACACTCCGTTCCCCACATCCATACTATTTATCTTTAATTGTTTGTTCTATGATCCATACCTAGATACCTAGCTGTGACAGAGTGTCGTTATCACGAACGAAAGAGCTCTTGACATATTTTATATCATTTATGGAAAAAAATAAAAGAAGATAGAAAATTTATAAAAGATACGTGTTTAAATAGGCGAAATTAAATGCGCGAAGCGTGTTCAAAATTAAGCATAATGAAGCTGGTGGTTTCTCTAGAATAACGATATTTTTTTCAACATTCTCTTTTTAATTATTTTAATGATAATTTTTTCATGTTTTATTGAGGCCTTTTAAGTGTATTATAATTGTATGTCGAGGCAATGCGCGGCGTTGAGTCCGCCACTCAACACGCAATGGCTCCAGAGCTCGGTGGAAAGTGGGGAACGGAGTGTCTTAACACTAGATTCCCCTGTGCCTACCCTGCTGTGTGCGGGATACAGCGTGATGCTGATTGATTTAATATAGCTTCATACTGACGCAAAGATTTTGGAAACGAATTTTGTTTTTTAATCAATAAACTCGCATTTTACTCGAAAAATACTTAAAGCTCTTATTTAATAACAGTAAAATATTAATTAAAATATCTGAATATTAATTACCAGGATAAAACAAAAGATATGTTAACGAATTAATTTAATAAAACCGTACCTAAATTTAAATGGTAATTTGTCATGAATTTAAATATGCTAAGTAAGTTAACTTACTGAATTCTCAATACATTTGTCTAATTTGTAAAGGCCAATTGAGTTAAGAGTGTTCGATCTATCAGGTGCAAAGTGGAGGCCAAACTCGCCAAGGTTACAAATACAAGAACTCTTACTAGATTAATCAACTTTCTTTCCTAATACTGAATATTCAAATTTCCTCCTCAAGGGGAGTTGAGTTGAGTTTTGAATTGCTTATTGCCTACTTTTTTGTATCGAATCAATTTGTTTGTAATTAGCCAACTGTCTGTCGCTGTTTCTGCATATAGATCGTTAATTATACTATGATAGTTTCTTTTCAATATTTTTTTATTTTGAAATTAATAAATAACGTCATAATGGCGCCGTTATGACGGCAGGTTGACTTTATATATTAATTTATCCCAGCAAATATATATTTTTTATGAGGATAAAAATATTTTTTTTATCCGTTTTATGATTTTTCTCACAAAGCAGGGTATGCTAAGGAAAAAAGCGCTTTCGAGATATTGTATGAGTGGCGTAACTCAACGCCGCGCTTTGTCTACCAGAGAACGGAGATAAAAGTGGGTTCTATACCCGTTCTGGGTTATTAATTAATTATCAGATTTATAGTCAGATGCCGTCCGACTGCGCTATGTCTGCCTTTCAAATAATAATAAGACTTTTGGGCTATTATTATTATCAAACATAATAAACTTATAGTATTTACAAAGTAGTGTAAAGTGATAGAAAAATATTTTTAGAAAATGCAACGGGATTCGAATCTGCGCCACTTGGTAACCGCCTAAGTGATCTGTTCACTAGGCTACCAAGCATATAGTACCAAGCAATATCATCGTTTATTACAATTTATTGACTAGTGTGTTGTTAGCTTTTGTGTAGGGAGAATTTTACAGATTTTTTATACTATTTTCAGAAATTGTATATGTAAATATATTTTTTTTATTTATTTTAAATTGAGAAACTTTACCTAAATTATTTACAAAATATAAAATAACTTCATGACAATCTTAATGGCCAAGTCCCTTTAACAAAGTAAATTATTCAGAAAATTAAATTAGTTCTATAATTTAAATTATAATGTTGTTAATGCTTACAATCAACATTCCTAACAAACAGTGACCCTATTACTTGGTTTGGGTTTGGTCACTGCCGTTCCCTACTATCACGCGAATTCTCAAGGTATAGCGTGTTGAGTGGCGAAACTGAACGCCGCAATTTGCCTCTTTACTAGAGCAAGGAACGTAAAAAATAAAAAATAAATATTTATATGATTAGAAAGCCAACCCACAACCGTAGCGTTTACACCAGACCACGACGACCTTATTTTTAATATTTCTTATTTGATATAGAATATCAAATAAATTATCAAATCTACTTATAAACTTAATATTACATATATAAATATTTTAACTAAATAAGTTAGAAACTATTGTAACACTAGAAATGCTAATTAAAACCTTAGGCATATTAAGATTATAGTACATGCAACATGTTCAGTAATTTTCAATTTTGCCTTTCATTACAGGGTGAATTAAATTGTGAGTCTAAAATCTAATACACAGGTTTACAAAGTTAAAGAAACAAAAGTTCATGAAAACTTTCATATTTTTAGTTGAGTATTTTTGTTTTCATTATGTGGTTTTAATATAGGTTACTATTATATATTAGGTACTATTTATACGTAATTTTACTGAAAAAAGTGATTAATATGTTTTTTTTGATGATAGAAATCTTTATGGTTGAAAATAGTTCCCTGGGTATCATTAATTTATTTAACGAACACGGCGGCGGCGGACTTAACGCTAAAGAGTATTCTCTCCAAGTCAACCTTGTCATCTGTAATAATAAGTGTGCAGGTATGCAGATGTATACTTACATTTACAACCTATAAATACATGATAATACAAATAAAATTAAGCTTGTTTAACAGATCGTTATTATTCTCTTGATCTTTATCATATTCAAACGCAAGTATCACCGTAACCAATAATAAAGAGTACCAATAATAAAAAGTAGCATGCAACTTAGCAAGTTGTCACGAGCTGCTGATGAATATATTGATATTTACTTTGATTAACATATAAAACGTGTTTGGACGACCAATATAAAAATTTAAATTTTACGGAGTTTATTATTAAAAAAATTAATAACACCAACAATATTGTCTACACTAGTATGTTCAGCTACAAGTCGTTAGCAAAAAGATGGTATCGAGAAATTATAATGGAATTGATGGAACTAATGAATATTGAAAAAAGAAGAGGAGATAGAATACCGCCTTGAGGGACACCAGCGTTCACACAGAGAGTCAGAAAAGGTCTGGCGTATAAGAACCAACTGCTAACGTACCTGAAGATAATTATCTTCAGGGACCATTTTTAACATTTGCGCAGAGAAAGGTTAATCAACCTTCCTCTGTGTCAATTTTTATTATAACCCGTATGCGGTGACATAAGCAAAAAATTTGAATTATTTCAGTACAAGTATGTAAATAACGTTACTTACACGAGTTTTATAATTCTAATAGATTAAAAATCAGAAAGATACATCTCTTTTTCTTACAGACGCATTCTTTCCGATCATAGTAAAGTTACCCATGCGGTTAGTTAACCATGTGGTTGGTAACTTTACTCTGATTGTCAAATGCGTCTCGAGCCGAGCTTCGACGACTTCCTTAACTTATAATTATAATATAAGAAAATTTTACAAAATCTTTACATAAATATATTCACTTAAATCCATTTAATAGTTTTTGTGTGAAAGTACAACAAACATCGAGTAACATAAATAAATATATTTTAATAAAAGAAGACAATATTCTCAAGGTATTATAACAAATACAATACAATTATATTTAAAGCTAAGTAAAAAAAAATTAAAAGCATTTCATAATCTAACCTTAAAGACTTTATAACAAAAAGTATATTACTACGGTCTATTAAACGACTTCTGTGAACCGCTTACTATAAAGTATGTTACATTATGGAACTCAGATTATAAGTTAATAAGTTATTTTGTTATATTTTTCGTGATGATATTTTTCATAAGTGGAGAACAGACTATCTTAGCACTACTATCTGTTGAAGAAACGAAACAAGAAGCTCTATTGTGTTATATTTTGGCTATAATTAATTGTAAGTTTTCTCTTTTATCACATTTGTTTAACATTTACATATGATTTTGCACAATATACGTTACACATCATATAGGATAGTGTTGAGACACCGATCCCCACATATTAACGAATATAAATGGATTTATTAAACAATTGTTTACAGATGACTCAAAAAACTATTACAATATAATAATAACGTTTTTTTTCAGTTTTACGCTGTATCCCACAAAAAGTAGAGTGGGCAGAAGGAGCCTAGTGAAAAGACACTCCGCTATCCAATTTCCCGAAATATGGAGGCAGAATGTGTGACTGAAAAATCGACTGGTTGTGGGTCGACTCGAGGTAATGAAATATTAATTTACATTTATATTTTTATTTTTTCGGCGGCGTTGAGCGGCGTTGAGTTCCGCTACTCAACACTCAATGCCTCCTAAACTTGGTTATGGGGAACGCGGTATCTTAACACTAGGTTCCCTCTACCTAACCAGCTGAGTGCGCGATACAGCGTGAAGCTGATAAAAATAAATATATATATACAAATTCAGACGAACGTACCGTCCGTGTGTCCGCTTAATCCAAGCGGGCCAAACAACAGACTTTATCAGTCAACGCCTGTGGGAATAACACTCAGGTTTACACCATAATTCAGCTGAGTAAACTTCTGCTTAAAATTAATTAATGGCT
The DNA here is from genome assembly GCA_917862395.2 of Heliconius sara. Lineage (NCBI taxonomy): Eukaryota > Metazoa > Arthropoda > Insecta > Lepidoptera > Nymphalidae > Heliconius > Heliconius sara. The sequence goes on along the minus strand of OU860783.2, from coordinate 2,772,062 downwards.
GCATTCCATTTACGCCACATGGGCTTTGTTGGTATGATTTTGTTTATTCGTCTGTGCGTTTGTTTGTGTTGGATTGTTTAACGTTTTTTAGTTTTGTAGTGGTAGTTTTTTTTTGTGGTAGCTTTTCTTTATTTTTATATTTCCAAAGGTGAGTAAGAAAGTTGAGAGGAGAATCACTTTGTTCTCCACTTTTAGTTCAAATAAAGACATTGCGATCAGGAAACTTCTTTACTCAACAGACCTGTTATATTTTAAAACATTTTTTAAAGTGTTAATCCACACTTAGGAAAGATAAATACTTATTTAGAAAACGTATAAAAATTTGAACGTAGCGGGACTCGAACCCGCGCCTCCTGGAAACCGACCAGGCGCTCTGACCACTGATGTATGGCTCAGTAAAATAAAAACCTAATACGTTTACTTCCACAGGATAGAACATACCGATGGTAAAAATATTATTTATGTGCAATATTTTTTATTTTATTTTTATATATAAAAATGTTTATATATAAATATATTAAGACCAGGCAACCGAGCTAGGTGACCAGATATAGAGTGGTTATCGCTGCCCATGAATGTATGCAGCACCAGAGGAACATCGATCGACCGGCTTAAATAAGGAAATATGAAAAATGTGTCAAAAATACAGATTTGGTTCCACTACGCAAAAGGTACGTAAAAAGTAAAAGGTAATAATATTCTAATCGGAATCGTCAAACATTTAATTTATTCGAAACATTAAGGTTTATTTCATCATAAGCATCCAAAGAAATTAGGACAGTAATTCGGCAAAGCGAAACAAAGAAAATTATGCTATCATTTTATACAGTTTTGAATCTCGAAATATAGTTTCAATTCCTTTAATGCTATTGTTTTGTTCCCTGCCGTTTTTGTAGGCTTTACATAAAACTTTGTTGGTTTCTTGCTCCAGTCGTTTATTTTCAGTTTTATATTATAATATAAAATATAATAAATAAAAAAAATCTGCTTCACTCTGTATCCCGCTTACAGCAGAGGGAGCCTAATGTGGAGATACTCCGTTCTCCATTTTTCCCTTAATTTTTCGAGCCTGTTGAGAGAGGGAAATTAACGCAGCGCTTTGCTTCAACGCCAGAGCGAAGAAAAAAAAATTCGACCAGTCGCATTTACAGTCACACTTGTGCCTCTACGCCACGACTGGCCTCCACCTTAATAATATAGTATTTTCTTCTTTTTGAAAACTGCGATAATTTGATTTCATTGGCACAACACAGTGACTGACTAGCCGAGAGAAGAGAACGGAATATTTTGACACTAAGTTATTTTTAGCTATCTTGCTATATGGGACAAAACGTGGAGCTACCAGCTGAAAATAAAATCACTAAAAAATTACGAATACAATTCACCACCACGTTTACATAAAAAAAATGTTTCAACTATATACCTACATCAAAATCCGTCGTGTCTCGATATATTAAAGACACATTTCCTTAGCAAAGTTTCATATAAAAAAAATTGTTTCAGCTTAATTTTTATTGTTTGTACGAAAGGGCGAGGAAGCAAAAAAATCTATTGAGTCAACAGTATGTACCAAGATTTCCCACGAGTGCGGCTGACCAACGGTTTGCAGTAAAATGAGGTACATGTAACGGGGAGTGAGCAAATATTGTTACCAAAAGTTTTTTTCAGGATTTATAGGAACCGGATAACGTTGATTGGGTTATGTACGGAACTCGCGTCTATCAACCAATAAAATGTATAAAACTTTTATATGGACCTATAAAATGTTACCCTGAAGTTAGTCTAGTAGATTATGCTGCATTCAAATAGCTATGTGGCTTTCTGTTCTTTTTTTTAGTTTTTAGATGCTTGAAAATGCTTATTTTGTTTGAATAAAATGGTTATAAAATGGTTGTGACACTGACATTGCTCGAAGAATTGGTAAAGGGACAATCGGCGGGAACACATAGCGTAAAGAACCATTCCATAGAACGTAAGCTAGTAAGTATTTGGTTTGGAAATCATCAAATTTCATGGCCGTAGAATATTAAATGCAATATTATAGATATTTCGGGCAATGATTATGATTTGAAGTGGCCTCTAAAATCGAAATCGATCAGAAAGTGATGATCATCGTTATATTTCTCTTCCAACCCTGCTTTGGACGTGCTTATTTTAATAATAATTTGAATGATAGATAAAAAATTGTGGAATTGTAAAATATGATTTCTAAGAAAATTGAGAAATTAGAGCTAAATTTGAACTCCTAACCTCCAAAATAAAAACTTAGTCAAATATAAAAAAACAGTACCACGTTGGTCTCATGCACAAATTATGAGGAAAAAATTCAAATTCTATTTCCGAGAATGCTCCTGCCTAAAATGAAAAGCACTCGGAAGGAAATTACGTAGAACATCTAACAGACACGACTTTGAAAACTTGTTTAATCTAACTTGTGGCATTTTAGCCTATTTTTCTACCAGATAAAGGGTTACCTTTGGTTTCTTTTGAAAAAAATATCTTTTAGATTCCATATTATTTTAAATAACATATTATTTTAAGCAAAATATTTTTAAAAATGCGGCGTTGAGGTCTGCCACTCAACACGCAATGCCTCCAGAATTCGGCAGAAAGTGGGGAACGGAGTGTCTTAACACTAGCCTCCCTTCCCTTTGCCTTCCCTGCTGTGTGCGGGATACAGCGTGAAGCTGATTTATTTTTAAAGAATATTAAAAAAATATAGTATGTTACAAGTAAAGAAAAAAAACAAATATAAAATTGTTTTATTAATAATACATATCAAAATTTCCATTCAATGGTAGATTTTTTTTTAAAAAAGTTCTTATTTTAAATTTCAAAGCTTAAATATTATTACAAAAGAAATATATACCGATGAATACAAAACCTCGGTACACAAAAGTAGGGGAGAGTGGGGCTATAAGTTCTAGTTTGTAACGAACTTTAAATATTGTCACGAATACGATATAATTTCAGTATTTATACAATATGATCAAATTCAACTTAAAAATGTAGTTTTTTACTAAGACAGTGATTTAGGGTATTCTTTGTAAGACATTTTGAAGACACTGTAAGACTACTTTCCAATTTGGCGCATGTTGTAAACAAGCCAGGGTAAGTTTTTACTACATTTGTTAAAGCTATTATTGTGAAATAAAAAAAATTATAAATAATAGAACGAAGCCTGTTTATTTAAGGAATAATCAACAGTATCAAAAGATACTAGCCAAATACTGGCTTCTAAAAACACTCAGTATATAATTATTTGGCAACAGTTTTTATCCTATCCCTGGCATCTTTGATAATTACATTCAATGCTTTTCTTCATCAACTCTTGTGATACATAGCCTTGACTTGATTTTCGGGCATAATTCCATATGTAAAGAAAAATTAGAATATTTACACTCCATTACTGGTTCAAATGAATTAGAGTAAGATGTTCCGAAATTATAACATACCTCCAGACAAAGGAACATGTACAAAATAAAGTGTAAAAAAATACAAGTGTTGAAAAAAGCAAGAGATTATGAAACGTACATGATTTGCAAATAATATTTTGAAATAGTATATAATATATTTAAAGAAGATAATGAGATATTCGAGGCTAATCGTAGAAAATCGTGAGATACACTAAAAATATATTGCACCACCGACACACGTGCTGCTATTCCAATGTTTTGGGTGCCACTGGATTGTTCAATATGTTGGCCATCGGTGCGCTATCGCGTTGTTTTTCACTGTATGTTTGTTTACTCAATATTCCTGTGATTTTTCCTCGTGAAGTTATTTTAATCAGAACAACTTACCTCGGTAACTTGTAGCCCCGCTCTCCCCTACTGGTAAACCAAGTTCACTGACATCATAAGTCATCTTAAATATTTAAATTGTAAAGCCACTTGATATTTGCATGTCTGGTACATTTTTTTTATCCGACTGTGGTGGAAAACGGGTAGGTTATGAGTTATTAGTAATTAGTTTGCATTTTGCTATTTTTATATTATTTGTAATACATTATTGTTCAAGTTACTGCGACGCCATGTACAAATAAAGATTTGCAATTATTCAAGTAAGAATAATTAAGAATTCGCAATATATTTTTTTATTGTTACTTCACTCCGTTTGGTCAAGGCGTCATGGAATAAAGCCTTCTTTGATCAATTGAATTATCGAACACAATTTTTTTTTTCAATTCAAATCATTAATATTATTTATTGTTTTTATTTTCATTATTTTTTGTGCTATATTTTTCTATACACCAACAAGTTAATAAATACCCAATACTTTAAAATCTATATGCCTAAATCTACTTGTAAGTGATGACTAATAGTGGTTAGGCTGCCTTTGAGATAATACATCTCTATGCCTATATATAAAATATACTACTACTTTTGTTTATTTATTTTTTTATTTTTCTTTCGCTTGTAGAGTGCTTTATTTATTTTATGTATATTATATACAAGAATAGAGACTAAATTTCAACTCAGTTCATTCACAGGTCAAATTTTGTTGCTGTCGTAGCAGTTAAATGCTATTTTCCTAGCCTCCACAATATAATACTATAAGATATTGCCTCTTAAATAACGTGATATTTCTCATGTATTGTATTAGAAATAGAAATTGACATGGTTTTCCATTGCGTTTTATTAAAGTTTAAACCGCAAAGTCCATCTTTATGTTCACCAGACTAAATCTCTTTCCAGATGAACACTTTAAAACCATAAATTATACATTATACAAATGTTTGCGTTAACCACGAACACATTTTTCTTGTTGGTAGCCGAAAATTTGAAAGCTTGATACAACGTCCTGGCATGTCGCCAGACACGCTAATATAACTTATGTTCAATATGTACGTATCCTGAAGGAAAAAGTCAAATAAATGGAGAGCACCGGTTACTCTAGAATAGTCCGTCCCCTTAGGAATTTCTGGTAGTCCACTCTAAGTGCTCCCGTACTGCTCAAGGACACTGTATGCCAAATTTCATCTTTCTAAACTATGTGGTTTCGGATGTCTGTCAGTCAGTACCGGAATAGTTCTACATAATTATATACATTGATTTAACAGTTTATGGTTTTTAAAACGGCATTGAGCTCTACCACTTAACGGCGGAAAGTAGAAAATTACCGAATTATCTTAATGGAAACGGAGTATCTTAACACAAGGTTCCCAGGTTCCTCCTGGCGACCCTGGTACCCTTCTGGCTACCTCCCCACATTCCGCCGAACTTTTGGGGTAACGAATGTTGAGTGACGGAACTTAACACTGCCATTTGCCACGTTACTAAAATATTTGATATCTAGACTGTAAATCGAACCTACATACGCGTGTGTTGCAGGCCATACACCAGCAACACATACGACGATTCGCCCGGCTACGATCTCTAAAAATATATTAATTATATTAGTTATTGTTTATGCTATCGTTCTATAAATGAAACGAAAACTTCCTTTTTCTATTTGCGCTATGTAATTTTACGTATTTCTAAACTTTGTACGGCATGTTTGACTAAAATAACGTTAACTGGTATTTTAATTAATTATTCTCTTTGTTTTGAATCAAAAGACGTTCCTTAGATTTCTAAGCTCATATTAATTTTGCTGTTACAGTATAATTAATCTTTAAAATTTCAAACAAATTTATGAGCATTTCTTTAACTGGAAATGTTTATATTAGAAAAATATGTATTTGACAATCTTTGCTCTGCTGTAAGGTTCCCTTTGCCTACCCCGCTATGTGGGATACAACGTGAAGCTAAAGAACAAAGTGATTCTATAAGGGTTATATTTTTTCGTTTTGAGGTTCGGAACCTTAAAAAAGATTATTTATATTTAAATGATATGAGGCCGGTCGTAGCGCAGCAGCACGAAGTGTGACTGCAAAACCGACTAGTTGTGGGTTCGATCCCCACTCGAAGAGATGAAATATTTACTTAAATTTATATTTCCATTTCTTCGCTCTGGTACCGAGGCAAAGCGCGGCGTTGAGTTCTGCCACTCAACACGCAATGCCTCCAGAATTCGGCAGAAAGTGGGGAACGGAGTGTCTAAAACACTAGGTTCCCTCTGCCTACCCTGCGGTGTGCGGGATACAGCGTGAAGCTGATATTTTTTATTTTTATATTTAAATATAATCCGATCCACATTACAACTACAACACAACGACTAAAACAATATTAAATGAAACCAATTTTACTTTACAATATGTTCACAAATAGTGCTACGTGAAATGGCGGGAATAAGCGTGTAATTGAGCCTGAAGAGCTGTAAAGGGAGCACTGTGCGATGCGACGATAAACACCCTCTAAGGAGTGGAAGTATCGGGGATGCTTTAAAATGCATCTATAAATATATTTTTACCTTGAATTTGCAGGTTTTTGTTTATTTTTCTTTTGTTGATTTTTTTATATTTTTATATCTTGATATTGTCTAACGTAATGTTATCGTTTCTTTGTTCTTCAGCTATTTAGAATCGATAGAAAAAGCTGATAGGTTTATTCAAGATGTGTGTCCAGTGCACTGGACATGTAACTCAATACATTACTTGAATTATAATAATTCTAATATTAGAGTCAAAAAATATATATTTCACTACAACTAAAGAAAGTTTAGTTTTTTCTGTTCCTGGCGGAAATATCCTCAAAAAGTTCTCTCTCAACCCTAACCTCTACTCCCTAAACTACTTACATACCAAAATGTACCTTTGTAAGTCTAGAAATTTCATTTGTGCGTTGTCCATAAGTAACGCAGTTACATACCTTTAGATATAGATAAAAAATAATTATTCAACTTCACGCTGTATCCCACACACAGAAGGGTAGGCAGAGGGAACCTAGTGTAAAACACTCCGTTCCCCATTTTCTGCCGAATTCTGGAGGCATTGCGTGTTAAGTGACAGAATCAACGCTGAGCTTTGCCTCTACACTAGAGCGAAGAAATGGAAATACAAATTTAAGTAAATATTTCATCTACTTGAGAGATCAAACCCACAATCAGTCGGTTTTACAGTTAATGCCGCTGCGCGACGACTGGCCTCAAAAAATTAAAAAAAATATATATATTATAAAATTTTTTGCAACCCGTTAATTTCTCGGAAACTACATAGAATAGGACCATTAAAATCCTTAATCTCGATGCCACAAAAATAAGAAATCGAGTTTAATAAAGAAGCCAGCAGTTTATTTAAGACGAAATTTTGTCGGTAATGGCCCAGTTGAGGTTTCAGAACAAGATGTCCGTACAATGGTCGTTCATCCATTGTTGTTTAGCCTTTTGTTCCTCTAAGTAGGAAAATGAAAGGGTTCTTTTAGAATATGTTGATAAATTTAAAATAAATGTATTTATATCTGTTTTTGGTCAACTGTATGTGTCGTTTAGATTTTCATTTTCATCTGTGTCTGCTAAGAAAGTTGTTAAAATCAATCACTAGATTGTATGGTAAATGTCAATTTTGACAAAAAAAAAATATATAGATTTTTATAGGAAAACATAATAATTGCGAAATGTTAAAATTTATAATACAGTGTACAGCTTCACGCTTTCCGATAGTATCTGATTTAAACACGTCTAAATATTATAACTCATAACAATGAGAGTAATAACCAAAGAATTCGACATCGTAATCAATATAGGGACACAATACTTGACAGTAAACGCGGCTCTGGGTTCGATCCTATCTCATAATCAACTATCATCATTTTCTTGCTCTGGTAACAAGACGTTAAGTTCAGTTACTCAACATCTAAGCGAAATGTCTCGCTAATTAGGTAGAATGTTATTCACGATGTTATATGTAGAATATAGAGCGATACAACTATAAAAAAATGAACCATCTCAAATCAAATCTAAAATATATAATTACATTTCTCTATATATCTTCTCATATCTATTGAATAATAGTTAACCAAAAATATACTTTACTTTACTTTAGCTTCACGCTTTACGCTAAACGCACCAAACGCTACGGTCTCTACATACCTCTTTCGCTTCGTCCACTGTCATCAACCTCTTCATACATGCCCTCCGGGGGATCCTCATGCTTTTTACGTGACCTTCCTCCAGTATCTATGATACTGTGTTTTCGAAGGTCAACCGAGGTCTCCCCCTACCTCTCTTACCACTCACTTTTCCATCATAAATCTTTTTTGCCATTCTTTCCTCGCTCATTCGTTCTACGTGCCCAAACCAGCTGAGCATGTTCTTCTTCATTCTCACCGTGACATCCTCACTGGTACCTGCCATTCTGTGTACCTCTTCATTGCGGATTCGATCAGCTAGGCTGACTCCGCATATCCAACGAAGAGATCGCATCTCCACAGCATTCATTTTTCTGTCATTCTTTTTCTGTAATACCCACATTTCGCTGTCGTATAACAGGGTCGGTACCAAAACTACATTGTGTACGGCCAAACGCGCAGCTGTGCTGACGTTTCGCCGTCTCATCAATGCAGCCAAGGCTCCGTTAACCTTGTTACCGGCAGCAATACGCCTTTTCCACATCCATCTCGTATCTTCCATCTCTAATAAAAACATACTTCCCTAATATACCACTTCATTCACCTGTTCTAATATTTTATCACTTACACTGATCTTGCATTCCGTCCTTTCTTCATCTCTTTCAAAAAGCGGCGGCGTTGGGGACCGCCACCCAACACGCCATGTCCGGAATGGCGGGAGGTGGAGGATGGAGCTACAAATAGCTTACCAAAAATGTTATGACAATAAATTCACAAATCATTTATTGCACTCGAAAAAAGAATAAGATTCTGAGCTTTCTAATTTAGAACATCGTAATATCTGACAGGCGGCTTCACTTTTAAAGCTTATCCAGACCTCACTCATTAATCAACGTCCAAAGCTAGGGCCCTCAAAAATTCGGTGTTCTTTGTTCAGTATTCCGTCGATATTCGAGTCATGATTCCAACAAAACAGATTAAGTTCGAATTGAATGTTGTAATACTGTTGCTTTTTAGTACAAGTTTAGTGAATTTTAAATTATTTTATACATTGTTAAATGTTTGTGTCGAAATAAAGTATATAAAATATCGTTTTGGTGATAGGAAAACTTCAGTAATTATCAAAAAATGTTGGGGGGTACGATTTTAATAGAACATTTATTTTTAGTTGAAATGTTTCAAATGTTGCTCACAACTCAGTTTTCGTTTACTATAGAAGGTAAAATTCCGTTGTTTTTCCGTCAAAGAATTTTTGAGAAAACTAGAACCTAATTTTATTCTCATAAAAGTCATGAACAGTACAACTCATAAAAGTTGCACAATCATCAAATTCGGAGGCGTATTTACTCATTTTATTTGAAATGACTACAATTATAAGTCAGACCCGCACATGGCGGTTTTTTTTCTATTAAATTTCCTTTGAAATAATGTAACTCTTCTCTTTTAAAGCATATTGATCTTATATATTTAGTATTACACGTTTTTAGAAACCCGAAGCGTCAGCAGCAACGAGACAATTAAGAAATCAGTGGTTGATATAATAATTATGTCAATTGACAGATGAATACCACCTCATTCTACTGCGACATGTGACCACACTACTGGAAAATGTTAAAAGTCAGGTTTAAGATTAAAAAATTAAAAATAAAAGATACGCAAAATAGTTTCCATCCTCATCTAATCATAAAACAAAATTTATTAAGCATCATCAAACGAAGATTCGGAACTTTAAAAGCCTTTTGGATTCAAGAAATGAATAATCCTTTCCAATTTGACTACGCCTTTTGTCCGGACAATAGAGTCCATTGAGAATAACGACGGCTTAAAACAAAACAGGCCATTTGACTGCTGACGGGATTGCTAAGAGATTCACGACTTCGCGTTGAATTAATAAGTTGATTGACGATTGGATAACCTTTGATGACGTGGAATGGTTGAATTGTAAGATTGATTGTTTATTTTGTGTATTTTAATTGTTTTTTTTTGTTATAAAATGTTTTAAGATAAAAATGAGAAAATGCATTTAAAAGTAAAAAAAAATAATCTGAATGATATTCATTCACCCATCTACTATTTCAAGTTAACATTAACTTAAATGTAAAAGTAAAGAAGATTTCATTAGAACAGTAATAACTGATTTTATAATAATTTAACCAAAAATAATTAAAATTGAAAGAAGCTTTGTCCTCTAAGATCAGGCTCAAGATCAATTTTCCTATATCTATAATTTGTTCAAGTGCTAAAAATTCCCAAGTAAAATGTAAAACGGGGCAAACGTAAAAAGGTGTATAGCTTTACGATTTCAATTAAGATAGAACGATGGATCGCACGAATCGGAATATCAAAGGATTTAGCTCTTGACGAAACGGAATTCTTTTCGTTTAAAAGCGGTTTAGATGGACATATTTCACTATTATTCGAATTAAGGTTTTTTTTTTATTATCTACACATGAAAAAAATGATGTGTGAAAATTATGTTCCACACATTATTTTAATCATAATAAATAAAAAATCTATAGCAAAAAAAAAGTTAAACTGTAATATACTTATTTCTTCTTTTAGTTTCCTAATTAATTATAATCTTTAGATTATAATTAATTTAGAAAAGTATTATTTATTATAATCTATTGATTATAATTAATAATACTCTAAAGTCAAAATAAACTAAATTTATTAATAATAAATGTACAGAAGCCTCCAACAAATTACAAGCTACCCATTTGTTAGCTCTAATTAATATTAACAATAAAGTTTTAGGGATTTCATCAAAAAAGCTTTTGGGAAATGACTAATTAGTCGAAAGCATACAATAATTTCTATAATGAAATCGTGTTTCGGCTTAAAAATGTTACATTAAATCAAGGTAATAATCAAAATTTCATTCTATTCAACAGCAAACAATCGACGCTCATCAACATTAATTCGGTATCTTTAGAATTACATAATTAATTAAATTATATATATAATTTAATATATTATACTTGTGTATGTACAGGAATTAATTATTTGGCATAAATTATTAATTATGTATAGTGATATTCATAAAACATTTTTTTCTTTTGATCTTCATATTTTTAATCTGGCCAAGTAGCTAAAGTACAATGGTTTTTACATACCTCTTTCACCTTTTCCATTGCTTTATATTTTTATTGTCATTCTTTTTCACTCTTTCTCTCGGCGTGCCCAAACCACCTGAATCATCAAACGTTCATCTTCAGTCTATTATAGAACTCTCTCTAGTGCCTCTATTCGCTACTATATAACAGTTCTTGTGCGCATTATGGGAAACCAAATGCACATCTATGTTGACGTTTTGCTGTTTCATCAATTTAATCAAGGCACTGTTAATTATTTGACTAATAGCAATACAAAACCAAGCAATAGCTTTTAAGCATTTATTTCGTATTTTTTACTCTAAGGATTTCCTTATGGCATATGCCACTCCATTTTCTTTTTTTAACTTCACTTCTTGTCTTACTCGCGTACAGGCTCGAATATTATTTTAAAGGACTTAACAGAGAGACCTTATCAGTAGAAAGTAGAGAATGTAACTTCGTTTCAACTACAATATTTGCATTTTTTTACAGCTTCACGTTTTTTTCTGCATTCAGTAATGTAGGCATAAAGTACTAGACGAGTGTCATTCCGTAATGCACTTTGCGCCTAATTCATGAAATCTTAAATCAAATGTAACATTATAATTAAGAGATTTGTTTTACTTTATTTTCTTATTATTATTAAGCTACAATGCCAATAACTTAATAAGAATCTCTGGCTTTTCGAAGTATTATCGTATTTAGTATATAAGTTGAAGATAAATCCGATTTAGTTGGAGGCACTGTTATCATTATTAATTACTTGGCTGCAAACTATGTTTTATTAGTTTTGGAGTTTTTTTTGTCTTTTACTTTTTCTGAGTGACGATTGGCGTACTTAAACGCTGCGCTTTATCTAATGAGAACAGGGAAATAGAAATTATTTAAAGATCATCATTGCCCTACTTGTGAGCGACTTGTAATATTCTGAACTTGAGTGGAAAGCGGAAGACTATGTGTATATACTAAAATATTTAATATTTTCATTTATTGGCTTTGGTAATTAGGCAAAACGCGGTGTTGAGTTCGCCACCCAACACCAAATGCCTTATTACTAGCGTTTAGCGTGTCCTAACGTTAAGTGCCCAGGTTCCCTCAGCCTACTCTGACAAATGCAGGGTACAGTGTGAACCTTAAGAAAAAATAATAAAAGATAATTTTAATAACTCCATTCTTTCAATTCTCCGAAGTCACACAAACCAGTTTTATTATGATGGCTATGATAATATGAAATTTAGTTGTATAGAGATATATAGAGCAATTTTCACAAATCCAACGTCACAACTAATAACTTTATGACTCATAACATTCTAAATGACCTTTGGCCGTTTATTGTTGCCGCACACGCCATTATTTTATGTAACACAATATCAATTTCGTTTTACGTGGTAATAGTAAATTTGATTACTAAAGTATTGAAATAAGTTTTTATTGACGGAATTTCTTCTGCTATAATGCTTTTCTTTTTGTTTTGAGGTATCTTTTATAAGAACGTTCTTGTAATAATTGGTCTAGCCTTCTCGTTTCACCTACAAATATAGAGAGAAGAATGTATGTTAAAGTGAGAAATGTATTGATATATTACAATTCCACATAGACTGTCAACCTGAAAATGTTATTAAGTAGGAATTGGTGGCATTTGTAAATACGAGACATTTAGTATTGAGTTGCAGAACCTAATGCTGTATGTACTTTGTCTTTTTGTGAAAATGCAAAACAAAATCCCCGAGCGGCTGCCGAATCTAACGCGCTTACAGTCTAACGGTGTAAGTTTTATTATCTTCATGTCGTATCTCAGCAGAATAGGACGAAGGAACCTTGGGACCGAGTGTTAGCACAATTAGTTCTCGTTAGATAATTCCGTTCCTCACTTTCCGCCTAATTCTTTGAATTTCCTTCTCTCTTACTGGCAGAACTTAACGCCACGCTTTAACTCATTACCAGAGCGAGGAAATGAAAATATTTAACATATCACTCCCCCAAAGGGGTAAAAGAGCCCACATCCATAGCTTTTACAGAGCATACTACGCCACGACGGCCTCAAATTTTAAATCTAATATTATATTAAATATTTAGTTTACCTTGTGGTAATGAAACCCACAATAATAATTGCATTCAATGCTTAATTGTGTCAAAATGACGTTGTTTTGTCTATCAGCAATTCCCTTTTACGAGTGTTTTATTATGCCAAAACTAGTTAGTCTAGCTTTTTATTAACGAAATTGTATTTGAGCATTACTTTTGGTTGATGATAATGGAATTTGAGCTTTAACTAAAATATTAAAACATTTTGATTGATTTACTTTCATCAATTTAGAATTTTAAATATTTGTTTTGTATAAACGTATAAAATTAAAAATTATTTTAATTTCCTCGTTCTTGTGACTGAGACAAAACGCGGTGTTCAGTTCCGTCAATCAATACGTGATGTCGCGAATATTGTTTTCAAACTACAATATAGGTACTTTAAAGTCGTGTTGAATAGACTCATTGTTAATCGTGGGTAGAGTTTTTATTCATCTCCATACATCGCAAACCTAAAAAAAACCATTATTATATATGTTAACACTGAACTTGATAAAATAATAAATGATAGACAAAGCACGGTGTTGAGTTCCGCCCCTCGACACGCCTCTAGAATTTGTCACTCTCTATTCTGCTATGTACGGGATATAAAAGAAACGAAAAGAAATATTAATTTTAAAAATAGTAAAATAAATAATAAAAATAATTCTAGAGTAAATTTTCTATTTATCTGTAAATAAAGCGAACTGCTCTTCTATGACAAGGGTCAAATATCGTTTCTCATTTCGTACATACATATATCCGCATACTTTTTTGTAGTCGCCATTTTTGTGACGGCGGCCTCCATATATTAGGCCTTAGAAAAATAAACAGAATATAAATGACAATATTTTTAAAATAATATAAGTTCATATAAAAAGTTTAACTCAAAAGAATTCTGGGAATTTAATAACAAGCCATGTTTTAATTTTTTATTTCAAATTTTGCAAAGATATATTCGACATGTTGCACGATCACTAGCGAGGACCTTAAGGTATACATGATTTAGTTTTCTCAATATAATGAAGCCGTCGTAGCGCATGGGCACTAGAGTATAGCCCGACGGTTGTGTATTCGATCCATACTCGGGCAATGAATTATTATTTATTAATATTTTTATTTCTTCAACTAGACCGCCGACCTTGAATTCTGCCACTCAACACTTCCACTTTCCGCCGAGAAGTGTGGAGTGGACAACAGAGTATCTTAATACTAGGTGCCCTCTGCCTACCCTGCTATATGCGGGATACAGCGTGAACTTAAAAAAATGAATATCTAAAAAAATGCGTAATTTAATAATTGTTATATTAACAATAGCTATTGCAATCACATATTTTTGAAACCAATTTAGGTTAAAAAAATATAGCATTTCCATTCAATGTTACCATTCAATATATAACGGAACGGATTTGTGAATGTGAATGTACCCTACATTCGTGTAATGAGCCCCACGTCGAGGTATGATAAATTGACTTGAGGTGTCCAATCCTCGTGCGTGACATAGTAGCGTAACGGTTATTGACAGCTCGGGATGGAGTCTAACCTTATTAAATAATATCGAAGGTAATGTGATGAAGTTTCAGTTCGTACTGTTAGGAAAGGTTAGTGGGTTCAATTCTGGTAGAAGGTATCGTCTTACATAAGGAAAAATTATTTTGAGTGTAGGTAGACGGGATGTCTTAACATTGGGTAAACGCTGGGTCCACTCCACTACGTTTTATACTGGTGATGCGTATTGTTTCATTATTTTATAGTAATTAATTAAACAAATATATATAATTATATTATTCATAGTTTACTTATGGTATTAATAGTAAAATAACAATCGCTCTTCTCAGTTACAAAATTTATACTTATATATGGAATTCAAGCTTAACTATGACATTTTTCTTACTAAATATCTATAAGCCAGAGAAAACATCGAGAGAAGCCCAAATCCACCAATTTTATACCCGCAACCCAACCCGGTGTGTGTTCAATTTTGTTTTTTTTTTACAAGTGACAAAATACCAATCTCCAAAATCCTTTTAGTAAAGAAGCTTTATTAACTTTCGCGAATTACTAAATTTTTGATGGAAAGTACAGATTCATCAGTTTCTATTTCGAGATTACCGCCAGAAAGTCCGTAACAATTTAAATTGAATTCATTAAAAAGAAAATCGCGAACCAAACCGTAGTACCACCTAATTTGTCCAAGGTTCAAAAAATAGAAGCTGTGAATTTTATTATGAATAAACTCGATGGAAATCAAAATAATTTTCACCTGAAATATGGGAATGGTGGGTTACACAGCGATGTTCAGAAGGCCCTTTGCTAATAATACCATGGATTGCATACTGAAATGATACAATATTTATGACGAAAATATTAGAGAAAGATCTCCATTCGCACGTATGTTTTTTTTATGTAGCAAATTGGTTTTTTATTTTGGGTATCGTTTTTGATAATGATTAATTCCCCCGAATGGAAATCGAACCCACAACCGCCGCGTTAACTGACTTTAAGTCACACGTTTCTACTGTAAGTCACACGCTTGTGATTGCAATGCGCTACGATGCCTATTAATAATAATTTCAGCATACATAAATATTTTATTCCTAGTACTTAGTCATCCATTCAACACATACTAAGCATATCTAAACAACAATTTCTTGTTAAGACTATATTTTTTATTTTATATTTTCTTTATTTTCTACTTTTTTAATACTACGGTAAATTAAATATTTATATCCTTTGAAATCATTTAAAGTAAAACAAAGGCACATAGAGCAGATATATAAAATCGAGCTGGATTTTTCAAACTACCGAGCTAGAATTGAAAATTAAAGTCTTCAAAGCAGAAGTGATGGAAAATAGTTTGTTAGTCTTAAAAATATTAACAGATGGCAATCTAGATCCACTCTAAAAGAGACCATAATCTTCAAACGGCACCAGGATGTGTTCGCGTTGGACTTAAAATGTTTTGAGACGAATTAATAAATCAAACTTAATATTAAATTAAATCAGCTTCACGCTGTATCCCGCATACAGCATGGTAGGCAGAGGAACCTCAGTGTTAACATACTCCGTTCCCCATTTTGCATCAACCAGAGCGAAGAAATGGAAATATAAATGTTAATAAATATTTCATCTTCTCGAGTGGGTATAGAACCCACAACCAGTCGATTTAACATTCACATTTTGTGCCTCTGCGGCTGGCCCCTATTACTTATTTATAAACCGGTGCCCTTATAAAGATCATTTCGTTGTCTATCTGTCAAGAGAAGCATCTCTTGGATGTATCGAGCTAAAATTAGAATTTAGAAATTAGTTTTGAGAATATAAAAAAATAAGACATCCTAAGTAAACGTACTCAAAAGGACAAAGACGCCTGCAATCTTAACTTTGGTAATTCTTTTACATGTAATTAAGCAATGCGGCGTTAAGTTGCGTCACTCAACACATAATACTTTGAGTGAAAAATGAATGAGTGTCTTAATTTAATTATTATTAATTAAATATTATCTATCTTATTTTTTTGTAAATAACGTTGTTTGACTAGCTAAGCTTAATACTATATTCAATTCATTTTTTTCTATCTATATGGAATTTACTTTAAGTGTTTAATATTTTGCTAGTTTTGAGATTGTTTCTCATGCACCGTCATAATTTTTTCTTAGTAAAATAGATAAAACTGATTCCCTTGAGTAGGAATCGAACCTATAACCGTCGAAATTACGATCGGACACTACCACGAAAGCCATATTGATGACTTACAATCTCAACATTGCTTAACATATAACGACTCTACAATTAACAGACAGTAGAAAACAGAGGCACATTAGAGCAGATATATAAATCGAGCTGGATTTTTCAAACTACCGAGCTAGAATTGAAAATTAAAGTCTTCAAAGCAGAAGTGATGGAAAATAGTTTGTTAGTCTTAAAAATATTAACAGATGGCAATCTAGATCCACTCTAAAGAGACCATAATCTTCAAACGGCACCAGGATGTGTTCGCGTTGGACTTAAAATGTTTTGAGACGAATTAATAAATCAAACTTAATATTAAATCAAATCAGCTTCACGCTGTATCCCGCATACAGCATGGTAGGCAGAGGAACCTCAGTGGTAACATACTCTGTTCCCCATTTTGCATCAACCAGAGCGAAGAAATGGAAATATAAATGTTAAACAAATATTTCATCTTCTCGAGTGGGTATCGAACCCACAATCAGTCGATTTAACATTCACATTTTGTACCCCTGCGGCTGGCCCCTATTACTTATTTATAAACCGGTGCCCTTATAAAGATCATTTCGTTGTCTATCTGTCAAGAGAAGCATCTCTTGGATGTATCAAGCTAAAATTAGAATTTAGAAATTAGTTTTGAGAATATAAAAAAATAAGACATCCTAAGTAAACGTACTCAAAAGGACAAAGACGCCTGCAATCTTAACTTTGGTAATTCTTTTACATGTAATTAAGCAATGCGGCGTTAAGTTGCGTCACTCAACACATAATACTTTGAGTGAAAAATGAATGAGTGTCTTAATTTAATTATTATTAATTAAATATTATCTATCTTATTTTTATGTAAATAACGCTGTTTGACTAGCTAAGCTTAATACTATATTCAATTCATTTTGTTTCTATCTATATGGAATTTACTTTAAGTGTTTAACATTTTGCTAGTTTTGAGGTTACGTTTCTCATGCACCGTCATAAGTTTTTTCTTAGTAAAAGAGATAAAACTGAATCCCTTGAGTAGGAATCGAACCTATAACCGTCGAAATTACGATCGGACACTACCACGAAAGCCTTATTGATGACTTACAATCTCAACATTGCTTAACATATAACGACTCTACAATTAACAGACAGTAGAAAACAGAGAGTCTTGACACTTAATCAATGACATTAGCTAAGATAAAATTTTGACGTGTCACGTCATTTTTGACGTTCCAATACAACGCGAACACTCTTTAAGATAATAAAATTTAAAAGGGCAAACTTCGTCGGGTACGGGACGGAATGAAAAGTGATTTGCCTAATCCACTTCTCAATTTTCCAACCCACTGAGCCTCCGAATTTAAATCCACTATATACTGAACTAACTTCAACTTGTTTGTTTATGTTCTTCAAGTGTTAATTTTGAAATTGGCCATTTTTCGTTGTTATTTTTAGATGAACAGTTAAAAGGATTAAATATAAATATTTATAAGTTTCTCGTTTAGCTGGTAAATCGGTAATTTTAATTTATCAACAGATTATCTGTTGAGATAGTTTATATTATTAATATTAAGTAAATCAGCTTCACGCTGTATCCCGCACACAGCAGGGTAGGCAGAGGAAAGTTAGTGTTATGACACACGTTCCCCACTTTATGCCGAATTCTGGAGGCATTGCGTGTTAAGTAGCAGAACTCAACGCCGCGCTTTGCCTCGACACCAGAAAAATGGAAATATACATTTGAGTAAATATTTCATTTCCTCGAGTGGGGATCGAACCACGACCAGTCGATTTACAGTCACACTCTTTGCCCCTGCGCTACGCGTGGCCAAAAGTAGTATAAGTAAATAATATTTAATATTTAGATTGATTTGTGTATTGTGTACATATTATATCTATTATATATCACGTAGGCATGGGTAACTCTGTAGAAAACAAGAGGTGTGTGTTTTTATATTTGATTATGAAATGAAATATTATTAAAAATCGAGCATTGTATAAGAAAACTAGCTGTTCCTGTGATTTCTCGAACATACAACAAAAAAAAAATTATAACGTCAGTATAAACATAAACATACAATAAACACATTACCTCTCTACATTCAACATTGGACAAGCAATATATTAAACAGAACGAATAATACGTCAGCAAATAGTCGAGATCGTAGCAGATATCTCAACGCTATAACCGTCGGCCGCATTGTCGTTAGAATTTTTTATTAATTACTAACATAAAAATGATTTATGGAGGGCATCCAGAAACAATGTCGGGGATTCCGTATTTATTGGACGGCTCGAATATTTGTCACTAACGTATATAACGAGTTCGTTCTTATATTTCTGACATTTTACTTCGGCGAGCCTCAAATAACGGTCTTCAGACAATGCTTTGGTACAGAGGCTGGTCGTTAAAATTTTGTAAGATTGTAATAAAAATTATTGGCTTGGGTTAGGTTGACAAATTTCGATTATCTTGTAAAGATAACGATGGTATTAGACGACAAGTTTGTAGTATTCGATTCAGGCATCAGGCAGAGCTAAACGCCGCACTTTGTCTTCCCAGAGTAGGTAAAGAAAAAAAACGTATCTCCCAGGTATAAAATAATTAAGTTTCTCCACGCCATCGCGTTTATATTCAGATGTTATCAAACTATGACACGCTGTACTCGTATGTATGTATGTATGTATGTAGGCACACAGAATCTAATGTTAAAACATACAAGATTTGTATGGAACGTGTGGAATTCAATGCCTCGTCTTGTCCGGTCGCTAGAGAAAAAAAAAATTAACATTGCCCTGTAAAATCATCAACACTATCGTCTTCACAGAAAATTAAAAAAAACATATTAATTAATTGGGAATGCTTTGGAATAGTGATTGCAATTGAAAGATGCTGATTATTAATAAAAGATCGCTATTTTTGTAATTGATCCCGATATAAATTATTTCGTTGAGAAATAAATGCTTAATCTAACAATTGTTTTAAAATCTCTATTTTAAAACAATTTTTAGATTAAGCTATTCGCCTTTCAAAACAAAGGACTAACGTAAAGTTTTGACAAATGGTTGTCGGTGCGGAAGTCGGCGCTTAGACCGTATACAAATATAAACCGTCGCATTTTAAGCTGATATGTTTATTTTATATTATTAATTGTTAATTATTTAATTTAAATGGTTTTATTAATTATGTTGTTTAAAAATATTTTTTTATTTTTTAATTAAATTTTTTCTTATGTATTGAAAAACGTCCGGGTTCAGCGGCGCCGAGTATAACTGTAAATGCAACAATTGTAGATTCGCTTCCTACTCAGGGAAATAAGTAATTATCACAATCTAATATTATGGCAACGTGCGGCGTTGAGTTCCACTAAGACTACTTAATTAATTTAAATTATGTTCCCATTTCTTACCTTGCTATAAATGGTAAACAAAAATTAAGCTACAAAAAATTTAAAATAAAATCCTTCCTACATTAGACTCGTCTTATACACATGTAGGTAGCCGTATTTTAAATAATAAAAAGGGACGAAACACCGAGTTTATTTGCTCGCTCAGAATAAATCTCGGAGATTCATTTGTACAATTTTGTTTTTCAAATGGCACAACGTACATACAAACACAATATGAAATAAACATTAGAATTTCTCATGAAGATTGATGGAGGCCGGGTTATCCTGTAACTGGCTTATCGAAAGGTTATATATTTAACCTTGGGTTGAATTAAAATGCTAAGTCAGCCAGATTGTTTTGTTTTGTTTTAAATTCGGGTCCTAAATTCGCTGTTATGTATTTAATTAACATTAATCTAACTTGTAACTTTGTAAAAAAAAAATCAATTGTATTATGTGATAGTGATATCATTGAGCTGGTCTGATGGTGGAGCCTGATAATGGATCTCTTTAGACGTTACTAGGAAATCACTCGAAGCTCACGTATGTACTTATTAGAGCACAATAAAAGCGTGTATTCGAGTAAACGCGACTCGGGAGAATGATTTATTTCCATTTCTCCGCTTTGGTAAGAAGGCAAAGCGCAGCGTTGAGTTCCGCCACTCAACAGCCAATGAAACTAAAATTCAGCAGAAAGTGAAGAATGGAGTCCGACTACCTCTGCCTACCCCTCTATGAACGAGTATCTGAAAAAATATTTTTTAAGTTTACGTTGCCCTGTTCTCTGTTTTACGTAGTGGTAATTGATATTTATTTAGTAGGTTTTTCTTATATATTTTAACATATACACTTCGAGAATGTAGTCTTTTCTTATAATCTGTTTGTAGAAATTACAATAATTTTACTGTAACATATTATTTATCACGAATAGGTGTAATAAAATGTTATTATTCCCAAAAAATATATGTCAAAGAAATGACTGCGCTTGTATATTGCTTTTAAAGTCATATCATTATTATACATCATAAATCACTCTAATGATATAGACGCGATGTGGCGCAGTTGAGAATATTTTTTGTACCGCCCATTGCACGCCACTGTAGCCAGTTCTAATACTAATGTTATTATCTTTTACTAACTTTGAAACTATACAAAATACAAGTAAATTCTTATACTATATACATACTTATGTGTTTCGTATATTTTTTATAAATGGAAAAAAGAATTGACCATTGACTTGACCATTGGTTCTCCTTAATACCGTGTATACCTTGTCCCAAATGCTCTCTTTTTCTTGGTTGGTGCAAAAGTCTCTACAGCTGTCCGTTTGGGATTTCTCCGCTTCTGCCTTATAGTCCTCTTTTCGTCGTATATACTCATATATGACTTACTT
Organism: Heliconius sara; assembly: GCA_917862395.2. NCBI lineage: Eukaryota > Metazoa > Arthropoda > Insecta > Lepidoptera > Nymphalidae > Heliconius > Heliconius sara. The sequence goes on along the minus strand of OU860783.2, from coordinate 2,750,461 downwards.
TCTTCTGATACTTCTGCTCCTGCTTCTGCTGCTTCTTGTGCGGCGTTTCTTATTCTTCTTTTAAAAGTTAGCACTTTTTTGGCTTGATTGAGGGATTCAGACCATCAATCTGGAGAATTCAGCTGCCCACTATAAGCCCGAATCGAAGACATTGCATATTGAGTGGTGAAACTCGTAGCTTTGACCAAGCAATAAAGAATATTTAAGTAAAATCATTCTCTGGATTTGCATTAGACCCCAAACTATTATAATAATATTTAAGCATTGATTAATAGTAATGATATTGGTTTTGCTACCATTGACAAAAATTATAAATTTTTCATTGGAGATGACAATTAAATATTATTTAATATACCTCGGGTTATAAACGCGCAGATGTGAGCGCAATTGGCTGTAGGTTCGATTTCCATCCGAAGAAATGCAATATTGAATATTTTGAATTATTAATCTTGAGTGGGAACCGAACCCATGACTGCCCTCAAATTAACAAAAAATATTTGCTAACAACAAACTATTTCATAGTGAGTACCGAAATGCAGCAAAATGTCACAGCGGCGCAAAATGTGACTCCATAATATGTTCCATTCATCGGAACGCAAAGGAAATACAGGCTTATTTTCTCCACGGCGTTTGTTCCTTTCCAGAAGATGTATTTTCGGATGCGACAATGTTTATCTCGAGTGCTGGGATTATACACACTGTTAATACAAATGTCAAATATTGCTGCGTTCTTTTAAATTTTTTTATTTACCATTTAAAAAGAAAATGTATACAAAACATAACGTGTCTACAAAGGAAATCTATGTTTGTTTTATTTTAAGATTCCGTACTTTAACTGGTAAATACGGAACCCTTATAGAATCACTTTGTTGTCAGACTGTCTGTTTTTTTTTTTTTCGATCTTGAAGTTAATGCTGTTAGCCCTATTGGCTTTTACAGCGACACCGGGTGGGTAGGGAAGAGGGTACTCTGTCCCTGAAGAAATGCAAGCACTACGTGGCTGCTTGAGAGGGAGTCGACGGCTGTAAGGGCACCCCCTGCGGGGCTCGAACCTCGGCTTACAACCGCCGAGCGGGCTGGGTGAGAGACTGTCTGTCTGTTAAGATCATTTATATTTCGAGACTGCGTGGAGATATCAAACTGAAATTAATATCAAATATTCAGATTTACAGTCCCTCGAAAAATTCAAGCTTCTAAGTCGACGCATTCAAAAGATCACATCTTTAAGTATCTTTTTTTTCTGTATTTCGTATAAAATAATATAATCTATAGTGTATTTTAGGATGTCGTTCAAATTCAAATTGAGCTTGCATGATTTCACTTACACTAACATACACCTTAATTTTATTTAAAATCTTATAAATAATGTTCAGCGACAGCGAAGAAAAGAGTGTCCGAACACTACATTTTCTTCACTAAAATAAATAAATAAATCAGCTTCACGCTGTATCCCGCGCGCAGCAGGGTAGGCAGAGGGAACCTTGTGTTAAGACACTCCGTTCCCCACTTTCTGCCGAATTCTGAGGCATTGCGTGTTGAGGGGCAGATATCAACGCCGCGCTTAGCCTCGACACCAGAGCGAAGAAATGGAAATATAAATTTAAGTAAATATTTCATCTCCTCGAGTAGGGATCGAACCCACAACCAGTCAGTTTTACAGGTACACTCCGTGCCACTGCGCCACGACTGGCCTCAATTTCAATTTTCTTCACTAATACCGGAAAAATCTGAAAATATAGTTTTAGATTTCTATTTCCAAGGCCCGTGTGTTCCATAAGTTACGTATTATTGTCAAGAGCGGCAGTAATCTGTTTTTATTGTCGCGCCGCTAACGCCCTCATTTTTAAGTGCCGCGGCATATTATTATACTCTGTAATGAATATTTAACGTCATATGACAGCGTTGTATAGATCGTATTCACCTTATATGATGTAAATTGTATACAGTTAATGTCTTTATAGCTGGAGTTAAAAAGAGGGTAGTTTTCTCCCTCGTCTGTCATATTTAGTGGAGTAGCATAAAAAGGCTAATTATACGGAATGTGTAAATATTTTTGGAATATACATATTTTAGGCCGAACGTCTGTGTGACTGTCAACGTGACGTTTATGGGTTCATTTCCCATTCTCAGATAAATACTACTACATAACTTTAATAATTTCTTTTTTGATAACGATACATAACGCAGCGTTGCGTTGAGAGTCACTTGTAATTATAGCGCGTGTGGTGGTTGCAAAATTTTATTTTTTTATATTCACGCAGTATTCCACACATAGCAGGATATGCAAAGGGAACCTACATATATTAATCATAATCAAATCATAAGACACTCTTTTTTTCTTCTTTTTCCACCGAATACTGGAAAAATTGCGTGTTGAGTAGCGAAACTCAACTCCGCTCTTTGCCTGGATCAGCGCAAAGAAATTAAATATTTAATTTCCTCGAGTGGGAATAGAACCTACAACCTGCCGTGCTTACAGTCACACGCTTGTGCCACGACTGGTCTGTATAATGATAGAAACAATTAATGACAATTATGTCTATAATAATAGATGCCAGTATCATTGATATTAGTAATGGAAAAACATTTTATTTTTATTTACAACCTCATTTTTGAATTGTGTATTACAGCATTATGTAATTTTCTACTCCGAAGCCAGAAATTATCGTAAATAAAATATATCAGCGATAATATCGACCGACATCAGTACAGCCCATTTTCTACTTAACGACTAAAGTCACGTGCATAATTTACGTATAATCGATAAATCGTTTAGTCAAACCATAATATGCAAGTGGTTTCATAATAGTTTGTACATTATACTTACTCCATAGGATACTTAGGTTGCTGTATAATCAGTTTCACGCAGCAGGGTACGCAGAGGGAACCTAGTATTGCAACACCCGGTTCTAGGGAAACGGAAAGGAAAGGAAAGGAAAGGTGGAAAGTAGGCTTTCCACCTAATTCTGGAGGCATTGTGTGTCGAGTAACAGAATTCAACGCCGCGCTTTGCCTCGACATCATAGAGAAGAAACGAAAGCATAAATTTAAATGTGGGAATAGAACGAGTGGGAATAGAACCTACAACCAGTCCTCTTTACAGTCACACTTTGTGCTCCTCCCCGACTGGCTTTTTAAAACAACTTTAAAATTACCTAAAACTTATAAAAACTCATAATCTTATTTACATCTCCATTGCATAATGATGACGTCAGTAAGTAAAAATAATATAATTTAAAAAACGTCCAAAAAAAACTTCAATTATATTAAAAAATCGCACTAAATGATATCTGGAAGACATGGCTACTTAGCCATAAAACCGTCTCCGTCTATATCATTTTAAGAAAACACGTTTTAGGCCAATAATCAATTGAAAACACGAAATTTCACAAAACGTGAAAATACTTCCTTGAAGTATCTCGTTATATAGTGATGCAATATAAGTCAGCTTGTAAACAGACAAAAACAGTACTATATGTAACAGATAATATAATGCCTCGCATTATACCACCCGCTATTTAATATAATTACATTCGGTCTTATGCTACAATATGATATGATTGAATTAACAATAATAATTTACGAGGATAATTATAATATACATAATAATTATTTAATAAAATATAATTAATAATAATAAGGTAAGAGAGGTAGGGGGAGACCTCGGTTGACCTTCGAAAACACAGTATCAAAGATACTGGAGGAAGGTCACGTAAAAAGCATGAGGGTCCCCCGGAGGGCATGTATGAAGAGGTTGATGACAGTGGACGAGGCGAAAAAGGTATGTAGAGACCGTAGCGTTTGGCGCTCCGTTCTCTCTGACTACCCCGCTAGGGATAAAGCGTGAAGTTAAGTTAAGTTAAGTTAAGTTAATAATAATATAATGTATACTACTTTTATAATTTTTAAATATAATGATTTGATATCGAGAAATGGAACGTGTTTAAATATAAATTGTAAAAGTGGGTAATTGTATTTTAAAAAGAGTATAAAATAGCATGTATCGAGTGTACGAGACACACAAATTTGTAAACCTCTGAGTAAAAAACATTACTGCACAACTCTGGTTTTGCTTCCGCCCCACTGAAGAACTCTCGCCATCCACCTTCGTCATATATATTCTTAGTCCCTTTTTACCTGCCTGTTTATCTGTCTGTGGCACTGTAGCTACTGAATGAATAAACCGATTTGAGTATATCACAAAAGATTTATACGTTTTCTAAATAAGTACAATTTGGGTACAGTTTTGATAAACGAAAGCTTCATTCATTTGGGTGGTTTTTAGCTATATTTTATGAAAATCGGATTAGTAGTTTAACAGGTATACACTTTTTTAAAATGAAGTAGTGATATTTTAGGTCTGGGGTCTTTGTAAATTTAAAATTATATTATATTAAATTGTATTGTATGTTCAATGTAATCTGCTGCATTAATAATAATAATACCTCCTTCTATTATATTTCGATATTGATGATGACAAAACAATATAATTAATAATCCCTTATAATAATAGATTAGATACTCAAATATTTACGTTCGGCCATCTGTCACCATAACTTGGGGTCTCGGGGGGTTCTTCATTTATCATCCCCCAAGCGAACAAATGTTCTGTTCGAGGACTCACCTGTCACAACTTCGCGTTGTTTATGGTGTCCAATCTTAGGAGTTTGTTTTGTTTTGTTGTGTTTTTTGTGTGAAACTCAATGTTTTTGTGTGTTTTTAGTTCCCGATATAGATTTATGTTGTTGTCGTAAAGATAGCTTTTAATTTTGTAATAGATAAGTAGTTATAAAGTTATTTCACCCTTGTTCCCGTATAGCCCGATAGGCAAAGACAATTTAATGTTATAAGACCATTGCCGAACCATAATGTGTTTAGTGGCGAAACTCAACGCCGCGCTTCGTATACCAGAGAGGGCAAATTAAGATATTTTAAATATTAAACGATCCCACCGAGTCTCTATCGTGTACGTGTGTACGTGTACGTATATGGAGTGGTCAAATTAAACGCCAGGCTTTGTAATGTTACCAGAACTACAAGAACATAACTAATTTCCCGAGTGCAAATCAAACTCACAACCGTCGCATCAACAGCCAAACCACTGCGCCACCTGTTCAAATAACACTTAAATATTGAAATAACTGGTTTTGGACGAAATAAAACAAACACGTGCTCGTCATAAAAACCATCAATATATTTACACATTGTAATGTATTTACATATATACAGAAATGCCAACTAAATACATAGTAGTATAATAAAATTTATTTATTCTATATACACCGCGGGATATTTTTATATGAAAATGTTACTACAAATATTGATATAATTTAAGGTAAAATATTTTTTTTGACTCATACGTCACTCAAAATTAGTAGTGGTATAGTGCTAGACACTATGTTCTCCATTTTTCACACGTTTTCTAGACATTGCATTCAGTGGCGGAACTCAACGCTGCGTGAAGTATCATAATATAATATATTTGTTGATAAAGTAATGTTAAATTTATTAGAAAGTATTATTTATTATTAATAATTCCACCGTTTTTAACTTGTCTCATGTCAATATTTGTAGATGATATACAATATTTTTCAATTACACTTAAATAATAGGATAGTGGTTTAAAAAGTTAAATGACTTGAACTCAATGTTGGCGGCTATTTAAAACAATTCTAATAAGTATAAAAATTAAATAATAATAAAAATTACTGTAGAAATTAAAATTAATTAACTACACACAACTGAGATCATAAGCAATATTAATAATGTTAAAAATAAATTAAAATATAACTTAACTCAGTTAAAACTCGGCAGAAAGTGGGAGAACGGAGTGTCTTAATACTAGGTTCCCTCTGTCTACCCTGCTGTGTGCGGGATACAGCGTGAAGCTAATTTAATTTATTTTTTAATTTTATAACTTAAATCACGGTATATCTTTCACTTATCAGGGTAAATAGTGGAAACTCTAGTGTTAAAACACTCTGTTCCCTTCGTTTCCACCAAATTCTGGAGGCATTGCGCGTTGAGTGACAGAACTCAGCGCCACACTTTGCCTCGACATCAGAGCGAAGAAATGGAAATACAAACTTAAATTAATACTTCATTTCCTCGAGTGGGGATCGAACCCACAACCAGTCGTGTTTACAATCACACTTTGTGTACTCTGCACCACAACTGGCCTAAAAAATATACTTACACATAAAAGTAACCTTTCAAAACGTAATTTCAGCCTCCGCTGAAAATATTAGCTTTTTACATCCCCTTTTATGTTCAATTCGGAGCATAATTAAAAAAGATAATGAAATATTTCAAAAATTATATATACTTTTTAATATAGGCAATGTTCAAGTAAATTATATTTGGGTTAATTTTGTTTAATTACATATTATATAAATTGACGTTGCACAGAATGACCGCGACGTTTTTTTAATTAAATGTTGTTTTTTTTTTAAATTAAAATGATTTAATAAATTAAAATTTTGAAATAATCATCAATTTAACGATAGACCGACATAAATTGATTGAAAATTTGACAAGATGATTAAAAAAAAAACATATCAATTTTAATATCAAAATAAAAAGAAAATCGACAAAAATTGTATAAGACAGTCACAAAGAAATGAAGCAGTTACCAAATTTTTACTTATTAAACCGTATTACTATGCAAAACACCTAACTCTCATTCACTTGGTCGATTTAACCGACCATTTCAAAAATAATTACGAAACCTTTATTTTATATACACAATAAAACCTATAGACACATCTACATATCAGTCTGCAGTGTAAATTAATACTAAAAGTATATTGACTTAAGTTTTAAATTGCTATGTTGGTTCAGATTGAGGAGTAGAGGTTCGGACCTCATTCGGCTTTCACCCTCAATGTGGTGCTGGACAAACTGACAGACGTATAATCTTCATCTATTGACGTTAACTGAGAATATACGGTTCTGGGGAATGGCGTCGGGTGCTTCCGTCTTTTTGTTAACTGTGAACAAGAAATAAAAAATTTGTTAAATAATAAGTAAAGGCCTTCACAAGCGTGACTGTTAACGGTTGTGAGTTCGATTCCCTCACTAGGAAATAAAATATTAAATATTTTCGTTGTATCGGTCTTATGTTGAAGCAGAGCACGTCGTTGAATTCCGTCACTCAACAAGCCAAGCCTTCAGAATTTATCGGAAAGTGGCCTCTCCACTTGTGTGTGGTGTATCTTAACACTATCAATAGTAAAAAAAGCAATCCGCTGTCAAACGTTTAACATACAATCTCCAAGTAAACATGCTAAAAAGTACAATTTTATTAATATTAAGTACTTAGTTATCCTATTCTAATCGATGAAAACTGACATAAGTAGTGTATATTATAATTTATTTTCAAATCCTCCTTATAGTATTTTTTAGGTTTCCGTTGTATTTCCCACATAGCAGAGTAGGCAGAGAGAACCTGCTAATCTAGTGTTAAGGCACTCTGTTCCCTTTAAAACATTTTGTTTTTCAATTTCTAGCAAATTATGGAGGCATTGTGTGACGAGCGATTCGATGCCTCGTTAACAGAGCGCGAAAATAAAAAAAATATATTTTTTACCTTAATTTAATTCATTTTCTGGAGTGGGAATCGAACCTACAACCTGTGCACGTACGCTTTTGCCCTTACGCCACAACTGGTCTCATACTGTTATTAAATAAAAATGTGCACAGTAATCTAACACACACTGTTAGAGACACTACGAAACTTATAAAGTGGGTCAATCGTACTTTTATTTATTAATTTCATAAATAATATTTTAGCAAGAATAATTGTTCTACTTTTACACATAAACTACTAAACAGATTTAGATGAAACTTAACAATAATATAACTTATACGGTAGAATTATACACAGGCTATAATTATTGTAAATATAGTATAATTTGGCTATAATATAACAGCAAATAAAGGGGCCATTACTTCATAAAACCCCGGAAAATAGGTAAACAACTTACCCTTCGGTCAACTTACCCTTAGTAACACTATAACGACGCACACGGCCACCACCGTCGCGCCGGCACTCAGCAACATCAATAAATCACGGTCGAGGTTGGTCGACTCCTTCGCGTGGTTCACGAAAAATGATGCTGTCATGTGAGCGCCGATGTTGTCGGAGATACGACGCTTCCCAGCGGACGAGCCGTTTAGACAGCCGCCTAAAAACAGTTTCTTTATAATAAATACTGATAAAAACTATAAATAGTCAAATTGTTTTTTTAAAAATAAATATAAGAATAATTGGAGGCCATTCGTGGCTGTAAAATCGACTGGTTGTGGGTTCGATCCCCACTCGACGAAATGAAATATTTATTTTGAAAATAGTATTCCTATTATATAAGACTTAATGGATTAAGTATGAACCTATAAACGGTAGTTCTTTTAAGTATAAAATTTCAAAACAACATTCCTAGTAACTGATTAAATTTATAAACTGAGACGCGAAAAGCTTGTCCTCTATTAATACTAAGCGGTGTAAAATTTCGGACACTACAGTTATTCCTTTTAACTCTTCAAACAATTGTAACAATGGGTACATTTATTGTATATATTTTTTTATTAAATAAAAGTAAATAAAATAACAATACAAAGTAGAAATTATACTAGTTTCGTGACGCAGAGCTACTGATTGTGAACGAGACGGTTGTGGGTTCGATTACTCAAAGAAAGGTATTGTTTTCACTTTCCACTCAACACACAAAGTTTAGAAAATTGAAGCTAAATAGAAAACAAGAATAATATAAAGAGAATACTCATTAACAACATAATCTTACCCATATCCTTATCACAATGACAACAATCGCTTGTTTGATTCATATTCAAATAAAAAGAAACCATGCTTTCTGTACAACATGGCAGACATTTGTGATTCACTCTGGAATGAAAAAAAGGCTTTAGCAAAAACTTCATCTAACATTTTTTTGCGCTAATGCAAAAGAATTTTTAATTTGCGCTTCAAAGCGAATAATATCAGAAACTGTGAAAATATGTCAACAATATAAAATGTTAAAAATGATAATGCAAACGAAATTATGATATAATTTTGTTCTATATAAAAAAAATTAAACGTTCATTCAGTAAGACCGAATATTATAATATAAAGGATATTTGAAATGTTCAGCAAAGTCATTAAAATAAATGCTTTCCTGGGTTTCGTACTGAAGATTAATGTGTAAATTGTGATTTATATAAGATATAAAATACTTCATTTAGACACCAAATTTGGGGACAGTATAAGTATACTTATACGTTTTAGAGCAATCACATGAATTTTTGGTATAAGATTTTAAACGTGCATTAAAATACTGTTCCGGGGTAGTTTTAAACTTAAATTCCTTACTATATTTGTGATCAAATATACAAAAATAGATGGAATATAAAATATTATAATATTAGTATTGGGAAGATTAATTATTAACTTGCGTACCGCGGTGCGGGGTACAATGGGTAACATCGAAACGTTGACGGCTTGTCATATAGGACTAATACAAATATACAAATCAAAAAGATTTTTCCAAATTGAACTAGTAGTTATTAAGATTAGCGTGTTCAACAAAATAAAACTCTGCAGCTTTACAATATTAAAATAAAAATTTATAAACGAAATAAAAAATAGAAAAATAAAATAATAATATATTTTTTTAAACATTTTTTAAAGTGTAAATCCACACTTAGGAAAGATAAATACTTAATTAGAAAACGTATAAAAATTTGAACGTAGCGGGACTCGAACCCGCGCCTCCTGGAAACCGACAAGTCAGAGCGCCTGGTCGGTTTCCAGGAGGCGCGAGTTCGAGTCCCGCTACGTTCAAATTTTTATACGTTTTTTTAATTAAGTATAATAATGTAATTGAATTGTGTATCATGTAAAGGTAAAATATAACCCTATCAAAAAATTGAATATTTATTGGTATCCACTTGATTACAACAAACGCCCATTCGTTCGAAAACAGGTATCAAAGGTGAATTAAAGTTTTATAGGGCAAAGTTAAAATGAGTTTCACATGGGACCACTTTATAGATAAATATCACGACCTTTGATATTCATTCATTCCCGTGTGTTACTTGAATGTAATATTTCATTTGATGACAAAATTAATCGAAATAGTAGTAATAGGTATCTTTCGTATTATTAAAAATAGTTTTGTACTAATAATTAATATTAAAAATCTCAAGCACAATGTAATATAATGAATATTATGTATGCATATACACTTACCTATCTAATCTTAATGGATGAGCGCAAGTAACACAACTAGTAGGTCCAGGTCCTGAGCAAGACCGACATGAGTCATGACATGGACGGCAGGTCCTCGTTCTAGGCTCATAATATTGAGAACTAAGGCACTCAACGCATAAACCACTTTCCAATGAAAAATGTGGCGGACAAGATGTACACCTTTGGGGTCCAGCACCGTGGCAGTCCTGGCAATAATGATGACATCGTCTGCAACTGTCCCCCCAAGGAAAAAAGTTTTGAGGGCATTCCGGCCTACATTCACCTGCTGCTAGTCGCCAGTCTATGGGGCAAGTTGCACACTGATCTCTTCTAGGACCTGTGCAGGTTTCACAGGACAAATAACACTTAGAACATATCCCTTCATCAGGATAGTATCCTGGGGCACAAGTAGCTCTACACGTGCCAGATTGCAATCGCAAGGAAACAGCGCACGATGTACAATTCAACCTTGACACACAATTCGTGCATGTGTGTGGACATTTCGAACAACTTCCAGCCGTCTGATGATATCCTTGTCCACATTCCGCAACGCACCTAAAACGAAACTTTTGTTAGGCGAATTCTCGACACGGGTATATAAGGGTCTGCCTTAATAAAGAGCCCTCACCTCGATCCCTGCAATAACAGCGGGCTTGAACAAGATAAACAGTCCCACTCATTTGGTCCGCTACATTTCTCACAAGTTGAATGACAATTTTTACACCGCCCTCCCTCGTAATATTCATCTGTAAATAAAGACATTTTAAACAAAGGATTGTGATGGCGCGACGTAAAAGCTTCGGTATCTGTTAAATTGACATTTTTCAACTCCTGTTCGCGCTCATGTAAAAATGCTATGTTGAACTTTGTGTGTCATTTCATACTTCTTCTTACAAAACATAAAGGAATGCGAGAACAAATACCGAAACATGGACTATATGTGAATACGAGAATACGTACGTTTTATTTTATATATTGAATATAAAACAATATAGGTAAATAAATATTTTTGATATATGTTATCAGGTGTATTAGGTAAATTATATATAAAAAGATTTACTAAATATACGTATAAATTGTATTTAGTGAATTAAGTTACAAAAATATATTATGAAATAAAATTATAATTATATTAAAACTATATATAAGCTTATAGAGAAATTCAATTTTAAATTTTACATAAAATATTACAGTATTAAATAACCAAAAAGTAAGTAACAAACAAATTAAAAAAACGTACTTGTATCGCACTTCTGGTTCCCATCTGGCTGGCACCGGCCCCTCTTAGTGAGCATCCACTTTTCTTTACACACAGTACAAACTGCATAAGTGCAAATCGAACAACCTATGGCGCACCTAAAACAACATAAATTTCCACCATTTAGAAGCGGTAATGGTCGGACATAAAACAAGGGTAAAGCTGAATTAACACTCACGGTATGCATTCTCTTTTTTGAACGTCTGCATAATTCCCGGCGGGACATTTGGATACACAGCGCCCCTTGAACGCGTAATTGCCGATTCGACATGATACACACTCTGTTTCACTCGATCCACTGCAAGATTCACACGATTCATGGCATTGCATGCAACCTAAATTATCTTTTCGAAATGTGCCCAAAGGACAGGTTGCTAAACAAGAACCATTATACAGCACGTAGCTGTGTGCACATGAGGAACACATGTCCGCTTTTTCTGCACATGTGTCGCAATGCTCCGCGCATGGAAAACAAGCGTTTGCATCTTGATCTTCATAATAACCGTCAGGGCACTGTTGAAGACATACTGCTAAGTCAATCACAAGTAAATGTGCTGGAGCACAAGTGAGGCAGGAATCCTGTCCAGCTCCAGCACACGTTTCACATGACTCGTGACAAGGCCAGCACACTCCGCCCTGGTTGACAAAACTTCTAGGTGGGCATCTAGATACACAAGAATTATCCAAGCGATAATGTTTACAAGCAACGCATTGTGTCGGCCCTTTTCCGTAGCATCCTTGCGAATCGCACTCAGGGTCGCACATTCTTTGCACTTGCTTGTCATTAGCATCGGCCAAAACATTTTTCCTTTGAGCCGATGGAATATTTTTCGGGTAGTTTCGTCTATCTGAAATACCGAGTTCGATTTCATTGAGAAATTGAGAATATTCAGACGCATCGTAGACATCGTTAACGTGGTAGGCTTTTTCTTCTTGTGGAACGTTATTGGAGTTGAAATAACTTTTATTTCGCAATCGTATGGGATTTGTAGATGTTCCGTAGAAAATAAGTTGCCATTTTTTCAGGACGCCTGGTTGCGTAACGTGATTGTTTCCTGCGTTTATTATTTGAAGTGTCCATCGACCTTCCGCATTTTCACCCCAAAAATGTACGCTTAAAAACGGCCAGTCGTCAAAATTTGAACTAGTCGCATCATGGGTTCTCTCAAATAACAAAGTGGACGTAGTGCCCATCGGCGACGTAAGCAGGATTCGTAAATTACCTCTCGGAAAAAAACTCAGTGATATTTTACATTGAACGTGTTCCAAAAATCTGACCTCATTCATTGTGCCACTACAGCCATTAACGTCCATATGAACGGATATAGTGTAGCCGAAAGATGTTTCTATCGACCTGTCCTCGTTTATTTCTTGGGACTTACATATGTGTTGTGGCGGTACGTTCACCCACTGCTCCGCAAGCGAGACCATTTGACCTGCGTCCATAAGACCGTAACCAAATTTATGACTCACTTTCCGTTTCACACCGTTAACGATCCAACCTTCCTCCTTTTCTAAAGGTTGCGACCTCGATGTCATTACAATGAGATGTTGCATGTCTCTCCAAGTTAATAACGAATTCGCTTCTAAAGCGAGAGCACAAATACCCGCGGCTAATGGGGCGGAGGCAGACGTGCCCGTATGATCGACGGTGCATATATGATCCGGTCGTAATTGAACATCCATATCCACCGTCGCGACGCTTTTATCCCTACCCGGCGTACCGGAACTATATGTTGATGCTAATGTCGAGGAACATTCTTCTAAATACCAAGGTTTATAGCCCCCTTGTGTAGCACTAGATATTGATATTGTAAATATGCTGTTTGCATAGCCGTCACAGTTGCAGGAATCGGTATGCCTACCGCCGTTCCCCGAAGCCCATATAAAAATAGAGCCTTTTCCCCCTCGGCCGTTCGTGACACCGTTTATGAAAGCCCTGAAACAAAAAGTAGTTTTTAATGAGTTCGCCTCTAGCCATCCCTTTTATCGTATTTAGACAATACCTTCTAGCTAAGGGGCCTGGTCCGTCGACGGTTTTCCCATCGTCCTCGGGTCCCCAGGAAGCGCTATAGATGTCTATGTGATGGGTGTTGAAGCCGAGTGCTTTAGCTTCCACTGCGTCGTTAACTAGGCCATCTAGCATTCTTACGCCTCCAATGCTAGCGTTGTATGCGATGCCTACACCACAATATAGGTTGTAGGCGACCGCAGCGACTTCGCCGGCGCAGCGGGTGCCGTGTTTATTATCGCCATTGTCCTGCGGCGTGGGATCCGTGTCGTTTCCATTTATGTCGGTCGACGCCGCCGGGTCCTGGACATTTGTATAAACTCTATATATTTTACAGAGAATGTGGCTATTTAACGCCAAAACATACAAAATATTTACATAAACATTTTACAGAATTGCTAAACCCTTAGTAAAAATAAATTTTAACTGTAAATATCGCATATAGTTGTAAATTATATAACCACAATCTAGCACACAGTAAGTGGTAGTTGAACTTTGAACGTAAATTAAGGTTACTTAATGCTACATAAATAATTCCAATTGTTAGCAGTAAACAGAGCCCATGGCATTATACGTCGTAATCGATAGTGAAACCACAAATGTATCCTGAAATCCCTTGAAAGCAATGAAACTTAAGTAAGTAGAGGGGGCTAACTCACCCTATGAGCATTATATAAATGAAGAAGCCAGTACTGTTCCAACGAACTAACTATCCCATAAAATTGACTTCTATTTCTGAAGCGAGAGCAAATTTGTAAGGAAAATTACGCTATTAAACTTTTCATGCTGGAATAAGCTAAAAAGTCATTTTTGTAACTTTTTAGTTCTGATACTACAAATTTTTGCGTTAAAGTTTTTTAATATTAGCACACATGCTTTCACTTTTAAAAGGTTGTTAAATTATATTATATTATAAATTACATATTATTTCTTTATCTTATATAACGATATATTTCATATTTAAGAACGAAGAACTTTTGTTCCATTAAAATCATACAAAAAAAATCCCAAAAACCAAATATCATAAATTTTTAAACACTTTTAAAGTGTTAATCCACACTTAGGAAAGATAAATACTTAATTAGAAAACGCATAAAAATTTGAACGTAGCGGGACTCGAACCCGCGCCTCCTGTAAACCGACCAGGCGCTCTGACCACTGAGCCATACGTTCAACGTAATTCAAATTCAATATTTTTATACGTTTTGTAATTAAGTATCAAATATCAAGATACAAAACTGCCTAAAAATAGTTCTAAGAAAAATAACCATAAAATCTCCAAAAAAAAATTATACATAGAAATAGTATATTTACATAATTTTGTATCAGGTCCGGGTGATTGGGTTGGATGCCATCGTCCAGTATCGTTATAACGACGCCCTTTCCGGTGTATCCTTTACGCCACGCGGTCCCAACGTTCATGTCCAGGCCATCTGCGGCACCGCCGTTCTGAAAACCAGCCTCATTAGACGGAATCTCAATTGTTAAAATGAAAACTTCGAATGCCGCCTTGGCGCTGTGTCTGACTGTAAATGTGGTGGTTGTTAGTTCCAGCTTGACTGAGGAAAAACGTTAAGGCTGTTTCAATAATACATAATAATAATCAGCTACACGCTGTATCCCGCACACAGGCACTAGTGTTAAGGCACTCCGTTTCTCCCTTTCCGCCGTGTTCTGGCGGTATTGCGTGTTAAGTGGCGGAACTCAGCGTCGCGCTTTGCCTCGACACCAAAGCTAAGAAATGAAAATATAAATGTAAATAAATATTTCACTCCCTCGAGTGGGATCGAACCCACAACCAGATTTACAGTCACACTTTGTGCCTTTGCGCCACGACTGGCTTCACTCGTTTCAATAATTGCCTTTTTTATCGCTCTGACAGCAGGATAAAAAAAAGATACAGAGAGGTACTCGGTATAGCACCGAGTTCTTCCTGACTACCCTGCTAACTATAGTAGAACGTCATTAAGATTTAAGATACAAAAAGGTATACGCAAAGAAGAATATTCTTTCATACAACACTAAAATATAAATCTTCTATATATATATATATATATATATATATATATATATATATATATATATATATATATATATATATATATATGTATAACCTCGATAATCTTAGCGTTAACTTATCTTAGCGTGTATATATATATATATACACGCTAAGATAATGTCGTTTACTTTTTACAAATATGAATTGTGTTGTGGAGTGGAGTGGAGTGTTAATATTTTCATTCAATTGTTATCGAGGCAAAGCACGAAGTTGAGTTCACACTGAACACGGAATACGTCAAAAATTCAGCGGCCAGTGGGGAACGGAAGTGTCTTAATAGGAACGGAGTGTCTTAACGCTAGGTTCGCAGGTTCCCGTGCCGACTCTACTATGTGTAGGAAAGTGTTGCTGTAAACGCGACTGCTTGAGTTTTCATATTTCTGTTTCTTCGCTCTGGTTTCAAAGCAAAGAGCGGCGTTAAGTTCCACCACTCAACACGCAATGCTTGCAATTGCAACAGAGAGTCTTAACAATAGCCTTACTTAATCTCTGCCTACCCTGCTGTGTGCGGGATACAGCGTGAATCTGTGAATTTTTATATAGTGCCATAACCAAAAAACGTGTAAAAGATATAGATATATATACAAAAAGGGCAAAAGCTAGTAACTCAATTGTAGTACAGTTTTATAACTGTATTCTATATTCTATATAAGCTTTATATTGTATTTCAGGCCATTAAACAATAAAAGAGTAACACGCTTTATTAATTTTTCTACCAATGAATATATAAAAATATATATTTTATATTTATGCCGGCTCCTCTCTCTGTTCGACGCCGAGTGGAAATCGATTATAATAATTTATGTTTAACATATAACGTATTTGAGGCCAGTCGTGGGGCAGGGACAGAAACGTGCAACTGTAAACGCAAAGGTTGTGGGTTCGATTGCCGCTCTAGGAAATAAAATATTTTATATTTTTATTAAACGCTCTGGTAAAGTTCTAGTGGTCTTCAGTTCCGCCACTCAGTGCTCCGCCAAAGCTCAGTGAAAAGTGAGAATAGAAGCGTCTTAATGGGATATCTTTACACTAGATTCCTAGGTTCCCTCTGCCTACTCATATAGCGAGACATGTGGCATATAGCGAGAAGTTAAAAAAATATCAGAATAGATATTCTGCTAGCTTCGTGGTAGCTAAAACCTAAAGTCAAGAATGTCAAATGAAATCTCAATTACATTCAATAATGAATTCATTGATAAGATTGATAAAATTTCATTGATAAGAAAAACTATTGCATTGAGTTCTGTCGCTTAACGTTTTGTACGTTGAACTTTGAAAATTGGTGGAAAGCGGAGAGTATAGAATTTTGACACAAGAATCTACTTATTCTGTAATACGTGAGATAAAGCGTGACAATAAGAAGACACTCCTTTATACGACTATTAAAGAGAAGCAACCAATATGCAATATCTTTAACACGAGCAAAAAGCTATAAAAATATCTAAATAAATATAAATCAAAATACTTATTTATAAACTCAGGTGTCAAGAATTCATGGAAAAAAATGTAATTGCCTTGTGTTATTTTATTTAATTATTTATTTATAGGGCGAAGGAAATGATAAATAATTCTATGAAAAAAAATGTATGGTGTTAATTTTAGGTTCGACCAATAATAACAGTAATAATCTTAATTAAATTTTCGTTTTTAATTAGTTTTCATAATTTTGTGCATTCTATTTAAAAATCGGTATAAATATTCAGTAAAATGACTAGTAATTTTTTTTTATATATATAACTATAAAATTTAGTAGGATCTGAATTCAGAAACGTTATACAGGATGTAACTCGATTGGTGGATCAACGGTAGTCTATGTGAGTAGGTAGGTAGGGGACCTCAGGGATGTCTCCATCCCCATACATCATGCACTTGTATTTTTTTGAAAAAAGTGGGATCTTTGAATAAAATTGGCAGACTAAAGATCTTTAAATCGATTTCTTTAGGTATTTGTCGAAGTGCTTGTATTTTTCAGCACAGCCTGTAATTGGAATGCACATGGGTGGATCTCCATTTTTCGGAGCATTGCGTGTTCAGTGGTGTTGAACTCAATACAACTTTGCCAACATTACCTCGAGTGGGATCGAACTCACAACCGCCGTGCTCACAATCCCACGCTTATACCACTGCGACCCGACAACCTTAATTATAAAGTTTAACCCAACAAATTTCAACACAATTTCCACTTTTAAAATAAAAACAAAAAGAAAATTTTAATACAATCACGTACTAATAAAAATACTTAAGTACAAAACACTAAGTTAAATAAAAAGTATCTCATTCCTTAGAGTAGGGCAATAAAGAGATACAATCAGTGCTCGTACATGATTTTGAGGCGAACGAACTCTTCGCGTTGCAGACAAAGAAATTAAAACGGGTGGTATGTTGTAATAATAAAAAGAAAGGATTCTTTAAGTTGTATAACGTTACATGAAATAACATTAATATTGAGGCCAGTCGTGGCGCAGGGGCACAAGCGTAAACTCGACAATGGGTTCGATTTCCACCCGAGAAAATGAAATATTTAATGTTTTTATTATCTCGCTGTGATAACGAGACGAAGCACGCCGTTGAGTTCCGCCACTTATGCGAGAATTCGGCGGCAATTGAGAACGGAAGTATCTTACAAATAGTGAAGCAGCAGTGTATTTGTTATACGTTATAAGTTGTTATTCACCCTTATTCATATTACCCACTTTCCCTTATTTTAGACAATAATTATTATTTAGTTTCATGTTTCAGCTGTATCTCGCAAATATCGCGGTACTCTATTTTTTTAAATTTTTTATATTTTAATCGGAACCTGAGAACCTAGTGCTAAGACACCCTCCATTGGGAAAGGAACCCCATGCTTGTGCCTCTGTAATCTCAAACTAAAATTTATTATGGCTTATAAATATAAATAATTACTACTCTATAAAATTTCTAAATATAAAAGAAATTAAACAATTAGTTAAACTTTACCGTTTCTGAGTGACATGTAACAACAATAGGATAGGACTATAGGATAGGACAAGACTTGGAACGCTTAAATTTAAATGTACATTCTTGAGGTGTTTAGGAGAGTAGTGAAGGAGAATTTTCCAAAAAATCCTACGGAGACGGAGAAAACAAGGAATGACTAGTATATATGTATCTACTAATTCTATTAATACAGGGCGTCGTCTATTTCTATTTCTTATAAGAAAAACAACTTCCACAACTGTAAAGGACTTATTTCTAAGGTTTTTTAAAAATTAAAGTAACATTTTTTTTTGCTTTTTTTAACTTATCGTTAGTGTTGTTACTTATTTCACTTTATTATAATTTTGTTTTTGTATTTTATTCTTATACAATACAGTATTATTAAAAACTTACCAAATACCATTGTTCCTTGAATAACGGATCTGGAAACGACGGCACAGACTGTCGCAACACGTGCCTGGGACGGTGATCCCGTTTCACCCTCCGCAGCTCTCTCTGCTGCATCACCCATCTCACCTGTTAACAATGAAAAGAAAAAACTTAGTAAAACTTTTATTTACTAAGTTTAGATACTGAGAATTACAGCAAAAAACCGCTTAAACAGCGATCTCTTCCAGGACGTAAAGGCAAGAAAAAAAGGGGGTTTGGGAATGTGAATAATCATTACAATGGAATATAAAATTTTATAAATATATCTACATACAAACTTACATACTCGTACGTACATTATATAGATACATATACATACATACCAACATGGCTATATAGTATATAGCTTGTAGTGTAAAAGTGAAAGCAAAAGAAAAAATATATATGAAAGTATTGTTTTATAAATCATTTGAAAACAAGTAACGATTTAAACCATCTGTTTACACTCTAAGAAACGTCGAACTATTGTACTGAACTTGAAGGGAATTTAAATAAAACAACTTCAATGACCTATCCAATCTGAACTCAATTTATTTATGATTTTGCTTGATTATATACGTTTGTCGTGAATTGAACGATGTCGAGATTCAGAAACGAAAATCTCTTTAGCTGAAGGACAATCATTTATTACAAACACATAGGATATTGTATATTTATAACGATCGTTAAACCACCTTCGCCTGTGATTATTATGTAAATGACAGTTGTGAGTTCAGATGATGGTGATGTTGTTTAGTTGTGGTTGATTTCACTTAGAGTTCGGACAGACACACACTCTATATGTAGGTGGTTCTTCGATCTGCTTAGTTATAGTGCAGAGTTGAATTCCGCCAGCCGATACGTAAATCGGATTGTTTCAGGACGGAAAGTGGACGGAGAATATAGAAAATAAATCAGTTACTAAGTTCTTTGCCCATTTGATTTAAAATTAGTGTTTACCTTCATATTACGATCATTTAACTATAATTTAAAAAAACGTATATACTAGCATTCTCGTAGTTCAACTGAGTCCTTCAACTTAACTGATTTACGATATTTTTTCACGTAATGGTAAGTACTTCGTTGTTCCCATAAATAATAATTTTATTAGTTCAGATATAAATAAGATTTTTATTAAATAATATTCTGAGAGAGATTTTTCCTTTAGCTAAGAAGTAGGGATTTAGTGTTAAATCACTCTCTCTGTTTCCAAACTTTTAAGGGATTTTAAGGGACTTTGGATAATATAGAAAAGCGGCGCTCTTGGCTTTGTCTATAATATTGTACCCTTGCATAGATTTGAACTCACAACCGTCGCTCGTTTACATTTTTTTTCAATACAAATTCACAGGTATCATTTTAGTTGTTTGCCATGACTCTACTACAGAAGCACAATAGTAGCAAAACATCTTTCAAAATAATTAATTCGGCGTGGCACAGGGCCACAAGTAAACGCAACGGTTGTGGGTTCGATTCCCACTCGAGAATTTTTTTTTCATTGCTCTGGTAACGAGAAACGAAAAAAGTGAGGAACGAAAGTGTCTTAATAGGAACAAAGTATCTTAACACTGGGTCCCCTCTGCATACTCTGCTGTGTGCAGGATAGAGCGTGAAGCTAAAAAAATATCGAGACCTTTCATTCTATATTATAAACTGTTGTATAAATTAAAATTTATGTGACGATCTAAGATTCTACCTTGACCCAAGTTACAGTGAGACAAACCACTGCCCTTGAAATTTCTCAACTTAACCCCACTACATTATTCATGAAGTAAAAGCTCGGGATGTGTATAGGAAAAAGAAAAGATATACATTTTATGAAAGCAAAAAAATAATTACAATTCTGCGAATGATTATACGTTTCATCGTTATATGTTAGATGCAACGATTTTTTTAATAACAAGTTTCTATTAGTTTATTATTCATAGTTTCAGTACTCTACTGTCGTCTATAAAAGAAATAATTAATTATTTTCTTTATGATAAACTAGCGACCCGCTCGCGACTTCGCCCGCTCAAACCACGGAATCATTTACTTAATACACTAAAATTATGTTCGTGTTTTAATATACCTATAATGTATGTTTGCAACGCACTTAAGATTTCTAATGTGAAATTATTAAAACCTTAGGTCGCATTTTCGTACCTCCCATAAGAGTGATGCAACTGTCAATAATTATACATTAATTTCTTTAAATTTTTGTCTTACGGAGTCTTTAGGGCCTCAGTTATAGTTATAGCTATATAGTAGTTAGTTATATCGATACCTACAATAAAATCCTAACTTATCGATGTCTGTACATAGAAGATATATTAGAATTTTTTTTATTACGGACAATTAACAATGTAATAGAACAATTTGTCTGTTTGTCTGTGCGTTCACGATAATCTCAGAAAGGGCTTAACCGATTTAAGTGCACTTTTGTAATTTGGCTAACTTTATTTAAATATTTAGTATTAGTTTTTCACACAAAATCAAAACCAGATCCACGCTGTATCCTCTCTCTTTAGAGAGGATATACACTACCCTGCTATCAGGGTAGGTAGAAGGAACTGAGTGTTAAGATACTGCGTATGATATGTAACTGACGTGCGAAATGAAAATATGCTTAAATTACAATTCAATGCTCCCAGTAGGAATCGAAGCCATAACGTCACGTTACAGGCACAATTTTGTGCCCCTGCGCCGCGACGGCCTTTAATATTTATATAGAATGGAGCCTCAGCGCTCCTTTTACGGGGACAGTATATAGGATAAAATATTTGAAACCCATACCTAAAGAAATTAATTAAGATACCTCAACAGTTTAGACGTAGGATTTTTTTTTCATTTCACGATGTTTATCCATATCTGTATTTCGTGTGACGTAGTTACGCATACAAAAATACTACTAAAGGTTAAGCAACTTTGATCTTTGCCGCCAATACCTACGACTCGGTTTCGGAATGAGATTTCCCTTTGATAGGCTTATGTCTATTTGCGTCTTTAATGACGCTATATTTTAATATCAACGATTTTCAACAATAGCGTTTTATTTGAATATCAACGATAATATATCATTTATTTTGTATGAAAAAATAACTTTTTCAGTTTTGGGATTTTTTAAATTGTATTAGGCTTTTATAGAGTAGTTAAAACTATGATTTCCTTTAAAGTGCTGCTGACTAAAACACTGTATAATTGAGCATATTTAATATTTACAGTGATTTTTTAGTGAATAGAACCAATAGTTATTACAACCAAAAAATGCTTTCTTAATTTTAGGCATTTTTTTAATTCTATACCTTTTGAAAAACTACCAACACTCTTATCGTTAATATTTTTTTTTTTCAAATTAAAAAGTTTTTTTATCATAATGGCGCGAAAATATTCAAAATGTTCAAAATTAAAAGTTCAAAAATGTTGATTGAAAATAATTATACTGCAGGAGGATACCTTTATATGTACTGTTTAAACCTGTTTTTTTGTGATATAATGTAGAAGACAAATGGGTATGTGCTTAATATTCTATAGAGGAATCATACATTCCTCTTCACGCTTTTTATTTTTTAACTATAATACGTCAATATATTTTTTAGAGGTTACTCTGTACTAAGATGGCAGCTCGGTTCCCGCATTTACGTCCCTGATATATCGATATAAATAATAGAAATATAAATCATTAGAGAAATGAAATTATATTGCACTTTTTCTTTTTTTCATACTTGAAACGTATTAATAAATTTAAATATAATTCATTTGTTTTAAATATAATATTA
The DNA here is from genome assembly GCA_917862395.2 of Heliconius sara. Classification (NCBI taxonomy): domain Eukaryota; kingdom Metazoa; phylum Arthropoda; class Insecta; order Lepidoptera; family Nymphalidae; genus Heliconius; species Heliconius sara. The sequence continues at coordinate 2,727,760 of OU860783.2, read as the reverse complement.
AGATTGATTTACAAAATATATTTGGTACTTCCTTAACATGATTATTTCATGTATTTTTTTATGTACAAAGTTTTGATTAAGTTCTCCTGAGAAATATATCTACTGTAAATGAATGTAACGTACCTATGTGTCAATGATTAAAATGTATTGGCATCACCACGTGATCCATCTAAAAACAATATAAACTGTTATAAAATACAGCAACCAGCTCGCGGCTTCACCCGCCTAAATTTGCGAATTATTTCTTTGTTTCGGTACAGGGAATTACGTTCCTGTTTTAATAAATAATGTATGCTTGCTAATGTGAAACTTATGATTTCTAATGTGAAAATTATTAAAACCATGGTGGCATTTTCGATTAGAAAAATGATTATTGGGGGCAATCAACAAAGTAATAGAACCAGAAACAATAATATTTATAAATTTTGTCTGTTTGTTGGTTTTTCTGTTAGTCGACGCTTATCTCAGAAAAGACTTCAGCGATTTAAAGAGCTAAGACGTGAGCGCGGTGCGGGAGCGGTAAAATCGGTTTAATTGTTTTTATTGTAACATTCGTCATGTATGAATTGTGTAATGATTAAATAGCTGACCTTTATAACTTTTTATTTTTATCCTCATAGAGAAATGATAGCTTTTTTGTGAATGAATGAAGCTACAATAAAATAAATATGATATATAAAACAATATAATATAGAACATCTTACTATAAGAATGCGATTATTTGTAGGCGTACGCGGCGCAGCGTCAGTGTTTGTAAAATGACTGGGCTTAGATCCCAATGAAAGATTAAAGTATTTCACTTAAATTTATGTTTCCATTTCTTACCTACAGGCGTCACAACGCTACAAATCAGTGAAATACGTGCTGTTGAGTTTTCTGCCACTCAACACCACATGCCTCATGAAGGTTCCGGCAGAGAAGTGGGTAAGGAGCGCTTTAGCACTAGTTTCCTTGTCTTCTTCGTGAAGCTGATTTATCGTAAAATTATCTATATAATTTACAATATTGGCATACAACTAAACGCTTTACGCTGGTTTGTACCGTCTTTGACAACGATAACGAGAATCTACTTTAAATAGTTCGAATATTTGAGTTACCTGATGGAATGTAAAGTATTCGTACATCACATCGCTAGATGTAGTAAGCGCTCCAAATGTTCCAGATAAACATTATTAAGTAATAGAATTGATTATTTATATTTTAAACTGTTATAGGACCATCACTTTTTGTTTATCCCTAACGTGGTGGCTAGATAGAATGCGGTAATGACACACGTCTTTTGCCTCTACTGTCATTTGCCTCTACTCCGGGTATTCTCAGGCTTTTTACGCGAGTTCCTGATCATCGACACTGTGGGTCTACTCTTACAGGCCAGCCGAGGTCTCCTGTACTTCTACTCTTTCTTATCTTCTTATAACTCTATTATTTTACCATTCCTTTTAAAAGTACCTACTTAAAACATGAAAAATAGGGCCAGTCTGTGGAATAATAGTATGGTAGTCAGTCCCAATCCAGTCAAAAATATAAGAAAGAATAAGAAATAATTAACACTTTATTATTTAAAAGTAAAAAGTGAATGGTAAGAGAGAACGGTATGAGAAAAACTCAAATGCAGTATCGATTCGTTTGAGCCGTGTGATCCCGGCCTAGAATAGGATCATCCTGGTGCTGGTGGTGTCGTAAGAGGCGACTTAAGTACGTGTGGTGGAGTTACGTCGCCAGCAATGGCAACACGCTTGGGCAAACTCGACCGGGTCATTACCACCCCCGGCATTTAAAACCAGCGTGAAGTAGTGGCTTTATGCCACTGCGTTTCGCATCAGGTAATGCCGGGCCCCGGCGCCCAACCCATCTTAAAAGCCAACAACGCACCTGTAGCTCCTCTGGGGTTGCACGGGGTCGTAGGCGGCGGTAATCACTTACCATCAGGTGACCCGCACGCTCGTTTGCCGTGTCGTTTCCATAAAAAAAAATCGATGATACTGGAAGAAGGTCACGTAAAAAGCACGAGGACCCACCGGGCATAAAGAGGTTGTTGATATTGGCGAAGAAGAAAGAGATTTGCAGAGGCCTTAGAGTTTTATACTTCTTTCACTATGATCCATCATGGCCATTATGAAAGCTAAAAAGAATAAGAACAGCGTCATACGAGTGATATATAACTGAAGCGTTTCTTTGATCTTATATAAAATAAATTTTCTTTTTCTGAAAATAAACTAATATTATTGAATTGCTCATATCTGTCTTATATTGTTATTTATCTACTAACGAAAACCAACCAATTCTAAATACCTCGAAAAGTAAAAAAAAAAAGAAAAGCATCGATAACGAAATTTGTAAGGCGTTTGTTTCTATAATAAAATTGTAGCACGCAAATTTCATTTTGTTTGCCAAATTGAGAAGATCTCAAATAAAATAATATTACAGATTGATCGGAGGTTTCCTTTTCGGAAGCGATTGCCAAACACTATAAACTGGTACTGTTGTTGATGTTTGGTTAAGCTTATTGTTAATATTTACAATTGAATATTAATTTTAGAGTTAGCGAATTTATCTTCTTTAAGCAGTAACATTTTTAAAGTTTCGATTTTGAATCTTTTGAAAGTTTTATGTATACTTTACAAATTACTTATTGTTCCGTTTATAAACGCAATTGTAGTTCATGGTCTATTGCCAATAGGGATCGGAGAAAATCGTAGATGTTGTGGGAAAAATAGAGATTTAGAATATACTATGTGAGTTAGATTCATTAATATGAAAATAGTATGCCGAATTAGAGAAAGAGTCCTAAATTGACCTGCAAACCAAGCATCCATCCATCCATCTTTGATATTATACGAAGATCGCCTATTTAACACTGTGGAAATGTTTGTCTAGACTAGAACAAGCAAAAGAAATATACTTATTATAATTGGAAAAATATCTTCAAAACATTATTTAGTTTTGGAAAAACATAAAAAAATAAGTAAACCAATATTTAAGAAAGTGGTTTGAAATTACGCAGGTCTATTATATATTAAAAAACTTGGATTAAACCAATTTTTTATATCTATTTAACCTCGACACAGCTATTAAAACTGAAACGTTAACGATTTCAATAAATCTTTATTGAATAGCTTTAGCTTTGCAAGCATTCAAATTTTTTCGCTTTTCAATTAATAAAGGTTTTGGTGGCGCAGTATCGACGGAACAGACTAATCGCTTTAGTGTAGGTTCCAATTCTTATAAAAACATTATAATTTTTAATAAGGTTGTTGTGGCGCAGTAGAAAGCTATCTGATTGCTTACACGAAGGTTGTAGTTTCGATTCCCACTCGGATACGTAAATATACATGTAATAATTCAAAAATTAGAAGGAGAGTGCTACATATTTTTTATTTATTTATTTTTTTTATTTTTATATTGGGAAACAAACAGCGCTTACAATACTTAAAGCTAGTACATATCTACATTACATTAGCCAATAAAGTCTCCACTTATACATCAGACATGGAGTGAACAAAAAAAAAAGAAAAAGAACATAATACATATGTAAAAGAAAATTACAATATATACATGTATACACCTTACATACACACACACGCACACATACATACACACATATGTGCACACATGCACGCACGCGTGCATGCGTACACGCGTGCATGCATGCGCGCATGCCCATATATATATACATATACACATACACACATATACACAAATACACATGCATATATAAAGAAGATAAACAAGCTGCTTATTATAATTAAGTTTAACTTACTGGACTGAATATATATATTTTTTAAATTGTACAAAAGAAAAGGTTAAGATTTTCATTTCAGGTGAATTTTGTCAATAATTCTGCGTGAAAATTGTTTAAAATTGTTATGAAGTATATCTATATCGCTAAAACAGTTATTGTATGCCCTACAAGACCTAAGTAAAAAACAATTTTTGGCATAATTAGTTTTTCGAGCAGAAATGTAGAAGGTATCTCTAGATCGGGCACTAAAAGTTGGACATTTTATGTGAATATTACTTAGCAGATAGTTAGAATCTATAAGGTTGTGTAAGAGTTTGTACAAAAAAATTTGATCTCTATATCCTCTTCGTTTTTTTAATGATAAAATATTTAGATTCTGAGCATCGTCCAATTTAAATTTGTATAGTAATCGCCGTATAAATTTATTTTGGACGCTTTCAATTGCAAATATATATTTATCATACTGTGGGTTCCAGACAGGCGAAGCATACTCTAAGTAAGATCTAACATATGAATTATACAAAAGATTAAATGTACGTATGTTCTTAAAATCACATCCCGGTCTAAATATAAATCCAAGCATTTTAAATGCTTTTCCTATAATATTGACAATATATGCAGTAAGACAGTCTGAAGCTTTAAGTATACATATACAGGGTGTAACAAGATCAACGGAACAACAGTTGTCTATAAGTAAATCATTTTAGTACCCAACATATAAAATACAACAATTTGGAATAATTATAAACGTAAATCTATTCTATCTATATATAGGCTATCCTTTCAAATAAATTAAATAATCTTATTTAGCACTGAATTGAAATGCTTTTCGTTTTAACTTCATCCTGTATCACACTTATTGCAGGGTAGGCAGTAGGAACCAATTGTTATTACCTTCCATTTCTTTGTGTTGAGTAAAGAAACTCAATTACGGGCTTTGTCTTATTGCCCGAGTAAGGCAATAAAATCAATTCATTCCTTCGACTGGGAATCAAACCTGTAACCGTCACATTTACAGTCCGTCGCTGCGATACAGCGGCCTCTGTATCAAGATACTAATATTTGAATATTAAATCTAAAATAAAATCCCCAATTCCTCAAACCCAACTCTTATTTGAAATGAATAAGAAACTCAGTACGTATTAAGCGAAATCCTCATACTCTCAGCAGGATTTCGGTTACGCGATTACATTCACTTTGTCCGTTTCTTTTGTTTTTTTATTATTGAAATAATAATATTTTCCTTTTTATGTTATTCTAACTTAGTTGTTTAGAAATAAAATATTTTATTTTTTTATTACGCTCCACAAGCAATATGTAATATAATCATTTTTTATCTTATCCTTGTATATATAGCAAGGCAAAAAAAATTAAACTCATCATTCATTTATATTCTTTTTACGCAGAGGGAACCTGGGAACCTAGTGTTAAGACACACTGCTCCCATTAACACATGTCCGTTCCCCACTTACTCGGAAGTTACCAGAGCAAGAAAATGTATATATTAATTTTTTTTTTTTTTTTTATGGAAAAGACACGGCAAACGAGCGTGCGGGTCACCTGATGGTAAGTGACTACCGCCGCCCACGACCCCGTGCAACCCCAGAGGAGTTACAGGTGCGTTGCCGGCCTTTACGATGGGTTGGGCGCCGGGGCCCGGCATTACCTGATGCGAAACGCAGTGACATAAAGCCACTACTTCACGCCGGTTTTAAATGCCGGGGGTGGTAATGATCCAATCGAGTCTGCCCATGCGTGTTGCCATTGCTGGCGACGTGACTCTACCACACGTACTTTAGTCGCCTCTTACGACACCACCAGTACCAGGATGATCCTATTCTAGGCCGGGATCACAATATTTCTATATAATATTTTTATTTAAATATCTACATATTAATTTTATTTATTCATTTAGTTTCACATTACATCACAGTTGCCAATTTGGTAACTTAAAAGAATGATTGAACTCATTTAGAAACATATTATATTAATAAATAACATACGTAACTTTTTAACTTACCTGGGGATCATTTTTCAGACGATTTTCAAAATCTCTGCTCGCGTTTACAGATCTTTTACTCAAGTGTGGATGTGAAAATAAGAAAAAATGCTGTAAGCTCCCAATCTGTAACAAAAACAGTAATATTGAAATTAAAAAATATATTTTAATAATAGACTAGAAAAAATTGAATATGCTTTAAAATGAATATTGACAATATTAATTTAAATGGGAACCTTAAGATTCCCATTAAGGCACTGTCACCTCAGCCTAACCTACTTTACACGACATATATTTACATATAATAAAGCTTTACGCTATGTAGATGGACTAAAGTGGTATTCTAGTGGAATTAGAAATTTTATATTAGTAAAAAATTATGTGAATAATCTTATTTATTTCTGTAGTATTACGAGTATATTACATTTCATCAAAAAAATAATTGTAATATTTTGGATTCATTTGTCTATATAAGAAAATCTCTCACATAAGATTTTGCCTCAGGATTTCAAACAAAAAATTCCGTATCCCTCACACAGCAGGGTAGGCAGAAGGAACCTAGTATTAAGACACTCCGTTCCCCACTTCCTACCGTATTCTGGAGGCATCGCGTGTTTAGTGCGAAGAGCAAAGACACCAGAGCGAAGAAATGGAAATATAAATATTTCATCTCCTCAAGTGGGGATCGAACCCACAACCGGTCAGTTTTACAGTCACACTTCGTGCCGCTGCGCCACGACTGGCCTCATTACAAAATGACCATATATAAGAATGGTATCATAAATAATTTAAACTAAATAGCTTCTACATCGTATATAGCTAAGTAAAAACAAGCTAGCACTATTTTATATAATTACCGAGTTAAAGCGGACCTATTTATCTAATTTCGGACGTTTTAATTCACCCAGTATGCAGTAAACAGCAGTTGTTTGGCACGGACCGACGACGGTTCAAAACATTTTTGGCTCGAACGTACATACAACGTACTGGTACATACAAAATGAAACGTTGGAACTTTGGTGAATTCGTTCAAATTGCGAATTGGAATCAAGGGGCAATTGCGATTTGTCAAAATGTTGTCCGAAAGGTCTTTTCGCTGTCTAAATGTTGTCTTTTTAAGATAAATAGATAAATGTGAATCAGGTCAGTGGCGCAGTGGTACAAGCGTGTGATTGTGAAGGCGACAGTGGATTTGATTTGTACTCGACGAAATGTAATGTTTATTTTTTTTATTTCCGCGCTCTGGTGTAAAGGTAAAGTGCGGCGTTGAGTTCCGTCACTTAACACGCTTTATTTTCTGAATTCCGTGGAATGAAAAAATATGTGACATAAGCACACATTTTACCAAAATGAGAATTTTATTTTAAATACATTAAATAAAAATAGAAAGAAGATGTTAGATAACTGACTTTCACAAAAAATTACGGAAAAAGTAGAATCTAATACTGGAATTATCAACTTCTAACGTGATGGAGAGAAAAAAAATTGTAATGGTAACAACAAAAATATTAATTATTTGCTTATATTTATTTAAGTTTAAAAACTTAATAACTTATTAATAAAAAAAAATTAGAAAAGAGTAATTAGAAAAATGGTCGCTCTCTCCTTCGTCCACATACATATTATATGAGATTACGTCTTATAATTTCGTTTCAAAAAGTATGAGCTCTGTATAAAAAATATATTCATAGAAATTTCAATTCCAATGGACAATTTTACTAATTTATTTTCTAACTGTAATAATTTTATATTATTTCAAAACTTATCTTATAAATGAAAAATAAAAAAAATAAAATACAACACAATATTGAATTCAACGCAACATATGAAAAAAGTACCTTATAACACAATAAAATTTAAATATCTAATAGAAATTCAAAATCGTTCAATTTCATCCACAAACAATGTAAGGATTATTTTTTTTTTTATGGAAAAGACACAGCAAACGAGCGTGCGGGTCACCTGATAGTAAGTGATTACCGCCACCCACGACCCCGTGCAACGCCAGAGGAGTTACAGGTGCGTAACCGGCCTTTAAGATGGGTTGGGCGCCGGGACCCGGCATTACCTGATGCGAAACGCAGTGGCATAAAGCCACTACTTCACGCCGGTTTTAAATGCTGGGGGTGGTAATGATTCGGTCGAGTCTGCCCATGCGTGTTGCCATTGCTAGCGACGTGACTCTACCACACGTACTTTAGTCGCCTCTTACGACACCACCAGTACCAGGATGATCCTATTCTAGGCCGGGATCACATGGCACAAAAGGTTCTCATAGTCTAGCTATAAGAAGTGGCGCCATGAGCGCGGGTCGCCCGTTTAAATTAATTGTGATAATTTATTTTCGGCGGAAAATGAGGGGCGTAAGTGTCGTGATCTTAGGTTCCCAGGTTTCCTCTACCTACTCTGGTATATGTAAGATACAGCGGGAAGCTTAAACAATACATTATATTCAAATTATACATTTTTTTACATAATTTAACCTTGTTAAATGGGGAATTATTCTGAAGTACCTATATGTGATATTACTGTAAAGCTTCATATAAATCCGTTCAGTAGATGTTGCGTGAAAGTGGAGGAAACATATCGTCTTCACAAACTTTGACATTGACAATATTATTAGAGAGTCAAACGCTGCTTCGCGTATAAATATATATTTTTTTACAAAAATCAAAATCAAATTAAATCAAATCAGCTTCACTCTGTATCCCGCACACAGCAAAGTAGGTAGAGAGAACCTAGTGTTAAGACACTGCGTTTCCCACTTTACGGCGAATTGAAGAGGCATTGCGTATTGAGTAGCGGGACTCGACGCCGCGCTTTACCTCGACACAAATGAATATAATATACAAAATAATATTAAATGGAAATATAAATTTAAATAAATATTTCATGTCCTCGAGTGGGGGTCGAACACACAATATGTTGATTTTACGGAAACACTTTGTGCTCCTGTGCCACGACTGGCCTCACAACATCAATCTTCACAAAAATCGTATTCATAATATTATAATATTACTAAAGAAATAACCGCGGCTTCGCCAGCTTAAATTTATTTTTAAATTATAATCAAAGGATAATTCCCATTTTTAAATAATTTAATAAAAAGCATCCTATGTCCTGTTATATACCTCTAAGATTATGTGTATAAAGTTTCATGATAATCGATTAAGTAGTTTTAGCGTGAAAGCGTAACAAACAAACGAACATTCACATTTTCCATTTTAGTATGATGAAGTATGATTAAGTAGGGATAGGAAAAACGAGCGAAATAGTATAGTACGTAGGTACTACAACAAGGGAGCGATATTAAATATTTACGTTTTGGTTTAAGTGGACGCTTCGAGTTGTTTCAAGGGATTATACTTTTTGTTCATTTGTTATACAAATATTTTAACTTGGAAAAGAATGGAATAATTCAAAAGTAAAAATATTGTTGCACTATTTCCATAGTATTAGCATGAGACGTTTTTGATTTAGTTGTATGTTATGTCTGTCTTTGGAGCATCGTTTTCAGTTCGATTTCCAGTTACGGCAATTTATGTACATTAAAATTAAGGCAGGCCGTTGTGATGTAGCGGCACAGGATCAAATTGTGAACGCGCCGGTTGTGTGATCTTTTTGCACTTAAGAAATCGGATTATATTTATTTATTCGCTCTGAGCTCAACGCCCCTATATTGCGTATAAATGCTCACGATTTCCCGAAAATAAAGAGGTAGTGGAGAACGAACAAGTGTCGTAGCATTAGGTTTCCTTTGACAATCATGTTATATACGAGATAATTTAGCGGATAGCTAAAGAAATGTAAAAAAAATGGTGTTACTCATTGATCCAAAAGCCGAATTTAAAAATATATATTCATTGTCTTGGGAACGGAGTGTCTTACACTTACACTAGGTTCCCGGATACGCACTCGTTTATATGTAATATTTGAGTATAATGAACTTAGAATTTCAATTACGTGTCCAATTTTTAAGTGTATATATATGTTTGTTCACAAATTTCTCAGAAAATACCATAGTATGAAGATCTTCCTTTTTGTTTTAAATGTTCCAACTTAGTGAACACTTTAATTAAAATCAATTCAGTAGCTTTTAAGATATCAGTGTCCATACATTTCTAGACGGATATTGATAGTTAAAATTTGTAATTTACTAGCTTCTTCGAGATTTGAAATAAACAAGGTTTTTTATTTTTGCTTTTAATTTTTCTAATTGTTGGTAAATCAAGTTAAGAGTCAGTCGTAGCGCAGGGGCACAAAGTGGGATTGTAAGCGCGACAGGTTGTGAATTCGATCCCACCCTAGAAAATGAAACTTTAATATTTTAATTTCTTTTGCTCTGGCGTCAAAATAACTACGGTCTAATGAAAATGGGGAACGGAGTGTATTAACACTAGATTGCCTCTACGTTCCCTGTGCGTGTATAGCTTAACGCTTAATTAATTAAAATAGTATAACTAAATAGCTAGAAAGTAATTTTTGATAAAAACGTAATCAATCTTTTATATCACAACTAGGCCCCTTCTTCTTACCCTGCTACATGCGGGATGCAGTGAGAAATCAGTTTATTATATTATACGTTATATTTCTTTTTTTTAGCTTCATGTTCTTTCCCGTATATAGCAGGATAGGCAAAAGGAAGCTAGGAACCTAGTGTTAAGCCACTTTGTTCCAATGAAAACATTTCTGTTACCCTCTTTCCGCCGAAGAAAGCACTCTGTTTATAGTGGCGGAACTCAACGCCGCGCGTTATCTCTACACAAGAGCGTAGAAATGAAAATATTAAACATTTCATTTCCTCGAGTTGGAATCAGACCCACACAGGCGCCACAACAGGCTTTAATCATTAAAATTAATATTTAAATACTTGGTCGAAGGTACTATATTATAATTTTGTAAGTCAAATTAAAGTTTATTCATACAAGAATTATAATTTAATATCGTATCTCATTATGAAAGAAAACAGCAATAAAGAATACTAGAAAAATTATTTTATTAATAGCGTGAGCGAAGCTTCATTAAAATTTTAATAAAGTAGCGAAATAACTTTTAAATTAGAAAAAAAAACCAGTTGACTTCGTAGCTGCAAATTTAATGATTAATTTTATACAAGTGTAGGATCTAGTAGACGTTATTGTGACGAAGTGGAACAGCATCCGACTGTAAATGTGATTTTAGCGAGTTCGACAAATTCGAGAGAAAGTTTTCTTTTTCTCATTCTTGTAGACAAAGCGGCGTTTTCTTCTTTTTATAGCTTCACGTTACATCACGCACGTAAGAGAGGCATCGGTAACCTGGACCGCTATCTTGGACGAATTACTGCGCAATATTTAAAAGTAACATAATTAAAAAATCGGCTTCACGATGCTATGAATTGAGGGAATCCAATATTAGGACATTTTGTTCCCCGTTTACCGCTGAATTCTATAGACATTTCATGTGGATAAAAAAATAGCGAAAAATGCGGAGCTGCTGCTGCTCCTAATCATTACAAGGAACATACACATTTAACATTTATTTATTGTATAGAGGCCAGTGCTGGCATTGTACAGTACAGGCTGTAAGTTCGATTCCTAGCCGAGGATATTAAATACTTAACATTTTCATTTCCTCGCTCTGGTAAGAAGGCAAAACATGGCGCTTAGTTACTTCACTCAAAATGCAATGTCTCCAGAGTTCACCGGAATGCTGAATTCTACTATATGCGGGATACAGCGTGAAGCTAATAAAATGACAGATTCTAAATTCAAAATTAATATTACGTCTTATTTTTAATTTTAACAGTATTTATAGCCTGAATATGTATAAACTAGCGACCCGCTAGCGGCTTCGCCCGCTTTAACCACAGAATTATTTACTTAAAACACTAAAGTTATATTTATGTTTTAATATACCTATAATGTATGCTTGCAACGCACTTAAGATTTCTAATGTGAAAATTATTAAAACCTTAGATCGCATTTTCCTACCTCCCATAAGAGAGATGCAGCTGTCAATATATTAATTTCTTTAAACTTTTGACTTAAGGAGTCTTTAGGGCCTAAGTTATGGTTATGGCTACATAGTTATAGTTATATCGATACTTACAATAAAATCCTAACTCATCGGTGTCTGTACGTGGAAGATATATTAGAAAAATTGTTATTACGGACATTTAAAAATGTAATAGAACTTGGTCAGTTTGTCTGTTTATCTGTGCGTTCACGATAATCTCAGAAAGGGCTTAACCGATTTAAGTGCAGTTTTGTAATTTGTCTAACTTCCTTTAAATATTTAGTATTAGTTTTATTTTAATTGGTTCACACAAAATTAAAACCAGATTCACGCTGTATCCAGCCTATAGCAGGGTGGGTAGAGGGAACTTAAGTGTTAAGATACTACGTATGATATATGACTGACATGCGAAATGAAAATATGATTAACAATCCTCCAAGTGGGAATCGAACCCATAACGTCACGTTACAGGCACAATTTTGTGCCCCTACGCCACGACGGCCTTTAATATTTACACAGAATGGAAGCGTCAGCGCTTCTTTTACGGGGACAGTATATTTAAAGAAATTAATCAAGATACCTCCCCCAACAGTTTAGACGTAGGATTTTTTGATGTTTATCCAAACTTTTATTTCGTGTGACGCAGTTACGCATAGATACCAATAACGTAATCACATACTACTACAAAATATTACTAAAGATTAAGCAACTTTGAACTTTGTCGCCAATACCTACGACTCGTATGCGGCGATTTCCCCTTGATAAGCCTTTGTCTGTTTGCGTCTTTAATGACAAATAGCGTTTTATTTTAATATTAACGATAATATATAATTTATTTTGTATAAAAAATAACTTTTTCAGTTTTGGGATTTTTTAAATTGTATTAGGCTTTTATAGAGTTAACTACTCTATAAAAGCCTAATACAATTTAAAAAATCCCTACACAATTTAAAACTATGGTTTCATTTAAAGTGGCGCTGACAAAAATACTATATAATTGAGCATATTTAATATCTATAGTGATTTTTAGTGAAACCAATAGTTATTGCAAAGAATTTAAACTATCAACATTCTTATCGTTAATAAATTTTTTTTTTCAAAATAAAAAAAAATTGAATATTTTGAATATTTTCGCTCCATTATGACGAAAAACTTAGACAAAATAGTCTAATTTTTTCGTTCAATTCAAAATGTTTAAAATTAAAAGTTAAAAAATATTGATCGAAAATAATTATTCTGTAGAAGTATTATATGTCCTGTTTAAACTTGTTTTTTTATGATATTATGTAGAATAATATAATCTATAGAGGAATCACACATTCCTCTTCACACTTTTTATTCTTTAACTATAATAAGTAAATATATTTTTTAGAGGTTACTCTGTACTAAGATGGCAGCTCTATTCCCGCATTTACGTTCCTGATATATCGAATATCTAAATATTAGAAATGTAAATCATTGGAATGAAAAGGAGAAACGCAATTATATTGCATTTTTTCATACTTGAAATGTATTAACAAATTTACATACAATTCATTTGTTTTGAATATAACATTAAGGTTGATTCATAAAATATATTTGGTACTTCCTTAGCATGATTATTTCATGTATTTTTTTAGATACAAAGTTTTGATTAAGTTCTCTTGAAAAATATATCTATTGTAAATGAATGTAACGTACCTACGTGCCAATTATTAAAATCCATCTAAACACAATATCAACTTTTATAAACTATAGCAACCAGCTCGCGGCTTCACCCGCTTAAATTTGTGAATTATTTGTTTGTTTCGGTACAGGGAATTACGTTCCTGTTTTAATAAATAATGTATGCTTGCAGCGCACTTATGGTTTCTAATGTGAAAATTATTAAAGCAAAAAAATATTATTGGGAGCAATTAACAAAGTAATAGAACCAGAAACAATAATATTTGTAAATTTTGTTTGTTTGTTGGTTTTTCTGTTAGTCGACACTTGTCTCAGAAACGATTTAAGCGATTTAAAGAGCTTAGACGTGAGCGTGGTGTGGGAGCGGTAAAATCGCTTTGTTTTTATTGTAACATTCGTCATGTATGAATGGTGTAATGATTAAAAAACTGACCTGAGAATAGTTATAAAACTATTTATTTATATCCTCATACAGAAATGATAGCTTTTTTGGGCACTGACTGACTGAGGTAAGACACACGCAGAGCCGTAACAGCTGATGGGAGAAAGGTGAAGTTTGGACAGATGTTTATTTTAATAATCTGGAGATCCACTAATAAGGGATTTTGAAAATTTTTTACCCTAAACGCATGAAATAGGGGTTGAAAGTTTGTATGGATTTTTTTTAAAACAGCACCGATTTTTATAAAATTTGAAAGTCAGCAGACTCTTTAAAATATTTCGTTGAACACGTGTTTCATGGTTTTTAGAATTCATCCCCTAAGGGTTCAAATACGGGGTTGAAAGTTTATATGAAAAAATCTTTGAATCGCCACCGATTTTTATAAAACATTAAATTCAGACTGTTAAAAATATTTTATTAAACACGCGTTTCCTGGTTTTTTTTAGAAATCACCCCTAAGGGTGCTAATAAGCAGGCGAAGTTGCGTGCGCCCGCTAGTTTTAAGATAAAAATTAAAATAATATATAGTATCTTATATATTATATTGTTATATTGTAATAACATATAATATATTTATAAAAATGAGAATGAATTGTTTTGTTTAATAGCTCCTGATAGTTATTACAACGCATGCAAGGAAAGATCATTTTAGAAAGTTGTTTAATTTATATTAGAATTATAAAAACTACTAACATTTTTATGGAGAATAAAATATTTTATCAAATAAAATATTGTCTGTGTTTTCCACCTGAAAAACACTAAGAGGAGAAAAAATATTAAATAAATATATAAAAATATAGATACCACATTAGTATCGATACTATTGTACTGGTAAAAATAAATGAAAAAAAATGATATACTACGTACAGGATACCATTGTATGCAAAGTTTAAAGCTATTCATTATGACAGAATATAAAGTATATATATTTTAGATGTCCCTCTCTCTGTACTACGATGGCGGCTCAGTTCTAGTTTGCACTTTTTCCTTTGAAAATTAGTTATTGTAACATAACTCTAACAGTTACACATGGTGTCGTTAACTTTTTGTAGATATTGATGTCTTCTATGAAATTATAGTACATCACTTTGCTCTATTGTCAATACACAGCGTACGCGATATAAGGTTTTTTTTGGTATTGTTTTACACCTTAATCGTCTAATTGTAAAAGAATTTTCCAAATCGGTCTCGTAGTTTCGGGACCTATTCAAATCAAATAAGGAAACAAAAAATCTAATTGTCTTAATAATTTTAGTGATAACGGTGCACCTCCCCCTCACCCCCGCAGAGTTACTCGCCACGGTGCGCGAGGCCACACGACACACATTCCGCATTTTTTATTATTACATGATTTTCTTTAGGTTTATATTTTTTAATTCGTTCTATCTTTTGAACGGGATGTCCGATTTTATTAATTTAAAAAGTATTTTACAGGTATTGAAATTATCTTTAATAAAATATCACTTAATAGGATAAGGATTAATGCAGAGGTATGAATAATATGGTTTGATTATTGTCGGCAATTTTGATAACTCATAAAATATAAAAAAATGGTTATATTGTCATAACTACAGTAGTTGCACATATGTTATCGCGGACTTTTTTATAGATATTGATGCGCTCTATAATACTGTAGAACATTGTTTTGTTCTATCATCAATAGTTTTCGCAGCGCATGCGATGATAGAATTGTTAAGATCAATTTCTTCTCACCTTGGGTTACATTATTGCATTTTTATTAGGGATCTCTATTTTTTTTGAAAATGTAATATATCCTATGCTGGTCAGTAAAGATGCAGCTTTCTAATAGTGAAAAAAATATTGAAATCGGTTCAGTAGTTTTTGCGTGAAAACTTTACAAACATACACACATACATACATACATACATACATACATACATACATACATACATACATACATACATACATACATACATACAAAAATACAAATATTACCTCTTTATAATATTAGTATAGATGAATGCTACGCCCTTATCGTGTAACAAAAGTTAGATGCCAATCAGTTCGTGTTAACCTGACAATTACATTTTGCCTAATCTAAATTACGAGTAATAAAATGAAACAGCAGGTGCTACTGGTTTTAATGGTATGGGAAAAATATATTTATATGTGTTTGTGATTTATTAATAAATGAAATGAAATCAGCTTCACGCTGTATCCCGCACACAACAGAGTAGGCAGGGGGAACCAATGAGAACCTGATATTTTTTTTAGTAAAGTATAGGTGATTCGAACTGTTTAAGAATATTTACAGAATAAAGATGTATGGTATTAATGCCTATTGAATGTAATGCAGAATTACTACCAGTTTATGTAATAATTGAATTATAGCATTGACTTTCAAAAGAACAACTGTTGAGTTTCTTGCCGGCTCTTCTCAGCAGAACTGCCTTCCGAACCGGTGCTAGCTTTTTATATGTCCATTCGATGATTCAAAGTAAGTAAGTGCTTACAATAGTCCATTATGATAAAGAATATTTTGAATTGAAGATAAATTTATATATCAGTCTTGCCTTTGAATACAACTATGATAATCATAGTGAATTCATGTGACTCGAGGTGAGATGCGGCGTTGAACTCTGCCATCTCAATCTGTCAATTATTTCATAACCCACAAAAATTACAAACAAATAGGCCAAATAAAATCTCAAATAATCTAAACTAGTTATTCTTACCACAAGCAACCATCAGTCATTCCATGCCATAATTTCCCTAATATTCCACCAGCAAAAACGAAAATTATAGTAATTTAAATAAAGACCTACAATTGCTAGAAATAAACAAAACGTGGGTCCTAAGCACCCATTGTTATACCATGACCAAGTTTCTCGGAAAATTCTGCATAATTGTATCGTAGAATACAAAGTAGAATAGAAGTACGTAACATGCTCGTTTTTCAAATATATTTAATTTAAAGTTAAGTTATCTAAAAAAAATAACGACTTTTTCAATTATTTCTATATTTTAAGAATTAAATGAGTGACTGTGTGTGTAATGTGATTTGGCACACACGTGTTTTGTGTTTAAACAATGTTTAACCGTTGATAACATAAAATTTTACAATATTCATAAAAGAACGCAGTTGAAAGGACCTTGATATTGGCTTAGCTTTTGATTAGATTTTTTTGGTGGGATACTTCTTACAGCTATATCTAACACCAAAAAATATATATTTTGAAACAGTGGTACTTGAGATAAATGCTTTCATAAATAAAATCTTCAGTTTTGTATATTAATATAGATTTTTTGCTTATCATTGGGCTTTTGAGCTTTCCAATGAATATAAGGGAACAAAAAAAAATATTACAAAATAAATTAAATAAGTATCCAGAAAGAAGTCCAAAATGATTAAAGAAAAGGCACAGTGAAGGCACTTTAAACGCAATGGTCACTCGGGGAATGAATATTTTTTTATTTTCTTGCTCTAAACTAGGCAAAGCGCGGCATTAAGTTCAGCCACTAAATACGCAATGACTCGGGAAATTAACAGAGAGTGGAGAATGACATTGTCTTAATGGGAATGAATGGTCTTAATACTAGGTTTCCACGTTCCGTCTGCCTAGCTTACCGAAAACAGAAAAAAGCTTTATTAACCGTATGTGATATGTATGCCTAATAGAACTTGAGAAAAGCAATCGAAATGGGTCAAGAGCTTTCCTCTATCAAATCTCAATTCAGTTCAGTTCTTTGGTTATAGCGTTCCAAGCGTAAAAAAACTCCATCACTGTATTCTTTAACTCCTGGTTTATTTATAGCAAGGAGGTGTTTACCCTTCGATTTCTGCCTTTAATTATTTTATGTCTTTTGGCTGACATTTAGTTGGGTTTTATTTTCAATATTCATTAACTAATATACTTCATACCATTTCTAAAATATTTTTTATTCAGTGATACAAAAGAAAGTTCATGACTGACTAAAATTAAATACAAAATTTGTATGACTTGTTTTATTTAATCGAAGCCAATGTAGGTTTCCTTGGCCTAAGCTATTAACGATCAAACTCGATAAATTCTTCAACGTTATCTATATTCAATCGTACTGTATATAAATATTCTGGTGATGATAGTATATAATTAAATGAATATTTATCATATTTTACATAAATTAAATACTTCTTTCTCTCCGCTTTCTGTTCGAATTTTGGACTGTGTTTTTTAAGTAACAGCAACTCAACGTTAAAATTTGTGTAGTGTTGTTGTTGTTATTTTTTTCGGGAAGCCCGAGGGAACCTTTTTTTATGATACTTTATTAAGACAGTTCATTTCCCTAAGGCATTGTGTATCTATTGAATGGCGTTCCTGAACACGCAATACGTCGCATATTTATATATTTTATTTAACAAGAACTTAATAAAGTCACTAAAGCTATTTATTTATTTCTATATGCCTAATTTGTTATCATGGTTTATTCCACAGAGCACGGTCGGGAAGTTTCTATTCGAATTCAAGACTCAACAAGCAACTGTTGAGTGGAGTGGAACTGTCAACTTTGTTTTACTATAGAAAGAAATTGAAAATAATTCATTCCTCCGAGCGGGAAATGAACCTACAACCATTGCTCATACGCGAAGGCCTCAAATAATATAATTTTTATGCACCATATACAATAAAAAAGACAACATAGTATTATAAAACATAAAGTACTTATTCCACACACCAAAATCTCATTGATAGGCAAAAGGCTTAGCTTACTTAACGCAGATCACGCGCCCCTTCGCGTTTTTGATAAAGATTAGTAAGCGAATACGTTTTATCAACCGACCATATTACTTCTTGTAGAGTATGTAAAAAAGAAATAACTTTACAATATAGCGTATATTATTGGTTTTTTATCTTTATGCATTTAGTAGAGGATTCAGGGAGAATCTAGTGTTTCAACACTCCGTTGTTAATTTTCCGCTCATTAGCGTTGACTTTATTTTATTTGATCGAAGCAAAAAAATGATAATTATACACAGTGAGAACGAGTACAAATAACGTCAAAAGCAAATTATATTATTTTATTAAAAGCTCTGATATAACAGATGCTAGTCTTCACACCTATATAATATGAGAAAAATCGATTACTCCTTACTGTGGAACTCACATACATAATATATCTAAAAACTACGGGGTGGCATCATTGCTCTTTTATTAAATCGTAAACAATTCATCACAATCTCATGGAATTAGAAACGTTTTTTATCGTGGTCGTGGCGCAATCGTATCTAACTTCACACATGTTGTGGGTTCGATTTTTACTAAGGGCGAAGAATAACTTTCAATATTCTGAGCTAGCAAGACCACCACGGTGTTAAGTATACCCGGCACGATACGTTATGTTGAGAAATCGAACGAATAGCGGGGAGTTTGACAGTAGACTCCGGCTAGCCTGTTAAGTACGGGATAAAGCTAAAAATAATCATAGCATAATTAATAAATATACATATATATATTCATTAATATAGCTATTTTAGTATAAACGAGGAATTCAATCGCACACATCCACACTCTTCCCACTCACCGTTAATACCTGTGCCGAGAAGCGATTTTTTGTAATAATTACTTTTTTCTTCAGATTTAATTAAGCATTAGTATTGATACTTACAACATAGATTAATGCTTTTGTCACGAAACGCAGATTTCCAATTAGGATTTATTTGTGGCGTATTCATTCTTAAAAGGTAAAAAGGGAATTGTTATAGGATCACGTTGTTGTGCGTCTATCAAGACTATTTATCTCGAGGTCGTAAGGAGCTTACGCTGAAATTTTAGCTAAGATCCCAAAGTGCCTTAGAGTATAGAAAAAAATCACAACATTCACAGAAGCTTGTAACTGACATCCTACCCTACACTCAATAAAATATTTAATTAATATTTTAGTATGGCTTGTGATACGTCTAATATAGTTAGAACCCTTTCGTAGTGATCGTAAATAATCCAAGATCCTTTAGAGATTCAGAGATAACAAGAATTAATATAAAGTGTACCATAAATTTAATATAAGTACAAATAAATAAAAGGTCATAGCCTGTCCGTGTCAATCTCTCGTGAATTTTCTTAAAAATATCGTAGACGTCCTATCCCCCTCTCTGTTATACCCAGTCATTACTGATAGTTATAACTAAGGGTGGTCCCCCCTTAGTGTGTGGCCCCGCACCCGCCACTTACCGTGGATTCCGGCCATTCGGCGGATTCGGAATCCTCCGGGACGGATCGGAATAGTTAATATTTGTGATTCTTATAATGCTTTTGCGAAAGATCAAATATTAATTAACTGATTCAAAGACCGAAGTCTAATATAAATATTTGCAACGGAGTTGACATTATTATATGTAGGCCGTAGCCATAATTACATAACATATAACTCTCTGCTTCACATATCAGATCGAACTCCCTACCGCTAGGCGGCCGATTGTGTTAAATAAACGCACGTCACACATCCCACAGTCGTGTCTCATTTGTTTTCTACATTAAAACAAGTTGTTAGACTTATAGGCGGACACGACTACAAACACCGGAGTTCCAGGTCATAAAATAGCACCACACACCTACTTATCATACAAGGAATTATAAAACAACTGAAGAAACTCTTTTACATACATGTATGTCCAATACCATACAAGCATCGCTTATGCATCGTAAGCACACCGCGAGACAACGTCGATCGCAGTTTAACAATAAAAGGCCATAGCAATTTCCCTAGCCAAGCACATTAGTACCAGCGAAGCCAAGCAGCAGTCGGTTGTGACTATATTATTTAATAGTAAAACATTGGGTCATTGAACTCTAAGAGTCTTATAAATCGTAAATAATTAATATTTGGTATCTAATGTCTATGATATTTGATTAAAGTAATATATAAAAATATTGACAGATTACTTTTAGTGTATGGCATTAAACAGATTCATATTATATAATATTTATATATTGTAAATATATTTTTTGATATAATAGTTTTATATCATATTATAAATGATACTATAATATTATATTATTATTTCCTTTTATAGTAACATGTTAAATATTTGCTAACATATATATAAATTACATTTATAAGTTATTATAATTCACCAAACCTATTTAACTCTCATTTCACAATTCCCATACACGCATCTAACAAAGATGGCGGCAGGCATTCTGCGTACATTAATATAATTGTAAGTTTACATACCTCATAAAACATCTTCATGTATTTATTTTCATTTACTAAATAAATAATATTTATCTCTGGATATTGACGGCATTATACGCATTAATATCACTCTTCTTTGTTTTAATAATAATCTATTAAAAACTTACCGGCGAAGTATTTCAAAACAAACAATCGTAAATAGTGAAAGCACTTATAACTTATCTTAGCAACCTCAAATACTTATATCACAATTGAAGACATAATCTCACATGCTTTTATATATTTAATATAATTAGATATATGTTAATTATAAATTAAAACTTCTCTAAACATTTAAAACATTCATCCTTCCTAAGACGCGTCCGCCATCCCCCTTCCCTTTCTTTCCTAATCTTGACTTTGACGTTGACAGTAGCTTATTCAGCCAACGTGATATTTTACAATAATTAAAATATTAATTATGTTATTATTTATTTTAAATTATAATATATAACGTTTAAATATACTCATTAAATTATTTTTAATAAATATATTTTATATCTTCGTGTATTACCTACGGTATATTACGTCACTTTAACATTACTTGTGAACGGAATGCGTAATTAAAAAACCGAATTAAACTATTATATATATGATTATATTTATCTAAGCCTATAAATTAAGTAATATTATAAATTATATTTATAATATTTTTTTATAAGTGATTATTATTCCTTTTTTTATTTAATTATATTATTTGCCTACACATTTTAGTTCTGGTATGGATCGTTACAAGCTTTGTAATCATAACTGTTAGGTATTGATTTCTCTTTTTGATTTTTGATTGATTGTGAATCTAAAATAATTATGAAATTCTGCAAGAAGTCATAGTTGCAGTATAAACAAGGTAAAAAAAGCTGAAAATATAATTTAAAGCAGATAAAAACTATTAGAAACTTATAATTGTAGTTTATTTTATACAAAAAGAGTACATACACCCATAAACTTAACCTTTTCACATTTATAGACCTACAATCCTGAAATTTGTACGAAACTCTCAGCGGATTAATCCAAATCGTACTTGAGCAGTTTTTTAAATATACAGAACTGCAGAATGGAAAAATTGAAAGTGAATTTTCATTTTCATAAACATGTATGTATAGCTTAGAAGGCTTTAGAACATTTTCAGAACTATTTTTAACTTTTAGTTAATTTAATCCGTACTTCAAAGGCGTTACTGAAAGCTCGACATCAAGTAATATAGCACCGATACTCATGTTCCAGTGCAGCGTTCAGGTATCTAGTATAGAGGAAACTTCACAAACAATCTCGTTCAATCGATAGAACTTTGATCTGATGCCTCTAAACATTTGCCTCTTAGGTAAATATAAACAAAATATACTGGCTGATCGTTAGAAAATGGATGAATTATTCGATTTTAGGTTCCAATTTCAACCTATATCCCGTACATATACAAGATAGGTAGATAGATACAAAATAGGCAGAGGGAACCTGGGAACCTTATATTAAGACAATCTGTTCTTAATGAGACACTTCCGTTCCCTCTTTTCCGCTAAACTCTGTAGGCATTGCGTGTTGAGATGCTTCTCTTTGTTTAACCGATGAATGGATAAGCCACAATCACAATATACATAAATAGTTTGTATATGCCTGCACACTATAAAAGAATACTGCTTTTTACTGGTTGGTCTATAGTACTTATCGGTGTTAGGGTGACGGAACACATCTCCGATATCAAGAATGGGCATGTATTGAAGTCAGCTGTGCAGCGTACTGTGAATAAGCCCACACATTATCCTCGCTATTGAAATCCGCTAGTCTATTGAAATACAAAACATCCTAATGTCAATAGAGAGGACCGCTGGAAGCTTTCTACGACATGAGACCCACTCATAAAAACTTTGAAGTCCCAAACCCACCATACCAGAGGGCAAGATACAGTCAACTCATTCAACAAAATCCAGGGCAGTACGCAGGACAATTAAGAAATCATTGGCGCTAGTGGGATACAATCATTATGTCAAATGACAGACGAATACGCCACCTCAGTCTACCCGTGACCACGGACTACTGCAAAGTGTTCGAAACGTCGGGTTTTCAAAAATGTATAAAAATGCAAAATATACGCGATTAATTTGGTTAAATAGATAAATACATACATTCAAAGCGGAATATTATATTTTATAAAATAAATATATTATATATAAAATTAATAAACATTACTATTTAAAATTAAAATTCCTTAGCGCCATAGTAAACTCCACTGTTTTATCTTGTCAGCGAAATTGCGGCACGAAATATAGGTAAATCATTTTAACAAAAACAGTCCCGGTAATCCACCTGCAACCGCGAGCTCTGCAATGCGCGCCGTTGATAAATGAAACGCGAAAATATTATATACAGATATTTTCCAATGATGAAAATATATATATAATAAATATATATATTTATTGCGGCGTTGAGTTCTGCCACTCAACACGCAATGCCTCCAGAATTCGGCAGAAAGTGGCGAACGGAGTGACTACCCTGCTATGTGCGGGATACAGCGTGAAGCTGGAGATAATAATCGAAAATTATAATAAAAAAAAAAATTCTTTACATTAAGCTAATTCCAAACGGAGTCAGTGAACTATATTATCCTATTTTATTAGTCACTGCATATTTGAAAGTAAGTGTTAAGACACTCCGTTCCCCACTTTCTGCCTAATTCTGGAGGTATTGCGTGTTGAGTGGCAGAACTCAACACCGCGCTTAGCCTCGACACCAGATCGAGAAAATGGAAATATAAATTTAAATATATATTTCATCTCCTCGAGTGGGGATCGAACCCTCAACCAGTCGATTTTACAGTCACGCTTCGCGCTGCGCCACGACTGGTTTCGTATATATGTATCCATTAAAATATTATGGTATATATATGTAATATAAAAGAATATTTTAATGTAATTTCATATATTTCATTAAAATTAACAACGTTTTTAATTACAGCGGAATTACTTAAAATTGTTTTGAATAAAATATTTATTATGGTTACTTTGATAATTATAGTATGTAAAGATAAATGTAGGTCAAAGTTAATATTATGGGAATGAGAGATATTCTCTAATTTTTATAATTATGTGAGATCGTTGTGACGCAGCGGCCCAGCATGTGTTTTTAAACGACGGCTGTGGATTTGATTCTCATTTACGGGAGCGAACTATTTCATTTCCTCACTCTGAGCTCTGGTAAGAAGATAAAGAGCGGCATTGAGTGCCGCCACTCGATATTTCGATATTCGGAAAATAAGTAACTGAGGAATACCGGATTTTTTATTTTTCTGTAAGCCTATTTGTTAGTGCTAGTCTTCCTTACTCATTTCAGAATTGTAGAGAAGTACGACTTATAAAATTTCACAATTTTAAGTTTGCGGGACATATGCACTCATTTTGTATGAAATGAACTACATATATAAGTATGTATATACTTATTAATTTTCACCTTTTCGGATATTTTTACTTTTATACTGTCAGGCTAAATGTTATGGTTGTAGTAGGTACCGCGAGAGTAACCTGTATTTCAATTTCCGCCTTACTACGAGACATTGCGTCTTATGTAGTAGTTCGTCACCACAGCTGATAGCAAAATGATATGAAAATATTTCATTATCCAATAAGGGTGGCTTGAACTCACAGCCACCGTGCTTACAGTCAAAGATTTGAACCATTGTCCCTTTAAGCTGATGTTGACATCAAAAACTTTCTATTAAATTATATGATTATATCAAGAATATCATGAAGCAGCAATACTTTTGCAGTACGGCTTCATTTTACGGTCTGTGCGTGACTTTTAAGTCAGTTAGACTAAAACGGATGTGGTTTCCATAGAATCAATGGTATGTCATTAGTAAAGCCTATGTACTAAATTCAAATATGCAGTAACCAATGAAAGGGGATAATATAGTTCACTGGCTTTGTTGGGAATTAGATTATAGTTTTTGATTATTATCTCCAGCTTCACGCTGTATCCCTCATATAGGAGGGTAGGCAGAGGGAACCTAGTGTTAAGATACTCCGTTCTCCACTTTCCGCCGAATTCTAGAGGCATAAGGCTTAATTTAAATTTATATTTTAATTTTTTTGTTCTGGTGTCGAGGCAAAGCACGGCGTTGAGTTCCACCACTGAACAAGCAATGCCTCCAGAATTCGATGGAAAGTAGGAAGCGCAGTATCTTAACAGTAGGTTTCCTTTGTCAACTCTACTGTATGCAAGATTCAACGTGAAACTTTATTTTATACTACGTCTTTACGAAACATAGAATAAAGTTGATTACAATCCCAATTCCTTATCTTTATTTAGAAGTTTCTAACACATATTTTAGTTTCATAGTATCAAAAAATCTAATTACAGCACGTATTTCTTAAGATAGAAAGTATATTTTTATAATAAATGGTCTAAAAATTGTTATATCTCAATGAAAATATTGCTCCACTCTCGAGTCAGTTTTGAATTCAGATTACGCTCCCATTTTTGTTTTTAATCTTAATAAAATCTTCAGCTTCGGGCTAAATATAACGAGACTTGTATAAAAGTTTTGTATGAGCGGCCTTAATTTTTTGTTACGGTCAATGCATACCTTAGGCACAAGATTCGATTTTAGACTATTACAAATATTTTCTATTTACAAAACAAACATAATAATTAACTCAAAAAATAAATCAATCGACGACTAATAGTTCTTGAGATTAGCGTGTTTAACAAACGAATTCTTCAATTTTAAGCTTATTTAAGTGAGTTATCACGTAGTTGACGCCAGTCGTGGCGCAGGGGCACAAGCAAGAGACTGTCAACGCGACAGGTTATAGGTTCAATTCCCACTCGAGGTTCCTCCACTCAACATCCAATATCTCCGAAATTCGGCGGAAAGTGGGGAGCGGAGTGCCTTAACACTAGACTCCCTTTGCTATACAGCGTGAAGCTGTTTATAATTTTTTTAACAAAATAAAGAAAAACTCAACTACCTAAATTGAAAGTTCAGTTGTATTTCGTGTAGCAAGCAGAGGTTGACGTTGACAAAATGTACTTTTTTAAAGCGTCTAAAATGTAAACTTTAAATTAGGTCGTGATTTTTCTAGAAGCACGAACAGGGACGTACGAATTACCATTTTAATATAGATGTTGATTTAAGCTTAATAGCGTTATGTTCACATTAGTTTTTAACTGAAGGCGTCCTTATAGGAATGCATAGAGAAATCTTAATAAATTTAACTAATATTATAAATAGGAAGGAAACATTATAGTCATATAACGTATACATCAGAATAACACATAGTTCACAATTTATGTAAACATAATATATAATTTGGCTACAATATTACAATAAATTCAAGCGGGCGAAGGTCGCTAGTGTAGGTATATTACAATTGTCTGTCATATTTTTTTTATCTGCAAATAAAAAGGGTCGAAGGGGTAAAGGTAAAAATCGATAGTTTCAACAGAGAGTTCAGAAAAAAATATATAATCAATCAATGAATCAGCTTCATGCTCTATCCCGCACACTGCAGGGTAAGCAGAGGGAACCTAGTGTTAAAACACTCCGTTCCCCACTTTCCGCCGAATTCTGGAGGCATTGTGTAGTGGAACGCAGAGCGAAGAAATGGACTGGCCACGGATTAAAAAAATATATTTTAAAATAATTGCACTCAACTTTGTATTTAAAATACTTATAAAATACCAGTATGGTAAGGTACAGCGCAGCGTTGAGTTGAGTATCTTTGCCTATGTCAAAATTAAACATTAAATAAAATATAAAGACAAATAAGTTATCAAAATCAGCTTCACGCTGTATCCCGCACACACAGCAGGATAGGCAGAGGGAACCTAGTGTTAAAACATTCCGTTCCTCACGTTACTTATTTTTTTTATAAGATATCAAAAACATGAGTATGTACAAAAACAAGATATTTCCATCGTAAGCAAAGAAAAAATATTGAAAAAATGAACGGAGGCAATATTCGCAAAGGGTGGCTTTTATTTACAAATGTTCTGAATTGTTAAACAGTGGCCGAATAACGCTAAAGGCTACAAGATTTACTGACTCATAAAAATATTAATAACATATGAAAAAACTTTATTTTACGTACATCTCCCCACAGCCGTCCCTAGCGACGTGGACCTCGGGCTTATGAAAAATTGAACGGGACCAGATTTTTTCTTATGACAATATTTTCTTGTTTTATTTGTAGTACTCAATTAATACAAAAAACATTTGTAAGAAAATTTGTTATTTTTATTTGTGTTTTATTATCCTTTATTTGTACAGATGTCAAAGATAAATTTTCTAGGGGAAAATACTGACTGAGATTGTGAATGCGATGACTGTGAATGCGATGGTTGTGGGTTCGATTCCCACTTGTCACTCGTCGTCATTTAAAATGAAAATGACAGCAATAGGAATTCTCTTTTATTCAAAGTTTATACGGTGTTTTCAACGTAGAAATCTTCTCGCAACTATAGGTCTCTTTTGGGCTATAAAACAATAACAAAATATTATGTTTGATACAAAAAAGAGATATTAGAAGGTAGCGTAGTGTTTATAGAAATTAAAAAAAACACTATTTTTAGTGTTTTGATTCAGATCAATACATTAAAATAGTACATTTGTCCATCGTGGCCCAGTGGAATAGAGTTGATTGTAATTTCGCGTTTACAATCAACTCTATTAAATTGTTACGGGTTCCACCCCGATTACTAAAATTATACATTTTCATTTCTCCGTTCTCACAAGGCAAAGAGAATGTGTGGGTGCCTCCTTCACTCAGCATGCTTAGTCTCAAAATTGGGCAGATTCTAGAGAACGGAATATTTTGACACTTGGTTTTTTTAATAGATTTTTTTTATAATAAATGTCCTCGCTCTGGTAACAAGGTAAAAGCAGCGGCGGCAGCGGCGGTGATAAAGTTTCACCACTCACTTTTAACACAAGACATTAAAAAATCTGGTGAAAATGGGAAACGGAGTGTCTAAACACTTACTTCCCACTTACTTGCATGAAGCTATAAAAAAACAATCACTTATCATATATTTTTTGCTTATCTAGAATATTTCGAAATAGGTGCATTTTTACAACCAAAGCTATAAAGAGCTGTCACTTCGTTTTATAGTATTCAGATACTTGAATTCAAAGCGCGGAGTCATTTTTATATTATTTTTATTTATTCTTCTATAGTTGCGTATATACAAGAGAACCATATATATATATATATATATATATATATATATATATATATATATATATATATATATATATATATATATATATATATATAAGAATCGAGTTGAAACTACAGAACGGTAGTGGGGAACGGAGACACTTTCGCCGAAATTTTCGAGTTATTGCGCCTGTGTAGCATAGATTATATTGATAGTCCTTTCCCATAGTAGGAATAGAACTGTGTCTTCTACCGTCATGCTTACATTCAAACACTGAGCCACTGCGCCACGACGGCGCATATCGCACAAAAAAATTCTTTGCTCTAAACTGAAAATAAAAATACAAAAGAAAGATTATAAACTATATCTTAATTTTATGCAAGGCAAGTATGTAAAACTATAAAAAAATATATACTTTATACATTTTCTTTATATTCCAAAGATAACTTATATATTTCACCTTATTTTTCAGTGGATGCTAGTCGTGGCGCAGTTTCACAAACTGTGACTGTAAAACCGACTGGTTGTGGGTTCGATCCCCAATCGAGGAGATGAAATATTTACTTCAATTTATATTTCCATTTCTTTGCTCTGGTGTCGAGGCAAAGCGCGGCGTTGAGTTCTGCCACTCAACACGCAATGCCTCCAAAATTCGGCAGAAAGTGAGGAATGGAGTGTCTTAACACTAGGTTCCTTCTGCCTACCCTGCTGTGTGCGGGATATAGCGTGAAGCTAATTTAATTTATTTAATTAATTTATTTATTTTTCAGTGTATGTCAATTTTACAGATAAAATGAATATCACAGATACTACTTTCGTTTAACGATGATTGAAACTTTCTAGGGATAAGGGACAATAAAATCTACGAAACCAGACCAGATACAATATTACAGTAAATAGAATTAACCTAGTGTTAAGACATTTCGTTCCAAATGCACCGGTCAATTTTCGAGATATTGCGTGTTTATTGGCGGACCTCAACGCCGCGCTTTCACTACTTACCAGAGCGAGGAATTGCGCCATAAGGAATACTAGATATAATATAAAAACGTAATATTGTATTATAAATCGTATGAAATAAATGTATACATCAATTTCTTTATAATTTCAAACCAAATTCGAAGTAACTAAGATAATTTAATTTATATTCGTACATTTGAGCTTACTTACAAAGTTAGCGTTAACTTTAAATTAAGTTAACTGTACTATACCTACCCATCGAGATCGTATGAGGGTTGGGGATGATTTAGTACGGGATCTAAATTGATAAATTTTATACAATAACAAACTATTATTTGCTTTCTATTTCTCTCGTGGTATTTTACATTTGACATTTGTCAGCTTAATTTTTCTTATATAAAGAAAATCTAGAGGCAAAACTCTCCTTTTTTTACTTTCTGTTTCAATTCATAACAATGTGCTTTGAAAGGTATTAGGTTCTAGTTTTACATGTACCTTTTTTTAATTTCTTTCTGTATCCCGTACGTATAGCAGGATAAGTAGATGAAACCAGAGAACCTAGTGTTAAGGCACTTATTAAGGTACTTCCATCCCTTTCGGGACTCAATCCCGCGATTTACCTACAGAGTGAGGAAATGAACATATAAAACATTTCATTTCCCCAAGTAGGAATCGAACCTACAACCGTCGCGTTTATAGACATATCGTATCGTACGTATTATTAGTTAAGTGCTTTTGTTGATGGCTTAAACGTTTCTAGCGGCTGTGATATCTTTTGTCTAAGTTATTAATATAGGGTATTAATGTGAATCACAAAATGCAATAAAGAATATATATGATTATTAATAATGTTTTTTTAGCTTAACGCCGTATCCCACATGTCGGTCGAGGGTCCATCATACTCGCACGACCATACCACATTATAACAAATATTAAATATTATTCAACTTAAAACGATTAGGTTATTTTTTACTTTAGGATATTTATTACAGTATTTTGATATTTAGATCAACATACTTAAAGGTAAAATAATAAAAAATGTACTTCAAGTTATATCCCGCACACAGCGGGGTAGGCAGAGGGAACCTAGTGTTAAGACACTCCGTTCTCCACTTTTCCGTGTTGAGTGTTGAGTGGCGGAACTCAACGCCGCGCTGGCGCGTTTTGTACGACCACAGCGAAGAAATGAAATGAATGAATAAAATGTAAATAAATATTTCACTTCCTCGAGTATCAATCGCATCGAACCCACAACCAGCCGATTTTACAGTCACACTTTGTGCCCTTGCACCAAAACTGGCCTTACACACAAAACAATAAAGATTATATTTTTGGCTATTCACCATATATAAATAGCATAAAATACATACAATTTAGTATCTTCATAACAAAAATAACACTGTTTAAAGTTTCTTGTTTGTAATACATTTAATACTAACTAAAAGAATGTATGCTAAAAATATAAAATTAATTAAATACAAAATTACTGCCAAGTTTCGCTTTTGTTGATCTAACCAGTCTCGTTAATGATGAGTGTGAAAGGCGGAGGAGAAAGGGGTCAATTGTCAGTCGAGCCCACTCGATTTTTAGGTCGAAGTGATACTCGCTCAAGAGAGTGGAGCTCGATTTGTTTCCTACTAATTCTATTTTCGCTATTTCATAGGATTTTTTCATAAAATTCGTGTTTGAATGTCCGTTTTGAATGTATGGAAAGGTTGTTTTAGTAATTAATGTATGTATGAAATTATGTAGGCAGCCGTAGCGCGGGGGCGCAAAGTGTGACTGTAAAATCGACTGGTCGTGAGTTCGATCCCCACTCGAGGAAATGAAATATTTATTTACATTTTATTTTTATTTCTACACTCAGGTGTCGAGGCAAAGACCGCCACTTCGGCCACTCAACACGCCTAGCATTCAGAACCCGGCGGTAAGTGAGGAGGTGAGTGTATGAAATTATATGTAAAATTTTATTTATATTATTTTATAATCAAATTTTTATTTTAGTATTAAACACAATAAATAAAGTGATAAACGAGATATTACCGGAACTTAAAATCTGAACTATAATAAAATAGTAAAAAAATGTCTGTATATTGAATATTTTTACGAAAAAAAATATATTCAGGGTAGTATAAAAATAGTCGCAGAACATGAATGGATGATCATTATTGTCTCTCTGTTTGTCTGCACACGTAAATCTTCTGAACTAGGAGTGGGAGTTGAATGAAACTTTTTCGTTATGTAACTATTAGGTCTCGAATTTAGGAACTAGGCTATATAAAAAACAACCGTAGAGATCTACCTAAAAATACGAAATAGTTAAATGCATTCTTAGCAAAACTTTTTAACCTATAAAAATTGAAGGTGTGTTACATCTGATAAATAATTATAACAGACCAGCTAAACTAAGAAATAATGTAACGTCGCCTTTGTGGCAAATGATTAACATGATATACAAAAATAAAACATCCGCAATAATAAACGAGGTTCCTAGGTTCCCTCTGCCTACCCTGATTGGTAGATACGGCGTGAAGCTAAAAAAAACATAATAATATTAATAAATATAATCAGCATAAATTTTTCCCTTTATTTCCACCAGTTAACGTTTATACTATCCTCTTAGGTTGTACGTGACCTCCTCCAGTATCATCGATATTGTGCTTTTGAATATTAATCAAAGCTTTCCATTACCTCTCTTAATCTTAGATGCAATATATTATCATATAATGCTATTACTATTAAATAAAACATAAAGTATGATATATCGCGTATAACTTGTTCAATTGAAATTAAGTTTTTAAACCTACGGTTTTAAATACCTGGTAAAGTCTCGTAACTATGGTCTGTACTGTTTTTTTTTTTCAGTTTATGCGTAGTGTTAAGACACTCCGTAACGCATTTTCCGCTATATTCTAGAGGCATTTTATGTTGAGTGGCGGAACGCAATATTGTGCTTTGCCTTGAATTAAATACCTTAAGTATTCCATCTTCTCAAGTGGAAATCAAACCCACCTGTTGCGTTACGTCTTACTTTTGAGCCCCTGCGCCACGTCTAGCCTCCTTGTGATTGATGTATACAAAAATATTGCACAATATATTTATTTTAAAAAATATTTTGATAGCATAATAGAAAATCAAAGCAATCAGCTTTGATTTTCTATTATTATAATATAAAAACAGCAGAAAATCAAAGAAATATATGTTTAGCACCATTTTTATCATTCTTCCCCTCGATATACTTAACAAGTTTTTATTATATACCATTGCTGGTATAATATTTAAAAAAAATTATCACATCACTCATTCAGGATTGTTGAAACCTGAACAAGAGATATGTCCGTTGCAACGACATAATATGTTCATCTTTGCCCCGGGGGTTAAACATGTGACATCACATCTTTGTTTCTTCCTTTTAAAAATATTATAATTCGTTGTAAAAAAGTATTTTTCGCCATATAAACTACGCCCAGTGCTTTATTATCAATGGTGTAGTGAATTAGTGTCTTAACAAACCTAATTAACCGAGTAAAACAGTGAATTTATAATTCAAAGTGCAAATAACTTTTATTCGACCGTTAACAAATCATCAAGTCATTCTACGGCTAGTGCAAGCGATTTTCACGGTTCGGCATTACGCATAAAGACTACAACGTCGTGCGTGACCTTCCAGTGATGTATCATACGCTTTACGTCAGTGATTAGTTAATAGATGTGACATTGCTTTGTATCGATTCGATTTTGACTCTGGGAGGCTACTTAATAATTTTATTTATTTTGATTAATAGTTTTACTTGTTTGTATTTTTACTGAGATGCCACCTAAAAAGAATTCTCCAAACCTAAAGGATAAACTCACTATGCAAAGTACGGATACAAATCATAGCTCAGCAATCACGGATACGGATAATGAGGATGCAAATAATGTCACTAATAGACCAAGGGCCCGTAAGCGTCATCATGATGATGAAGTATCTGCTTTTATGCTTGAAATAAAAAAATCCTTTGAGACGTTTAAAAATCAACAAAATCTCATACAAGTTACGATTAGGGATATACAGAGTCAAAACAATATTATAATAAAATCCATGGATTTTATATCTAAGCAGTACGAGGAGATAAAGGATAAAATGACTAAATTGGAATCTGAAAAGCAGTCACATCTAGCCTACATACAGACCTTGGAGATGAAGGTAGAGAACCTCGAAAGATCACAAAAACATACCAGTGTCGAAATTAGAAACGTTCCTGTCCAAAATAACGAAACTAAAAATGACCTTCTCGCTTTAGTGAAAAATATTGGGGCCGCTACTAGTGTTAATATAGAGGATAATCAAATACGGGATGTGTTTCGACTGAATCAGAAGAATCGGGTCAACAAGGCCATAATAGCAGATTTTTCTTCTGTTCCTATAAAAGAAAAAATCTTAGCTTCTGTAAAAGCCTATAATCGCAATAATACTACAATTAAGTTAAATACCTCACATCTTAACCTAAATGGGGAACCCAAGCCAGTCTATATTAGCGAGTGTTTAACCCAAAAAGCAAGAAAAATTTTTCATTTGGCACGGGAATTTAGCAATAACAACGGCTACAAGTTTTGTTGGACAGCTCATGGAAAAGTATTTCTCCGTAAGACTATAGGTGGTCAGTCTTATCGTATCGACACTGAAAATGACCTGGGCCGTCTTCTGTCATCGCCTGAGCTGTGACTAGTTGTAACAACCGTGTTTATTATATTTTGCTTTAATTTTGATCTTTTGGAATATTTTTATATTATTTTTTTAATGATTACTCAGTATTTCTTCATAGGTAATTATAATTATCCATTTCTGAGCACTGTGTTTTTATCACTCACTCATAATACTCTTCAATATACCTTATTACTAAATACACAATCAATACATTGCATGGCCCATTTTTACTTATTTTTACTTACTTTATCAGAATACATTGCATCCAAACACAAGATATCAAAAAAGGTTCACTCGTATTTACCAAAGAAATGCCGCAACGGATTATCTGGTTATAATGTTTCCCTTAAATGATATATCTAATGACATCGATTCAGCTCAAGTATCCGAAGCCATGGTGTGTTCTCCGGAAGATCTGGGTAACCATATAAATATATCTCAGACTTCTCTAACTGTAATGCATACCAACATTCGTAGTATATCCTGTAACTTCGATGCATTTGCTGTTCTCCTCGAAAGAATTTGTATCAGGTTTGATATATTGATTCTTACTGAGTGTTGGCTTTCTGTAACAACTAATCCACCTTGTATCGATGGATACACTTCCTATTGCTCGGATTATCAGAACCAAAACGATGGTGTTATAATGTATATAAAAACAGTAATAAAGCATTCCATTATTAAATCAACACTATCTGATGCTAGTTCTCTTATCCTGAAATATAACAATGAATATGCTGTAGTAGCAGTATACCGATCACCATCTAACAGTAATATTAGTAAATTTTGTGATAGCCTTGATTTATGTTTGTCATCACTCAAGCATGTTAAATCCGTAGCTGTTATTGGTGATATAAATATTAATATCGCTCCAGATAGTGACGACGCAAATAGTGGTAAATATTTGGACATGATGGCTTTCCACGGTTTTTTAACCGCCCACAATTTTCCGACTCGTAACAAAAGCTGTATTGATCACGTAATGCTACGAACCAACAGATACGCAGCTACGTATATTCTCAACTCATATGTGACTGATCATGCGCCATTGGTTTTGTGCTTACTATGTAACATAAAGTGTCATAGGTCTAAAACTACCATTTCTAGAATAAACTATTCGTCGTTAATTCAATCTTTTTCTGAAATTGATTATACATGTGTACTTAACTCTACTGATGCCAATACAGCTGCTAGCCTCCTTACTGACATAATTTCTGAAGCCATAACTACTCACTCAAAACTTATTAAAGTCTCACATAGGAAGCGTCCAATCAAGCCATGGTTGACTCCGGGACTAGTACGATGTATAAGACACCGTGACAAATTGCACCAAAAAAGTAAGCGTGATCCTGCCAATGCGATACTCAGAGTTACTTACACCAGATACCGTAACTTTTGCACTAACTTGATAAAGAAAGTAAAGATTGCATATGAGAAAAGCGAATTTCTGAAATATAAAAATGATCTAAAAGGTACGTGGAATATAATAAATAAAATTACCTATTTTAAGCAGCCCTCTCCTTCTCCTACCCCCTTACTAGACCTACATAATAATCCTCATGTTTCTGTCAACATTATTAACGATTACTTTGCTGAAATTGGTGCGACATATGCTAATGCCATACTTGCTAAACGTCCTCACAATCTAAGTTCAGAAATAGCCTTCAAAAATCCTCATCCTTATACTTTAAATGAATCCATGGTACTTTACGACACTGATAATGATGAGATTAAGACTATCATCTCTAACTTAAAAGAAGATTCGGCTCCTGGCATTGACGGCATTCACACAGCAGTAATTAAAAAGGTCAGCGTTAGTATAACCCCTGTTCTTACGCATATATTTAATCTCTGCTTTTCAACCGGTGTTTTCCCGGATATTTTTAAAAGGGCTCTAATTCATCCCATTTACAAAACAGGTGACAGAAATAGTGTTAATAACTATCGACCTATATCGATTCTCCCAGTCCTTTCCAAGATCCTAGAAAAGCTACTAAATAAAAGATTGACACGTTATCTTCAACACCATAACATCCTTGCTGACAATCAATTTGGTTTCATTAAAAACAAATCCACGGAGGACGCTGCCTTGTTGCTTAGGGAAATTATAGCTAAGCATCTCGACAACAAATTTAAGGTTATCGGACTTTTCCTTGATTTATCTAAGGCATTCGACACTGTATCTATACCCATCTTACTTAACAAAATGGAATCTTTTGGCATACGTGGTATGGCTCTAGATATCTTTCGCTCGTATCTAACTAACCGCTCTCAGTATGTCAGAATTGATCAATTTGTAAGTGACAAAGCAGTTATTTCCTTTGGAGTTCCCCAGGGAAGTGTCCTGGGTCCCACTCTGTTTCTGTTATACGTTAATAGCTTATGTAATATGTCACTGCCCAACTGTAGAATGATCGCTTATGCAGACGACACTGTGTTGGTAATACATGGGAGAGAATGGGTTGAGGCTAAAAGCTATGCCGAGAATGCTATCAAATTAGTGACACAATGGTATAATTCCAACCTTTTGACTATCAATATTGACAAAACTAAATTTGTAGCTTTCTCTCACCGACTAAGCTCCCAACCGTCTTCCGATTTTACCATCAAAGCGCATACTTGCTCTCGACAGGATGACTGCAATTGTCTTAATCTTTCTCGCGCCTTCAATGTGAAATATTTGGGAGTTACTGTGGATTGCTGTTTGAGCTGGTCACTTCATATTGATAACATAGCCAACCGTTTACGTAAAATAATTCCGGTATTTAAAAAACTTAGAAATTCGGGTGATCCCCAAATCCTTCTCACGGTGTACTATGCTCTCGTACAAAGTCTTCTAAGCTATTGCATCGTTGTTTGGGGGGGCACCAGCAAACATACACTACTCTCCTTAGAACGTGCTCAAAGGGCTATTTTGAAAGTTATGCTGGGAAAACCTAGACGTTACAGTACGGATCTACTCTACCGTGAGACGTCTATTCTTTCAGTTAGGAAACTCTTCATAATGTTGGTGATACTTCGCAAGCATAAAAGTATTACTTTCAGGCCTACTTGCAAACGTAATAAGTCTGTGAAACCGCGTACTCCAGAACGAGATCCGCCCGCACTCAATTTTATATTATCAGCAGCCACATATACAATAAAATAAACAAAATTAGGTATATATATCCACTATCTTCTTTTAAATGCAAAAAAATTGTTACAACTTGGCTTCAAAATTTATCGTACATAGATACTGAGAATTTTCTTCTCGGCTAAATAAATATACACCCATATCATGGGCATACACACGCACTCCCACACACGCACACACACACACACACAGCAGCACATACACACATAGAAATATATATATTTAACGTGGTAATTACACTTTGTTCTTTGATTAATTGTATTATAAGTTGTTTGTTAGTTTGTTTTTGCTTTTGGCGATTTTAAAATATTGTATCGTTTTGTTTTTTTTTTTTTATTTTACTTTTTCATTTTTATATTTTTATAATATTTAACTTTTTTTCTTTTTTTTTTTTTTTATGGAAAAAACACGGCAAACGAGCGTGCGGGTCACCTGATGGTAAGTGACTACCGCCGCCCACGACCCCGTGCAACACCAGAGGAGCTACAGGTGCGTTGCCGGCCTTTAAGATGGGTTGGGCGCCGGGGCCCGGCATTACCTGATGCGAAACGCAGTGGCATTAAGCCACTACTTCACGCCGGTTTTAAATGCCGGGGGTGGTAATGATCCGGTCGAGTCTGCCCATGCGTGTTGCCATTGCTGGCGACGTGACTCTACCACACGTACTTTAGTCGCCTCTTACGACACCACCAGTACCAGGATGATCCTATTCTAGGCCGGGATCACACGGCAAAAAGTAACTGATAATTAAATGATTCAAATGTCTAAAATGTCATTAAAATTGTAAAGGGGCAAAGACGCTGGTAGCTGTGACACAGTTTATACTAGTACGGCTACCAACGCACACCTCTTGGTTTAAGAGGCAATTTGTTAAATTTAATTTGATGAATAAATATATTATTATTATTATTATTATTATTATTTTTACATTTCCCAGATAGCCAACTCATATTTCCGCAATGAATATGAATGAACTTTTACTTCAAAGAAGAAGTTTTTAGAACAAAATTCACGATGCATCCGAGTTGGCAGTCAATTTGCGTAAAAACTGAGAACTCTGGAACTGGGCTATGATAACAAGTTTCTTGTAATAAAAAAAAAATCTCATAAAAAAAATTATATTGCTAGAAAATCATTGCTTCGGATTTTTTTATAAAAATAATTTTTTTTTTTACATAAGAATTTAGAATATCTATTACAATATAAATTGAAAAAAGATTTATTATAAAGAATATAAATTTATAAATATCGTTTCCTTTACTCGAAGCGTAAATGCTCTTCAATAAATTCTGTGGTGTAAATAGTTCTAAATATTAATGAAGTTATTGCGTTTAAAATTATTTTAGATTACATACTAAGCGGCCATTAGTTAATGATATTCAAAACATTAGTACTAGTGCAACCTACTACAATTTTTGGTTATATTTCATTTTCCCGATCTGGTAGACCAAGTGCGGTGTTGAGATCCGTCCGTACACGAAATGAAGTGTCTCAGTGATCCCCTCTGCCTGAGTGAACAAGTAAAGAAGTGCGCGCGTAACGTTCGCTTAATATAAACGTAACGGGAAGTATAAAAAAAATCATTTTTGCGTCATTTGTTTTATATTCTTCTAATCCAATAAAAAATCCATTCCAAGACAGTTCATAAAGTAATCTAGACTTGTCATAAAATCACAAGTATCTCGTGAGATTGACCAAGAATCTAAAACATTTTTATTGGTGGTATAAGTTTCAATGAGTCATTTATATGTGAGGTTTCCAAGTTTGTGGGAAATAAATTATGTTAGTACAGTCCTTTGGATCAATATTCACATAATTATTATAATATAAGAAAATCTGCTAAGACTTGTTGGTAGGGTAGGCAGAGGGAACCTGGAGATCAATTGTTAAGACATTCCGTATCTATTAAGACACTTCCGTGCTTCATTTTCCATCGACTTCTGGAGAGATACGTTGTTGAGTAGCGGAACTCAACGCCATGCTTTGCCTCATTACCAGCGAGGAAATTAAAATATGAAATTTCTCATTTCCTCGAGTGGATATGGTATCCATAAACTTTTTCATTTACAGATACACGCTTGAGCCCCTGTCGGACTACTAGCCCTTCGCAATCTAATATTATATTTAGAGTATATTTATTATCATCATCATCAGCTTATCCTCGTCTACAACTGAACATAAGCCTCTTAAATGGCATGCCACTGAGCTCGATCTTCAGGTCTTTGCATCCAGCCGTTGCCAGCTTCTTTGCGAATGTCATCACCCCATATAGCTGGTGAACGTCTTACAGTACGCTTTCCGAAGCGTGGTCTCCACGCGTCCTAGAACGCGTTTGAAGCGTTCAATTTACTATATAACTATATTTTTATATATTTTTTATAAATCTTAACTTACATTCTAAATATCGCAGATTTAAATCGCAATATGTATCTAAATAGTCTCCAGTATAAAAGTAATTTGAACAAAATGCGGGCGACGAGCTAAAGGGTATTATCTTTCAGTCATTAGTTAAACATAAAATTCGTATGAGCAGCACTAGCTCAGAGCACGAGCAAAGGATTTTTTAATATCACAAGTCACTTTGTTCACATATTCGTCTTTTACGTACATTTTAATGTTGAAAGCCGTTGCTTTTTTATACTGTAAATAAAATTAATATTTAAGTTTTCTTTAAATTAATATTCTAAGACTTTGAAGTCTTTCGTAGCAAGTACATTGAGTAATATTTTCGAAATTATGAATTTTTGGTAAGTTTACCGATTAAAAATTAAAAAATTTTGTACTCGATATAAATAAATACTTAAAAAAAATTATATTTTATTCCCTCGATTGGAAATCGAATCTGCAATTGTCGTGTTTAAAATCAAATCCTTGTGCCATTACGCCACTATGGCCTCACACATAAGTAAATAAATATTTTTTTGATTATTTACTTTATTTACCACTTGCTTTACTCATCAGTTTTCCTTAGCAGACCTATCCAAACCGGTGATAGCTTAATGTAATTCGATAAATTCGATAAAAAATATCAAAAAAATATTTGAATATTGAATTTGAACAAACTGGTGTAGTTTGTTCAAATTCAATATTCTTCAGCTTCAAGTTTCAATACAAGCATCGAACATGGGACTTATCTCCACATATGTAAATGTCAGCCAAAAAGTCCAAAGAATTATTTGAACAAAATATAACCAAAAAATATATTATGAATGTAAACAAGTAAGATTCATCCATCTTTATTCGAGCCAGGTCCGGTTAGTATAATAGCATTAGGAATTTTATAGAGCGCAGGAAGCTATATATCTTGACTATCTGCGATATATGGCCACTGTTCAGTTTGCTATGTTGTTGTAATACGTGAAATTAGTCAGGATTCTGGCTAAATGATGGAGGGGGTGTCCTAGGTAGTTCATAATATAGTCAAATGGTTTATTATATGAAATTATATAATATTGATATTTTATTGGGAGAATTAGGCTTTTTTTAAATTGATTTATAAAACCTACGTGTCTTATTAGGATATATGGTGTGTTCTGTTGTCGAGTTATTTTTTGTTTTAACTTCACACTGTATAAATTGTAACAGAGTAGGTAGAGAAAACTCAGTGTCAAGACACTACATTCAGTTACCGCCCGAAGTATGCCATTCTGCATGCAAAGTCCGAATTCGATCATTACACGTGAAGTGATAGAACTCGACGCCATATCACGTCTTATCTAGGAAATAAAAAAGATAGGTAAAACGGTTGAAACTACTGCCAGATACTGTTTCACTGTATCACAACGCCCGCGCTCACGCTGTATCCCGCATACAGCAGGGTAGGCTGAGGGAACCTAGTTAAAGAAACTCCGTTCTCCGCTTTCTGCCGAATTCTGGAGGCATTGCGTGTTAAGTTGTTTTTGCCGTGTGATCCCGGCTTAGAATAGGATCATCCTGGAACTGGTGGTGTCGTAAGAGGCGACTAAAGTACGTGTGGTAGAGTCACGTCGCCAGCAATGGCAACATGCATGGGCAGACTCGACCGGATCATTACCACCCCCGGCATTTAAAACCGGCGTTTAGTAGTGGCTTTATGCCATTGCGTTTCGCATTGGGTAATGCCGGGCTCCGGCACCCACCCCCACCCCTCCTTGGAATATGATAGCGGACCTCAAATACAAATTACCCCAGGAGGGTACCAGCTCCTCCGGTGCTGGAGAATCCCTCCCTGAGTGTTCATACTCAGGCCGCCCTTCGAATTCTGGGGAGGGCAAAGTTCCGCGCTATAGACAGGGCAAACGAGACGTACGCTCCACGGCAACCCCTTCCACGCTCAACGTGGACTTTTGCAATATCAGGGGTCTACATTCCAACCTGAATGCCGTCCACCACCATCTCGAGACGGCACGGCCGGCCTTGTTTTTCCTGACGGAGACTCAAATTGCCCGACCGAGCGACACAGCCTATCTCCAATACCCCGGCTACAAAATAGAACATAACTTTATACCTCATGCCGGGGTCGCTGTGTTCGTAAGGGAGGACCTAAGTTTCCGTCGTCTTACCCATTTTGAAGGTCGGGACCTGTCTACCATCTGGCTCCGTGTTGACTCGGACGATCGTGCCCGAGTCTACGCATGCCTTTACAGGTCCCACAGTGGTAATGCAGAAACGGATCGGCTCATGGAGCACATTCAATCGGCTATCGACGATATGCTCTCACAGGTCCCCTCCGCTGAGGTCGTGATACTTGGCGATTTTAATGCGCACAATGCCAGTTGGCTTGGATCACGCACCACCGACCACGCGGGGAGGGCTGCATTTGACCTTGCTACGGCGAACGGACTGTCCCAATTGGTTGAGTCGCCTACGCGACTCCCGGACGTGGACAATCATAATGCCTCTTTATTGGACCTTCTGCTGACTTCACATCCGGAACAGTACCAGGTTGTCGTCGATGCCCCTTTGGGGTCTTCTGACCACTGCCTGGTACGGAGTGTTGTGCCCATTAAGCGCGGCAGCTGCAGATCACCCGCAACTCGTCGCGTCTGGCACTAC
Organism: Heliconius sara; assembly: GCA_917862395.2. Taxonomy (NCBI): domain Eukaryota; kingdom Metazoa; phylum Arthropoda; class Insecta; order Lepidoptera; family Nymphalidae; genus Heliconius; species Heliconius sara. Next base: position 2,685,773 of record OU860783.2, on the reverse strand, counting down.
AAGTCAGCAGATTGGGATGGGATGCGTACTTTTTACTCATCTTATCCCTGGGGGCCGGTTTGCTTCTCTTCTGATGATCCTAGTACCTGTGCCGCTGCCGTTGCCGACGTGGTTCTACAGGGCATGGAACTTTATATTCCTAGCACTGTAGTGCCAATCGGTGGCAAATCACAGCCTTGGTTTGATACGTCTTGTAAGCTTGCTGCCTCTAGCAAACGCGAGGCATATCAAATCTGGGTTGAGGCACTGGCTACTAAGGATCCGGAGGTGAAAACCTCAAAAAGAAAGTACAACCGAGCCTCTAGGTTCTTTAAGCGGCAAATTGCCAGAGCAAGGTCCGAGCATATCGCCAAAATTGGCGAGAAGCTTGGGAGCTACCCGTCCGGAACTCATCAGTTCTGGGCGCTCTCAAAGGCGGCACTTGGCAACTTTAGCCAGCCTTCGCTTCCGCCATTACGCACGGGAAATGACATCTTGGTCCATACGGCAAAGGAGAAAGCCGATCTCCTGGGCGCTCTCTTTGCCTCAAACTCGACTTTGGATGACCAAGGAACAACGCCGCCGACCATCCCGCGGTGCCAGAGCTCAATGCCTGAGGTTAAGTTTAACCAAACCGCTGTTAGACGAGCTCTGTCCTCTTTGGACATCCACAAGTCGAGCGGGCCAGATGGCATCTCTCCCTTAGTGCTCCGTTCTTGTGCTCCTGAGCTGACACCGGTGCTAACGCGTTTGTTTCGGCACTCATACTCAGTCGGCGTAGTCCCAGACTCATGGAAGAGCGCTCTTATCCACCCGATCCCAAAGAAAGGCGATGGGTCCGATCCATCTAACTACAGGCCTATTGCTATCACCTCCCTGCTCTCAAAAGTCATGGAGAGCATTATTAATAGCCAGCTCTTGGTTTATCTAGAGGATCACCGATTGATTAACGACCGACAATATGGCTTCCGCCATGGTCGCTCAACCGGTGATCTTCTAGTTTACCTAACCCACCGTTGGGCTGCGGCTATTGAAAGCAAGGGAGAGGGCCTGGCAGTTAGTTTGGACATGGCGAAGGCCTTTGATCGAGTGTGGCATGGGGCGCTCCTGGCCAAACTTCCATCCTATGGGCTTCCCGAGAATTTATGCAAGTGGATTGCCAGCTTTCTCACTGGGCGCAGCATCAGGGTCGCTGTCGACGGTTTTTGCTCCAACCATATGCCCGTGAACGCTGGTGTTCCCCAAGGCTGCGTGCTGTCCCCTACGCTGTTTCTTCTGCATATCAATGACATGTTAGATGATTCTAGTATTCATTGCTATGCAGATGATAGCACGGTGGACGCTGTTTACTCCGGCCGAGCAAGTCTTTCTCGGGAAAACGCTGAACAGTGCCGAAATAAACTTGTGTCTTCTGTTGAGGCGTCCCTCGACAATGTTTCCTCATGGGGTGAAAGGAACTTAGTTCAGTTTAACCCCCTAAAGACACAAGTTTGCGCGTTAACCACAAAAAAAATCCCATTTATCGTATCACCAGTCTTTCAAAACACTCCCCTTACAGCCGCGCCCAGTATCAGTGTATTGGGCCTTAATGTTTCAAGTGACTGCCAATATCGCGATCATCTGGAAAGCAAGGCCAAGTTGGCCTCGAAGAAACTGGGGGTCATCAACAGAGCGAGACGGTACTTCACGCCAAAACACCGATTGGCCCTATATAGGGCCCAGGTTCGGCCTCATATGGAGTACTGTTCTCATCTCTGGGCCGGTGCACCCCAGTATCAGCTTGAACCATTTGATCGCATACAACGGAGATCCATTCGAATCATTGGGGACCCAATGACCTGTGAAAGGCTTGACACTTTGGCTTTGCGTAGAGACGTCTCCTCGCTGTGCGTTCTCTACCGCATTTATCATGGGGAGTGTTCTGAAGAACTGTTTGACCTGTTACCTGCCGCCGAATTTTCTAACCGCACAGTACGTCACAAGTTAAAATATCATCCACACCACCTGGATACGTGGCAATCTACTACTGTGCGGTTTCGTAGGAACTTCCTTCCACGCGCCACAGAACTGTGGAATGGCCTACCCGCGGCAGTGTTTCCAGGTCGATATGACATGGGTACCTTCAAAAAGCGCGTCTATCTCCACCTTAAAGGCCGGCAACGCACCTGTAGCTCCTCTGGTGTTGCACGGGGCCGTGGGCGGCGGTAATCACTTACCATCAGGTGACCCGAACGCTCGTTTGCCTTGTCCTTTTCCATAAAAAAAAAAAAAAAAAATAAGTGGCACAACTCAACGCCGCGCTTTGCCTCGACATTAGGGCGAAGAAATAGAAATATAAACTTAAGCAAATATTTCATCTCCCCCAGTGGGGATCGAATCCACAACCAGTCGCTTTTACAGTCACATATTATGCCGCTGCGCCACGACCGGCCTCAATTTTTTTATTGTTAATTTGCAGACTAAATTAAAATGAACGAATATAAAATATGGAAATTTCTTTCCCATTTAAAATAATACGTTTATATACTTTATAACATTACTTTACTCACGTCTATTTTAGGCAATTGAAATCGTTCTCGTAAATAATAAATTTCTGTGAAACAGAGAAATGAAATGGAGTTATCTTTATTTCCTTTGGTCATATAAAATATAATGAAATAATAAAATTTTAAAGGCAATTAGCTCTGTGTTAGTTTAAAAATTCTAACATTTGTAGCCAGTTATAGCGAATTAGAAATGAACAGAAAGTGGGGAACGGCATGTCTTAACAGTAGAAAACTAAATAGTTTATATTTTAATTTTTTCGCTCTGAAATCGGGGTAAAACGCGGCGTTAAGTTCTGCCACTCAACACGTAATACCGCCACAATTTGACGGGCCTTCTCTTTAATGTGCGGGATACAGCTGAAAAAAAATTATATAAAATTATAAATCAATACTTCGTGCTATTATTGTTTTAAATATATGAATTTCTCTGAAATCTGTCCAAGACATTACGTTGAGTTATTAACTCAAGGTGTAACTCAACACCGCGCTTTATCATGTCCCCAAATAACAAAAATCGAATACAAATTCATCACGACGACAGCTTCTTCCTTTTATTATTAAGGCTAGATGCAGGTTATATTATAAGTACAGTATTACGGTAGGCTTCACCACTGCGTGTTTATACTTGTTAATTGGTATACCAAATGCACTTACAAACTAGGCCACAAAAATATTTTCATATATATTTCTCTAGTGCTTGTTTATAACTTAAAAAAAATATACATAAAAATCATAATTTATATAGCACATGTCTATATTTTTATAATTTTATTTAATTGAGATCATATACGTATATATTATATCTATACTAATATAATTAAGCGAAAGAGTTTGTTTGTTAGCTTAAACGCTAAGATCTCTGGAACTACTGATCGGATTTACATTTTTTTTGATTTGTATGAAAGCTGCATTTTTATTCTTAGTTAAATAATGTGAAAACAATTATAATGAACATCATCGAATTCCTTTAAGCCCGTGCAAATATAGTTGAATATATGTAAGTATATTGTAGCATTTTGTGACAAAAAATAATTCAAAAATTCGAAGGTGATGTTTCACCGGTTTTTATTTGACGAAGACATTGAAATTTACGAGTAAAGGTTCAGTCCAGAATCAAGTAAATTTTGTAAAGATAATCTCTGGTCTTTAAAGCATGTAATTTGGACGTATACTTTCCGAGAAGATGTGAAATTAAAATAATTCAATACTCTGGTTACGGCCGCAAGCCAAGGCTCGAGTTCCGCGGGGGCGCCCTTGCCGCCGATGACATTCTTTCGCATTCATTCACGTAGTACTTGCACTTTCTCAAATTTATGAAAATTCGTTTTTCTAAAATTAATATATTTGTAATTGAACTTATATAATCCATCTGTAGTATGTGGGCGAGGCCGCGAATGGACTGCTAGTATGTTATGTGAGTAGGACATTAATTCAATAACGGTGGTAAATATTGAAATTAAATATTGAAGTTTAAGTAATTATTTAAAACATAAAAATCACGTTACTTATCTAGATAAATTTTCTAGATAAATTCTTTTTTAGGGTTCCGTATCTAAAGGGTATAACGGGTATCCTACTACTAAGACTTCCCTGTCTGTCTGTCTATCGATAAATAAGTTATTATTATTAACCTAATAACAGATTGTAATAGACCAGGTGACAGATGGATACACATATAAAATACAAAAAAAATATTTAAGGGTACTTCCATATTAGAAATTTTTTTTTTTTCGTTTCTGCAAATTGTTTTTGCAATTGTTTGTTTTGCAGACAACAGTACGGAACACTGCGTATAAGAGTCCAACTCGCACTTGGCCGGTTTTCCTCACTTTTGACTCAATTCATATAATAAAACCAGTCATAGTTTTTCCATCAACAATCCCGCATAGCTATAGATAAATAATCAGGCGATCTGTCATTCTCAAATATTCAGGTCTCAAGGGACGGGGTAACAAATTGGGAGCCGTTCTCGATGCTCGATACGCAACCAATAAATTTCACATACTACAACTAGGCAAAGTTCAATGGAGAAACAAAATGTTATAAATAAAAATAACTTATTTATGACGCGATAGACCTAAATTTACCGAGTAAGCCGAATGAAAACAAGAATATGGTGTTTTCTAGAATTAAGAATTTATACATAAACACATTAATATGGCGATTTTTGCTATTGTACGGTGAAAACTTTCACACTTTTTGCCTAATTTTGAGATTGCGTTTAGAGTAACGGAACTCAACGTCGCGGTTTACCTTGCTATTAGAGTGAAAACATCAAAGTAAATCATAATTTATATCGAACCCACAACCGTCGCGCTTACACTTCGACACGCCAAGACCTCCTCTAATATTAGTAAACGAGATTCTTACTAAATTATTCTATAACAAAATATTATACGACAAATTATTAAATACATTTTGTATCCAATCAAGGCAGCGATGTTAGTAAGTTAAGGGTAAAAATATATACATTTTTTGCTATCTGTGATTTTAGATAAGGCTAATCAAATATTCATATTATAAAACGCGGCGTTGAATACCGCCACTCAACTATGCATTGTCTTGAATTAATGAAAAAAAATTTTTTTTGGAAACTTTTAAAACATATAAAACGTTCAACGAACTGTTTTTCGATTTTTTTTTAGAAGATTCTAACTGTTCGATACGAACATTTAAATCTCTTAAAAAAAATCTTAACAGTAAAAAAAATATTTTAATTACAACATTGTTTGGTCAGACTGAGAGTGATACCACCGCCATACAAACGCTCCACATCAACGTACTTAAAACGCCTACGAAAGGAAATATTTCATAAAAACACAGTGTTAATTAACATAATTGGGTACTTTAGCCTCCGCTGTGCTCCAACTAGCGTTTGTTCGTCTTTATCAAAATACTAGACAATTATAACGAGAGTATAGTACAAGTGTATGTTTATATGAATCTAATTAGAGCGATTCTCGATTATTATAATATTTCTGAAACCGTCGGCGCGGGGGTATAAGAGTGTGACTGTGTTGTTGATTCGATTTCCACTGGAAACAAGGCAAAGCGTGGCGTTGAGTTCCACTGACTCAACACGCAATGCCTCGAAAACTTCGGTGGAAAGTGATTAATGGAGTGTCTTAATATTAGGTTCCCTCTACTTACCCTGCTGTATGCTTGATACAGCACGAAGCTGATTTATTCATTTAAAACGAAAGTACGGGTGTAGAGTATATGTTTTTATGAATCTAATAAATGTGTTTTTTTTTTATTATTGCCTCGGAGGCCGTTGGCGCAGTGGCACAAGCGTGTGACTGACGCGAAGTTATGGGTTCGATTCCCACTGGGATTGAATTATTATTTATTAATGTTTTCATTTCTTCGTTCTAGTAACATTGGCAAAAATTGAGGAGCGGAGTGTCTTAACAATTCCTTCCTGTTTGTCCTGTTTCCCTCAGTGTTTCCCTTAGCCTATAGTATATTTGATGTCACTAATATGTCATTTCAGTTAATTTGAAACAAGGAACTAGTTTAGTATTTAAATTATAACGAGAATATAGTACAAGTACACGTTTATATGAATCTAATTAGTGCGATTCTCGATTATTGTCTACGAGGCCGTCGGCGCATTGGCAGCGTGGCAGCGTGAACGCGAGTTGTGGGTTCGATTCCCACTGGGACTTGAACGTTTTCATTTCTTCGCTCTGGTCGGCATCGAAACATTGGCAAAGAGCGGGTAATGGAGTGTCTTAACAGTAGTTTCCCTCAGCCTACATACTATAATATTAGATATCACTAATATGCCATTTCAGTAAATTTGAAATAAGGAACTGGTTTGGTATTGAAATTTGTCAGCTTTATATATTTTTCAGAGAGCTGTTGTAGGGCCATTGTTCTCTCTCCGCGTGAATAAACGACTTTTTTTTGTTGAGTTCAACTCCGCCAAATAAATGAAAATAATTTAAATATAATTATTACTTCTGTTTTTATTCTGTTTATTATTCTTTCTTTAGGGGGAGACCTCGGTTGACCTTCGAAAACACAATTTCAAAGATTATGAAGGATAGTGGACGAGGCGAAAGAGGTATGTAGAGACCGCAGCGTTTGGCGATCCGTTCCCTCTGACTACGCCGATAGGGATAAAGCGTGAATCCACAACGACTGAATTTAGAGTTAAATGCAATCCCCCGAAGGCGACGCTTTAGTCGTTATTAGAAATATATAGAAACGATTCTTTTCCCGCCCATTATAGACTTTGCATATTACTTGTTACGTAGTTTACACAAAAATATTTATAGATAAATAAAACTCTTCCGTTAATGAGTGACTTACAGGCAACAAAAAGACGAAATTTCTGGACTTTTCTTCAGATTTACACTGTTACACTGTATCCTGCACACAGCAGGGTAGGCAAAGGGAACCTAGTGCTAAGACACTCCATTCCCCATTTCAGAGTCACGTCAATTAGTATTCTAAAGGCATTGCGCGTTGAGTGGCGAAGCGGAGAAAAAAAAAATCAATTTCACACTGTATATCACACACAGCAGATAAATATCTTATTTCATCGAGTGGGACTCGAACCTACAAATGAACTTAGAAAATTATAATTTTGCATTCAACTAAAAGAGTATAGGGGAGGAATACAAGAAAATTTTTCGAAGGCCCTACAAAAAAACGGTATTTTCTATTTTACGTTTGACAGCCCACGAAAGCAAAGTTGCAAGTGATAACTTTCATATCGTAATTTGAATTGAACCCACTACCATCACGCATCTTGTTGGTTGACTCAACCGCACCAATTCGTAAATAGCAAATGTAATAAGCTAAAAATTAATATGCTCCATAAAGTATATGATGGCTAATAACTACAAGATATTAAAGTTATTACTAAGCGCAGCGGAATTTCCCAAAGGGATAACTGAACGCGCTTCAAAATGATACCATTTTTTTACTAAAGTCACTTTTTACTTTTTTCTTTAAATATTTCGATGAGATTTGTTTGTAAATTAAGATATTAAAAAATAATAAGAATGTTTTTATAAGTTAATATTTCTTTGTTCTTACAACCTGTCGACCGAAAGTATAAATTTATCTCGTCAAAATAACCGTTTTTAGGGTTTCGTATCTCAAAAAGAAAAAAATACGGAACCCTTGTAGAATCAAAAGTCCATTGACCTCAAGATTGCGTGTAGGTATCAAGCTTAAGTTATTGTATCATAATGTATATTTGAAGCCAGTAGTGGCGCAAGAGCACAATAGTGAAACTAAACGACGGTTGTGGGATCGATATACACTCGGGGAAAAGAGTTATAATTCAATAAAATTTTCAAGTCTTCGCACTGGCATCAAGGCAAAAGTTACGTGACTTAACACGAAATGCCTTGAAAAGGCGAAAAGTGGAAACGTAGTGTCTAGGACTAGGTTCCCTCTGCCTACACTAACATATGCGTGAAGCTGAAAAAAATAAATATTTAAATATATATATTTGTTAAAATTGAATTAAAGAGACCACTGTAGCGCAATGAAATGGCATATGACCGCTTACGCAATAGTTTGTGAGTTTGATTCCCACTCGAAGCAATTAATTATTTTTATTTCCACGCTCTGATGAAAAGTGAAATCTGAAAGTGACATACAGATATACTATCCAAGAGTGAAAATATTTATTTATTAATATTTTAATCTTAAGCTCTCCATTTTCTCTTTATATTGTTGTAAAGAAAAAATTGGAACCTAGGCATATTAGTATTTGTACAAAAGGAGCTTTTTATAAATAACGAGACGTTTTTAGTAGACAAAGTAAAAGTTCAAAGGGCTAAGAAGCTTATACATACATGATAATGTATCATAGTATAAGTTTATATATTATACATGGTGTTTATATATTATTTTTTTGCCTGCCTGTATTAAATAAATAAATAAATAAATAAATATTTAAAATAAATAAATAAATAAATAAATATTTTTTTGTTCACCTTCACGATGTATCCCGCAATAGCAGCCTGGGAACCTAATATTAAGGTACTCCGCTCCAATTCCCCCTTTTCGGAAAACTCTGGAGGCACTATGTGTTGAGTGGCGTAACTCAACGCCGCGTTTTGCTTGTTACCATAGTGAAGAAATGAGACTATTAAATATTTCATTTCCTCGAGTAGAAATAGAATCCACTACCACTAGGGCTTGTACCCTAAACCTAGTGGAATATATCTAACTAACTGAGGCTGAATGATGAAAAAGTAAGTAATAAGACCCACAATATGAATTGGAGTGGATGTTATTTGTAATAAATTGCTTTGTACAAAATAACTTATTATTTGTGATCCATCAACAATAAGTACCAGATAAAAAAAGTAAATTAGACCGTCGTGACGCAGCGGTAATTAATTATTTAACTTTTTGTCAATCATATCTCGAAAATTAGGCAGAAAGTGAGAAATAGGAGTGAAATGGAATAAAGTGGGTATCGAATCCCTCCTTTTATATATATGTTAATTTCCAGAATTGTACCCAAAACACGTTTAGTACTACACAAACACAACCACTCATTGATTAAGTCTAAGAATCTCCTTTGTTTTGAGTCATTAGCAAAATTACGTCAATACGATTTTTGTCACAAATATAATTAATCGAATATACTTCTTTCAAACAATTTATTTTCCAAGAGAAGCTTGTTATTTTATAAGGAAAATGCTGGATTGGTACTTTAACTTAACGATATTAACGATGTTTACTAAATATAATAAAAATATATAATTTATGTTTCTATTTTGTCGTTTCCGTATAAGATAATTAGACGACGACGTCATGGTGTCCAGGATTATAAGCACGGTGATTGTGGATTCGACTCCTAATTAGGGGAATAAAATGTTTTCATTTCCTTAGTAAGAACAAAGAAAGAAAAAGTACAACGTGGATTTACGTGGAGAACGAACTGCCTAAGAAGTTCTCTTTGTCTGTGCTATATGCTGGATAAGGAAGGCGATCACAAATCAAAAGATAAAATTGTGCTACAGATATTATTATTTACAATAGTAAAGAGTAACATAGATATCCGTAAAGAGGTCATCACAGCGGTACAGTATCGGATTGTGGGTTCAATTCCTACTTTGGGTAATAAAAGCAAAGCAGGGCGTTAAGCTCCACCAATGAACATGGAGTGGTTAAAGTGAAGTGCCTGCCTGTATAGCCTTGCTTGCTTTTATTCAGGCAGGTAAGTGCAGGTGCTATAGGTACTATACAGCGTGAAACGATTTTTTTTTTAATTTACATTGTATTCCGTGTATAATGTAGGCCGAATATGAATCTAATGATAAGATACTCCCTTTCTCACCAAAATCTTGAGATTTTACTTGTTGAATAGGTAGTTAACAAAGCGAGGATAAGAAATTACTAAATAATACTAATACTCCCACGAGTGGGAATCGAACCTACAACCGTCACACCTACAATTACACGTTTTGTGTCCCAACGCCACCGTGATTTACATACATAAAGATAAGCAAAAAAATATCGTTTTAATATAAAACATTGCTTCAGCCTCTTTTCACTTTGATTCATTAAAAAATAATAAACTTGCAAAAGCAAAAGTTTCATTAAAATTTATTTAGACGAATGCGTTATTCATACTGCCACACAAAACTTAATAGGCAGTGTAAAGAAAAGAGGGCCTTGACCGTAAAATGTCATCTAACACGTACATATGCATGTACGAGTGGCTTCATATTTCTGTCACACGCCGTAATAATTTTCTATTATATTATATTATTTGTATGGGATTTTTTTATATATTATGTATTATGCAATGCCACCATAATTCTGTGGAAAAAGGAGAACGGAGTGTCTTAACACTAAGTTCCATCTGCCTATACAGTTAAGTGTGAGATACATTGTGAAACAGATGTGAATATTATTTAAGGTCAGTTGTGGCGCAAGTGTATAAACGTTTGACTGTAAACGGGATAAGTTGTGGGTTCGATTACCGCTCGAGGAAATGATATATTTAATATTTTCATTTCTATGTTTTGGTGTCAACCCAGCGCGACGTTGAGTTCCGCCACTTAACACACAATGCCTCAAGAATGTGGCGGAAAATGAAGGAAGAAAAAAGATAGGTAGGTACGCATTATATTCATTCTCTCATTTTATTTATAATACATGTAGAGAGAAGGTGAAAAGTGGAGTAACTCACCACTAAAATGAGAGAGTGAATAAAAATAAAACATATATAATTATATAAAAAATATTAATTATGTGATATAGTATTTCTAATCTTATTTTTACAGAGAGTGGAAGCTTAATAAAAACATTCTAATTTTATTATTTTTTTTGTAATAAGGATAGTTTTTAACGACGTTAAATTCCGCCAATATCATTAGATACTTTAATCGTGTCAATGTGTGATATAATGATTAAATAATAGTAATATTTCTGTGTTGTTCAGAAATTTTATATTTTTCCATAATATTGAATCAGTTATCTACATATTACTTGAATAATAACATAAAATTATTTATATTATTTTTTTATTTATATAATTTTCAATAATTCACTTTTAATGAGCTTTTATAGGTGTTTTTATTCAGATATTGTGAATTTTTTTATTCTTTTACATATCAGATTAAGTGATAGGAAAACAAAACCACGAAGAAAAACTTGATTTACTTCACTGTTTTTGGAAGAAATTTTTAAATTTAATGTAATAACTCAAATTAACGTAAACATATTATGTTACAATAATCCTATTCTTGTGAAAAAATTGTTTACTATTTAACTAGTTTGAAACCGTCATGGCGCAATTTGGAAATGGAGACTGTAAACGCGATTGTAAGTTCGATCCCCACTCAGGGAATCTATTATACTTAATATATTTTCACAATCGCGCCAAAAAAAAAACGAAACGCGGCGTTGACTTCCGCCACTCAACGTGCCATGTCTGGAAAATACGCGAAAAGTGGGTAACAACGTGTTTTAGATTCCTATTTTTGTAATTAGTTATTTTGATATACGTATAATAATGATCAAAGCTTTATTAATTCAATATCAGGGATATATTGTTGTACACATATAAAGACCTTTTTAATATAATATTCAATTAATATAAGACGGCCTACTTATAAATTAAAATCTATACATAGGATGGAAATCGATGTGCTTATAAATATTTTAACTACTTTACAGGTGTGACCAACAAATGATTAAATTCGAGACTTAACAATTTCAAAGTAAATTTGTATTTATATATATTTTTTATATATTAGTTTAGTATTTTAATAAATTTTGCAGCTTTCGCCAACTATCTTCTAAATTAGATTTTTTACTTGTTTATTAATTTATTTACTTTCTTTTAAGGAACAACTCGATAACAAAAAAATACCTACACATTTACTATACTGTTATATAATAGTAATTTTCTCATTTAATTTCAAATCAACTTACAATGTCTTAGTAAGATCTTATATTACAATGTCTTGTTTTCAAGTCTCATTTAGCTTAAGTAGAATTAGTAGGTAAACGGTCTAGAACTTCAATAATGAAATGAAGAAACTTTTATAGCGCTTTTACGATTTTTTAGTTTAACCCATTTCTATAGTGAATTTAGAAAACAGTTTCCCAGTTTAATATATCTGTATTTGTATAGAAATTTTCATAATATTTTTTAATGATATGAAATTGAGATATAACGAATTCTTTCTATCTTTCATTCTATCATCATTGCTGACTTTGTCAGTCTTACGTAAGATATCGCTTTTGATTAGATCTTTACGTTACTATGAATAAAATTAGGGTCCTTCAACATTTCATTTACTTCATTTCCTTAACAAAAAAATATCTAAAATAAAAGTAAATCTAATTTTTCTTATCTCTTTCTAAAATATAAATATAAGTTCAACCAAAACCTACCTCCCCATGATTTATGAACCCATGTCGATGTGCCAATTCATCTGCACGGCCATCGGGCACTAGTATCGCGAACTGATCGTGGTACAGCGGAACACACAAGTCCAGAACCCCCAGGAGCACGACCAAGTAAATTGGTGGCATAACGCAGGTCGATCATTGCACTTCATTCAACTATTAATAATATAATAATCATTACGTAATTTTTTTCTATATGGAATACACACGCGAAAATTTGTCTATATTTTTTTTATGGATTTTGGTACACATCCACCCCTTACGGTGGGTGAGGAAGGACTGAAACCGCGTGACTGGTTGTGTTCCTTCTGGTTTACGTGCGCATGCGTTTTAGTTGGCGCCCTTTCTTTATATTATAATGTATCAATTGAGTTATGTATGTACTATCCATGTATATGAAATTAATTGAGACAATATATGTGTTGTGACAACATCTATATCGTGTTTTTGAAGCCAGTCGTGGCGCAGTGGCATAAAGTGTGACTTTAAAACCGTCGACTGGCTGTGGGTTCGATCCCCACTCGAGGAGATGAAATATTTACTTAAATTTATATTTCCGTTTCTTCGTTCTGGTGTCGAAGAAAAAGAGTGGCGTTGAGTTCTGCCACTCAACACGCAATGCCTCCAGAATTCAGCAGAAAGTGGGGAACGGAGTGCATTATGACACTAGGTTCCCTCTGTCTACCCTGCTGTGTGCGGGATATAGCGTGGAGCTGATTTTAATATTTGTTTTTGTTTTTGTTGATTATGATGTTAAAATCCTATATAAAAAAATCAGCTTCATGTTACAGTGTGATACATCGGTATAAATCCCAAACTTCAGGTAGGCAGAGGGAACCTAGTGTTCCCGTTCGCCACTCTGTTCCCCATAACTGAATATATATGATTTTTTGTTATATACGTTAATTATTTTTTTTCCTTTTCTCCGTAGGTTAAAGGTTAAAATTTCAATTTCTAGAGCTCGATTAACAGTGTAAATTAACTAATAATTAAAATATTCCCTTATACTTTAAGACATAACGTACATATTAACATCTTCTTAGACCTCTCAGTGTGAAACATAATTAAATAATTATAATAACTAAAACTTCATTTTTATTTCATTTTACTCTACGATTTAATAAAAAATATTACTAACTAATTTCATGAATTAGCAAATAATACCTAACTAACGTGGTAAACCCGACTTTCCGCCCAATTTTTGAGACATTGTGTGTTGAGTGGTGGAACTAAACGCCACGCTGTGTTTCCCAGAGTGGGAAAATGAAAACAAATAAAAACTTTCATATCCCCTAGTGAGGATCAAACTCATAACTATCGCAATAAAAGACGCTATCCTACTCCACCACGACGACTGAAATTTTTACTGAAACACAAAAAAATAAAGAATAGTTACCTTATTCTCTGACATCTTATTGGTCGAATCGGCTCAGTAAAGCCCAAATTCCTGGCATGTCATTCCTGGATTTCACCAAGTATTTATCAATTATTCATTCAAGAAGACGTGGTGCTGCGAACAGCTCGTAAGCCGTACGTATGTGTGTACGTCACCTTGCATATCGGCAAACTGTAAACAGCTTACGTTGTATAAGCTTTTTATGTTCTTATAATTTTTAATGTTCTAGTTTTATTATTTTTGTTATTCTGTTTTTTGTAGCCTCACGCTGCATCCCAGATTGTAGGCAAAAGGAACCTGGAAAGATAATGTTAAGACATTTCGCTTTACCATTCCGTTCCCCACTGTCCCACTATGAATTCTGGAGGTAGAGTGTTGAGTGGTAGAACTCAATGCTGCAAGTTTGTAAATTTAGGATTTAGTAATATAGGCATTTTGTTTAATTTTTTAAAATATTTTTTCGTTCTGTATTCAACAGTTTCTGCAGCGCTTGCGATGATTATTAAGATTTTAGTAGGGATCCTCAAATTTTTCTAATAAGTATAGATAATTTACTAGAAAATGTCAAAAACAATATGTTTATTCAATAAAAAAACACATACAAATCTTTTCTATTTATGATAATAGTGAAGCTAAACAATTCTAAAACCTCCCCCTTGAAACGAAAAAAATTGTTGGCTAAAAAAGATAACGTTTGAAAATATAAAAATCGCTACAATTGCAAGAGGTTTCTGAATAACTTATAAGTAGGTCTCGACACAACTTTTGAGCTGTCTATATAACTTTAACTTTTCGTACTTAAAGTTCAAAGTGAAAAACAAATAAGACATTTCAATATTTCATCCGTAAAAACTACTACTACTATGCTAAAATCATCTAAAAATGTAAATATATTAAGGACACTTAACCTGTTGCATAATATATATATATATATATATATATATATATATATATATATATATAATATATATATATATATATATATATATATATATATATATATATATATATATATATATATATATATATATATATATATATATATATATATATATTATGCAACATAATATATATAGATAGACAAAATACCAAGTGGAATTTTTTGTAGCTTCACGCTCTATCCCGCTCTATCGCGTATTGAATAGCGAAGCTCAACCCCGCATTTTGTGCATCGACACCAAAATGAAGAAATGGTAATATAAATTTAAATAAATATTTCATTTCCTCGAGTGGGAATCGAACCCACAACATACAGCCGCATTTGTAGTCACACTTCGTGCCATTGTGCCACGACTGGGTTTAATTATATATAATAAAATATTTTGTTCTACAATTTCCGCTTATTTAATAGATTTTACATACGCGAACCTTTGATGCCACGCTTTAACGATCCAGAACAACAATGTGGGACTCAAGTAGTTGGAAGAGTTTTCAAGATACTCCTCCAAAGAAGGATCAAATATACAACACCTAAGCTCTACAATAGAGTAAAATAATTAATTGGTTGTTTACCAATGATATAATCGAAAGAGGTTCTCAATTCGACGGCTATATTTTTAATGTTAAAATTTAATAATTTCACCAAGTAGTTCGACTTTAAATTTTATTTTTCATTTCACGGGATTTAACCTACAGTGGATCTGTACATTTTTTAGGGCTCCGTATGTCAAAACGAAGAAACAGAACTCTTATAAGATCACTTTGTTGTATGTTAATAAAAAGCATTTACTTGGAGATAGAGATGTCAAGCTGAAATTAATATCAAATATTCAGGTCTATAGTTTACAGTTTGTAAACTGTACTGCACAGAAGAGATCTAGCTTCTAAGTCAACGTAATAGAAAAGTACGAGCATTGCATAGTATTTGCTGCATTTTATTTTAATTAATTTTAAAAAAAAATGAGTGCATCCGTAAGTCTATGTACTTATGTCAACTTTTATAAGTTGTACTTTCCGTTGACCTACAATCCCGAGATGAGATTGGTACGGAGTTCCTACTAGAGGAGTCCAACTCGCTTTTGACCCGTGATTTTTTTTGCAATTTGCAATGCAAAAAGTGTGTTAGGAAAATATCAAAATATTATATGAATAAATAAAATTATTCTTTATTCAAATAGACAGTTACAAGCACATTTGAATCGTCGAAGGCACATATAAAAAAAGCTACCACCGATTCTGAAGGCAATTCTTCTGAGAAGAGCAAGAAACTCTCACTCGAACTCTTGCTTTTTTTTCATTAAAAAGTTGGTATAAATTAATTATTACATAAAGTGACAACCTGCATGACTTTCAATAGATATTAATTCCATATATCCTTATCACGTAAATATTCTTGAACAGTGTAATAAGCTTTACTTGTTAGTATTTTTTTACTTGTTTACAAAAAAAAATATTACAATCTTTTAAGACTGGTAGTTGAAAAATTCATAAAAACCTCCGCACGAGACAGCAATAGATGTCAGAATTTTTTATCCTTTTGTATTTACTCTTCATTCTGTGGTTCACCTAAAATACATTTTTGATGTAGACTCGGTATACTCTATACGCAAATGACTCCTAGTATTCGAGAATCGGGTCTATTTCGTATCTGTAGCCGATGTATTCGATTTATCTTGCATTTTTTTTGCAAAATGCAAAATAGTGAATTCTTTTATGTAATACTATTCGTCATTTGCAACTTTTATGCGTGCACTTTAGAGTAAAGCGGAAAAATTAATGTTTTCCTTCTTTTCTTAATGCTCTCCGACAGTCGCTAATCTACCTAAAAGCCGTATTCTATATAACTGAAAATATTAAATCAATCAATCAAATCAATCAATTGCTTACCAAACACGGACAACGTACATAGGTATTTAGTTTTTCTGGACGTCAAGTAACCTATCACCGATTATATAAAGATTATATAAAGTATCTTGACCTGACCTGATGAGCACGGGTACCACAGGTATAAGTAGGAAACGGATTGTTTTAACAATAAATTCCATAATATGCAAGCAAAACTGAGAACATGATTTTTTCAAACAATTTTTTTTATATGAGAATAACTAAAAATGATAATAATAAAAAATCGTCACCATAAAACAAAATCCTAATTGCCTTACATAATCGAATTAACTGTAATCTGAAGAAATCGTTAATAATTTCGTTCCAATATCAAGCTGAATAATAGGAGACTTACGCTTCGCGTTTCAACGACAGCTTAATTAATATAATTTTCGTTAGTGTCAGTGGGTTAGAAATGCATTCATAGCCAGGTGATATCTCGCGACGTAATTGTATTCAGATGAGACGGCTGTTTGTCGGTATGTATTAATTCACGTACAGTAGATATATGATGTAGGATATTATATTCAAATTTTAATTAATTGGGTAAAATTTAATCTGGTAAGATCTTTATTGTTATTTAAAATTTTAGAAAATTCGACAGCAGGTAACTGTTTTACCTGTTACCTGCTGCTGATTTTTGTACACCACGTGACACAATACGGCAAAAAATTAAATAATATCCACACCATCTTGACACTTACATTCCAAAAGAGCGTGAGGAACTTTATGGTGGAGAAAGCTCCATCTTAATGGCAGGCGACGCACCTGTAGCTCCTCTGGTATTATATGGGGTCGTGGGCGGCGGCTTACCATCAGATACCCATGCTCTCGTTTGTTTTTTGCCTTGTCCTTTCCTTACAAATAAAAAATTGTATTATTTTTAAACAGAAAATATATTTTTCCGATTCACGTCGATTTACACTTTAAAGATCCAACTCTGTGCTTTCTAGAGCAAAATTAACGCTGTGTGCTCTGTGTTTTCTAGAGCCAAATTAAATTTAAGATCACTCAAGGACAACAATACTAGTAGAGCACTCTGATTACTCGATATAGTTCTAATACTCACACATTTAAAGCAGTCGAGTAGGCACAAGTACTTATGCTCATGCACTCAAAAGTGTTCCAGGAAGCAATAGTATTATCGCTCACTCATTCAAAGGACGCACCAGGGCCAGCGCACACTCACTCAAAAGCACTGAAGGAAGCACCAGAACTGATGCACATTCACTCAAACCACTGAAGGAAGCACCAGTTGTAATACCACACTCACCCAAAGCACTGAATCAAGCACCAGTACTAGTGCACCATCACTTAAAATATTATACAAGCATTCACTTATACATTCTCAAATTTCACTTTTGCTAGTTATATTACAAAATACTTACATATATACAGCGACATCATTGAATCCACAGCTAAAAAGTGACTAAAAGGATTCCCATTATATAAAATATCCAAACCTCTCGAATATAACTCCATATATTTCGATAATGACTCGTATTCAACTCAACAATACACTTTCTTCGCTAAAGCCGACCATTCAAGGAGGTGCCTTATTCAAGATCTTCAAATAAAACGGGAAAGGCTCTATCGCAATTCATTATAATACCGTTGAAATAAATCTATTGTGATTTTGATCCATTATATTCTCATTTACTTTAAATCTGGATAACAATACTGTCACGTTCTAATTAAACTGATTCATCGATTTTAATTATATACCTTTATTTTCACGGGATTAAGAATTATTCGTATGTTTATTTGGTTTTACTTTATTTTGTATGAAACATTCAAGTGTGTGTGTGTTTCTTTTTCGTTATATCTTGCACACAAAAGGGTAGGCAGAGGGAATCTAGTGTTAGGACACTCCGTTCCCCATTTGTGAAATTGTGATAGTAAAGTGTAATATTGAAGTCAAAACTATCTATACTTATATAGTAAAGCGGAAGAGTTTGTTAGCTTGTTAAGAGCAGGAGATTAAGAGATCTCTAGATCAATCTACTGGTCCGATTTTTTTTTGTTTTATATGAAAGCGATATTCTTCAGGAGTAGCTTAAATAACGAAATAACAATAATAATGAACGCCATCGAATTGCTTTAAGCGCGAGCGCTGCAAAAATGGTAAAATATATGTCAGCATAATGTATAACAAAAATATTTTTATTAGTTCTTAAAAAAAATTACGACCTCGTACATCTATCTCTTATAAATAAGTCACAGTAAGGCATTATATGACAAAAATAATAGAAAATTGAACTTACAAGCGAAAGTTATTCCATCATCAAATAAATTTTATTAAGATAAGCTTTGGCTTTTCTTGTATTTCATTTGGACGTATATTTTTCGAGAAAATGTAAAATTAAAATAATTCAACGCTCTGTTTATGGCCGCAAACCTAGGCTTGAGTCCTGCGGGGGACGCTCTTTTCATTCTCAGAATTATGAAAATAATGTTGTTCATGTTTGTATGTATGTAAAGTATTCTATGTAGTATACGGGCGAAGCCGCGAGCAGGCCGCTAGTATTATTTATTTCCATGATGTCCTGCAGGACAGTGTTGCAACGCTATTAAAATTTAAAAACGTTTCTTCTGACGGAGGCTCTCTTAAAATCTTTACAATCTCAAATTCACTACATCAGATATTAAGATAACTTATAAAAACTTCCAATTTTTGTAATAAAACTAGGAAAGGAAAGTTGACGTTTCCATCAAATGTATCGAATTGAAATATCTACATATTTTTAAAGCACTCCAGTTAGGAACGTAGAGAGTTATCATAGTTCGAATAGACAAACTATGTAAAACATTGGATATATCACTCAATATAAAAAGTTAACAAAGTTAAAAAAATATATAGTTAAACTCTTTTTTAATATACCAAATTGAGGCCGTCGTGGTGCAATAGTTATAGAGCAAGATTACAAATGTGATAGTTGTAAGTTCAAGACAAAGCTAGAAGAATGAATGACTCTTGAAATCCGCTACTCATAATGTCTCAAATTTAAAAAAAAACTACATAAATACTAAACTCTACGTTTTTTTTAATATTTCTTTAAGATAGCAAAAAATTTATACAATTTACTAATAAAAAGCAATAATCTCAACTAAAATGAACTCACCAACAATTTACATACATATTCTCATAGCACCGACGCTAATAGCGCGAAAAATTTCATTGGCCACACGAAAATCTCTTTTTCCACGCAACTTGGCCCTCTGGGGGCATATTTCGTTATTTAAGCAAAACAACTGGCCCCCTGAAGGCATACTGAGATTTAAGAGGGGCCTGACTTATGCCCCCTAAGGCTAGATTCAATTAGTTGACGCGTTTTTTACTATTTCTAGTTATTATTCTTTACTTTTTAGTTAAGTTATTTTTTTATTAGCGAATTTCGTTGTAGTCTTTTTATATTAATATAATTGAACTGTGTTAATATATAATAAATTAACTTTACAGTTTCTCTTTAAATAAATCATTTATTTTAATTTGATGAAAACTTTTATAATAATTGAAACAATGCCATGTTATTTTTTATTATTTACTACTAATATTTTGAAATTTATTTAAAATTAATCTTTTTACACGAATATAAATTCAAATGGTTTATTTAGCTTCATGTAATATGTCCAGGACATTGCAGGTACAGGGAACCTGGGTACCTAGTGTTAAGACACATCGTTCCCATTAAGACACTTCCGTTGATCACTTTTTACCGAATTCTGAAGGCGATTGGTGTTAAGTGGCGGTACTAAACGCTGCGCTTTGTCCCGTTACCAGAGTGAGAAAAATGAAAATATAAAATGTTTCATTTTTTCGAATGGAAATACAATTCACCACCTCTGCTTTCACAGTCGTACGCTTGTTTGGGACCATGTACTATGACTGGGTTGAAATGTTTAAATAATAAAAAATTATTTATTCTATATGAGGCCAGTCGTGGCGCAGTGGGACGAAGTGTGACTGTAAAACCGACTGGTTGTGGGTTCGATCCCCACTCGAGGAGGTCAAATATTTACTTAAATTTATATTTCCATTTCTTCGCTTTGGTGTCGAGGCTAAGCGCGGCGTTGAGTTCTGCCTCTCAACACGCAATGCCTCCAGAATTCGGCAGAAAGTGGGGAACGTATTGTCTTAACACTGGATTCCCTCTGCCTACCCTGCTGTGTGCGGGATACAGCGTGAAGCTGATTTTTTGATTATATATTTATTCTTTTTTCGTACTTATTTATTTAAGATATTTCGAAGATACTTCGAAGGTTCTTAGATAAATTATCAAAAGTGAAAAATTGCTATTGTATAGCTCTCTTAAACTACTTAAAAGGGCAGTTTTAATTTTTTGTTCTTGCAATTTTTTTTATTGTTTATGGCTTTATAAACATGTATGTAATCGAAAACTACACTAAATGGTGGTTAAATTTTTAATTATTTACAATTTTTCACTTTCCATACCTTACCTAGGGACCGTCGATATATTTAAGACTAGATAATATTATTGTATTCATTTTATATATTGTTATGGTTGTTTGTGGATCGGTGCATATCTAGTACCAATATAATATAAATACAAAATTAAAGTGGAAGAACTCTTAATTGAATCAACAATTTCTAAGCTATGTCACTGTTCGTTTTATTGGAGGCAAGATTAACGGGCATGCTTCGTCCTAAGAACTTTATTGCATCATAAAACCGCTATATAAATCCGACCATTAAGCGGACACAGTTTAAATTGACCAGAAAAAGGCGATGTCATGGCGTTTACCACCTTAAAAAGAAGTTGCCTTGTAAAAAACAATGTAATATTGTAGTAAAATAATAGTGTCATTATGTCAATCATAATTTCGTCAGTTTAGATAAGCAGTTTGTGAGGTTAATCTGTACTTAATTCTCAGTTTTACGCTGTATCCCACACATAGCAGGGTAGGCAGAAGGAACCTACTGTTAAGACACTCCGTTCCCATTAAGAAATTCTGTTCCCTATTTGCGCCTAATACTCGACGTATTACGTGTTGAGTGGCAAAACTATTAAATTAAATTATATAAATTTCAATCTTCCAAGTGGGAATGATTATATTTAAACCTACGACTGTCGTATTAACTCTTCCCACCGTTTGCCCAAATTACAAGACATTGTTGAAGACATGTTGAATATCTAAGCTCAACCCCGCGTTTTGACTTCTTACCAAAAACGAGGAAATGAAAATTCATTCATTTCATTCATTCCCCCGAGTAAGAATGGAATCCTCGACCGTTGTATTTACAGCCAGATGCTGTACCATGCCGCTGTGCTTACTTAATCTTCACTAGTTAAAACAGTCATGAAAAAAACCAAATTAATAGTTAGCTTCCATACAATAAATCTTATTCTTTTAACAAAACTTATAAAAATTTGATCGTAGCGGGATTAGAACCAACACCTCGTGCAACCTCGTGAACCAACAAGTGGGGCGGGACACCTCACTAGGTTCATATCTCTAAAAATTTCCTAAAATTACCTAAAATTCCTAACTATGGAATAACACATATAAAACAAACTAAACCTTAGTCTCCAATAATTCCATATTCACACCACACGATAAAGAACCACACCCATAGAAAACTCCCTCAATCGTGCCCTCCCTCAATTTCGCGGTCCGTTAGACCACATTAGGCCGCGGGTAACGAAAATATTAGCTATTGCGATTGCCAAAGTCAGTGTCATCAGTGACACACACCGTGGAAAATGTTGTTAGCAGCCAAATTTGAATATCGACCAATCAACGCTCGACTGGCAAGTGGGATGATCCTATAACAATTCAATTACAACGGTTTACCGGCGGGCGACGGCAGGTGTCGGGAGCATTTTTTGTACTATTTTTTTTTGTGTGTGTTTGTGTGTGTGTGTGTTTTTTAATGTTTTTTTTTTGGTGTTTCGTAGTAGGATGATGTTTATGTACGTTTTTAATATGATTAACATGAGCGGTTACGGCTGTGCGTGCGTCTATACTATACTAGGGGGGGGGCGCGACTTCGCCCGCTTTTGCACCCTTAGGCGTAAATTAAAAAAAACTACGAAACACGTGTTCAATAAAATATTTTTAATAGTCTGAATTTAAATTTTTATAACAATCGGTGGCGATTTAAAGATTTTTCCATATAAGCTTTCAACCCCTTATTTGAACCCTTAGGAGGTGACTTCTATTGTGGAGGTGGATTCTAATTCTTCAGTTTTTAGCTTCACGCTGTATCTCGTACATAGCACGGTAGGCAGAAGGAACCTAGGAATCTAGTCTTAAGCGCTCCGTACCCATTGATACACTTCCTTTCTCTAATTTCCGAATTCTACAGGCATTGCGTATTAAGTGACGAAACTAAACTCTGCGCTTTGACTCGTTACGAGAGCAAGGAAATGAAAATATTGAATATTTCATTTCAATGACTTATACTAATATACCAATAAGCTCAATAGTTTGTTAGGAGCTTCTTGATTTCAATATAAAAAAAAACACTTTTTCTGTTTTGGATAATATATTTATTGAGAAAGGAATTCATTAATTCAATATTCTCAAATGTGTTTAAATTTATTTTTTTTATGAAGGAATTATATATTTCATTATGACAAGTCAAAATATAATTTTATTAGAAAACCAATTGGTTGAAGTTGTTACTACAATTTTAAATATATCATTTCTTGTTAAAGTTTTTTATTAAAAAAATTAAAAAAAAAAGGGAATCCTATAGTTATTTAGTAACCTAATAAATAACTATAGGATTCCGATGATTGATTTTTTAGTATTCTTCTATAATCTCAAAGGACTCAATGCTTTTTACGTTTCGACTGTGTACTAACTTTCTGTCAGAAAGAATTAAATAGAACTAATGATACATAAAGCAAGTCTCTTCTTTGTTGGGAAAAACAAGTATTACAATTTGCGTTGTAAAACATCAACAGTAGCAAACAAATACTATCATAGCCCCATTAACTACATTTTATTAAATTATTTAAATTGTTATCTTAAATTTTTTTACTAATTTATATATTAGTGAGGCCAATCGTGGCGCAGCGACACAAAGTGTGACTGTAAAACCGACTGGCTGTGAGTTCGATTCCCACTCGAAAAGATGAAATATTTACTTAAATTTTATTTCTATTCCTTTGCTCTGGTGTCTGGCGTTCAGTTCTGCGACCCAGCATGCAATGCCTCTAGAGTTCGGCAGAAAGTGGGGAACAGAGTGACTTGACATTACTACCCTGCTGTGTGCGGGATACAACGTGAAGCTAATTTAATTTATTTTTTAATTTATATATTAAATGAAAATATTTATGAACAGCAGACCAAACGAAATGAACAAAAATAGTTAAAATCATTCTACACAATTAAAAAAATTCACGCATTCCATCTAAAACTCTATCAATTGCCATCGCATTCGTCGATGCTAACTCGTTATTTTCCAATTCTTGTAAAAGCCAATCAAATTTAACTGTGCCCACGAGTAAATGTCAATAAAGCTTATAACGTGAGATACTCATACGATTCGCTGGTGGGATGGAATGTATTTTTTATTAGGGTTGTGTACCCCTGCATCTAGGCATTTATGGCATTATCGAATTGTCGATATGCAAGTTGATAATTGCCATGTAGGTTCGATGTTGAGTTTTGTTTTTTGGTTAGGATTTTTCGTTTTAACTTTGTATTTACCTAGAGTCCGTCATAGCGCAGCGGCACACCAAATGTCTCAGTTAACGTAAGCGTGACTGTTTTTGGTTCAGTTCCCATTCGAAGAAATCGATTATTTCCAAGATCTGGTAACGAGAAAAAGCGCGATATTGTGTGTGTTTTACGTTCAATATTTTATATAAGCGCTTAATAGGTTAGTATGCGAATGACGTATAAAACATTTAGTATCAGTATATCACAGATTAAAATTAATTGCCTATACACGGATGCATGTCTGCTATAACCCGTTGTTATAATGGATTAAAAGATTGACAAAATAATAAAACAAAACAAGTCGAGCGTGAATCAGACTAGTCCAGAGTGCTCCGTACTAATTTCGCGATTAAAGGTCAACGGGAAGTACTTATTATAAATTGACAAACATCAATTTTCAGTCGTATGCGCTCATTTTATATGAAATGAACTACAAATATAAGTTTGTGATAATTTTGTTAACTTATAAATTTAACACCATTTAACTGACCAATGGACAGACGGACAACATCAACGGATGTGATCCTTAAAGGTAACTTTAAAATTATACTAGAATCTTTCAATTCGATGAAAACGTGAAAGTATTAAACTTGAAAGATACTGAAAGGTAAAAACATGACTTGTTGATAAAATGTTAGAACTTAAAAGATGGAAAAACGTATCTATATTTAATCGAAAAAGGTCCATATTATATATATAATCAACTTAACAACGTGTCCGTGCGGCGTCGTCCGCTTCTTCTTTATCTAATATTATTTAGTATATGTGTATTTAGAGAAAATCGGATGATTATTTTAGTATCGGCGGAAAGTGGAGAACAGAGTGTCTAAACAATATAAATAGGCATAAAATAGTATCGTTATCTGTATTAAATATTTAGAGTCTTAATTTGAATTAAAAAAAAATTAGAAAAACTGATAAACTCGCTCTACAGCTAAACTTCAAACGGCAGAAAAACGTAGCCAGTTTTAAAACTAACCTGAATAAAAACAAAATGTCCCAATCTAAATAAAAAAAAAATGTTTTTATTTAGTGTTGTTTTCATCACATTCGTTGCGTTCGAGTGACGTCCATCCGTCAATATTGATGTCTGCCATTGTGTCCTAAGAACATTTGATTTTATAGAAAAGCCGTTGCAGAATTTTAACTATTTTAAATATTTTAATATGAATTCTCTGGGGAACGGAGTGTCTTAACACTAGGTTCCGTCTGCCTACTCTGCTGTGAAGCTGATTTTAATATCAGTTCCCTTATTGTATAACACTACCGTACAATCTCCTGCTTGTGTTTTCCATACAACGTTATGCCCATTGGCGAAGTGATTAGTGGCACGCTCGAAACGCTGTAAATTAAGAACAGAACAGAACAGACATACACGTAAATGCGACAATGGTGGCTTCAATTGCCACTTAGAGGAGTGATTAGTTTAATTTCTTGCTTTGGTATCAAGACAAAACTCGGCGTTGAGTTCTGTACACAATGTCTCGAAAACACGACGGAGAGCGTAGAACGAAATATCTTAACTTTAAATTCTCTCTGACTACACTACGGATACGAATACAATGTGAAGCTGATAAAAGCACATTAGAATACACGGTATCTTTTGTCATAATTTTCACAAGACCAATCCGGGGTGGACATGGATTCCTTATGCCAGACAGAATCTAGTTTGACGGTATTTCAATCTCCGTTTACATCAGTACCAAATTCAGGTGGAAACAGACGGGTGGCGAAACGGGCGGACTTTGTGTTATCAGAGTAGGGAAACTAAAATATTTTAGTCTCAAGCAGGAATCGAATACACATCCATTTTCTTTACGGTTAGATAACGTTCCAATGCGTCATGGTGGACTTAAATACGTCAGCCACAAATTAAATGTTTTATATTGTAACAATTTTATATTGTCATTTCCATGATACTCTATGATAGAGTCGTCCATTCGAAACTCTCCTATTAACTACACCCTATAATTGCTTTATAAAATATAAAAAACAAACTGTCATATGTTATGTATTTTCTAAACCAGAGTCAGCAAAAATTTGTTATAACTAATGTTATTTATTTTTATGAACTTTTGGATTTTAATTAGTAGTGTTTCTAAAAACTAGCTAAGCGCGAGTCGCATTTTGACAGTCACATTTTGTGCCCCTGCGCCGCGACCGATCGCACTATATATTGATATGACTATCTGCGAGATATAAATATCGGCCATTGTAGCTCAGTAGAATAGCATGTGATTATAGTAAAAATGTTGAGGCACATTTTTTCACCTTCCTTCCTAATTCAGAGAAGACATTGCTACTTTACATACAAGTGGGAACCCATCATATAGTTGGCATGGGTCTGGTTAAATACTTCCTAACTACAAAACTGTTTATGAAATATGGCGTGTTGAAAGGCGGAACTCAACGCCGTGCTTACTCTTGTTTACCAGAGCAAAGAAATTTAAATACATACATTTATATTGTACTTATTGTCTCATGCTTGAAGTCAATGACATCAAATTCACAGATTAATTTCCAAGAAAAAAAAACCAGTTTGTCTTCGGTCAAAGAACTAATTCAATATCATCCCCACTCGGTTTCAAATGAAATTCTTAAGTAAATTATTCTGACTTAAATTAATAAATTCGAACGCTTTCATTTTAGTTGCAATACAACGAAAATACTTGCACAATATGCAATATAGTGAAGAGGAGTGAGAGTGGCTACTCATACGTTATTTAAGTTCAAAGATATTAATGATTTATTTTTCGTAACGTATATATTATGTAACGAAAATATTAAATATTTCATTTCCTCGAGTAGGATTCGAATCCACCTAACCTGGCTATTGGCTGTAAACATATTCAGTGGGTTCGATGCTTATTCGACAGAATTCGTACTTTTCGCTCTGATAGACAAAGTGCAACGTTGAGTTACGCCACTATTAAGTCGAAGTCGCGCTTAAAGCCAGATCGCCGCCATAATGCAACCAGTACGTCCTAATTGAGGAAATTGAAGAACAAAGGAGAACATTCACTACTTCCTAATATACGACGAAATCATCCCCAACATGATAGTGAGGTGAATTACAATATATTTTTTTAATGTGAAACTTCTCTAGGTTAAATTATGATTAGAGTAGTGTTTTTCATAATTCAACTTTTTGAACTCCATCTTAGTGTTTATATCTTTAACTTTGTATGACTATTTTGAACGAACTAATAGTATTGAAAATCTAAATATTATTCATTCAATTAGACATTTCTTTACAGGCTCATTTCTCACAGAAAGCAAATAAAGAATAATTTTTATTTCTTTTCTAACGAAAAACATTAGAATTACCAATAAGATCTTCACCAAAAGGAGACTGTAAATAAAAACTACTATTGTATGTTTTTATGTAGCTAAATAAATGTTTATGTCCATTTCTATGGCCACCATAATGATTTATTTATGAAGATGAAAGAAATTTTAACTGTAGTGCGGATTGGCTTTTATATTATGTTTTTTATGTACTTATAATTTTTACTTGAAAAAATTATTAAATCAGCTTCACGCTGTATCCCGCACACAGCAGGGTAGGCAGAACCTAGTATTAAGGCACACTGTTCCCTACTTTCCGTTGAGTTCTGGAGGCATTGCGTGTTGGGTGGCGGAACTCAACGCTGCCCTTTGCCTTGACTCTAGAGCGAAGAAATTAATATAAATGTAAGTAAAATTTTGTCCTCTTGAGTGGGGACCGAATCTACAACCAGTACCACGACTGGCCTGGTACTTTTTACTTTTTTTATTTTATATTTTTCGGAGATCACACGTATGGCTCGATTATTTGATTCTTCAGTTTGCTACTCCTCTATTAAGAGATGCTGTAGAATAATCGAATACTGTAGTTTATGTATCCACACCAAAAATAAAAGAAAGAAAATCAATTATACTGGCAACCGGATTCCAAAAGATTATTCCAGAAAAATGACAAGGATAATGTGGAAAGTAGATAACTTCCAATTAAACCAAAATAACGATAAATCTATCTCTTCTATTAAATATCAAATAGAAAATTCAAAAAACATCGTTACCCTACACTTACTTTCAGATTAAATTCAATATAATGTATAGCACGAACAAAACGTTAATTCTCAAAGAGTCGAATGTATCATTCCTTCATCTTATCCCTCGAGGTCACAATAAAGGCGGGGTCTAAGAGTGATTTACTGGAAAGAGCTTAACGTTCCATATAAAAATCGGTGAACAATCACCCCTTTGCCCGTGTCATCTTAACTGTATAGATTTGTCTATCTCAAACGATAGAAGTAGAAGACCTCTTTTAATTTTTCCATGTTGGCGCAGTGGAACAGCGGACGATTGTAAGCGCGATGGTTGTGCTTTCATTTCCCACTCGGCGGAAGGTAGGCAACCTTGAGTATTTTTTTAGCTTCAGGATAGACAGAAGGAAGAAATATAAATTAAGGGAAATATTTCATCTTCTATATATATATATATATATATATATATATATATATATATATATATATATATTATTATTATTTTATTTTTTTCAAAAATTAATAAAAAAATATTGGATATGTTATTAAGGTACTATATTGTGTTATACTTAGTAATTTAATTTAATTATTAATTTAACTTATCTCAATTTCAGTATTTAAATATACTCAGAAGGAAAATGAATTTACAACCTCCAGTAGCTACTGCGATAGACTACCTTTAAGAGGATTATATTTAATGTTTCTGTACAGAGATATTACCAACAGGACACTATTCATAACTCTTTGCCTGTTAAAAGCATGTTATTTTCTACTGCAACAAGTACTCCGGAAATTATAATTTGTTTAATTATATTTTACTCAAATATTTTTTTTAATTTTCTTTTGAATGCCTTTTGAAATTTGTATAGCAATGTGAACTCAAGAATTTCTTGTAAAGAACTTCTATAGAACGTACTTGGAGCTATAAATTACATGACCTCAACTTCTGTAGCTTACTGGTAACCGCTGAAGAGTTCCAAAATACAGAACCTGGTTCGATCATGAGATCTTCTCATTGACACATTATTACCTTAGCCAATTTATTCCACTCCACTCGCAATACCTTCAGAATTCGGTGGAAAGAAAGTGTAAACGCGAAGTGTCTTAGCACTCTCCCTGCCTACCCTGCAACTTTTTGCAACACGGCAAACGAGCGTTCGGGTCACCTAATGGTAAATGATTACCGCCGCCGCCAGCCCCGAGCTACCCCAGAGAAGCTACAGATGCGTTGCCGGCCTTTAAAGTGGGTTGGGCTCCGGAGCCCGGCATTACCTGATGCGAAACGCAGTGGCATAAAGCCACTACTTCACGTCGGTTTTAAATGCCGGGGGTGGTAATGATCCGGTCGAGTTTGCCCACATGGGCAGTGTTGCCATTGCTGGCGACGTGATTCTGCCATACGTACTTTAGTCGTCTCTTACGACACCACCAGTACCTGGATGATCCTATTCTAGACCGGGGACACACGGCAACTTACGGGATACAGCGTGAAACTGAAAAAAACATACACAAACACACACTTTCATCTTCTTTTCCTTAAACAAACTCAGCATAGTAATATATATTTTCATAATTCTACTCTTGATTTACAAAATTTATATAAGCTAGTATTATACAAGTTCCTAGGTCTATTTACTGTCGCGGTACCACAACGGTACTGTAATTCGATTTAATGCTATTTACGTTTTCGTGTTTAGTGTTTTCGTAGTAATTCAATCTTGAGATGGATTTCTTGGTACCCACTGAATAGTATTTATGTAGATTTCAAAGGTACATTAAGGATAAAGCAGGAAGCTTATATGTATTAAATTGTGATTTAGCATAGAAATAGGACATTTTATATAAATCATGTTCATATAGGTTTCAAATTTTGATTGTTTTCAGAATATTCCGCGGCGTTGTGGTACGCCGTATACTCAATACGCAATCCCTGTAGAATTTTGCGAAAAGAAGAGGAACGGAGTGTCTTAACACTAGGTCTCCAGGTTCCCACTGCTGCGTGAGGAAAACTTAACAAAACGATTAAAGTTTAACGTAACGTCTGACTGTAAACGTGACGATCGTACAATCCATTTCCATTTCGAGAAAATAAATCATTTTAATTTCCTTACTCAGTTTTGATGACACCATTACAAATAATCATTTAAATATTTTAAAGTTCAAAATGGCCTTAAAAATACTTATATATGACGGTACTTCTACTTTAAGTACTTGATTAGATTACGAGATTGAATGAATCTTTTAGTCCTCGAAATTTGATGCTACGTTGGTGTAGAGAAACAGTGTCTTACTGAGCATTATTATTTTTTAATTTATCCACTCTCTTAGGTGTAAAAGCGGCTTGAGCTCCACCATTGAGCAGATAGTCTCTGTTTCAGGCTGAAAAATCTAGATTCTCTTTGCTTACGTAGTTATACGGGATCCAATGTTTTTATAGCTTCATTCTGTATCCTGCACACAACAGAGTAGGCAGAGTTTCAAAAACCGGTAAGCCTAGTCCTAAGACACTACGTTCTCATTAAGACACTTGTTGACAATTTCTCAAGGGATTGCATGTTGAGTGACAGACCTCAAGACCGCGTTTTGCTTCATTACCAAAACGAAAAAAATAAAACATTAAATAATGAATTCCCCGATCGGGAATCCAACCCACAAACCGTCGCATTTCCAATCCCACACCTGTACCCCAGCGCCCCAACATCTCAAAAAAAAAATAACAATAGTAGTTTAAGGAAATAATAATAATGAGGCGCAGCGGCCACAAAGTGTGACTGTAAAATCAACTGGTTATGGGTTCGATCTCCACTCGAGAAATTAAATATTTATATTACATTTATATTTTCATTTCTTCGCTCTGGTGTCAGGCAAAGCGCGGCGTTGAGTTCCGCCACTCAGCACGCTATGCCTCCAGAACTCGGCGCAAAGTGTGGAACGGAGTGTCTTAACACTAGGTTCCATCTGCCTATCCTGTTGTGTGCGGGATACATGTTGATCTTTTTTTTTAATAATAATAATAACAAAATATTTATTGCCATGAAATACATACACAATTTTAGAAAAATAGAACATTATTACAGCTGATGTTATGGCAAAAATGACCCTTAAAAATGTTTACCTAACCGATTTATCTAGCAAAAGCTGGAACACACCCAGTTCCTATTATACACATTCATATCGACGTCATACTTCACAATAACCGAGATTAGCGTACATTCGTATACAGATCATTGTTTATTGCTGCGAATACATAAACCATTGTAAATAAATCCACTCGATTTCCTAACTAGGCCAGTCGTGGTGCAAGGCACGTCGTGTTATTGTACGCGACTGGTTGTGGGTTCGATACCCACTCGAGAAAAGGAAATATTAATATTTTCACTTATTCACTGTGGTGCTAAGGCAAAAGCGCGGCGTTGAGTTTTGCCACTCAACACGCAATGCCTCCAGAATTCGCCGTCAAATGGGCCGGAACGGAGAGTATTAAAAATAGGTTACCTCGCCTACTCGCCTCGCCTCTGCTGTGTGTAAAATACAGTATGAAGCTAGACATTTTTTACGGTATAGAGATATGAAGTATTTAGTTTGTTTTATTTTTTATTCTTTCTTACTTAACTCATCATAGTTACATGGGATAGTAAACGCAATGGTTTATTGTTTCAAAAGAAAGTGTGGTTTTTAAATAATTATATATAGATAAATATCTGTATATAGATAAATATCTGTTTAAATATTTGATATAAATCAAATATTTAAAAAGAGGCGAAGAGAGGTCTCCACTCAATTTCTTAATTTATTACGTAAAGTTTTATACACCTAATCCTCAAAAACAATTAGAGCTGACTCAACCTTATCTCTATCTAGACACTTATTTCGAGCGTTGTAGTATTTATATTGCTGTTAATAAAATTTCTTAATATTCTAATAAATATATATTAAAATATTCCTATTATCCGGCAACCACCAGTCGTCACTCAAGGGCAGAAAGCGTGTAGACGCAATCGTCGTGTGGGTTCGATACCCACTAGCGAAAATGATGAAATATTTAATACTTTCAGTTTCTTACTCTGGTAACACTGCCTGCAAAATTGACAGAGAGGTGAAAAGTGAGAAACTGAAGTGTCCTAATGGGAACGGAGTGTATTAACGCTAAGTACCCTGCTATGTGCGGAACACAACGGGAAGTACTACTTACTATTTATTAAAAAAAAAAAAATTAAATTAGCTTCACGCTATATCCCGCACACAGCTGGATAGACAGAGAGAACCTGGTGTTAAGACACTCCGTTCCCCA